>CM069063.1:17433781-18825447 GCA_035220775.1 Malus fusca
GATTATTCAGTACCATTGTACTGTGATAATCAATCGGCAATTCGCTTGGCGGAAAATCCAGTCTTTCATGCGAGAACTAAGCATGTGGAGGTATACTACCATTTCATTAGAGAGAAGGTCTTGCAAGAAGAGATTGAGATGAGACAAATCAATACAAATGAACAAGTTGCGGACTTGTTCACTAAAGGTTTGAGTACCGGCAAGTTTGAAAAGTTTCGTCGTCAACTTAGCATGGAGAAAAGAATGAGCTGGTGTTGAGGGGGAGTGTTAAAATAGTCCAACCCCAGCCCATTCTACACAAATCCAGAAAAGTCAAGCACCAAAGTCGGTGCATCATGCAAGCATAACAATATGCTAGATAAATCTAGCATTATCAAGTTGGTGGGTGTGTGTGTATAATCATGAAAGTTCTAGCAGCAAGTTCTAGCAGCTTGTACAATATGTGGCTATTATGAAAAGCCATATGTTGGAGTCGGCAAACATGCCTATAAATAGGTGTGTGTGCGTGTGTTGTAAGCAAGCAACCAAGACATCGAGAAGTGAAGAAGAAAATAAGACTACAAGTCTTATAGTGTGTTGAGTGTTTGTGAGAGTTGAGAGCTTTCTTTGTAATATTTTCAGTTTAATAAAGTCTTTTGTTGTGTCTCAAATTTTCGAGTGAATTTCTTCTTTGACATATAAAATTTAGAGTTGTTTATTCTAAATTTTTCTCAACACGACCACCCCCCCCCCCTTTATTTTTGTTTCTCCCTTGTTTTCGTTTTCCTTTATGTTGATAAAATACTTTCCACGTGTTGTAGCCATTTATTCTTGACCATTACATTAATATATTAAATCTCTGTCGGATAAATGGATACATGACATATATCCTTTTGAGCCATTACATTATGGCAAAACTTTAAAGACACTGAATTCCAGGATACAAAAGGAAGGCTCCAAGGCTGTTTTCACTCCTCTAAAAGAGAAATTAATTGTCAACAATCCTCATAGAGTTGTGATAACAATGCAGGTAATCAATTAAATATGTTTGCAGCAAACTTTGGGGCTGTTTTTATTAATCCAAACAATTGACTTCTTTGACAGCCTGATCCATAAAAGGCTTCTCGTGATGAAAAATTTGAGAAAGAAATCTTGAGGAAAGTTAAAGCCGGTATGACAGAAGAAGATCTCGCTGAGCTGGCACGTGCTACCCAGGAGCTGCAACTGAAGCAGAAAACTCCAGACCCACCAGAAGCTTTGAGAAGTGTTCCAAGCCTATCTCTGCTAGACATTCCAAAGGAACCTATTCATGTTCCCTCAGAGGTTGTCATAACCTTGAATTTCTGATTGATTGTGTTTAAGTTTGATGCAAGTTTCCTTATGGATTAGTTCCTGCAAGAATAAATAAAAAGCTTCTATCTGTTATACGTAGGTCGTGTATATCAATGGAGTTAAGGTATTGCAGCATGAGGTCTTCACGAATGAGGTCTTTTATATTGACATCATGTTCCCTTTGAGTTCACTAAAGCAAGAGCTTCTTCCTTTGGTACCTATTTTCTGGTAAGATGTTATCTCCGGTAATAGTCACCTAATGAGACGGACTATGCCATTGTGTACATGGCATGATGAGCCAGACTATGCCATTTTTGTAGTTTTAATACCCTTACCTTATCGCTAATTAACAAATTAAGAAGGCTGAGCTTGATCCTCATTCCTGACAGCCTCCCTTAGATTACTCAATTAGCCAGATTGATGGAAGTGCTGTTTTCTAATCGAATATTTATGTTTTCTATTAGACTTTGAAAAACCTATGCTCAGCTCTTAAATCATGTCAGCCGTAAGGCAATGACGTAATATTTGTAGAACAACCGAGTTAAAGTCATGACTTTTTGTCCAATACTTATGCATGCAAAACATATCCTCCCATTTATGGCATTTTTGGGTGACATAAAAAAGGTTTCAGCTTCAATTACTTGGGAATTATGCATAATTATAGAACTGCAGGTATTTTTACAAGAAAATTGTGATTAAATTTTACTTGCTTTTAAAACCAATGGTTATTCTGCATGCCAGCATACTCCTGTAGGAAAATGCATATTTGTTGATTTGTAAACAAACAAAACTGAATGTTTCTGTGGATCACCGTCATTGATGAATAAGAAACTCATGTTCATGCCCAGTAATTGTTTCTACAAATTGTACTTTTGCAAGCAAAGACAATAGCCTATTACGATTTAATCGCAAAGCACTAATAATGATAACGATTGTTGCATCACCAGTATGACAATTACACACAGAGTAATGAACTGCTTCTTTACTCTCATCATTGTGATGTATACTGATAATAATGTTTGAACAATCAGTTGAGCTGTATATGATTCTTTAGTAAAGAGTAGTTATATTTTAGAGAAACAGAAAATTCTTTTAAGCCAAGTTAGATTGTGTTCTTGACAATATCATGATGTCCTTGACAGCTTGTTATTGCTGAACACGAGTACAAAAGACATGAATTTTATTCAACTTCATGAATTGGTTAAAAGAAAAACAGGAGGAATATCAATTGATCCAATGACATCATCTGTGCGGTGCAAGAAAGATCCCTGTGGCCATATAGTTGTTCGAGGGAAAGTCATGGCAGGACGTGCTGAAGACCTCTTTGAACTGGTATTGTCTCCCCTCTTATTTCCCGAGTGGCAAATGAGTGTTTCCAGTTTCCTTTGTTTTTTTTTTTTTCTGATCAATAGGGACTGGGAATTCGAACTTGGATGAAGCGGGCTCCATCCAGCAAAACTCCTGCCTTATTCAAAAATTTAAAAAACTCAAAGAAAATTTGATAATTTCTCATAGTTTAGGCCATTTGGCCAAGTTAGACACAGATGTTTTCTTTATCTTACGCTATTAGGCTGTAAATCATATGGAGTAAATCTCTTGGTGCCATTCTAAATATGAATTACTGGACTGGAAAATACGTCCCATGCAAAATTGACATTGATCTTAATCAATCGAAATAAGTTTAGAAGTGGTTACCCCTTCTTTATAAAAGTTCTCTTCGCTAAGAAACCTATATTATAGTTTCTCATTTACTTGCTTTTGCATGTGGGGAGGTGTCTGGGCATGTAATTGGTGTGCCATTACTCTCTAAATTTTTTTTATCCTTATCTTCTATATCATTATTGCCATTTTTGTTTGGTGCTCAACTAGTGGTTTGGCAGATAATACATCACGGTTTTAATGCATTCATTTCATGTTATTGCAGATCCACTACATTCTTCAAGAAGTCCGATTTACTGAGCCAGAGCCGTTTAAGCATAAGGTGTCCCAGTTTATAGCTGAGGTATTATAAACTTATTCAAATAGGGTCAATGTTATAATTGCTGATCCTTAACATTCAACCATCAAAGCTTGAGTTTATAATATGTCATTTTCAGTACCAAGACAATGCCAGTCGTCATGAAATTGCTGCAGCAAGAAATGATGCAAAATTAAATGTTTCTGGGTGGCTTTGTGAACAAATATTTGGCGTCAGGTTGGACTAAGTTTTTCAAGTTATTTGTCTTCGGCCTAATCTTGACTTCTTGTACCTGTTCCTCTCTCTGCAAAGTGTATTGTCCATAAACCTGGAAATATCTGTTATAATTTCCAGGGCAAATGAAATAAAAATTAACATCTTATTGAAGGATTTAAAAGTTAAGGTTCATTTCAGGACCCTTGCCATTTTAGCATTTTTATAAATTATCCTATGAATCTCTTTGAGATGAGGAATAATGTAGGTTGGCATCTTAGCCTATCTTTATTATGAATAACTGGAAAGCTTTCAAGTTTTGTGCAAATATTTCCTTATAGTATGATAATTAAGCATCGACTTAAGACAAGTAATGGGACAGAGTCAGTTTCTTATACATTTTGTATAATCTCTGTGCTTAGTCAAGTGGAGTTTCTGCAAGCGCTTGAAAAGAAGGTTTATCAAGATTGGGACGGCATTTCTTCATCTCTAGAGGAAATTCGCAAGTCGGTAATTTGTAAGAAAGGTTGCTTCATAATTATGACTGCTGAAGGGAAGAATCTTACTCAATCTCAGAAATTTGTGAGCAAATAATTTCTGGATTTGCTGCCTAGCAAGTCTCCCTTTGCAGGAAGAACCACTTGGAAAGCTACACTACCTTCTGAAAATGAGGCCATCATAATACCTACAAAGGTTAGAATAAAATTGTCACCGTAACTTTTTTTATGAGTTCTTTTTTTGGGCGGGAATGTTATTATTCTTAATCCTTACCTTCTACAGGTTAATCATGTTGGAAAATCTGTTATCCTTCATGACAGTGGTTATCGGATTAATGGAAGTACACTTGTTATATCCAAATTTATTAATGATACATGGTTGCATGATCGGGTAGGAATTAGTGGAGAAGCATCTGCTTCTTGTTACTTTGATATTAACACAGGTACAAATCTGCTCAGTTATAAATTTGCATGGACTTTGAATTTCTGTTTGAGAACCTCACTGTCACTGACGATTTGTTTTGTAGGCGTATTCTCCTTCTTGTCTGATCGTGACCCTAACTTGTTAAAGACGCTTGATGTATACGATGGAACTGGAGATTTTCTACGGAAATTAGAAATGGATGATGATACTCTCAGAAAGGCCATTGTGCTGGCGCTCAGAGATGATTCATACCAACTTCTTGATGTCAAAGGTTATAGCGGGTGTGTGTTACTGTTAACTCACTTCTTGTTTTGCAGAAGTCTTGTGTGACACAAATACAAACAAAGAAAGAAATTTTTACATCTTATTGTGACTGTTGATGGAAACAACGGAGTGTTTGAACGGTTGAACATTTAAATCTAATGTACACAAAAGCTCGGTGACCAAGCCACAATTGTTTCTTAGTTTACTGCTTATCTTACGAACTCTTTCCCATCATTTTCTCTCTTGCAGTTTTTTGAAGCGGGATTTAACGGGAGTCACAGAAGAAGAAAGGCAGAGGAGGCATAAAGAGATATTGTCAACCAGGTAAACAGGTTGTAAATTGTCGTCTGTGTTGCGTTCCAGGAATTTGACAGTACTAAAGTTGCCATCTTGACAAAGTTTTGAAGAAGTTTTTTAGCTATATTTCTGCTAAAACTAGACACGGACAATAAAGAAAGGAATTTTAACGTCCTACATGGAAAATTTAACAATAGTTGATCAAATTTACTTGTTATATTTACCCAAGTGAAAGTATCATCGTCTTCATTGCCGCTAAAACATGATGCATGATTCGTCTTAGATTCTTATAGACATAGCATCTATTAAGGCGCATACATGCATAGACTTTACATTATTTTTACGTTGTTTTTCCTTTACCCCGCGTGCAGCTTGAAGGACTTCAAGAAATTTGCAGATGCATCCGATGCAGTTAAAGGAAAAGGCGTTGTGGTCACAGTGGGAGCGCCATTGGGTGTCCAAGCAGCACTAAAGAAGCGACCTAAACTCTTCAAATTAAAGATAGTGCCCCTCTTCAGCGAGCTTGACATCGTATCTGGAAGGACTACTACTTCAGAAAATGCTGCAAAATTAAAACTGAATATCACTTTCTTCTGTCTTGGCTTCCAAGTAATTAGATTTATTAGTGAAAAACAGATATTGACCTTTTACGGTTAATTTCCTTAAGAAGGAAATCTTTGACGGTAACTATCTGCTAAACTATTACTAGGTAACCTTTTGTTTTACTCTGTTAAAAGTGTCCTAATGCAGTGTTAGCAGTTTCTACTCTTCTCTATTTTTGTAGGATCATTTAGACCTGGCATTTTGGACCCGACCCGTTAATATTAGTATTTGGGTGGATGCTTAACGGGTCGGGTCGCTAACAGGTGAACCCGTTAAATAACGGGTCACTTTGGGTCAACCCGTTAGACCCGTTAGCACCAGTTAGTTGAGGATGTTTTAGTAATTTCAGTATAGTCTTAACAATAAAAAATAAACTCTATGCAAAAATAATAATAATAATAATTGTTAACGGATGAAATGGGTGACCCGTTAGCTTAACGGGTTGGGTCCGGGTGACCCGTTAACTTAACGGGTCGGATTGAACCCGACTCAAACCCGATAAACCCGACCCGTTTACAGGTATAGGATCATTAATTAATTCCTGTGAAAAAGCGAATGTGGCTGAGATCTATTCCAACCCTTGGAGGAAAACTCAAATTTTAGGTTCTACTCCATTTTGCTCCAACCATTAAGCCAAATATGAACTCGAAATTTATTTTTGGGACAAATTTAGGCCAAAATTCTCCTGGGTTAGTGAGTTGGTCTATCATAAATGTGTATTTTTTATTAGTTTTATATTTATAAATTTATTGAAGTCAACGGCTAAAATCTAATATGGTCAATCTTACGGTAATATATATATATATATATATATATATATCGGTCCAAATTTAAATGAAACGGTTAAAATAATTAGATTATTATTTTTTTATGTATTTCATATTTTTTTCATAGTGTTTCACGAGTTTTACTATGTCGGTTTAGTAATTTTTCAATATTTATCTAAATTTAAATATTTTTAGGTTATAATGTTCATAAAATTAAATTAAGATAGTTTACATAATTTTTTTAAAAGTTACTTTAAGAAAAAAAAAATTCTAAATTCATTATTTAATAATCTTGGGCTAAAATTTAACCCAGAAGGGTTGAAGTAAACAAATGTTCTGGATTAAAACCTAAATTTTCGAGAATAAAAATTTTAGGTTTTAACCCAATAGTTGGAAATGGGTCTGGGTAAACCTTTGAACTGCAAACGGGGGTTGGTTGGGTCAGTGAGTTTGAATACCTCACTCTGCATATTTGATTCTAACTCGCCATCAATGAGGATTGAATATAAAACTCTTCACTTACAAGTAAAAATAAATATATCATTAGACCGTAATATCAAGCGATTTGTAAAAAGAATTTTTAATTGTGATTTAGCAAATGAACGGTCCTGATAATGTTGGCTATACCGTAGGTAAAGATTTGCTGCACCTAATTAGAGTTGAGCCTCTTGGACACGTGGAGCTGATTTAGGGTTTTCTTGGAGCCAAAGGAATATTATTATTTGAATTCTGGTAGCTATCTCTGTCTTTCCGTATTTTCTGTGCGTTTGGGACATCAGACATTTATTTACATGAAAACTTTTTCTCTGTCAATAGTCTGCACTGCACTCTCTTTATATGGAAGAGGATCCTCTTCGGAACCATTTTGTGAGGATCTTAAAGATCTCTCCATTCTAATCGTTCATTGTAAAACGTGCGATTAGTTTTAATCAGATACTATTTATATTTACTGGAGTAATTTACCCATTTTTTTGTATTTTATATTTTGTTTAACCTTTTGGAAAAATTAAAACATACAAAGTTCATTTTTCATATTTAATTCAGTTAGTTATCAGTCACTTAATAATACGGTATAGTGATATTTCTTATCGCATATACGTGAGAGTTGAACTACATTATTATGGCTCGCTTATTATAAGGCTTAGCCCACCTCCACCTACTTAGTATAGATAATATCGCTCGTCCAAAAAACAAAAAATTAGTTAGCTATCACATAATCATTACACTTGCCGCAGCTCAAGTATCAAGGACGAAGGCATCCTATTGTAAATTGACATTATATAATTATAGTTAGTTAGGTTCGCTCGTTAGAGTTTTAAGTCAACCGAAATGTTATACGTGGATATGGATTCATTATATTATCGCTGATATGGATTCACTATATTGTCTTTTTTAATAGTATAAGGCTTGAGCGTCATATGTTTTTAATTTATTTTTTAATATATGGATCTCACTACCAATCCATAGGATGAAAATTAAAGTCATTTAGTTATTTATCGATAGTTTTTTTTTAATTTTTTTGCCCAGTTATTTATTGATAGTTAATGTAACATGAGATGCAATATATTATAAAATAAATATTTGACATATTTAGTGGATGAGAAGAAGATTTAATGTTAATATTCAATTGCTACATCCACCATCAAATTAAATTTTGACAATAATTATTCTCTTATTATTATTTCAATTGAAAAAAAGTAATTAATTGAACTTGATTAAGCACCATGATTACTCGGCGGCTTGAGTTGGCTTGGCTCGTTTTGGTTCGGCCTCTTCCTACTAGCAGTTGTAATTATTTCCCTCCCAAAGCACCGCCCACTATTACGCTAAGCTTGTCCGTACGGTCAGCTCTGCAATCAAAGTACGGTCAGCCGGTCACGCTTCCCCATAAACCCTCTCTCTCTCTCTCTCTCTCTCCACTTCAATTACCTCTTATCATATTTTCTCACATATTTTTCCTCTCCATTTCAGCTTGTCCTCTGAGAAATTGAACCACCGTCGCCACCGCCACTGTCCCATTTCCCAGTCCCACCGCGCCTCCTCTCTCCGCCGTCTCTCTTCTCAAGTGCCGTCAGCATGTCCTCGGCTCAGTTACATCTCCCAACCGACAGTTACATCTCCCTCTCAAAACCCCAATCCAAGCTCTACTCTTTTTATAAGTTTTCCATTTATGAAGTATTTTTTTCTTCATTATTTCCTTTGTTGGTGTGTGTCTGTGCAGAGCTTCCTGGTGTGCCAGACGACGTTGCGGAGAAGCTCGGTTTCGAGAAGATATCCGAAGAATTCATCGGAGACTGCGACTCCAACGCTGTGCTTTTCCGGCACAAAAAGACCGGCGCCCAAGTCATGTCTCTGTCCAATGGCGCCAGGCAAAAGGTCTTCGGCATTGCTTTTCAAACGATACCGTGAGTTCTCTTCCAAAAATCTCTGCCTTTTCATGTAATGCATTTGCCCTTTTCGGCTTTTCGCCTATTTGTTTGTTAATTTATTCAACTGTTGATGAAGGACCGATTCGACTGGAGTCGCCAGCATACTGCATCACAGTGTGTTATGTGGGTCGAGAAAGTACCCGGTGAAAAAACCATTTGATGAGTTGGAAAATGGGAGCTTCAGTACTATTCTGGATTCACAAGCAATGGCTGATAAGACCTACTACTCTGGTGCTTGCACAACTACAAAGGTGAATATGAGAGGCGAAACTGGAAAAGAAATTACAATGTGGGTCTATTCTATGTTGTTTGTATCTAGCTAATCTGTATTAATTCCAAACTTGCATGGTTTTTGTGATTGAACCAGGAATTGTATAATCTCATTGATGTAATCCTGGATGCCGTCTTCTTTCCTAAATGTGTGGAGGACGTCCAGATTTTCCAGGAGCAGGGTTGGCATTACGAGCTCAACGACCCTTCTGGAGATATATCTTATCAAGGTTGGACATTTGATACATATGCCCAGTTCTCTTGTGTTTCTGTAAATTGGTTATAAGTTTCATTGTTTCCAAGTATGAAACTAATGTGCCATTTCCTCTTAAAATGTTTATTGTTCATAATTTCAGGCGTTGTCTTCAATAAGATGAAAGAGTTCTATTCTCGGCCTGGGCCTGATAATGTACTGAGGCAGGCTGCTTGGCAGGCAAGTCTGGTCTAATTGTATATTCTGTATGTTTGTGACATTTTTGCTGGTTTGCATATAACTTTATCCAATCTCTCTCAATTAATTTCCGTGGGAAGTCTTATTGTTTAGTACACCCCAATATGATTATGATTTGAGCCCCCAAATAGTCTTCCGCAATTGTGATTTTCTTTTTGCTGATGGATATCATACCAAGCATTTCCGTCTCTCTCTGCTCGCTCCCTCCCCCCTTCCCTACATCATCTCCTTATTCATAGAAATCATTACCTTATGCATAACTACATAATATTAGACTAAAGGTTTAAAAATGAGTTGTATACCTACTTTACTAAACATAATAGCTTCTGGCAATATATCAGATACTCGTGTGCTTTCTACAATGGTAGAGTTTTCTGAGGTCATTTGTTCTGTTTATATACCTGCCATCCCTTTCTCTCACGTATTAAGCTACACAGTCATCTGTTACCAACTGACCGTTGCTGACTGGAGAGCTACCGGTTTGGTTATTAATATTATGCTTGCTTACTGTCATATTTTCTGTTTTTTGTTTTTAATTTCTTTCAGTATATTTCTAATATCACACATCTGGTTTCCATTTCTGCAGGGCCTTTTTCCAGACAGTACCTACGGGTTTGACTGTGCAGGGGATCCAAACATTATTCCCCAACTGACATTTGAGAACTTCAAGGTTTGTTGTGATCACTGAAGAGGAAGATTAGTTCTTTGTTATATCAGATACCATGATAAACTTTAAAACTGTGGTTGTTCATGTGTTATGAGTCTTTTGGCATTAGGATGTATTTTTTTATGGTTTGGTCATCGGTCCAATAGACTTTATGTTTCCTTCATTTTCAGAAGGATAACTTCTTTTTGTTAGACTTCAGAATCTAATTTTTTGAGGAATGCCCTGGAGAATCCTCTGCATGTTGCCTTCAAAGGCAGCCGAACACTCATCTGAATTTCTGAACCATTTGTAGTAGCATAATAGTATTAAAAATTCTTTTGGATATCTTATAGCCTGATGAATTTCTTTCTATGGGACCATCTTCCATCAAATTATCTAAATCTGAATTCACACATGCGCGTGCACCCACACACATATATGCGAATTGTTCCTTTCTTTCTGAAATCTGAATTGAGAATAAAATTACAGGAGTTCCACCGGAAATACTACCATCCGAGCAACGCAAGGATATGGTTTTATGGAGATGACGATCCAACTGAACGCCTGCACATTTTGAGTGGTATGTAAACAAATCTGTTTCTGTGTACATACATGTGAATGAATTGTGTTTTCCTGCAAACTTGTTTTGTTGCATGACTATTTGGTCTTTTCTCTAAAATAGTGGGCGAATTCCCAAAAGAAAATCGATGAGAAGCTGTAGTTCAAGAAAGAAACTATTGAGGATACTAATCTTGCCATTTAAAAGCATGAATAGAAAATGCCTCTTACATTATCTATTACGACATTTTTTCCCTTCTCGTGACGTACTTTGAACAGTTGTTGTATATTATACAAGTTTGTCATGTCCCATCATTTCAGTTTGTACCCAATTTGTTTTGCAGAATTAAAATAAACGTTATCTAAAAATAAGAAAACCAATGCGAAGCTGTTAGAGCAATAATTGGTCACTAACATCTTGATTTATGTAATTGTTTTTCCCTTTATTGATTATGAAGGACAATATAATTTTAAGATTTTGGAAACTAATCTCTCTCTCTCTCTCTCTCTCTCTCTCTCTCTCTCTCTCTCTCAGAGTACTTAGACATGTATGATGCAAGTTCAGCTCCAAATGTATCAAGGGTCAAACCACAAAGGCTATTTTCAGAGTCAGTTAGGATTTTTAAGAACTATCCTTCTGATAAATCCGGTGATTTAGAGAAGGAAAATGTGGTATGCCTCAGTTGGATGCTCTGTGATAAGCCCTTAGACACAGAAACTGAGCAAACAATTGATGTTTTGGTTTATTTCATGATGGGAAACTTGACACGAATCTTGCGGGAATATGGTTATCATGTTTATATCGAGATTGTTCATCTCCTTCAACCTGTATTTCGCATTGCGGTGTTTAATGTTTCTCGTGATGACATTTTAAAGGTAGAACTATTTGTCACAAGTATACTTGTAGTATTTGTCGAGGAAGGCTTTGATACACATTGTGTAGAAGCATCCATAACTGCAATGGAGTTGTTCATTCTCAGAGGAGGCCTTAAAAAATCTAGAGGCTTGACCTTAATGCTGCTGTCCCTTGTAAGATATACCCCTCTTTAATTTGTTTTTTCTTTGTTTTTGTTTTCTTTCATAAAACTTTCCGGGCATTATAGCTGTTTATTATTGATCATGATCTTAATATAATTTTCTATAGGATAAATGGATACATGAGATGAAACCCTTTGAGCCTTTGAAGTTTGGAAAATCTTTAATGGAACTGAATACCAGAATACAAAAGGAAGGATCTAAGGCTGTCCTCTCTCCTGTAATTGAGAAATTCATATTGAAGAATCCTCATAAAGTTGTGGTAGCAATGCGGGTAATCAATCGAATAATTTTGTGCCAAACTTTGTGGTAATGTTTATTACTCCTAACATTTGACTTCTTTTGCAGCCTGATCCACAAAAGGCTTCTTCTGATGAAAAAGCTGAGAAAGAAATATTGAGGAAAGTTAAAGTCGGTATGAGAGAAGAAGATCTTGCTGAGCTGGCACGTGCTACCCAGGAGCTGCAACTGAAGCAGAAAACTCCTGACCCACCAGAAGCTTTGAGAAGTGTTCCAAGCCTATCTCTGCCAGACCTTCCAAAGGAACCTATTCATGTTCCCACAGAGGTTATAATCACCTTAAATTTCTGATTTGTTGTGTTTATGATTAATACGAGTTTATTTATGGTGTAGTTCCTGCAAGAACAAATAATAACAAGCTTTCTATCTGTTGTATGTAGGTTGCGTATGTCAATGGAGTTAAAGTATTGCAGCATGAGCTCTTCACGAATGATGTCCTTTATACTGAAATTGTGTTCAATATGGGTTCACTAAAGCAAGAGCTTCTTCCTTTGGTACCTATTTTCTGGTAAGATGTTTTAAACCCTACCATTAATTATGAAATTAAGAAGGTTGAGTTTCATCCTCATAAATGACCACCTCCCTCAGATTACTTGATATGAACCTTAAAAAAAAAAAAACAGATTATTTGATATGCCAGAGCCCCTTTTTGATTGAATATTTTTATGTTTTCTCTAACTTTGAGAAATCTATGCTCAGGTCTTAAATTATCTCAGCCTGAAACGCAATTTTGTAATATTTGTAGAACCCCCGAGTTTCATTGATAACTTTCTTGTCCGATACTTATGTACACAAAACATGTTCTCCAATTTCTGACACTCTTTTGGTGACATAGAAAAGGTATCAGCTTCAGTTACTTGGGAACTATGCAGAATTATAGAACTGCGGGTATCTTTAAGAAGAAGCTTGTGATTAAAATTTTCTTTTGATGAACTGTTTCTTACTTGAAGAACAGTCATTTTTAAAAAACAAAAATTTTTTAAGCCAAATTTGATCTTAATTTTTTAGTATATTGTGATGTTCTTGACAGTTTCACGTTACTGAAGATGGATACAAAAGACATGAGTTCTGATGAACTTCGTCACTTGATTTCAAGAAAAACGGGAGGACTATCAATCGATCCAATGGTTTTGTCTGTACGGTGCAAGAAAGATCCATGCGGCCATGTAGTTGTTGGAGGGAAAGTCATGGCAGGACGTGCTGAAGACCTATTTGAACTGGTATTGTTTTGCTTTTCTTTTCAGAGCCAGCAAATGAGCATTTTCAGTTTACTTTGTTTTTTTTCTGATCAATGGTGGAGGGGAATTCGAACTTGGGTGAAGTAGGTTTCACATTCTTGGGTGTGTTTATATAATTTATTACGCTATGAGTCCTTATCGGTTGCGTCTCTTAACAAAGACATGTGATGCTTTATTTACGTGTACTACTTCCTTGCACCAGTTGACAATAGTTTGTCTGGTAAGGACACAGACTTATGCGTATAGGTTACATCAGAGCAATACCTGAGTGCGGAATGAAACCATTTTCCTACACATTATAATAGTTATTTTGTTGATGTAATGAAGCAATTCTATATATTTTTGGCGAAACAATAATTTTAGTGAAAAACAGAAATGAAATGAAGCAGTTCATCCAGCAACACTCCTGTCTAATCCAAAATATAAAAATAAAAAATTTAAGGAAATTAAATAATCTCTTAGGTTAGGCCATTTGCCAAGTCACAGTGAGACACTCAGAATCTTTTCTTCGTCTCACGTTACATGTTAGGGCTGTAAAACGTATGGAGTAAATATCTTGATGCATTCTAGGGTAACTGGATCGGAAATGTCCCATGCAAAATTGAATTTTCATTAGTAAATTGATATAAGTTTTGAAGTGGTTTGCCTTTCTTTATAAAAGTCCCTTCACTAAGAAACTGATCTTATAATTTGACACTTTCAATTACTTTTGCACAGGGGAAGGTTTCTGGGCATGCACTTGGTGTGCCATTACTCACTAAATTTTTTATCATTTTCTTCTATATTGATTTGAATTTTTTGTTTGGTTCTCAAATAGTTGTTTTGGTAGACAATAAATCAAGGTTTTCATGCATTCATTTCATGTTATTGCAGATCAAGATTGTTCTTCAAGAAGTACAGTTTACAGACAAGAGGCGGTTTAAGAAGATAGTTTCCCAGTTTATAGTGAAGGTATTATTGACTTTATTCAGAAAAGCTCAATGTTAACAACTTAAGATTGCTGATCCTTAACAATTAACTATCTAATCTTGCGTTTATATATTGTCATTTCAGTACGAAGAGACTGCTAATTATCATGAAATTGCTGCTGCAAGGATGGAAGCAAAGCTAAATATGTCTGGGTGGATTCGTGAACAACTTTTTGGTATCAGGTTGGATTAAGCTTTTCAAGTTATTTGTCTTCTGGCCTAATCTACGCATCCTTACTTTTCCTGTGTCTGTTCCTCTTGTGTGAAGTGTATTTTTAGAAAACCTGGAATCATTTATAATTTCCGGTTTGCGATGACATAAAAGTTAACCACTTCTTTCTTGTTGTTTAATATACATCTTACTGAAGGACTTAAAAATTTAGGTTTATTGACGTTGCCATTTTAAATATTTGCACTATCCTGTGCATCCCTCTCTGAGATGAGGAATAACTTGTGTAGGTTCAATATGAATAATCAGAAGGCTTTCAAGTCTTGCACAAATAGTGTCTTTTCGTATGGATAATTCAGCATTGAATTATGAGAAGTAATGGGATTGATGTAGTTTCTCATACAGTTTGTATATTCTCTGTACCTAGTCAATTGGAGTTTCTGCAAGTGCTTGGAGAGAAAGTTGATCAAGATTGGGACGGCATTTCTTCATCCCTAGAGGAGATTCGGAAGTCCATAATTTGTAAAAAAGGTTGCCTCATAAATATGATTTCTGAAAGGAAGAATCTTACCAAATCTGAGAAGTTTATTAAGAAATTTCTGGATTTGCTTCCTCATAAGTCTCCATTTGCAAGAAGAACTACATGGAAAGGTAGACTACCTTCCGAAAATGAGGCCATCATAATGCCTATTAAGGTTAGAATATAATCCTTTTTTCTGCGCGGTTCCTTTTTGTATATGGGCTTTTGGGTTTTGGTTTCATATTGATTGTTCTTAATTCTTGCTTTCTACAGGTTAATTATGTTGGAAAGTCTGTTAACATTCATGACACTGGTTATCAGCTTAATGGAAGTGCACATGTTATCTCCAAATTTATTGATGATGCATGGTTGTGTGATCGGGTAGGAATTAGCGGTGGAGCATCTGCTTCTTGTTACTTTGATATTTACACGGGTAAAAATTTTCCATGTTATAAATTTGCATGGACTTGCTGTTTGAAAACATCACTGACAATTGTTTTGTAGGAGTATTCTCTTTCTTGTCTGATCGGGACCCCAAGTTGTTAAAGACGCTTGACGTATATGATGTGCCAAAATAGAGTTAATTCCTTGATATATTTGATGATTATTTCTCATTACAAGATGAACATATATATAGGGAAAGAAAGAAGACATAAGACCTAACTTTGCCTAACTTGCCTAACTTACCTAACTTGCCTAATTTACATAAAGAAAGTTGACTAGCCTAACTTCACTAGCCATCCAATACTCATGGCTGCTTTTAGTTGACACTCCCCCTCAAGTTGGTGCGTAAATATCTCGAATGCCCAACTTGCTGAGTGAAAGATGGAAAATCCTACTTGACACTGCCTTTGTTAAAATATCTGCTAGCTGGTCATCACTCTTCACATAGGGCAAGTTAATGGTACCATCAACCAACCTTTCCTTAATAAAGTGCCTATCCACTTCAACATGTTTAGTACGATCATGTTGAACTGGATTATGAGCAATGCTAATGGCAGCTTTGTTATCACAATAAAGTTTTGATGGCTTTGCAGAATTAAAACCTAATTCTCTTAACAAAGTCCTGAGCCATAACAATTCTTGCACACCATGTGCCATACCTCTAAATTCAGCTTCGGCACTGGATCTAGCCACTACATGTTGCTTCTTACTGCGCCAAGTAACTAGATTTCCTCCCACAAATGTAAAGTATCCAGAAGTCGATCTGCGATCAGTTACTGACCCAACCCAATCTGCATCAGTGTACCCTTCAACTTCTTGATGTCCATGATTGGAAAACATCAAGCCTTTTCCAGGGGCAGACTTCAAATACCTGAGAATGCGTTGTACAGCATCCATGTGAGCTTCACTTGGCCTGTGCATAAATTGACTCACTACACTTACAGCATAGGCTATGTCAGGTCGTGTATGAGACAAATAAATCAACCTCCCAACTAATCTTTGGTACCTTTCCTTGTTAGCCGGAACTTGATCATGATAGTCTCCCAATCTATGGTTTTGCTCAATTGGTGTGTCTGCAGGTTTACAAGCTAACATCCCAGTCTCAGTTAATAAGTCTATAACATATTTCTTTTGAGAAAGAAAAATGCCATGCTTTGATCTTGCAACTTCAATACCCAAGAAATATTTCAGAGTACCCAAGTCCTTCATTTCAAATTCCTTGGCTAGATACTTTTGAAGTTTTTGAATTTCCTCGACATCATTACCTGTAACCACCATATCATCCACATAAACAATTAAGGCTGTAAGTTTACCTCTATCATGCTTAAGAAATAAGGTATGGTCAGCTTGAGTTTGCTTGAACCCATAACTTCTCATTGATTGAGCGAACCTGCCAAACCATGCCCTTGGTGATTGTTTCAATCCATACAAGGACTTTCTTAACCTGCATACTTTGCCAATATCGCAAGTGGTAGTGAATCCTGGAGGAAGATCCATGTATACCTCTTCATCCAAGTCTCCATGTAAAAATGCATTTTTTACATCAAACTGTCGTAGAGGCCACCCTAGATTTGCTGCCAATGACATAAGAACCCTGATAGTGTTGATCTTTGCTACCGGAGCAAATGTCTCCTGATAATCAATGCCATAGGTTTGAGTATAACCTTTGGCTACCAGTCTAGCCTTGTACCTTTCCACTGAACCATCAGCTTTATGCTTTACTGTGAACACCCATCTACACCCAACAGGTTTCTTGCCTTCAGGAAGTGCAACCAGTTCCCAAGTGGAGTTTTTTCGAAGCGCTTCCATCTCTTCAATCATAGCCTTTTTCCATTTTGGATCTTTAAGAGCATCCTGTAACTTATTAGGAACTGAGACTGATGACAATTGGTTTGCAAAAGATATATAAGAGTCTGACAAGCGATGAGATGAAACAAAATTAGATATAGGATATTGAATACCCTTTGTAGAAGAATGACCATAACGAACAGGGGGTATCCCTCGATTTTCTCGAATAGGATAACGAGAACCCTGAGACTCACGATGTGGTTCATTTGAATCATTTGGATCATCACTTAATGAAATCTCATGATTGGACTCATCAAATATAGTAGGCTGAAGAGAGGGAGAATGAGTGGTTACCTCAGGATAATTCGTACGAGTAGCAGCTGATTGGTCAGAGAGTTGGTCAATGTGGGGATCTGTTTGTGGGTGGTCTATCTCATCATCCCTTTTTTCTTTATCTCCCTTTTTTCTTGTCCTCTCATACACCTTCAATATTTTTTCACCTTGTGCCTCATCATTAGGCAAATTTGCACCATCACCGACATCAGACAAGTGTTCATCTATGCATACCACCAATGTCAAGCGGCAACTTCTCTTCCTCCTTACTCCATATCTCCCCCTGAAGAGAAGTGGCCAAATCTTCTTTTGAAAAAAATGCCTCGTGTTCCCGAAAGGTAACATCCATAGAGACAAAAAATTTCCCAGTGGAAGGATAGTAACATCGATACCCTTTCTGAGTAGCAGAGTAGCCAATAAACACACATTTGATGGCTCTAGGATCCAACTTATCACGATTTTGCATGGGGACGTGAACATAGCAGACACAACCAAACACTTTTGGAGGAATATGAAGGAGTGAAGGAAGAGAATGATATTGGGAAAGGGTCTGGATAGGTGTTTGAAATTGGAGAACACGTGATGGCATGCGATTGATAAGAAAAACAGTTGTGTGAATGGCATCACCCCAAAAACGTTTAGGAACGTGCATAGCAGAACATAAAGAGCGAGCCACATCCAAGAGATGACGATTTTTACGTTCTGCTATATCGTTCTGTTGAGGAGTATGTGGACAAGATGTTTGATGAATGATACCGTGTTGTTGAAAAAATGTTCCAAGTCCATAATTCAAATATTCTTTCCCATTGTCAGATCGAACAACTTGAATTTTAGCATGAAATTGGGTTTGAATCATTTGATGAAAGATTGGAAAAATAGACATAACCTCACTCTTATTTTTGAGTAAGTATACCCAAGAAACTCGAGTGCAGTCATCAATGAAAGAGACAAAGTATTTAGCACCAGTATAAGTAGGAATATGAAATGGTCCCCAAACATCAGAATGAATAAGAGAGAAAGGAACATTACTTTTATGGGAACTTAAAGGAAATGAGACACGATGATTTTTAGAAAAAATGCAAGTTTCACAATGGAAATCAGAAACCTTGACTTTAGAAAATAAAGAAGGGAATAGATATTGCAGGTACTGAAAGGAAGGGTGTCCCAATCTTCTGTGCCATAACCAAATTTTTTCAGAAGCTTCAAATTGTTTGGCCTCCACTTGACAACTGTAACTTGTCTTCTCACAATCTGGTGGTAAGTCCAAGTAGTATAGACCTCCCCTTTCTCTACCATGACCAATCAATGCTTTCGTTCGAATATCCTGAAACCAACAATGGGTAGGAGAAAAGATGGCAAGACAGTTTAGTTGATTTGTAAGTTTACCAATGGAAAGCAAATTGTGAGAAAGATTAGGAACATGTAAAACAGATGAGAGAGATAAGCCTGGTGTTAATGAGATGGAGCCTGCTCCAAGCACTGGAGTAGAAATACCATTAGCAACTTTAACGGTATTTAAAGGTGGAGTAGTGTGAGAAACAAACCATGTAGAGTCATTGGTCATGTGGTCAGAAGCCCCTGAATCAATGATCCAAGGTTTATTGGGAGGAACAATTGTAGTGTTCAAGGCAAAACCAAAGTTACCTGCATCGACTAAGGAAGTAGAAGCAGTAGTAGGAGAAACTAAGTGAGCAGATTGATCCACCCGAGGTATGGAAGGCTTTGGTGTCAGGTGTGCTTGTGATCCACCAATGCCTTTCTTTTGATTTTCCTTCTTTTGAACCCACCAATCAGGATATCCATGCAGCTTGAAGCAAGTGTCTCTAGTATGCTTATCTTTGTCACAATAAGTACACTTCCTTGTATCAGTAGTTTTGGATCCACCTAATCGGGAATTGGAGACTCCACGGGGAAATCGAGACGGAGCAGCTACCATGGCGGATCCTTCCACTTGTGGGCCAACCAACATAATGGTTTGCCTACTTGCTTCAGCATTCACAAGAGCATAAGCAACACGAACAGAAGGCAGAGTTGTTTGAGTCAAAACTTGACTGCGAACATGATCTAAATGAGGATCAAGACCAGCCAGAAAATCATACAATCTTTCTTCCGAAATTTCTGTCTCTCGGGTAGCAATATCATCAGCGCACTTCAATTTTCCAGGACGCAAGAAATCAATTTCTTGCCATGTTTGCTGAAGTTTACCATAATATGCAGATAAAGGTTCTCCATTCTGGCGAGTCGCCAGTGCTTGACGGCGAAGTTCGTATAACTTTGATGCATCTTTTTCAATTGAGTAAGTTTGGGTAATAGCATCCCAAACATCCTTTGCAGTAGAGAGTCGGAGAAAAATGGCCCGTACATCTCTGGTCATGGAGTTGAGTAACCAAGATTGAACCATGGCATTCTCTTCCTCCCATATAGCATACAATGCATCAGCTTCTGCTGGTGCCTTTTTTGTTCCACTGACATAAGACCATTTACCTCTGCCAGTGATGTAGATGCGGACACTTTGGGACCATGAGGAATAGTTGGACCCATCCAACTTGTCTGGGGTGATATGTAGAGACATATCACTTTGAGTAACAGTAGCTGAAACAGTGGTCTTGGAGTCACCCATTATTACTGCCTCAGAGGTTATGGGTAAATTTGTTGGGTGATTCCAACAGGTATGGCTTATGGGGTATTGGGTAGTATATTTTTTTTGTGTGGAAAGATTTCTGGGTTTTGCAGAGATACTGCAAATGGGAAGAATATGGGAAAAGATGCAGCGGAAGATGTGTGGTTAACAAGCTGGATATGGGTAATAATGTTGGCAGATATGGCCAAATGAAAAAGAGTAAGAATGGATTGGTATGAAAGTAGAAGACCTGCAGAATAGCAGGTCTTATTGGGTAGATGGCAGTAGTGCCAGTAAGTGAATCGGAATAGAAACTCTTTTTGGATCAGAATGGCTCTGATACCATGCCAAAATAGAGTTAATTCCTTGATATATTTGATGATTATTTCTCATTACAAGATGAACATATATATAGGGAAAGAAAGAAGACATAAGACCTAACTTTGCCTAACTTGCCTAACTTACCTAACTTGCCTAATTTACATAAAGAAAGTTGACTAGCCTAACTTCACTAGCCATCCAATACTCATGGCTGCTTTTAGTTGACATGATGGAACTGGAGATTTTCTACGACAACTAGAAATAGATGATAATACTCTTAGAAGGGCCATCATTCAGGCACTCAGAGATGATTCGTGCCCGCTTCGTGATGGCAAAAGTTGTAGGTATGTGGACATCACTTCTTGTTTTGTATATAGTGTGAACTGACACCAACGGCTAATTGTTAATATGACTGCTGATGGGAACGACGAAGTGTATGAACCCCATAATTCCACATTTGAATCTAATGCACACAACCTTCCACAAGAGCTGGGTGATGATCATTTCACAAGTTTTTCTGAGTTTACTCCTAATTTTTCTCCCCATTCCTTTTCTTTTGTTTTGCTGCAGTTTCCTGGAGGACTATTTAATGGGAGTCACAGAAGAAGAAAGGCAAAAGAGACATAAAGAGATATTGTCAACCAGGTAAAGAGGAACAGGATTTGTTTTAGCTGATATTAACTATTGCATTCGAGGGATTTCACTGTACTAAGGTCCCGTTTGGGATTGAGGTGATTTTAAAAAAAGCCACTGTGAAAAAAAGCTGAGGGTCATTTTTGTGTTTGGTAAACTGAAAAAAAGGGCTTATTTTGGAAGCTGCTGTGAAAATAAGCTGAAAATCAAAGGAAAAGCTGAAGCTGCTATTTGCTGCTTTGAAAAAAAGCCAGTTTTTTCAAAGCACACGGAGCTACATTGCTCCTTTAATGAAAAGACACACTATCATCCTGTTTTTTTTTCCAAAAGCACTTTCACAAAAAAGTTTACCAAACACTCTACTGGCTTTATTTCACAGCCGCTTATTCTCACAGCACAGCCGCTTATTCTCACAGCCGCTTATTCTCACAGCAGTTTTTTTTCAAAGCACAGCAATACCAAACCAGCCCTAAGGCTGTCATCTTTACAAATTTTTTATGAAATTTTAAGCGGTACTACTGTTATAACTAGATTCGGATGACAAAGAGAAGGGAATTTGAAGCCGTTCATGTTAATCTGACATTAGTTGATGAAAATTTACGACTTACATTTGTCCAAGTGAAAGCATCATCATTTTCATTGAATCATTGCAGTTCCATTTCATTTCTGGCAGCCATGGACGCCTCACATGATGCATGTAACAGAAGTTAATATTTGATTTGTATTTTACGACAACATAAGG
Organism: Malus fusca; assembly: GCA_035220775.1. Classification (NCBI taxonomy): domain Eukaryota; kingdom Viridiplantae; phylum Streptophyta; class Magnoliopsida; order Rosales; family Rosaceae; genus Malus; species Malus fusca. Next base: position 17,455,580 of record CM069063.1, read on the forward strand.
CGCATACTTGTTAAGATTTACATTGATGACACAATATGTTTACATTGTTATTCCTTCACCCTTGATCACAGCTTGAAGGATTTCAAGAAATTTGCAGATGCACTCGACGCAGTTAAATATAAAGGGGTTGTGGTTGCAGTGGGATCGCCATTTGATATCAAAGCAGCACTAAAGAAGCGACCTAAACTCTTCAAACAATTGATAGCACCTCTCTTCACTCGATGAGACCTCTCAGAAAAGGCAGCAAATTAACAGTGGCTATTTTCAGAACACTTGAATTTCACCTTGTTTAGGATATGGGCTTCTTCTGTCATGGAATTCAAATAATTAAACATGTTACTGCAGAGCAGGGGCCGCGAGCAGATATTAGCGTTTACCGTTGTGGATTTCCGTAGCTATGAAGGAACCTTTGACAGTAACTATCTACTGAACAATTCCTGGGTAACCTTTACTTAGTTAAAAGTTTCCTCATGCCTTTTACAACTTTTTGTCTGAAGGGAAACTCCTAACTTGTATTTGCAGTTTCCAATATAAAATATTTTGCTAGGAAATTATTTTCTTCGTACTACCTACGGAAGCGACCTAAACTCTTTGAATTGTTGATGTGGTTGGGCTAGATGACAGAGGCAGTATGCTCGCCCTTCGCACTCAAATCTAAATACTCTCCGTAAATTAGACTAGTTTAGATTTCTCACTTTCTAACGACTCGGCCTAGCCTATCATAAACCTAAAGAAGCGACCTAAACCTAAAGTCTTGAAATTAAAGATAGAAATAGAACCCCTCTTCAAGGATAGCACTACACCATAAATTGAAGGACTGGTTCAGAAATTGCTGCAACATTGACTCCCACCTTCTTCTGTCTTGGCTTTCAAGTAACTAGACTTGAAAGCCATTGACATGTATATGCCATATTGTGAAGATTCATTAATTAGTTAGTTTTAATGATGACATGTATATGGTGAAAGTTCCATAATTATTACAGGAGAATTTATCATATATGGCCAAAAGTAGTTGGTCTCTAATTTCACAAATGTCAGTTTTTTTTTTACTCCCAAACCCAAATTTTGGGTAGGATTTTAACTGTCTCATACCTCTTCCTTGCACTATCATCTCTCTGCCTTTTTTTCTGATTTTTATTTTTTTATATAATGGACGTGTGTGATGTCTGCGTGCATTGTTATATGCGTGCTCATTGTGCTTTTCATCCTCTATTTTTTATATATATATATATATATATATATAAAATACAATATATGTATATATATTTATAATATATGTGTGTGCTCAGGGTGATTATTGATTAATAATCTTTTTTTTAATGTAATATATGTGTACGCTTAGTGTATATATTAAAAAATTTAGGTCCCGTGAGGCTTCGCCTCACGCCTAGGCTGGGCTATCCCTCGGACGCCTCGCCCACGCCTCATGCTTTTAATACATAGGTTTCTGTTGTTTTTTTATTTTGAGGGTATTTGAGTCTATTCACTTGTGGTTTTGGCTATGTTTGAATTTGTTTTTATAAAAACTACCATTTATGAAATTGGGGCTTAAATTTAGGCCATCCATGATAAAAACTCTTAGGTGCACCTCAGTAGAGTCTAGCCGCCTCTTGAACACAAGCTTCTTCAGGACAAGAACTTAGACCATCTCCAACCGAACGAGGGCCAGATGGCTCGTTTTAGCCCTTTGGCCCTCCAAGATATTAATATTTTAATGAACAATACATGGCCATATTTGCCTACATCTCCAACCGATGACCAAAGGGTCATATGGCTCGTTTTAGCCCAGCCACAAAAAACTATCTCCAACCGAGGGCCAAAGGGCCATAGGGTCAAACATAATTTATTATTTAAATTTAAAAACTACAAATTAAATTTAAAAACTACAACAACTTAAATTTGTAGGAAAAAAATGAGAATTTAAAAATGTTGTTTAAGTTTCATGTTGTTAAACGTTTTTTTTTATGTTGTATAATTTTTATGTTGGTTAATGTTATTTAATGTTGTTTCATATTGTTTAATGTTGTTTCATGTTACTTAATTTAATTTAATGTTGTATAATGGCTTAGCAAGTTATAGGAAAAAAATCGAATTTAAAAAAAAAAATGAAACGAATGTTGTAAAATAGAAGTTATAGGAAGTTATAGAAAAAAATAGAATTTTAAAAAATGAAGTTATAGGAAAAAAAATTTGTAAAAAAAAAAACATAAAAAAAAAACTGTAAAAAAATAATTCAAAAATAACGGCTAGCTGACAGCTAGCCGTTGCATTTGAATTTTGGCAAGTTAAATGATTATTACGCCACTCAACAAGAAGTGGCAGCCTCATTGCGATTAATGGCATAGCAAAATGCCATTGCCATGGAAGAAAGGATCCGTAGGCATGAAGAACGGGCCAAACAAATACAAGAAGAGATGGATGATAAGAATATGGAAATGAACACTTCGAATTACACTCCATTGAGTAAGGCCTATTTTGATAGGAAACAAAAAGATATTATGACCCGGCAACAGTTGTTTACCTCTGACTATACTCCTACAATGGCGGATGATGAAGATGTGTTGATTATGGATATTAAATTTAAGGTGTTGTAGTTTTTAAATTTAAGTTAATGTTGTTTTTAAATTTAATTTTTAGTTTTTAAATATAAGTTGTTGTTGTTTTTAAATTTAAGTTGTTGTAGTTTTTAAATTTAAATAATAAATTATGTTGGGCCCTATGGCCTTTTGGCCCTCGGTTGGAGACGGTTTTTTGTGACAAGGCTAAAACGAGCCTTATGGCCCTTTGGCCCTCGGTTGGAGATGGAGGCAAATATGGCCATGTACTGTTCATTAAAATATTAATATCTTGGAGGGCCAAAAGGCTAAAACGACCTCTCTGGCCAGCCTTCGGTTGGAGATGACCTTACATGAATTGAGTTTAACATTACTTAACATCTTGGATTAATAATACAATGCTAAGATATTACAATATTGAGTTGTGGTTGCTGTCATGCTACGAGAGCTCTGATATTTAAGTCTTCCATAATGATCAAGGTGAGTTTTAAAGAGCTACACAATAACTAGTTGTAATATTGTTAAAAGTTTGTTACAACTGTCCATGTAACTAATACTAGTTTAGTGAGTTAACCAAGCTTAATTAGTTACTAAGCTATTTTCCAAAGTGTATATAAACTTGATTGTAATTTCTTATTGACTAAGAAATGAAATACCAAGAGTTATTTCACATATGGTATCAACCGCCTCTCTGCTCACACACCAATCCTAGCTTCCCCTGCAATCTTCGATTTCTTTGATCAAATTTGCTCATTTCTCTGCAAATCTTGATCAACAATGGCGTATTCTTCTTCTTCGTTTGTGAATCAAGAAGTTTTCGCCTCTCATTCCACCCCTATCTCATCAAACTCTGCTCCGATGAACCCTAATCCTTCGAATTTCTCTTCGATCTCCATCCAAAATATCAGTTGTTTGGTTCCTACAAAGCTCAAGAGAGACAATTATCTGGCTTGGAAAGCTCATTTTGCTCTGATTTTCCATCGATACAAACTCATTGGTATCATCGATGGATTGGAAAAATGTCCACCGCCATTCATTCTTGATCAATCTGGTGTACTAGAATTCCTAACCCTAATTTCAAGATATGGTATGAGAAGGACCAAAATATCTTGATCTGGTTGAATTCAACTCTCTCTGAAGACCTAATTCCGTTCACCATTGGTGTAACCTCATCTCGAGAGTTATGACATAATCTTGAGCAACATTTTGGTGAAGTCTCGGCTGATCACATTCACCAGCTTCGATCGCGTCTTCATGCGATTCAGAAAGGAGATCTCCCTATATCTGATTATCTATAGTGTATCAAAGGCATTTCAGATGCTCTTATGGCTGCCGGAGCCCCAATTTCAGAACCGGATCTTATTGCTGTCACTCTCAATTGTCTCTCTGATGATTACGAATCCTTCATTTATTCAATCATGCTTTGGATTTCATCTACTTCATTAGATGAACTTCATGGATTACTCTTAAACAAAGATCTTTTCATGCATCAGAAGAAGAAATCTTCTTCCTCTTCTGTTACAAAACCCTTCCAAGCTTTTGCTGCTCAAGCTCCGCCACTACAGCAAGGTCTTCTACCCACACCTTCTCTCTCCTAAGCATATGTTGTTCAACATTCCAACTACAACAATCGCACCAATTTTCAGCGAAACAATCGTAGCAGAGGTAATTTTCAGAAAAAACAATAGAGGAAGAGGCAATTATCGTGGCAACTACAACAATTATGGCAATGACTATGGTAATTACAATGGTAATATTGGCAACTACAGTTGAAATTCTGGTGGTTCTAGTCGTAATTCTGGCAACCGATCTCCCTGTCAAATTTGCAACTCCTTTAATCATAAGGCCATTGACTGCTATGCTCGAATGAATCATGCTTTTGCTGGTAAAATACCACCTGCTCAACTTGCCATGATGTGTGTCAATACGACATCTTCTTCTCAGCCTTAATGGTTTCTAGATTCTGGAGCCACTTCACATGTTACTAATGATATCTCAGCAATCTCTGCTCCTATCTCTGACTCTGGTGAAGACAAAGTTTATGTTGGTAATGGAAAAGGTATGAAAACCCATCACATCGGTTCATCTGTTCTTAATACCCCATATGCTGCCTTTCGCTTAACTAATGTTCTTCATGTCCCAATGATGCAATTTAATTTGCTATTTGCGTATCAAATTTTAAAGGACAATTATTGCTTTTTAACTCTTGATTCTGATGGTTCTGTCATCAAGGACCGTTCCACTGGGAAGATGCTTTTTCGGGGCTCAGTCATGAATGGTTTCTATCCCTTCCAAGGTTAGCCACTCAAAGCTTCACACTCTGCTCTTGTCAGCACCAAAGCTTCTTTACAACAATGGCACAACAGGCTTGGTCACCCTTCCACATCCATTCTAAGAAGGATTCTACATACTCATAAACTTGTTAAAGATAGTTCTGCTTCTGTTAAGTTTTTTTTGTGTGTGAAGATTGTGCAATAGGTAAAAACCACAAGTTGCCCTTTTCATATAGTTCCACTACTGTTTCTCATAGCTTGGAATTAGTTCACTGTGATGTCTGGGGTCCATCTGTCAGTGGCTATAAGTACTATGTACTCTTTGTGGATGAGTTTAGCAAATACAACTGGTTATTCCCTTTAAAAGCAAAGTCTGAAGTATTCTCCATCTTTGTAATTTTCAAAACCTATGTTGAAAATCTACTAGGAAATAAAATCAAGACTTTCAGAACTGATTCAGGGGGTGAATTTACAAGTTCTACATTTACTAATTTCTTACTTCAGCATGGTATTTCTCATTAATTCAGCTGTCCACACACACCTGAGCAAAATGGGTGTGTTGAACGTAAGTACAGACATCTCACTGAAACTGCAAGGACTCTTCTTGTTCGTTCTAAGGTTCCACACAGATTTTGGGTAGAAGCCTTTTCTACTACAGTATATCTTATCAATAGGCTACCTATTTCTGGTTCCTACAAGTCTCAATGGGAGATTCTTTTCAAAAAAAAAACCCCTAACTATTCCAAGTTAAAGATATTTGGTTGCAGTTGCTATCCTTGGCTCAAACCTTATGTGACATCTAAGTTAGATGGTAAAAGTAAACACTGTATTTTTCTGGGATATAGTCTTCAACATAAAGGCTATAGGTGTTTAGATGTGCTCTCTAATAGGGTATATATCTCACGGCATGTGCTCTTTAATGAAGATCATATTCCATTTCAAGATCTCTCTTCACTCACAACTTGTTTTTCTCAGTGGTCTTCTTCTGCTACACCAATTACAACAACTGAGTTTCTATTGCCATTCCCTCATTCACACACACCTGTAACACCAAGATCAACCTTATCTTCGAGACAGAGTCCATGTTTCTCCAGAGACACTTCTTCAACACAATTAGTGTCTTCTCAACAGCAACCTCATGAACCTACTACATCTCAGGAGCATCATACTTCTCCTTGTTTAGTGCCAGTCTCAAATCCAACAAATACTCATCCCATGATAACAAGGTCAAAAGCTAGAATTTTCAAGCCTAAGGTGTTAGCAGCTACCAAACATCTGATTGATCCAAGTTCATTTTTGCCTACAACTCATTTAGAAGCCTCCAAACATGCTCACTGGACTCAAGCAATGCTTGAAGAGTTTCAGGCTCTTCAATCCACAAACACCTGGACTTTTGTGCCATCCTCTCCACATCAAAATTTGGTAGGCTGCAAATAGGTGTTTCAGATCAAATGGAAACCTAATGGTTCCATTGATAGATAAAAAGCCCGCCTTGTTGCTAAAGGTTTTCATCAACATGAAGGCATTGATTTCAAATATACCTTCAGTCATGTTGCCAAACCTGTTACCATTTGCATACTTCTCACTCTTGATGTGCAATATGATTGGTTTTAAAACCAACTTGACATTAGCAATGCCTTTGTTCATGGCAACCCTCAAGAAGAAGTTTTTATGCAACAACCCCCCGGTTTCATTGATTCCTCCAAGCCTTCCTATGTTTGCAAACTCAACAAATCGCTCTATGGCTTGAAGCAAGCCCCTAGGGCATGGTATGACAAGCTATTTCAAACTATGGTCTCTCTTGGTTTTACAAATTCACAGTCTGATTGCTCTCTATTTGTGAAACTTCAACCATTTCCTGTGATAGTTCTTGTTTATGTGGATGATATTTTGGTAACCGATCCTAATACCCCTCTGTGTCAAAAATTCATTTAGCAGCTTAGTTCTTTATTTCCAGTTAAGGATTTAGGTCCCCTACATTACTTTCTTGGCTTAGAGGTTCACAGATCCCCTGAAGGCATTTTTCTTTCTCAAAGTAAGTATACTTTAGATCTCTTAGTCATGACCCACATGGACGGATGTAAACCATGTATTACTCCTTTAGGAACTCAAAAGCTTGATCATGTTAGTGTCCCTTTGGCTGATCCAACAGAGTACATATCCATAGTAGGGGCCTTACAGTATCTTACTTGGACAATACCTGATCTTTCCTTTGCAGTGAATCAGGTCTACCAATTCCTTCATTATCCATGAGATTCACACTTTTCAAGCTGTCAAAAGTATATTGAGGTTTTTAAAAGGCACCTATGATCAAGGTATGTGGTTCATGAAAAGTCCCTTGCATCTTACAGCCTTCTTTGATGCAGATTGGGCAAGCTGTGTGTTTGATCGACGATCTACCAGTGGATATTGCATCTACTTGGGCATAAATTTGATTAGTTTGAGTGCCAAAAAGCAACATACTATTGCTCGTTTATCCACCGGGGCTGAATATAAATCTCTTGCACATACTGCAGCTGAATTAACTTGGGTGTGTAAGATTTTCAGAGATGTGGCCTTCCAACTATCTATTATTCCTAAAATCTGTTGTGACAATGTTTATGCGATATCTCTAGCCTCCAATCCAGTCTTCCATGCTCACACAAAGCATGTGGAAATTGATTATCACTACATTCGTGAACTCGTTCTTGCCAAATTGCTTAGAATACAATATATTAATACTCAGCACGAAGTTGCTGATATAAGTACCAAGTCTCTTCCTAAAGCTCGATTTCAATATCTTCAGTCCAAGCTTTCCCTCGACCCTCCTCCGTTCAGCTTGAGGGGGGTGTAAAGAGCTATATAATAGCTAGTTGTAATATTGTTAAAAGTTTGTTACAACTGTCCATGTAACTAATACTAGTTTAGTAAGTTAACTAAGCTTAATTAGTGTAGACATCGAAATTTCGGTAAATAAATGTTGACCGATAAATCAAAGTTTCAACGCTCATGTATTACATAAATTTTACACATAGCGTGTGTCTAAACAAAAAATCGAGATAAGTTGGAAAAGTCATCAAACAGGACACGTGTCAACACCTGGCAGAAACGACTTATTTCATCTGGAATATTATATTCAAAATTAGGCCTTGGAAAATTCTATAAATCGAAGCCAATTTCATTCATTTAAAAACACCAATTCATAACCAATTCACCTCATACCACAACCTTGAAGCTTTGAAACTCAAAAGCTCCCAAGCAAATCCCGAAGGATCAAGAAAACTCTCTTCGTTCTTCGTCAAATCCTCATTCAAAATCAAGCCCCAACGGCCCTTGAAGAACTTCCACTGATTCAAGATCAAGCCTCGACGGCCCTTGAAGAAAGTGTCCATCATTCATCATTCGTTCATCCCTAGATCAAGCCCCGACGGCCCTTTGGATCAACGACGTCAACAAATCCGCACAACTGTTTATCCCAAGATCAAGCCCCAACGGCCCTTTGGACCAACAACATCAAATCCACCCATTACAAAGATAGAATTAGAGGCTAAATTTGTAGAAGAGAAGAGATTGTAACCCCTAAATCATCAAAACACAAGTATTATTTTGTGCACGTTGTTCTTGTCTCTTTCGTTTCAGGAAAAATCTGTGTTCACAAATTTGGCACGCCCAGTGGGACTATCTCTACCTCTTATCTCTATCTTTGAATCCCCAAAAAGCACAAATGGCATCAAAGAAGGCTCAAGTTGTTCTCTCAGCCAATGCAAGGAACAAGAGCATCATCACCGCATGCGGTGTCACTTCAGGTGTCATAACTCGAAGCAAGGCAAGAGCTCTTTCTGCCGCCTCTTCCACCCCTGCATCAACTCAACCGAAGAAACAAGAACACCTGAGGCACGAACCTGTGATCACCCTGGCCTCGCTAAGGGCGCCAAGGAAGGAAAGCCCAAGGAAGTACTCTGGTTTCATGCTACTTCAATCGATGAGCAGCTGGCTCATATGAATGAAGCGATCGCAAGGCTAACACGGATTGTGGAAGAAAAATACCAGTAAATCGCCGCACTCGTCAACCAACTAGACGTAAAGCCCGACGTGAAAATCAAGCAAGGGGATGATTCAGTAAAGAAGGAAAACGACGAGGATGAAGAGCCTCTGGTAGAGAAAATCGATGTGAAGCCGGAGCCAGACCAAGCAACGGCACTCATGGGATCTCTTTCCATCCAACAGCTGCAAGAAATGATCGCCAGCACCATCAAGGCACAGTACGAAGGAAGTTCACATGACTCCGTACTATACTCAAAACCCTACTCCAAGAAAATTGACGCTTTGAAGATGCCAAGGGGTTATCAACCACCAAAGTTCATGTAGTTCGATGGAAAGGGAAACCCGAAGCAACACGTCGCCCATTTCATTGAGACTTGCAACAACGCAGGGACAGAAGGAGATTACCTCGCTAAGCAGTTTGTATGCTCGCTGAAAGGAAATGCCTTTGAGTGGTACACGGACCTAGAGCCTGAATCCATCAACAGTTGGGAGCAATTGGAAAAGGAATTCCTCAACCGCTTCTACAGCACCCGCCGCACCGTGAGCATGCTAGAGCTGACAAGCACGAAGCAATGGAGGGATGAGCCAGTCGTGGACTACATCAACTGATGGCGCAATCTAAGCCTCGACTGCAAGGACAGGCTCTCGGAGATCTCTTCGATTGAGATGTGCGTCCAATGCATGCAATGGGGGTTACACTATATCCTTCAAGGCATCAAACCACGGACATTTGAAGAGTTAGCCACCCGTGCCCACGACATGGAGCTAAGTATTGCCCATCACGGGAAGAAAGAGCCGATCACCGACTTCAAGAAGGATAAGATGTTCTCCCCAAATGTAGACAAGACTGGGAAGAAGCCCCCCAAGGAAGCGTTCACCGTCATCACTGCGCCCGTCAAGACCGCCTCCGCTCCTATCAAGAACTCCTCCAAAACCAAAGCAAATGAGATAAAGAGAAGTGAGCCTCCTTGCACCCAAGAAAGGTACAAAAACACCTTGAGGGAATTGGAGCAGAAGGCATACCCTTTTCCTGACTCAGACATGGATGCAATGTTACCCGAATGCAAGCGGCCTGAAGAAATGAATCGCATAAACGATCCTAAATACTGCAAGTACCATCGAATCGTGAGCCATCCTGTGGGTAAGTGTTTCGTCCTCAAAGAGCTCATCATGAGGCTAGCACAACAAGGGCGAATCGAACTCGACCTCGAAGACACGGCTGCAACACATACTACTACAATTGCATTTGGATCTTTCGATCCCGTGCCTCTCCAAGCAACACCGGATCATTCCTATCAATGCCCAAGTTGCACGATACCTTCTGCGCAACCATCGCCGGGGGCAAACGAACATGATGCACATATCGATGATGAAGAAGGATGGACATTGGTGACCTACAAAAAAACAAGGAAACCAAAACCACAAGCCATAAGACAAAAGGTGGAACAAGTGAGAAAGCACCGTCGCCGCAACAGTAGGAAGCCCAAAAGAAACGTAAAAGTTGATAAGCCAACGTATGCTGGGGAACCTATGGAGCAAGAGCCACGCATTCCTATCTCCTTGCACGAGTACTTCCCGAATGACTTCTTCCAACGGTGCACTATCGCTGCATGCCACATGGTCGAAGTAGAAATGGAAGAACCTTCAGAAGGCAAAGATATCACCACTGAGGGAGAAAAAACTCTCACGCTTGAAGAAGGTCTGCCAACACACTTTAGCATTGAGGAAGCGCTACAATTACCAAAGAAGATGCGAATAACATTAGCATCGGTCTTGGAAAGTCTCAATGACCATGAAGTGCAAGAAAGCAAGAACAAAAGCTTTAAGCTTCGGCCACATGAATGTGCCACATGCTGTGCCATCGAGGACGCAATCCACTTCACCGACGAAGACTTGCTGCTAGGATCCAAGCCTCACAACCGTCATCTCTTCGTCTCTGGGTACGTAAGGGAGCACAAAGTCAACCGCATGCTTGTGGATGGTGGATCAGCCATCAACATCATGCCAAAGTCAACAATGAATACAATCGGCATCAAGGCAGATGAATTGTCCCTAAGTCGTTTACTAATCAAAGGTTTTAATCAAGGAGGACAAAGAGCGATGGGCATGATCCGAGTGGAGATGACTATTGGTGAACTCAAGTCAAGCACGATATTCCACGTGATTGATGCAAGAACTTCCTACGGCTTGCTCTTAGGAAGGCCTTGGATCCATGCAAATGGAGTAGTACCGTCCACCCTTCACCAATGCTTAAAATTCTACCGAGAAGGAGTGAAGGTGATCTATGGCGACACTAAACCATTCACCGAAGCCGAATCACATTTCGCAGATGCCAAGTTCTACATGGATGAAGACATGGTGCCCGAAGCTCTTCCAAAAGAGATCAAATCCACGGGCAAAGCAACACCTAAAAAGCAGGAGTGGCAAGCCATGCCCCAGAAGCAAGAAGAACAAGCCATGCCGTCTTCAAGCAAGAACGATGATGAGCTTGCTAAACCTGCAACAACCAAAGGGAGTAGGACGCCCTCAGAAGGACTAAACACACCCGTTTTTCGATACATCCCGAGGGTTTGCGTTATGAGCTTAACGACCCATCCGAAGATTTATCTTATCAAGGTTGGACATTTGATGCATGTGCCCGGTTCTCTTGTGTTTTGTTTTCTTTGGTTTTGCATTGTGCTGGCAAAATTTTATGTTTCTTAATTAATTATGAGTTTCATTAATTTCCAAGCATGAAATTAATATGCCATTTCATCGTAAAATGAATTTTGTTCATAATTTCAGGACTTGTCTTCAATCAGATGAAGAAATTCCAATTTTGGCCACTGGCGAGAGATGTACTGAAGCTTACTGCTCGACAGGCAATTTTTCTCTCTACTTTTTATTCATATTGTATAGGTTTTCGTACAACGTCATCTTTACTAATTGTGATTAGGTTCCATAAACATGATAGCTTGTGGTTGTATAATCACAATCACATACTTGTGTGCTTACTACAGTGGTAACATTCAGATTTGTTGAGGTCATTTGTTGTGTTTATATACCACCCGTCTCTTTTTCCGACATATTAAGCTACACAATCATTTGTTACCACTGATGACTAGAGAGCTACAAGTTTGGTTAATATTTTTTTTTCCTAATTTGTTTAGTATATCTCTAATATCATACATCTGCTTCTCATTTTCTACAGGCCGCTTTTCTGGACAGTACCTACAATTTTGACCATGCTGGGGATCCACAAATTATGCCCCAATTGACATTTGAGGACTTCAAGGTTTGTTGTGTTCACTAAACAGGATGATTATTTCTTTGATATATCAGATACCATGATAAACTTTAAAACTGTGGTTTTTCATGTGTTATGAGTCTTGTGACGTTAATTAAGATGTATTTTTTATGGTTTGGTCATCGATCCAACAGACTTACATTTTTCTTTCATATTCGGAAGGATAAATTTTTATGAATTATTCCTTAAATATTGTTTTAGTGCTACAGTGCTTTTCTTTCTGAATTTCTGAGAATAAAATTACAGGAGTTCCACTGGAATAACTACCATCGCAGTAACGCAAGGATATGGTTTTATGGAAATGATGATCCAACTAAGCGTCTGCACATTTTGAGTGGTATTGATACAAATCTGTGTTTTACGTACATACATGTGAATAACTTATGTTTACCTACTATATAACTTGCAAGACTATTTTCGCCATTTCTATAATAAAATAGTGGGCGAATTTTCTGAAAATAAACTCGATGAGAATCAGTTAAAAAAAGAGCCTATTGAGGATATTAATCTGGCCATTTAAAATCATGAATATATAATGCCTCTTACAGGATTTGTTACTACATTTTATCCCTTCTAGTCACTTACTTTAATAGATTTCCTTTACAAGGCTGTCAAGTCTGTAAATCGCAAATGTCCCATTATTTCAGTTTTATATCCAATTTGTTTTGAAGAATTAAATCAGAGGTTAATTGAAAAAAGAAACAAATTAGAAGCTGTTAGAGAAATATATTGGTTACTAACATCTTGACTTTATCTAATTGCTTCCTTTTATTAATTGTGAGTTGTGACGAATGATAAGTTTTAGTTTGTGGTACTAATCTCTCTCTCTCTCTCTCAGAGTACCTAGACATGTTTGATGCAAGTTCCAGCACAAAATTTATCAAGGATCAAACCACAAAGACCATTTTCAGAGTCAGTCAGGATTCTTAAGAACTATCCTTTTGGTAATTCAGGTGACTTAGAGAAGAAAAACATGGTATGCCTCAGTTGGTTGCTCTGTGATAGGCCCTTAGACACGGAGACTGAGCGAACAATTGATGTTTTTGTTCATCTCATTTCGACAATTATTCTTTCTCCATTGAGGAGAATGTTGCTGGAATATGGCTATGGAGATATTTTTATCGAGGTTGATTTTCATCTCCTTCAACCTCTATTGAGTATATTGGTGATGAATGTTTCTCGCGATGACATTTCAAAGGTAGAGCTAGTAGTCAGGAGTACACTTATACTATTTGCGGAGAAAGGCTTTGATACAGATGCTGTAGAAGCATCCATGAATACAATGGAGTTCATTTGCAGGGAACATAATAAGAAAATACTTCCTGAAGGCTTGTTCCAAATGCTCCAGTCCATTGTAAGATATACTCGTCTTTGTTTTCTTTTACGTTCATAATATACATTCTTTATTAATAGCCATTTATTCTTAATCATGAACTTAATATATTAAATCTCTATAGGATAAATGGATATATGGTATGGATCCCTTTGATCCACTGAAGCATGGCAATTTTTTAATGGAACTGAATGCCAGAATAAAAAAGGAAGGCTCTAAAGCTGTTTTCTCTCCTCTGATAAAGAAATTCATTTTGAACAATCCTCATAAAGTTGTGGTAGCAATGCAGGTAATTGTTGAAAGAGTTTTTTGCCAAACTTTGTTTGTTTATTACTCCTAACATTCGACTTCTTGGACAGCCTGATCCACAAAAGTTTTCTGGTGATAAAAAAGCTGAGGAAGAAATCTTGGGGAAAGTTAAAGCCGGTATGACAGAAAATGATCTCGCTGAACTGGTACATGCTACCCGAGAGCTGCGACTGAAGCAGATAAATCCTGACCCACCCGAAGCTTTGAGAAGTGTTCCAAGCCTCTCTCTGCAAGACATTCCAAAACCTATTCATGTTCCCCCAAGGGTCTTAATCACCCTAAAAATCTGATTTATTGTGTTTCAGTTTGATACACGTTTTCTTTATGGATTAGTTCCTGCAAGAATAAAGAAAGAAACAAATAAAAATCTTCTATCTGTTGTATGCAGGTTGTGTGTTTAAATGGAGTTTAAGTCTTGCAGCATGATTTCTTCACGAATGATGTCCTTTCTGTAGACATTGTGTTCCATATGGGTTCACTAAAGCAAGAGCTTCTTCCCTTGGTCCCTATTTTCTGGTAAGATGTCATCTCAATGAGTGACCTGACGAGTCAGACTATGCCATTGGCACCATGATATGCTGAGCCATACTACGTCATTGTGCTAGTTTTAATTCCCTTCCCTGTCATTAATTAAGAAACTAAGAAGGCTGAGCATTAAATCATATCAGCCACCTTTCTCAGATTACTCAATAATCATATGACCCATACTTTGACTATATTTTGGTGTTCTTGGCAGTTTGTCATTGGTGAACCTGGATACGAAGACATGACTTTTGCTGAACTTCATCAATTGATTGCAAGAAAAACGGGAGGAATATCAGTTAATCGGGAGGAATATCAGTTAATCCAGTTACGTCATCTGTACGGTGAAAGAAAGATCCATGTGCCCATATAATTGTTCAAGGGAAAGTCATGGCAGGACGTGCAGAAGACCTATTTAAAGTGGTATTATTTTCCGTTTCTTTTCAGAGTCAGCTGATGAGTATCTTCAGTTTCCTTTGTATATTTCACTGATCAATCAGGGAGGGGTATTCGAATCTGGGTGAAGGGGGTTTCACGTTCTTGGGTGTGTTTATACAATTTGATATGCTATTAGTACTTAATGGTCTTAGCTCAAAACTTCTCAGAATTTTTGGTTGCACAGAGTTGCAAGTTTATAGTCTTTGCATGTGATGCTTTATTTATGTGTACTACGTCCTTGCACCAGTTGACCATAGTTTGTCTGGTAAGGACATAGGCTTATGCATATAGGTTTACATCAGGCCAATACCTGAATGCTGATGGAATCCATTGTCCTACACATATAATTGTTACTTTGTCGACTTAACTATATTTTCATGTGAAAAAATAATTTTAGTGAAAAACAGAAATGAATTGCAAAAGTTGATGGCCTCACACACAAGCAGTTCAGTGAGCAGATCTCCTGTCCAATCCAAATATAAAAAAATTTGAAGGCAAATAAATAATCCCTTAGGTTCAACCATTTGCCAAGTCATACTGAGACACTCGGAATCTTTTCTCTGTCATCTACGTTATATGTTAGGCTGCAAAAGTATGCGCTAAACGTCTTGCGCCATTCTAAATACGAATAACTGGATTAAAAATATGTCATGCAAAATATGGAGTAAATCTTCTTTAATCAATAGAATAAGTTGTTAAGTGGTTGCCCTTTCTTTATAAAAGTTCCCTTCACTAAGAAGCCTATCTTATACTTTTTTGATTGCTTTTGTTTGTACCATATTGGAACAGGGAGAAGTTTCTAGGCATGCACAATTGGTGTGCCATTGCTCACTAATTTT
Organism: Malus fusca; assembly: GCA_035220775.1. NCBI lineage: Eukaryota > Viridiplantae > Streptophyta > Magnoliopsida > Rosales > Rosaceae > Malus > Malus fusca. The sequence goes on from CM069063.1 coordinate 17,471,158, forward strand.
TTTAATCCTTTCCTTCCATTTTTTGCAATTTTTTTTTTTATTATTTATTTTTGGTTCTGAACGAGTGGTTTGGTAGATAGTAGATCAAGGTTTTAATGCATTCATTTCATGTTATTGCAGATCTACTATGTTCTTCAAGAAGTCCAGTTTACAGACAAGATGCGGTTTAAAGAGACAGTTTCCCAGTTTATAGGGGAGGTATTGTTAACTTTATTAAAATAAGCTCAATGTTAACAGTGACTATCCTTCACAATTAACTATCAAAGCTTGAGTTTATATAATGTCATTTTCAGTTCCAAAAGAGTGATAATCATCACGAAATTACTGCTGTAAGGACGGATGCAAAGCTAAATGTTTTTAGGTGGAATCGTGAACAGCTTTTTGGTATCAGGTTGGAGTAAGCTTTTCAAGTTATTTGTCTTGTGCCCTAATCTTTGCATATGCTTACTTGACCTGTGTTCGTTTCTCTCTCCGAGAAGTGTATTTTCCAGAAACATGGAAATATCGTTTATAAATTCCAATGTGCAATGACATAAAATTTAACCACTTTTTTTTCCTGTTGTTTAATGTAATCTTATTAAATGTTTAAAGATTAGGTTTGTTCCAGGACCTTGGCATTTTTAACCTTTTTCAAAATTATCATACGCATCTCTCTTTGAGATTATTTATGCAGGTTGACATCCTAGCTAATATGAATAATCATAAAGCTTTAAAGTTCTTTGCAGTTATTTTATCGTAGTATGGAAAATTCAGCACCGACTTAGAAAAGTAATGGGACAGATACAATTTCTCATACTGTTTGTATATTCTCTATAATTAGTCAATTGGAGTTTCTGCAAGCGCTTGAAAGGAAAGTTGATCAAGATTGGGACGGCATTTCTTCATCTCTAGCGGAGATCCACAAGTCCGTAGTTTGTAAGAAAGGTTGCTTCATAAATATGACTGCTGAAGGGAAGAGTCTTACCAAATCTGAGAAGTTTGTTAGCAAATTTCTGGACTTGCTGCCTAGTAAGTCTCCCTTTTAAAGAAAAACTACTTGGAAAGCTAGACTACCGTCTGAAAATGAGGTCATTGTAATGCCTATTAAGGTTGGCATATAAAGTTTGTTTTGTGCACGGTTCCTTTTTTTATACCAGCTTTCTTGTTTGGTGGGGAATGATTATTCTTGATTCTTACCTTCAACAGGTTAATAATGTTGCAAAATCTGTTAACATCCATGACACTGGTTATCGGGTTAATGGAATTACACACGTTGTCTCCCAATTTATTACTAATACATGGTCGTGTAATCGGGTGGGACCTAACGATGCAGCTTATGGTGGTTACTTTGATATTTACACAGGTAAAAATTTGCTGTGTTACAAATTTGCTGTTTGAGAAGCTCGCTGACAATCTTTTTTTTTTTTTTTTTGTAGGAGTATTCTCTTTCTTGTCTTAAAGATGCTTGACCTATATGATGGAACTGGAGATTTTCTACGAGAACTAGAAATAGATGAGGACACTCTTAGAAAGGCCATTATTCGGGCACTTCAGAGAGGATTTTGCCATGCCTCCTGATTCCAAAGGTTGTCAGGTTAGGTATGTGGACATGACTTCTTGTTTTGTTAAAGAGGTGAGATTTATAAGCGTCTGTGATAGTGTGATACTAATACAAAAGGGGATAAGGAAAAAGAAAGAACAGGTTAGAATGTCAATATGGCCGTTGATGGGAACTACAAAGTGTACGAACCCTTTACTTCACATTTAAATCTAGCACACAACCTGCTGCAAAAGCCCGGTGGTGATCACGTCACAAGTGTTTCTGAGTTTACTTCTTATTTTTAGCATCGTTATGTACTCTTTCCCGTCATTTTTGTTAAGCAGTTTTCTGATGGACTATTTAATGGGAGTCGCATCAGAAGATAGGAAAAAGACACAAAGAGATATTGTCAACCAGGTAAAGTGGACTACTTTTTTTCGGATGATTTTAGCTGATGTTATAGCTATATTGCATTCCAGGAATTGCACAGTACTAAGTCTGTTATCTTCATAAAATTATGACGTTTTAAGCGATATTACTCTAAACAAGTGACAGCATCATCATCTTTATTGAAGTTCCATTTCATTTGTGTGAAGATAGTACCCCTCTTCATGCCATGAGAAGGGAATTTGAACATCCAAGTTTACTACGTATGCACAACTCATGATGCATACCATTTAGGTTCTTTTATGACAACACTGCATTGACTAAGGCACATACCTGTGACGATTTAACATTAATGTTACAACTTGTTTACGTCATCTCTCTTTGATCCCGTGCGCAGTGTGCAGGACTTCAAGAAATTTGCAGATGCAATCGACTCAGTTAAAAACAAAGGGGTTGTGGTTGCAGTGGGATTGCGATTGGATGTCACCGAAGCAATAGGGAAGCGACCTAAACTCTTCAAACCAAAGTTGGTACGCCGCTATGCTACATGAGACGGTCTCAGAAAATGCTGCAAATGAACACATGCTTTTGTGTAACACTGAATTTCACCTGGATTTGGATACACGCTTCTTCTGTCTTGAGATTCAAGTAACTAATTAGACTTGTATTATTTTTTTTTTTTTGTTGAGAACTAATTAGACTTGTATTAGCTGTTAGGAAAATATTTTCTTTATAATTTTTATTTAAAAAAAACTTAATATCAAGCAGCAAAAAGCAAGCCTCACCCTAGTTCCAACGTGAATCATTCCACATTGCGTTCAAATTTTCCGGCAAGTTGGTTCGGCAGTGGGCGGTGAGTATTAGGTCTTCTGTCAAGATATAGTCCAGCACTCCGATCTAATTCATGATTATGGGGTGCAAAAGATGAGGGGGAGCAAGGGAGAGGTAGGAAAGAAGGGTGCGATGTGTGGATGGTTTTGAGAGAGAGAGAGAGAGAGAGAGCTGATTGAAGTAGTAATTAGAAGAAGAGTACAATTTTTCTGGCTTAATTCGTACGCATTAATATTTCTTCGTCTTCGGGGCAGGCAGCTTTAACTGGAACATTGAAGAGAGAGGTGGCTTGGAAGTTGTCGGGGACCATGAGAGATTCATCGTTGCTTGCATATTCGGAACAATTTGTACTCATAGCACCACTATCCAGTTTGCTGCTTTTAACTTCGGCCCGTTTGTTTGGTTCTTGGACTTGGCCTTCGATTTTCCTGTTAATAACAAGGACAAGAATTAAACATCACAAACCAAATCGAAAAAGAAAATTAAAAAAGAGTCTACCTTCTTCTAAGCCTTCTCCACATCAGATAGAACTTGAATTGAACATTGTCTAGGGATTGGAAATATGCATATCTCCATGTCCTCTTGAGAAGCAAAGGGCAACAGAATCCCAAGAACCCTACAACGAAACCAAGCACCACAGATAACACAACCCATAGATTTTGATCCTCATCGTCGTCCGAATCCTGGTTCTTCTTATTCTTACTTCACAAACACTGGTTTGGAAGTGGGGCACCGCAAAGTTTTGGATTCCCGTCAAATGCAGACATACTGAAGCCTTGGGGCTGAGTGCCGCCTGGTATTGATCCTTCGAGATTATTGTATGCAACAGTAAACGTAGACAAGAAATGGAGACTTGATAGTGATGATGGGATTTCGCCTGACAGACGGTTACTATTGAGTTCTAATCTCTCCAAATTTGTGAGGTTGGATATTTGGTCTGGAATGTTGCCAGAGAAGTTGTTGATTCTTAGATCCAGTTGTTGAAGAAATTGCAATTGGCCAATCTCAAAGGGTATGCTGCCACTTAAACTGTTGTTCCTGAGGGAGATTACTCTTGGCATGTAGGCCACATACTTGTACTGTAAAGCCACCACAGATGCATTATTACGGCGTTGGAAGTAGACGGGCAACTCAAGAGAACAATGGTCAGTTTGATTCACAGCCTTTTGCGATACTAACGCTTGTAGTCTGCAAAGCTCCTTCGGAAATTCACCCGAAATCAAGTTGTCATTCAACAACAAATAGAAAAGTCTCGGAAGAGTGCCCAACCAACCAGGTATTGTGCCGGTGAGTCTGTTAAAAGACAAATCCAGGACTTCCAGTTTCCTTAGCTTTGAAATCCATGCAGGTATGTGACCTGTCATATGACTGTCAAAGAAATTGAAAACACACAGATTTTGTAACCCGGAATCGACAGTTATTGTTAAGAAAGAGAAAAGACAATTCCATCATACTACTGTTCTTTAGATGGTACCAGAGCACTGATCTGGGAAAACACACAACACAAACTTAACCCTAGCTGACACGGCATGGGTGACAAGTCAGAATCAAAGTCAACCACTTCAGGCATGACTTCCCACTCACAATGGGAAAATCCCAACCATCCACTTTTCCTTCGTCATTCGGACCAACCTGGTGCAATTCTTGTACCACAGCCATTGATGGAAGATAATTATAGCACATGGGTTCGGTCCATGAGCATGGCCTTAACGGTCAAGAACAAGCTTGGACTTGTTGATGGAACAATCAAGGAACCGGGTGCAAACAATCCTGAGGAGTTACAACAATGGAACCGCTGCAACAACTTGGTCAAGACATGGCTACTAGGGTCCATGTCAAAAGAAATTTCAGGGAGTGTCATCAACTGCAAGGATGCTCGACAGATGTGGCTTGACTTGCAAGAGAGATTTTCACACGTAAATATTGTTCAGCTATTCCATGAAGAGAATGAAATCCATGATTGCATACAAGGTAACATGAGTGTAAGTTCTTATTTCACAAAACTTAAAAGCTTGTGGGATGAATGCGATATCTTGTGTTCAATCCCAGCATGCAATTGTGGAACAAAGAAAGAAATCACATCATACGTTGAAACTCAGAAAACAATGAAGTTCCTTATGGGACTGAATGAATCATATGCTACTGTTCGAAGCAATACTCTTCTTCTCGACCTACTGCCCACGGTGAATAAGGCCTATGCATTAGTCCTTCGACATGAACAACAGGCAGAAGTCTCCAGCGGGAAAAACATTCAACCAGAAGATGTTGTTTTTGAGGTGAAAAACCCCAACCGAGAACCTGAATCAGACGACAATGGGACTCGATGTGGTAAGTGTAACAAAACTAACCATACCACTAAGAACTGCCGTGCACATCTCAAGTGCACTTTTTGTGGGTGGAAAGGTCATACCTTCGAGTTCTGTCGAAAGAGAAAGGCTGCTGCTGAGACCGAGTCAAATCGTTCCTTTTCTTCAAAAGGAAATCAAGTCACAACATAGGCAAAAATGGACACACCCAGTTTTCCATTTTCCCAGGAGGATTGCAAGCAAATCCTTCAAATGCTCAACAAGAACAAGTCATCATTTGTCAATCAAGTTGGTAATTCTTCTACTCATGAAGAACTTTCAGGTAAAGCCTTCTCTTTCACACATAATGGCACGAAAAACATATGGATCCTGGACAGTGGTGCTATGGACCACATTGTTTGTATCCCCAATCTTCTTACAAATTCAAAACTTGTTGAAAACCACACTGTTGAACTACCAAATGGGTCATTTGCCAAAGTCACTCATATTGGACAAATAGTGTTCTCTCCCAATTCCATCCTTGATAATGTCTTGTGTGTGCCACCTTTTAGCTTGAATTTGATATCCATCAGTAAACTAGCCTATGATTCCCTATATGTCACAATTTTTCTAAAACATTTTTATGTCATACAGGACCTACGCTCGGGGAAGATGATTGGGACGGGAATTGAACGGGAGGGGCTCTACTACCTCGATCCACCAAAGAAAAGAATATGCAACACTGTTCACACCGTGTCTCCAAACCTTTGGCACCAACGTCTTGGACATCCATCTCATAAAGTGTCTTTGTTATTTCCCTTTTTTCATAATAAGTCTTGTGTTACCAACAATTGTTTAATTTGTCCTTTGGCTAAACAAACAAGATCACCCTTTCCTTCCAGTTCCATTTATAGTAAATCAGCTTTTGAATTACTTCATATTGATATCTGGGGTGGTTATAAAGTTACTTCTCTTTTAGGTGCCAAATATTTCCTTACTATTGTTGATGATCATACTAGGACCACATGGGTCTATTTGATGAAGCATAAATCTGACACAAAAGATCTCTTAGTCAAATTTATCCATATGGTTGAAACTCAATTCAATACTAAGGTCACAATAATCAGAAGTGACAATGGTCCTGAATTTAAACTTGAGATTTTTTATGCTCTCAAAGGGATTATTCATCAGTCTAGTTGTGTCAACACACCACAACAAAATGGTGTCGCTAAATGCAAGCATCGACATTTGCTCAACGTAACTAAGGCGCTACTTTTTCAAGCCTCTCTGCCAAAACATTTTTGGAGGGATGCCATACTTGCTTCAGCTGACCTCATCAATCATACACCAACTCCACTTCTCCAAGGTAAAACACCTTATGTAAAATTACTTCATAAAGAACCTACCTATTCCCATTTAAGAGTTTTTGGCAGTTTGTGTTTTGCCTCCACATACACACACACATAGCTTCTAAATTTGACCCTCGTGCAACACGTTGTGTTTTTCTTGGATATCCTTATGGAAAAAAGGGTTATCGACTATTTGATCTCACTATGAAGAAAGTCTTTGTTTCATGGGATGTCGTGTTCTTTGAGGACCAATTTCCCTATCAAAATAATCAAACTTCCGCTGCCCAACACCACATCTTGCCACCTACTCACATATCATTGTTACCGTCCCATATGGCCTCCTTTAATGATTCCCCAACTTCAGTCGACACATCAGGGGACCTCCCTCCTGATTTTTCCCCTCAACTTGTTGATTCTACTCCACCACTTAATGCACCTACCCCACCCTCATCAAACACACACCATTCCCCTACTTTGACTCCTATTTCACCACCCTCCATCCTAGACCCCTCATCACCTACTTCACCACTTCCCGCTACACCCATCCCATCCCCTTTACCGTCCTCTCCTCCCCGTGTCCCCACCCCATTCGTCGCAGCACGCGTCCCACCAAACCCTCCACATTTTTGCAGGATTTTCACGTAGAAGCAACTCTCCCCTCCCACGTTGTTCCCAACTCTTCCACGAGCATATTTTAATCATCAGGTACGTCTCATGCTCTCTCTCGTTATTTATCCTATGACCACCTCTCTCATAAACACAAAACCTTCACCACTAATCTCACCCTTATCAAGGAACCTACTAGTTTTTCACAGGCTGTTCAAGACTCCAAATGGCATGATGCCATGCAACATGAGATTGCAGCACTCCGGGAAAATCATACCTGGACTCTTGTGCCCTTACCATCTCATAAACGTCCCATTAGTTGCAAATGGGTGTACAAAGTGAAGCTCAAACCTGATGGGAGTGTCGAGCACTACAAAGCTCGACTTGTTGCGAAAGGTTACAATCAAATAGAGGGGATTGATTATCGGGAAACTTTTGCTCCTGTTGCCAAGCTCACCACTGTCCGTGTCCTTTTGAGCGTTGCTGCACTTCGTGGTTGGCATCTCCACCAACTCGATGTGAACAATGCATTCTTGAATGGTGATTTGTATGAAGATGTCTATATGACCTTGCCTCCTGGGTTCGGATGAAATGGGGAGACTCGTGTATGCAAACTAAACAAATCACTTTATGGTTTAAAACAGGCTTCGAGACAATGGTTTATCAAACTATCCAATGCCCACAAAGCCGTTGGTCTCCATCAATCGTGGTCTGATTACTCACTGTTTGTCCGAAGTCGTCAAGGTAGTTTTATGTCGTTACTAGTCTATGTTGATGATGCAATACTTGCAGGAAATAACCTACAAGAGATTGAAGAGACTAAACGCTTTCTTTCCCAACATTTCAAACTAAAGGATTTGGGACAACTCAAATATTTCCTGGGAATAGAAGTTGCAAGATCAAGCAAGGGAATTACTTTATGTCAACGCAAGTATGCGTTGGAAATATTAGACGATGCTGGTTTCCTTGGATCAAAGCCTTCATGGTTTCCTATGGAACAAAATTTGTCCATCACGCAAACAAATGAGACACTGTTGAGTAATCCATCTTCATATAGACGGCTCGTGGGCAGGTTAATTTATTTAACAATTACAAGACCAGACCTAACCTATGTGGTTCATGTGTTGAGCCAATTCATGGATAAACCACGACAACCACACCTTGAAGCAACACATAAAGTCCTCAGATACATTAAACAGGCTCTTGGACAGGGAATTTTTCTACCTACTACAGGTTCGTTGCAATTACGCTTTTTGTGATGCTGACTGGGCTCGATGTAAAGACATAAGAAGATTAGTAACTAGTTATTGTATCTTTCTTGGACAAGCACATATCTCTTGGAAGACAAAGAAACAAAGCATTGTATCTCATTCTAGTGCAGAGGCAGAATATCGCTCCATGGCCACTACCTGTTGCGAAGTCACATGGCTCAAGAATATTTTGAAGGACTTGCGAGTGAATCATGCACAACCTGTTACATTATTTTGTGACAATCAAGCTGCCATGCACATTGCTTCAAACCCAGTATTTCATGAACGAAAGAAGCATATAGAAATAGACTGTCACCTAGTACGCGAGAAAATTCAAGGAGGGATGGTGCGAATAACCTATATACGAACGGAAAATCAACCAGCAGATTTATTCACCAAGCCATTGAGTTCAACACAGTTTGAGACCTTACTTGGCAAGTTGGGTGTCATCAACATACACTCCAACTTGAGGGGGAGTGTTAAGAAAGAGATCTCTGATTGATTTTGATTGATTGGTCAAATATTGTAAATTAATATTAGTTATTCACTTTCTTATTTAGCTCCCTGTTAGCCTTGATTGTAGGCAATATAGTAGGATCGTACTATGCAATATGTGTATAAAAGTGTAACCCTAGTTTTGTGGATAAATGAGAAAAGACAATTCCATCATACTACTGTTCTTTAGAGTTATATCCCCGTCTGGCATTTCTTCACCTACAAAAACTTTTGAAAGGAGCACCCTGAGACTTTTTAAGCCCGTCAATATATTCATTGCCCCCGTGACATTGGTGAGTCTGTTGTTAGAAAGCGAGAGGAAGGTCAAGTTTTTCAATTGAAGAATCTCAGGTTGGATTTGTCCCTCGAAATAATTTGCAGCCAATTGAAGTGCTTTGAGGGACTTGCATGAGTAAAGGCTTATTGGCAAGATACCAGTGAACATATTATCTATAAAATCTAGTTTACTAAGTTGAGTAAGTTTAGAGAAATCAAGCGCGGAGATATTCCCACTAAAACGGTTGAATCCAAGTTTTATTTCAACAAGGTTTGTGCAATTCATCAAAGATGGGGGCAGATGACCTTCTAGATTGTTGTTATGAAGATGCATGAGCTTTAATTTGGAGAGCTTCCCAACATTCTCACTGATGGGTCCGAAAAGGCTATTAGTAGATAATGAAATTTCTTGAAGTGCTTGAGCTTTGTAGACATCAGCAGGAAGGGACCCTGAGAGAGTATTGTCACCAACACGAAAGACCTCCAATTCGGAACAGATTCCTAGTCCTAGAGGAATTGAGCCACTGAAATTATTGTGGGAGAAATCCAAGACTCTAAGTGAAGAGAAACGGAGACAGATAAGGGATGGTATTGAAGGAAATTTTGTGAAAAACATGTTCATTTGAATAACATCATATAGCATGCAATTAACAATTAAAGGCGGAATCATGCTTTTATGCATTCAAAAACAAAACATCAACCATGAAATTCAAAGCCTAGTAGATTGGTGAACCTTGACTCAACTTTTAAATCAACATTTATTAGTTGAGAAATATTTACCTTTGTAGATTCCTCTTTGCATATGCAAAGGATAATCACCCAAGAGATAGGGCCTTCATTCCTTGCTTCTTAGCTCCATGGATTTGGTTGAATGAAATAGATTCTCCAAGTTCCCAAAATAGAGAACCTCTAAAGATTCTACACCAAGGTTGGATTGGAGAGGAAATGAGTGACCTTGAGGAAGTAGAATTGCTAGACAATATCCCCAAAGGTGGTTGGCCTCTTAGAGAGAAATGGAAGCTTTGTGTTCTCACCAATTTTCTCTAAAATCAACAACTTATGAATTTTAGGTTATAAAGTTCTTTATATAGTCACTTCTTTAAATGACCTAAAGAACCAAAAACCCTAATTCAACACTAAATGGATTTGGGCTTTTGGGCCTTTGTGAATCTTTATTCATTAAGTTGTCATACAACTTAAGTCAATGGGCTTTGACGTTCGAAGCCCATTGGGCCTTAAGGTCCAAAACTATCCCGAGGTCTTTTAACGAACTTATTCGTTTGATTAATTAACATATTAATTAATCCTTGCCATAAATAATTAAACCATTTAATTATTCTTATTCATCTCCTTTGTTTCTTCAATCTCCACCTTACACGGTGTACGATACATTAGGTTCCTTTTAGCGAGGCAGTGGGCGATTAAAACCATTTTACATCGATTGTGAATTGAAACTTACTTTCAATTCTCCCTTTAGTGATTACACACGTTTAGGGCTTCCACAAACCATGAGTGACACCTAGCAGCATATCATGGCTACCCAAGCTAATCAGAAGAGGTAGATAACCTATTCAGTTTAGGATTACAAATGCAATACGGTCTTTCTCTAATCTAATACTCTTGACCACATTGTTTGGTTTGATAGTTTATTTATTCATGTCTACTATCCAATGTGATTCGTTTGCTTATATGATTACTTTGAATGTGATTTGGAACGCATTCCCAAATCTCATTCATACTCTGGCCAGAGATTTAATCATATCATAGAGTATTCTCCCTCAAACCATTTTGAAGGTTAGAGATCCCTTGTTGCACATTCACTTGTCTCCATGACTAAGTGGCTTAACCCCAATGATGTCGTGGACACCCCGATGGGGTGACTTTGACATAATCAAAGATCAAGGACTTAACCACAAGACAACAACTGTGATGCCTCAGGTCAAATGACTAATTTGCATTATCCCAACTATGAGTTCTCATGTGACATGAGTATGAGAACTCCTCGTTGATCGTGTTCAGTGGACTCATTCTCTATTGAGCACCTACGTACTTGTCTTGATGTCACACACACCAATGACTCGAGACTAGTCACTCTCCCTGAGAGAAGACATAGCACGTACTGATCTTATCGGACTGTCAATGCCCAATTGGCAATCCTATGATCAGGAACGTTTAGGATGTGTCTACGAAAGAATGGTCTCATTAATCTAACTTCATTAGATTGCATTCTCCCAATCACATATTCCTTGGACTTTATCGTTTAAGCATATAACATTTATATGAGACGTCTCAAACAATAATGTTTGCCTTTTATATGTAAACTAGATTAGTTTAACATGTGAAATGTCCGTAAAGTATCATCATATGATTGGCTTTAGGGCACATTTCCAACAATCTCCCACTTGCACTAGAGCCAATCAGCTTGGTCATCTGTTATGATTCCTCTTCTGTAGTCATTTCATAAATGGCTGAGTAGTAGGCCTAGGCAATGGATATCTATATGTTATCCATAGAAGCAACCTTGAGAATATCGACGTCACCATTATACATGATTCCCAATCATGTGGTTCAGTCTCTCATATGAGTTCGGATCTTGATGAGACCTTGATTCCCTGGCTTGAGCTATCGCCCCATTAGTGTCATAGTGTCAGTACACTAGATACACTTTCTGGTTGGAACCGAATAGAGAGTTCATAAATGAACTTTCCCATCCAAACAACATTGTTGTAAACTTCTATATGGCAATATATTTTGCATTCATAATGGAACACACTAAAGTCATTACTTTAATGTTTCCATCCAAATATCTCTTTAGTCATAATAAAGGGATACCTGTTTATCTCATCATTCATAATGAAGAAACATCCAATGATGGATTAGATTCATAATCTAATACATTTACGCTTCCATTACGTTACTCTAATTCTTCCTCATTCTTCGAGGAACCTATCCTTTAGTATTTCTTAAATACTTAAGGACTCACTTGACAGTTGCCATGGTTCTGATCCTGGGCTTGCATTGATATCGCCTTGTACCTTTCTAGGTACAACTCATATCAATGTTTTTCATACAATATGAAATACGCAAATCACCTTTCTGCGTATGCATAAAGGATTCGATTTACGCATTATTTCTTTGGGAGTCAAAGGGTACGTTCCCTTTGAGAAGAACTACCTCCTAGTCTCACTAGAGTTGTTCTTCTGATTGAAGTTTATCATCATATGAGAAACTTCCTAGCATCCTTTTGTCTATTATTAGGGCATGATATAATCCAATTATATCCTAAAATCTATCATTATAGATTTCCATCCCATGTATATAGACTATGTCTCCCATATACATTCTATCGTTATAGAAAGTTTAAAGTCATAACTTTAACAATGAAGTATTCTTTTCATTTCAAAAATTAATATATCATACATATATTTAATTTTAGGAATATGATTAACTCCCACTAATCTTTTGTAAACCTAGTAAACAAAAGATTCATTTATATCTTTATGAGAAATCAAACGTTTTGATCTTTCTCTCATAAGACGCTTATGGCTCCCACTAGCTTGCTTAGATCCATGATGGTTGGATCTCTACAACTTACATGTTTTGTGATTCATAGTTTTAGACATATATTATTAGGACTATCTTAATAATGGTTTCGGAAACCTATATTATGTCCAAACATTGAATCAACATTTAGTTGTAGCTAGCTATCTTCGAATTAATTGAAACTAAGACTACGTCAAAAATGGTTCCTTCAAAGTCAACCATTCTCTTTGATTGTAGCCACCTTAAGCTACCAATTAGCTATGAAGGTTTCATTATTTCAGGTCAAATGGTACTTTACCATTTCCTTGAGTATATATTGTATATACACTCATTGTAGTCATAAAGTTCAAACCATTCAACTGAGACGGTTTAAAATTCTTCTTTACTACCTTGGAGCTTGTGGTATAGGAACTAGGTTGTTATATTTGTTGATTATCATCTTGTCTCTCAAAGAACCCATTCTTTTGAGTTCTATTCCTAGTTCATTTGCTCTAAGGCAAATCACATTGTAGGATTACAATGAACTACTCAACAAACAACATTTGTTGGTTGGTTTATAGAAGTGATATCCAAAGGTTAATTTAAGGATATCCACAAGATAATTTTTAAACAAATATTGCTCATTAGCACACAACCCCAAATCTTAACACAATTAAGATTTGTCTTTCTTTCCAACTACATCCTATGGAGTTATGAAAATTTTGGAAGATCTTCTAATTGACAATCATATTGTCTTAGAAGCATATATCCTATATATATGGGTAATTGATAACATCTAACGAACTAAATCTTATTCGAGTTCGTTCTTCTCCTAATGGAGAAAATCATTATCTTATGATGCTAATTTCCTTGATACCTTTCAAGGAAACTCATCTAAAGTGTTACCTTTCATTGGATCAAATCTAAGGAGGTAAGTATTTTAGACGTCTTACTCATCAACTTACATTTCTTGAATTCTTTGAAACCTTTTGCAAAGTATTCGGACTTGTGTTTATTCATAATAAACTATAGTCCAACCGAGAGTGATCTTCGGTGAATGTCAAACAACATGAGTAGTATTATGTTGTGGACAAGTGCCACTAACATCTAAGTGAATTAACCTCAACAACTTTGTGATTCTTTATTCTTTCCAAAAGAATAAAGATTCGAACATTTCGCCTCTATACAATTTTGACAAGAAGGTATTGGATCCGGATCTAACGATCCAAAGCATCCATCTATAACCAACTCGTAATTTATGTTTTAGAGGTATCACAACTCAGTTGGGATTAGTCACTACCTTGCAACCTTTTGGGTTTTAAGCATCATTATATTCTAAACAGTTAACGCTACCATATCATCTCTACTATAGAGACAATCAATTAGATTACTATAATCCAATCAGTGATTAATAAAGAACAATGTTTTGTCAAACAAAACATTCATCCATCTCTACTATAGTGACGGAATTAAGTTCCTTAAAATTGGAATGTAAAGACAATCTTTGGTTTTTCCAATTTCTTTGGTAGTTCATATGAGGAAGTTAGTACCATCTGCTTTCGCAGAGATCTATATTTTATTCACGTTCCGAATGTGAAGTACTTTCTCTTCTCTCATTAATCTTCTACTTCTTATTAGCCACACTTCTACAACGATTGTAAAACATAGTTACTAATACGGAATCAAGCATTCAAGTAGAAGAACCAACTGTTTTGAACTATTCAAGAACAATTTACAACACCTTCGAAAGGTGTGTTCTTGACACTTGCAAGACATTTCTTGCAAATACCCCTTCCAATGTCCATCCTTTCATAAAGAAAGTTTGTTCCCTTGGAGTTAATTTTATCTTCTTCATTTGACTTCTCCTTTGACTACAATAGTCATGGTCCCTAAACTCCCACTATCTCTCTTGAAACCTTTTTCAATTGTGTTATACACATCAAACATTTTGGAGAGTGTGTAGTTATTGTTCACTACATAATTTACAATAAACTTAGTGATCCATTAGGATAGGGACATAAAGGTGAAGTCCTAGCTTAGTTTCCGTCTCGTTAAGTGGTTTATCACTTCAACACTCAATGATTCAAAATCATCATAAGTCCATGTTGATGGACTATTTTTGTCAACCAACCATTATGTTCTAAACATAATTACAAACTTTCAAGAGTTGTTCAAGGCAACTCTCATTTCTTCATACAACAATTTGTAAGTGAAGAATCATGGCACTAAAAGTGTCCTTGTCTTTATGCTAATCTTCGTAAGTTCCTTTGTTCATATAACGAAGGAATAAGCATTGGTTGTTTGTGTTGTCCTCTTCATGATAGACATTTCTAACATGTTCTTCCAATGATACATTATCAATAGGAAGATTGTGAGGATGAGACTTCTTAGGTACATGCACAATCCATTTAAGACAATCTTTGGGATTGTGTTACCAAGTCCGGAAACTAAAACATTCGGCTTTTCTTTGTCAAGTTTTGGATAGCGTTTGCAAATATATTGGTAAACAAATACATAACGAATATAAATTGATTGATTTTAAGCCATTTGATTCGGGTCTTTAAATCAAATAGCACCACCCACTATTTTTGGCAAATTCCATATCCCTCATTGGAATTTGAGAGTTTTGGAGGAAACTCTTAGTAGGTTATGGGAGACTCACTATTACCAAGCCCACCTCACAATGATATGATGTTGGCTAGCATTAATAATAATGAGAGAGTACGCTTACTCATTTGCAACTAATGCAAGTACCCATCTAGTTTGGCCTCTAGAGAATGTTGCCTCACGATGATACGATGTCGGCGCCATTGCACTTAGTTAAGTTATTCCCACCATGCTTAGTTCGTGAAGGGGTTCAAGAATAGCCTCACGATGATATGATGTCGGCCATCCTCGTTGCCTACACTAACCTCATCATATGTTTATGGATTCCTCCTGAGTATAAGCATGCACTTTGTACTCCCCCATGATAGGGTGAAGCCGGTGTACAAGTCATAAACGATTGGATCCCACCACGGTGGAAAGCCACGAAAGAGTGTTCTAAGCACTCTCACGCTTATCAACTTAATAATGGTTTGGTTGAGGGTTTTAGGTCTCATCACATAAACATATTCATTTTAATCTTTATTAAAACAATTTTGGTCCTATTACAACTATTGGTCCATTTGAATCAATTTAGTTGTATATAATACTCCCACTATACTTATAAAACGGTTTTTAAAGCAAGAGTATATGATACTACTAACATAAGGTTTGCATTCATTTGATGGACTATATAGTTGCCTTAGGGCCTTAGGATGACTATGAACCTTTGTTTAGATTCAACACGAGCCTAGTGTTGAATCTCGGACTAGGGATGGAGATTGATTTTAGTTACGCGTTTAATCACATTAAGGCGTGTTGTTCCTAGGGGCGTTGGACCCAACTACTCAATTTTCATGCATATCAAATAAAACAAGAAAATGAGTACTTTAAAGTAAAGGTGAGCTTATGCTCATTACAACATTTGCATAATTCAAATTACTTTAAAGTAAAGAAGAGCTTATGCTCTTTTACAACATTTGATCAAATCAAATTACAACCAAAATTAATCTACACATTCACATGGTTCAAACAAATTTGAAACGGCCTATCACATAGCTCAATTATCGTAGGCTTAGGTTCATAATCACCCTTTAATTAATCAACACTTTAATTAATTAAATTGAATGCAACATTTTCATTTGGTTTTTGTATCCATAAAATTGATTTAAATGGAGCTAAATGAAATGAAAATCCAATTCTCATTTAAAGAGACAAAACAATTTTTGTTCCCTACTTAATTTGGGCCATCATGCAATAACCACAACCTTTTGGGCTATATTGCGAAACACAAACTTTTGGGGTCACTTTGTAAAAACACAAAAGTCCACTACTTCATGTAATTACAACTAGAACCCAAAAATTTCAACAAATACAAAAAAAACTTCATTAAAGGAGCAAAACAATTTGTCCTTTAACGTTTTTGGGCCTTAACGTAAAAACGTAAACTTTTGGGCCAAAGTGCAAATACACAAAAGTATCAAAACTTTATGTAATTGAATAAAAGACCCAAAAATACCCTATTCTATTAGGGTGGCCGGCCATGATAGAAAAAATATGATTTTTACAAAGTTTTTGTAAGTGGGTTTTGTTAGGTGAGGTAAAGATGAAATATTTTGAATTTATGTTAAACTTTTTAAAAAGTTTGTCTACCATTATAGCCATTAATTGAATTTATGTCAAACTTTTAAAAGGTTTGTCTACCATTAAAACCATTAATAATATTTTACCAATAATCATCACCCACTAAAATCACCCACTAAAATTAAATCAAAACTTTATGTAAAAACATAAAACTTTTTGAATCAAAACTTCAAAACTTTTTGTTCTTGGCAAGAACTTCAAGAACATTGAAGAACACTCATGAAAACTCATAATAGCTCCATGAATGTTTTCACTCACCAAAACTCAAATTTTCATCACTCAAAAGAGGGTTAACATCCTAGGGTACTTAGGGGTTCCAAAAGTCACTTTAAAACCATTTTAACAAGACAAACATGAACCCAAAAAATCACCCTTTGGATTTGGCCGAATTTCCCCAAAAACATGGCACCAAATTTTAGCTCCAATATTCATGCTCATATGAACTACATCTACAACATTTGAGATGACAAATTTTCTAACAAAATTTACATTCAAAGAAACAAGAATAAAGCTTGTAACATATTACAACTTTTAAATCAAAAAACTATGAACTACAAAACCCAAAATGATTCACCAACTACTAGACCTAGGCTCTTGATACCACTTGAAGGAAATTTTGTGAAAAACATGTTCATTTGAATAACATCATATAGCATGCAATTAACAATTAAAGGCGGAATCATGCTTTTATGCATTCAAAAACAAAACATCAACCATGAAATTCAAAGCCTAGTAGATTGGTGAACCTTGACTCAACTTTTAAATCAACATTTATTAGTTGAGAAATATTTACCTTTGTAGATTCCTCTTTGCATATGCAAAGGATAATCACCCAAGAGATAGGGCCTTCATTCCTTGCTTCTTAGCTCCATGGATTTGGTTGAATGAAATAGATTCTCCAAGTTCCCAAAATAGAGAACCTCTAAAGATTCTACACCAAGGTTGGATTGGAGAGGAAATGAGCGACCTTGAGGAAGTAGAATTGCTAGACAATATCCCCAAAGGTGGTTGGCCTCTTAGAGAGAAATGGAAGCTTTGTGTTCTCACCAATTTTCTCTAAAATCAACAACTTATGAATTTTAGGTTATAAAGTTCTTTATATAGTCACTTCTTTAAATGACCTAAAGAACCAAAAACCCTAATTCAACACTAAATGGATTTGGGCTTTTGGGCCTTTGTGAATCTTTATTCATTAAGTTGTCATACAACTTAAGTCAATGGGCTTTGACGTTCGAAGCCCATTGGGCCTTAAGGTCCAAAACTATCCCGAGGTCTTTTAACGAACTTATTCGTTTGATTAATTAACATATTAATTAATCCTTGCCATAAATAATTAAACCATTTAATTATTCTTATTCATCTCCTTTGTTTCTTCAATCTCCACCTTACACGGTGTACGATACATTAGGTTCCTTTTAGCGAGGCAGTGGGCGATTAAAACCATTTTACATCGATTGTGAATTGAAACTTACTTTCAATTCTCCCTTTAGTGATTACACACGTTTAGGGCTTCCACAAACCATGAGTGACACCTAGCAGCATATCATGGCTACCCAAGCTAATCAGAAGAGGTAGAGAACCTATTCAGTTTAGGATTACAAATGCAATACGGTCTTTCTCTAATCTAATACTCTTGACCACATTGTTTGGTTTGATAGTTTATTTATTCATGTCTACTATCCAATGTGATTCGTTTGCTTATATGATTACTTTGAATGTGATTTGGAACGCATTCCCAAATCTCATTCATACTCTGGCCAGAGATTTTAATCATATCATAGAGTATTCTCCCTCAAACCATTTTGAAGGTTAGAGATCCCTTGTTGCACATTCACTTGTCTCCATGACTAAGTGGCTTAACCCCAATGATGTCGTGGACACCCCGATGGGGTGACTTTGACATAATCAAATATCAAGGACTTAACCACAAGACAACAACTGTGATGCCTCAGGTCAAAGGACTAATTTGCATTATCCCAACTATGAGTTCTCATGTGACATGAGTATGAGAACTCCTCGTTGATCGTGTTCAGTGGACTCATTCTCTATTGAGCACCTACGTACTTGTCTTGATGTCACACACACCAATGACTCGAGACTAGTCACTCTCCCTGAGAGAAGACATAGCACGTACTGATCTTATCGGACTGTCAATGCCCAATTGGCAATCCTATGATCAGGAACGTTTAGGATGTGTCTACGAAAGAATGGTCTCATTAATCTAACTTCATTAGATTGCATTCTCCCAATCACATATTCCTTGGACTTTATCGTTTAAGCATATAACATTTATATGAGACGTCTCAAACAATAATGTTTGCCTTTTATATGTAAACTAGATTAGTTTAACATGTGAAATGTCCGTAAAGTATCATCATATGATTGGCTTTAGGGCACATTTCCAACATGTATTTGGCTTGTAAAATGATTATTGCTGACATTAAAACTGCTCAAATTCCAGGAATGCTGGAGGAATGAAGATGTAATTGTTCCGTTGAATTGATTGCTCGAAAGATCAACCGTTTGGATGTAACTTGATGATAAAGGCAATGGTACTTCTCCGGAGAAAATATTATAGCTCAAATCAAGGATCTCAAGGTGACTCAAGGACAAAGACATCCCGGTTTCAAGAGAGCAGGAAAGCAGATTGTGGGAGAGGTTGAGGTGCGAAAGAAGCTTAAGGTTTCCAAGTGATGAAGGAAAAATACCTCCTTTGAGTCCCTTGGATGGCAACCGCAATTGGATGATCCAACCATTATGATTACATGTGATGCCTTCCCACTGGCATCAATCAACTGAAGCAGTCCAGTTCAATGTAGGGGACGACAGAGTGCTCATGAAGGATGTGAAAGCACTGCGTTCGGTTAGATCGCATGCATGTATTGTAAATATAATGGAAGAAAATAAGAGGATGAGAAGGAAGCCATGAGAGAATGAATGATCCATCTCAGATTTAGATTACTTACAGGTTTTATGAATGATTCATCTCAGATTTAGATTACTTACAGGTTTTCTTCTACACGAGTATATATGTATGAAGGTTGCAGCTTATATATGGTGAAGTGCCGATTTAGTCTTGAACTATCAGCTCGGTGAAAATTAGAACCCGAATTATTTTTTTCAGTAAAATAAGGCCCTAAATTCATTAAAAATTGCTAATTTCATCTCTACTATTATATTCAAAGTTATTTTATCCAATTTTTCATCAACTTACCTCACTTGACACACTTTAAAGTGTAATACTGTTATTTTCTCACCAGTAAGCCCTTAATAGTTTATATATTTGTGAATCTAACGTCTAGTTTACCCTCCAAAGTTAACTCCATACACTATTTCTTTATGAAAAATTGTCATTCTACCACATGAAAGTAACGTGACTTAAATTGACGGAAAATTGAATATAGTAGCTTCAAATCTAATATTAGGGATGTAATTGGCAAATTTTATAATTCAAGGACTGATTTTTCTGAAAAAAAAAATAGTTTAGGGATTTAATTTTTACTCAGACGATAATTCAGAGACTAAATTAGCAGTTCACCATATATACATATACATATATACATATACATATATACACACACATATATATATATATGTTGTGTACAATAAGCTAACGACTTCAAAGTCGTTGAAAGATTCTTAGTCTTTGGTTTGACCTTAGCTGAAGATAGCAAACCAAATATTACAATTTCTTAGATATAAAGGAAGCACCAGAAAAAGAAAAGACGATTTTCTTTTTTTTTAGGCGTTCTATTTCTGCATAATTCAGCAAGCGAAATCCGTGGAATTTCATGTCGATATAAATTTCCTGGTTTTGTTTTTGAAAAATAAAAAACCAGAAAATTTAGGAGCGAGATTTGAACTTTTTTCAGTATGTATAGGTAAGTGCCCTACCACTAGAGTAACAAGTCCTACAATTTTTATTTTTTTTTAATATTTGCTTCCTGTTTTCCGGAGAAATGGAAAACTGTGATGTGAAATAACGGTAGATTACTTATACATCAAGGTACAAATACCAAAAGACCAGTAAAATTTACCGTTTTCGTGTATACCTTCCATGTTCTTAGTTGTATTATCACTTGTACTAATTTGGAAGCGGGGAACTGCGTAATCTCAAGGGCAGTGCATTGAAGATAAGAAACGAAGACTAGATGCGAGGCTAGAATTCCGTCTGACGGATGATTTCTAGAAGATGTCTGAATTCTCTCCAAGTATGTGAGGCTGGAAATCTGGTGTGGAATGTTGCCATAGAAGTCGTCGACGCTAACATCCATTACATTTAAAAGAAATAAAATGTACGTGGACAGTTCTTGGAGAATTAGCAGCACAAGAGGGTCCATACAGTTTGTTGAATTTATTGAATGATGTGAAAAGTCTCACATCGGTATCTTACAAAATAAATTACAACTTATATGAAATGGTTACGCTTCTAATTATATCGATCATTTTTATGACAAAACCATACACTTGTTTGAAATTGCTTCTTCAAAAAAAACACTTTTTTCATAAGCACTTTCAGTAAAAACGCTTTAATTAGAAGCACATTTAAACTTTTAATAAAAATTTAAGTTATTTGTCACCTTATCTTTTTTTTTCAGACAACACTTCAAATACTATTTGAACAAAAAATACTTTTAACTTTTTCTGTCAAAACATGATAGAAAGTATTTTTGAAGAATCAAAATCGCTTTCAATTATTTTAAAAATGTTTCCAACAATTGCACAAATTTAGTATAATTAGTAGTGGGTTATTTACCCATCCGTCTAAAATCTTGAATCAATTTACGCATTCATTCATTTTGTTCTTTTTTCACGAATCTCTAGGAAGTGAAAAAGAAGGTAAAAAGTAGAGAGTTTAAGGCATTAGGTCCAGTTTTAGGTGGGAGTGATTTAGCCGGGATTATAATCCCATCCCACGTTTGGTGTCATCAAAGACCAACTTCAATTAGATTAGATGGGACTCATGTGACTATGGGCCTTGGGTGGTTGAATTTAGTCCGACACGGAAGAGGAGGATTGCTAATGACCTCGCTAACGCTGCCCAGAAACCTTCAAGCGGAGTGGCTGCCTTCTCGTGAACCTCTAACCTCGAGTAACCTTCCCCACTGACCACTCTCTCGTCCTCTGTTATTGTTTTCCTTTCCATTCTCGCCCTCCGTTGCTTTAGTCCAGCGCTTTACTAAACGTTTGACAGTTCTTATACTATTTAGTCCAAGTCAGGCTACTCTAGCAAGTCCCTCAATTCAATCCAATCCTAGTTAAGAAGGTGAAACAAACGGGCCTTAGGGACAAAGGAAAGTGGGTATAACTTCATGCCCACAATATTTGAATTTTGAAGTGTTTGCTTTCCACTTGTAAAGAAAACAAACGATATACGAAATGTAGACTATGAAAAATCAGTAGATTTCAATACCATGACAACTAATGTTCATTACTTCCCACTTAATTAGACAATATTTAGATGCAATCAAGTTAAGAAAATTCGATTAAAACGTAATTAAGAAAAATATTTTTGAGATCGAAGAAGATAATTTACGAGATTTATGAACTACCAGGTGACAACAACCATTTTAACTGGATTAGTCGACTCAGATTATAATTAATCGTAAAATCATGCATAGTAGATAGCAACAACTATTTCATCCGACATTTACGTACTAAAGGATGCATGGCCTACCATATAATTTGTTTCACAATTATATGTAGTTTTTTCTTGACTTTATTAGCCAAGCTATAGTAATTAACTAGAAGAATGTCGAGGCATTATCTTAAGGATTGAATATTCAAACGTATAGAATCTTATCTATATTTATTTATTTTTTCTCTGCATATTGAATTTAAAGGTTTACTAAAGTCTCTATTGAAAGCCTTCTACAATTCTGGAACACATGTCACAGTAACATCATGTGATATATATTACTAATAAGAGGATATCCACCCGGTTACATGTTAAAATGTAACGTTGATACATTCTGTAAATCCATGCCATAAACACTAATGATTTAGTTATGCAGAAATTGGAAGTTAATATATTTGAATTTCTTACAACTCTTCCTGATCTTCGAGAGCGTTGGGTAATCTTTTTTTTTTTTGAAAGGAGGGTTGAGTTTGGTTGATAAGATCTTCAATTTCAGAGCACATGCATCGTTCAGTTTGAGCCTTTTTCGTCGAATCCTAATTTTAGTCAAATATAACCTCATGTAGTCAGCTAACAAACGTCAGCAAAATTTTCAGTTGAAAGGACGAATATGATCTCCCACGTGAGATTCACATGTGCCTTTTTAATGGAAGAGTAACAAAAGTTGGGGTTTGGACCTCAATTGCTAACGGAACGACCACATTGGTTTGTTTAACAATAGGATTTTGTTCGTAGCATTTTTACATTTACCAAAAAAAGGACGACGACCACCCGAGTGAACCATGACCACCTAGTTTATTAGACAACCGCCAACAAACCACAACCACCGAGTTACCCAACATCACTAATCACCAACTGCAACTGCTCTCAGCCACATACCTTCCCGCATAACTGCCTTGCCCCGTCGTGGCACACATTAAGTGGAATGATATTAATACTACGTCATAATTAAGGGTTGTGGGTAAAATTAGCTTTTAATACGTAAAATGGTATATTTAACAAGTATTTGCCCTCATTGAAGCCAACATATGCATGACTTGCATAACAAGAAACGCAAATTGTTGGAATGATCACCAACCGGATCGTTAATAGAATCTAAAAGCGGTCCCGTAGAATCCACCACGTCCACCCACCAACATATTTCAACTGTCTCCACAACCACAAGAAAGAAAAATGCCTACAATCTCCATACTTGTGTTAATTTTTCTCTTCTCTTTTGTAACGCCGAGCATGAACGATGAAATAGCATATGATTTCTTCCCTTTCATGAGAATATACAAAAATGGTACAATTGAGCGTTTCATGGGTAAACTAAAGGTTCCTCCATCGCTCGATCCCAAAACTGGCGTGCAATCGAAAGACGTCGTGATCTCACATAAGGAAAACATATCTGCGAGGCTTTACCTCCCCAGTTCCACCGCCAACTCAGCCCTCAAGCTCCCTCTTCTTGTCTACTTTCATGGAGGCGGCTTCTGTGTCGAAAGTGCCTTTTCTCCGGTTTATCACAACTACGTCAACTCTTTAGTTGCCATGGCCAATGTGGTTGCTGTCTCTGTTGAATATAGGCTTGCCCCGGAGCACCCTCTGCCTATTGCTTATGAAGATTCATGGACCACTCTCAAATGGGTTGCTTCACATTTTGATGGAAACAGCTCCGAAGAGTGGCTGAAGAGATATGCAGATCCAACGCGTGTGTTTTTCTCCGGCGACAGCGCTGGGGCTAACATAGCACACCACATGGCTTTAAAAGTGGGCACAGAGGGCTTGGCCGGGTTCAAGCTCAATGGGATAGTCTTGGTGCATCCATTTTTCTGGGGGACAGAACTTAGTGGGGCAGAGTTAAAAATGCCACCAATTGTAAGACTATATATGGCCGGTCTGTGGCGTTTTTTGAACCCGTTGAGTAGTGGAACCGATGATCCGCTTTTCAACCCGGTTAAGGATCCAAAACTGAGGGACTTGGGGTGTCAGAAGGTGCTGGTTTTTGTTGCTGAGAAAGATTCGTTGTATGATAGGGGAAGGTATTATAGTATGGCACTGAGAAGGAGTGGATGGAAAGGGGTTGTGAAGGTATGGAAAACAAAGGAGGAGAACCATGTATTCCATTTGCTCCAACCCACTAATGAAAAAGCTGTGGCCATGATGAAAAGGATCGTTTTGTTCTTCAATTAGGTTTTCTTGCCATGGCTTCTAAAGCGAAAAAAACTTTAGCTGCAACCGGTATATACAATCATGTGTCACTCTGGTGTGATAAGAGAGAAACACTCATGGTTGTATACAATTGGTGATAGGGTAAGAAAAAAGCTTTCGTTGTCTTTCTCTTGGTTTTGTGCAAGTACCCTTACTATGTAAATAGTGTTGCACTACAGAGCGTTTAGCATTCTATAAGTTTGGTAGGGGGTTCCAAGAGTCACTTCATATGTAAATACAGAGTTTTTAACTTTATGTAAGAAAATAAGCATGTAACATAATTTGTGTTGATTTCATAATTTTTCTGCAATGAAGAGTCTGATTGATCAACTGCATTTGTAGGCGCATGCTGATTCCGCTCCAGGTATATTTGGACCAAAATTTTAGTTTTGGGACTAATTTCAACGCATGTTTTTTTTTCGATATGTACATTTCTGACTATTAAATCGAATAAAGTAAAAATCAAGGGACAAAATCAACACAATATGCACATGAAAAAAAGGGGTGTACAAATGATTTCCCTTCAGTTTTATGTTGTGCCTCAGTGTACATACGACTTTTATGAGAATTCTTGTAAGAAGTGAGTTAATGTTAAGAGTTAAATGAAAAATATCATAGGAAAAACTCGATATACCATATCCAACCCTTATAATCTTGGAGACCAAGAAGTATACGTACGAAGGCTAGAACTCGTCCATTGAAGATGCAACCCTAGCTAGTGGCTACCCTTCAGATTAATCGACCATCTTTTTCTCTCTGTTTCTTTTCTGGGAGTGCTTAGCCTAGTGTGGTGTGCAAGATGATTGCGGAGAAGCTCGGTTTCGAAAAGTTCTCCGAATAGTTCATCAGAGAATCCAACTGAAAAGCTGTGCTTTTCCAGCACAAACAATGGCGGATCCATAAAAAATTATTTGAAGGGTTGCATGTAAAAATTCACAAATATTTTTTAGACATAATAATCTTAAAACTTAAACCATAGTTCAATCATTCATAATTTACAAAACAAATAACCATAGAAGTTACAATTGTTTATGACGCGTTTTCATAAGTTGAAAATGATGCATTATAGCTTCATTATCAACAGAAGAAGAAAACAATGCTGTCAACATCACATTTTTCTTCATCCCCATCGTCACCATCACGCAATGGTGTTTTCACTATCTTCATAGCAGAAAAAGCTCTCTCCACCGAAGTGGTTGGAACCGATAAGACCAAAACCAATGTAAGAAGCTTATACAGACTTGTAGCTTGCACACCGCTCGGTCTTCACCAACTCCTTTGCAAGATCACTAATTCCTTTCAATGATGAAAACTCACTATGCATCTTCATATCATGATTGTATTTGTCAAATTAAATTGGAAGATTCATAAGGTCCATACAATCTAAATCTTGAGGATAAAATTGGGCTAAACGAACAAGTTTTTGTTGATCAAAAGATGAAAAATATTCAATGGACCCAAACATGCCATACAAAGAAGCAACTTGGTGTTTACCTCATTAAAGCGAACATTCAATTTTTCTAGTTCCATATCAAGGACTTGAAAATAGAGGTCCACACGATAGTAATGGAAGTTTACGAGTCTTGGAGCTTAGCGCTTTAATTTTCCAACTATGAAATGCAAATCATATTAGATAATATCATTTTCCTCACAAAACTTTTGTACATCATGAAACAAGTCCCCAAAATCATTATCTCACAAGGATTGTAGTCTTTACTCGCATACTTCCATTAACGTCATTGCATTCATAATATCTTGATCTTGCATACATCCTCCTTCGACGATGACGATCCCGAAGCGTTCGGACCTCATTTCGATGGGAAATCATGCTCCAAGATAAACGCGGAATCTTTCAAAACTCTACCTCTACTGGAAAATGATGTTCTCCCTCCTGCTATGATGCCGACGACAATTCTGATGTCGGCAAGAGTAAGAATCATTGTTGTTTCAACTGTGAAATCGAGGTCCAGGAAAGATTGGGAATCTTTGGAAAATGTCATGAGAGCACAATCGAAATTGAGGTCGGATAAATTGAAAGAAATGCTGCATAGAATAATGTTGACGGCGCCAGCGCGCATTCAGAAAGACGTCGTGCTGTTAATAATTGGCTCAGCGACAGTGGATGAGTCATGGGAGAGACTCAACATGTCAAGGGCATACCGATGCAAGTGGGCACTTTTCAGGTGTAGCCTATATATGACTATGTTTTTTATTTATTTTTTATCTTTTAATTTTAATTTTCACAATTTCATTATTATATATGTATGTTCAATTGTGTGTATAATGTTATCCAAGAATAGTATAAAATTGTGATAATTCTAAGCCTGTTGATAAGCTATGGGTTTTGAAACAATAGAAACCTTTTTGCTCTCAAATTAGAGCGTAAGGCAAATATTTAATGTTCAATAGAAATGACCAAGATTTTAGGGGGATTTACAACTATGCAATAGCTCTAGTGTCCCCTATGATTAGATCGGAATCTTTGGCCGCTGGATGATTGGTTAAGGATTCAATAACCAATGTATCAGATACATCGAAACATACCAATGTATTAGATACATCCAAACATACTAGAATTTTCGAGGGATTTTAATTTGAAAAGTGCATTAGGACTTTTATCGAAAAATGTATTTATTAATTTTGGATAGGGAAAATACTAGGTAGATCATCTTTTGTAAACCACATGATATGGCGGATGATGGTTGTACTCATTTTTAATGATTTAAAGAAGAAGTCCAATCATCAACTATCACCTCATGGAGTTTACAAAAAAAATGTGTTTCATTCGGATTCTTATTTGAAAATATGGGTCATTGATTTGTATTTAATGTTCAATAGAAATGACCAAGATTTTAGGGGGATTTACAACTATGCAATTGCTCTGGTGTCCCCTATGATTAGATCGGAATCTTTGGCCGCTGGATGATTGGTTAAAGATTCAATGACCAATGTATCAGATACATCGAAACATACCAATGTATCAGATACATCGAAACATATTAGAATTTTCGAGGGATTTTAATTTGAAAAGTGCATTAGGACTTTTATAGAAAAATGTCTTTATTAATTTTGGATAGGGAAAATACTAGGTAGACCATCTTTTGTAAACCACATGATATGGCAGATGATGGTTGTACTCCTTTTTAATGATTTAAAGAAGAAGTCCAATCATCAACTATCACCTCATGTAGTTTACAAAAAATGTGTTTCATTCGGATTCTTATTTGAAAATATGGGTCATTGATTTGTATTTAATGTTCAATAGAAACGACCAAGATTTTAGGAGGATTTACAACTATGCAATTACTCTGGTGTCCCCTATGATTAGATCGGAATCTTTGGCCGCTAGATGATTGGTCAAGGATTCAATGACCAATGTATCAGATACATCGAAACATACTAGAATTTTTGAGGGATTTTAATTTGAAAAGTGCATTAGGACTTTTATAGAAAAATGTCTTTATTAATTTTGGATAGGGAAAATACTAGGTAGACCATCTTTTGTAAACCACATGATATGGTGGATGATGGTTGTACTCATTTTTAATGATTTAAAGAAGAAGTCCCATCATCAACTATCACCTCATGTAGTTTACAAAAAATTTGTTTCATTCTGATTCTTATTTGAAAATATGAGTCATTGATTTGTATTTAATGTTCAATAGAAATGACCAAGATTTTAGGGGGATTTACAACTATGCAATTGCTTTGGTGTCCCCTATGATTAGATCGGAATTTTTGGCCGCTGGATGATTGGTTAAGGATTCAATGACCAATGTATCAGATACATCGAAACATACTAGAATTTTCGAGGGATTTTAATTTGAAAAGTGCATTAGGACTTTTATAGAAAAATGTCTTTATTAATTTTGGATAGGGAAAATACTAGGTAGACCATCTTTTGTAAAGCACATGATATGGCGGATGATGGTTGTACTCCTTTTTAATGATTTAAAGAAGAAGTCCAATCATCAACTATCATCTCATGTAGTTTACAAAAAATGTGTTTCATTTGGATTCTTATTTGAAAATATGGGTCATTGATTTGTATTTAATGTTCAATAGAAATGACCAAGATTTTAGGGGGATTTACAACTATGCAATTGCTCTGGTGTCCCCTATGATTAGATCAGAATCTTTGTCCGCTGGATGATTGGTTAAGGATTCAATGACCAATGTATCAGATACATCAAAACATACAAGAATTTTCGAGGGATTTTAATTTGAAAAGTGCATTAGGACTTTTATAGAAAAATGTCTTTATTAATTTTGGATAGGGAAAATACTAGGTAGACCATCTTTTGTAAACCACATGATATGGCAGATGATGGTTGTACTCCTTTTTAATGATTTAAAGAAGAAGTTCAATCATCAACTATCACCTCATGTAGTTTACAAAAAATGTGTTTCATTCGGATTCTTATTTGAAAATATGAGTCATTGATTTGTATTTAATGTTCAATAGAAATGACCAAGATTTTAGGGGGATTTACAACTATGCAATTGCTCTGGTGTCCCCTATGATTAGATCGGAATCTTTGGCCGCTGGATGATTGGTCAAGGATTCAATGACCAATGTATCAGATACATCGAAACATACCAATGTATCAGATACATCGAAACATACTAGAATTTTCGAGGGATTTTAATTTGAAAAGTGCATTAGGACTTTTATAGAAAAATGTCTTTATTAATTTTGGATAGGGAAAATACTAGGTAGACCATCTTTTGTAAACCACATGATATGGTGGATGATGGTTGTACTCCTTTTTAATGATTTAAAGAAGAAGTCCAATCATCAACTATCACCTCATGTAGTTTACAAAAAATGTGTTTCATTCGGATTCTTATTTGAAAATATGAGTCATTGATTTGTATTTAATGTTCAATAGAAATGACCAAGATTTTAGGGGGATTTACAACTATGCAATTGCTCTGGTGTCCCCTATGATTAGATCGGAATCTTTGGCCGCTGGATGATTGGTTAAGGATCAATGACCAATGTATCAGATACATCGAAACATACTAGAATTTTCGAGGGATTTTAATTTGAAAAGTGCATTAAAACTTTTATAAAAAAAAATGTCTTTATTAATTTTGGATAGGGAAAATACTAGGTAGACCATCTTTTGTAAACCACATGACATGGCGGATGATGGTTGTACTCATTTTTAATGATTTAAAGAAGAAGTCCAATCATCAACCATCACCTCATGTAGTTTACAAAAAATGTGTTTCATTCGGATTCTTATTTGAAATTATGGGTCATTGATTTGTATTGCATATTTATTTATCCTATGATTAAAACTAAAAGTAACTCACTGCATGATATACATCCTAGGTTATTGCCTCTCTTTTTGGAGAGATCTTAGTATAGGCTCAAAGTCAAATCATCGTTTGACAACTTTTATCTCCAATAAACGAATAAATAAGATTAGTGAGAAGGAAGAGGTAGATGAGGAAAAAGAAGGTGAAATAGATGAGGGGGAAGAAAAAGGTGAAGCAGATGAGGAAGCATAAGGTGAAACAAATGAGAAAGGAAAATGTGATGGTGATGATGAAGAGGAAGAAAAAGGTGATGGTGACGATGAGGGGAAGAAAAATGTGATGGTGACGATGGGGACGGAGAAAAATGTGATGTTTACATTAAACAAAGCTAGTTACTTCGACTTCTTACGACTAAGGACCAAGTATTTTATTTAGCTTCTCACAATTGGTAGAGGTTAGAACTTGATGTTATTAGAAAATTGCTTCCTCCCTGTTTGCAAACCACATTCTCACACTACTTGTGTATAAAAGACTCAGAGAAATTACAGAAAACTGTTTCCTCCATGTCAAGTAGCAGCAAGGAAGTTGTAGGACACCACAAAATAACAGAACATATTACAACTCAACAAGAAGTTATCATGTAGCATTATCAGATTGACGAATACCAAAGTTGTACAAGTAGGAGGGTTTTATTCTGCTCATCATATTAAAATTATCGATGGCAAAGTTTTTGTTTTCAAAGATGATTACCAGTAGCCCCACATTAATTCCTAATCCTAAATCAACTATCCCGGAGTGAGAGATCACCAGCACACCAAACTCCACCTTTTTTCACTCTTCTCAAAAAAGCTACAGAAAAAAAACAACAAAGGAAAATAAGTGGAAGCTGGCAGGCCTTACTCTAACCCTCATCTGCATTTTCCAATATCACCAGATTCAGCAAATTATGCATCTCATCCCACTGTAACTCGTCGTCCAAATGCTCTTCAACTCCGTCTTCTAAGATTGTGCAGTACCTGAATTGATACATTACAGAAATCTATCCTCCCCTTCTTGAGGCTTCCAAGGAATCCACATCTCATTGCCATCTTGCCATGCATAATATTCCAGATCCCCATCCTTCATTGCAACCACCCCTCGAACTAAATGACTGAACAACTCCCAATCAGTCTCTAAACTCAACTCTGTCTATTCTCCATCCAAAATCTCATTTCTATCTTAAAGTTTAGTGTAGTAGACAAAAGTATATGTGTCTGCATCCTCATCAGCATGTTGTATGAAATAATCCCCACCATTTCGTCTAATATTTCCACATTCTCACCACAACTTGACACTGGAATACCTTTCCAACCTACCAATTGATTTACCTCAGCTCTCAGGTAAACATTCAATACAAGTCCGCCATCACACACAGCAACCTGATGAACAATTTCGCGGAAAAACCCCCAATCCATCTCCTTACTATCAAGCCTCTCAAATTATTCGTCGCCTAGTTGTTGGAGATAGAAGATGGAGTAATCTTCGAGAGGGATGTCGTCACAATCATCCAAATGACCATGTTCGACAATACGATCTAGGACATCCTCATGAAAATCATTTGAGTTTGCATAATTTTCAATTTGGAGTGATGTCAAATAATGGGATAATTCATCCTCCAGTGTTATTCTATAGACTGCCAACGACAAATATTCCTCCTCCTCAAAGTGTCCAAAATCATCACCTTCTTCCTCCTCCTCGTCCCCATCACCTTAATCTTCATCTTTTCCCCCTTCATCTTCATCCCTTTCATCTCCATTCTCATCGTCATCGTCTTCTTCCTCCTCATCACCTTGTTCTTCCTCATTTGCTTTACCTACTTCACCTTTTGCTTCCTCATCATCCGCTTCACCTTCTACTTCCTCATCTGCCTCTTCCTCATCTTCCTCCTCACTGCTCTCATCTACTCGTTTATTGGAGATACAAGTTGACACCCGAGGTTTTGACTTTGGCCTTATACCCAAATCTGTCCAGAGAGAGGCAAGAACCTGGACGTATATACTGTACAATTAAATTAGCTTTCTTTTAATGAATTCAGGAGCTATAGCCTATAATATTAATCACAGGAAATACAAATAATGAAACACATTTTCAAATGAGAGTCCTAAAACAACTACACAAATTAATTAACACATTTTTCGATAATAATACAACTACACCACTATTCAAAATTAATAAACACATTTTTCTTTTAAAATCTCATTGCAATTATCCAAATTAAGGTTGAAAAAATAAGATCAAAGACAACTTCTCCCCTAATTCTTCAAAATTTAGGTGTATACAATTCCTTGATCAATCATTTAGTGACCCAATATTCCAATGTATACATAAGAGCATGGTCCGAAATGCCGATAATATCGGCGATATATTATCGAAATTATCGATAATATCGGAATGGGAATACTCGGAGAAGAACGCCGGAGCTGTAGAAGCTCTGGCCGACTGTAAAACAGGACCTTAGACTCCGATCTAGGTATGAAAATGAAATAGAAGATGAGATGAACGTTTTTATATATGAAGTTTGCCGTGAAACGGTCGGAGGTGTTCGGAAAGTGAGTCGACACCCACGGCCTCGCCGGAGTTCGCCGAGTTGCAGAGACGCGAAGGAGATGGAGAAAGACGAGGTTGCTGATGATGATGGGTGTGCGTGTGTGTATGTGGGTCTCAGACCCTCGGTGCAGAGAGAAAGGAGAGAGACGGCGGCGACGAGGGAGAAGCGGAAGCCGATCTGCCGATGTGGGTCTCTGTGCGTGTGTGTGGGAGTGGGAGAAGGATCGAGAGACCTTGGGTCTCTGTGCGTGTGTGTGTGTGTGTGTGGGAGAATGATCGAGAGACGTGGGAGATCTGTGCTTGTTGTGGGAGAATGGAGAAGGGGGAGAAGGGAGCTCAGAGTCAGAGAAGAGAGAAGGTTCGAGAGTCTAAGAGATAGACTGTATGCGTGTGAGGTGAGTGTGCGTGTGCGTGTGTTGTGTGCGTGTGTGGTGTCATGTCTGTGTGTGTGTGTGGTTGGGTCATCTCATTTGAGATCTGACTCACGCGGCCTGATTGATTTCACAATATGTCAATAACTTTATGCAATTTCAGACCATGGACATCAAATAATACTGCTTTTATAATGAAACTGTGTGCCACTGTGAGTCCGTGATATTCTTTCACATGCAGAACAGTGTGCCATTGTCTATTATATTCTTTCACCTTATCAGAGGTGGAGTATCGGAGGCATTCAAAGCATTTTCGTTTCTTCTTCTTCCCTTACCATTTTCAAAGCCATTCCAGATCCATTCCAAAGCTTGAACACAAAGGGTTCCATATTTAAGGTAAGTTTTACAAACTTATATTTATATTATTGTAATTTATACAACAACAAATAAATTTGTGTGGACTCATATGTTAATTTTTTTATGTAATTAATACTTGCATGTTACTTTTTGTAAGTAATTAAGTAATGTTAACAATTACATGTTAATTTTTTAAGTAATTAAGTAATGTTGTATAATTATTCCCTAGGATAATTTTAATATGTTTAATGTTATTTATTATTTTATTAATATTAGGTTTTATTATCAAATTGGATTATTATTCATTAATATTAGGGTTTTTTTATTATCAAATTGGATTATTATTCATTAATATTAGGTTTTATTATCAAATTGGATTATTCTTCATTAAATTGGATTATTATCAAATTGGATTATTATTCATCACCATGTTTTATATTAGGATTATCTTTTTATCAAATTGGATTATTATTCATTAATATTAGGTTTTTTTTATTATCAAATTGGATTATTATTCATTAAATTGGATTATTATCAAATTGGATTATTATTCATCACCATGTTTTATATTAGGATTTTTTTTTTATCAAATTGGATTATTATTCATTAATATTAGGTTTTATTATTCCATATTATTTGTATAATTACTTAAATTTTTACAGTCATTTTCTTTACTTCGTATTTAATTCTTCTGTAGAATAACTTTATTATTTAGGTTCTCTTATTTTATCAAAAAATAATTGTCTAATTTTCATGAAAAATAAATATAGGTACGTTTAAGATGTCCAGTGGAGTTACTAAACGTGATCCAGCTTGGGAACATGGAGACCCAATAGACGGAAACAAACATGGCACAATTTGCAAATATTGTGGTCGGGTAATGAAGAGTGGCGGAGTGACACGACTTAAGTACCATCTTAGTGGATTAGATCCAGCAAAAAATGTCCAACGATGCGATAATGTCCCCCCAGAAGTGAAGGCATTCATCAGCACATTATTAAAAAATAAAAAGCAGCAGAAGGAAAAGATAACACATGGAATGGAAAATATTCGAGCTAGGCTACGAAGAGAAGTCATTGGCCAAGCGGTTGACAGTGATGATGATGATGATGAGGACGAATGTGATGATGACATGGGACCTAAAGAACGACACAATTTGAAACAAGCATTACGTGCCTCCAAACAGTCAGCATGGGAAAGAGAACACCTTCATAAAATTCCTAATAGAGCACAAGATTCCGGGACAAGTGGTGGTGCACAACTGAGACGAGGAGGCAGTCTTAGAGAATCACAACCAACACCACCAATAGCCCCAAGTTTATATAAGTCATCCAAAGCACGTCAAAAGAGTGTTTGGAGTTATTTCACTAGAGGTAATGTGAAGGATGGAATGGGGCGTCTAATTAGCAAGTTCTTTATCTATGAAAATGTCCCTGCTGAGAAAGCATCATCAGATCATTTCAAAAATATGGTAGTGGGATGTGAACAGGACGGTGTTGGAGTACAACCTCCCACTCCCTATGAGATAAGAAACAAATATTTGGATATGGAGTATAAAGACATTGGCGAGTATGTTAACAAGTTGAGGTCAAAGTGGGAAACTAATGGTTGCACAATTATGTGTGACGGATGGACTGGCCCGACCAGATTGTCTATCATTAACTTCATGGTATACTCCAAGGGAAAGACAATTTTTTTGAAGTCTGTTGATGCTTCAGACCATATAAAGAACTACAAGTATATTTACAAATTATTGAGGGATGTAATCATGGAGGTGGGAGAGCATAATGTTGTCCAAGTCGTGACCGACAACGGTTCTGCATTTGTCAAAGCTGGAAAAAAGTTAATGAAGCATCATAATGTGTTTTGGACATCATGTGCAGCACATTGTATTGATCTCATGTTTGAGGCAATGGGGAAGAGAGAGAATGTTGCTACTGTGGTCAAAAGAGCTAGAACGATCACAAAATATATTTACAATCACGGTTGGTTGTTGGCAAAGATGCGTGAATTTTGCAAAGGAGAAATTATTCGACCACCTACCACTCGATTTGCCACCAACTATATTGCATTAGACAACCTACTTAAGAAGAAAGCAGGGTTGAAGCAACTATTCACTAGTGACGATTGGGCCAACCACAATTTCAGCCGCTCAAATACAGGTCGTATGGTGGAAAGTATAGTGTTTGATCATGCTTTTTGGACTCAATCAGAACATGTGTGTCAAGTGTTTGAACCTCTTTACAAAGTTTTACGAATCGTTGACACAGAAGTGTATCCTACTATGGGGGCAGTATATGAGTTGATGCGTGTAGTGAAGGATGAATTGGAAATAAAACATGGTGCAAGGTTGGTCATAAAGATAATTGAAGACCGATGGTATAAAACATTATACCACGATTTGCATGCAGCAGGTATAAATTATGTCATAATTTGCAATTCATTTCTTTAGTTGCATAAGTATTATTTCTCTTATCATGAACAAAATAAGGATAAAGCGTGTTTACCTAGTGTTTTTGTGTGCATAAAGAAGCCTGATTTTGCACGAAATGGAGATGATCCTCTCTGGCAATTATATAGGACACGATCAAACTTTTGTGCGTTTTCCTCTATGATTTGTTTCCTTTGACTATCTTAAATGTAAAAGAAAGAAAAAGATAAATGTATATTAGATAAAAGCTTGATGAAACGTAAGAAAAAATATTGCTTAGTAGGGTGTAAACAAAAAAATTATATACCTGTCCATCCGATCTCCATCTTATACAGTTAATAGATACGTATGAATCATTTCCCAAAGCTTCCTGAAATAATGACATGCTCAAGTTTTAAATCATGTCAGTAAGAAAGAGTAATTTAATCCAGAAGAAGACCTACCTTTAAGGAGTATCCAATCACATGCTCATTTCTAATTATGAATGCTCTCAGGACTCCAATCTCCTGACCCTGGTCGAAAGTTACGTCAAACGCAGACTCCTCTGTTAAGGGGGTGATCGTGATAACCCAATTTCCACTTATGATGCCTTTCCAACTTTTTCTTGCAACCCAGTGTCTACATAAAAAGATCGAATTCAAAAAGTAACTGAATCAAGGCGTTGGCCGAAAGTGCAAAGCAAACAGAACATGAAAAAAAAGAGTTGTGTGCCTACAGAACAATCTCAATGTGCGCAGAGGATATGAAATCATTCCACAATAAAGGAAAAAATCTGGAGGATTTCCACTATTATCTCTCCCATCTCCTGTAACTTAGCTACACACAAACCAAATATTTTTAACTAAACCAACCCCCAAAGTCATAAATAAAACCATGCCAAACTCTAACCATAAATCAGCAACAAAAAAAAAATCAATTTATACTGATCCTTCATTGGTTTCAAAGGATCAATCCTAGGAGTCAATCAACTGGTAGGGTAACATATTGTGTTATCACTAACAGCAAACAATCACTGTTAGGAAACAATGAGCCATATGAATTACCAGATACGATCCTAAGATGAAACAACAATACTGAAAGCAGTATATATTCTCAAAATAACCGGTAACTAAAAAAGTACAGATTAGTAAAACAAAATGGGGATCTTCAAATTGATCAACACAGATGAAGCAGCAAATCCATCACAATCCTTTTCAATCAAACTTATAAAAATCAAATTGACCACGGAAGCATATCGAACCAGTAACTTTCACCACAACACAAAAACCAAAAAACAAATGCAGTAAAAAAATCTAATCGATTCAAATCACAGAAATCTCACAAACCACAACAAATCCAGATATTTGGTCACTGAAAAAAAAAGGAACCCAGATTCAACAAAAAGTAAAAAAATTGAGAAAAATACTCAATTGATTCAAGTCTTGGATTACCAAGTGATTGGCAAAAGATAACTTTGACGCCATGTCTGATCAAGTATTTGGTGGGAACGGAGGTGTGGATTCTAGTATCATCAGTGATGTTGGAGTTGTCATCCAAATGAACATTCAGATCAATAACAATCTGCACCAAAAAGTGAATATACATATTATACACACATAACAGCGAATGCAAAGTACTTTTTTTTTTTCCCATTCAGAGAAAAGGTATAACTGAAAAAACCACAATGACAAAAAAAGATGAAAACTTTTTTCACAAAGCATGTACAATCCAAGACTATGTCATATCCTAAGGGGAGATACACTTTCATCTCAAATTTAAACAACGTGCAAACGGCAGCAATAATTTGTTGTTTAACGAATAGCATCTCAACGGAACACATAGAATTCAGAAGCACTTTCCTATTTCTCTCGAACGCCACTAAAGGCGTCTTTAGAATGCGAAGAACCAAAGAGAAGATAACGTAAACGCTGTTAGAGTATATAATCAAGACATCAGGATTGTGACATTTGTAAAAAGGTGAAAGGATAGATTACAAGAATTAGTTAGTTAGTTAGTCCAAGCTGTATAGGTAAGGACAAATGTAACTAAGTCTTGTAAAGGATATATAGAGAATGTAACGATGAGAAACATAACAAGAAAATATACAGAAAGATTTCTCTCTCTCTCTCTCTCTCTCTCTCTCTCTCTCTATCTCTTCTCTCTTTTAAGATCTTCTTCTTTCTTCTGAGTGTTTCTAATCTTTCGATGCATTAGTAAAGATAACTGTACTATGGTTAACATGGTATCAATCGCCCGAATTGCTTAGACAGCTTCTTCGTTTCTGGTTTATTGTGCTTCCGCTTCGTCTCTTATCTCTGTGTGAATTCTTTGTGATTTTCTGGGCATCTCTCTTCACTCTTAAGGTCTCTGACTTGGTTGGGTTTTTCTTGCCTACCAAGTGTTTGTTTTTATTCCTCAGAGACAATTCTTCACAATGGTTACAGCTTCTCAACTACAAATCTTGCAGTCTCCGATTACTGGGTTGATTTCCTCTGTATCATCATCTGTGTCGGTTAAGTTGGATGATTCCAACTATCTTCAATGGCATTTTCAAATGCAGTTGATGCTTGAAGGATATGGGATAATGGGTTTTATTGATGG
This sequence comes from Malus fusca, assembly GCA_035220775.1. Taxonomy (NCBI): domain Eukaryota; kingdom Viridiplantae; phylum Streptophyta; class Magnoliopsida; order Rosales; family Rosaceae; genus Malus; species Malus fusca. Next base: position 17,509,326 of record CM069063.1, read on the forward strand.
CTCGACTTGCTGTCCACCTCAATACTCGAGTGATTCTGAAGTTTTATCTGGTGGTGTTGGTTCAAGAATTGAGACGGATGATTACAAAGTATGGAATATGCATGATAGGGCTCTTATGCAGCTTATCACTGCAACGCTATCGTCTGTTGCTATTTCTTGTGCGATTGGGAGTATCAGTGCTAGAGATTTGTGGGTTCGTCTTCAAGAACAGTTTTCCACGGTTAGCAAGACTTCGATTTTTCAACTCAAGTCTGATCTTCAGACTATCAAGAAAGGGGCAGATTCTGTGACTCAATATCTTCAAAGAATTAAAGAGGCAATGGACTATCTTGCAGCTGCAGGGGTTAACTTTGACGATGAGGACATTGTTATTTTGGCTTTGAATGGTTTATCAGCGGAGTATAACACATTTCGGTGTGTAATTCGTGGTAGAGAGAATGTAATTTCTCTTAAAGAATTCAAGGCTCAATTGCTTGCAGAAGAAGCAATTATTGAGAACAGTCAAAGTTTACAATTTTCTACTGCATTGTTTGCTAAGAATCAAGGTTCTAATGCTGGGGTCGCATTTTCTGAATCTCAGGGAGTCTTTAATTCTGGATTACAGGCTTCAAATGGTTTTCATGGGAACTCTAGTTCATCTCATTTCTTTAATAGTGGTCACAAGTCTAAGTACAAGGGTAAAGGCAAAGCTGGGAACTTTCAGGGTTAGAAATATTTTAACAATCAAGGACAAAGGTATTTCAACTCGAAACCGGTGGTTCATGATTTTACTCCTGGAATTCTTGGTAATCCTTCTCAGCTTCATAATGTCGTATGTTAATTATGTTCTCAACAAGGACACAGTGCTGCTACATGTGTGTATAGAAACATTGACACATCTGAGACTTCTGAGAAATGTAAAATCTGTGATCGTAGTAATCATACTGCCAAAACTTGTTTTTATAGGAATAAGAATCGATCTCAACCTTCACAAATGACTGCTATGCAAGCTACATTTCCTGGTTATATGCAGACTCCATATATGTCTCCTATGATGCCTGTGGTCTCTCCTAACATGTCCACTACGATGAATATGATGTCTTCCAATTGTGCATCAAATCTTCAACCTTCTGCACATATGGCCACTTCTAGTGCATATGCCCCTGCCTATATGCATGCCTCAACTTCTAATGTTCCTGTCTTATCCAATTCTGCATCTCCACAAGTTTGGCTGACAGATTCTGGTAATCACATGACAAACGATTTCAGTAATTTGTCTCTAGCATCTCCATATCCATCTAATGAGACTGTTCAAACAGCAAATAGGGAAGGTTTGCAAGTCTCTCATATTGGGAACTCTCTTATTCAGCCATCATCACAGTCTCTCCGATTGAATTCTGTTCTTTACATTCCCAAATTGTCTCATAATTTGTTGTCAGTTCATAAAATATGTCTTGACAACAATTGTTGGCTAATATTCGATGCTTATTGTTTTTTGATTCAGGACAAAACCACAGGGAGAATCTTGTATAAAGGACACTGCAACAATGGACTGTATCCAATTCCTTCTTTTCCTCGTTTCCCATCAGGTTCATCATCTCATCTACAAGCTCATCCACCTGTTGCTCTTCTTGGACATACTGTGAATTCAACCCTATGGCATTGCAGACTAGGTCACCCTTCTAATCCCATGGTGTCTCTTATCCTTCGAAAGTCAAAAGTTGTTGTTAAAACAGATGTATCACCTACTGTTTGTCAAAGTTGTTTAGAAGGAAAATTTAGTAAACTTCCTTTCTCTCATACTTCTACAAAATCTGTAATACCATTCGAAATTGTACATAGTGATCTGTGGGGACCTGCACCTAGTGTATCTGTGGATGGGTTCAAGTATTATTTCATCTTTGTTAATGAGTGTACCAGATTCTGTTGGCTATTTCCCTTAATCAATAAATCTAATATGTGTTCAGTGTTTGTTAAATTCTACCATTTTATCTTTACTCAATTCTCAGCAAAAGTTAAGATATTACAAAGTGATGGGGGGGTGAATATATTAGTACACCTATGCAGTCCTTTCTTGCTCAACATGGCGTTTCTCATCATAAATCATGTCCCTATACACCTGAACAGAATGGCTTGGCTGAAAGAAAACACAAACATGTAGTCCAAATAGCACTTACTTTGTTACAAAATGCACATTTACCTTCTAAGTTTTGGTCTTTTGCATGCCAAACTGCCATATACTTGATCAATCGAATGCCATCTTCAATTCTTCAAAATCAGTCACCTTTTGAACTCTTATATTCTGCTATTCCTGAAATCCAGCACCTAAGGGTTTTTGGTTGTGCTTGCTTCCCACTTTTACAACCTTATAACAGCAACAAATTACAACCTAAGTCTGCAAAATGTCTCTTTTTGGGATATGCCTCCAACTATAAAGGTTATATATGCTTTGAACTTACCCTTGGAAAGATATATATCTCAAGACATGTCAATTTTAATGAACTTGACTTTCCATACAGTGCTCTGAGTTCTAAGCCACAGTGTTCACAATCTCAAAGTGTAAAACCTGATAGTAATACACCAATCATACCTATTGTGATGCCAACCTTGCAAAATATCCTTGTTTCTCCATCATCTCTTCCTTCTCTGGCCCATTAACCTTCTCCACCCCAGTTCATTGTTGCACAAGATTCTCCAGCTACTGTGGTTCCTGATCATAATCCAGAAAGTTTACAAGTAGTTCTTGATATACCACCAGTGAATTTACATCCAATGCAAACTCGTTCCAAGAGTGGAATTGTGAAGAAAAAAGTGTTTTTTGCTGCTGCTCACACCTCCACAGTGGTTGATTTGACTACCACTGAACCTGCAACATATAAGTCTGCACTGAAGGTTCCAGTATGGCTCAATGCAATGAAGGATGAACTTAATGCTCTTTATTCTCAGAAAACATGGAGTTTGGTTGATCTTCCACCTAACAAGAATCTAGTCGGGTGTAAATGGATTTTTAAAGTGAAGAGACACGCTGATGGGAGTATTGCCAGACACAAGGCTCGTTTGGTCGCCAAAGGGTTTAGTCAGGAAGCAGGTTTGGATTATGGTGAGACATTTAGCCCGGTTGTTAAACCAACAACTGTGAGACTCATCCTTGCTCTTGCTGCTCATTATAATTGGCCATTGCGACAACTAGATGTGAAGAATGCCTTTCTTCATGGCATTTTAAATGAGGAGGTCTATATGTCTCAACCTCCAGGTTTTGAGGATCCTCAGTTTCCTTATCTGGTTTGCAAGTTACAAAAATCCCTATACGGTCTTAAACAAGCACCAAGGGCTTGGAATGACAGGTTTACTCAATTCTTACCACAGTTGGGGTTCAAAACCACTACTTCAGATCCTTCATTATTTGTTAAACCTGTTGATGGTGCTATTGTGGTTCTTCTCTTATATGTGGACGATATCATAATTACTGGAAGTGCATCATCTGCTATTCAACAGGTTGTTGCAGCTTTAACCAATGAGTTTGAGCTTAAGGATCTTGGTCCCTTACATTTCTTCTTGGGCATTCAAATTTCCACAACTGCTCACGGATTGTTTCTGTCTCAAGAAAAGTATATTGTTGACTTGTTGAAGAAGACTGATATGACAGATGCCAAACCTGCAATCACACTGTGTTTGCATTATCATAGACTCCTCAAAGATGATGGTCAGCCTTTCAATAATCCTGCTTTCTATTGGAGTGTGGTTGGAGCCTTACAATATCTTGTGTTCACCCGACCTGATATTGTTTTCTCTGTGCATCAGGTTAGTCAATTTATGCAAGCCCCAATGATATCCCACTTCACTGCAGTTAAACGGATATTAAGGTATCTCAAAGGGTCCTTGTCTAAAGGCATTACTTATAGTAAAGGAGAGTTACTTCTTAAAGCCTTTAGTGATGCTGACTGGGCCGGGGATCCCAATGATAGACGTTCAACTACGGGTTTGGTTGTTTTTCTTGGCAATAATCCAATCTCTTGGTCCTCCAAGAAGCAGCAAACTGTCTCTCGTTCATCCACTGAGGCTGAATATAGAGCCCTGTCTACTACATCGGCTGAATTAGACTGGATTCAACAATTCCTTGTATTCTTGCAAATACAACTTTCTGATCCCCCAGTGTTATTCTGTGATAATATGTCTGCTATAGCACTTTCTTTTAATCCAGTAAATCATCAGCGCACAAAGCACATTGAAGTTGATGTTCATTTTGTGCGTGAAAGGGTTGCAAGCAAGAAGCTTCTGGTTCAATTTGTTTCTTCCTCAGAACATTTTGCAGACATCTTCACTAAGGGCCTCAGTACACCTCTTTTTACCACACATTGCAGCAACATCACGCTTGGTTTATCCACCCATGAGCTTGAAGGGGGATGTTAAAGTATATAATCAAGCCATCAGGATTGTGACATTTGTAAAAAGGTGAAGGGATAGATTACAAGAATTAGTTAGTTAGTTAGTCCAAGCTGTATAGGTAAGGACAAATGTAACTAAGTCTTGTAAAGGATATATAGAGAATGTAACGATGAGAAACATAACAAGAAAATATACAGAAAGATTTATATCTCTCTCTCTCTCTCTATCTCTTCTCTCTTTTAAGATCTTCTTCTTTCTTCTGAGTGTTTCTAATCTTTCGATGCATTAGTAAAGATAATTGTACTATGGTTAACAAACGCAACTCAAGAGTCAAGACAGAGCAAGGGTTTTAGATTAGCACGGTTTAAATCTTAATTTTTCAACACGAGAACATTTATTCAAAAGTATTCTCAATTTATTACCTTAAAATTTTATGGTTTTTAAATTTTCATACATCAAGTTTTTCTTTTTCATTCTCATCTTGTACCTAAAGTAAGAATTTGGACACTTTCAGTTTTACCTTATTAATTTGTCATCCCACATTAATTTTGTTATGTGTTTTAAATAAGTTGTGTTTAAAGTTATTTTCGATTTTTCACCAACGTTGGAAGTTGGAACCAAATTCACGCAATCCTTGGACGGAGGCGATATTTAGTCGGAATTGCCCATGAACTTTGGGGAAAATGGAGCTGATTGGGGGTGTGATTGAATCCATGATCAGATTGTTTACATATCTTCGGAAAAAAAGAATCAAATCACTGGTGTACTTCCAAAAAAAAGAATATGTATGACATGTGCTATATCGGAATACATCATTGATGAATATTTCTTGGCTTAGGCATGTAGGAGAGATGGATCTCCATGAATGAGTCTACGCTTAGACGACATTGTATGTGAGAGAGATGAGCCTATGTTACACATATATGTGATGATCGTAAAGAAATATGAGATTAAGGATATGATCAGAGAGAGTTCCATATCTAGGATATTTATAAAGATTTTTAGAGAGTAGTTCTATTAAATAGGGAGACTTTTAGAGAGTAATTCTAATATCGATTGTTCGAGAAAAAAAATGTAAAAATATTAAAAAATAAAAAAGGAGTGTAATCCCTGTTAAACACTCAGGGGGCGTTTGTTTGCCCTCACTAAGTGGGACTGGACTGGACTGGACTAGCTGTTAGTCTAATACTGTGTTTGTTCCATGCTGGGACTAACATTAATGAGACTAAAGAGGACTAGCATGGACAAAACCCTTCACTAAGAGGTCTTAGCGAGACCCCCCAATAACCATGGGACTAGCTCAGACTATCCTCTCTCATCCTCATCATGCTCAACAACCACTCCCGATAGACTCCTCGTCATCTCCGGTCACCTAGATTATAAAATATTAATAATTTATATATTAAATAATATAATATTAGAATTTGTTATTATCCAGCTTCTTAGTCCAACACTGCACCAAACGCTTCACTAAGTTAGTCCAGCTTAAGCTAGTCTAAGCCAGTCCAGCTTAGTCCTTGAAGCTAGTCCAGTCCGAGATAGTCCGGCGCAACAAACGCCCCTTGGTATTTAGGAGTGGTATTGGTACGATTACCATATCAAAATCCATGCACCAATTACCATACCAAATTTTTGATATGGTAAAATCTAATATTATTACCGTGCTAAGCTTTTAGTATACCGAATTTCGGCATGCCAAATAGTTCGGTTGGCATGGTATGGTAATGGTAATTACCAGTTTGTTTTGGGCCACTCTTTTGGGCCAAATTTTGGTTTTTTTCCAACCCAATTCAAGGCCCAAACGTGTTTTGGCCACTCTCTTTTGGCTTCCAAAACTTTTTTATTTAATTATGAGAATTTCATAGAGATTCATTTAAGAAAAAAGAAGTAAACTGATGGAAAAATTGTTGAAAGCATCCCTAAAAAAATAGTACAAAGATTCCTAAATTCCATCAATACATTCTTTAAAATTGTACAAAAATTAACTTGATAGATGAGGCCAGGTAGAAAGACAACCCAATTTGATGAAGGAGAAGGTGAGATGGACTGCGAAGAGAGAGAGAGAGTGGCCAGAACAAAAGCTACGGAGATGAAGTCTATGGCAAGATGAGTGAAAAGATGAAGTCGCAACAACAAGAAGGCTTAGGTTTTTTTTATTGGGAAAGTAGAGGTTAGAGGGTGAGAGGATGGTTTTGGATAAATGACTAGAAAAAACATATAAAGTGCATATATAATGATAATAATACCTAATTATATATATATATATATATAAATAAATGATATAATATAATAGTCGTGGTACGGTACAATATACTATTGGTATTGGTAATGGTTTTGAATACCATTATCGTACTAAAATGTGTGGTACGATAAAATATCTTACCATTACCAATGGTACAAATTTTTTGGCACAACTTTGGTATGGTACAGTTGGTGTGATTATTTGGCAAATCCACCCTTCATGGTATTTACTTCTTATATATATAAACATCAAACTCACATAAACCACAATGGAAATCGTTGTTTGATAACTACTTAGTATTACAATCTAGTGTTATTTCTTTTCACTTGTAAAGGATATGTCTTATGTTCAAATCTCGGAAATAGCGAATTTGCAACCAATTTATTTCTCCTTCCTCTTAGTGTAAATATCATGTATTTGTGATAGGAGCATATTTATGCGACTTAATTGGCTTGTTCTCGTGCTTTTACGTTGTGTTTCTTTAGTTATTTTAGTGTTTAAAGTCACTTTTGTGTGTTTTCATATTCTAAAGCCTTTGGAGCCTTTTGGAGCAAAAGGAATGGATGAATTGAAGATTTGAAGAAATTAGGTTTCCTAATCAACGAAGGATTCCTAATTGAAAATGGATTCCTAATCACATGAGGATTCCTAGAAGAACAAGGATTCCTACTCCAACAAGGATTCCTACTTGAAGTAGGAAAGTTAACCCAAGGTTTCCTATTTTGGTTTGACCTTTCCTAATTCTAAAAGTACTTGTGTTCCAGCCACTTTGAGGACTTCATATGCACTTGAGGACACAAAACAAAGGCCCTAGAACCCTTAGGGACCTTTGCCGCACTTACCCCATATTCCACCTTCCTTGCCGTGCAAGGGATCCACTTCCCCTTCAGTTTTAGGACATCTAACCTTCCCTAAAACCCATGCCGCACCTTGTGAGGGATTTCTGACCTTTCCTCTTCCTTGCCGTGCAAGGGAGAGTGATTATTTCCTATTTTCTGAATTAAAACACATTCCTTTTGTGTTTTAATCCCATGCCGCACCTTTTAGCTTATTTCCTTTAAATTTCTGATTTGTTTCCCTAATTCTAGAAGCTTTTGACTTAATTTCTGTTTACCTAAATAACCTAGGGTTTTAATTCCTGAAATCCCCTTTATAAACTTCCTTTTAGGCAGCCACAAAAAGGGGGCATTCACTCCCATTCACGCCAGAAATCATTCACCCATCCTTGCCGCACCCATCCTTCACCATTCTCCATAGTTTCTGACCCCAAACACTCCTAGCCGCACCATACATCCATCCTAAACACCATTCCACCCTTCTAGACCATCCATAACCCCCAAAACTCACCACCAACCCTTGTGCCGCAGCAAAGAAGAATGAGGAGAGCCCTTGGACGTGCTTGCCATTCGACTTAGGATTGCTGGAACGTTTTTAGGTGTAACCTTTCTTTTGTTTTCAATGTTTCAATTCAATAATCTTTGTATTGTGAGTATGAGGAACTAAACCCCTCTTAGTTAGGGGGTGATTCGAAACCATGTACTTACTTGCAATATGATTTGATTACCTCCAGTTGTGATTCATAAGTTGTGAAGTCAATTTACTTATCTGTTCGTATAAAAACTGATTTATGTATGTTGGTTGAGAGTGCACGCTTAATTTTCATGCATGAATTTGACGCTAGAATATAAGGGAGTTTCACCTAATCGTTATGAACTTATATTCACAAGTAGTGAAGGTTGCTAGTCACAATCGCGTTAAGTAAATTCTTGGCATAAGTTTCATGCAATTCATAGTAACGAGTGCCTCGTCAATGCTTATGTTTTTCATAGAACTTAATGATTCTTGCTTGTATCTCTATTATGCAATTCATGTAGGGAACTTGTAGGGAATGTTTTGGGTTGTCGTATGCAATCATCCAACTCAATAACTTGTGGAAAAACTGAGGGTTAATTAGTGCAATTCACGGTTAATTTGGGGCGTTGAGTATTCATAACTTATCGAAAAGCAACTGGAAATCGTTTTGTATGCAAGTGTGACATGTGTGGAGAAGAACCTCCTAGCTAGCCTTCCGTCCATAAGTTTCATTCAAATTCGTTCTACAATCTGTTTTAATTACAAAGTTTTGTCTTGTTTTCAATTTCGTCAAAACCAAATCCCCCTTTATTTTAAAGTGTTAGATTAGTTAGAAATCCATTTAGTTTGTGTTTTTAAGTGTTTTGATTCAAGTTGTAACCCAATTTCGTCCAAATTTGTGTTTGTGTTCAAAACTGCCCAGAAAGTGTTTTTAAGGCAGTTTTGAGTGTTTGTTTGCTGTTTTGAGTCTTTTGGTTTGTTTTAGTGTTTCAAACTTTAGTTTTACATTCTTTGAGTCTAGTTTAGTGTTTTAACTTTGTTTTTATGTTTCTAAGTCAGTTTTCAAGTGTTTAGCAATCCCTCCTAATCCATGGTCCAGAACGATCCCTACTTACATACTTTACTACATTTGATAAAAAGAGGGTTTAATTTGTGTGCTTATATATTTCGCATCAATTTGCAAGTTAAATAATCTTAAATATTTAATAATTAAGGGTCCGTTTAATAACCCTTTCATTTTGAGCGTTGGTTTTCACTTAACAATTTATTTCCCCTCCCCCTTAGTTTGATATTGTTGTGCTTTTAGAAAAATTGATTTTGATGTGATGTAAGAATAAACAGTTGTAAAATAAAATTGTTAAGTGTTTGGTAAACTTTTTTTTTGTAAAAGTGCTTTTAATAAAAATTTAAAAAAAATGTATGAGCGTTTGGTAAACTTTTATGTAAATTGTTGTGAATATGTTAAATGACTAAAAAATATATGGTATTTAATGTGATATAATAATTGTCAAAGAGAATAATCTTGCCTTTTGAAATTTTCATTAAACGGGCACTGACTATTATGTTTTGAAAAAAGAAACACTTTGTTTAGAAGCATGATAGACCATGCTTCTGTTTTTATATATTTTTCTACTGTTATTCCATCAGTTTAAAAAAATAAATAATAATAAAACTTCTTTTTGTTTTACCAAACATATTTGATGTTCCAAATTTATAATAAGCTACTTTTTTTAAAAGCACCACAATCTCAAACCAACCCTTAAACTTGTCCTCTATTTTGGTTTTCAATTTTCATTATGACTATCATTCAATGTACATGTCCTATAAATTTTGTATGTACTTTCTCACTATCTATAGCACAAAATATGAAAAAATAAAAATAAAAACCAAATGAAAAAATCGTGCCCTCTCTAAAAAAATCCCAAATTTCTAAAAGCCTCCATGTCGTCGACCCCTTGCTCCAGCTTGGGGTTGGCGGCAGCCCAGTGCCCACCCCTAGCCCTTCTCCCTCTTCCCCTTTCTTCCTCCTTATCCCTCCATTTCTCCCTGTTTCTTGGTTCTTATCTTTTCCTCCGACTCCCCCTAGTTTTTCCCTTCTCCAAACCACCATGGTTGGTGATTTGTATTTTCTTTTTATGCACTTAGAATTCGGCTATTTTCGTTCTAAGCATTTTGTGTCTCAGGTTGCCCTGAGCTTGATCTCAATTTTCCTTGAGTTTGTCTCAAACTTGCTTTCTATGCCTTGTTCCTTTCCAAATATCACTCTTCATCGTGGATCTTCAACCATCTACTGTTGATGCTCGGTTCGTCGAGTGTCTCCTCCTAAGATCTCATCCGAAAGCGCACTTTGGTGGTTCATTTCCCGTCCCTCTTAGTGTAAATATCGTGTATTCGAAAGTTAAATAATTTGAAATACTTGATAATTAAGGGTCTGTTTAAAAACCTTTTTGTGATTGTTGATATTCAATTTTTATTGTTGAGATAGAGCAAATACATGAGTGATTTTTTTTTTAATAATCGATATTATCTACGCTAAGGGAAAGAGGGATGAGCTTATGAGAGTTAAACTTATCCTAAATTTTGGTTTTCAATTTTCATTATGTTTGTCATTCAATATACATGTCCTATAAAAATTTTTGTGTACTTTCTCACTATTTAAAGCACAAAAAAATAAAAACCAAATGAAAAAGTTATCAGACGAGCCTTAGCTTGCATTTGATAACCGCTTGATTTCATCCACCATTTGATTTGTTGATTTGAGTTGTAGCGTATGATTTTTTGATATATTTTCTATTATCCTATGTACTATCTTATTTTATTTAATACAACATCTTATTCAATAAAAAATATATGTTGAACCATTTTTATTCCCTTTTACATGTATAAGCAACGTAGATAGGAAAAGGGTTTCACACACCTTCCACAAATGTAACTCTCTTGGAGCAAATAAATCTTACGTAGCACTTCAAATTTAGCAAAAAGCAACACCTGTGAACTCTCTTGGATGCTCTTATTTTTCCTCTCACACATTCTTTCAATTTTTCAATATTTGTTAACTCTTTTATTTCTTTGTCTTTATCTTAGAGGCGAGTCTTGAAGAAGAGAAAATAAATATTAAATATTTTTAAAATGTGTATGAGAAGTAAAATTAGGCGTGTGAAACTTTGGAGCATGAAATGTATGTCAGATAATTGAATACAAATTGCATTGCAAGCAAGATTTGGCAATTTCTCTAAAAATGGTGTAAAACCTATATTTTGGATATTGACAAAACCTTCCCTAGTTAAGATATCTAATTATGTAATTCAGTTGGTGTGCCTTAGGCCATCTCCAACCGAATGGCCTAGATGGCCAGATGGCCGAAAATAGCTCGAAAACCATCTCCAAACGAGCGCCAAGCCAAAGGGCTCATGGGCCCCACTGGACAAAAAATGGTCAAAGGCCAACCGGCTGACCATCTTCAGCCAGCCAGCCCACTGGCTAGCCCAATTTCTTCTTCTTTTTTTTGTTCTTTTCCGTTTGCCCAGCCCACTTTAGGGTTTAGGGCTTAGGGGTTTTTATTTGTCCCAGCCCATTTTTTGTTTTTTATGCCCAGCCCACTTTTCTTCTCTTTTTTTTGGACGTTTTTTTTTTTTTTTTTTCCTACACCATTTCTCACATAATTTTCACATTTCCATACTAATTCTTCACATTCCATACTATAGCCCTTTGGCTCTCGGTTGGAGACGGTTTTTTGTGACAGTGTTAAAAACGAGCCCTATGGCCCTCGGTTGGAGATGGTAAGAAATATGGTAATGCATTGTTCATTAAAATATTAATTTCTTGGAGCGCCAGAGGGCTAAAATGAGCCCTCTGGCCAGCCTTCGGTCGGAGATGGCCTTATGTTATGAACACAAATTGCATTGCAAGCAAGAACACGTACTCTATTATGTTTCAAATAAAATATTTTCCCACGTAGAATTACAAGATTGATTTAAAACACCTCGCTTTAGCGTTCTTCTTGCATGTAAATTTAGAAGAAAAAAAACGTAATAAAATTTGAAATCCCGTCAGGACAACTGCATCTTGACATCACGTAATTGGTTTAAAACACCGACGTGATTTTTAAGGGAGTTCTAACGAAAAGGGCCTGGAACTATTCATTCTTAATCAAAAGGACATTTTGTGTATGAAAAGTCCATAATGGATCATGTTCTTTTCTTTATTTAATCTCATGCCATTACAGCGGGGTCCACAATGATGTTGACATTTCTGTCTGGGAATACATTATTTTACATTATGCTATTAAACTTATGCTAATTTACAGCTATCTGTTCAGGCTTCCATCATGTTGTCGATGTTGTGCAGCTCTTCTTCTGTCAAATTATTCCAGTACTGTTCATCGCCTTCTACTAACTCCGCATCTCTTTCTCTATCTTCTTTCACCTTGTAGTATATTTCTGCTGTTTCTTCTTTGAAATTTTGGGGCTTCCAATAAGGCTGATGACTGATCCTTGTCTTGCTGTAAATATACATCTATTCTTCTTCTGCTACTAGTACCATGTCATACCTAAAATCTTCAAACTCATCTAAGGCAAACATTTGGATCCCTCTAAATTTTAAAATATCTTTGTATAAAGGAGTCCACCTATGTGAGGAGATAGGGGATAGTCTAAAGGACTCTTCATTAATCATGGCTATATGCTTAGCTTTCTCCTTATGCATATGTACATACCAATCTGGAGGACTACTAATAAAACTTATGCAAATTTCCTTCCACCTTTCTAGATAATCTTCTGCTACTTTTATAAGTTTTTCAGGAAATGATTCTAGTTGAGAAATACGGTTAATAAATATTTTATCGAGATAACCAAACTCTAATAGTAAGGCAGGGGTAACTTCTACCACATTATGCTTTTCCTGATGCTCATAACTAAAATGCCATGATTTAAAATCTCTCATGTTAATCCTGGCCACAGCTACGCTAACCTCTGGTTTACAAATACAATTCTCGGTACTATCACAAAGACATGGAGGATACATCTTTGTAATAATATGCATCCCTGGTTTTGGATCAAAGATGGACTGATACAAGGCGCATTGTAATTGTAATTGTAACTCTTTCATGGACTATGATGCTCTGCTCAGGATCTCATTTTGCATATCTGTTGGCATTATTCTTAGTTTCGCCTTTGAAATTTCTTCTAATAAGACATCATCTAATATTAAGTCTGAAGATATATTCCTAAGAAAACTTTCATATTTTTCTTGTTTTTCTTTGTCACTCAGAACCTGATGCTGATCATTACTTTGATGTTGCTCCATTTCAATGTCTTCTTCTAAGATCTCAATCTTAATTTCTTCTATGGGCTCATTAGCCTCTTGTTCTATGGGTTCAATAATCTCTTTTCCTTTATTCTTATGCTGATCAATTTCTAAACCTATTTTCAATTCTCTCTTCAAGGTGTCACTTGCCTTTTGCTGCATTCTAATAGATTGGAGTTCGTGGTTCATTTTGGTAAACTTACCAAGTAATGACCCATGGTCTCTAGAGATGACTTGAAGGTTGTGCTCAAAAGAATGAATATGCTACTGGTTTTGGTGGAAATTAAAATTAAAGCTATCAAACTCTTGTTCCAATGCTCTAATTAATTTTTCATGACCTAACCTCATGCTTGGCTGCTTAATTTGGATATTCCAAAAATTATCTAAGAGAACCTGCTGCCTATCAGAAAGCCCTGGTACCCTTGACCTATATCTCAGAGTTGGATTTCTGGTTCCTTCAACAATATTGCCATTAAAGTTGAACGTAGGTACTGGTGGTGATGCTGGTCTGCTCATGCTATTTTGAAATCCACTGAATGGTGGAGGTTGATGGTGCATCATCATACCATTGAAAGAAACTCTTCTACCTTGCAGCCTTGTGCTATTTGCTGATGATGGTCCACGATATTCCATACCTGTTCAACAAATTAATCTTGATAAGATATCAGCTAATGTATTGTCATGACCTTTTATATGTTCAAAAATTGGTTTAAAACCATTTCCTGTAATTGAATCAACAAAATTAACCCATCTTCGGGCTGCCTGTTTATTAGCATGTATCTTGTTATAATAAGAAACTATATTTTGACAATCCGTTCTAATCATAAATACTTCATTATGTAAAAATAAAGAAAATGCTTCAAGTGAATTAATTATTCCTAGAATTTCTAAATCTGTTGATGGTAATCTTGACTGTATATCACTAAACTTTCCTGAGGAATATCTACAAACTTGTTCGTCAGACTTTGGAGACTCCCTATGCTTTTTCTGGTATAGTATACCTGCCCATCCTAATGATGAAGCATCTGTTTCAACTATCTTGTAACTATCATCTAGTGGTAATGTTAATGGCTTAAGTTTAGTAATTTCTTCTTTTATTTTTTGAACTAATTTAATATCTTCACTATTAAAATATCTTTGTCCTGTTTTGCTAGTTTTACTATGTAATACTGCTATTTTTCTTCCTAAATCAGGGATAAAATTTCTTGCATAATTTAACAATCCTAAAAATGCTTGTAACTGTTTCTTATCTTTTAATTTATCTGGAAATTCTAACACCTTTTTAGTTATATGATCTTGTAGTTGTATTGTACCTGACTTGATATACATTCCTAAAAATTCTATATCTTGCTTTTCTAATGCTATTTTATTTTTGCTAATTACAATTCCATTATTGATAAATTCTTGTAATACTATTTCTAAATGCTTCCTATGTTCATTTTTATTTTTACTATGTACTAAAATATCATCTACATAAACACTACAAAAATTATCATATTTCTTGAAAATTTGGTCCATCTTTCTTTGAAAGATCGATGGAGCATTTTAAAGTCCAAATGGCATAACGAGCCACTCAAAATGTCCTTCTGGACAAGTAAAAGTTGTCCACTCAATTGATTCTTCTGCTAATCTTATTTGCCAAAAACCTGATTTACAATCAAATTTGCTAAAATATTTACTCTCTTGAATTTTATTTATAAGCTCATCCTTATTTGGTAATTTATAACTATCTTCGTATGTATTATCTTTAATCTCTTGTAATTATAAACTATTCTAGCCTTACCTCTCTTTAGTTCTGAATGTTTTCTTACAATAAATGTTGTTGATCTATGTCTAGACTTAGAGGGTCTAATTACTTTTAAATTTAACAACTCTTTTATTTGCTGCTCAAACTCTTGTTTATCTATTAGACTACAAGGCATATCAGCCGTCTTAATGGTTAAATCTGGGTTAATTATATCTAATTTTGCTAGTATTTTATTTTTACTCCAATGTAACTGTGGGTCTTCTCCTATAATCCTAGTTTGTTCTGCTAATTGTAACAATTCTTCTAAACTCTTTGGTCTATCTAACTGTAATATTTCTATACAGGTTCCTTCTTCTAAAATCGAGTATTCATGTTCAAAAATGTCTTCATCAAACTCTTCTACGTTATTATGCTCATCATTTTCTTTTGAGTTTTCTAAATGATAACTATCTTGGCCAATACGCTCTTCTATACTTCTGTTTTTGTATGCTTCTACAGTATTACTTTGGTCAGTTATTGTAATGCCTCTTTTGAAAAATGTTATGTTAGGGTTCATAAATAAAAAACCTTCCAAACTTTTCAAAAAGTTTAAACCTAAAATAAATGGATATGATCCTACTGGTGAAACAAATGTTAATGGTAAATTAAATTGTTGTTTTTCTACTTTAATAAACTCATTATTTATACAATGTGTTAAGTAAACTGGTCTCTCATCAAATTGTGTTATTCTTACTGGTTTTGCTAATTTTTGTCTATATTTTTCTGGTACTAACTCTTCTCTTATGACACTCTTTGTACTCCCTGTATCTATCATAGCTATGGTTTGTATCTTATGTTCTTTTTCTAATTCTATTTCGCAATTTATAGTGATTAAAGAACTATTTTTTGGTTTTTCTATACTATGAACAATATTTCCTAATATTTCAGATTCTGCTGAATTAACTTCTAATAACCTATTACTATAATATTTTTCACATAATATTGAGTATGTATTGTAGTATTTATTTGCAACTAATTTATTACACTTATGACATTTTTCTGGCCAACCTAAATTAATGTATTTATATTCTTCTTCATGTTGTTCTTCTATGAATGTATACATATACTCTTCTAGATCACTATTTGTGCTACTTGAATGTTCCGAGTCTGAATCTATCATGTTAATACTCTCTATACTATAAATACTCTCATTATCACTTAAATTATCTAAACTGTATATTGACTGAATATCCTCATCTTCTTCTAACTTAAACAACTCCATCAAATGTACTTTTTCTTTCGACTGTTTACCTAATTTTGGACATTTAGGTCTAATATGTCCAGCTTCTCCACATGAATAACATTTACAACTACTCTTATCTTTTGTTACTTTATATTTCCTAATCCAAGGTCTGCCACTTCTTTTTCTAAATTGTTTTGGAATATATTTTCTTTTCCTATATGTTCTTGAAGGTCTTATACTGAAATTCTTATGTTGTTTGTAGGGTTTATATGACTTATATTTCTTTTTGTATATTTTCTTATGCTTATTTTTCTTATGGCAACCATACTGTTGTGGTAAATCTATATTTTTACAACTCATATAAAATTGTTTCCTAATTTGCCTCTTAGCCTTTATTTGACTACACTCTTGTCTAAGTATATCATATACATGTTGAATTCTAGGTCCTATAGCAATATCATTCTTCTTTGGATGCTTTTGACATTCATTCCAAATCTTTTCACCTATTGGTCCTTTTATTTTTGTCATATAAGTATCTAATAAATTAATATCACTAATTCTACATGTTCTTCCTAAATATTTAAAGAAATCTGTTGTATACTCAGCTATATACTGTAAATCGCAAATTTGTAATTGTTCTAAATTTCTAATTGCTCTTATTTGTTCTTATTCGCTTCTGCCATCTAACCTATTATGATCTAAAAACTCTTGTTTAATCAAAGTAACAAAACCATCAATATTAAAATGTGTTTTAGCTGCCTGATGCTGTTCTGGATTTTGAACTTTCCATGATTGGAAATAATCAAAAACTAAACCATCCAAAGTATGTTCAAAGTAATCTAACATGTTTTGTGAATTACTAAAATCTAACATTAATGCTGCATGTACGCAGCCTTTTTCCCATCTCTCAATCGTTCTTTCCCAATCTTGTGGATCTACATTATCTAAATTTAATATATTACCAGCTATATTAATTTGTTCTAACCCTCTCAAATATGGAATCCTATTTTTTCTAGGTTTTATCATACTTTCTTCCACATAGTCTACTTTTTCTTTTTCATTATATTGTTCATTTGTTGATCTCAAAAATTGTTGATCGGTTCTGCTTGCGTGTCCTGGATTTTCTACTCCTGATGTACTACTTTCTTCTGCTGGATTACATTTTCTACTTTCAATTCTAATAAATTATTATATTCTTTTGATCCTAAAATGTGTTCTACTCCTATTTCTAAGATTAAAATTTTCATTTCTTTGTCTGAAATTTTATGTAGTCCTAAATCATATGTCTTATATTTTTCCAAATATTGTTCTTCATCTAAATGATCAATATCTTCTATAAGTTTATCTACAATATGATCAAAATTTTGTTCAACTAAATTAATATCTAAATTATCAAAAGCCATATGTATACTCTCATTTTCAATTTCACTCTCATCCTCTTCTATTTTTTCTAGTTGCTTATAATTACTAAACCTAATTGTTGTTTGACCTGTACTAGTTTCATATATTTGTACTTTATCTGGTTGTCTATTTGGTGCTACTTGTAAATTAGGCAATGTCCACTGAGTTCCTTCTAAAAAACTATTATCTACGGGTTTTGCTTCTATCATATTTACATGTTTACTGCCAAATGTTTGAACTAAATTTTGAAACTCTAAATTAAACTTATGATTATATCTATCAGACACTTTACCTATATACATTAAGCTAATACACAAATTTTTATACTCTCCTTTCATATTATAATTTTTTGTTCTTATGCTGTCACAGCCCGTCCCGGAAGTACCTTTGACGGGAACGTGAAATGACTATTCTACCCTTGACGGGTACTAAGGTACGTATGAATGTGACGTTATTGGTTCACATATTAATCAAATTGGAGAATATATATCAGTAAGTTGGAAAATAAATAATAAAGGAATTAATTATGTGAATTGGATTATTTTGGTTTAGGGATAAGAAATTGGATGGTGTGGATTGAGTGTGCTCCCAAAACACTCCCTGATCTCTCCCTTCCCCGTCACTCTCTCTCTCTCTCTCTCTCCTCCCTCTCGACAGTCTCTCTCTCTAGACACCCATATGTACGGCTCACACCCAAAACCTTGCAAATCTCGACGGATCGAAGCAAATAAGGTATGTATCTTCGTCCCTGAGTCCTTATGAGTCGATTGGTACTAGTCTTAGGCCGTGAAACCTTCGATTTCACGTAGAATCCGAAATCTCCATTTTTGGGTACTGTTCATGCACACGTTAAATGTCGTGTTTCAGGGAATTCCAAGCTTGTAGTGAGCTTTAGAAGGTCCTAAGGAAGCTCGGGGACGTTCGTTTGCAAGCTTTGGACGTTGGGATCGTCGAGTTCGAGTTTGGCCGAAACCTTTGAAATTTCCCGGTGAGATTTAGTTGTTTTTAGACCCTAAAACTAGTCCAACGTGATAGTACACTCTTAGGGCTTCAATTTGATATAAAATACGAAGAAAATGGGTGAAAAACGAAGGAGATATGGACGTTTTAAAACTCGCCGGAAACCGGCAGCCGGAAAAACCAGTCCGGCGAGCCAAGCTTGAAGATGATGCGCGTGGGGGCGCGTGTCCCCGTGGCTGTGCTGGCGCGTGGGGGCGCGTGCGGGCTCCTAAAATTTTTCTAAAAATCTCTCGACGCTCGTGACGTCGAGTAGGTCGATGTGGTATATTCATATGCCCAAATTGAGCATCGTATGAGAAGTTATTTCGAAATGTTGGTGATGTGCTTAAAAATAATGTTATTTTAGTTATTTCTCATATAGGTGACGAGTATCCCGAGGACGAGCGTATCCAGGGACGTCGCGGGGGTTACGACCCATCGACATACCAGTGAGTGGGCAGTTTTGATTTCATATTTACCTATATACATTTGTTTCCCAGAAAATACGCGTTTTATGAAAGTTATGAATTTAAATTGCCATGCATGAAAACATTGAATATTTGATTTGATAATTGATATATATATATATATATATATATATATATATATAAACATGAATTGATATATGATGCATACATGTTGCATGGTGCTGTGGAGGCGCAGGTAAGTCAGGTGAGTCATTATTCATTGAATTATTGATGTTGAAACGTTTAAGCTCATAACCACGCTCGTCTTGGATCCAAGTAGGTGGATGTCGTACAGACCCTGTGAGGGTTCCGACATGCCAGTCGTACAGACCATTAGAGGGGTTCCGACTGGTGGGTGACTTTAGATTATGTGCACAGTTGATTGATGTGAGAAGCACTAGAGCGTAATTATACACCTGTCATCGTACAGACTACCTTATGTAGTTCCGAGTGACGTGCAGAGTTAGACCGTACAGGTCACCGAGGTGACTCCGGTTGGCGAGGATGTTGAGCTTTAGAATCAACCGTACAGGACCACTTTAGGGTCTCCGGTTGACTTATTTTCACCTGATTTATATTGATGCATTCATATTATACTTTGGCATATCTTGGCATGGCATATTCTTTCTTAAAGCGTTGAAGGATTGTGATTTGAGTTTTGATGATATATATATATGTTTATATACTATTTTCTGGGAAAGTATACAGGTTTTACAGTGAGGGGATAGAAATGATTTTAATGAAATTTTTTTGGAAAAATCTTGATTTTACTCACCCACTCATTTTGTTTTGCGCCCCTCCAGGTTCTAGTTAGCGGTTGGTGGCTCTCGAGGTCTATTCCCGGTATCTTGACAGACTCTTGACATGTAGGACTCACCCGAGGGTGAAGTACCTTTATTTTAGTCCTACTTGACTGCACTAAAACCTATGCTCTGAATTTGTGTATTATCTTAACTCTCCCATTACTCTAGTAGGTTGTTCATCTAGAGATTGGTTTAAATTCCTTCGTATTCTCTTTTATCATGCTTCCGTGTCGCACTGTTGGTTACGTTACGCTCACGTGACGGCCAGCACGCCTTAATCCTCTGGATCGGGGTGTGTCAGTTTGGTATCAGAGCTTAGGTTGCAGTCCTGTATAATTGTTAATGTTCTAATGATCTTTTGATGTTTCTGTCAGAATTATGCCGCCTCGTAGAGAGCGTAGGGAGTCCCACCGTGCTCCTGAACCTAACTTCCCTGACATAGCTCAGTTAGGGGAAGCAATTGCCCATGCCTTTCAGAATGTAATTCGTCCTCCTCCCCCTCCTAAGAGGACACCCCTGGAGACCATGTACAACCTGAAGTTAGACCGCTTTATGGGAAATGAGGGGCATGAAGGGGCAGAAAAATGGCTGGACCACATTGAAAAGATGTTTCAGGTGATGCAAAGTCAGGGAAACCTTCCTGCTAACAGATGGGTTGAAACCATTTCTTGGTTTTTGGGGCGAGAGCCAGCAGGTTGGTGGCAGAATCAGACTGGGTTTATGTCACCGGAGATGGCATCCGACTGGGCAGTGTTTAAGGATAATTTTAAGAAGAGATTTGTCCCTCCAGAGTACATTGACCGTAAGAAGCAGGAATTCACCAGGTTGAAACAAAGAGATATGTCAGCTCATGAGTACTACAGAAAATTTACAGACTTGTCTCGTTATGATCCGGATATAGCTGGTAATCCAGTAGAGATGCTTTGTCGCTTTAAGATGGGATCTAAGAAGAAATGGAGGACTTTTGCTAATGCACTTCCCTGCGCCGATTATCATGAGTATTTCGAGATTTTGGTTAGGATGGAGGACTCTGATAATCTTCCTGACAGTGAGGATGACGAAGATAGGAATGATGGTCAGAAGAAGAATGATAAAGGTAAGGGTATCTCCATTCCAGGACCTCGGCAGACGCAGAATTTTAAGAAGAGTGGAGCGAGTTCGAGTTCTTCTAGCGGGGGATATAGTTTTACTGGTCCGAGGAGAGGTGGTGGTAGATTTTCTGGTGGACCCAGATTTCAGGGACAAAGGGATTCTGGTGGTGCTGGTGGTTCTGGCGCCCCGTGGTGCCGCCGTTGTAATTTTCGTCATCATGGTGAATGCAGGAGAGGTAGTGGTGGTGCTTGTTTTACTTGTGGACAAATGGGACACCGGGCTTCTCATTGTCCCCAGGGTCAGCAGAGACCGCAACAGGCCACTATGCCACCTCCAGCACCGATTCAGCAGAGTTTTGGATCAGGCAGTTATGGCCAGTCGGGTCGTGGTGGTGCCTACCACTACCAGGGAGATGCTGCTCCTTATGCCTCTGGACCTCATCAGTATTCCCAGGAGCCTTATTCTCAGGACTTTGGAGGTTATTCTTCTTATTCCTCTATGCCAGCAGGTGGATCGCAGTGGCATCAGGGAGGTCAGTTCCGTCAGAGGGAAGTTGCTACTGGTGGTGCGGGATCATCCAGGCAGCCTGGTCAGTCAGGCCAGGGACGTAATCCTCAGGGACGAGGTAATCAGGGCAGTAGAGGCCGAGGTGGACGACAAGCTCAGGGGTGAGTTAATCATATTTCTCTGCAAGAGGCTCAGAACCATCCAGACTTGATCATGGGTACATTAAATGTTCTTGGTCATTTTGCTAAGGTTTAGATTGATTGTGGTGCTACGCACTCTGTGATTTCTCATACGTTTGCTCAAGCGACCCAACCTCACCCTTCACCTTTAAGATTTGATTTAGAGTTTGCCATGCCTAGAGGAGATAAGTGTTATGTTGATAGTGTGTATCATGGGTGTCCAGTGATGGTAGAGGGCGTAATTATGCTAGCTGATCTTATTCCGTTAGATATTGTGGATTTTGATGTGATTTTAGGGGCTGATTGGTTGCATCATAATCGTGCCCATATTGATTGTTATGGGAAATCAGTTACTTTTTATTGTCCTGGACTACCCGAGGTTACTTTTGTGGGCGAAAGAAGTGGGGTGAGACATGGTGTTATCTCCGCCATGAGAGCAAAGAAATTATTATCGAAGGGTTGCCAAGGATATTTAGCACATGTGGTGTTAAATGATACTGCTCCTAGTAGTATAGAAGAAGTTGGTGTCGTCAGACATTATCCTGATGTATTTCCTGATGATCTACCGGGGTTGCCGCCAGACAGAGAGGTGGAATTCTCTATTGAATTGCTTCCAGGTACTGATCCTATATCTCTAACTCCTTATAGAATGGCTCCTGCTGAGTTAAGAGAATTGAAAATTCAGTTGCAAGAATTACTTGATAAAGGTTTCATTCAACCTAGTTCTTCACCTTGGGGTGCCCCAGTATTATTTGTGAGGAAGAAAGATGGAACTCTGCGGTTATGTATTGACTATAGGCAATTGA
The DNA here is from genome assembly GCA_035220775.1 of Malus fusca. NCBI lineage: Eukaryota > Viridiplantae > Streptophyta > Magnoliopsida > Rosales > Rosaceae > Malus > Malus fusca. The sequence goes on from CM069063.1 coordinate 17,531,813, forward strand.
ACCGGGTGACGATTAAAAATCGTTATCCATTGCCTCGTATTGATGATTTGTTCAATCAGCTGAAAGGTGCGTGCGTATTTTCTTAGATTGATTTGAGATCCGGTTATTATCAGTTGAAGATCAAAGATGATGATGTACCTAAGACGGCATTCAGAACCCGTTACGGACATTATGAATTTTTGGTTATGCCATTTGGGTTGACCAATGCACCTGCAGCTTTCATGAGGTTGATGAACGAGGTATTCCAGCAATATCTTGATAAATTCGTTATTGTTTTTATTGATGATATTCTGGTATACTCTAAATCTCAAGCAGATCATATCCGACACCTTAATTTGGTGTTAAGGAAATTGAGGGAGCATCAGTTGTACGCTAAGTTCAGTAAATGTCAGTTTTGGTTGACTGAAGTAGCATTTTTGGGGCATGTTGTATCGGCTCAAGGAATTCAAGTTGACCCTCAAAAGATTGCAGCGGTGGAGAATTGGGAACAACCTCGAACCGTCACTGAGGTACGAAGCTTTCTTGGTTTGGCAGGTTATTATCGACGGTTTGTCCAGGATTTTTCTATGATTGCCTTGCCGTTAACGAAGTTGACTAGGAAGGATGTTAAATTTGAGTGGGATGAGAACTGTGAGCGGAGTTTCCAGCAATTGAAATATTGCCTCACTCATGCTCCCGTATTGGTGCTTCCGGATGATAGCGGCAATTATGAAATTTATAGTGATGCTTCCTTAAATGGTTTGGGATGTGTTTTGATGCAGCATAATAAGGTAATTGCCTATGCTTCTAGGCAGTTGAAGAATCATGAAAGGAATTATCCTACTCACGATCTTGAATTGGCAGCAATTGTTTTTGCTTTGAAGATTTGGAGGCATTATTTGTATGGTGAGAAGTGTAAGATCTTCACTGATCACAAGAGTCTTCAGTATCTGTTTACCCAGCATGATTTTAATCTTCGTCAGCGGAGGTGGATGGAATTGCTAAGTGATTATGACTGTTCTATTGAGTATCATCCGGGTCGTGCTAATGTGGTAGCGGATGCACTAAGTAGGAAACCTCAAGGTAGACACAATGCCTTATATGCTAGTCGTGTTCCTCTTCTTGCTGAATTGAGAGCAACTGGAGTAGAGTTAGAGTTGGAAAATCAAAATGGAGCTTTTCTTGCTAGTTTTCAAGTCAGGCCAGTTTTGGTTGATCGTATACTCGAAGCCCAGACGGTGAATGAGGAAATTCAGGAGTTGATTCAGTTAAGAAATGAAGGGAAAAAGAAAGACCTCAGAGTTCGGGAATCAGATGGTATGCTCATGCAAGAAAACAGAATGTATGTTCCGAATAATGAAGAATTAAAGAAGGAAATTTTGGATGTGGCGCATTGTTCAGCTTATGCGATGCACCCGGGAGGAACTAAAATGTATCATACCATTCGACCATTTGGCCGGGTATGAAACGGGAGATTGCTGAGTATGTGAGCAGATGTATTATTTGCCAGCAAGTTAAAGCAGAAAGAAAGAAGCCATTTGGGCGAATGCAACCACTTCCCGTTCCCCAGTGGAAATGGGAAAATATCACCATGGATTTTGTGTATAAACTTCCTCGTACACGAAATGGATTCGACGGTATCTGGGTGATTGTGGATCGACTTACCAAGTCAGCGCATTTCATTCCAGTGAGGGAGAAATATCCTCTAAATAAATTGGCTAAGTTGTTCATTTCGAAGATTGTGAAGTACCATGGAGTTCCGGTGAATATTATTTCTGATAGAGACCCAAGATTTACTTCTAAGTTTTGGGTAGCTTTCCAGGAAGCCCTTGGTACGAAATTGCTTTATAGCACTGCTTATCATCCTCAAACTGATGGGCAATCAGAAAGGACGATTCAGACGTTGGAGGATATGTTGAGATCTTCGGTGTTACAATTTGGTGATTCCTGGCATGATCGTCTGGACTTGATGGAATTTGCCTACAACAACAGTTTTCACTCGAGCATTAGTATGTCACCATTTGAGGCACTTTATGGTAGGGCGTGTCGTACGCCACTATGTTGGTCTGAAGTTGGTGAAAGGGTGTTAGAAGGCCCAGAGATTGTGGATGAGACAACTCAAAATATTCAGGTGATTAAGTCTAACCTGAAAGCAGCCCAGGATCGACAGAAGAGTTTAGCGGATCGGCATACTACTGATCGAGTGTATGATGTGGGTGATTTGGTGTTTTTGAAATTGTCACCTTGGAGAGGTGTGGTACGATTTGGAAAAAGAGGAAAGTTAAGTCCGAGATATATTGGACCTTATGTGATCACCAAAAGAGTTGGTGAAGTTGCCTACCGGTTGGAGTTGCCTCCGGAGTTATCTAAGGTCCATAATGTATTCCACGTCTCTATGCTTCGACATTATATTTTTGATCCATCTCATGTGATCCCTCCTCAACCGTTAGAGATTAATCCGGATTTATCATATGATGAGGAACCAGTCACGATTTTGGATTGGAAAGATAAGGTTCTAAGGAACAAGATGGTGAGTTTAGTGAAGGTGTTGTGGAAGAACCATTCTGTGGAAGAAGCTACCTGGGAGACGGAAGATCGGATGAGAGAGATGTACCCAAGATTATTTTATGAATATTAAGTGGTTTACTTGGTTATGGGAATTTCGGGGACGAAATTCTATAAGGAGGGAAGATTGTCACAGCCCGTCCCGGAAGTACCTTTGACGGGAACGTGAAATGACTATTCTACCCTTGACGGGTACTAAGGTACGTATGAATGTGACGTTATTGGTTCACATATTAATCAAATTGGAGAATATATATTAGTAAGTTGGAAAATAAATAATAAAAGAATTAATTATGTGAATTGGATTATTTTGGTTTAGGGATAAGAAATTGGATGGTGTGGATTGAGTGTGCTCCCAAAACACTCCCTGATCTCTCCCTTCCCCGTCACTCTCTCTCTCTCTCTCTCCTCCCTCTCGACAGTCTCTCTCTCTCTAGACACCCATATGTACGGCTCACACCCAAAACCTTGCAAATCTCGACGGATCGAAGCAAATAAGGTATGTATCTTCGTCCCTGAGTCCTTATGAGTCGATTGGTACTAGTCTTAGGCCGTGAAACCTTCGATTTCACGTAGAATCCGAAATCTCCATTTTTGGGTACTGTTCATGCACACGTTAAATGTCGTGTTTCAGGGAATTCCAAGCTTGTAGTGAGCTTTAGGAGGTCCTAAGGAAGCTCGGGGACGTTCGTTTGCAAGCTTTGGACGTCGGGATCGTCGAGTTCGAGTTTGGCCGAAACCTTTGAAATTTCCCGGTGAGATTTAGTTGTTTTTAGACCCTAAAACTAGTCCAACGTGATAGTACACTCTTAGGGCTTCAATTTGATATAAAATACGAAGAAAATGGGTGAAAAACGAAGGAGATATGGACGTTTTAAAACTCGCCGGAAACCGGCCGCCGGAAAAACCAGTCCGGCGAGCCAAGCTTGAAGATGATGCGCGTGGGGGCGCGTGTCCCTGTGGCTGTGCTGGCGCGTGGGGGCGCGTGCGGGCTCCTAAAATTTTTCTAAAAATCTCTCGACGCTCGTGACGTCGAGTAGGTCGATGTGGTATATTCATATGCCCAAATTGAGCATCGTATGAGAAGTTATTTCGAAATGTTGGTGATGTGCTTAAAAATAATGTTATTTTAGTTATTTCTCATATAGGTGACGAGTATCCCGAGGACGAGCGTATCCAGGGACGTCGCGGGGGTTACGACCCATCGACATACCAGTGAGTGGGCAGTTTTGATTTCATATTTACCTATATACATTTGTTTCCCAGAAAATACGCGTTTTATGAAAGTTATGAATTTAAATTGCCATGCATGAAAACATTGAATATTTGATTTGATAATTGATATATATATATATATATATATATATAAACATGAATTGATATATGATGCATACATGTTGCATGGTGCTGTGGAGGCGCAGGTAAGTCAGGTGAGTCGTTATTCATTGAATTATTGATGTTGAAACGTTTAAGCTCATAACCTGCACCCTAGGTGTTAGTGCTTATATTTATTCACCACACCGCACGCTCGTCTTGGATCCAAGTAGGTGGATGTCGTACAGACCCTGTGAGGGTTCCGACATGCCAGTCGTACAAACCATTGGAGGGGTTCCGACTGGTGGGTGACTTTAGATTATGTGCACAGTTGATTGATGTGAGAAGCACTAGAGCGTAATTATACACCTGTCATCGTACAGACTACCTTATGTAGTTCCGAGTGACGTGCAGAGTTAGACCGTACAGGTCACCGAGGTGACTCCGGTTGGCGAGGATGTTGAGCTTTAGAATCAACCGTACAGGACCACTTTAGGGTCTCCGGTTGACTTATTTTCACCTGATTTATATTGATACATTCATATTATACTTTGGCATATCTTGGCATGGCATATTCTTTCTTAAAGCGTTGAAGGATTGTGATTTGAGTTTTGATGATATATATATATGTTTATATACTATTTTATGGGAAAGTATACAGGTTTTACAGTGAGGGGATAGAAATGATTTTAATGAAATGTTTTTGGAAAAATCTTGATTTTACTAACCCACTCATTTTGTTTTGCGCCCCTCCAGGTTCTAGTTAGCGGTTGGTGGCTCTCGAGGTCTATTCCCGGTATCTTGACAGACTCTTGACATGTAGGACTCACCCGAGGGTGAAGTACCTTTATTTTAGTCCTACTTGACTGCACTAAAACCTATGCTCTGAATTTGTGTATTATCTTAACTCTCCCATTACTCTAGTAGGTTGTTCATCTAGAGATTGGTTTAAATTCCTTCGTATTCTCTTTTATCATGCTTCCGTGTCGCACTGTTGGTTACGTCACGCTCACGTGACGGCCAGCACGCCTTGATCCTCTGGATCGGGGTGTGTCATATGCTCACTTTAATATATTTACTAAATTCATTAATCGTCATAACATAATTTGGAATACAACCTATGACTGCTAAGTTTGAACTTAAGTCTACTTCAGCTGTTGCTATTGCTACTTGTTGGTGATTATCCCATCTATCATCATATATGTATACTAAAGCTTTTGTACCTACTTGTGCTCTGGTTAAACCTGTTATTCCAATTAATATTGTTCCTATATGAATCTAACTAAAATGTGATTTTCTCAAATGAGTAACTGCTTCTTTACTAATTAGATTAAGTGTGACTTCTTTATCAATACAGCTAACTTCATGTTGACTGTGCTGCTTACAATTCTACTTCTGTTTTCAAATAAACCTAATTGATACAAGTTATATTTATTTTTCTGTGTTCTCTCAAAACCTCTTCGAATAAATTCTTGTGCTTCTTCTTCATTTGGATAAATATCTTCCGCTCTAACTACTTCTTTTCCTTTTTTTCCTAAAGAGTTCCATTTTCTATTATCAAAAGGATTTAGCTTAGGTCTTCTATTATTATTTGCACTTAAAGTTAAATTTTCTAATTTATCTAGCAAGGATGGTGGAAGTGATGAAGATGCGTTATGTAAAACTTGGTTTATTTCTGCTATTTGTTCTTCAACTTGATCTAATTTTTCAGCTAAACTTAAAACTAATTGGATAATCAAATTATTTTGCCTAATGGGAATATTACTACTAGATACTTGTGTTGAAAAATCTGTTAATCCTACTGGTTCTTTATCTAATGTACTAATTTCTTTCAAAGCTTGAATATATTTTCTGCTAGTTCTAGAATATGTCATTAAACTAATAATTTATCTATTTTATTATGCAACTTATCTACTTGTTCACTTAACTCTTTTTGTACTAATTGAATTTTTTGAACTTCTAATTTTGGCTATTCAACTATTTCTAAAGATCTAAGTTCTACTTGCTTTGGCTTACTATCTATAAGATCAACAAGCTCTTTTATCTCTCTTTTGCTAGGAAACCTTTGAATATTTCTATTATTATCTTCTAACTAAGATGTAATATAGTCTAAATTTTGTCTAATTATTTTTATGGAATTTTTCTGAAAATGTTCTAACAACTGGTTTAACAAATGATTATGCTTATTATTTTCTAATTTTATATTTTCTGCTTGACTAATAATAAGATCTATAATAGTATTGGCTTGTGAATTTTCTTCACTGTTCAAAATATCATTATGCTTTCTTGATGGAAAATAACAAACTAAACTATTTTGGTCTAAAGTTATTTTTCTTTTTTAAGGTTCACTCATTTCTAAATTAAGATAATCTATCATAAACTACAGTCTACCTTTCTTTAGGGTTACGGCTAACTAGTTTCTTAAAAACTCTCTTTCTTCTCTCAATGTCTCTAAAACTTGATCTGTTGTTCTTTTTGCTTCCAAAACTTTATGCTGCACTTTTGTGTTATTATATTTACGAATAAATGAAGGATGTTCAAGATATCCAAGATAAAACTTTTGCTTCCTCAAAGTACTAATAATTCTTTTGGATATATATGCTAATCTTCTCTTTATGCTAGTTATAGTTGGATGTCTGGGACAATAAATACCTGGTAATTGTGGTTGACAGGGTCTACAGGGACAATAATATATGTTGTTCATATACAATAAACAAATATGATATCAGTTGTATCAACGACTTCTATCCTCAAGGTACTTTACTATTATAATTATACTATTAAAATGTTAAACTTGGCTCTGATACCAAATTCGTAAAGCATGCTCGGTTAAATAGTCGGATGACCATTATAACAACTAGACATAGAACCTTGCACATGGAACTCGACATGTTTCAGCATGACGGCCACTCACAGTACAAGTATAAGGCCTTAACGGCTGAACTCAGAGGTACGAAGAACTCAGAGGTACCCTGGTTAATGTCCAGTTATTTGTATGGTAAACATTCAACTATAACAGAGTGCTCGAACAAAGTATGATCGTCAGTTTAGCAGGTTAATAATATAATCACAATAGTGTTTCCCTGTTTTGGACTAGAAGTCTAATTAACAAACACACTAAAGAAGGAAAAGAAAACTTACTTAAGACTTGGAGATTGCTTGAATATGTACACTTGAACTTTTATTGATATATGGAATGTTTACAGAGATAGTTGTTTACAAGAAAGTGATTACAAAGAAGTGTTTACAAGGATGCTATGAAGGCTACGAATGCTTGAGTGTGGTGTTTTTAGATGTTGAGAGAGGTGTGTGGTATTCAGGTGTCTTGTGTATGGAAGGAAATGCTCCCTTATATACAAAAGCTGATTCCTAAACAACAAAATAACTTTTCAATATTTACAACTTTTTGATAGTGACAACACACTGTTTCTGAAAGCTGCTGAAGGCCACGTGAATCCATATTGTCTTGGTTGCTGCAATGTTTGCCACCTTATCCTTGGCATGCAAAATTTTTCTGAAAATGTCATCTTCATTGCTGAGCAATCTTGTATGGATGTGTGAAGGGCATGATTGGCATTTTTGCTAAGTTTTGTCCTGATGATTAAAGTGAAACTTTTGAGGGTGTTTTGGTTAGTTTTCCAGATTTTTAATCCTCCACTCAAAATCGCTTGTATAAAAAAAAACTAAAAAAGTTGAATTCCTTTTTGGTAAGTTAAAATATGCAGTACGGATATGTCTCCCAAACATTCCCTATCATATTTTAAAATTGGTTCCATATTTTGAAGCAAGATTGTTTTGAAATTAAACGGTCCTTTTTTCCCCCTTCTCTATACACGAGATGTCTTTCTACATCTACGCCAATAGTAGAGAGAGAGAGAGAGAGAGAGAGAGAGCCCATGGAGGAAGCAATGGTTATTCTTCAAGACCAGAAACAGAGCTCCTCTTACCCACTGCTACAGCTACCGCCGCCGCCTCCGCTGCATAAGGTCCACTGTCTCTATTTGTTTCTCTCAGATATGATTTGGGTCTTGCTTGTAATCTGAGTAATTGACCGTTTGTTTGATTGCAGGGTATGGAAACCGAAAAGCCGTTCGGGCAAAAACCTACATGCTTTCAACCGACGACTACGAGCAATGTGAGAAACAATAACATGCTAATCATTTCCTCCGATTCTGTATTGGGGTTTGGTTATTTCCGGTTTCGAATGCTACATGGTTTGACGATTACTGTTAACTCTGCAATTTTATAGAATAATGTTAATATTTTGAAGCTATAAGCTTTTAGAAATGGGGATTTTGATAGAATCTTCATCTCAGATGGCTATCAGACGGCAATGAAGTAAAATATTCTGTTCATGTTTTGTATGTTGTAAGGGTATGCTAGGAATCGTGAAAGTCATGCCAAATTAGGTAGAAAAATCAAAATGGGTCATAAAAAAAATTGATCTGTAGCTACGCATTGAATCAATCATGCGAGCAACGAAAAACTAGTGTCGTTTTTAGGCCTGTAGCGCTCCTTAGCGAGATTCTGAGCACCACATTCTTGTCGTTACAAATATGGAATTTCCATTTCTTGTCAGTATACACTGAACTAACTGAAATATCTTGCGAGTTCTTGAATACAGGTGTTGAATGCTAATGCTAATCCCATGATGTTTAAATGGTCAGTGAATTTTTAGTTAACTTTTTAATCTGCTTTTACTTATTGATATTATTTGTAATGGTTATAAAGTAATACTGGATCCTCAATTTTGTTCCCAATAGTCGTAAACGAAAGGCCCCTGTAAGAGTTACAGTAGAAAGCTTATACGATAGTTCCCAGGCTCAGTCTTCTGTTTTGGAAAGAGCAAAGAAGATCGAAGCAAGCCTAGATCATAAGTTTCCTTCACTACTCAAAGTTATGATGCCGTCAGAAGTTTCGAGAGGATTCTACCTTGTAAGCCTCACTCACTCTTGTCAACAATTTGTGCAGTTATCTGAATGCATTGACTAATTACTAATTAGGATGATATACTTATTTGAATTGACTTTGGTTTGGCAGAATCTTGCTAAGAAATTTCGCAGTGAATATATGCCAAAACAAGATTCAATGATTGTTTTGGAAGATGAAAATGGGAAGGAATTTGGAACGAAGTATCTTGTGGAGAAGGGTGGACTGAGTGGTGGATGGAGAGGGTTTTCAATTGCTCACAAGATAATGAAGGGAGATGTTGTGATTTTCCATCTAGTCACTCCTTTCAAATTTAAGGTAACTGATGGAACCTTCTTGAAATTTATGCGCGGATCCTTTGTTCCAAGTTCCATTATGTAAAATATAGTTGAACTTGACAAATTTGGAAAAGAGAAATCCTTAAATTGATCATAGCCTTGCAACCTGAATCCTGTAAATCAGAGTTGCTATAATGTAGAACTATAGAAGATAGATCTCGGGGATGCCACTATGGTTGTGACGATGATGAAAATGTTTATCCTGTGATTTAAAGAAAATGGGCAGAATAAGTTGGTAACTGTACATTTTTTTGAGTTTGCCAAATTTTGTTTTCTTAAATTTAGTTGGGTTTCCCCTGAATGGAAATTTTGAGAAAAAAAGGATAAGATCTATAACATTTTATTGCTTTGAGGCGCTACTTCTGAATGCGTACGAGACACTCAATTCTTTTGCTACCTACTTGTTGCAGGTATATATCGTTGGGTCAAATGAAGTGGACTGGAGTCTTCCTCTTATGAGGGTAGATCCTCCCATCAGACAGATGGATACCGGTAAGTTGTTTCAAAACTCATCAAGTTATGTGTGGCAAGTGGCGTCGCAATCATAAACAACTCTTACCTTTTCTGATCCTTACATGTGATTTAAATCACGCAGGAGGCTTTACTGCATGTGGAAAGGAAGAACGTGAGAATTTGGAACCTAATCCGCAGGAGAATGCAATAGTCTGTTATACGGACTCTGGTCCAACATCAGATCAGTCTGGAAATGATGGCGAAGATGTTGGTTCCGAATTTCTGGATGGTCTTAGACTTTCAGAGTCTGTTGTCACTTTTAAAGAAGTGCACTGTTTGGACAACTTTAATGTTCAGGTCAATGGTTTAATCATAAACTCTGAATTTTCAAAATACGTCCTGACCAAGTATTATGAGCTTTGCTGCAGTCAGAACTCCTTCCTTCATGAACAACTTCTCGAGGGTCTGAACTGCAAACTGATTGCCGGAGTAATTTCTGAGACAGTCAACATTGCAGATGCCATCAGGGCCTGCAAGATCACTACCCCGGAAGATTATCTTTCGACTTGGGATAAGACTCTGAAAGCCTTTGGTGATTTAGGCATGAATGTCCGTTTCCTGCGTGCCCGCCTGGACCAGCTTACAAGTCTTGCTTCAAAATCAAAAAGACTTGAGGCAAATGTTTTGGAAGTGAAAGAGGCCATGAATAGTCTTGACTCTGAGGTTGAGACTCCGAATACGAGTTTAGAGGAGGAGCGGGAAATTCCGTTCCAAGAAATGGCTAAAGCCCCTTGGTGATGAGAAAACTTGAAAGAATCTGGTTACTCTTTTTGGTTATAACTTAAAAGATATAATGCCAAAGCTAGGTGAGGAAGAAATGCGCATCTTGTGCCGTTATCACTCAGCATTTTGGGTTTTTATATAGATGATAGTTATATGCCAGTGCTGCAGAGATTTTGGTAATTTCTCTACAGAATTGTGTGCTTTGGAGGCATCAGTAGCTAGTAGGGAGGAATGCTTTACCTTCTGATTTTCTCTCTGGAAATTTCCAGCATTGGAATGTATGATATAGAACCAATTGTGATTTGTAAGATCAAATAACTCGGTCAATTTGTTTATCTATTCTATTCAACCATTACATGCTACTTCAGTTATATCCTCCTCCGTTCGATTATAAATTTCAATATTCAGCCGTATTGTTGCTATAAAGAACCAAAAATCTGTCCAAGAATATTTCCAAACAAGAAATTCCTTAACATACATTGAATAGATACATTATTCACATTAGTGAATTTTTCAACGTGATCGTAGCTTGATTACCATGTTATAATATTACCCCTTTCACAATAGGTCACAAGACAACAGAGGCTGTGAAAACTTACCCAAGACTTGAAGAAATTCTGGAGTTCGGCATCTTGACCACGTGTTTGTGCGGCCCAGACACAATAAAGACTCACTATTACGCTATGTAATGTCCCCACTCCTGTCCTCTCACACCACCTCCATGGCCCACCACGTCCGGAAGTTCCGGACGGAAGAATTTCTCTAAAACTTGACTATCAAAGAGTTACAGTTTCTAGTTCTACTGCAAACATTTGAACACTACACACCCATGCTCATCCTTTAAATATGTTTGGGAGGGAATTGTGGTAGTATTTTATAATTTTTTGGGGAAGTGGAATAGCATTATATTCCCTTGAAAATGGCTAGAAAATTATTGTTGTTACCTGTATGGTTCCCAAAATGCCCCTATTATGTTTGAATTCCATTAGGCAGCCTCTAGCTCGAGTGAGTGACCAAAGTACATGGAACTGTCTTTTCATCTTTTCCATTATTCAATCTTTACCTCCATAACCATAAGGTTAGAGAGAGAGAGAGTGTGTATCCATGGCCATGGTTGTTCTTCAAGACCAGAAGCAGAAGCAGAGTTCCTCTTGCCCACCACCACCTAAGGTCCTCTCTCTCTCTCTCTCTCTCTCTCTCTCTCTCTCTCTCTCTCTCTCTCTCTCTCTCTCTGTGACATGTAATATGTTAACGGGTTTTCCTTTGATAGTGAGTAAAATGTGAGTGTTTTATTTACTAATGATTTTGCAGTCGGGTGAAAGCATTGTGAGAAAACCTTATATTATATATATATTTTTTATTCATACATATTTGTATTGGGTTTTTGTTCTTCCTATTTTGAATCTTCATGTAGTTTGATTAAGATTAACCATTTCAAGCAATAAGCTTTTTGAAATGTTTTTGGTCAATTTCATAAACATGAGCCTCTTTACAAAGAAATGAAATATGTTTGATGATTTAATGAAAAAAAATTACAAAAAAAAACTAGTTTGGGAAATAATTTCCGCGCACACCTTCGATTTGGCTGGAATTTAAAAAACAAATGTTTTTCCAAGTTGGGCAGGGGCTCTCGTTTATTTTCTGCACATCTTGGTTGTATGTACTTGAACTAGTGAGCAATTTAGTTTCTTAATTTCTCCACATATTCAAACACGAAATAAATTTTTGGGATACAGGTAGTCAGTGGCAGTAATGCTAATCCAAATATGCCTGAAAGGTCAGTCAGTCAGTGTATATTTAATTTACATTTTTAATCTGCTTTTTATTTGTCGAAATTGTTTGCTTTGATTGACTGTGAAGTAACACTTGATTCTCAATCTTTTACCATTAGCCGTAAGCGAAAGAGAGTTACCGTAGCAAAAAGCGTATATGAAAGAGCAAGGGAGGTTGAAGCAACCCTCGATCCTAGGTTCCCTATCCTGCTCAGAGTCATGCTGCCTTCTCACGTTGCTGGATGTTTCTGGCTTGTAAACCTTAAGCTCTCACTCATTCTCTTCACGCTTTGTGCAGTTATATCAACTTATCAAGGCCTGTATTGTTAGGATGATGTACTTATTTATATGCACTCGCTTTGGTTTCGGTTTTGGTTTGGCAGGGTCTTTCCAAGAAATTCTGCTTTCATCATATGCCAAAACAAGATAAGACGATTGTTTTGGAAGATGAAAATGGGGATAAATTTGAAACTAAATATCTTGCGGAGAAGGTGGGACTGAGTGGTGGATGGAGAGGTTTTTCAATTGCTCGCAAGCTACAGGAGGGAGATGCCGTGATTTTCCATCTGGTCACCCCGTCCAAATTTAAGGTAGTAACTTGTACCTTCTTGGAACGCTTGTGTGGAATCTGGATGTCTTTACTTGTTTGATTGAGTATTTATATTAGATTACTTGAGTTAAACTTGACGAATTTGTTATAAAAAATACTATGCTAAAAAATTGGTCGTTACTCTGCAAACCAAATCTTGCAAGCCAAAGACGTTCTCACTGTAAAGCATATCGAGAAGATAGATGGTAGGGAGGCCGTTATGATTGTGAAATTGATGAGAATGTTTGGTATGCGATTCGATGAAATAGGCTAGGAATAATGCAGTTCCTTGTAGAATTTTGAGCTTGTCGTTAAAATTTCTTAACAGTAAGCGGGGTTTCACTTGAACGGAGGTTTTAAGGAAAGGATATAGATTGATTCTTCTGAGAGATGAATTCGTAAGGCTTCTTGAATGTGGGCTGCCAAGCATAGTATGTAGATATTTGACTGCTTTGAGATTCTACTTCTGAAATTCGTACTAACCACTCAATCCTTTTGTTGCCTCCTGGTTGTAGGTGTATATTATTAGATCAAATGATTTAGACGACATGGATTGCGCTATTGACCTTGTGAAATTAGGTGCTTCTATTAAACTGGCGGATACTGGTAAGCTGTTTCGAAATTCATCTAGTTATTTTGCTAACAGGCTTGAAAATCATAACTACTACTTCTTTGGCCTCACTTTATAATTTAATTAATGCAGGAGATGTTATAGCATGTGAAAGGGAAGAGAGGGAGAAATTGGAAACTATTCCAAAGGACACCGCAATAGCCTTTGCTTCAAAGTCTGGTTCGATATCAGATCATTCTGGAAATGATAGCGAAGATCTTGGTTTTGAAGTTCTGGATGGACTTCGGCTTTCAGAGTCTAACGTCGCTTTCAAAGAAGTGAAAAGCATGGAGAATTTCAATGTTCTTGTCAATGGTTTAAACATAAATTCTGAGTTCTCAAAACACCTTCTGACCAAGTACTATGATCTCTGCTGCAGTCAAAACTCGTTCCTCCATGAACTTCTTATCGAGGGTCTAAACTGCAAACTGATTTCTGGAGCAATTTCTGAAACAATCAACATTGCAGATGCTATCAGGTCCTGCAGTGTTACGACATTGGGAGGCAATTTTTCCGCTTGGTATAAGACTTTGAAAGCCTTTGAGGGTTTAGGCATGAATGTCGGGTTCCTGCGTACCCGTCTGGACCAGCTTGTAAGTCTTGCTTCAAGATCGAAAAGATTTAAAGAGGCTAGACTTGAAAAGGACCAGGCGGAAGAAGAGATGAGGAGCTTGGAGGCAAAACTTTTGATAGTAAAAGATGCTATAAATATGCTTGACTCTGAGATTGAGAGTCTAAACACGAGTTTGGGGAAGCTTGAGCATATGTTCCAAGAAGTGGCTAAAGCCCCTTGGTGATGAGAAGACTTCAATTCCTCTGGTTCTTATTTTGGTATGTATCAAGGTTTATTGTTCAGAACCAGAACTGTGCCAAAGCTACGTGGTGAAGAAGCGTTTTGTGTTATGGTCCTGGGTGTTTCTGTGGAGTCCCACTCGCGTTTTGTGTTATGGTCTTGGGTGTTTCTGTGGAGTCCCGGGCACATCGATAGATTGACCATCTTTTGTGTATAGACGTCATCAAGGTAGTGTTACCCAGTAGGGAATCTGGTATTCCCTTTTGTACTTTCCAGCTAACATGGGAAGATATATATATGATACAGAGCCAATTAACGTGAACCGTTGTCTCAAAACTTTGAAATTTTTAACGATAATTTATCATGGAAGTTACCTGTTATCTCACAATACAACTATCTTCAAACACAAGCGGTTCTCGCTAGTTGAAAGAGCAAAACGATGACCCAACACCAGTTGAGATGTAAAGAGGAATTAAGAAGTGACAACATTTTACCGTACAAATGTTATAATCGGAACCGTTGGTTCTCTATATCATTTGGTAGTGGCATATTTTCATGGGCCTCTGTGAAGCAACATAGTGTAGCACTTTCAACACTTGAAGCTGAGTATATGAGTGCAATTGAAGCAACAACACAAGCTGTGTGGCTCAGATATGTATTGCAGGATTTTTGGGAGGAACAAACTGAGGCTACTCCAATTTACTGTGACAACACCTCTGCAATAGCAATGACAAGGAACCTTGTGTTTCATCACAGATCAAAGCACATTGCCAGAAGGTACCATTACATAAGGGAGTGAAAGCAGCAACAAGCTTAGGATGGAGTGTTGAAGTATAAGCTCAGTTGCTGCAAGAATTGAAGGATCGAAAGTTGAAGATCATGGTTTGGTTTATTTTTATTTCATAGCTCAGTCCTCTAAGTTTGAATTTGTATATGTTTGTAGTGGATGGTCACGATTATAACATCTAAATGGTGTAAACATCTGAAGTGCGTTCCTCACATTGCACCTCGTGACAGGCTAAATAACGATATAAAAAAAATGTTGCATGATAAAACTTTTTACGGTGGTATTCCACTTCATAAGTTGGGATCTCGGGAATAGCAAATTCACTACCAAATGTACTTTTGTACTAAAAAATACTCTTAAGGGGTAGACTGCATCCAACACCACCACCACTTTATTCTTTGGGTCCGTTAAAATTTTCAACACATTGTTCGCAGTGAGTTGTGTACCGCTTGTGTGATATCTTCCATGGCAGACGAACTGTGATGATCTTTGGCTAGCCTCATTCGACAAGAGCTGCGAATGTTATCGGTGCCCTCCAATATTTTTTCTCACTCTCGAGCGTTTGTTGCTCGGAAAGGAAAGAAAAATATGCCTGGGAGGCTATAAGACAACATCCATCTGCTCATAATCGTGACGTTTGTTGCCTAAAGGATGGATCGATGCAAACGACAACCTGTGACATTTATTTAGTCGCACGGAAAAAAGGCATTTAGGGGAAATTGATTTGTCACACTACCACATCGAGAGTGAGACAAGTAAAAGATAGGACAGATGAGTTACCTTCCCTACGCTTTTACCGGAATGGAGATACTCCACGGCATCTGCAGCTGAACGGACGCCCAGAAACTGTTTTGGGTCTAACGAAACCTATAAAAATGAGCACATACGATACGATTAGGGGTATCATCGATTTAAAACTAAGCCGTCCTAGGATAGAGTACAGTAAATTATTTAGGTGAGTGAAAAGGTTGAGCAAAGATAAGTAAAAACATTGACCTTCAGCTTTCCCTTGGAGAAAAGATGAACTAGTTTATCTAGATGTTCTTGCCAAAGGTGACTGTATTGCACTAGGAAGAAACCAGCCTGAAGATATGAGCATTGTTAAATAAACATTTGCTACAATAGATGAATTCACCGAAAGATATTTGAATGCAGTTTCAATTCTCAAAGCACTGCAATAGATCCTGTGAATGGATCAACTAATGACCCGATTATAGTATCCCAGTGACAAAAGCAGTTGAATTGAGAGAATACTTAAGGGGTGTAGTTTAAGTATTCAGCAGCTACATACCACAGTTTGGCTTTTCGCTAAAATCTTTTCGCAAATTCCGGGATAGTTTGATGGCTTCCACCCATGCTCTCCTTGATACTGAGACCATAATGAATCATGTCAAAGGAAGACTAAATCCACCAACATCAAACACAAGAAAATTCCTCAGCAGACGAGAAAATCCACATAATTGAATTTAAACAAAATCCAAATCTATTGAAATTTGAACAAACAAGGAAAGTTTAAACCAAACAAGGAGAATATGTTTCTAAAGCTGAGCCTGTACATCCCAGAAATCTTTTACCAGCTCAGCATATGGTTAAGACTGCTAATTGGAGCTTGCACTGATTTTTACCATTAATGGCGGAGACAGATGTGTCTGTTGGACTGCATATATTGATATACAATTTAGATAATTAATCCTATCAAATTTTCTATTAATATTCATACTATTACTACATATTTGCATATAACCTAAAATGAACATCGAAACAAACCTTTTGGTATATTTCAATTGTCTATATCAATTATCAAAGTCAGCATATCAAGTGTCAAGAAAGACAATTATATTCTAGTAACGTTTATGCTTGCATGAATAAAGAACCTGAGAAATCATTCCGATCACAATGAGTCGCCCATAGACCGCAAGAGCATTCAAGCACAAATCAAACATGTCACCACCAACAGACTCATAGATAATATCGACACCTTTGGGATACTCCTTCCTTAGAACCTGCAAAATTGAAAGTTATCAATGAATGGATTGCATTGCTCCTTTATCTACATCAGATTCAAGAGCATTTAGTTCTTTGTGGTAGCTGTTCCTTTATTCCTTCCATTTAGTTCAATTTAAACCTATGAAGTAGGGATGACAAAAATGTGTTTTGACATTAGCGAGTGTTCTGACTGCATTACCAAACCATCTTCAGTAACGTATGTAATTTGGAGAAGGAAAACCTGATAAAACTGGAGAACCATACAAGCTTATGAGTCTATGACCTATGAGTCAAGGTTACTTCAACAAAATGGAAGAACCAGATTGGCGATTACCCAGTGCCAGATAATGATTGACTCGGATTAATTCTATAATCTAATACCAACTGTAACAAGTCTCCTAACTTTGTGAAACTTGGGTGTTTGAGTCGGTAAATTTAAAATTGTACTGATCTTAAGAACATTGCATTTCATCACATGCTTAAGGTAAATATTGATCTGAGGAGTCTTTGAAAATAAAAAGCACTAAGCAATCGGTATAAGAAGATACAGTCGATATTATTAGCTGGATTACTTGACATATTGCATCACATCAAAGAAGTCATAAGTCCTTTTTCAGCTTAGAATTCCATCAAATACAACCAAAGAAACAATTTCATAAATAAAGGGAAAAGATTAAAAAGCATACAGTTTTGACATCTTCAGCTTTATAGTCAATGACTCGATCAACCCCCAATTCTTTCAAATGCTTTGCCTTTTCTGCACCTCCACAAGTTGCAACCACAGTATTTCCGGCAAGTTTTGCAAGCTATGAATATAAAGGACTACTAAGAGTAGCGTTTGAGCGAAGAAAGACAAAGGTTGGCATCATAGAATGTCAGAATTAAATGGCAGGACAACATTTTGATCAATATGCACCAAATTTGGTGGGCTTTCAGGAGATAGAGGATGGGGTTTTTTTTTCCCCAGAATTCCATCCCCTTGTTGATGTCAATGAGTTTGACATACTAAAACATTGGGTATGTATCGGCAACATTTAGACAGTGAATACACTGATATCACAAATAGCCATACACCCTGTGGAATCGAACAAAAAAGCATGCATATAAGAAAGAGCTATTTCCACATTTGAAGGCAAACCTGGACTGCAAATTGCCCAGTCCCTCCAGCAGCAGCAGTGACAAGAACTACTTTCCCAGATTCCATTTGTCCCGCCTAGATGCGCATAATAAAAGAAAGTGTCAGACAAATAGAAATGTGGTGTCTCATTGAATAATTTAAACTATTAAAAACAACGAAGGCAACAAAGAATATTACACACAATTACTAGAAAATTATTCGGAACTCCACAGGACATTATCATCGAATATTCAGCATAAAAAAAATACAAAATTCTGATACAAAAACATAAGCGCTAACATTTTTTGAACTACGCATAGTTTTCCGACCACACACACACATATTTAACCTTTTCTAGAGCGATTGATGCAGTCAGTCCTGAAGTAAGCATAGCGACAACTTCTGGATCTGGTCTTTCCACAGGAAGGATGTGTTTTGAAGGTACCTAACCAAGTTGAAAGCTCATCAAATAACCTAGTTATTGATATTATAAAGAAATATAAGAACAAAAATATAATAGAATCATTTAGTGTCATGAATTAGTGGAAACTTGGAAATGTCTGACATTAAAAATGAAAGCCCATCTCAGTAAACATAGAAAAGATATTCTCCAGATAGTGTACCAACGTGAATTCTGCATAACTTCCAAAAGTCATGATTGCAGCTGGAGTACCAACTTGCAAGTTAGTAACAGAGTCCCCTACTGCTGCAATTATCCCTACAGCCTGCAACAGTGAAACAGTTTTGTTAACTAGACATCACAAATAGCAATAACCTTAAACATTTGTAAACCATCAGTGCACGAGTGATTGTTATGTCAAAAATTATAAATTGTCCTGCACCTCAAAACCGCAATCAAATGGAAGACGGGACTCAGTATCTTTGGTTTTGCCACTGAAATAACGTCCTGAACTGTAGTTTACCTATGAATGATAAGTCCTTGTTAGAGCATATATTATTTGCTTTACAAAAGGAGACAGGATCTTCAATATCATTATACTTGGTAAACAATTATCACATAATTAAAAATGCAAGAACAAAAGTATTTAGACTCCTTAGATTGTTCCCTGGCCCCATCCCATCTTATTCTACCAGAGCATCCCTTCTCTGTATAATTAGCACTTTTTCTCGTCATAGAAGGTGATGCACTCCCCCCACCGCAGCCTGTGTTGTGCATTAATTCAGTCTATTTTTGTAGACAGTAATCCAGTCTTGGGACCATGCCAAAGCAACTCCCATAGAGCCTGCTGCCTGGCCAAGTAATCATAAGCCTTAACTTTTACTCACTAAAACACCTGACTTCCCCTGGCAACTCATCATCCAGTATATCACTAAGTTCAGTCCAATTTTAATCATGTCTCAAAAGAAAACGTGCATCATAAATAAGGAAGAGCAACAGATATTAGCCAATACAACGTTTGATAGCAAAACATAAACTATGAGAAAGAAAACTTAGAATCAATATTTCAAGGAGAGTCAGATGCTTACATCACTAGCATTGACACCAGCATATATGATTTTCACAAGAACGCTGTGCGGTTCAATGGGCAGTCTCAATGGTGCGCGCACCATGGAGGTAGCATTACGAAAATTGTGACTCAAGGTGTGAACAACTCTGAATAAAAATAACTGTTATTAGCTAACAAACTAATAACAAATCACTCGCATTCTTTCAAGAGATAATTTATGCTTGCTTCTGCGACCTAATGTTAAACAAAACATGAGAAAGATTTGAGCAGATAACAATTGAAACATGAAAGGAAAAGTTTTGAGACTACAATACCAAAGATATAATTTATAGCGAGCATTTTACACACAAGCATGGCAATGCATTTAGAAAGTTCCTCTTTCTCAAAATTTCACAATCAAAGGATATCTGTAAGCCAAGTGCGGAAAACGGATACATTGACCAGAATTATGCAAAGGCTGATGAATGCAAAGCTTCATTTTCTGCCTATACCAATAAAAGTCATCATTTGACAGACTTTTAGTAGGAAATAGTCTACCAACTTTACCCAATATCATAATTTTGTTCTCAATATGCTAGCCAAATTCAATTTATAGATTCACAATAAGATATATCCAACCATGCATTATAGTAAATGGTAAAGCACCTAAGAGCTGATATCTTTCTGAAAAAGAAAAAGGGAAATAATGTTTGATGTGTTATTACTCACAATTTCTCAAAACTTTCTGGAAGTTGAAAATTGAAAGGAGCTTCTACCACAGCTCTTTTCCTCAAACTTGAACGGCGAACCAAGTATTTTGCTTCTTCTGCGGGAGTTGGCCAATATTCCATGCCTCTTCGATTTGTAATCCATAGGCATGAGCCAGCTTTACTCTCATCAGTAATAAGCTCAAAAGCGCCTACAAATACAATACAAGAGCTTGGAACTTGAGAACGTATATGAAAATTATAAAATATGATTGACCTATCAGTGATTGCATGCTTCGAGATGAAACCTTTATTTACGGAACAAACATGGAATTTTCTTAAACCCAGAATTTTTACATTGTGGGCCAAACAATGTCCAAGAACCATGTCAGTCAGATGGCACACAGCCGCATATGCTAAAAGCTAGAAAACCTCTCCAATAGCCCTGCTGAAGGTTTTGACATTTGACTTCATAGAGCTGAGTGGAAAAGGACTGACTTCGCAAGGTACAGACAACAGAACACTTCTCAAAACACCCTTCCCGAACTATGGGGCTAAACATCACTCCAAAATTAAAAAAAATTGAAAATAAAAAAAAATAACAGAACAAAATAAAGGCCATAATTTGAAACAAGCGAAGTATCCATAACTTGAAAAGTGCACCGGTTATCTACATGGGGATCATCTAAAGCTAATAAATTGAGACATAAAAAGCATCATTGCGGCTATACAGCTGTTTTTGCAGATCAGCATAAAAGATTTCTTGATTTTTTTTCCATATAATAGGGTATTTTACAATTTGAGTAAATCCTTGACTATGAGGTCCAACAATCTAATACCTATCACTAAAATGTACATCTGCAGATGATTACTAGAATCACAAACTTCTTCAAAGAAAAGATTTCAGTAACGCATTACCTTTTACCACCATTTCCATGGACACATAGCCGTCTATTAGATTAATGAATTTAGAATCCACCTTTGAGCCCATCTCAGTTTCAACAAACTGCATCAAATACGAAGGAAAGTGTTTTACTAAAATATTCCTTTGCATTGTTGTCTAATATCAGTTGAATGTAAGTTACTATCTTACTTCAGGACAAAGCACATTGATGCGAATCCCTCGAAGTTTGTATGGAACAAGAGATCTGGTAAATTGAACAACCCCACCTGCAAAAGCATTGTTTTATGATCAATAATGTATCAATGAAAATATTACTGACAATATATATGCATGTTAGGTGTACTTTAGTTTATCGGTATCTGCTGATACTCAAAGAAAAGGAAAAAACTGACCAAAAGAAGAGTTTTGGAG
Organism: Malus fusca; assembly: GCA_035220775.1. Lineage (NCBI taxonomy): Eukaryota > Viridiplantae > Streptophyta > Magnoliopsida > Rosales > Rosaceae > Malus > Malus fusca. Next base: position 17,553,298 of record CM069063.1, read on the forward strand.
AGCAAATCCGGACAAAGCTAGTACAAAGAACAAACCTTTGGAGCCAGAGTAGATTGGATCAGTATAGAATGGGTAAAGACCTGAGGAAGACCCCATATTGATAATTACGCCAGGCTTTTTCAAAGCTTCCATGGTTTTAATCTGTTTGGAACATAGTTGATTCATTAAGACACTAATGTAGTCAACAGAGGTAAAATACCTTATGGCTCTCAATTTTCATTCCAGAGATCAATAACGAAGACAGAAGAAAGACGTAGAACAGTTTATCACCACTTCAATAAGCCTAAGTTCCTAAGTTGAAAGTCTTTTAAGAAAAAGTCAGAGGGAGTAACCCGTTATTTAACTACAGGGAAGAAAATAGGGACCACAGCAAAAGGGGCACAAACATAGAAGAAAACGTAGAAACGTGCAAGACTAAAGATGATTCAAAAGGTCTCTCTATCAGTAAAAAAATGGTGAAATGTTACCATAGTCTTCATAAACTGATGAAACAGCTTATCTGTCATTTATTGAAAGGCTTCACAAAATCACTTTTCAGTCCATAACAAGTGGTTTTTTTTTTTTTCAATAAAATAAGGTAATGGCCTACTGAAATTGTATAACATAGCATAAGGACCTTCATGAATCAACAAAAAATATTCCTACGATAAGAAGATAGGAATGACAATGTATCCCCTCAGCATTATCAATTAAAATTTGTCTCATTGATAGAATTTTTGGGTTTTCAGGGACCTAACAAGTATGTCAGGAAAAAAGAGTCAAGATTCAAAGCATACCGCAAGGCGAGTGCAATCAATAACTGCCACCAGATTCACATTAATTGTTTTCCTCCAGGTATGAGTACCATCGGTTTGATCCTTATCAAATGGTATGAAAGTAGTAATGCCTGCATTGTTTATACAGATATCCAATCCTCCAAATGTTGCTAAATGCTTCTCGAACGCAGCAGTTATATCTCCTGTCCATGACATAAAAAATAATGTAACCATCTGAAAGGTACCATCTGATTCCAAATTAATATAAAAGCCATATAGGATGATCGAGAAGATAACCTCTTCAAGTTTTAAGTTGGTGAGTGTGAAATGCAGATGCATGTGCAGACTGGGAATCACTGAAACACGACTAAAAACAAAACAGGTTTTCCTTAATCTTCTTTTATATATCAAAATTCTTTTAATCATGGCTCAATAGACTCTCATGAAACATGTATGATATTTTGTTGGCATCCCTGTAGAATGTTTGGTGTGCCATTGTACAGAGTAAGCATGCTAAAACTTGCAAATAAACACAGTTCAAGCAGAAAGACAACATCACAAGTCTTAGTTCTCAAATCTTTACCATACAATATTAACCTTGAGCAACAATAAAAAAAATGGAGTATTCCATTCATTGGCAGGACGGTTGTACAAACTGTTCACTAACCTGTATTTGAAACATCGCATTTTACAAACACGGCAGACGGGAAACCTAAATGGGAGTGGAACTTGGCATTCTCCTTCTGAACAAGGGAAGCAACTTCCTTCCCCCTTTCTTCCGAGAAATCGACGACTGTCACAAATATTCCCTTCGCTGCCAGAGCTAAGCTCAGAGCTTTTCCTACACAGAAACAGCCCACGGAATCAGTAATAAAAACAGCTAGCATCATGTATGCACTGGGTTAGCGGTTGCGTTAAGAATTGGACTGGAATTGAAGGCCTAGTTTGGTGTTTACGATTGGATTGGAATGGAATGGATAGCCCACTATATCCAAGGTAAGTCAGAACGAAGAGATGAAAAAATTATGTCCAACTCAATGGATAATCCAATCCAATCCAATCCAAACAAGGCCGAAACGGATTTGGACATTTCAAAAATCAAATTCTTTGTTCTCGTAAATTTTCACAATTCCGATTATACATACATACATAGATACATACATATATATACATATATATACACATACACACACACACACACAGAGTTAAACCAATACTCGTGTTGTTAAGTTTGATGAACGTAAAAGTGAGGTGGTTCACCGATTCCGGAGGCTCCGCCGGTGACTAGAGCTGAGAGGCCTGCTTTTAGCTCCATTTCTCTGTTCGGGTTGACTTCTGAATTTGATCTGGGGATTAGCGATTCAGCGAAAGCAGAGAGAGCGTATGGAGAAATGAGCAAAATAATTCGAGTTCGATGCTTCTTTTACTGCCGTTTCATTGCTTTTCTCGTCGTTTCCTAGTGGCGCGATTTGTTCGGTAACAGACAAAAGGACAAAAGGAAAGGAAGGGAAGGCCGGCCTCGGGAGGAGGGAATTATCTATTTTTTTTAATTAGAGTAAACTGTCATTTGACCCCCTAAACTATCACGCGAGTTTCAATTTCCCCCTGAACTATTTTTTCAGCCAATTGACCCCCTAAACTATATTAAAGTGGCCAATTAACCCCCTACCGTTAAATATCTTTAACTCCATCCAATTTTCTGTTAGAAAGTGTCATGTGCTTGGCACATGACCACCTTTTTACATTTTATGTCTAAATCTTTAGAAAGAAAACATATAAAATAAATATTAAAAAAAAAAACATACAAACCCTAAACTTAATCATTCAAAATAATAGAAAAGGTAAGGCTTTTTATATTAACACCCCACAAAATGTTGAATGCACCCTATATTAAAATTTAATATTAAATGACTTATTTACTCTACTATGCAATGACAATTTTGACCTTATTAGGTTTTTAAAAAAAAAAATTTATAAATACACCTCAAATCACTTTTAGCGTATTATTTATCTTCTCAACTATCAAAACCCTTTCATCCTCCATTGTTGAACAAAATCCTAACCAATGAAACTACAAACATGTTGATTGAGAAAAATTATTTTTGATGAATGAAACACGAAATCGATGTTTCTGAAGCTTTACATGAGGTAAGACTTCACATTTTTCATTGTTTTAGTGACATCGATAATTATTTAATCTTGCGTTTGCTGCATTATTTTTCAATATGAACCCTAAAAGATGAATATGAATATATAAGTTTAAATAATGCAACAAACGCAAGATTAAATAATTATCGATGTCATCGAAATCACTAAAATAATGAAAAATGTGAAGTCTTACCTCATGTGAAGCTTCAGAAACATCGATTTCGTGTTTCATTCGTCAAAAACAATTTTTCTCAATCAACATGTTTGTAGTTTCATTGGTTAGGGTTTTGTTCAACAATGGAGGATGAGAGGGTTTTGATAGTTGAGAAGATAAATAATACGCTAAAAGTGATTTGGGGTGTATTTATAATTTTTTTTTTTTAAACCTAATAAGGTCAAAATTGTCATTGCATAGTGGAGTAAATAAGTAATTTAATATTAAATTTTAATATGAGGTGCATTCAACATTTTATGGGGTGTTAATATAAAAAGCCTTACCTTTTCTATTATTTTGAATGATTAAGTTTAGGGTTTGTATGTTTTTTTTTTTTAATATTTATTTTATATGTTTTCTTTCTAAAGATTTTGACATAAAATGTAAAAAGGTGGTCATGTGCCAAGCACATGACACTTTCTAACATAAAATTGGATGGAGTTAAAGATATTTAACGGTAGGGGGTTAATTGGCCACTTTAATATAGTTTAGGGGGTCAATTGGCTGAAAAAATAGTTCAGGGGGGAAATTGAAACTCACTTGATAGTTTAGGGGGTTAAATGACAGTTTACTCTTTTTAATTATTGAAAGTTTCAGTGCCATGTAAGATTTTTGGAATGTAAATAACAATTCGTAATGCCTATCTAATTTTTAGGTTATATTATATTTTCCTGGTGAACTTTTGGAATTTTTCACTTTGGCCCTTCAAACCTTTTTCTGTATCCAACTCAAGTTGGACGTTAAACTTTAAAATGTGTGTGAATAAAGGCAATAGTGATGTTTAATAAAAATAGGTAATGCTAAGGAGACCAAATTTTACACCAAATGATGTTGATGTTGGTTATTGTATGATTGATTAATGTGCTTATTTTCTAGTAGTGATACATCATTTGATTTGCAAATTTGGTTTAAAAATGTGGTCTCCTTATGACTACTTATATATATGAATCATATCTTTTGAGTTTGATTTCTATAACACTACTACTACACCACTAGTATGAGTTCAAATATTTGATCGATCAAATATACACATAAAACAGTAAGAAATAGCTTAACGAAGCTTTGAACGTAAACTTAGATAGGTAATTTACACAAATGAAAAAGCTTAACAACCAAAATATAAAGGGTTTTTATCACAAATGATCCCTAAAATTGACCCACCTCATTAAGATGATTCTTGAAATTGAAAATCAATCAATGTAGTCCATGAAAATAGGTGTTGCAAATCAATTTAGCCTTCCGTTATTCCGTCAAAAATTCTATTATGTGCTGATGTGGCACATAAGTGGATCACACAAGTCTAATTAAATATTACCATGTAGATTTAAAATATTTAAATAATAAAAAATAATTTTTTTATACAAATAAAACTTAAAAACTTTTTTTTTCACTTTTTTTTTTTAAATTCTTCTCCAAAACCAGGATTTGACCTCTAATTTTCCGGCTGCCGTCTTTCCCGAACCACCACCCCCGTCTTCTTCCCCATTACCTGTATTGAAAAGACTTTCAATCTTGATTTTGTTGCTTTAGCGAACCCCCATCAACAAAAGTTTCCCAAAATCTCTATCTCACCAAGGTTTTCAAACCCAATAGCAAATAAGCAAAGATCTTTTTGTCCTGCAGACTGAGATTTTGTTTTCTGGGTTCAATCTGCCAACAAGATTTCTTACTCTTTCCCCAGAAAAAGAACCATATATACTAAGAACCCAACTGCAATTCAGAGTTAATAAATCTGGGTTCAATCTGTTTAAATGTAAATGTTGATAAATCTGTTAAGAGTTGTTTCATGGTTACAATAGGACTCTTGTAAACTTTGTATTATTTATACGGTGAAAGGAATGAAGGAAATCATTACTTTCACAATACTATTTCTTTGCATCACTTACTTTTCTACAGGTTTCCCTTTATTTTTTTGGGTTTTGTTTTTTGGATGAGAACCTAACAAAAAGCTAGGAAGAAAAGAATGGGGAACCCGGTCCATCTGAGACTAAATGCGACGGCTGCAAGGCGGTGGGTTGCTTCCACGAAGCCCAGTCCTCATCCACCGGCCTGTTCATTTCCGCCCAACCCGCAAACCACCAGCCTGCACACACCTAACCTGCAACCCAGACCGACCAGCGTTCTCATGAAACCACCACTCTCAAATCCCATCCCACCGCTGCCCTGTACCATCTCGCACCATACCACCATGATTCCCGGACCTCCGCGCCTGACCAACCGTTCATGCACCTAAACCCAGATTTGTTTCCGCCTGCCACAGTTACTGACCATCGTGTTTGAGGCAGACTCAGAATTTAAAATATTTTTTTTTTTAAAAAAAGGAAAAGGGCAAAAAAATTAACAAAATTTTTATTTTTTATTTTTTTAATTATATAAAAATAAATATTTAATTTGACTTGTGGGACCATATATGTGTCACATCTTATTTTTTACGAAATTGTAACAAAACGACTATATTGAGTGATTTTCAATTTCAATGACCATCTTGATGAGATAGATCAATTTCAGGCACCATTTGTGATAAAAACCTAAATATAAAATCATGATTGGATTAGTAATTTGGAATTTCAATCCTATGATAAAGGTAATGTTATTGACAAAAAAAAGAAGTATGCTATGTTCGTCTCTTGCACTCAAATTCGATCCCTATAAAAAGTCATTAGGGACGAAATTCGGCCAATCAATACATACATGATTGATGATGGTAAAAGAGGTAAACAAGTTTATGGAAGCTTTGGTTGTTTTCATAAAAGTGCGTTTTTTGTGCAAGTTTGACATACTCAAGGGAAGGGATTCTTTTCGGATCCCTTCCACCTAATCCACCAAGTTTGGGGATTTAGACCATTGAAATTTGATTAAATGGCTAAATTTATTATAACTTTTAAAGTGGGTCACTGTTTGTAGTCGTTGTATCAAATTTTAATGACCCGGATCCCCGAACTTGATGGATTAAGAGAAGGGATCAGAAGAGGATCCCTCCCATACTCGACCACTCATTCCAAATCACCAGTCAATCCCAAATCACCCTTAGTTTAGATAATATCGTTTGTTAAAATAAAAAATATTAGTGAAACATCACATTGAATGTAGTATGCATAAACAAAACTCCAGCTTATCCTGAACAGTGTTTCCTTTCCAAGTAGCAAAAGGGGCAGTTTGGAATCAAATCCATAGGCAAATCTGCATACAGTGAAAAACAAATAAATACATTGGGAAATTTATCTTTTAATCTACAGCACTATCAAACACAGAGAACTTTACATTGGCCAAACCAAAAGGGCTTCATCACGAAGACAAATTACTTGTTTCCAATATGCCATTAACTGGCTAGCTTAAACGCATCGATGAACAGACCATAAGTGAATCCCATTTTGAAATTGTTGAGAAGAGCGATGGGGAATGTTACTTTTGGTCGGCTGTAATAAAATTTTGTCACATACTCTGTCAAGAGAACACACACGACTGCAGCAATAACATCGTTGACTCCTAAAGCTCCAAATGACAAAGATATCGTTTGTGCCACATAAAAGCCACCCAACAAAGAGATTCCACCAAAGAGAGCCCTGCGTGATGGACTTCTAAAATAGTTCCTCGAGAGTTCTGGCACAGTTCTGATGATATCAACTAGTCTTCTAGACCCTCCACCCTCTTGAACAGCTCGGACACGAAAAAACCCAGGTGAGGATCTCAAAGTAGAGACTCTGTATTTCCCGGTAGAAACTCTGGTTTGAGGGCTCAATCCAAATTTGTAAAGGCCTGTAGAGGCCAAACTCAAAGACTGTGACATTTGCCTATTCAATATCAACTATCAAAACCAACCCGAATACTCGCCCGTCCTGGAAAAATGAAATGGAAGCAACAATTAACAAGGAAACCAGGCAGAAACATAAGCAAGTCATGAAAGAAGAAACGAAAAACAAATTCAGAGCAGAGCACAAAAAGAGAATATCTGTTAGTTGTTAGCGACAGTACAAGGACTCCAATGTGACTATCCCACCTCATTTGTTTTTTCAACGTTTTCACAAACAAAAAATTCCTTACAACCAATTAGTAAGTATTATAATGTTTGTATGACATTAGCTTCTCTTATTCACTCAAAATTATTGAATGTTGTCATGTACATTATACTGATGTTATGGGAACATGATTGCAGAGAGTCCAACTCCAACTCCAACTCCAACTCCAACTCCACTTGTTCGTATATGCCATGGCCTCATGCATTCTTCGAACCACCCTAACATGACAACTTTTCTACGAAACATCAGGACAATCGGTAAGGTCTGTAGGTTCACCATAAGAACATGGTTCTCAACAATGTCTCCACCTGGTGGACTGTTCGTAGCTTCATATACTCTAATAAACCAAAGAAAATGTGTTCTCAAACTCAAATTACCTAATTCCATCTACAACTGCAAGAGACAGAAAGTGGGGTAAAGAACCCTGATACATTGACAGGACCTCATGTTCATATCCCCAACTAACATATGAAATAGAGAAGTTGGCCTCCCACTATCATTCTGAAAACTAATGTTTCCGACAACATACAAACCCTTTCATCTCAGAAGCAAGAGATGATACATAAACAGGTCATTGCTATATGCATAACCATTATACATATGCTCCATTTGGATGGTGTCAAAATGCAATACAACAAAAACTAGAAAGTATCTTGTGTTGCAATAACGAAACGAAAAAGAAAATCAGTCTTACACAATAATCTCTACTTGTCGAGTCCTTCAGTTGCCAATAAATACACAAACAACATAGAAGATGCTTACCCAAAAACAACAAACATTTCAACTTTGTTAACCTTAGAATTGTGAAATCTCTGATGGGTTGTCAATAATTTCTGCATTTTATTATTGGGTATTTGAAATTTGCTTGATTAGCATGCTAAGGTTAACAAAGTTGAAATGTTTGTTGTTTTTGGGTAAGCATCTTCTATGTTGTTTGTGTATTTATTGGCAACTGAAGGACTCGACAAGTAGAGATTATTGTGTAAGACTGATTTTCTTTTTCGTTTCGATATTGCAACCCAAGATACTTTCGGAGGCATGGTTGTAAGCTTGTGCCATCACCTCAGAGTACGTCTTCCAAGTGTTGGCATTGATCATGTACTTAAAGAAACAATCACGTAGGCCTGCTGTGAAGGCCTTGAGGGCGGTCTTGTCATCTGCCTCCGCGCAGCAAGAATACTCATGGCTGAAGCGACCGGCATACTCTCGTAGTGACTCGTCCGACTTCTAGCGAATAGTGTACAAGTCATCTGCAGAATGCAAGCGATCGGTCTGGAAGATGTGTTGAGAGACAAACAGTTTCCTCAATTCCTCAAATGAGTCTACTGTCTCAGGTGGAAGACGGCAATACCAGTTTAGAGCTCCGCCAGAGAGGGTGGAGGGGAAGAGAAGACATTGCTCTTCGTCGGTGTGCATCCGATATGCCATGGTGGACTCAAAGAGGTTAAGGTGTTCAATCGGGTCCTCCCTTCCAGTATAGAGTTGTAAACCAAGCTTTTGTTTTGTCTTTGCTTGAAGTGGGGTGTCGAGGATCCTCCTTGTGAGAGGGCCAGGCCTGGGTTGGTTCCAGTCAGGTATCTTGGCCTGACGTTCAGCCTTCAACTTGTTTACTTCCTCAAGGAGCTATAGGACAAGGGGGTCTTGAGTGGATTCATGTACCACTAGAATTTTCTTTCGGAAGTCTCCATCGCCTATTGGAAATAGGAAAGTTTGAGCAAGAGCGACCGGTTTTTCCTTGGACTCACCATACTGACTTCTAGGGCGAGTCTGTCTGTATACCTCTGTGTCCCCTGTACCTTCATGTTCCTCTAGGACCTGTCGTTCCTTCCCTAGATTGGCAGCTGGCCTGGGTCGTGGGAGGGGACCGAGTCTTTCAAAAACCCTTGGGTCATTGATCTTCTAGCATATGTGGAAGGGATTCTCTCGACGTTGCTTTAGGAAGTCTCTGCAGTCACGATAAAGGGCTTTCGATCCTTCCAACCCTTCTGCAAGGAGGTGTCTTCCTCCACTTCTCCTGCTTCGGGTCAAAGCAGCTGGGTTGAGAGAAGTCTCATGTTGGTCGCCATTTCGATGAGTAGCTCGCTCCTCAACAGGAATACCCATGTCGAGGGCAAATGACCCTCCGTATTGGGGGGTACCCAGTTGATGGTTGACTTCCACAGGGGTGATGAGCTCATGTGTTTTAGTATATCTAGCCTCGTGGAGCATCTCGAAGACCTTCTCATACTCTTGGAGGATCTCATTCTTCATCGCTATCTTGTTGTTCTGAGCCTCCAGCTCATCGACTTTAGCCTGAAGAGCAAACTTCTTTTGTTCCTTCTTTCGTTGCTTAGCACCAGGTGCAAGGGGGGTGTCGTTCTGTGTGTTGTGGCGTCCTTCGCTCCCCATGTTGGAGAGGGATGTTTGGTCAAAAGAGAGCATACAAATGGTGGAAACCAGCTTAACTGAAGAGAGTTGGAATAAGTGTCGTTCCCACAAACGGCGCCAAATGTTGATGCACAAAATCAGTGAGGACTTTGGTACAACAGAAAGTGTCAAGTTTGTGACCTTCGCTATATTGCTCCGGTCACTAGTGTGGATAAGTACGTAAATGGATAGAGACAGGGAAGCAAACACAAGATGTACGTGGTTCACCCAGATTGGCTACGTCCATGGAGTAGAGGAGTTCTCATTAATTGTGAAGGGTTTACACAAGTACATAGGTTCAAGCTCTCCTTTAGTGAGTACTAGTGAATGATTTAGTACAAATGACATTAAGAAATATTGTGGGAGAATGATCTCCTTTTATAGAAGAGAGTTTCTATCTTTGTTTTGACATTGACACGTGTCGTGTTGTGATTGGCTTCTGATGTTGACACGTGTCGCACTATGATTAGCTTCTGATGTCGACACGTGTTGCGCTGTAATTGGCCTCCTGGTTGGAGGGAAACTCTTCTGGGTCCTTGACGGTATAACGTTGACCGGTGCTCGGTAGTTTCGAGATTGGTCAAGTATGGTACAAACAACATATATTTTTTAAACCCTAAAACTAAGGAGTCATTTATTTTCTAAACCCTAAAACTGAGGAGTCAAGCATGTTAAAAAAAATACCTAAAATATCTAAATAGAAATATACTAGAAATAGTGCCCGCGCGTTGCTACGGGATTACAAAACGTGTGAGCATAATACATACAGATATTTAAAGAATGATGAAGTTTGAATCAAGGGTGTATAAGGGCTTGTGAAAATGATGGCATTCAAACAACTCTGTATAAAAGTAAAGGAATAGAAAAAGAGAAATATGACACATACCATTTGTTTGGTGTTAACCAATGTGATTCAAGAATGTCCATTACGACAATAGAAATTGAGGATCAGAAAGAATTAGACAAAATCACATATTTGAAATCAAAGATCGAAGCTGCCTAAATACCAAACTATTCATTAAAAATACTGAAAACTTAAAAATTAGATAAGTACATCAGTGAGTTTTGTAAGATCATCTATGTTGAAAACGTTTAGAACTAAATTTATTAAAGTAACTGATATATTGAGATAGAGCATGAGAGAAACAACATAAATACAAATTGGATATAATAAGGTATAATTGTTTGGTGACGTAAGAAAAAGTATTGGTTGATTCTAAAGAAAGTGAAATATGTTAAAATTAAAGTAATTGAAAAGGAAGTGTCATTGAATGAAACTGAAAATTAGTAAAGTTATTAGATTTTTTACTTCAAAATTTGATGTCATTGTTTAGGTATTTTGGTGTAAATGGCAGAATTCAATCAAACAGGTTTAAAAGTGATATGATACGCGAAAAAAGATGGATCATATATATCTAGTTCGGTGGCTCTTAATTAAAACAAACAATACCATAGTTCACCAATGTAACAGAGATGCACTGTGTGTGCAAGATTAGGGGTGAGTGTAGACGCACTTATGCTACCAAAAAATCTAAGCAGAATTGATTACTGACTTTAACAACTAAAATCAGAAACAACTTTTCAAAAATAAATCAAGACCATGGGCACAGTTTGTCAATGAAATGATTTTAAGTCATACGTTTACAGGTAGGAGATAGCAGATATTTGTATTGCATATCTTAGCAGAATAAGTGGATATCAAGGAGAATTAGATTTATTCAATTTCAATACAAAGAAAATGAATTAATGCAGGAACAACATTTGTGCACATTGAGAATAAAATTAACTAATTAACTTACTAACCCCTACTGCAAATTTCACACCTATGCTCAAAACAGATTTTGTAACCAATATCCCAAAAAAGGGGCAAAAGGAAAGAAAAAAAAAAACCTTTGTATGGTATACTGCAGCGTTATCTGTGTAACCGAACTCAACCCAGCAACCTCCTTGTACACTTGGAAAACCTGAAAAACATAAATAGACGCTAGAACAACATTGTGACAGAGTGAATGCAGAAATGGATAATTATTTGAGATGTTTTATTTTAAATAAATGAAAAACCAATTAAAACTGAATTAACACGTGGTTTTCATACGGAATAAATGATGGCCTTTGTGTGATGCTTGCAAAGAATCTCTTTTTCATCCTGCATATACAAAAAGAAGATAGTGACTATGTTTACCACTAATCAGAAAATTATAGATAAATAGCATTGAACATGTTTTTCAATCATAGCTTGAGATCAATCTAATTCGATTATTCTATTGCTGACTAAACAAATTAGAACACCACAGAGAATAAGCATGTGTCCTCACGTACAAAACACCACTGCTATCGATAAAAGAAAAGTCGATTCACCAACAAAACTCAACAATAAACAAAGCTGTTAAAACATTAGGAATAATGGAATTAAAACATGCATTAATCGATTAGTTCCCTGCTTTATTTAAATAGGAAATCCATATACAATTAGGAAGGAATGAAAGCAGGGAATACATACCCAAACCAACAGTAGCCTTCGAACTCCTGTTAAATCTCAGATTTATCAGCGGAGTAAACCAAACGCAAAATCCGCTCTTAGCCGACAAAGCCTCAACAAACTGCCACAACTCAGCATAAAATCAAACTGTTAGGGTTTCGTTCAAATCAATGCAAATTCGAAATAACAACTCTCATATAAGGGTTGCTGAACTTACCTGAGTTAAATAAAATAAAATTACGATGATCTGAACAAAGATCGCACCCAGACCGCACCCAAAATTGGTCGGAAAGCCAATGACAATTGGGGAGAAACGATTTACAGAGATGCAAAACTTGTCTCAAAACAGAGAACCCAAACAAACTCCCCAAAAAAAAAGAACACGACGATCTTTGCGATGAATATTTTGCAAGACGAAAAACACAGGATTTCAGACGAAATGAAGGCGATACCAAGATGGAGAGAAGCAGAGATTGCCGACACACAAAAGGCAAAGCAAATGGTAAACCAACGAAAACCTATTCGACGCATAAACTGAACGATGACAGACGTGTGGCCATGAGGGCCAAAACGGACTTTTCACTGCACAAAATAGCAAAACACAACCGCAAGCAAAGAAGAATCCGAGGGCAGTTTCGCCCTTTCACTGCTGGTGAACAGTGCCAGGGGAAACTGGATTTTAGTATATACTAGCAACAGTGCCCGCGCGTTGCTGCGGGTGTTGAAAATATTGGATGTAAAAATGCGTAAAAAATGATATGTAAGCCAGTTTTGTACCGAGAAGGCAGGCACACATCTTAATCAAAGTGAAAAATGATGTCTAAGGATTATATCTAGTATATTTCAGCTAATGATACAACTGCCTCTGAATTCCATGTTGCAAACTTGCCTATTGAAAAGCCTCTGAATTTATAGCCTAAATCAGCATCGCACCATTAAATCACATTATTAAATCGGAATAAAAACATTGAAAAACATATGAACTCATGCCCAACTTTGATATCTGAACAAAACAAAGCCTTCAGATCAAAGCAAAAAACTGAAGATGGTTACCTGAATTCAATAAAAACTGAAATATGATTACTCTTAAGCATGCTTTTTTTTTTCAGGAATCAGTAAAACTTGAAAATATCCCAAACAGACTCTTATACCTCATGTATCCAATACAACTTGAATTTCTAAAGGAAAAACTTGAAATCGTATACGTAAGAGTTGTGTTCCCTCTGCCAGATAAAAGTGAGAAAGACAAAGTTTTCCAAAATTCTAATAACTTTACACATTATCAATTTCGCAACAAAACACATTGGTTCCAGCACTAACAACATAAAAAGTTTTAAAATTGCAATCTAAACTAATGTTTTCTTTCTTCCTCTCCTTGTTCGTAAAACATGAAGACAAAGCTTTCCAAAATTCCAACGAATCCTCTCATTTCTTCGCAAAAATTATAAATCTATTTGAATCCAACAATTATCAATGCATTTTAAAACTGGAAAAGAGCAGGACATAAAAGTTATCCAAAATATAAGAAGAGCGTCACAGGTGCCAGCAGATCTCAAATTTATTAACTGAGCAACCAAAATGCAAAATACTGTTTTAGCCGGGAAAGGCCCAACAGAAAAAAGCCAAACCATAAAAAACATACTGAAAAAAATTTCCGGCCCCTTGCTGCACCAACAAACTGTGTATCTACAATTTGATAGCGTTTCTACCAGACATATACCAAATCGCATTAATGATTATTAAACTTGACCCTACACTACATATGAAAATTTACTCATTGCTCTGACAAATCACTCTCACAAATCCAAAATAACGTAGATATCACTCTTCTAATTTTATCACGACTACCTCAAATCTTATGAATCAAGCATAACCATAACAGCAAGTCATATGAAAAAAAAGCAGCTGTGGATTTAAATAAAATTGCTAGCACAAAAATCAGCAAGAAAATATGCATTACCAATTAACAACCCAAACATGCACAAAAAAGGTCCCAAATCACCAAACAAAACCAAAAAAAAAATAAAATTCAGCTGCAAAGAAAACAAAGGAAAAAACAAATAATACATTTATATACCTTTAGCACAGAGAGTTCCAAGAATCAGAATCGAAAATCCAAAAATCTGAAAGGGACAGTATCCCGAAACTGGAAAACAAAATGCATCAGACACGCACAATAACGATCCAACGAAAAACAAAAGATCGAAACCATATAAGCTGATAAACATGCAAAACTCACCTGGAAACGCCGGATTAGATCGGTCTCAACCAAGTTCGAAGCGAACCCAAGATGGGCACAAAATTTCTGAAATCAAAGAGCAAAGCCCATGAGATATTAACAAAAAGCGTCCAAAGGGCTTCTTTAGCCAACTCACTTTGCAGCGTACACATCTTAAGTTTAAGTATGTAAAACTGAAATTGCAATTTAACCATTCTACATCACCGCCCTTCATTTTTTTTTTCTTCTGAGTTTCTTTCAAATCAAACCTAAAGCAGCCAAAACCCAAAAAGAGCATGAAACAAAGTTTACTATCTCTGTCTGCAACTTAATCCATGTGGTCCAATAGAAAATCAAATAAGCAAACGAAATGAAAACACCAAACTAATTATAGAAATTTAATTAGTACAAAAACCCAGGGACAATGTCAATTCATAAATCACATGTACTCACAGATAAATAACGATCTTGGTATTTGTGAACTAAGGATAAGCTGATTTAGAATCATGATTCGTAATATTAGTCTTCAGACCTGTAAGCGACCAACAATCTGTCAGAGCAATACCATTTTGTTTTTCCACTAATCCACATGAGATGAAACCCAAACATGTCAAAAAAATTTGTGCCTTTCAACACAAATTTTCAACTTAATGGATTAGTCGACATGAGATGAAACCCAAACGCAAAAAATTTGTGCCTTTCAACACATGGATTAGTCCATTGACATTTAGCTTAATGAACCATTGTTCTTTACCACATGGCTGCAATTTTTATATACAAACATTAATCTTCTAACACAAATTTTCAAGATTGTCTGCGTGTTCACCAAAAACACAAAGGCTTCCAAAATTCCAACAACCCTCTTAATTTCTTCTCAAAAATTCAAAATCCATTTTCATCCAAACTGGAAAAAAGCAAAACCATGAAAAGCACACGCAAATAATTTTAAAACAACTGCACTCACACAGTTAATATCACCAAGAACATATAAAAAAAAAAAAAAATTAAATCACAATCTAAACTAATGTTTCCTCTCCTCCTCTCCGTGTTTGTAACCCCTTGCAGCATAAAACCCAGAAAAACAAACCTTCACACAACCTGAACAACTCCTCTCATAAAAAACTACGAATCCATTTAAATCCAATAATTACCAATCCATGTCCGAAGCAGAAGCGCAAAAAAATACCCAAAAAACTACAGCAACGTTGCAAATACCAGCAAATCAGAGATTTGCCAACTGAAGAACAAAAACGCAAAATTCTCCTTTAACAGGGAAAACCCAAGAGAGCACCACAATTGACAATAAAAGGAAACGATTAAGGTTTCATCAAAACAAAGGAAAAACCAAAAGAAATGATTATAAAATATACCTTAGTTGGATCACACTAGTTCCACAGTGGGCTGCAAAGACGCCACCCTTGAAAAGAGGTGTAAATCGGCCAAAAACCCAGCCACAACCCAGAAATCCCAAACGGAAAAAAGGGGAAACAGCAGGAATTCTTTACCCCAATTAGAGATGTCGAAACCCTCGGAACGCAAAAAATCCCCAATCTAAATAGACGCACAACGGCCCGGCAACCACAAAATCCCTTAAACCACGAAAATCAGCAACCCTTTCAGCGAAAGAAAGCACGGATATCACAGGGAAACAGAGGATTGGAAGAAAGAACGGCCAAAACAAAAAGAGCAAAAGCAGAAATCGTTAAGAAGACTCTCGGGTGCGTTTGTTGCACGGACTGGATTACGACTAAGTTGTACTTTCTTACACTAGACTAACTTGGACTAATTTATTAAAGTGTTTGGTGCAGTGTCGGACTAAAAAGAAGGATAATAACAAACTACAATATTTTATATTTTTTAATTCATATCTAATAATATTATATTAATGTTGTAAAATCGACGATGTGTGCAGTGGAATAAATGAGTAAGACACAAAATTTACGAGGTTCCTCTACAGTCAGTGTGACTGGAGTACGTCATCGGGGTAGCAGTGGTGCTTTCATTATAATTTAGAATAATAGGAGTACAAATATAACTCTCTTTGTATTCTCTCCTCTTTTCTTCCCCTCTTTTCTCTCTTCCTCTTTCTTCTCTCTTCCTCTTGTTTCCTTTTCTTTTTTCTCCCGTGAACTTCACACATTTGATGTTGTGTGGGGTTTACTTTTATAGGAAAAAATGAGTAGTGTTGAGCAAGCTTCTTGGACATCCACTTGTTGAGTGGATGAGTGGACATCCATTATTTACAACACTTCCCCTTGGATGGCAACAAGTCTTCGATTGACTCGTTAAAATCTTGATCTGTCTTGGATGCTCCCCCTGATGAGTATCTCCCCTGATTTCAAATCCTTTAGGTTGATCATTGATCATTATGCTTTAGTCTCTTAGTAAGAAGAGTTGCTGAAATAGTTGTTTTACTTGTTGTTAACTTTCCACAGGCTTGTTCTTGAACTGGGCTAGAGGGCCTTCTGCTAGACTAGCATCGAAAATCTGAATTTACTCCTTTTATCTGGAGCGGAATTTGATTCAAAAGTGGTGGACACTTGATCTTGAATCGTACTTGTGATTTCTTCAAGGACCTCCGAGGCTTGATCTTGAATAAAGTTGTACCGTGAAGAGCTTCACGTGGCAAGTGATCTTCGACTTTGTCGGGGATGAATCAGCACGTGTTTGTTGCGCTTGTCTCCACATACTCCTAATGTATCATTTTCACTTTCCTTACTTGCTCCCCTTGCTTAAGTAGTATTTTCCTTGGTTTTCCCCCATGCATGTGTGGCATATTCTCCTGCAGTATTTGCCTTCTGATGCAGGAGTGGAATGCAACCCTTGCATTTGGATGGTTCATCACTTCTTGGTGACCGGAGACCCAGTTCCAACAACAGTTGAAGATGACTACTCGAGAGCTAGGTAAGCAATCGGGAAAGGTTCCAGGCAGTCTGTTCCTTACCTGGAGTTTGAGTGGAGGTTCCGACATACTGCTTTCTTTATCCTTGTCTTTGCAGGTAAGAACAAGGACAAATGAAAGGACAGGGAGATTGCATGATATGAGATAATCTTGCTCTGGTCCCTGAAGATATGTGATAATCTTGCTCTGGTGTGACATGTTTGAAGAGGTATTCTCGGAGATGAAGAAAACTGAGTATTTCGAGATGCTATGTTGAAGATGCATTCTCGGAGATGAGGAAGAGTTAGGTATTATTGCAGTGTTGCATGTCTGCCTTGTTATGGAGAACAAAGGTCGACATATATAGAGATTTCTCAATAGCAAGTGTGGTGCTGTGCTTTTACTCTTGTCAGCAACTGTGGTGTAAATAGAACAGTAAGATTTACGCGTTTTCAACTTTGTCAGAGATCTTTGACAAAATTGCACGCGACATCTAAAAAAGCTGGGATTACGTCTGAAAAATGCCAACGAACTTTATTCAGGAAAATCTGGCTTTTGAAATTCAGAGAGCGGTGCCTCTTCGATCTTTGAACAAGCGGCTCTGCTGCCTCTTCTTTTATAGAGACATCAATTGTGTTCAAGAGTATGCTCAGAAAGTTGCTGCCTGTAGAAATTTCCTCTATCTTGCACTTCTGAAATTTTATTTGACCTCTGTTTTTCCTTCATAATTTCTGAAAAATGACTTGCCCATCTAACATTTGCTTAGATTTGAGTCTTAGGAGTGATACAGACGAACAACGTCATGATAATATATGGCACCCGTCCTTCTTATCTTCTAATGGTCCTCTTACGGTTGGGGACTCTGTGATGAAGAATAACATAACCGCTACTGTGGTAGCTAGGAATCTTCTCATTCCAAGGGATAATAAGATCCTTTTAGAACGGTCTGAAGAGTCGGCCGTTCAAGACTCCTTGGCTCTCAGTGTTCAGTGTGCTGGCTCTGTTTCCAATATGGGCCAATGCCTACTTGCTCAAACTCGCCAAGTTAAATCATTGATGGCGGAGGTGGCAAGTCTTAAACAAGAGATCAGATAGCTCAAGCACGAGAATAGGGTGTTACACGTGCTTGCAAATAGTTACTCTACGAGCATGAAAAGAAAGCTCGACCAACTGCAGGAATCTGAAAGTCGAATTCAAAGTCATCACCAGAGGTTTGCTGCTAGATTCCGAAAGCAACTGATGCCTTCCCCTTCTGGTGTTTTGCTAAGTACTGGGGTGCCACATGATCAATCTCCAGTGCCTCCCCCTTCTGGGGTACTACCGAGTACTGAGGCTTCACATGAGTAACCTTTGTGAAGACTTCATCCTGTTTGTTTGTTTTATCTCATGTACATATCTGTAATTTCTAGGATATATTAATAGATAAGCTTTATTTCATTCAATGTATTGTGCCAAATACAATAAAGCATATACTTCACTAAGATGTGGTACTTCTGGACCAAATATCAATTTATCTTTACACTCACGAAGATAAATGATCGTTCTTAGTGTCTAAATCATTTGAGTATTCAACTCATAATCTTCAATCCATATAATTCTTTAATATCATAAACATCATGAATAAGATTCGTGTTGGCATATTGTTCGATCTGCAGTTCGAGACAATATTTCTCTCAACACTTTATAAACTTTCTTGACTCTTCAGGAGTTCTAATTTAACGTCATGAACTTTTCAGGAGTTCCAATCTAATGTCATTGACTCTTGCAGGAGATTTTAGTATGTTGCAATAATATCATAATAATAGTACTCACTAAGGCAATTTATACCATTCATTGGTATTGAGTACATATTTTATGCTTTACCCTTTGGGGGCTTACTTCAAGCAATTTGAATTATTCAAAGATTTTCTACACTTCATGACACATTTTCCTTTGGAATTTATACAGAGCAACTTGCTCCCATGTATAATTGAGGGATTTACTTATGGAGATATGATGCGGGCGACTCATAAACCTTTCATATATAATTCTCCATTCATATGAACTCGTTTACAGGAGTATAATTTCAGGTTTCAATTAGTAACCTTGTGTCATATCATGTGAGTGTATTTTCACTGTATTACAAATGCCCATATGTAACCTCATTGGTTTAATATCTTTTGGCTATTTGTATTATATACACATATATAGGTCCATTTTCCACGTTCTTACAAAATTGTAATGGAATTGCCTTTCTCCATTTTGGCCAATAATTTTCCTTTCGTTGACGGAAAAAGAACGGGACTCAATATCAACACAGCTCATTGATGAATTTAGTAGCTACTTGTAAAAACTAAAATTACCATTGGTTATCATCAATCTGTGATCCCATATTCTCATGTGCATGCGCATGCATAAAAACTTTTTATTTCTTTTGGATATCCATTGCCTCTTCAAGGGCATTACACTGTCTCTTCCAGGACAGTCATAGTTTAGAGAATGCAGATCATAACCTCTTCTTGAGCGTTATAGAGCTTGGATTTTAATCTCCACTTCCGGGAGTTGAGTCATTGGAACCTATACGTCTATCATGCTTCATGCATGAGACATCAACATTCCCATGTCCACAGATTGTCCTTTCTGGGACGTGAATCCATGAGGCAACTTTCATGCTTTCGGCATGCAACAGTTATACTTCGGGAATGCAATAGTTCAGTAATGTCATATTCTTCTTCTTTCGAATGACTGAACATTTTGAGTCTGAGGGTCTGCCACGCTTCAGGCATGCAACAGATAAATCAATAAATCATTTGCTGCCACATTATTTTGTCCAACAAGGACATCAATTCTTGTAGGCACATTTGCAGCAAATATATGTGATTTCATCACTTTCATTGCATCATTCAATTATTCTTACTTCATTTTTTCATTGATTGCTTCGTAAATTAAAATAAGACAAATTCTTTTTGTTCTTCTGAAACAGTCTTTTCTCATCATTCTTCTGGAATGATATTTTCTCATCGTTCTTCTGGAACGGTGTTATTTTCTCCCCCTAACGGCGGAAAAATTATCTTATCAAAATGATAGTCCGCAAACCATGCGGTAAACATACCCCCAGTCAAGGGTTCTAAATATTGAATGATAGATGATGAATCAAATCCAACATAAATTTCCAGTTTTGCGTTGATGTCTTATTTTAGTACGTTGTGGCAGTGCAATAGGCACATTGATAACACAACCAAAAACTCATAACTGTATAATGTTTGGCTTGTGCCCAAACACAAGTTGTACTGAGTAGTATTGATGGTTGGCAACAAATCTCAACCAAATTAATATTGCATCATGTAAAATGACATGTCTTAATGTAGAAAACTTGGCAATTTCATTTTCATGAGCAGAGCGCGGATAGTCAATTTCATCCGCTTAATAAATACTTCTGCTAAGCCATTGAGTATGGACATAAGGAACTTCTGGTCCTTATTTAATAGTCTGTAGACTGAGACTCTTATGACTTTTATTACAATTAAGTTGAGGCACTGCGGCACTTCAAACTTACAGTACTCATCAATGAACTTCATGTCCTGATCTTGAGGATCAAGGGACTTCATGCCCGATCTTTTTGCAAGATGGAACTTCAGGTCCAATCATTTTTTATATGATAAGGATCAAGAAACTGCAGGTTCTGATCTGTTCAAGGAACTTCGGGTCCTTGTTATATACTCATCGTAACAAAAGATAAGTACAATAAATAAATTAAAGCAATAGGCGGTAATTCCAGCCATAGTAAATAAATTGCATTTAAGTAAATGAGGCTTGTGACAAGGGCTTTAATTCAGCACCATTCACATAAATCAAAACTTAAAGCAGTAGGCGGTAAAATCGTCCATGATAAATAAATTGCTTTAAAGTAAATATGACATGTGAAATGATTTTAAGCCAACACCATTCACATAAATAAAGCAATAATAGAAAATGGTGATGATTAAGTTTCCATCATATTTTTTTTTTCTTTGATTGGCAATCAATCAAACTTTTCCCCTTTTTTTTTATTATTCTTATCCTTACCAGATGGTGCCCATGTACCTCCAATAACCTTTGTCCCCATTTCCTTTTTATTTTATTTATTATTTTCTCATTCACATGCTGCAACATTCCAACGACTTTTGTTTTTATTTCTTTTATTTTACATGGTGCAACGCACCTTTCTAAATCATTGGCCCCATTTCCCCTTTTCTTTGTCTATCTCTACCAGTCTCGAAACCCAGTACCAGCTGGGTTGTTGTGGGGGTTATACAAAACCAATTCAATCCAAAAAAAAAAAAGGCTACTAGAGACTGGCGCTGTTATTGCATGGCCCAAAGAACATGGCATCGCAAAGCAAGAACCTCTCCATAGAGACATAGATGACAGTGAGGTTGATGAAGGCACAAGATAGGTAGGCCTGTGTGGAGTCAGTCATGCCATCACCATCTCAGACAACTGAGGATTCATGGAGGTCCTCGAGATCCATTGAGAACGACACGATCTGGGTTTCCAAGTCTAATGAGATTCTTCTGGATCTCTGGAAAACAGTTGTCAGGTACGAGTTTTCTTATCTCGTGACGACTTCAGGTCGTTGGAAATTTCAATTCGCACCGGAATTCGGTGGGGCGCTTCTGGCGCGGTGGGAGAAACGAAAAATGGACATACCTTTGCTTGTTTTGCTGCACCTTTGTTTGTCTGTAAGATCTCTCCATCTCTCTTATCCACGAGAGAGATACAAGATTGCAAGTCTAGCAGGGATAAGGATCAGCACATCAACAAATAGAGTGATAAAAGAAAAAGTGATAAAAGAAAGGTTGATGGATTTTTGGGACAAGATGATCTTCCCTGTTTGTCGTGTCTGGCTTGCTGTCTCTACTCTGTGTTTATCCGAATTTATGGCGTTATTCTTTCCACTGACATGAGAGCTTCTCGTGCTGATAACGTGTTGTAAAATCGACGGTGTGTGCAGTGGAATAAATGAGCAAGACACAAAATTTACGAGGTTCCTCTACAGTCAGTGTGACTGGAGTACGTCCTCGGGGCAGCAGTGGTGCTTCCATTATAATTTAGAATAATAGGAGTACAAAGATAACTCTCTCTCTCTATTCTCTCATCTTTTCTTCCCCTCTTTTCTCTCTTCCTCTTTCTTCTCTCTTCCTCTTGTTTCCTTTTCTTTTTTCTCCCGTGAACTTCACACATTTGATGTTGTGTGGGGTTTACTTTTATAGGAAAAAATGAGTAGTGTTGAGCAAGCTTCTTGGACATCCACTTGTTGAGTGGATGAGTGGACATCCATTATTTACAACAATTAATTAATTCTATCTTTTTTTCTTCTAATAATACTCTCCCTCTCTGGAAGCCTCAATCATTTTCTTCCTCGTTCTCTCCGTCCCACACTCTCGGTCCCTTTCCTCTTTTTTCTGATTAATTGCCAAAAAAATTCTGCAAAATGAAGAATCGAGCTTCGTTTTTCTGGTTTTTGTTCATGGGATCGTTGGGCTTGTCCACCGGAGGAGGAGAAAAACGAAGAGGAAGACCCGGTGGAGGAGAAATCGAAGAGGAAGACCCGGTGGACAAATCGAATGGGAAGAGAAATCGAAGAGGAAGACCCGGTGGACAAACGAGAAAAATGAAGCTCGATTCTTCATTTTGCAGAATTCGGAGGTTGTGGACTCCGAATCTGGGGTTGGATTTTGTCTTCTCTGCTGCTGTTTTTTTGTTTGGATTCTGTCTTCTTTGTTAAATTTGTCTCTGTTTGTGGGCTGTCGAAGGTTGTGGACTCCGAATCTGGGGTTGGATGTTTTGGATTTTTTAATGTGCGAGGCAGTGAGGAAGAAGGAAATGAGAGCGGCGATTTACGAGGACGCGGCGGCGGTCCTGGGATGGTTCAGTGAGGTTGTCGCGCAGGGTGAGCAGTCGAGCAAAGCGCTGAGGAGCCGAGCAGAGCAACGATCTTAGCAATCCGGTGGTATTTGGGGGGTCTCGCTAAGACTACCTAGCGAGCCCCGTAGTCCACACGAGTCCCCTTTAGTCCCACTTAACTTAGTCCCAACACCTATCAAACATGGGACTGTAGTCCAGTCCAGTCCAGTCTCTCATAAGGAGGTGAAACAAACGCCCCCTCGAAGTCAAGAGAATAAAATGAGCGAGCGTGGAAAACAGGGACACAAAGGGAAAGAAAACAGAGAAGCGAGGGCAGTTCCGTCTAGACACTGGTGATCTACAGTGCCGGGGGAACTCACGTTTAGTATATATGATATATATATATATTGGTAGGAATGGCATACCGTCGGCATACAAAATCAATTACCAAGGGCATGTCATTAATTGTCAGTTCGGTAAAATGTCAACTGATTATGAAAAAATGCCCAAACTATATCATACCATTATGAGCCGACCGGTATGATTCGGTCGGTAAATCGGTTTATGGAAAAATTTCTCACCCCTATGTAAAAGCGAGTGTCGCTTAGTGCCCAAAAAAGAAAAAAGAAAAAGAAAAAGAATAAAGGAAATTTTAACGAAAATGGTCTGACACTATTCATTCTTAATCAAAATAACATTTTGTATATGAAAAGTCTATAATGAATCAAACTCTTTTCTTTATTTACTCTTATGTCATTATTTCATTATTGTAGCGGGGTCTACAATACATTATTTTGCATGATGTTATTCAACTTATGCTAATTTGTTGTCAGCTCTTCATGTTTCCATCATGTTGTCGATGTTATGCAGCTCTTCTTCTGTCAAATTGTTCAAGTATTGTTCATCGCCTTCTACTAGTTATGCATCTCTTTCTCTATCTTCTTTTACTTTGTGGTACATTTCTGCCATTTCTTCTTTGAAATTTTGAGACTTCCAATAGGACTGATGACTGATCCTTATCTTACTGTAAATATACATTTCTTCTTCTTTTGCTACTAATACCATATCATACCTAAAATTTTCAAACTCATCTAAAGCTAACATTTGGATTCCTCGGAATTTTAGAATATTTTTGTATGAAGGAGTCCACCTATGTGAGGAGATAGGGGATAGTCTAAAGGACTCTTCATTAATCATGGTTATATGCCTAGCTTTCTCCTTATGCATATGTACATACCAATCTGGAGGACTACTAATAAAACTTATGCAAATTTCTTTCCACCTTTCCAAATAATCTTATGCTACTTTTATAAGTTTTCCTGGAAATGATTCTAGTTGAGAAATATGGTTAAAACACTATTTTGGCCTTGAAATTCAAACGCCTATAAGTTCATGTAGTACCTGCAAAATTGACCCTTGCAAAGATTTAAAAAAGCTAAATAATGGATTTAAAACTTCAAACATTAGCAAGGATCATTGTTTAGCAAAATGCTCACATAATATGTGTTCCGCTAGTCTTCCATGGTGTTTTCTTTTCCATTTGTTCGATTACTCTTCTTATGATTTTGTGATTCCGTTCTCTTTCTCCCTCTCATCTCTTTCTCTCTTCAATAACCACATTAGAACCAATAGCATCAACTAAACCACGAGTAGGTGCATCCTCACCAATCCAAACACTCCATTTGCAACCTCCTCCATTTTATCTACCTGGCAACACAGGAAAAGAGGGACACTTGAATGTTTCAAATTAACAGAACGAAAAGTATGTGAAACCAAAACAAGGAAAGAATTGACGCGCATATATACGTTCATCGATCTGGAAAAAGTTGCCTTGCCAAAACTGGAAGAATTTCACAGCAGTTCTTTCTACCTGAAAGAATTTCAAACGCCCAAAATTAGATTTACATTTTACTATAAAATAAAAACCTAAAAATTATCAAATTATAGAAAACTAAACCAAATTTAAAGAAAATGCGTGGGAGATAGACTTACCGATTTGTGTACATTCTTAGCATGCAAATGGGTGAGAACTGAAACCTGTAGAGAAATAGTAGGGAAAGAAGAAGAGAGAATATGGAGTGGTAGGCTGCAGTCAGAAAACAAAAAGAATAGAGTTGTACGTGGAATTGTGGGAGGTTACAGAGTCTCTGGAATGATCGATTGTATAGAGAGGTTTGTGTGAGGAAGAAGTTTGATCAGAAAATGGGGGAATAGAAGATAGACGTGGGTGGGTTGGTTTCTGTTGGCAATTATCTCCTTTTTCTTGTAATCTTTTAATTTTGAACCGGAACTGATGATGAAAGGCTGTGAGAGTTTAAAAACTGAACGGGAACTGCTATGCAGTTTAAAATTAAACATGCAGAATGTGGTGATTCTTCCTCTCCCACGTTATTATTTTTTTCTTTTTCTTTTTTTGTTTAATTTTTTTTTATCTTTTTTCCTTTGATTATCTGATATGTTTTTGTACCAAAATGTCCTTGCAGATTATAACCCTTTTGATATTGTTAGTTGTAACTTTTTTAGTTAGGGGGCTTTTTAGTCCAAATTTTTTTGGTGAAGCCTTGAGACACCAAACTCATTCTGGCTTTCTAATATTAAAGATAATTTTTTATTTTATCTTTTTTCCTTTGATTATCTGATATGTTTTTGTACCAAAATGTCTTTGCAGATTATAACCCTTTTGATATTGTTAGTTGTAACTTTTTTTGTTTGGGGGGCTTTTTAGTCCAAATTTTTTTGGTGAAGCATTGAGACACCAAACTCTCATTCTGGCTTTCTAATATTAAAGATGTTAGTTGTAACTTTTTTTGTTTGGGGGGCTTTTTAGTCCAAAATTTTTTGGTGAAGTCTTGAGACACCAAAATCTCCTTCTGACTTTCTAATATTAAAGATTAAACATAATATCATTTTGTTAAAAAAAAACATAGTTTAGTGTTATAAAATAAGTGAGCTAGAATTTTCTTAGTTCAAATGCTCTCATAGGCGCATAAAATAATTTGAATAAATTCTTAATTTATTTGATACACATATACAAGTAAAATCCATTTCGTTTTTTATATATTCAACCATGACATTTTTCAAACCCTTCTCTATACTCACAACCATACACATACACTCCAGTCCATCCATTAAAAGGTTTTCTAAACTCTTCCCAAACCATCAAGTTAGATTACTTAGTTTCTTTGTTGAATTACGAATCTATCTTTTTCTCAATTAAATCAATAATGTAGGTATTATTAAGGGTAGTAGTGTAAAATGATGTTTAAGTAAAGTTGCTAGAGTTGTGAGAAGTTTGTTATACTTTACTTAGCTAGTAAGATAGGTAGTGAGCATATATGTAAATGATGGTATATATATACCAAGTGTAATATTATTCAGAGTAATACAATTCACAATTTTATTTCTCATCTCTCTCTAACTTTCTTACTAAACCTTTCCCTAAACTTTCACATGGTATCACTCGCCGGTGTCTAACGACCTCCGACGATCCTTCGTCTCTCTACGTCATCTGTGTTCTCTCATTTTGCTTATTGTCGCTAACAACAATGGCGGTATCTTCTTCGTCTCCCTCTGATTTTACCTCGCAGCCATCTCCTGCAGATTCTTCGGCCCCAAATTCGTGCCCTAATTCGGTCAGTTCTTCGATCACAATTCAGAACATTGGTTCGCTGGTTCCGATTAAACTGACAACTACAAATTGGATCACCTGGAGTGCTTTATTTGCACCGATTTTTCGCCGGTATAATCTCACTGGCCTCATTGATGGATCTATGGTGACGCCGCCCACGTATCTTCTGGATTGTTCAGGAAATCGCATTTCGACTGTGAATCCTCAATATGTCACATGGTTTGAGAATGATCAAAACATTTTGATCTGGATCAACTCGACACTCTCGGATTCTCTGATTCCCTACATTGTTGGTGTTACCTCTGCTCGAGATCTGTGGGCAAAACTGGAGTCTCGTCTTGCTACATCGTCGCAATCACACATTCATGAACTGCGCTCTCGTCTTCGCACGATTACCAAAGGTGACTCCACTGCGGCTGCTTATCTTCAACAAATTGAAGAAATTGCGGATGCTCTTGCGACTGCTGGTGCTCCGATTGATGATTCGGAACTCATCTCTGTTCTTCTTCATGGATTACCCCCTGAATATGATGCCTTTGTTGACACTATTCAATTTCGTCTTGGTTCCACTACTGTTGATGAGTTACATGGCTTACTGCTTAGTAAGGAGATTCAATTGGCAAATCGCAAGAAGGTTTCTTCATTAGTGCCATTTCAAGCGTATCATTCCTCTGCTGGCATTCTTCCTACACCACCTGGTGATTCTACCTCTCAGGCGTACTATGTTTCTTCCCATGGCCGTGGCATCGATTGGAATTTTTCTAGTCCTAGAAATTTTCAGAATTTCTCTCGCCAAGGTCAACAGAAGAATAATCGTGGCTCCAGACCACATTTCCACAATTTCAACAGAAGAAATTCCTGTCAAATTTTCCGTCAATCTGATCATAAGGCCATTGATTGTCCGCATCGTCTGAATCCTAACTATGGTACCAAGCCTTCACAAAGAGCGTTTCATGCTAATACTGTTTCCACTGCTCCAACATGGCTTCTTGATACCGATGCCAGTTCTCATATGACCAACTCGTATACAAATCTTCAAAGTCCTGAACCCTACAGTGGTCCTGATCAAGTTTATATTGGCGATGGCAAAGGTTTGCCTATCACTCATTCTGGTTTTTCTTGTCTTCCTACTTCTACTCATACATTTGATTTGCACAATGTGTTGCATGTTCCTGATCTGAAACAAGATTTGATTTTTGCAAATCGCTTTATCGTTGATAACTGGTGCTCCATTCATCTATATCCTTTTCACTTCCTTGTGAAGGATCTTACTTCGGGGAATGAGCTTTTTAAGGGCCCTGTCAAAGTTGGCTTCTATCCTTTTCTTACACCTTCTGTTGCAAACAATCATCAAGCTTATGTGACCAGTACTAAAGCTTCTTAGGGAATCTGGCATCAATGCTTAGGCCATCCCTCATTCAAGATTTTAAATAAACTAGGCTCTCAGTCTCGTATCTCTTGTTCAGATAACATCAATAAATTTGTATGCTCTAGTTGTGCTTTAGGCAAATGTTCTCGAAAACCATTTACCTCTGTTCCTTGTACAACAACCAAGCCTCTTGAGCTGTTGCATACTGATGTATGGGGTCATGCGCCCATTTCTTCTGTTAATGGATTTCGGTATTATCTTCTATTGGTTGATGATTTTTCCAAGTATTCTTGGTTCTTTCCATTGAAGTATAAGTCTGAAGTTTTCAATACTTTTGTTAACTTCAAATATGTGGTTGAAAATCTCTTGGGCTTCAAGGTTATTACTCTGCGATCTGATTCTGGTGGAGAATTTGTTAATCACCAATTCTATGATTTCTTGAAGACACATGGGATCTCTCATCAACTGAGTTGCCCTCATACTCCAGAACAAAACGGATGTGCTGAAAGAAAGCACCGGCATTTAGTCGAACCTGCTCGGACTCTTCTTACAGCATTTCAAGTCCCTCATTCTTATTGGGTTAAATCCTTCTCCACAGCTCTTTATCTCATCAATCGCATGCCTACTGGTAGTAAACTCTCTCCTTGGGAAATATTGTTTCATAAACCACCAGATTACACAACTCTGAAAGTTTTCAGTTGTAGGTGTTTTCCTTGGCTCCAACCTTATACTTCCTCTAAACTTGATCCAAAAAGCAAAGCTTGTGTATTTTTGGGATATAGCATTAATCATAAAGGTTATCGTTGTTTGGATGCTCAAACTGGGCGAATTTATATTTCTCGTCATGTTATCTTTGATGAAACCACATTTCCATTTCATTATTCTCCATCTCCTGTCAGTCATTCTTCTCCAGTTCAATCTCTTCTCAATTCCCCTTCCATCCCAACCTCATTAACATTTACTCATTCATCTCCTTCTTCTTCTTCACCCTTTTTACCTATCTCTGCTTCCATTCCCTTATCTCCTTCAGATTCCTTACCTCCCCCTTCTCCTCCGCTTATACCTAATATTCATCCTATGACCACTAGATCAAAATCTGGTATTTTTAAACCGAAGGCTCTTCTAGCAACCAAGCATCCAATTTCCTCTCATTTATCTCTTGATTACACACCTTCCACATATCTTCAAGCCTCTAAACACTTACACTGGAGACAAGCTATGCAAGAAGAGTTCAATGTTCTTCTTCAAACTGGTAACTGGTATTTGGTTCCTCTTACTTCCTCTCATAATTTAGTAGGTTGTAAATGGGTTTTTCATATTAAACGGAAACCTGATGGCTCAGTGGACAGGTACAAAGCCCGTCTGGTTGCCAAAGGCTTTCATCAACAACAGGGCTTGGATTACAATGAAACATTCAGTCTGGTTGCCAAACCAGTTACCATCCGCATTCTCTTAACCCTTGCAGCTACATTTGATTGGTCTATAAATCAGTTGGATGTGAGTAATGCCTTTTTGCATGGCACACTCACTGAGTCTGTCTTCATGATTCAACCTCCAGGATTTGAGGATCCTACTCAACCCCATCATGTCTGTCAATTGCATAAGTCACTGTATGGTCTCAAACAGGCTCCCCGAGCCTGGTATGCGAAGTTAACAACTGCATTACAGTCTCTTGGATTCTCTGGATCCAACAACGATCACTCTTTATTTGTTAAGAACAGTGATTCAGTGGTCTATGTCTTAGTATATGTGGATGATATTCTTGTCACCGGACCTGATTCTGCAGCTTGTCAATCTGTGATTTCTCAACTCTGTGGTTTATTTCCTGTCAAGGATTTGGGATTCCTACATTATTTTCTTGGTATTGAAGTCAAGCGATCATCCAAGGGGATCTTCATCAATCAAACTAAATACATTCTGGATCTTCTCAAGAAGGCATACATGGATGGTGCCAAACCTTGTGTTACTCATCTGAGTACTTCTAAATTGGATCATTCTTCTCCCTTACTGTCCAATCCTGAAGAATACAGATCATTAGTTGGAGGCCTTCAATACTTAACCTGGTCTCGACCATATTTGTCATTTGCAGTCAATCTCGTCTGTCAGTTCATGCAAACTCCTAGAGAATCACATATTCAGGCTGCCAAGCGTATTCTCAGATATTTGAAGGGCAATATTACTCTTGGTCTTTGGTTTCCAAAATGCTCTGCACCTCTCAGTATTAATAGTTTTTTAGATGCCGATTGGGCTGGTTGCACTATTGATCGACGATCCACAGGTGGTTTATGTATTTTTCTGGGTAATTCTCTTATCAGTTGGAGTGCCAAGAAGGAACCCACTGTTGCTTGATCCTCAACTGAAGCGGAATATCGTTATTTAGCTAATACTGCTGCTGAGTTAACTTGGATCTGCAAGCTGTTAGTTGATATTGGTCTTCCAATTCCGTGCCCTCCTAAACTTTGGTGTGATAACATATCTGTTATATCTCTTGCTAAGAATCCTCTGTTTCATGCTCGAACCAAGCATGTGGAGATTGACTATCACTTTATTAGAGAGAAATTTTTGGCCAATTCCATCACTGTGCATTTTGTCTGTACACAGGATCAAACTGCAGATATATGTACTAAAGCTTTATCCAAGGATCGGTTTCTTCTTCTCCGTGACAAACTCTCACTTCGGTTGCCTCAACTTAGTTTGAGGGGGGATATTAAGGGTAGTAGTGTAAAATGATGTTTAAGTAAAGTTGCTAGAGTTGTGAGAAGTTTGTTATACTTTACTTAGCTAGTAAGATAGGTAGTGAGCATATATGTAAATGATGGTATATATATACCAAGTGTAATATTATTCAGAGTAATACAATTCACAATTTTATTTCTTCTCTCTCTCTAACTTTCTTACTAAACCTCTCTCTAAACTTTCACAGGTATCCACGGTGTTGAATTATGAATCAAAAGTTTTAAAATCCTTATCTTGATATTCCATTATTTCTCAAATCCTTCTCCAAATACACAACTATATATCCAACTCCATCCCCAAAAATTAAAAAGCCTACATGGTGTATATGGCAAGTAATTAAGTTAAATAAGTCATTCTTGTGAATATGGGTTTACCAACTCGCAACCGAGCTCGGTCAGGCTAGTAGAATTGAGGTGGTAGTGGTGTCGAATATGCTCTAGGGAAGGAACACATCTCATCCTTTGGTTCTAGAACTTGAAGATGAGGTTACTTGATCATTGCGAAGTTCAATAATTGGTTCGGTTTTCGTTGTGCTGAACGAGGAGTAACTAAGGACCTCACTTCGCAGAAGCTGATGAGATGACCTCTTGAGACTAAAGTGACACACCCCGACCCGAAATGTCCACTAGGACTCCGAATCGAGTTGTGCTGGCCGACACCTGGAAGGTGACGAAGCCATAAAGTATGATTGATAGGATTAAAAGCACACCACAAAGTAGCACACAAATGTCCTATTGATTTTCCTTATTAACACTAAGATTTGTCAATTGTAGCATATGAAAATAAGGGTCTTTCCCGCAGAAGATTGTTTTATCTAACTACTTAAAATGTCACAAAAACTGGTTGTTGTCCCTACTGACCAGCCATCGAAAAATTATTATTAGACCGACTTACACTTATCTAAATTCTACGAAATTTTATATGCAGATACTAGACACAAAGAGCTACACTCACACAAATTTTTGGGATTTGTGGAGTTGATTTGCTATTTAAATTAAATCGAACAAAAATAGGATAGAAACATATATTAAGTAGTTCACAAATTAAGAAAAACGAGTTAGGGGTATTGCTATCCACCACCAAATAATCATGCAAACATGTTATGTTTCATTCAAATTCCTTTTATTTCCCGATGAAGATGCTCAAGTTGGCTCAATGTTAGAACTCAACCTATTACTCTTTCTTATGTAGTATGTTAAGAGAATGGCGTTTTCAACTTAACTTAGTCCCTAGCATGCAATCTAGAATGGCGTGTTCATAGATTTAACAAGTAGAAATCATTAAGAACAAAAAGAGTTTGAGTCATCACAAGGCATCGTAAGTACTGGCGTTGTTTTACTTATCCTAGAAATTGGTTCACATGTTAATTGCAATTAACAAGTACTACTCTAGAATATATGTAGGTCCTTATTCGACAAGGGCAGGCACACGCATATTCATAGCATTAGAATCCTAGATATGCTTACTACGTATGCATCCATAGAAAACAAATAAAGAATTCATCAATGAGACAAGTAGTGAACCAATTTTCATCCATTCATAAAAGTAATTCAACGAAATGTCATAACAAAATTGCAATCATATTCGGGGCTTCAAAACAGCCCCTAACTACTAAAAATTTAGTTACACACAATCCTTAAGTTAAAACAAAAGATAGACATGAGTTTGAGTAGATAGAACTGAAAGAAATCGACCGAGGCCTCCTCCTTTCTTCCTTCCTTCCCCAATGCTGCTTTTAAACCAATTCTTGCTGCATCATTTTCTTCTCCTTAACTCACCCACTAATAGCCATTTAGTGATGACAATAAGTGAGAGGAAATGTGGTAAAACAATTGTAACACTTTAGGTAGCCTTTATGCCAATTACTCCCTCTTAATCCTCATTTTTAATTCCATTTCCTCTGATATTTGAATAGGTGTCAGCTGACTTGTTCTTGGCTGCATCAGTTTTGGCTGCTAGTTTTATTGGATTTATTGCCTTCAATGCAGTTACAAACTGCTCAGCGTCTTGGAAACCTTTCAGTGTTAAAATGGCCATAACTTCTTTTAGAAAAATGATATTAACAATCCCTGAAATGTTCCAGAAAATAGACATCCGTAGCTTTCCAAGCATATAAGGCTCGTTCTCTAATTCATTCTGAGTTGTTCGCAACTTGCTTCCAAAGTCAGCTGATCTGCACAGGCAGTTTTGACAAATTTGTTACTAAAAATCCTACTTGTGCTATTTTTCTTTTATTTGCTTGACAAATCCCACAAAACACAAAAACAAAGTAAATAGCTCAAATATATAAGGAACTAACTAAGAAAAGACAAGTGAATTTGATGTAAAATATATATAAATATGAGCTTATCAGTGATGATGTGGAAATATTATAAATTTCAACCTAAGAGTGCCTAAATACCAGAGTGCACTGGTGAGCGGAAATGAACCCACTTCACACGTGACGTTAGAGCATAAGCAAGTAAAGAAGACTGAATTAAGAATCGTACCCTTGAATAATCTCCAATACTAAGAATCGCCACGATTCCTCGACGTTAAGAAAGCTCAGCTAAGAAGACCTGGAGGGTGAAGACAAGACAAAGGTGAGTGGCCCAGTAAATAAAATTTTAATAGAAACCATATAAATTTCTATAACCCCTCGCTACAACACCTATATAATTTCCAGACTTGGAATATAAAAATATACATCTACATATATATATATATATATATATATATATATATATATATCAATTCAAGTCATGCTTCACATATTTATAATCATATGCTAACGTATCGCATATTCATCATGTCTGCTAGCTCATCACGTATTCACCACATATGCTAGCTCATCACATATATTCATTATATATATGCTAGCATTTCATCACATATCCCATTATAAATATATGCTAGCAATTCATCTCATATCCTATCATAAATATATACTAGCATTTCATCACATATCTCATCATAAATATATATGCTAGCATCTTATCATATATCATCACATATATGCTAGCATCTAAGTCGGAGTCACTTCTAGTGACCTATACGACATATTGATATCTCATCACATATCTCATCAATCATGGCTAGCATATAAGTCGGAGTCACATCTAGTGACCTATACGACATATTCATATCTCATCACATATCTCATCAGTTTAACTAATACTGTATACTTACTTGAACTTACCTAAACTTACCTGAAACAATGTCATGCTCAAAATCAGGAGCGTAATCACAGTTACACACAACCCTAACAAGGGTAAGTGTCTATCAATTATGCACTGTGTATAAAATCTCGTTCTATTAACTTCAATGGTGTCGTAGCTAAGCCGAAATTGTAACCATAGTTACAAACAACTAAAATAGAGATAATGGTATGTGACAACCATACTACTTGTGGAACAAATAACATACAACACGTCCCTTAGGTTCTAAATAGCTCATTTTAGACAAATCCCCAGTCTCAAGGTGGTAATGTGACACTAGACAAAATCTAGTACTCATAACCCTTGGAAAGATTTTTCCAAAACTCGGGAGTGAAACATTCAACACGATGAAATATAAATACATCCAAATAGTAATCCGGTCTGATTTCTGTTTACCTGAACTAGTATAGAAATCCAAAAGTAACTCTCTCATAATGCCATCATCCTCTGAAAGCAAACAAGGAAGAAACTGTGGTTGTCCATACAATTTGGACTTCATTTCCTCAAACACCATTTCTACTTTAACCAAAGGCGAGGCGCGTCTAGACTGAGAATTCTCTTCAAACACATCACGTGAAGTCTCAAATTATTTCCACTTAGGTAAAGCTACCACCAATTGAACAACACGTAAGTCTAGCATTGGTTCAACATCATGATTATTGGTTTTCACATTCTCAACATGTACAAAATATTTCGTACTGAAAGTCATATAATAGTACTTCCCAACTCCATTCATATAACAAAATGATTATAAACATTCAACCCATTTCTCGATATGTTGAAGGTAATTCCATATCGACACTCGTATAATAAGTTCTTTTCAAGAAATAAGTATATTTAAGAAGTTCTAAGGTTAATAAAGAATTTAGACACGTTCTCCATAGAGAAATGTCATTCGATTTTCAAGCAAAGATGATAATCGTTAACTTTAAATCATAGATAAAATAGTTCATTCCAAATGGTTCTATACATTGGTAAGACTACTGTGAATTCAACAAGCTTCACGAAAGAACTCTGAGTTTCAAAAGGTTGTTACATAGACCACCAATTTGAAATAGGATTTGAGCAAAAATTCAAGAAACTAATGTAGTACGAAAATGGAATGGTGGTATTCTCACGGATACCGCCAAGGAATTAAAACTATTTTTGATTTCTATTCTCAACAGGTTTAATAATGATGGTTAACCATAATGATGAGATTGACCCGTAAATTCCTGGCAATACACCAATAGTGATACATTAGTCCCCCGTTAGGGCCATCAACTAGTCTCAATTCCACACCTTTCCTTGGCAGAAAAGTTCTTTGCTTACAATCTAGAGACACTCGCCAAAATAATTTTCTAAAGATCGACGAGTCATCAACTCTGTCCAAAACTTAGGAATGACTAACATATATATATATATATATTCCATATCCGACGAGGTGGTAAGATTCAAACATTAGACTCGAGAACCAAGAATGCTCACATCACGTGTGTGATGAACGCAATACTGCCCAACTTATGCTTTGATACCAAACTGACACACCCCGACCCGGAATGTCCACTAGGACTCTGAATCGAGCTGTGCTGGCCGACACCTAGAAGGTGACGAAGCCATAAAGTGTGATGATGTTGAAATATTGTGAATAAATTTAAACCTAAGAGTGCCTAAATACCAGAGTGCACTGGTGAGCGGAAATGAACTCACTTCACACGTGAAGTTAGAGCATAAGCAAGTACAGAAGACTGAATTAAGAATCGTACCCTCGAATAATCTCCAATACTAAGAATCGCCACGATTCCTCGACGATAAGAAAGCTCAACTAAGAAGACCTGAAGGGTGAAGACAAGACAAAGGTGAGTGGCCCAGTAAATAAAATTTTAATAGAAACCATATAAATTTCTATAACCCCTCGCTACAACACCTGTATAATTTCCAGACTTAGAATATAAAAATATACATCCACATACACACACACACACATATATATATATATATATATATATCAATTCAAGTCATGCTTCACATATTTATAATCATATGCTAACTTATCGCATATTCATCACGTCTGCTAACTCATCACGTATTTGAAGGAAATTTTGTGAAAAACATGTTCATTTGAATAACATCATATAGCATGCAATTAACAAATTAAAGGCGGAATCATGCTTTCATGCATTCAAAAACAAAACATCAACCATGAAATTCAAAGCCTAGTAGATTGGTGAACCTTGACTCAACTTTTAAATCAACATTTATTAGTTGAGAAATATTTACCTTTGTAGATTCCTCTTTGCATATGCAAAGGATAATCACCCAAGAGATAGGGCCTTCATTCCTTGCTTCTTAGCTCCATGGATTTGGTTAGAAGAATAGGTTCTCCAAGTTCCCAAAATTGAGAACCTCTAAAGATTCTACACCAAGGTTGGATTGGAGAGGAAATGAGTGACCTTGAGGAAATAGAATTGCTAGACAATATCCCCCAAGGTGGTTGGCCTCTTAGAGAGAAATGGAAGCTTTGTGTTCTCACCAATTTTCTCTAAAATCAACAACTTATGAATTTATGTTATAAAGTTCTTTATATAGTCACTTCTTTAAATGACCTAAAGAACCAAAAAACCCTAATTCATCACTATATGGCCGGCCACTCTAATGGATTTGGGCTTTTGGGCCTTTGTGAATCTTTATTCATTAAGTTGTCATACAACTTAAGTCAATGGGCTTTGACATTCGAAGCCCATTGGGCCTTAAGGTCCAAAACTATCCCGAGGTCTTTAACGAACTTATTCGTTTGATTAATTAACATATTAATTAATCCTTGCCATAAATAATTAAACCATTTAATTCATCTCCTTTGTTTCTTCAATCTCCACCTTATTTGGTGTACGATACATTAGGTTCCTTTTAGCGAGGCAGTGGGCGATTAAAACCATTTTACATCGATTGTGAATTGAAACTTACTTTCAATTCTCCCTTTAGTGATTACACACGTTTAGGGCTTCCACAAACCATGAGTGACACCTAGCAGCATATCATGGCTACCCAAGCTAATCAGAAGAGGTAGAGAACCTATTCAGTTTAGGATTACAAATGCAATACGGTCTTTCTCTAATCTAATACTCTTGACCACATTGTTTGGTTTGATAGTTTATTTATTCATGTCTACTATCCAATGTGATTCATTTGCATTTTATGATTACCTTGAATGTGATTTGGAACGCATTCCCCAATCTCATTCATACTCTGGCCAGAGATTTTAATCATATCATAGAGTATTCTCCCTCAAGCCAATTGAAGGTTAGAGATCCCTTGTTGCGCATTCACTTGTCTCCATGACTAAGTGGCTTAACCCCAATGATGTCGTGGACACCCCGATGGGGTGACTTTGACATAATCAAAGATCAAGGACTTAACCACAAGACAACAACTGTGATGCCTCAGGTCAAAGGACTAATTTGCATTATCCCAAACATGAGTTCTCATGTGACATGAGTATGAGAACTCCTCGTTGATCGTGTTCAGTGGACTCATTCTCTATTGAGCACCTACGTACTTGTCTTGATGTCACACACACCAATGACTCGAGACTAGTCACTCTCCCTGAGAGAAGGCATAGTACGTACTGATCTTATCGGACTGTCAATGCCCAATTGGCAATCCTATGATCAGGAACGTTTAGGATGTGTCTACGAAAGAATGGTCTCATTAATCTAACTTCATTAGATTGCATTCTCCCAATCACATATTCCTTGGACTTTATCGTTTAAGCATATAACATTTATATGAGACGTCTCAAACAATAATGTTTGCCCTTTATATGTAAACTAGATTAGTTTAACATGTGAAATATCCGTAAAGTATCATCATATGAATGGCTTTAGGGCACATTTCCAACAGTATTCACCACATATGTTAGCTCATCACATATATTCATTATATATATGCTAGCATTTCATCACATATCCCATCATAAATATATGCTAGCAATTCATCTCATATCCCATCATAAATATATACTAGCATTTCATCACATATCTCATCATAAATATACATGCTTGATGTGAAAATTAACTTGACACACAAATTAAACCCTATTAAACATGTAATTGTAGTATTAAGCAAGTAGGGATCGTTCTAAACCGGGGATTAACTAGGGCTGCTAATCAATGCAAATAAGACTCAAAAACACTAAACTAGACTCTATATACTCAAAACTGACTTAAATGACTTAAAACAGCAACAAACAATCAAAGAGACTCAATTCTAGACCTAACAAGTGATTTGGACGAAAATAAAACTTAACTTGACTCAAAAGACTCAATTAAAACAGATTATGACTCAACTAACTCAAAACACACTAAAAAGACTTAAAACAGCACAATACTAAAAATTAGACTCAAAACAGACTCTAAAGAGTTATTTGAACGAATTTAAGACTAATAAGACTCAAAACGCTCAATTGGGCAGATTGAAACACTTTTTAAACTAATCTAACACACCTAAGTAAAGGGGGGATTGAATTGAACAAATTAATTAAATTGAATAGATTGCAAAACTAAATCAAACTAGGCACGAAATTAGGTGAATTGACTGGTGAAAAGCTAGATAGAGGATTCTTCTCCACACGTGAAACATATGCAACATAAATTGATTTCCAGTATTGTTTCTTTAAACCATGAACGACAATGCCCCAAATTAATCGTGAAAAGCACAAATTAACTTTCAGATTTTCCTAAGTTCATTGAATTGGATGGAATACGCATCGGCAACCAAATTATTCTTCTCAAGTTCCCTATATGAACAACATGATAGAGATACAATCAAAGATCATTAAGTTCTATGAAAATCATAAGCATTGACATGACATTCGTAATTATGAATTGCATGATACTCCTGCCATGGATTTACCTAACACGATTGTGACTAGCAACCTCCACTACTTGTAAATATAAGTTCATAACGACTAGATGAAACTCCCTTATACTTTAGCATCAGATTCATGCATGTAAATTAAGTGTGCACCCCTAATCAACATACATAAATAAGTTCTCAATCAATCAGATAAGTAAACCACATTCATGTTTTACGAAACAAAAACTAAAGGTAATCAATTCATATCAAACATATGTCCATGGCTTCGAATTCACCTCTAACTAATAAGAAAATTAGTTACACATGTTCATAACAATTGAAAAGCAATCTGAAATAAACATGGAAACAAAACAAGGGAAGAAAGAACTCTAGAAACTCTAAAGGATGCAGGTAGGCTTGCGGCACACTCCTCTTTCTCCAATGGAAGCCACGGCAAGGTCTTGTCTTCTCTCATCTGCGGCAAAATATGGATTTCTGAATGGGTGGTGGTGTAGAACGAATTATGGTGTGGTGGGTGGTGTTTTTGTGGCTGAAAGGGGTGTATAATTATATGGGGGGTGGTGGTGCGAAATTATGGCTAAAAACACGTATTTATAGCCTAGGGTTTTGACAAATTCTGATGGGAAAAGGCTTAGGATTTTCGGCAAAGGCTTAGGCCTCAATCCAAGGGGGAAAAGAACTAGGGTTTTTGCAGATTTTAGGGTTTCTAGAAGGGTTTGGGGCGCCACTTTTGTAGGGAATTCTAGAAACAATGTTATGTGGCTGATTTCTAGAAGAACAATGCCTAAAAACATGCAACACCAATGCAGGAACAGATAAGGCCTTCTAGAAAGGTTTCTAGGTGATTTAAATCAGAAATTAACTCCCCCTTGCAGCAGGAATTAAGTTAGGAAAAGATTAGGATATGATAGGATAAGATAAGGTTAGTTATAGTTTGGATAAGATAAGGCAGTTTGGATAAGGTTTGGATAATGTTAATTCTTCTTTGCTGATTCCTTATCTTCCAAGTCTTGAAATAATTTCTCCAGATTTGTAGCACATTCCTAGCCTCATTTAAGCACCAAAAAACGTCCATCCAACTTGCTCCATATGCATGCAATCTATTTTAGCCCAAAATGCACCAAAATGCACTTTCTGGCCAACTTTGCCATTAGGACTTACAAACACACGAAAATAGCTTAAAACACTATAATATGTTGAAACTAGCTAAGTAAATGCAAGAAAATAAGCTAACTAAGTCGCATAAATATGCTTCTATCAATGCTAGTATCTCATCATATATCATCACATATATGCTAGCACCTAAGTCGGAGTCACTTCTAGTGACCTATACGACATATTGATATCTCATCAATCATGGCTAGCATGTAAGTCAGAGTCACCTCTAGTGACCTATACGACATATTGATATCTCATCACATAACTAATCAATCATGGCTAACATATAAGTCGGAGTCGCCTCTAGAGTCACCTCTAGTGACCTATACGACATATTGATATCTCATCACATATCTCATCAATCATGGCTAGCATATAAGTCGGAGTCACCTCTAGTGACCTATACGACATATTGATATCTCATCACATATCTCATCAATCATGGCTAGCATATCTAGTGACCTATACGACATATTTATATCTCATCACATATCTCATCAATCATGGCTAGCATATAAGTCGGAGTCACCTCTAGTGACCTATACGACATATTCATATCTCATCACATATCTCATCAGTTCAACTAATACCGTATACTTACTTGAACTTACCTAAACTTACCTGAACTTACATGTGTGTCCTGCGTTCACTTTTGCACTTCAGAGCATTCACAATAATTATGTGCAAGGAATATACGTATGGATATGCCATGATGAAATCTAAACTTAAAACATTTCATAATATTTCCAGATATATATATAAACACATAAACAAATGGCTTAAAATGTAATAATTGTAACGCCCCACTCTCGAACCATTTACTTTTGAGAATAATTATCGGTGATAAGCCCAACTAAACACTAGTTAAATTAACTATCATTAATTATATTTCCTTACTTAAATTTCTTGATTCGTCACACGTTGATTTATGAACAACAATTACCACCAAATCATAAGGTTAATTCTCACATTTTCCACCAATGTCCCTCACATTGTTCAATTCCACAAACAAGGCTATTGTCCCAATTATTTAGTCTCATTTATTATATGGCTGCATCTAACGTCTCGTTAGACTGCCTACGTACCCTAAACAGGGATCAAGCCATTCGTAGTTCATATTAGTATTTTAAAATATTCACAGTAATCATATGCAATAATTAATTTATAAACGTTTGTGGAATTGTCAATCATATATATATATATGTATATATATATATATACATATATATATATATACACGATAGAAAGGAAAAGACCCACTCACCTGGAGTCCACTCTATGATTCTCTAGCACGTACATCGAGGCGTCCCGAATGATTGGTGCCTGTGACCAATTATCGAATCACATGTCAGAACTCTTACTAAAAGAATGCGTAATTCACATAAGGCACATTCTCAAGGACACCCCAAAATAGTTTGAGACTCATTGACCACAAGTCAACCATCGATCAAAGATCGACGGTAGGGTCTACAACCCTGTAACTCGATCCGGAGATCTGCATATTAGATTTCAAATCCACAACTTCCAAAGACACACATTATGCTTCTAGAATAACATACTAAAATTTCATTATGATCCAACGGTCGGATTTCTGTCAATTACCCAAAACTAAGTGACGGTTAACATTTATTTTATAAACTTACAAATCCAATTTGGGAAGATTCGTACGTCGGATTCCCGATCCGTAAGTTCCTATGATCCTCAAATATTATGCACTACAATGTTTTAAAGTTTGGTGACAATCCAACGGTCGAATCATCGATTCATATTTTGACATATTCACGTGTCGAAATGAAATGATAAGCTCATATTTATACATATTTTACATCAAATTCTCTCGTCTTTTCTTAGTTAGTTTCTTATATTTTTGAGTTATTTGCTTTGTTTTTGTGTTTTATCGAATTTATCTAGCTAAGAAAATAAAAATAGCATAAGTGTGATTTTATGTAATAAATTCGTTAAAACTGTCGATGTAGATTAGCTTTTAAATGAAATAAAATATATATACATATATATATAATAATAATAATAATTCATGATGATGTTTGAAACATCATCATGGTTTGTTTTGTAGAAAATATGAAAGCTGCTTGGCAGCTGGGAATTAAAATATAAAAAGAAGAATGGGACGGTGCATAAGTGAGTAGGGCTGCCATAATAAACAAAAGAAAAGAAATCATGGCAGACAGTGGAGAGTGCATGCGCAGGGGGTGAGGTAGGATAAAAAGAAGGAATAAAAGGGGGAAACAGCTTGCATGGAGGGCCTTGGCGCGAGGGTTGGTTGTGCAGAAAACGTGGACAAGCTGGAGCAAAACAATAAAGAAATAAAAGGCAGCCACGAAAGAGAAATAAAATGGAGAGGAGGATAGAAGCTGCGGGGGCAGCTTGAGGCAGCTGGCACGAGGATAAAAGGAAAACAAACAAGTGAAAAACAGGGGGGACGCTGCCTTAGGCAGCGGAGGAGAAGGAAGGTAAGAGAGAGGGCAGAGGGAGCTGCCCGAGGCAGCAAGTCAGAAGAATAAGACGCCTAGGGGGCGGTGAAGCAGGAGGACTGTCAGGAGGAATAAGCCTCGGGGGAACGTAAGAAATCAGGGGGGGGAACTTGAAAGAAAACTCGGGAAGGCTTCCTGGGAGTGCGGGAAAGGCAGAAAAATAAAGGAGAGCTCCTCGGGGGAATTAAGGCGCAGAGGGAAATAGCGCAGGAAGCAGCGAC
Organism: Malus fusca; assembly: GCA_035220775.1. Lineage (NCBI taxonomy): Eukaryota > Viridiplantae > Streptophyta > Magnoliopsida > Rosales > Rosaceae > Malus > Malus fusca. The sequence continues at coordinate 17,595,935 of CM069063.1, forward strand.
TGTGCAGGGCAGAGGGCAGAAATCGGGCAGAAGCACAGCATGGATCACTTCCTCATTTGGTTTTATTTTTCTTAAACTCATGTTTAATTTAATTTGCTTTTCAATTATATTAAACATGTGTAATTAATTTATGTTTAGTTAGAGGGGAATTTGAAACCATGGATAAATGTTTATTATGATTTGATTTACTCCAGTTATGAATTCTTGAATGTTGGATGTGGTTTACTTTTCTGTGTTGATTAATAACTTGTTTATGTATGTGGGTTAAGGGTCGACACTTAATTTGCATGCTTAGACTTGATGCTAGGATATAAGGGAATTTCACCTAATCGTTATGAACTTATATCCATGAGTAGTAAAAATCGCTAGTCACGATTGTGTTTAGTAAACCCTAGGTTGGATTAACATGCGTATTCCATAGTTATGAATGCCTAGTCTATGTTTATGATTTCCATTAAACTTAATGATCTTTGATATGTCTCTCTATCATGCGTATTCCATAGTTAGGGAACTTGATAAGAATAATTTGGTTGTGATGCGTATTCCGTCCAATTCAATGAATCTAGGGAAATCTGAAGGTTAATTTAAGCGGACCTAATTAACTTGGAGCATTGTCATTTATTCATTTGTTGAAGTCATAACTGGGAATCAAATTGTATGCATTTATTCATGTGTGGATAAGGAACCCTCTAACTAGTGTCTCATCATTTTATTTCATCAAAATATATTTTCTTTGAAGTTTGTTTTTAAGTTTCTGTTTTAAATTCAATTTCGTCAAAAATCAAGCCCCCATTTATTTTAAAGTGTTAGATTTGTTAGAAATAAATTTAGTTTGTGTTTCTAGAGTCTTGAATTATTTTGAGTCTTTTGATTTGTTTTAGTTTATTTGTTAGTTTTATTTTGAGTTATTCTAGTTAAATGTTTTGAGTCTGGTTTAATGTTTTAAATTTTGTTTTTACGTTTTTAATTTAATTTTACTTTGGTTAGCATCCCTAGTTAATCCCCGGCCTAGAACGATCCCTACTTACATCATTACTACAATTGTCACAAATAGGGTTTAATTTGTGCGTTAATTTATTTTCGCATCATGAAACTAAGCCCAAATAATGAAATTACGTCATACGGATATCAATTATGAACCCAGGGAATCTAATAGTACTTAAACAAAACATCTTTGGCCCACAGGCCACTTGTCGCCGCACGCGTCGCCGCGGGTGGTGGTCGGCCGCCCCGACTCGCCGGAAAATTCAACTATTTTTAAAAATTCTCAAAAATTACAAAATTGAAGATCTCAAAGAGTAGAGTAAACTTTATACCTATGGCCAAGTCCAATTTGTCCTAGAAAGGCTCCAATTTTGCTAAAACCGTATGAAACCCTAGAATTGGGTGTGATTCGATTCGACCTCCAAACTTGCTTCGACGCCTCCACCACTGCTTGGGATTTGTTCCTGGGTTCTAGGGGAGTGTTTTGGTAGTGGTAATTGAAGGAAGACGTTTCACAAATGGGTGGATTTCGATTAACCTTTCCCGCGGCACCCATGGTGGTTTTTCCACCAAACTTCAACCAAATTCCTTCTAATTTTGGGTGGAAATGGAAGAGATATAGGTTAGATGATGATTGCAGGTGTTGAAGAGCTATGGTTCACCGGACTTAATGGCGAATATCGCCAGAATTTGCTCGGGGAAGTCCGGGTCCTAACTCGGGTTGGACGGGTCACAGAGATGAAGGCACGGGTTTGGTGCTTCTCACCTCCCTCCTTTCCCTCCCTGTCCTTCTTCCTGATTCGTCTTCCCATCTTCCTCATTTCTGATAGGGCAGCATCCCTCTCATCTTCTCTCCTCAGATTGGGCAGTTCCGCCCAATCTCCTCTTTTCTCCCTCTTTCCACTAGTCACACACAAACATATATCATAAAATCATTTAGTAATAATAATAAAATATAGTGTAGGATAATTAACATAATGATTTATTCCAAATACTTTTGGGTTCGTAATTCCACGAAACTTTAACTGAAACTCCAAAATCACTTCTACATGTGCATATGCATCCGTAAGATCGAGCTCTATCCGAATATGTCAATAAACATGACAAAATATACGAGAGATACACACGTCCTCGAAAAATCACGCTTTGCCCATAGGGCATTTCCGTCCTTTCATGTATTAAAATTATAAAAACCATAGTTTTTAGGGACGGGCTGTTACATAAAGAATAGAGAATTCTTCATCCGTCGATACTATATGACCAACCAACTAGCTGCAGTGATGTTCACTAATCCGAATTGAAGGTGCTTATGAATCGCTTGATTGTTGAGTTGAAGACCCTCAATGTTGCAGAACCCTCTTGTATTTATAAGGACGAAATCCTTAAGCTAGGTGTGCTGAATGATAGAATTCTATTAAAGCTTCGATGACGTTCTGGCTATGTATCTAGCCAAGACCATATGGCATATTCGATGGAATTGTATGATTGATAAACCACACGACTAACAAACTCCTCAACATACTGTCAATTAACGTGCTTATTTTTTATCGGTAATATATCATCATTTGGTTTGCAAATTTGGTCTCCCTAATATTATCCGGTACAAATATATCCTTCATCCAAAATTTGCTGACCAATTCAATCCTTGCTTGTTGACCACCCATTTCAATCCTTTACCCAATGAATGACATCAAATAATTAGCAACAGCATGCATGGCATGCATGATCTTAGGCTCCCAATTAGGTGGCCTCAACATCACATCCTGTTCCAACCAACATCTGACAAATCTTAACGAATCACAACTCAATTTGGTTGTTTGGGTAATTATCAATAAAATATCAGGATAATCCCAACTATTCGAAAGATAATTATTATGGTTATGACAACAATAATAATATAAAATAATTGAAAATCAGTTTAATCTTTTACTGGTGCGACCGTCTATAACGCTGATCTCTTATGGATTAAATTCGTTGAGAACTAAAAATAAGAGAAACAAGTTTTAGACAAGATAAAGCATTTTTAAAGATGTGAGAAAAAAAAGATGCAACTTATCATGGAATAATAAGATTCTTCACTTTATCGTTTTACTGAAGTTTACGTAATACGGAAGAGAGATGGGGACAGACGGCCACCCCAACGCATCCTCTCCGAATCTTTTTTTATGAGAATCCTGAGATTTCGTAAATCGTGTCGGTTTATCGTACATCGTGTGATCAGTTTTTATTTGGTACTGTTTATGTTTAATTTTAAATAAAAATATTTAAAATAATTTATGACCACACGATGTACGATTAACAAACACGGTTCACGGATCCCTAAGATCCTCACAAAGATGATCCAGATTCGACAACACCAATATCATATACTATATTTGGATAATGCTTGGAAGATCAAATTTTTTAAATTAAATTTGTAAATCAAATGATCTGGTTGTTTATAGTTGGATTATCACTTAAGTATTGATTATGACTGGTTCGGTATGAGATCCCGTCCCGAAAATAGGATCCCGAATCCCAAACCGATCCTTTTTGGGATGAAAATCCGAATCCCGATCCCAAACTGATCCTTTTTTGGATGAAAATCCGAATCCCGATCCCAAACTGATCCTTAGGTAATACCGAATTTCGGGATTCCCGAAATAAATTCGTGACTTCGGTATGGTTTCGGGATTTCAGTAGGGCAGAAATTTGGCTTCTTGTTAATGGAAGAAGCTGAAAAATTCAATTCAAACCTGAAGATCAAGCATGCAAAGCAGAAAAGAAATTGAACATGCAAAGTAGAAAAGAAATCGAACATGCAAAGCAGGAATCGACCATGGAAATCCAGAAATCCAAATCAACCAAATCCACATAAAATGTCACAGCCTGTCCCGGGAATTATATATTAGGGGCGTGAAATGACTATTTTACCCTTGACGGGTACTAAGGTACGTATGTATGTGACGTTATTTTGGTTCAAATATTAATCAAATTGGGAGATATATATATTAGTAAGTTGGAATATATTGAAAGGATGATTTTGTTTGTTGGTTAGGGATTACTAAATGGAGGGTGGGGATTGAATTGGACATCAAAACTCACTCTCTCTCTCTAACCCGTAACCCTCTCTCTCTCTGTCTCCACCCCGACACTCTCTCTCTACTCACCCATACGTACGGCCACCCTCAAAACCTTGCAAATCTCGACGGATCGAAGCAACCAAGGTATGTATCTTCATCATTGAGACGTTGTGAGTCGTTTGGTACCAGTTTTAAGAAGTAAAACCTTCGGAATCACGTGGAACCCGAACCTCCATTTTTGGTCACTGTTCATGCGAACGTAAAATGTTGTGTTTCAGGAAATTCTAAGCTTGTAGTGAGCTTAGTGAAGTCCTAAGGAGGCTCGGAGTACTTCGTTTGAAGGATTTGGACGTCGGGATCACGTGGTTCAAGTTTGGCTGAATTTCTTAGAATTTTCCCGGTGAGATTTCTTGATTTTTAGAGCCTTAAACTAGTCTATCGTGATTCTTCATGATTGGGGCTTCAATTTGATATAAAATACGAAGAAAATGGGTGAAAAACGAAGGAGAATAAGAAGTTTTAAAGTTGGCCGGAAACCGGCCGCCGGAAAAACCAGTCCGGCGAGCCAAGGAGGAAGATGATGCGCGTGGGGGTGCGTGTCCCCGTGCTTGTCCTGGCGCGTGGGGGCGCGTGCGGCCTCCAAAATTTTTTCTAAAAATTGTGCGACGTCCGTGACGTCGAGTGGGTCGATGTGGTATATTCATATACCCAATTTGAGCATCGTATGAGAAGTTATTTCGAAATGTTGGTGATGTGCTTTAAATAATGTTATTTTAGTTGTTTCGCATATAGGTGACACTTATCCCGAGGACGAGCGCATCCAGGGACGTCACGGGGGCTACGACCCATCGACTTACCAGTGAGTGGGCAGTTTTGTTTTCGTATTACCTATATACTATTGTTTTCCCAGAAAATGCATTTATATAAGAAAATGTTTTTAAAATGCCATGCATAGAAGTTTATGAAAAATATGAATTGAATGCCAAGCATAGAAGTTTATGAAAAACATGAATTGATATATGATGCATATATGTTGCATGGTGCTGTGGAGGCACAGGTAAGTCAGGTGAGTTCATTTATTCATTTATTCATTTAATTGATTGATGTTGAGATGGTTTGAGCTCATAACCTGCACCCTAGGTGTTAGTGCTTATATTATTCACCACACCGCACGCTCGCCTTGGATCCAAGTAGGTGGATGTCGTACAGACCATGTGAGGGTTCCGACATGCTAGTCGTATAGATCACTAGGCGTGATTCCGACTAGTGGGTGACCTTAGTTATGCGCGCTGATGATTGATGAGAGAAGCACTAGAGCGTATTTTACACATTTCATCGTATAGACTACCTTACGTAGTTCCGAGTGATGTGCAGAGTAGGGCCGTATAGGTCACTGTGGTGACTCCGGCTAAGTGGGATATTGAGCTATTGAATTAATCGTATAGGACCAACTGCAGGGTCTCCGATTGATTCCTTATTTCACCTGATTTATATTTTGATTCATGACATGGCATGTTTTTCTTGAAAAATGTTAAAGATTTGGGAATTGAGTTTTGAGATTATATATGGTTTTATATATACTATTTTCTGGGAATGTATACAGGTTTTACGGTGAGGGGTTAGAAATGTTTTAAATGAAATGTTTTGAGAAATATTTGGTTTTACTGACCCACTCATCTTGTTTTGCGCCCCTCCAGGTTCTAGTTAGCGGTTGGTGACTCTCGAGGTCTTTTTCCGGCTTTTTGACAGACTCTTGACATGTAGGACTCACCTGAGGGTGATGTACTTTTATTTTCGTCCTACTTGACTGCACTTAAACCTATGCTCTGAATTTATGTGTTTGTATTAACTCCTCCTTTTATTCTAGTAGGTTGTTCTTCTAGAGATTTGTTTAAATTCCTTCGTATTATATTATATAATGCTTCCGTGTCGCACTTTTGGTTACGTCACGCTCGCGTGACGGCCAACACGCCTTGATCCTCTAGGTCGGGGTGTGTCATAAAATTAATCTACAAATCCCTAGAAAATTAATCAAGAAATCCAAATCCAAATCGAAACAATCAAAAGCTCTAAATCGTAAATCCCTAATTTGTAAATCCTCATTCGAACCCTAATTCAAAGAAAGCTTTAGAGAGGATAGAGAAGGAGATGGGTCGATACTAGAGACGATAAAGCTTCGAAGATTTGAGAGAGCTTTCGGCAGTAGTAGCTCCTTCCTCTCTCTGCTTCTCAACACGAAAAGTGCTGCTCCATCCTCTTTTTGCTCATTCCTCCTCCTATTAGTGGGAGCCAAAGGCTCCTTCTTTTGAGTTAGGAAGTGGGAACCGAAAGCCAATTGAATTTTGTGCCTTTACTTTTCTTTCTTTTTTTAATTTTATTTTGTGCCTTATGTTAGTGGGAGCCAAAAGGCTCTGCTTTTTGAGTTGGGAAGTGGGAACCGAAACCCAAAAGTCAATAGGAAACCGAATACTTCGGTATTTTTCGGGATTACCGAACAAATGGAATTTGGAAATCAATCTCATATCGAAAATTTCGGTATTTTTCGAGATGGGATTACCAAACTTCGGGATGGTTTTGGTTTGGGTTCGGGACTTTTTCGGTTTGGTTTGGGATTTTTGGGAATTTTTTCCAGCCCTAGTATTGATTGCTTATTTTCTATTTGTGGCACATTATTGGTTTGTAAAATTGGTTATATATTTATGGCCTAATTGGTTTATTAATCCTCATGGTGATAGGATAGTTGGAAGATACTTATTGTAGTAAAAAAAAAAATTAGGGTTTAAATCCCTGTGGTGAAGTCATTTAGGATTTAGGCTCAAAATTGAAAATTCAGATTCCGTTAATTATTAGCACATGAGCCACACATATTAGACTAAAACAAAACTCTCTGCTAATTGTTAGCACATAAAGCTTACATGTAAGACTAACTTTATCTTTTCACATATGTGCCTCATGTGCTCAAGGACGAAGCTAGAGATCTGCATGGATGGGGGCATTCTCAAATAACAAAGTAACAAATTAAAAAGTTCAAGAATGTACTCAACAAAACACTTATATATTAATCCATAAGGTTTTTTATACAACTTATTACAATATCCCTCGACGCGTTTCATGTTTTCAAGTGTTGAATAACACCTTCATTACTAATACCATCAAATCTCTCTCTATAAAAAAATAATTATATTATCATTTATCCATTGATCTCCCATCGAGTTTCTCAACAAAAATTTTATGGCTGAATATGCTCTTCCAACAATGGCAATAGTGCATAAAAAAGTTAATACTAATGTCACAAGCAACTAAAAGAGTATATTTTTTTCAACAAAAAATACTTGAGTGGGGGCATCCGCCCCCGTTGAGCCTAAGCTAGCTTCATCCGTGCATGTGCTAACAAGGGGAGTTGACGAAATTTTAATGTTGGGCCTAAATCCTAACAAATTTCATCACATGAACTAAAATCCTAATTCTTTTTTATCATATGATCTATCTTCTAAAGAACTATTAATTCAATTAAGCCTCTATTTATATATTCCCCGAAATTACGAACCCGCGAGAGACCAGAAAACCGAAAAAATAATAAAAAAAAGAGAGAACAAAATTTGGTCATCGTCACTGTCGTTCTTACACCTCATCAAAATCAAAACTCAAAAGCAATATTCTTGTGAAAAATCATGAGGGTTCGACCTCGACCAACCAGCCGCCCCAATTCCAAACGCGCCGTTTCACCCTCCTAAATTCCCCTCCCCGAACCCTAATTCCACAAATTCTTCTCAATTCCGAATTCGTCCGCCGCCGCTGCTGTCGTTGTGTTCGTAGTCGGCAGCCATGTTTCCGTGGAACATCGCGAAGTCGGCGGAGGCGATGTTCTCGCGGTGGGCCGTGAAGAGAGTATGCAAGTTCCTGTTGAAGAAGAAGTTGGGGCAGTTCATATTAGGCGACATCGACGCCGACCAGCTCGATGTCCAGCTCTCCGAGGGCACCATTCAGCTCAACGACCTCGCGCTTAACGTCGATTTTCTTAATCAGAATGTACGTACGCACGCTTTTCTGTGTTTGGTTTTGGTATTAACTCGTGTTTGGCTGCCGAGAAAATAAAAGAAAAATACAACTATGGTACCCTTGTATTTCTTTCTGTAAATATGAATTTTGCCCCACTTGAGGTGGCTGAAGTTTGAAACCCGAATTCGGTAGTCTTGGTTTGAAAATTGTTTAGGGATTTTGTAAGTTTTAAAATAATTCGGTACGAAGCTGTGGTTTTGAAATATCCAGAATTCATGTTATAATGATAGGAATATGAATACTGCTTTTGTTAGCTGGATGTTATGTGAGTTTTCGATATAGTCTCGGTTTGAAAATTGTTTAAGGATTTTGTGAGTTTTCAAATTATTCGACGCAAAGCTGTGGTTTTGAAATATTCAGAATTCATGTTATAATGATGAGAATATGAATACTGCTTTTCTTAACTGGATGTTATGTGAGTTTTCAATAACTGGGGTAACTTGCGTATTAAGTTTTGGTGGATTTTAGAGAGCTTTTGTACTTTTGTTAACTGCGTCTTAAGTTTATACATGAAATTGTTAATGTTTAATTGTTGTCTTATGGCCAACTTTTTTTTCCCCACAGTTCGGTGCAGCAGCATCGGTGATAATAAAAGAAGGATCTATTGGCTCCCTATTAGTTAGACTGCCTTGGAAGGGCAAAGGTTGTGAGGTTGAAGTGGATGAACTGGAGCTGGTGTTAAATCTTTGCGCAGAGAATAACTCACCAGCTAGTGCCGAAAGTTGCAACCTGGATAAGGATGCCAACCCAGGGACGTTAGATGGTGACATGGCAGACGATGCTGCAAAATCTGCTTCCAGGGATGTGCATGAAGGTGTTAAAACAATTGCAAAGATGGTAAAGTGGTTTCTCACGAGCTTCCACGTAACGATAAAAAGGTTGATTGTTGCATTTGATCCTTGTTTAGAGAAGAATGGAAAGACATTAGGGTGTTCCTCAACCTTGGTGCTTCGAATTTTAGAAACAGAATGTGGAACATGTGTTTCTGAAGATGATAGTCAAAATTCTGATGCAAGATTTGACAACTTTCTTGGGATTAGTCAATTGACCAACTTTGTCAAGTTTCAAGGAGCATCGCTTGAGCTGCTTCAAATGAATGATGCTGATAATCAAACATGCAGTCAGTGCCAGTCAGAAAGAACATTTGGCGAATTTTTTCCAGGGTGCCGTCCACCGGGTGCCACCACTCCAATATTGGTTGGGAAAAGAGGGGGATTTTCAGGGAATATAAAATTAAGCATACCTTGGAAGAATGGGTCTTTAGACATTCGTAAAGTAGATGCAGATGTTTCTATTGAACCTTTAGAATTAAGATTTCAGCCCAGCACAACTAAATGGAGTTTACTTGCTTGGGAAAAATACAAAAATCTGGTGAAAGACAAGAGCAATCATATGCCAGCAGATTCTGTTTATCTTGATTCAACATCTCACTGTGTTTCACCAAGGTCTGTTTGTTCGACAACAGATAAGGTGAGGCCAAGTTGTGGTAGTTTTCCGACTGAATCATCTTCTTTTACCCTGCAAGAATCAGTGGCTGAACCTCTGCTGCCTGGGTCACATCTTATATCAGATTGGGTACCCTTTTTCATCCATCAAAATAAAAAAGATGGTATTGAAGAACTTGATTTTGGCGCAAGGTTAGTGTTATTCTGTTTTGCTATCAGTGTTTTTATCAAGGAACTGCAGCTGACATAACTTTCAGAGATGTCTAGGGTTGTTTAGTTCATTAATATTGAGTATTTTGTTGTCACATTGAGTATTGCTGAACGTAACATTTCATGTTACAAACTTTATATATCTTATTTGTCTGCATCTCGTATTCTCATAGTCACTTTTTGGTCTTTTTGCAGTGTGGATCAGTTTTTTGAATGTTTTGATGGAATGAGAAGTTCCCAATCTGCATTAGGTAACAGTGGGATGTGGAACTGGACATGTTCTGTTTTCACTGCTATCACAGCTGCATCGAGCCTTGCTTCCGGATCTTTGCATGTTCCGCCTGGTGAGTGCAATATGAACCCTATCAACCTAGAAGTTTTAAAGTAAATTACTTCATTGCATATCTATTTTAAAATTTTTTGGGTAAATTATTATATAAAAAACTGAATCAATAATCATTGAAATGTCAGGAATATTTGTGGTGTCAAGTTGTTGTACCCAGGTTGTTGAACTCAGTTTGAAACTTTGCCTAAAATAGACTGTATGTCTTAATTGCTTTTAGATATAGGAGATCTTACATTTCCATTCAGGATGAGCATGAAAGAAAGTTAAAAAATACGAGAAATATAGTTTATCTTCTGGAGATGTACAAGCCCTTGATTTGTAGAGTCTTTAGATGTTACGGTCTCTGATATGCTAGTAAAGATTTCATACTGTGTATCTTTATTTCCTTCTAGACATTTGTCACTGGAATTTTTTATTTTAATCTGTCTACAGAGCAGCAGCATGTTGAAACAAATCTTAAAGCAGCTTTAGCTGGGATTTCTGTTGTCTTTTCATTTCAAGATGAAAAGCAGACGCATTTTTGTGACAATAAGGGGGTTGATTCAGATGTTCTGTACCTAGGTGCAGAATGCCGAGACATCCTTCTTGTTACGCAGGTAATACCTGTGCTTGGGGTATATTTTAGATTTTGAGTTTGATGTCTATGATTTATACCTGTTATTTGGTTCTACGTGATTGTCAGCAACACTAACTTGAAACATCTGATAAGGTCCGCAGGTATGCCCTCAAGAGATAAGGTTCAAAGGAACAATGGAGTATATCGAGGTTGCTAATTACTCAAGTTACAAAGAAGATACCTCTGAGTTTGGCTTTCAAAGGTCTAATACCAATATTAACAGCCATACTCTTTCGGTTCAACATCTTCAAGCTGATGTTCAAAGTGTTCTTCCACTGCTTCCCTCATCTTTTGAAGATACAGTTGTAGAGGTTCCATTTGGGTACAAGGATGTAGTCAGAACTACATTGCTTAAAACTTCAGGTGTTACTCACTGTCAGTTTACTGTGAGTTCTAGTACTTCAAATGGGAGTTTATGCAGGACATCATTTTCACTGAAACTGCCACATTTTGTTTTTTGGGTGGACTTCTCTTTTCTAAATATGCTATTAGAACTGTCTAATGAAGTGGGAAAGCCTGTCAAAACGAACGGTAATCAGACTGAGTTGTCTTCTGAGTCCTCTAATAAGAAGCATGGATCATCTCATGGGGATCTTAGAAGATCTTCTAGTCGTGTTAAGACCTTGTCTTCAACAGAAACTCAGCGAGGTGATATATTGATTCCTAATGCAAGGATAATTCTCTGTTTTCACGACAAAGGTGGTAAAGATGTTAGAGGCTTCTCTTCCTGGGATCAGTTTATTGCTCTTGAGTTTTCTTCACCATCAAATTTTAACAAAGGTGTTCAAGAACGTGGCCCAACTTTAGATGCAAGGTCAGAGAAAATGTATTTTTCAACAGCCACACGTTCTTTACATTTGAATGTTGGTAATCTAGACATTTTTCTCGTCAGTCCTGCAAGTACGGATAATGCTGGGATCAGCTCTGGAAACATGCAGAGGCATACATTTGCTGCAAAAAAAATAATGTCCGCCAGCAACAGTACGGGCCGTCTATCTGTTATTAGTATGCTTTGGCAGGAAGGTTATGTGACTGGCCCTTGGATAGCAAAGAAAGCCAAGTGCTTAGCTGGTTTTGAGGAATCAAGGAGCATTTCTAAATTTGTTGGTAAAGATCATGAATTTGCTTCAGTATCGACTGTTAAAGATCTGCAAGATTTGAATTCTCAAACTCAACAGGAGATTATCTTGAGCTCCGCGTTTTCCCTACATGTTTGTCTACCCTCTGTTTCAATAAATTTGGACTATTCTCAATATAAAGGTTTATATTGTCTATTAGATCAAATGTTAAATGACTTGAGCTCGGACTGTGATTCAGTCAATTTTAAGGAAGCATCTTCCACATCCCAGACATCTATCCTTGTTAGCTGTGATTCTGTTGAAATTTTGATTAGCCTGGATGTGAAGGAGATTGTCAAAAGCTCAATACAGAGTGAACTTCCTGGGTCGTGGCATCAGCTGAAACTGAAAATTCAGAAGCTAGATATGCTGTCTGTCTCCAGTATTGGAGGTATATCAGGTGCCAATTTTTTCTGGCTGGCCCATGGTGAAGGTAAATTGTGGGGTTCTATAACTGGTATTCCTGATCAGGAGTTTCTTCTGATTGCGTGCAGCAACTCAACAATGAAACGCGGTGATGGAGGGGGCTCTAATGCATTATCCTCCAGGCTAGCTGGTTCTGATATTGTACATTTGTGGGATCCCAAAAGTTTTCATGGTTCTACGTCTGTAACTGTCAGATGTGCCACAATTGTTGCATTAGGTGGTCGCTTGGATTGGGCAGATGCACTATGCTCTTTTTTCATTATTCCTTGTGAAAATGAAGCGGAAAAGTGTAACAAAAAGGATGAATTTAGTGCACCTCGCGGATCTTCCTTTGTTCTTAACTTGGTTGATATTGGATTAAGTTATGAGCCCTACCTCAAGAATGTGGTGGTCAGGAGTGAAGCTTCAGATTCTGAGCCCAGTTCTTCATATGTCAAGGAAGAGATGGGTAAGGAACATGTTTCTTGTCTTTTGGCTGCATCTTCCTTGAATCTTTCAAACTCAACCAGGGCAGGCTCAGTAGAAAATGATTACAGAATAAGAGTGCAAGATCTTGGGCTTCTCCTCCGTTTAATGTCAAAGCCTGAGGATGTTGGTGGCATTTATAGTGCAGTACATCTTCACAAGATTGGGTATGTTAAAGTTGCCAGGGAGGCACTGGTAGAAGCAACTTTGAGAACTAATTGTAATAGTGGCCTTCTCTGGGAGGTAGAATGTTCAAAATCTCACATCTATGTGGAAACTTGCCATGACACCATGTCCAGTCTGTTACGTTTAGCTGCCCAACTTCAACAGCTATTTGCCCCTGACATGGAGGAATCAGTCATGCACTTGCAGACTAGATGGAATAAGGTACAGCAGGAACAAGAGAGCAGAGGTTTTCATGATGAAGCAAGGAACTGTGGTAGTGATCCTTTACGAGCAACTTCTCAATTGCACACTGCTGGTGCAGTTACAGAGAGTGAAACTCAGTTGGTTGGGTTAATGGATGAGATATGTGATGATGCATTTCTCTCGGATAAGAATCAGACCTGCCATTCTGAGTCGCAAATTGGTATCTCATTTGATCAAGACCTTGGAGAGGCTCATTATTCCAGCATTGCAACTCCTGATATTCTTTCACTTGGTGCACCTTATGATGGGTCAGTGCCTGAAGCAGAGTTGGAAAGTAGTCAAACATCATTTCTACAAGAAGGTAATGTTCTGGAGTTAATAGAAGGGTATTGTTTATCTGATTTACGGCCTCTTTCGGAATTATCTGCCAACAGACAATCATCGAATGAGATTGTAAAATGCAAATCCAAGAATTTCATAAATGGAGATGTTGGAGGAGAAAGTAATGGATGGTATGGTACTTCCATTAGCATTTTAGAAAACCACATTCCTGAAGCATGTGAAAATAGTATGAAACAATCTGCCGAAGACAATCTTCCTTTTATTGAAGGTATAAAGTGCAATGATTTTGGAAAAGCCATTGGACGTGTACTTCTTAAGAACATTGATGTTAGGTGGAGAATGCTTTCTGGGTCAGACTGGCATGATTCTAGATCAACTGGTCAGAGATCAGTGGAATTTAGCGGAAGGGATGCTACTGTATGTTTAGAGCTTGCACTATCCGGAATGGAGTTTCAGTATGACATTTTTCCTGTCGGTGGAATCTGTGTATCTAAGCTCTCTCTTTCAGTTCAAGATTTTTATCTATATGACAGGAGCAAAGAGGCTCCTTGGAAACTGGTAAACCTGCTATACTTTCACACGAAAATTTTACTTTTTGTGCTTTACAGAGTTGATTAATTATTTATCTTTTTTGTTTGGAAGGTACTCGGATATTATCATTCAAAGGACCGACCTCGAAAATCATCTTCGAAAGCATTCAAGCTGGACTTAGAATCTGTCAGACCAGATCCTTTAACTCCTCTTGAAGAGTATCGGTATCCCTTCTGCTTTATATTATAATTAGTGTATGGTTAAGTTGGTTGTACAAATCTGCTTAGGAATGATGGTGATTTAACAGTATTATTCGAGTCTTGGTTCTTATATTATTTCCTTGTAGGTTACGCGTTGCACTCCTTCCCATGCTATTGCATCTTCATCAGTCCCAACTTGATTTTCTCATTAACTTCTTTGCGGCAAAGAGCTCTTCAACTGATCATTCTCCGGGTGGTCATCAAGATGCTGATGGTTCAAAAGTCTTGCCAGTAAAAAGTAATGATCTTGCAGGGCATACCATTGAAGAGGAGGCATTTCTTCCTTATTTTCAGGCAAGTTGTTTCCTCGTCCTCCCTGGTGTGCTTTGAGTTTTTAGCTTTCAACCTAGTTACAACTTTATGTGTGTTTGCATGGGAAATATCAGTCTTGCTTCATTAAGCCTTTTCACAGTAAAATGGGTCATTTGCGTCCTTATTTTTTTAAGACTGCTGAGGTCCTCAAACATGTATTACCTCAGGGCATGTTCAAAGCCAATCTCCATTATAATGATTATATCCTCTCTTCAAGAGGAAAAAAAAAGGAATGGGAAACTAGAGAAATATAAACAAAAGAGTGGTATCAAATTTTTCTGGATGGATCAGAGAAACAGTCAATGAAACTCATGGGATGATAGATCCTGAGAGAGATACCGTTCAGGTAGGAGGTGATGCTCATAAATCTCTATGCTCTTGTATGTGAATTTTGTGAAGGGATGCACTATTTTGTGTCTCTCTTTTCAACTAACAGACAACTCTATGTAGGCTGTGAGTAGATTGACACTGATTAGTTGATGGTTCCTTATTACACATGAGCATAGCAAAGCAGCTGACATCCAATTATTTGTCTTTGCTACCTGTGCATTTCTAGGTTGCTCTGATTATGTCAAATTTCAATATGTGGTTACATAATTTATTTCATTTTTAGAATTTATGCCTTGTGATTTTTCTAAACAATAATGTGAGAATACATATTCCAACTGCTTACATTTTCGTTTTTCCCCTTCAGAAGTTCGATATATGGCCTATTCTAGTTCGGGTTGACTACAGTCCCAGCCGTGTTGATCTGGCAGCATTAAGAGGCGGGAAGTATGTAGAACTTGTAAATCTTGTTCCATGGAAGGTAAATACTTTGCTTCTTATATTGAACATTATGAGGTTTTGTACAAGGGTATAAAAAGGCTATGCTTGATACTTATTTGTCCTCGTATATCTGATTGTGAAAAGACACAAAATTGTTATATAGTGTCATGAAGGATACTATGCTTTGCTCCTGGTATTGCTTCCCATGATATTTTTTTGTTCTTCCTTGTAAACCATGACTCCATGATTCTACTGCTTCTGTTTGTTTGGCATTAGTCTTCCAACTTTTTCATTTTTCCTATCCAGTATGCAAAGTTTAGCCATTTATCCAAAAAATTTAATGAGTCTTATCCTTTTTGTCTTTGGGTTTATGCTTCTTATTGTCCTATCTGTTAACTTGAGTTCAAGAAGTTGGAGTTTTAGTTTTCATTTTCTTTTATAAAAAAGCTTGGAAAATTTATGTATTACCATATACTGGAGTTCTGAAATTCTGGAGTGAATAAACAGAAAGGTTTCAATTAAGCCAACTCGATATAAATGCATATACCCCATGCACTCACACAGGCAGATACATGTTTTTATAACTTTAAAAACTTCAACGAAGTGGGACATAACTTTAAAAAAACTTCAAAGAAGTGCGATGTTTATTTAATGTGTAAACCATTGATATTTTTCTTTTGTTACTCGGTGGTATTGTTCATCCTTGTTATGCTTCTGTTTCAGAATCTTGTTGTGATAGAAACTAAATTCTACTTGTGCTAGCGAGTTTAGTAGTCCAAACCCTGATGTCTAATTATCTGATCTGTGCGTTCCATTGCATTCGTTTAAATCTTCTTTCATTGAAATTCACTGAGGAACTTATTGGCCATACTTTCACAAATAAATTCAGGGCGTTGAGCTACAGCTTAAGCATGTTCATGCTGTTGGTATCTATGGATGGGGCAGTGTATGTGAGACAATTATAGGAGAGTGGCTAGAAGAGATTTCTCAAAATCAGGTTTTAGTGGCTTTACCCTTACTGTTTTGGAATTCTTCCCCCCCTTCAAAAGCTAGTGGATGTATAACAAGTTTTCTTTAATAATGTAGATTCATAAAATATTGAGAGGTCTTCCAACAATTCGGTCGTTGGTAGCAGTTACTGCTGGTGCAAGGAAGTTGGTTTCTTTGCCAATTGAGAGTTACAGGAAGGACAAAAAACTACTTAAGGGAATGCAAAGAGGTAAGTTGAGTTCATTCAAATGTTTTCCTTCTGTAACCTGTGCATGTCAGTTTTGGGCGTTTGTGTTTTAGTTGAAGTATTTAAAAACAAAAACACAAAAGAAACAAAATATGTAGCTCTTAATTTTGATCGTTGACTCAAGGTTATATCTAACTTCAATGTCAATTAACTGAGTTTAGATAAATGAGTACTTTCTGGTTATTCAACAGTATATAAAGCCATGTCGTCACTTGTCACTGGTACATTGTCAATAATTAAATAATTTTTGGTATCCATGATGGGGCTACTTGCTACCAGGTACAATTGCATTTCTTAGAAGTATTTCTCTTGAAGCTGTTGGACTTGGAGTACATTTGGCCGCCGGGGCATATGATATTTTGCTCCAAGCGGAATATTTACTTACAGGCATTCCTTCTGCGCCATGGTCTGTACCACATAAAATGAAAACCAACGTTCGATCTAATCAACCTATAGATGCTCAACAAGGAATTCATCAGGTGAAATTTCCAACCTTGGAAGTTGCTTGCAAATATTTGGAAATAGTTGTCCTAAATTCCCAATACTGCGGGGAACTAAAAAAATTAGTTCTTTCAAAATCTGAAATTTCAACCCAGAGCTGTTCTGTTGGCTAAAAGAAAATGATCCTGAAAACAAGTTAATTATCTTTCTTTGATAGGCTTATGAAAGCCTTAGTGATGGCCTGGGGAAATCTGCTTCTGCCCTGATACGGACTCCTTTGAAAAAATACCAGCGTGGAGCTGGTGCAGGACCAGCTTTGGCAACTGCTGCTCGGGCAGTTCCTGCAGCTGCTATAACTCCGGCTTCTGCTTGTGCTAGTGCTGTGCACTGCGCTCTTCTTGGCTTCAGAAATAGGTCAGTCTTGCATTTTTTATTTTGTTTTGTTTATTATGACAATAAAGAATATTTCATAATATATTTGACACATTGATTTCTAAAACCAAGATTTACTGTGGTGCTCGTGTGTGCAGCCTTGATCCTGAGCGTAAGAAAGAGTCCATTGAGAAATATCTGGGCCCCCCTCAACCATGGGAACAAAACTAATGGTTCGAACGAATAAATTCTGATTAATACTGCTATCTTTCAGCGGAATATTTATTGCATATCCATCACATTGCACATCCCAGATTGGTAGCTTACTTTTTGTTTGTTGTTCTTTTATTACTGTAGGTGATTAAACTCGCGACTGAAATCTTGAACTTCCTGTATTCCTGGAGAAGAGGAGATCAGGAACGCGCCATCTATTCTTGCATTATAACATATGTATCATGTGAGTTGAACTTTCTGTCCATATTAAATAAAGTTTTTGCAAAACACGTGTGTTTGTGTGTCTCTCAAATCGGGTGTTAATTATGAAAAGCCTTCATAACTAAAGCCTTCATAACTATAATTTCCGATTGCCTTTGTTAGATAATGGGAAACAGAGAAACTGCTATATTAGAAATATTGTCTGTAGCTATTAGCTGCCGAGGATCAGGCACCTATTGTTATGGACAAGATATCTTTAACTTAGCATGATCCTGGACAGATAATCTGTTGTCTATATGATTTCTCTTTTTCATAAATGTGGCTTGATTTTCAAGGTAGTTACGTGCAGTCTAACTGTTGCAGGTGTACAGTTACTGGAACTATTTACCGGATTCTTTCCATCGGAACAAGACCATCTGGTAGTTCTGTACAAAATGTAAATTTCCAAATAGTGCTCATAATTCTTGGCATACCCCAACAGACGTTGTAGATATAGTGTCCGATTGGCTTAGTTAGGAATTCTTTTAAAAGGCATCATCAAGTGTATGTTGCTTTGTGTTTGTTGTAAATATTTATTCAAATATTTTTTCTCAATGGGCAAGGTTGCTAGTCAGGAAGATTTGTTGTCATCTCCTTTTAATCTTTTTCTTGGGTTTTTTTCAAGGGTGTCCCTCTTTTGTTTATTCAGCTATTCGTACATATGTCCCGAGAAAGAACTAACTAGGGGTGGGCAAACGGGTAGAGGACTTGCGGATCGGGGTGAGGCGGGGCGTTGTTATTTTTTGAGAGTCCTAATATTTAGATTAACTGGGCCCTGGACCGGCCCGTTTAAAATGTAATCAATAAGATTGAATGATTAACAATTATCCAATATCAATTGTTGGATGAGATTGTTTCTCTGACCTAGTCCCTCCCTTCCCGAGTCCCACACTAAACTCACCTATCCCAATCCTCTCTATCTCCCTATACGACATCATCGAAACCTAGACCATCGATCCATCGTCATCACCCCATCACCGCCGCAGCGACCATCACCACCCCATCATCGGCATCTAGATCTCTGGTTAACCGATCATGATCATCACCCTCATCATTGACGGCACCAACCATCTCGATTCCTCGACAACACCACTCATCTCGATTCCTCGACGACAGCACCGTCGTCGCTACCAACATCACCCCATCACTTTCTTGAATAGTAGAAATGGATTTGCCCTGTTTATTTTTAAATGAAATCAAAACTGATTGCAGGAAGGCTTGTGGAGTCGTGACAGCTATGGGAATAAGACTAAATAGGTAGGCAAGTTGGAGATCTAGTAGCATATGCTGGTCAGCAAATGAGCTCATATGCGGAAGAGCGTATCCTTCCTGCAAACAAAGCTTTGATGAGGAAGACGACCTCAACGAGGTCGTCCCACCTGTGCTGACAAAAAAAAAAAAAAAAAAATTATAATTGGACCCGTGGACTTGGTTCGAATTGGCCCGTTTCATACGGACCGAGTAAGGTCTGGTTTCAAATTCAGAAATCTCAAAACCCGACTCGGCCCGTCTCATTTCATTTTTAACCGGTTCCAATCCAATTCCTTCAAATTTGGACCTGACTCAGCCTGTGCCCAGCCCTAGAACTAACAACTGCAAATATCTTTGGTAATTACGTGTTTGACAAGTTAGCGATTTGATTTCCTCCCGACACTTCCTCGCCCTCTTTAGTTGCAGCTCCTGAACCAAAATATTATCAATGACATATCTACATTTAGGGCAAGGGAGCATGGGAATCGAACTTCGAGATTCATCATTAATAAAAGTATGCCTAATTTTGTGTTGATTGATTAGTGCTAAAGGTATGGTTGGACGAGGGTTCTACAAGAATCATGGAATTGATGTCAAGTTATGAAGAAATGGACTGTAAAATGTAACATGGAATTAGAGAAAATCTCCATGAGCCTTACAAAAGTAGGTAGGAGTATGGCTAGAAAAAAAATATCGAATATTCTGAATTGTACCGATTTAGTCCGAAACCGAACTCAAAAAGGCCTGATAGGAGCATATTTATGCGACTTAGTTAGCTTGTTTTCTTGCATTTTCATAGTTAGTTTCTGTTTATTATAGTGATTTAAGCTATTTTCGTGTGTTTGTAGGTCTAATTGGCAAAGTTGGCAAGAAAGTGCATTTTGGAGCATTTTAGAGCAATTTTGGGCTGGAATGGATTGAATGCATGTGGAGCACAAGAAATTGACGTTTTTGAAGACCAAATGAGTCTAGGAATGTGCTAAAGAGATGGAGAAATTAATTCAAGACGTGGAAGATGAGGAATTAGCTAGAAGGAAGGAGCATTATCCATGATTCTAGAAGCCCTTTCTGGAAGCATCCCTTCTAGAAAGCTTATCCCTGCCTTAAATTTATGCCGCACCACCCCCTTTTTGGAAGCATCCCTTCTAGAAAGCTTATCCCTGCCCTAAACTTATGCCGCACCACCCCTTCTAGAATCCTTAGAAAGGTGGCGCCTCTTCCCTCTTCTAGAAGCTTAAGAACCTGCCACAACACATTCCTTCTAGAATACCTAGAAATGTGCCGCACCCTCTTCTTCTAGAAGCCCTAAAATCTGCCAAAACCCTAGTCCTTTTTCCTCTTGGATTGGGCCAAGCCATATCCTTGTCCTCCAAGAAATTGGTGCCGCAAACCCTAGCATATAAATACATCATTATGGTGCACAAATTAGACCACCACACCCCATATATTCTACACCATAATTCGCACCATATACACAAAAATTCATCAAGTGCCGTAGCTTTGGAGGAGAGAAGACTTTGCCGTGGCTTCCATTGGAGAAGAGGAGGGTTGTGCTGCAAGCCACCTGCAACCATTGGAGACTTTCAAAGTTCTTTCTTCCCTCGTTTCGTTTCCATGTTTATTTTACTTTGCTTTTCAATTATTGTGAATATGAGGAACTAATTCCTTTTTAGTTAGAGATGAATTGGAAGCCATGGACATATGTTTTATATGAATTGATTACCTTCAGTTATTGTTTCATAAAACATGAATGTGATTTACTTATCTGCGTTATTGAGAACTTATTCTTGTGTGTTTATTAAGGATGCATACTTAGTTTGCATGCAGGGATTTGATGCTAAAATATAAGGGAATTTCACCTAATCGTTATGAACTTATATTTATAAGTAGTGAAGATTGCTAGTCACAATCGTGTAAGTAAATTCTTGGCAGGAGTATCATGCAGTTCATAGTTATGAATGCCTTGTCAATGCTTATGATTTTCATAGAACTTAGTGATTTTGATATGTATCTCTATCATGTTGTTCATATAGGGAACTGAGAAGAATAATTTGGTTGCGATGCGCTGTCCATCCAATTCAATGAACTTAGGAAAATCTGAAAGTTAATTAGTGCATTCACAATTAATTTGGGGCATTGTCATTTATGGTTTAAAGAAACAATACTGGAAATCAATTTGTATGCATATGTTTCATGTGTGGAGAAGGACCCTCTAGCTAGTTTTTCACCATTCAAATCACCCCTAATTTCGTACCTAATTTACTTTATTTTGCAATCTGTTTAGTTTAGTTAATTTCGTCCAAATCAATCCCCCCTTTAATTAAGTGTGTTAGATTAGTTAGAAACGTGTTCAAATCTACCCAATTTAGTGTTTTGAGTCTTACCAGTCTTAATTTCGTCCAAATAACTCCCTAGAGTCTGTTTTGAGTCTGTTTGCTAGTATTGTGCTGTTTAGAGTCTGTTTAGTGTGTTTTGAGTTTTTAGTGTCTAGTTGAGTGTTTCTAAGTCTAGTTTTGTGTTTTTGAGTCACATTTATGGAGATTAGCATCCCTAGTTAATTCCCAGCCTAGAACGATCCCTACTTTCATATACTACAACTATCTTAATAGGGTTTAATTTGTGTGTTAGTTTCTATCACATCAAGGCCCCAACCGAAAATCCGAATTGCTTGGAACTCGAAACCGAACCGATCTCAAAAAGTTTGGTATGGGATTCGGGATCTCATATGCATTATTCGGTAATCTCGAACTGGACCGAAACATATTTTATAATATATACATATATATAATTTTAAATTAGGTTTAAGAATTATGTGGACTAACGGATTGGTTGAGATTTAATATGAACTGTCCAATCTAACTTAGGGTTTCAGTCTCTCTCTGTTTCTCACATTGTCATTCTCAAACCGTCCTTCATCTCTGTCGAGTTCTCTATTCTTTCCTCTGCCTCTGCCTCTCCTTTGCCCACCTTCTTCGAGTCTCGATTATGGCCACCAGATCATACCCTGCCATCTCACTATAGCCACCACACCATATCCTTTCTCTTGTTCTTGACTCCGTCTCTCATATCTCTCTCCTTCTCGATCGAACGACTCTCGAGGCCCAAAATCGAGGTATTTGTTTCGAAATTTATGGTTTTGTTTCGAATAGGGGTTTGGATGTGATCATGAATTTGAGCATGCCTTTGGGTGCTTAATTTATGAGCATGAATTTAAGTTATTTATATTTCTCCATTTGGAAGTTGAATTTAAGTCAAAAGTTATTTAGATTGCTGCATTCCTAAGGATCTTAGCACCTTGAATGTAGGATTCCTGCACTTGAAACTTTCTTCACTCTTGTTGCTCAAGACCCCAGTCTCGAAGCGTACCGAAATACTGAATTTTTTTTAAACTCCCGAAATTCGGGAATACTGAAATTTTGGTTTGGAATTGGTTTGAATTCTCGTTCCGAAGGTATCGGTTCAAGAATCAGTATGACATTAGGGTTTTATAGATGACACCTCCCAAGGAGGGTTTTCCAAATTCTTCCACATGTTTTTTTAATGCTCGTGGAGGTTTGTTTTTCTTCCCTAATCTCTATTGTTTGTGTCATACAACTGGTTCAACCCATTTAACAAGGTTAACATATGGAGATGATTTTCACACCTTCTTTTTAGCCATCAGATTAAATAAATCTAACAAAAACAATGGTTAGGATTGAACATGATTATGTGAGGCTAAAAAAGATGTGTGTTAGATTAAAAAGAGTGTGTTTATCATTTTTCTTAATAATATATAATTTGTGTTTCAACCCACCCATTTAATCCAAATATGACATGCTTTAGACCTACTCTAACCCTTGAAGTAAAACTCAAATTTTAGGTTCTAAAACCCTATCCCGACTTGCACCAACCCTTTTGGGCCAAATTTGAGTTTTAACCCAAAACTCATTTGTGGGACAAATTTAGGCCATAATCTCCCCGGGTTAGTGGGCTGGCAGCCATATAAGTGTACTTTTTTTTAGTTTTATATTTATAAATTCATTAAATCCAACGGTTAAGATCTAATATGATTAAATCCAACAGTAAGAAAAAAAGATCTAATTGTCCAATTTAAATCCAACGGCTAAAATAATTTTAAAAAAAAATTTCTTTCATGTGTTTCATATTCTTTCATAGTGTTCTACGAGTCACATGGTGTCGGTTTAGTGATGTTTCAATATTTAATGGAATCTAAATATTTTTTGGTTAAAATGTTCATAAAATTAAATTAGGATAGTCTACATAATTATTTTTCTTTTAAAAAATTAATTCAAGAAAAAAAAAAGGGTTAATCTCTGTTTACTACCCTCATGTTTCGTGGTTTTCAACATTTAGTACATCATGTTTTTTCCGTCCCAGAGTCATATCTAAAGTGTAAATTTTGGGATAGTCTCATACATCCGTTAGTCAAACCGTTAACTCTCCAGTTAATTGATGATGTGGTGCCTATTTGGACAATGATTGGGCGCCACGTGTCATTAAGGATCCACGTGGAAATTAAAAATTCAAAAAAATTATAAATTAATTAATTATAAATAAATTAAAAAAAAAAACCTAAAAGCTTCCCGTATTCTACCTCCCCCATTTCTTTACTTTGCAACGCCAACCCACCCCCTCACCCAGTGCACCCTCTCCCTTCCTCATCCTCCCGCACCCTCTCCCTCCCTTCCGTATTCTGCAACCCACACCCTTTCACTTCCTTCTCTCCTCCATCCTCTTCTGCAATCCGTCCGCCAAGTCTCCCTCCCGCCGTCGTGATTTCGGTTCCCCCTTATTCTTAGGTAATTGTTATCTGGGTTCTCTTTTCTTTCCCCAATTCTAGAAGTGGTTCTACTTGTTCCCGATCAAATATTTGAAATTCTCAACTAAGTTTGGTTTTCGATCTCCGATTTTTTTTCCCCTTCTTCTTCTTCTTCTTCTTTTTCTGGGTTGGGGAGGGGGGGAAGGACGAACCGGGTTTGGTTTTTTTTTTCCTTCTTCTTCTTCTTCTTCTAGGTTGGGGATGGAACTGGTTTTGGGTTGAGGGAGGGGGGGGAGGACGAACTAGGTTTTGTTTTTTTGTTTTTGTTTTTTTTTTCCTTCTTCTTCTTCTTCTTATGAGTTGGGTGCGGGACTGGTTTTTTCTTTTTGTTTTTTTTTCCTTCTTCTTCTTCTTCTTCTTCTGGGTTGGGGGGAGAAGGGATGGGCTTTTTTTTTACTTTTATTTAATTAATTTTTTTAATATTTTTAATGACACGTGGCGCCCAATCATTGTCTACATGGGCGCCACGTCATTACTTAACAGGAGAATTAACAATTTGACTAACGGATGTATGAAACTGTCCCAAAATTAACACTTTGGGTATGACTCTGGGACGAAAAAAACTTGATATACTAAATGTTGAAAACCACGAAACATGAGGGTAGTAAATAGAGATTAACCCAAAAAAAATTATCCTAAATTCATTCTTTAATAATTTCGGGCTAAAAGTTTGACCCAGAAAGATTGGAGCAGAAAAACTGTTTCTAGGTTAAAACCTAAATTTCTGGGTTAAAAATTTTAGGTTTTAACCTAAGGGTTAGAGATAGTCTTAACATAAGCGTGGAAGCCAATTAACTCGTATATGACCATATAACCTATATAATGCGGGATAATTTGTTTCAACTGAATGCGGAAAGACAAGTTTAGTATATGGGTGACACTTAGTAGTTAATACTACAGTCTAGTGCTATTTCTCTCTTTTTGTAACTTGAAAGTAAGATTTTAGGTTCAAATCTCGTGATGATGAATTGGATACCAATTTATTCCTCCACGACAGCTGTAGTTGTTCTTATCTCTGCGGTTGTACTATGTTGCTAGATCCTTTCCCAAGTGGAAGGACTCCAACTTCTGAGGCTCTAGTGGTTGAGATTGATCCCTGAAAAATAGGATCTCTCCGAGCCCTCTATATGCTAGGGTTTGATGAATGAAAATATAAATGAATTACTCTCTCTTTACCTTCTCTTTGCAGTTTTGTTCTTCAATTTCCAGATTTCTAAAACCAAGCTTTCTTACAAAAATTAACTCTAAAGATCAGTCTGGTACCATTTCAACATCTGTTCCATGTCTAGGGGCGGAGCCACTAAAGGGCAAGGGTAGTTATAAGATATATCATAATCTCCTTTTATTTCTGGTAAGTTTAGTTGCAATCTTGAAGTTCATGGATTTGGGATTCTCTTGTTCTAGTTATAATGGTGTAGCTTCTTCTACTTGTTAATTACTTCACGTTCATCTTTGGGCGAAGGAGATTAATCTAGGTCCAAGTTTTCGAGCGCAGTAGCTCATCTAAATCTCAGGATTTATCGCTTACTACTTTTAAGCTAAGAATGTTGGGTGATATATACATATTTTTTTTATTGGCTTGAACTTCTAGTCCATCTGCTCTTAAATATTAGTTGGATTAAGTGACTCTATGGTCGACACGGTATGAAAATTGTAATCTACCTCTATCTTGCATATGAACCTAAGATGTTTCTCCATCTAAGTTGAGATAAATAAATAGAAATACAATCAATCTATACCGTATTTTATGCAAAAAAAAAATAAAGTTTCATATTTGTAAAAGGTCCTTCATGATGTAAGACCCTGGCTCTGCTACTGTTCATGTCTTCCGTTAGGTCGAAAAAATGATTCCAATGGATACGCTAACAAAAAAAAAATATCACCTTCGAAAATGTGAAGTTCTGGATGATTTGCTGCCCTTTCGAAAATGTATATGCAACAACTTGAGGAAGTTTAAGGTCTGAATCTCTATAATGGCATCAACAGTGGTGTCAAGAAAAGTCAGAGCCAATAACTTCATTCCTTTTCAAGCTCTTCCACTTTTATGCGACGAACGATGTTCACTGGGGTTCTTGGATCAAGAGCTTGCAGTATAAATTTTATCCCCAGTTTTCAGCTTACGGCTGTAATATCCCATCAAACCACACTCACTTTAATGTAGGAGAAATTTCTCAAAGTTCTTGGAACCCCACCTCATCATTGACACTTGGAAGTACCACTCTAATCATATGGTGCCCCCCGCTCCTCTAAAAGCCACATGGTTTGATCTTTTCTAAAAAATACTAAAATTGAAAAATGATTCTATGATACCTTTAATAAAAATAAAAATAAAAGTATTGATACTGTTGATGCACAAAACCGGAGGTCTTGGAACAACATAAATCTGACCATGAATCTGCAAGAAAGTAAATAATACAAGATGTATCATGGTTCACCCTAAGGTTTAGGCTACGTCCACACTGATATTGTATTTCTGAGGGAGAGAGAGCTCTGAATGAGAGTGAGAGCTCTGAGAGGATGAGGGGGCTTAAGAAATGGCCTCCCCTAATTGTGAGGGTGAGGAGTCATTTTATAGAATAAGGGCTCCTCACTTATTACATGTTTGCCCATTCCTTTATTACATAAATACATTTAAGTCCCCCGAGTATTTGTACGAGATCTAAATACGGAGGCCCTAAGTATGGTATAAATAATAGTCCCCCAAGTCTTCAGTCAAGAGAGTCTTTTGGCTGGAGACTTGAAATTCAGTCCATGTGTGGGCCGAAGTAACTAGATGTTGTCTTGAACTGATGCTCGATATGAGGCGGTGCTCAATCTGAAATGATGCTTAACTAGAAGTAGCACATGCTGTGAGGCTGCGAGATTCGTGGCTTATGTTGCCTTGGTTGGCTCGGCTTGTGGCGTTGAAGGTGAGGGAGTCCCTTTTATAGAATAAGGGCTCGCTCTTCAATACATAAATGATGGGTTATGAGTGATGCTCGCGGTGAGGCGGTTGCTCAGCTGGCGGCGATGCTCTCTAATGAAGGTGAGGGATTCCCTTTTATAAAATAAGGGCTCGCTCCTTAGTACATGAATAATGGGTGCTCTCTAATGAAAGTGAGGGAGTCCCTTTTATAGAATAAGGGCTCGCTCCTCAATACATAAGTGATGGGTTAAGTCCCCCGAGTATTTTTCATGAGGCCCAGTTGAGGCCCAATATATGGTGTATAGTGTAGTCTCCCAAGTCTTCGGTCAATAGAGTCTGTTGGCTGGAGACTTCAAATTGAATCCATGTATGGGCCGAAGTGGCGGTTGTTCGGAGGCGGTATTTGTATACCCTGCACTGAAGCTTTGTAGGTGAAGCTTTGCAAGTGAAGCTTTGAAGCTGGAGCTTTTGTAAATGAATCTTTTGAAGTGTAGAGCTTTGTAAATGAAGCTTTTGAAGCTAGAGCTCTGTAAATGAAGCTTTTGAAACTGATTGACATGAGTGATGCTCATGAATGTTTATGTTGATTGACATGAGTGATGCTCATGAATGTTAACATGAGTGATGCTCATGAATGTTGACATGAATGATGGTCATGAATGTTGACATGAATGATGGTCATGAATGTTTATGTATGATTGTCATGAGTGATGCTTATGAATGTTTATGTATGAATGACATGAGTAATGCTCATGTATAATTTGGAGTACTGGGCGTACTTTTGATCACCTGGTTGGTGGCATGAAGGAGAGTACGGGTTGTACATTTCATCACCTGGTTGGTGGCATGAATGGCTAGTTGCCAAATGATATTAGAGTACGGGTTGTACATTTCATCACCTGGTTGGTGGTAATAGCGGCAGGTTGCCGAATAATTTTGGAGTACTGGGCGTACTTTTGATCACCTGGTTGGTGGTAATAGCGGCAGATTGCCGAATAATTTTGGAGTACTGGGCGTAGGTTGCCGAATAATTTTGGAGTACTGGGCGTACTTTTGGTCACCTAGTTGGAGCTATTTTGGGCTTATGGGCCTTCGCCCTACACAACATTCCAGCCCATTTATTTTGGGTTTTGCCGTTTTTTTTTTTGTTTTTTTTACCCTCTGATGGGGTTTATACAGATGTCTGTGAAAGGTAAGAAAAATAAATCACATCATTCAAAACAAAGGTTTCGACACAAAAGCTTCGACAGTTGCTGATCGTTGGTGCGTTGCTTTTGCTTTTGCTTTCACTTTCGTTTTCTGCTTTGCTTTTGCTTTTTTTTTCTGCTTTGCTTTTGCTTTCTTCTTTTCTCTAAAATGGCAGCTGCTTTGGACAGCCTTTCCGACATTTCCCATTTGCTTTTCTCTGGCTTTTAAAAAATAGGAACATGCATCCGTCGACAAAAGCAAAAGTATAATCTTTCTCTTTTAGCTTTTGCTTTTACTTTGCAGAGTGCAGATGTCACTCAAGTTCTCTGTTTCCCCATGCACCTTTGTTGCTTCTGTGGATGCTAGCTAAGCCTGAGTACCGCTCAAGGCTTTCATCTGAATGTGGTTGTGGTCGAAGAAGGGGATCTGATAAAGGCACCGGAGAAAGAGACAATAGAGGGAAGGGCACCATTTTTTGAGGCCTTCTGTGGGTAAGGATAAGCAGCCTTGCGCTTTGGCCGCGAAGGAGGCACGTGTGCTGTTGTCCCGCTCTTTTGAACTTTCAAGAAGTAGTCATGGGCATGACTTCGAATCTCTCCCACCGAACGCCGACCACCACCAAAGCATCCCACAACCATCCCTCTCGGCCTATTGATTAAGAATCTCGCTGTATGTTTCCAGATCTGTTCTTTGGAGTGTGGCAAATATGTAATTAGTTGTCAAAATTCTTAATTCCTCTTATATATGCCCCTTCATCAAAGCTGAAGAGAATATGGAGTGCCGGAGCCTCGGGAATCTAGAGCGCCGAGCCTACAGGTCCGCGAGCGACTCAGCTGCAGTACCACGACGAAGCTGGTTTGGGGCCTCTTGCTCGTACAGCCAGTGCGAAGCTTGTGAGTTTTGACGCACGGAAGGCTGCAAGAGCGTACGGAGCAGCCTGGACATTTTTACTTGGATGATTTTCCTCTGCACTCTTCGCATACTTTGGGGTTTGGTTTTGCTGTACCTGATTGTCCTCCGCCTTCTGGGGAGAGAAAGGCAGGGGCTGCACCATCATCAGAGAATGAGAGGAAGCAAAGACGTTCGTACAAGTGTGAGGCCTGAACAAAACACCCTCCGGCTCTGTCCGCATGGCCAGAACACGAAGACCCTCATTCTCATCCTCTTCGTAAAAAATCGCTGCCAATTGACCCCACCAATACGGGAACAGAAGAGCATCGATTGAGAATCTCAATAGGCTTGGAATGGTGCTGGTGGTACTGCTTGGGTGATCGCCGAGATTGATGGGTCATCCGATGCGTTGACGGAGATAGGTTTGCGATTGCGGACTTGCTTGACCCGTTGCTGTCGTTCAGGGCCTCGATTGCCACCATAATCATCTCTGGGTACTTGGGGAGAGAGGGAATTGGCGGCGGCGGTACTAGTGGATTGTTGGAGTTCTCTGTCGCCATGAGAGCTTCCTCACCAGAATCTGACTGAGAGATATTTTGAGTTTGGGTTTTAGGATTTTGATTTCTTTGACCCCCAAGTATGGATTCAGATTGGAAAATGTGCTAGTACTGACTACGATTGAAGGGAAAGATAGAGAAAGGTTACTGGGTTTCTGCGTTTTTTTTGTGATTTTGCAGATCTTGCAGATTCACAGTGAAGGTGAAAAAAATGAAAGAGAACCGACACAACTTTTCGTATCGATTCCCACAGACGGCGCCAAATGTTGATGCACAAAACCGGAGGTCTTGGAACAACGTAAATCCGACCGTGAATCTGCAAGAAAGTAAATAACACAAGATGTATCGTGGTTCATCCTAAGGTTTGGGCTACGTCCACACTGATTATGTATTTCTCTATTTGTGAGGGAGAAAGATGGAGAAAGCCTCTGTAATGAGGGGATGTGAGAGGGGTGAGAAGGCTTCAGAAATGGCCTCCCCTAATTGTGAGGGTGATGAGTCCTTTTATAGAATAAGGGCTCCTCACTTGTCTTGGAACAACGTAAATCCGACCGTGAATCTACATGAAATGTAAATAACACAAGATGTATCGTGGTTCACCCTAAGGTTTGGGCTACGTCCACACTAATATTGTATTTCTAAGGGAGAGAGAGCTCTGAATGAGAGTGAGAGCTCTGAGAGGATGAGGGGGCTTAAGAAATGGCCTCCCTTAATTGTGAGGGTGATGAGTCCTTTTATAGAATAAGGGCTCCTCACTTATTACATGTTTGCCCCTTCCTTTATTACATAATTACATTTAAGTCCCCCGAGTATTTGTACGAGATCTAAATACAGAGGCCCTAAGTATGGTATAAACAGATACCATTTTATTACACTGTAAAGGTAAGTTTTTATACTTAGTCGTGATTGAATTACAATATAACAATGTTCTTTATTACCATTGATGTCCTATTGCAATATAGACGTAGGTTATTACTAGGAAACGTCATGAAATATGACACTCGTGTCACACCATGACATAGCTTCAACGTCTACGGTATGGTTATACTAGGGGACATCATGAAATTACACAACATCTTGATCGTGTCAGCAGAACGGAACATTCAACATCTAAAGTAAGGGTACACTATACCGTTCATTTACACTATAAGATTAAATAATCATTGTAACGTTATATTACAAATAATGACGTTGGTATTATGTACCATAACAAGGTTGCCCTTTATAGCGTTGATGTCAAGTTACACTTCTAAGGTAGAATTATATGTAGTGAAAAAAGTCATGGATATCATCCTTTTGGTCATAATACCTCAAAGTGATATATGTAGTGAGAAAAGTGTTAACCATATATGTGTTGTTGAGTCTGTTATCATTCTTAATTAAAAAAGCGATTTACGTCCACATTTTGCCTAAAAAATTTGGGTGTGAGGTTCCCATGAAGGTTAAAAAATACCATGTGAGTATGATTAACTCTGTCTTAACACGTGTCACCTTTTTATAACCGCAGTAGGGTATACATAAGTCCAGTCAAGTCGAATATCATGGTGGTCAAGCTCGGTCAAGCTCGTCTTGAATGGTTATTTCAAACTCGTTTCTATGTTTTGGACTATAAATTTCTGTAAACGCATGCTCAAGCTCGTCTCGAATGATCATTTCAAACTTGCTCGGCTCAGCACATTTGAAAACGAACACAAAGGTAGAATTTATAAATGAGCTTGAACCTAATTTTTACTCAACTTAATGAATTTATGTTTTTGTTTCCCAAAAGGTATAATTTATTATAGACGAATAGAAATGTTTACATCTTGCGCCAAAATATTAAATAGGAACTCAAGGCCAATATAGTCTTATACAAAGGAACGATCCTCCTTAAACACAAAACTCTAATTGTGCACTTCTTACTAGTGTATTTTTCTTTCTACATATAGAAAGTTTGAAGTACATAATGCAAATTTCAAAGTGCTAATAACAATTCCAAGAAAGAAAAAAAAGTTAAACATAATAATTATATGATACCCAACTTCCAAACCTTGTCGGAGACTTCAAATTATAGTGCAAAACATTTATATTTTTCTTCTTCAAAATTATATGATTATTCTGGATTCTTTTTCTAAGAGGACAATAAATGGATTGGTAGAAAAGATAAAGGAACATTTATGAGTCAAGTTTTAACGAATGAACCAAAGTCAGGTTATTGTCTCATATAAAGACACAAGTTATTTACGAGCTTTATGAGCCAAACATACTAAAACTCAAGCTTGACTCATTTTTCCAACTAGCCTAATATTTTGTTCAGCCTCAGCTCGTTTGACTTAGAAATCAAGCTTGAATGAGCCAAAAGGAAGCCGAACTCAAACCGTTTGAGTCGATTTACAGCCCTAAACCACAGGGATGATAAGTACAATTCCGCCAAATTAAGTTGCTATGTAGTCAAGTCCTTGCTTAAATTGTTGCTTGAACGACAAGAAGTTTTGAAGTCTAAATCAAAGGAACTCAAAGAGATCCATCATCTTGTGACTCTTCCTTAAAGAGAATGGCCATTTGGTTGGCTGGAAAGTTCATTAGCGCCCACATTTGATCAATTCCCTTGACATGAGGGCTTACAAGAAAGGGATGGCTATGTATTTATGCATCACAGGTTCCAAAGGTTCCCCGATCATGAGGAAAATTGGTTTAAATGATCAAATCAAACTTCAATTGGTGAACTGATCAAAAGTTAAATATTCACAACATAGCGAAAAAATATGAATTTTATATATCGATAACATATTAAAAATTTGATCATTTCAATAATAGAGATTACGATCATTATATATATATATATATATATATATATATATAACAAAAGAAACCCAAATCAGATAGATCAAGACAATAGATTTAATTACATAAAAACTCATAGAACTCCTCCATCAACTGCAAACATTTGTACAAAATGGAACAGCCAAATATACTTTCTTGTTCATCATCATCTTCTACTTCTCTGGAGGAGAGAGAGGATGAATATGCTGTCTAGAATTAAATGGAGAAAAAATAGAACTAGGAATTGCTAAGCCAAGCCCTAAAACTCATACAACTCCCCACAAAAACCACTCTAATATTAATATAACTAAAAAGTAAGCAGGAAATCAATTTTCCGTCCATAATGATACCAACTTTTGCATATTAGATTCCGTCGTCTCTACAACTGAACCCTCCAAATAGAAATTCCTGCAAAACCCCAAATCTTAAATTAGAGATTTTTAGTTAATTTCCATGTCACTTGGAAAAACCAAAGGATTTCCATGTTGCTTAGAAAAACCAAAGAGGGAACAAAACGAAAAAAAGAAAATTATTACCTAGCTTTCCTTGCTAATAAGCACAGCCTCATGAACAAACACAGGCCTCCTCTCTTCTGCAATCCTCTCCAACACCGAATGGCCTCTATCGCCTTTTTTCGCAACAATGTGAGCCCTCTTGAGCCCCAAACGCTCCTTCCACCTGCTCAAACTCTTTGTTGCCCTTGGCAGCACATCCCCATAATCTTCATCATCAACTAGTAGTTCATCTCTCAAAGTAGTAGTCTTATTCCCTTGCTGGTTGTTGATACCATTATCCTTCAAGGGCAACAATGTGCCCTTGAATATGATCTCGTCTGCTGAGATCATTCCAAAGTTGTTCACGGAGAATTTGAAATCTGAAGAGACGGGCGCTTCTCGGTAGCTCAATTCGTGCTTGTTCGCTTGTTGAGTGTCTGCAAAATCATTGGAGAAGGAGATTCTAGGATCCATTAGAGCTAACTAGATAGAAGTGTAGGAATACTACTACTAATACTACTACTAGTGAGTGAAAAATGCATAAGGGTTTTGTTGCTAATTATTAAACATGTTTAAGCCTGGCAATGGACGTTGAAAGGAAGCCCTAGTTATAAACCCTTTTTAAATCGATAGATTTACTTGTATACAGTTAGATTCCACATGGAGATGTTTGCATTTATATTAGGGAGAGCTTGTTTTATGCGTATGTCTGGTAGACATCTCATGTTACTCAGATTTGTCACCTTTTAATAAAAAAATGCAAGTAAAAATACATTTTGATCTCTCTTTGCATATTAGCATAATATTTTAACCTAACTTTCACTTAGCACTGCACTTTAGTAATATTTCTCTTTATTTGTGTAAGTATAAAGTTTTAAGTTCTATTCCCATGAATGACGAGTTCGTGCTACATTATTATAGCTAGCTAGCTCATTGTATTTCTTAGTTCACATATCATAACACTTGCTGTAAATATATCCTTAGATAAAAAACAAGGTTTATTTTTAGCTATGTCCCCTGAAACTTGGTTTAATCTCACTTTGCTCATTGTAACTCAAAAGTCATCACTTTACTCCTTGAAACTCCAAGTTCGCTCCACTTTGCCCTTGGAACATAGGTTTGATCCCCTTTTGCCCCTTGAAACTTGAAAGTCACCTCTATAAAAAATAAAAAATCACTCTACATTGCCTTAGATTTGTTACTTTCTTATGTGTGTTTGATTTGGGTGCATCATGTTAATCAATCTCTTTTTATTTGTTTCATCTCTTCAATTTATTTTAAACTTAATATTCTCTGATTGTTGAATGTTTATGCATAATGAAGATTTATAATTAAATTTATTACACATGTAACATAATCTTATTGGGTGTTGGGTTTCACATATGTTTCAGAAGACGACCTATAAGTTTAAGAGAGAAAAGAGAGTCCACAAGTTAAAATTAAACGAATTTTGAATTAAAAAAAAATAGTAACTTTTAAATTACAGGCAAATAAATAAGCTTGAAAACAATAATATTCTATGCATAATAATATAGTTTTGCCTGGGGCTGGGATGGCCAATCTCATTCACTTGTAAAGAGGGATGAGTGGATGACAATTGATGGCAAAAGTTTTCATAGTTCCACATTAGTCAAATGTGGCAGACACTTTTATAATTTATTTTTTGCTTTCTTTTATGGCAAATGAGTTAAATTTTCTGTCTGTCCAAATAAGGAGCATGTGTGACAGTCACATGTCATGATATGGGGTGAGATCGCAAATCTCGTACGATCTTTCGAACGCAGCCCTTCTCTGGTTTTTAATTGGTGGTAGAACAAAAAGGAAAATGAAAAATATGGGAAAATGTTATTCCAACATGGTTTTCTTCAACCTAGTCATTAACAGATATATATGCACACTACATGACGCATCGAACAGATATCAGTTTCATAGTAATATGAGAATGCCCCTTGAGTTGTAAGAAGTCAAGTTGTCCAACACTCTTTCCTTGAGTTAAATTATAGCCCTAGCGGTAAAGAGTGTTTATTTGCTCTCACAATCCTAATTCGATAGTTTCAGTTCGACTCTCATTCTCATCTTTTTATGCATCTTAAAAGAAGTGATATGTGGTCCAATCCAATTGCAAGTTCTTTTGAAGAAATAAATAAGTGAAATTTAGAATATAATCCCCACTTCTTGAGAATCCCTATGTGGTTTGACATATTCTTTTAGTGGTTTGTTTCTCATGTTACTTCACCTCTAATTTAAGCCATACCATATAATTGGTGTCATTAGATCTCATAATTGAGTTTTTTTTTTTTTCTGTTTTTTTCTCACCACCCTTATAAATGGTGTCATAAGATCTCCTAATTGGGTGTATTTTTAAACGTCATTCTATTTATTATCGTTGGATAAGTTTAAAGTTTAAATTTTTTGTCTATCCACTACATAGATCTCAAAATTTAATATAATAATAATAAAATCGAATGATAAACATCACTATCACTTGAGGATGGTAAATAAAAATATTTCCTCATAATTAGCTCACCCAATCCCTTTTTCCACTACTCTCTCTTCCTTGAAAGAAAAGAAAAGAATAAAAGAGATGAGAATAGAAAATGAGAGAATCTTACTCCTCTCACCCATCAAAAGAAACAGGCTAGCTCCAATCTACGACCTTTGGATAACCCTAAAGCTGTACTGAAAGAATAAAGGTTCTTTATTCCAACCCTAAAACTACATAAAAAAGACTAAAGATTCTCACCCACATGCCTAAGTTATTAGGACTATTGACCTTAACAGTAGAGTTGCACATGGTTTACCTTCATCTAGATTGAAATTTCCTAATGGGTTTTTGACAAGTGGCGGATTCCCAATTGACAACTGTGACAACTTTAGCAGGTACTTGAAGTGAAGGCATTGCAATTAGGGTCATTGGATAGAGATAGCAAGAAGAAAGCTTGGTCAAAGGGCACTGTCTCCCTCTTGGTCTCCCTTTTTGTTAGCAAAACTTGTCTTTTGCCTTCTAGTTTAAGGGCTGCCGTCTTATCTTAAAATTTATCCAATCTTCAAGGCTCATTTTACAATGTCAGATTAGTATTTAAGCTGTATTATGTTGGGTGCTTTGAACGTTACCCTAATTGTGTTTATACTTTTCTAACATGCTTTGTGTTGAAGTAGTACAAATTAAGTGGCTCATCACTATCTCATAGACTTATATGCTCTGGCTTTGATATATATATATATATTTTTTTTTTAGTTTTGAAACCATCGCAAATCATATATTCAAGACTACTAAAGTTGTCAAGGAATAATCAAATGGCTAACCCTAAATTGGGGGTGCAATTGAGATTTTTAATAGTAAAATAATCAAGTATTCTCAAATTCCGGTCATGTAAGTATCTTTTGTTAGAAACAAATTTGTGAAGACACTAATACAAGCTCAAGATGACGGTTTTACCCTTGACGTAGTGACTAGGTCGTCTTCTCCACCTCGATGGGCCTAGCAGAACTATCCATCCCAACATACCATTTTGAGCCTGTTGCAGAAGTCATGACGCTTTGGAGTCCACTTCGATGTTGGGAACGACTCTTTGGAGTCCACTTCGATGTTTCCCTCCCTACAATAGGCCACTAGCCGAATGACAAGTCTTCCATCAGAGGTATGCTCTATTAGTCTGCCTAGCACAGTGCATCCCTGCTAGCAAACAACGTATTGGCAACTTCTCCTGTAAATACCCAAGTCAGCTAGAAAAATCAGTAATCCCACTTTACTACTCAAAACTCGTTGAATTCAATTTCTCTCAAACACTTTTCTAGCTTAGGCATTAGAGACCTTTTGGCAAACACCGTCCCCCTCCTCCGGTGTTTGTCAATTAGCTTAACATAATTATTTGTTTTGTAGGGTTTTCATTCAATTAATTGTTGGCGAAAATTTACATCCATAAAATGAGTGACATTTTAAATGGACAATTTTGGAGGTTTTTGAGTTAGCTTAAATCGTAAAAGTGATTGAGATTCTACATATAGTTGTACTTTTTAATAAGATATATTTTTTTCAAGTATACAAATTGATCCTACTAATAAAAGCATATAAAAACTGATTATGCAGATAGTTAAACTAATTCTACTAATAAAGTATACAAAACTTATCCTAAAGATAATTAAACGGATTCTACATTTGATTTGGTTGTCTTTTTTATGAGATGCTTTTAGAAATTATACAAATTGCTTATACTAAAAAATATACAAATTGAAACTACTAAAATTATACAAAATTAATTCTACATATATTTGAAATTGTTTCTACAAAAATGATCGAGGAAGGGTTTGGTTGATGACGTGTATGTAATTTTGTTGAAGTTGTGTGAGCTACGTCTGTTAACTAAGGCCATCTCCAATCGGAGGGCCAAATGACTCGTTTTAGCCCTCTGGCCCTCCAAGAAATTAATATTTTAACGAATAGTGTATGGTCATATTTCTTATCATCTCCAACCAAGCGGCCAGAGGGCCATAGGCCAAACATAGCCCTATGACTAAAAATTATTTCTCACCGAGGGCCAAAGGGCTCCAAAGGGCTATAGTATGAAATGTGAAGAATTGAAATAAAATGATGTAAGATAGCATGAAATGGTGAAAAATATGTGAGAAATGGTGTAGGAAAAAAAAATTAGAAATAAAAAAAAAAACGTCCAAAAAAAAAAAGTGGGTTGGGCAAAAAAAAAAAACAAAAGTGGGCTGGGCAAATGGAAAAGAACCAAAAAAAAATGTGGGCTGGCTGGAGATGGCCAGCCCGCTGGCTTGATTAGCTGGTTTTGGCCTAGCCCTTGGTTGGAGACAGTTTTCGTGTCATTTTGGGCTATTTTCAGCCCTATGACCATTTGGCCGGATCGGTTGGAGATGGCCTAATGGATTAGTCAGGAGTACATGATGAAAATTTTAAAATCTTTGGGTTTGGGTTTAGTGTGTTTTGGGTTTTTGTCTCTCCATGATATGATTGAAAAGTAGTGGAGTTCTAGGTAATGTAGGTTGTGATTTTCTCTCTCTATGTAATTAGATTAGAGAACATTAAGGGTTCCTGTAAACTATAACAAGTAAATGTAGACACAGACATATAAATACTTGAAAAGGATCATCGCCGGATTCTTTTCCTGGGGTTCCTGGGGATCCCGTGATTGTGACCGTCCATCGTACATGCACGTAAGATTCATTTCAAAAATTTTAAATTTTAAATTAAATATTAATAGTACCTAACAAAAACTAACCGCACGATGTACGATGAACGATCACGATCACCGGATCTCCAAGATTCCCAAGAAAAGGATCCGGTGAGGATCCTTTTCCATAAATACTCATGTTTAGACTTTAATGTCTTGATTTCTTTTGAATGTACCTTTGACCTTCTTAGGGCTTGTTTGAGATTGTGGTGCTTTTTTTTGAAAAAAAAAAAACAGCTTATTAAAAAATCTAGTACATCAAGTGTGTTTGGCAAAACAAAAAAAAAAGTTTTTTATTTTTATTTTTATTTTTATTTTTATTTTTTAAATACTGTCAATGACAGTAGAAAATCAAAAGTATAGTAGACCATGCTTCTAAAAAAAGTGGTATTTTTTTTCAAAGCATAGCAATCAATGCCAATTTAATGAAGTTTTTAAATAACAAGTATATCCCCACATATTTTACAAAAACACAATGTTTGCCCCTATATTATTGTCTTTGACAATTATTATAATATTAAATACTATATTATTTTTAGTCATTTAACATATTCACAATAATTTATATAAAAGCACTTTTACAAAAAAAAAAAATTTACCAAACACTAAACAACTTTATTTTACAACTATTTATTTTCAGAAGCATTTTTTTTTAAAGCACAACAATACCAAACTAACCCTAACTCTCTCCACCGATAGACCAATTTGTTATATTTCACGTTGTCAGCAGTACCTTTCTTCGCCTTACACCCATTTTCATCATTTTCTTCCATGTTTTTACACATCCTCAATAAGTTGCTTCTTTTAATAGTGCGTTTGAATGAGGAATTTTCAAGTACCAAGGAACTTAGGCTAAATTAGTTAGAAATGCACTATATTACAATATTGTAATATTCTTTTTCACTTATAAGTAAAAGATCTTAGATCTGAATTTTGTAAATGACGAGTTTGATATTAATTTATTCTCATGAATTGCAAATCTCTTTCAATGCTCTGCATGTATTGTAGTTCGTTCCTTACTGATGTAGTCTAAACCTCAGCTCCCAGGTTTAAACCCTCTCCCTTTCTCTTAGTGTAGATTTATGTAGAATAGTGTTTGTACCAAAAAAAACACTACATGCCTAAATTTTAGGTTTGAATTTTAAGCTACTTGTTCAAAGCCAACCGAAAGGGAGCCGCGATCGACCGGTTTCGGCCTCTGCATGAAAGACCAGACGTTAAGGTCTAGATAAGGAGAAAGCACTAATCTCGTCTAATCTTTCTCCATTTAACAAAAAAAAAAGTAAATAGAAATTGAAAGTAGAAAGTGTTGTAAAATTGACGGTGGATGCAGTGGAATAAATAAGCAAGACACAAAATTTACGAGGTTCCTCTACAGTCAGTGTGACTGGAGTACGTCCTCGGGGCAGCAGTGATGCTTTCATTATAATCTGGAATAATAAGAGTACAAAGATAACTCTCTCTATTCTCTCATCTTTTCTTCTCTCTCATTTCTCTCTTCCTCTTTCTTCTTTCTTCCTCTTGTTTCCTTTTCTTTTCTCCCGTGAACTCCACCACCAATTATGAAACTCTCTCACTTGTTGTGTTCCATAGTGTTGTTTTTTATAGAAGTAAATCACATGCTAAATAGTGGAAGGGCAACTTGCCCATTATTTGAGTGGACATCCATTTCTACAACACTCCCCCTTGGATGGCCACAAGTCTTCGATTTACTTGTTAAAATCTTGATCTGTTTTGGATGCTCCCCCTGATAGGTATCTCCCCCTGATTTCAAATCATTTAGGCTGATCGTTGATCATTCTGCTTCAGTCTCTTAGTAAGAAGAGTTGCCGAAAGAGATGTTTTACTTGTTGTTAACTTTCCACAGGCTTTTTCTTGAACTGGGTTGTAGGATTTTCTGCTAGACTTGCATCGAAGATCTGAATTTACTCCTTTTATCTGGAGTGGAATTTGATTCAAGGGTGGTGGACATTTGATCTTGAATCGGACTTGTGATTTCTTCAAGGACCTTCAAAGCTTGATCTTGAATGAGATTGGACCATGAGGAGCTTCACGTGACAAGTGATCTTCAGCTTAGTTGAGGATGAATCAACACGTGTTCATTGCACTTGTCTCCACATGCTTCAATGTATCATTTTCACTTTCCTTACTTGCTCCCCTGGCTTAAGTAGTATTTTCCCTGGTTTTCCCCCATGCATGTGTGGCATCTTCTATTGTAGGATTTGTCCCCTGATGCAGGAGTGGAATGCAAATTCTTGCATTTGAATGGTTCATCACTTCTTGGTGACTGGGGACCCAGCTCCAACAACAGTTGAAGATGACTACTCGAGAGCAATACTAGGTAAGCAATCAGGAAATATTCCAGGCAGTCGGTTCCTTACCGGGAGTTTGAGTGGAGGTTTCGACATATTGCTTTCTTTATCCTTGTCTTTGCAGGTAAGAACAAGAACAAAGGAAAAGACAGGGAGATTGCATGATATGAGATACTCTTGCTCTCGTCCCTGAAGATATGAGATAATCTTGCTCTGGTGTGACTTGTTTGAAGAGGTATTCTCGGAGAGGAAGAAAACTGAGTATTTTGAGATGCTGTGTTGAATATGCATGCTCGGAGATGAGGAAGAGTTAGGTATTCTTGCAGAGTTGTAGGTCTGCCTTGTTATGGAGAACAGAGGTCGACATATATAGAGATTTCCCAATAGCAAGTGGTGGTGCTGTGCTTTTACTCTTGTCAGCAACTGTGGTGTAAATAGAACAGTAAGATTTACGCGGTTTCAACTTTGTCAGAGATCTTTGACAAAGTTGCACGCGATATCCGAAAAAGCTGAGATTGCGTCTGAAAAATGCCAACGAACTTTATACAGGAAAATCTGGCTTTTGAAATTGGGAGAGCCGTGCACCTTCGATCTTTGAACAAGTGGCTCTGTTGCCTCTTCTTTTATAGAGACATCAATTGTGTTCAAGAGTATGCTCAGAAAGTTGCTGCCTGAGAAATTTCCCCCTTCTTGCTCTTCTGAAATTTTATTTGATCTCATTTTCCTTCATCATTTCTGAAAAATGACTTGCCCATCTAACATTTGCTTAGATTTGAGTCTTAGGAGTGATACAGATGAGCAGCATCAGGATAATATATGGCGCCCGTCCTTCTTATCTTCTAATGGTCCTCTTACAGTTGGGGACTCTGTGATGAAGAATAACATAACCGCTACTGTGGTAGCTAGGAATCTTCTCACTCCAAAGGATAACAGGATCATTTCAAAACGTTCTGATGAGTTGGCCGTTCAAGACTCATTGGCTCTTAGTGTTCAGTGTGCTGGCTCTGTTTCCAATATGGGCCAACGCCTACTTGCTCAAACTCGCCAAGTTGAATCATTGATGGCGGAGGTGGCAAGTCTTAAATAAGAGATCAGATGGCTCAAGCACGAGAATAGAGTGTTACACATGCTTGCAAATAATTACTCGACGAGCATGAAAAGAAAGCTCGACCAACTGCAGGAATCCGAAAGTCGGATTCAAAGTGATCACCAGAGGTTCGTTGCTAGATTCCGAAAGCAACTAATACCTTCCTCTTCTGGTGTTTTGCCAAGTAATGGGGTGCCACATGATCAATCTCCAGTGCCTCCCCCTTCTGGGGTACTTCCGAGTACTGAGGCTTCACATGAGCAACCTTTGTAAAAACTTCATCCTGTTTGTTTGTTTTAACTCATGTGTATGTACATATCTGTAATTTCTTGGAGATATTAATAGATAAGCTTTATTTCATTCAATGTATTGTGCCAAATACAATAAAGCATATATTTCACTAAGATGTGGTACTTCTGGACCAAATATTAATTTATCTTTACCCTCACGAAGATAAATGATTATTTTTAGTGTCTTCATCATTTGAGTATTCAACTCATAATCTTCAATCTATATGGTTCTTTTAATATCATAAACATCATGGATAATATTCGTGTTGGTAGATTGTTTGATCTGCAGTTCGAGACAATATTTCCTTCAACACTTTATAATTTTTCTTAACTCTTCAGGAGTCTCAATTTAATATCATCAACTCTTCAGGAGTTCTAATTTAATGTCATTGACTCTTGCAAGAGATTTTAGTATGTTGCAACAATATCATAATGATAGTACTCACTAAGGCAATTTATACCATCCATTGGTATTGAGTACATATTTTATGCTTTACCCTTCGAGGGCTTACTTCAAGCAATTTGAATCCTTCAGGAATTTTCTACACTTCATGACACATTTTCCTTTGGAATTTATACAGAGCAATTTGCTCACATGTATACTTGAGGGATTTACTTATGGAGATATGATGTGGGCGACTCACAACCCTTCGTATATAATTCTCAATTTATATGAACTCGTTTACAAGAGTATAATTTCAGGTTTCAATTAGTAACCTTGTGTCATATCATGTGAGTGTATTACACTGTATTACAAATGCCCAATGTAACCTCCTTGGTTCAACATCCTTTGGCTATTTGTATTATATTCAAATATATAGGTTCATTTTCCCACGTTCTTACAAAATTGTAATGGAATTGTCTTTCTCCATTTTGGTCAATAATTTTCCTTTTGTTGACGAACAAAAGAACGTGACTCAATATTAATACAGCTCATCGATGAATTTAGTAGCTACTTGTAAAAACCAAAATTACCATTGGTTATCATCAATTCAAGATCTCATATTCTCATGTGCATGCGCATGCATAAAAGCTTT
This sequence comes from Malus fusca, assembly GCA_035220775.1. NCBI lineage: Eukaryota > Viridiplantae > Streptophyta > Magnoliopsida > Rosales > Rosaceae > Malus > Malus fusca. The sequence goes on from CM069063.1 coordinate 17,638,600, forward strand.
TCATTTCTTTGGATATCCATTGCCTCTTCAAGGGCATTACACTATCTCATCCGGGATAGTCATAGTTTAGAGAATGCGGATCATAACCTCTTCTTGAGCGTTATAGAGCTTGGATTTTAATCTCCACTTCCAAGAGTTGAGTCATTTAGAACCTATACGTCAATCATGCTTCATGCATGAGACATCATCATTCCCATGTCTGCGGATTGTCCTTTCTGGGACGTGTATCCATGCGGCGACTGTCATGCTTCTGGCATGCAACAGTTATGCTTCAGGAATGTAATAGTTCAGTAGTGCCATATTCTTCTTCTTTCGAATAACTGAACATTCGTGCAACAGATAAATCATTTATTGTCTCATTATTTTGTCCAACAGGGACATCAATTCTTGTAGGCTCTTTCATTACATCATTCAATTATTCCTATTTCATTTTCTCATTGATTGCTTCGTGAATCAAAATAAAACAAATTCCCTTCGTTCTTCTGGAACGGTCTTTTCTTATCATTCTTCTGGAATGATATTTTCTCATCGTTCTTTTGGAACAATGTTATTTTCTCCCCCTAATGACGGGAAAACTGTCTTATCAAAATGACAGTCCGCAAACCACGCGGTAAACATATCCCCAGTCAAGGATTCCAAATATTGAAAGATAGACGGTGTTCAACATCAATGCCTAATCCACGATGATGCCTCATTTCAGTACGTTGTGGCAGTGCAATAGGCATATAAATAACACAACAAAAAACTCGTAAATGTATAATGTTTGGCTGGTTCCCAAACCCGAGTTATACTGAGAAGTATTGATGGTTGGTAACATGTCTCAACCGAATTAATAATGCATCATGTAAAGTTTACATGTCCCCATGTAGAAAACTGGCAATTTCGTTTTCATAAGCAGAGCATTGGTAATCAATTTCACCCACTTAATAAATGCTTTTGCTAAACCATTTTGAGTATGGACATGAGGAACTTCTGGTCCTTATTTAATAGTCTGTGAACTGAGACTCTTATGTCTTTTATTACAATTAAGTTGAGGCACTGTGACACTTAAAACTTACGATACTCATCAAGGAATTTCATGTCCTGATCTTCAAGATCAAGGGACTTCATGCCTGATCCTTTTGCATGATGGAACTTCAGGTCCAATCATTTTTATATGATGATGATCAAGAAACTGCAGGTTCTGATCTGATCAAGGAACTTCAGGTCCTATATATACTCATTGTAACAAAAGATAAGTACAATACATAAATTAAAGCAATAGACGGTAATTCCAACCATAATGAATAAATTGCATTTAAGTAAATAAAGCTTGTGACAAGGGCTTTAATTTAGAACCATCAAAACTTAAAGCAATAGGCGGTAAAACCGTCCATGGTAAATAAATTGCTTTAAAGTAAATAAAGGTTGTGACAAGGGCTTTGATTCAGCACCATTCACATAAATATCAAAGCTTTAAAGCAAAGGGTAATAATTATACCCACTGTAAATAAATTGCTTTAAATAAATAAAACTTGTGACATGGGCTTTAAACTAACACCATGCACATAAATAAATACATATTTTTGTTTCTTATTCATTCACATGGTGCCATGTACCATCCAATAATCTTTGTTCTTTTCTCCTTTTATGTCAACATCATGCACCAAAAATCCACCTTTCCAATTTTTTTTTTCTTTTCAGAATGGTGCAACTCACTTCCAAAACCTTTTTTTTTTCTTTAAATAGTCCAACCGACACACCATCCATTTGCTCTATTTTTTCAATATATATTTCTTTCTTTCCAACTACCCAAAATAATAACACTTTTCGTTGTCTGCCACTTATAAGAAGATCAAACCGTTAGATTTAACTCAAAATTTAGTATGATATGGATAAGAAGATACCAAACAACTTTCGTGAAGAAACAATTTCGAGCTGAGCTTCTGAAAATGAAGGTTTGGTACTCATAAGATGGCTGCCCAGTTTTCTGCGGAAATGGAAGCTGAATTGAAGTTTCAGTCATCTACGACGATCGCACCGTTGACAGTTTCTGAAATTTGGGTATGTTCTAGGCACTAGGCGGAAAAACAACTTTCAAGAAGAAAGTATTTCAATCGGATGTCAGGAAGTTGGAGTTCAGAGGCTATTTACATGGCTGCCAAATTTTCTGCGGATTTTGAGTCTGTAGTATTATTTCTAAGATCTGGAATGATTTAACCGTTGGATGGTTCTGGAATTTTGGTATGTTATGGGAGATAGGATAAGGAACAACTTTTATGAAGGAATGGTTTCTATATGAGCACTGGAAGTTGAAGTTTCAAAGCTCATATGACTGTCGGATTTTCTGCCAATAATAATGACAATACTTATATAACCACATGTATATTTACTTTAAGAAAATTAGTCATTTAGAGATATGAGAATGAAATGAAAAGATTTTCTTATCTGTGAGATTCCAACCGATAGAGGTGAGAGGTAAGTAGTGCTTTCCACCGACATGAGAGTTTCTCGTGCTGATAACGTGTTGTAAAATCGACAGTGGATGCAGTGGAATAAATAAGCAAGACACAAAATTTACGAGGTTCCTCTACAGTCAGTGTGACTGGAGTACGTCCTCGGGGCAGCAGTGATGCTTTCATTATAATCTGGAATAATAAGAGTACAAAGATAACTCTCTCTATTCTCTCCTCTTTTCTTCTCTCATTTCTCTCTTCCTCTTTCTTCTCTCTTCCTCTTGTTTCCTTTTCTTTCTCTCCCGTGAACTCCACCACCAATTATGAAACTCTCTCACTTGTTGTGTTCCATAGTGTTGTTTTTTATAGAAGTAAATCACATGCTAAATAGTGGAAGGGCAACTTGCCCATTATTTGAGTGGACATCCATTTCTACAACATAAAGCTATATTTTGGTAAGGGACTAATTATACACAAGGCAATGCCAATATCTGTGACGATTTCCTTTCTGGGAAACACGAGACTTGAATCCTGTATACATTAGCAAAGTAATGAAAATCAATGCCACCAATCACCTTATAAAAGCCAAAAACAAAACTCAAACAAAATCGTCGTCGTGTTCCACAGAATCAGGAGACGATCTTTTCTGGGGCAATCGATTTTTAAGAGACAGTTTAGGCGTTAATGCAACATGCACTGAACCCTTCAAAGAAGTTTTTACTGATTTCACGGTGGACTTTTCTGAGGGCTTGAAAGGGGCAGATGTGCTTCTGATAGAATTTTCACCCAAAGAAACAGATTCGAGCGGTTTTCTTTGCCAAGACAATGGCATGGATTTCTGGTTCAGGTTTTGTTTTAATCTGGGACAGTTCTCTTTTCCTTCTTGTTCCTGAATCTTTGGGCTTACTTTTGATTCAATTGGTACAAGCTTCCCATCCACTTGGTTTGTAAACACAAATGTGACCTGAAAATAATTATGTATCATTACTTCCGCTAATGGATATCAGTGTGTGAAATTGGTTTTTGTTCTCTGAAATATCGAAAAATGAAGACAACAAAAACAATTTAACGAAGAACAAAGTATTCATACCTCATCTCCAGCTGAAGCTTGGAGAATAGAATCAGGTACTGAAGTTGGGGAGAAATGGTGCCCCCAATTACTTAGATCTTCTTCTAGAGGTGTCCCTACCTGAAAAGAAAATGTCTCTATAGAGTTACAAAAGCATAAGTTAAAGGCTACGAGCATCTATGACATCTCATAAATAGATGTGGCCAACCTGCTTCTCCGAGCTCTTTAATTCATGGAAGCATCCAGCACGTTCTGCAAATCTGCCTATATCAGATATTACTTGCCCAGACTGACCATTTTGATTGGTTGATTCGTCTGCATCTCCCTCGGCTGTGGTCTGAGGTGTATCATTGGTATTTTGGCAACGGATGCAGTTCATCTTCTCATGCACGTCAGACCTACATGCATGATTAATAAAACCCATCAACAGGAAAATGGAATTTTCAGGGCAGGAAATTGATACATAGAAGATATACAAATGATAATACAACGGTCAAGGACATGATAGGCATTACCTCACATTCTCATGAAATGTGAATAGATCGCGCAGGTCTTCTGTTGAAAGAAGGTTTCCCTGGAACAAAAGAACTGTTGTATAGCATGCACTTAAAGGAGAACGCCAATCTCCAATCATGAAGATAGAAAGATGTACAATTTCAAACCTGTGCCTTTGGGTTATCTGTTTGTTCGTGCTGAATAACCTTTTGAAGCCCTTCTTTTGACATCTGGCGCTGGTACACCTGCAGAATACAAGGTTGGTTTATTAGCATGAAATTGATAGAACTGATTGCATAAATCATACAGATGCAGAAGGAAACAATTAAAAGTGATTATGATAACTCGATTTCTGCCAAATCAAAACCTTTTCTTCAATTGTTCCAGTACTCAAAAATCTGTAAATGTATACTCTCTTCTTTTGCCCATCCCTCCAAACTCTTGCAGCAGCCTATTTATGGAATAAGAAAAAAAATAAAAAACTAAAACGATAAGAATATTATACGAAGAATGTGCATATTTTACGATCTCTTTTCGGCTGTGCACAAAGCACTTGACCTACGCACTTACTTGTTTATCGTTGGCAGGATTCCAGTCAGGATCAAACAAAACTAGCCGATTTCCACCTATTAAATTAAGACCACAACCACCAGCCTTGCTGCTTAAGAGAAATACAAATTCATCCTGCAAGAAGTTGAGTGTTTATTTGTTTATCGAAATATGTATGCCCAAACAGAGCATAGAGAAGCATAAAGAAACTACAAGAGTGTATCCTGTATAATTACAAATGTTATAGCTATATACCTTTGAGGGGTCATTGAAATGGTTTACTAATTTCTGTCTTTTACTGATAGATGTGGTTCCGTCAAGCCTCAAATATGGGTATCTTCTTTCTCGACACAATTGCGCAAAAAGGTCCAGTGTCTGGTACATAACAATTGAACTAAATTACAACAAGGTAGGCTGCAGAAACCTAGTTTCTTCCACAAGGAAATTGTGGCAGTTAATGCTAGAGTGAAATCAGATATTATGTCTTTTTCCTACATAAGAAATTGAAGAATATTATTTTACAAACCATGGACAAATGCGACAGCAGTGAACAAGCAATCAACTGAAGGTACTATATAACCTATAGGATCTGACTAATAATATAACTAAGTAACAACAAATGACAATTAGGAGTAAGAGTGACTTGAGAATCATCTCCCTCAATTGACATGAAGAATGGAATGTCTTTAACGCATGACATCCATTTCCCACCTCCTCTCTTGAATTTCCTAAAATAATCCAATACTCCTTTCAGGCCAAATTACCCAGAATATTGCCAATACAACACAATTACACAATTTCATAAACATTTGACCTTTTTTCCCCCACCAAAAGCACAGACACATTCTCATGAAATAAACATGCACTGGAAGAATAAATCACCCATTCAAGGTTGCCCCATGAAATACCTTATGCCAGAATCTCAAAGCAACATGACAATGAAGGAAGAGATTATGAATACTTATAAGCCTCTTTGTCTTTGCATATGATACACCGATGCAGTGATAAGGTAGCATTACACCTCTTTTTTCTTAATAACATCAGATGCATTTTCCTCTTCCATGGTCAATAATCCAAGCAATTAATCATACCTAAGTACCTCAGTTTCCAAAATAAGCACGTATGGTTTGGAAAGGGTAATCATGAGTCATCAACTCGAATCAATGGACTAAATAAAAAATGAGCAGAAAATGCAAAGGATTCCGTTTTCAAAGGTCGTATATCTAAATAGCAACGGATGTAACAAAACATTTTCAGTCAAAAAAGGTAGAAATGAAAACTCTACCAACTTCAAGATCATTCAAAATTAAGATATTAGGAAGTAAATCACAAAAGAAATAATAAAAATAAAAACTTGTCCCTGATTAGCTATAATGTAATTTTATAACAGTAAAGGAATCCTGACTGGTGCCAAGAATGATTTATTTGTGAAAACCATGTGCTGCCTTCACACAAGAAAGGACAAGCATCCAGTAACATATATACACATACATACATATGTCATCTAGGATCAATGTTTACCTGCGTATAGTTTGAGACAAGGACAATACGGTCATCAGTCTTCTTACGTAAATGGGCCAGTAACCGAGCTAAAACATGCATTTTTCCAGACAGTTCAACCCAAGCCCCATCCCCGCCAGTCCATGATCCAGATCTAAGAACATAAGAAATTAATGGTATTAGACTATAAGTGTTGAGTGTTGGAATATTATTAGATATGAAAAATAAGAATAAAGTACAACAGGAATGCATACCTTCCAGAGAACATATCTGGAGGGAAAAAGCGAATACAGTCCTCAAAACCTGAAGTTCCTGGACTTCCACTTCTTATAGTATCATAGATGAGCTACAATGAACAAATTTCATGAGGATGAAAGCAACTCAAAGTAGAATAACTAACACGGGAAGGTACCTGAGGTAAAAAAAAAAAAAAGATGCATCAGGATGATAATGTAATAGAAATTTTGAAACCATAAACTATAAAACCCATAAAGGCCTATGTCTTCTGAATTCTGATATCAAAAAGCGCATGCATTTTTTTTTCAAAAAGAAACAAATTTTAGTGCAGAAAACAATAAAAATACACGAGTGGACAAGATGTCCATAACTTGGACGGCAACAGTAAAAGAAAAATCATAGAAATAATATTCTAAGGCACCACAACATAAACAGACCATACAATTAAAATTATAACAGCTTTCCAGTCCAACCAAATAGTAGAGACTGAAGCCCATAAAGATGACGAGACTCGAAAGGAGTTTTTCCCATAAAATATCTGTCCCACCACCGGCAACATCTTCAAAAATCATCTTGTTTCTTTGCAGCCAAACTGTCCCAAAAAGGCCAATACTATGCATCCCCATAAAACTTTGGCCTTCTTCCTCCTCCCTGGTATCTTAGGATGTGAATTTTATTTTTCTATTGGGAGATGTGGTTTCTTCTTATAAGAGATAGCAAAGATTTCTTTAGAAGAAAAAATAAGGGCCATCAAAAAAATGTTACCATGTATCCTCAGAATAGGTCCAAACATAATATTGACAGAAAAACATCTCGATGAAATTATGTGTTTGCATGCATATGTGTCAGTGTAAGTGTGTTTACATATATGCCATACCTTTGGATGATTGCATAGCTTCTTAAGAGCTGTAATATAAGCCAAAATCTTTGATTGCTTCGTGTCTTCAGAAATTGCTCGTTTAACCTGTGTTTGAGAAAAACAGAGTAAAAACCATATCCTGTCAGACAGTCTTTTCGCTAACTCCAAAAGTTCTGCATCTTTCAGGAACTGCTTGATAGCTCAATAAGAATGAGAACTCACATTTTTGGAATGTATGAAATGGTTGTATATGTCTATTTGAAGAGGAGTCAACTTGCAACAAACAACTTCAATTATCTGCAAGGGGAAAATAAGACATTGAAATGCAGAATTACTTTTGCAACTTCTGTAACAAAAATAGACATTTTTTTTATGTAATCTTGTCTGAGGAAAGACATTTGAATTTTGACTGCCTATATTAGAGCAAGCTGCAACCGAAAACAAGAGAACCATCCACTGCAGTAGAATTCACTAAAGTTCCTTAATGTAATGAAAGTAGAAATAGATAGCCTAAGTAACTTTCTAGACATCCAAATGTAAATCCAGAAATACTCGGTCCTACCAAAAGTACCTTTAAGTCACGCTAACAAAAGATTTTTCTATTCAGCTTATAAGTCAACCAGACTTGACTTTCCAAAATGTGTGAAGATTCATCTACCCTACCCGACCATATAGGTTCCAAAACTCAGATGAAGAGTAGAAAGTTAAGTTTGTACACGAAACTTCAAGTAAGGGACAATTAATTATGCTTATATATATATATATATATATATATATATATATATATATATATATATATATATATATATTATCTTTTTAATGAAAGTATACACATATATTTAACTTCGTCTAACATTAGTGGCATACCTTTGGTGGGAGGTGATTTGATAGTAGTGCATTAGTCCTCCGCAATATAAACTGAAAAAGTTTGTTAATCATTACTCATTAATCATGAAAAAAGATTATTTACGTCAAAATAGAAGAGAAATGCTGATTTCATATATTAGCTAGCCTTTCACAACTCCAATGGTCAGTGAAATCTGTTGATACAACTTTATAAAACAAAGCCTGGATAAGGGTTATGTCTATAGCTATCGTGTCAACAATGAAATCTAACCTGATTAACTTTTCCACTTAGTTCAGCAGATCGCTCAACACTTAGCTTCCTCTCTTCTTCAGAGGCATTAGGTTCTCTTCCACAAATAATAGGTGCCTTCACAAAACATATATGTAACAGTTCATGTACAGTAAAATTCATGGCAACAGCGAGAAAAGAAGAAAGTAATTCATAAAATATTATATTTTGGTATATTTCAAGTATAAGAATTAGGGATGGGCAATGGTTATGCGGGCGGGTAACCGCGGTTAATTTACCCATAACCGTTTATGCTCATACCCGCATAACCGTTTACCCGTTGGGTAATTGCCTAAACGGTTATACCCATACCCATAACCATTTATAAACGGTTAACCATACCCATAACCGCATACCCATTTAACCGTAACCGTTTAATACCCGTTTACCCATTTACCCTTTTTAACCCATTTATCCTTTTTTTTTACCATAACCCATTTTTCACCCGTCTACATGTTTTTAACAACTTGAAAATTAAAAAAAAAAATTGTCATAATATTAATCTCTGCAAGGATTTTCTAGCTTCTGCTTGTTGTTTGCCTTGTGTTGGCTTTCTGTTTGGTTGGCTTCTTAGCCCAGGTTCTGTTGTTCCAGTTTTCAAAAAAAAAAAAAAAAGAAAAAAAGAAAGATGCAGTATTCAAATTGAAGAGAGGTGATTGTTGGGTTAATAACCCAACTTCCCATCCCCTGTCAAACAGCCCCGTATGTGTTTGTGTGTGTGTATATATATATATATATTCCCATCCCCTGTCAAACAGCCCCGTATGTGTTTGTGTGTGTGTATATATATATATATATTCCCATCCCCTGTCAAACAGCCCCGTATGTGTTTGTGTGTGTGTGTGTATATATATATATATTCCCATCCCCTGTCAAACAGCCCCGTATGTGTGTGTCTATATATATATATATATATATATATATATATTTTTTTTTTTTTTTAATATTCAACATTACATATATAAAATAAATGGGTAAACGGTTACCCGTTTATAACCGCGGTTAATACCCATAACCACCCATTTAAATTTCACGGGTAAACGGTTATACCCATAACCGTTTAATTATCTAAACGGTTATCCATAACCGTAACCGTGAAGTTTAAATGGGCGGGTAACCGCGGTTATCCATAACCGTGGGTATTTTGCCCATCCCTAATAAGAATGAGATAATCCTCATAAGAATTATGACACTGAAATGATATTACCAGAAAGAGGCCCAACTTAATGCTTTCTGAGCCTGGCATATTTAGTTATTTACAAAGGGAGATGCAGAAAAGAAAAAGGAAAAAGAGAAACTATAAGGCAGCCAATAAACATGGTGACGTAGATTCATTCTAATGGTCAGTGGTCAGACATGAAATGTAAAGCCATCAGCTCACCTCATAGTAGCGGCGAAAATATACAGCATCACCTAAGATTCCCGGATTAGTAAAATTGACCATGGCAAAGAACTCTTCTAGGTCATTCTGCAATGGTGCAGATGAAAAGAGAAATTAGACAACAGCTTGGAATCGTAAGACAGTATGCACAATTGCACCCTACCTGCATGGGAGTTCCCGACAACAGAATACGCCGCTTACATGAAAGAGCAGCCAAAGCCTGATAGAATGTTCAGGAATAGTTTAGGGGGGTTACGTATAGAGGTAAAAAATAAATAAAAAAGTCATAATGGAAAACAGAATTGTATACGTCATACCCGATTCGTCATTGTCTGATCATTCTTCAGACGGTGAGCCTCATCACATATGAGAAGGTCACAGGACTCGCTTTGGCTAAATTTTGCAGAATGCATCCGAAATGTCTCGTATGAAACAATCAGTACCTGATTTGTAGTGACTGTAAGTTCATTGTTCTAAGATAAATGTCAGACCAGTTAGGCAATTCTACCTGTACACGGCCGCAAGGACTTGTGAACCGATCAATTCCACAAACAACATCATCTCTGGTACTTTCACAAAGGGCAATAAGATTAACTCTTTCTCCAACCCACTTCTTTATCTCAGCCTCCCAGTTGCTCACAAGACTGGTAGGGGTGACTATAATGGCCTTTTTAACCATTGGTTTCCCATCAAACCCTTGACATAGAAGAGTATATAGTAATGTGATAGACTGCAATGTCTTTCCCAAACTGCAAAAGTACAAAGATTAAGAACAAACCTGAATACATGATCCTCTATGGATAAGAATGTAAAAGAAAATCTTCTGATATAATTGCATAGAATTCAGAGAGAGAGAGAGAGAGAGAGAGAGAAGGATGAAGATAGAGAATTACCCCATATCATCTGCCAGAATGCATCCATATATATTTGATGCACTATTTAACCCTGAAACACATTCAAACATAAACTGAACGCCTTCTCTGCATTAAAACTTCATCTCATCAATTTTACGCAACAGCAGCCAATGAAAACATTAAAGCATATTAGAAACTTTTCTCAAATTCATGCATAGCAAATGGTGAGCATTGCTATTAAAAATTTACCAAAACGAAGTAAATCAGTTTTAATAACGAGAGAAAAACCTTTGATGTGGTCGAAGGAAACGAACAAGCACTGGGTCCACTACTATCTGCACCATATTAGAAGCCCCAATTTCAAATTCTTCAGATTGCCACAAGACCAAAGGATCAATTCCGGTAGGTAGTGTCACACTCTTTTCCACTGGATCTTTCTCAGCCTCATTTTCTATACTCAAATTCATATTAATATGTGGAATGAATGCTGCAGTTGATGAGCCCCAGGGAACAAATCGTCTACGTGCACTGAGACGTCGCACGAGCTGGTCAGTTCCATCCTCATAGCCAATAGAGCATGGAGGTTTAAAGGGTTTCCTACAAACTGCTGCTCCTTCCGTCACTGAGAGAACTCGAGGAAGCAGTGGCTGCCTTTTCACGACAAGGTTACCTCTGATAGAGAATCATTTTACCCCAAATTTCAGTTCAAATATAAAACTTGGGATTAGAAAACACTTATACCACCAATTCAACCTAAAGGGTTTCCAGTTCCTATATATAATTGCACAATGAAGCTTCATAAATTGAACGCTCGGAGTGTTTTGAGAGCTCAGATTCCAAGAACCTTAAGTAAGAATAACAGCACCAAACAGCTTAATCAAGCAATATCATTTCTTTAACCCCCCCAATATATACCCAAAAAAGGCAATAACATTTCTTAGAAAGCAAACCCATCCGAACTCAATGATTCAAACAATTGGTTTTTCTTTTATCCTCCACTATTTTCTTAGCAACCAAACAGGAACGCAAAATCCGTACAAAGACAAACCCTAGGTGACGCTTCAGCTGTCGAAAATTGGAATTTGAAATCTAAGTTCTTCAGCAAAAATAAAATTGAATATAGAAATCAGCGGTACCTGACGAGAGCATCGACGTTTTTCAATTTCCGATCTTCGGCGGTGGGCCGAGGAGGGTCTATGGGTTTTCGACTATTCTCGACCACCACGAAGTCGTTTTGGCGGTCTTCTTCTTCTTCTTGGTCTAGCTCTTCTTGGTCAGCCGAGTACCCCTCGCTGGATTCGGAGGAGGAATCGGATGAACCGGAGGCGTCGGAGATTGAGAGAACTTCGTCTTCGTCCTCCATTTGTGCGAGCGTCCGAGTGTGCGAGAGACTTCTGGGAAACGCCGAGAAAGTGATTTTATTTGAATTGATGCGTTTTGGCGGTCAAAGGTTTTGGGCAGCTAAAATGGGTAGTGAAAGAGCGGGAGGATTTTATAACTCATTGTCCAAACAAAATTTAAAATTGAGATCCGGTAGAGCATCTTCACCCGTTAGTGTAGGACAATAGAAAATGGAGAGTAACATTACTCTTACTATCCAATTTAAGTAGTAATTGTTTTTGTGAAAGTCCACCTGTTTAGAGGAAGAATGGCAAAAGTAATGGCAAAGGGTGATTCCTATTTACAAACATAATTTTATATTTTTTTAATGTTTTCTTCTTCTTATTCCTACTTATCATTATCGATGTAGACTTTTGGGTATTTTTAAATGTTTAATTTGCAATTGTGTTGAATTTTGTAAGATTTTTAAAGTGTGAACTTTGTAAGTTTTTTTAATTTTTATATATTTTTTTAGATTTTTTAAAGTTGGATTAATTCTGGTTGTACAAAAGAATTTCCGTCTCTTCATTTTGAAGTGAAACGGACCAAATAAATGGGGCAAGGTTTGCCGTCACGGTAAAATCGAGAACTCATTGCTTGGGCCAGTTTTATTGGGCGAGTTTGATGTTAGGTTTGTCCTAACCATTAAATTAAATTACTAGATGACTACGGACTTGATAATAATATAATAAAGTAATCATGGACTTTGAAGTCAAAAGGGACTCCATGGCCCAATGGATAAGGCGCTGGTCTACGAAACCAGAGATTCTGGGTTCGATCCCCAGTGGAGTCGTTATTTTTTAGGGTCGTTATTTTTTTGTCTAAATACTACGTCATTGTTTCCAGAAGCTACTATGTCATTGTATTTGACAATTTGTTTTTTGAGTTTAGAAAACTAATTCATTAGTAGTTAATCATCAACTGTGCACCATAATATAAGCTCCACGTTTTGCATATAATACTGTTTGACGTTGAAGGATTATTAGGATAATTGTACCTAATAATTGTTAATCTATTGTATAATGATGAGATACAAGTTGCTATATAATTGTTAATCTATTGTACAATGATGAGATACAAGTTGCTATATAATTGTTAATCTATTGTATAGTGATTAATTGAGGGGATTATAAGAAGGTGCTCAAGTCCTTCCCTAAGAGTGAAGACAACGACTATACAATTTCCGATCAGATTCCCATTCTATATTTCATTAATCGACGTAAAAAATGTTAACAAAATCATATAGCTATGAATATTAATTACATGAACAAATCTGTTATGATACAATGAAAGAAGTTGATGTTCTTATCCCAAAACAATCGACAATGAGAGAAATAACTTTAATGCTTTGTATAAGTTTAAAGTTTTCTAAATTTCTGATACGAGACAATGTTTTACATTATTTCACTACGTGTCATGTTAGCTAAGTAGGAAGATGAGAAAAACCAAAACTAGTCATTTATCATACTTGTTCATAACGGACGTCAACCTATATCGGAACATCAGCTATGAATTCAAACTAGCTTATATAACGATATTTATGGAGTATAAACATAACTAAAACAAGTCAACGGAAGAAAGTAGTCGACCAGTGTCCTCTGTCTCCAACCACTTGTCTCCCACGAAGATTCTAAACAACTTCCTAGGCTTGGATAAATGAGAAATTTTTCTTTATGCCTGTAATACAAGTGGCATACTACATATTATTATATATAAGTAGTGAAATTTTTTATTTTTTATGTTATTAATATTTTAACACAAGAATCTCATCAATTGTATAAAGACACATGGTGTATCACCATGTGTGTCCGGATACATTAAAAAATATCTCTGAATAAAGGAGGCCTGGCCTTTAAGGTAATTATGCATTCTTCCTATTAAATACTCCCTATCTATTTACACAACTGATTATAAGCACCCTTGCATTTGAAACTTCTCCCTCATTTCCATTTTTTGGTTTGGTAATTTTTTTCAAAATTATTCTTTAAAAGGTGGTTTAGAAAGTAGACGTTTAGGATGATATGGAAAGCCGGAAAAACAAAATGAAAAAAATCAAATGAGAAAGTCAGTAATATCCTCCATTAGTTGATCATATCTTAAATGCTTAAACCAGACCAAATATGTAGGCTTTGGACTATATGAAAGTTTCCACCAAATGATGACAATTGTTGTATTTGTATAGCTGGTTGCCTACTATAATATATATATATATATATAGAGTACTCTACGTGCAATCTAAAAACTAGCCACAAAAAACAATGTATCCAACTCCTACAGAAACTCATAACCATGAGAAATATGCAGCCGATCACAACCATCACCATGCCCATGTTCCCAATCCAGTCTCAAGTGCCCCAGGACTAAATAGTCCTGCAGGTTCAGTACCCACATATGCTCCTCCCTACATATACACTGTTCAGTCTAATTCTGTTCCTGCAGTTCCTGCACGAGGGAACTGGTCCACTAGTCTTTGCCACTGTTGTGACGATCCTGAAAATTGTTAGTGAAATATATATAAACATTACAGCTATGTGTGTGTGTGTGTGTATATATATCTGGTTTTATTTTCTTTTATTGTTTTTTCCTGATTAGTAATTTCGAATTCAATTTTTGAAGGTATGATCACTTTCTTTTGCCCTTGCATCACGTTCGGTCAGATCGCTGAGATTGTGAGCCAAGGTTCCACACGTAAGACTCAAAAATCGCTAGCTAGGTCTACTCATAAAGTTCGGATATGATCCTTATTAAGACTCCTGTTTGATTTTTATTGGCGCTGTGTGTTGCAGCTTGTGCTTCAGGAGGAGTGTGCTATTGTATCCTTCTTTCGACAACTGCAAATGCATGCTTGTACTCGTGCTCCTACCGCTCGAAGATGAGAGCTCAATATGACTTGGAAGAAACACCCTGTGTGGATTGCCTAGTGCACTTCTGCTGTGCTACTTGTGCACTTTGTCAAGAGTATAGAGAGCTCAAGAATCGCGGGTTCGATATGGGAATAGGTAAATTTACTATTGTGCTAACTTGATAATTTATAAGAATCTCACATCAAATATCTGTTTTGGTGTGCTACCTATATATCCGTAGCTGTGAATACAGAGTTTGTGCCACCATCGACTAGCAGTTTTCTGCCATTGGAACATGATCCGAATTCCGAAGGCGTTCAGAGGCCATCAGTGATTGTTCAGGCCGCATACCTGGGTTAACCAAATGGGCTACAGCAGTGTGATTTCTCCCTTTGCACCCAAGTTTCAGAACCTGCTTCCTGTAGTTTAGATTAGACTAATTAGTACATTGCTCGAATAAAAAATACATATAACACCAAATTCCAGCAGATCATAATACAATGACTTGGTCAATGTGTGAGCCTTATTAAACATCTTCAGTACCTCCCTTGTAGCTGCCAAGCTATGTCATCATTAAAGAACAAAATCCATGCATTTAATATGAACATGTTGCATGGCTAGTTGCATAACTTGCATTCAGTTTATAATTCATTGACTGACTTTGTTTCTTGTTATACGTATGACGGAATTGTGGGCGATCGTTGTTTTGTCGGAAATGAAGGTTGGGAAGCCAATATGGACAGACGAAGGCGCGGCGTTACTGCAGCTCCAACTGTTGTACCAGGCATGACAAGATAAAGAAAAAGAGAATTCTACGGAACCATTCCTTGCGTATCAAGGTTCTGAACATCATTGTACTGTTGTGGTCGGACATTTTGGTTATGATACGAACTTTTATGTACTCTTTGATGCTTGTTCGGAGTGTGTAACTGTGTGTTGCTGATGTAAATTTCAATAAAAAATCTGAATGGCGTTCAGGGATGATGATAAACCATGATAAGAATAAGATATTAACACTTGCTTTAGGTGTTAATTAATTATTATACTAGATAGGTTCCTTGAAGTTGGTATAGAATGTGGAAGCTTAGGAGGTGTAGGCCTTGGCCGAACTGTGTCGCTCTACCTCTAGTTTTCAATGTATTTATGAATCAGAAATTTACAAACCTTTGTGGTTGATTTAGAAAGACCGATGGATGTCTAGGTGACTCCTCCAAAATTTATAGTGTATTGTTATGATTTTATAAAGTATGATTTCACGAATGTTGCTTATAAATTGTGTGATCGATGGACTTGTTTTATGATTATCACATACTTCGGATTATTGTCACTCACACAAGTTTCGCAGCTTATCTAATAGAATTATATTTCTCAATAACTTGAATGCTAAGATTACAAGAGTATTTATACAAAGCCTTGACCTCTGCACATGTGTGGGCTCCACACTCTAAATTATAACTACCAAAACAGAAAGGACAAAATATCTCGACAAACTTACAGACTAAGTTTTTATCCTTTACAACTAAATGATTCTTATTAGCCCCTAATTTGTGCAGATGCATATGTCTGCTAAACTGAGGAACTCGAAGTGATAGTTTGTGTCTAAGAAGAAGAAATCTTGGTTTTGGCAGTGACTTTGTGCAGATGTCTACTATTTGATCTTGAGAATATACAAAATGCACTGAAATGGCTTTGGAGAGGATTTACACAAAGCCTTGACCTCTGCATACATGTGGACTCACACTCTAACAAATTATAACTAGCAAAACAGAAATGACAAAATATCTCAACAAACTTACAGACTAATTAAGTTTTATCCTTTACAACTAAACGATTCTTATTGTTATATGGGTTGTTACTTTGCTCGATGCACCATTCCTACGGCATAGGGGCAATTGTGCAGGTGACAGGTGTTAGTTCATGAGAGGAGCTCTTGGGGTACCAGTAAGAGGTCAGAGACAGATGAGTGATTAGGTTATCCTATATCTTTCCTTGTATTTTGTTGAGACCTTTATTTTTTGGAGCCTACATGCATGTTACCCTAATGAGGGTTATGAGTTTTTGTTGTACAATTGTTGTATATTTGTGGTAGAGACCCCACCGCTTTACTTTTATTTGTGAATTCAGTTGAGTATTTCTTTGTGTATCTTGTTCGTATTCCTCGCACCCTCTACAGTCGAGTGCCACACGTCGATCCTGGACGTCGGGATTAGGGCGTGACAATGTTCATCTATTCCTCTTTATCCTTTATTTCTCCTTGCTTATCTCCTCTGTCTTTAACCACATCCAACGGGAGAAGGATACGTGGACTATATGCTCACTCTTGCCGTTTTATCCTTGACGTCGTGAGCAGGCCACATATGACCTCAAGTGAATGTGACATTTGACGCATTGTGAGTAATAAGCCTTTGGGCTACCAATGTATCATAGGTGTTTCGGGCCCATGATATGTCTTGTTATCAAGGCATACCCAGTCTAATGGTGGCAGAAAGTCGACTCTTCGAAGTCTCCCCTTGGATGTCTAATGCGCCAACGCTCTTACCAACAAGGATCTTTAGGACTACTAGTTGGCAGGTTTACGGAGATTGGCCTACACCACCAAGGACTGCCTAGTATGGTCTGCAACCTTCCTTCCTAGCCGCCTGCTAGGGTTCAAATCTCTATAAATAACCAAGTCAATCATAGGAAATGGTAATCACCACTTACTACTCAAAACTATCTCAAGTTCTCCTTTTCTCTCAAACCACTTTTTTGACTTAGGCATTGGAGGCCTTTTGGCGGACACCCTCTCTGCTTTTTTAGGGTGTTGGCCAATTAATCTAACGATGTTTGTTCTCTTATATGTAAAATTTCGTGAAATCAACCGTGTACGTAATTTGTATCCACACTTACCATAATCCACCTTCGTATTTTGATTACCATTGCAGATTAATAAACACATGTCACTAGAAAGTTATCTAAAATCAAATAACAATTAAGAGTGTAATCCCATTCGCATGACTCATATGCACCCAATCGGTTGATACAAACCACTATGCGCCCAACTTTATTTGATCTGGTCCTCTAAGTATTTCCGTATAATAAAAGAAAACTATATTCAAGATCAACTACATTTATTCGGCATCTTTCCAAAATAAGCCATGAGATTTCATTATTAGTAATTTCACAATGAATTGCATCAACTTAAACCTTCCATATAAAAATATTTAGTTTTGTTGTTAAATTGGTAATGTGGCAACAACAGACCTATACTATTTATGCTAATATGTGGAAAGCGAGTGGGACATACTTTCCTCTTAGTGGCGAGCAGGCTGTAATGAAGGACTGAGATTGGGTTTCTTTCATGTATAATGAAAGGAAGAAGAAAGGACACTGAACTCAATGTACAAGAATACTTCTAACCTTCGAAAGCCTTTTTTCATTCATCTCTTTGTAATTCAAACACCATTTACCTTTATTGTTCTACTACTTTTCTTGTAGTATCGATTTCCTGTACTGAAGTTTCCTTTCAAAAACACTTCCTTTGCTTGTAACAACTTGCCTGACTGGCGGTCAATGTTACCCGAATAGATGCAAACTTTGCTCGAATGCTTGTGTTTCTCATTTCCTTTCAAGTTATTACCCTTTGTATGCAAGTTATCATTTTGTTGGTTAAACATTTAACAAGTCTTTACATTCCTGTACTTTCAATTCTTTACTTTTCCATCCAACTTGTCTTACTTGCTGTTTTTACTTTCAAACAAGGATTGCAAACTGACTTGGACCAGTTCTAATCAGTTTGTAGTTGTCTCTTGGCATTAACAAAAAGAGAAAATATAAAGTCCTTGTCACCAAGGCATCAAAAAATGAAAAATAGATCTAACCCTCTATGGACAATCCTTTGATAAGAGGCTATGTGGCATAAGCAAACGATCTAAGTAACAAAAATCAGACAATCAGTTATCTTGGCCAATAGTGGCACGCCTGAAAACAACTCATTTAAGATAGCCTAGATGCCTGCTCATGGCTTCCCAGAGGCACCCTTAAATTAACAAGAATTCGTCTTCGTGCAGGAGGAATTATGCATCCAATATAATTTTGGCACGCCGGGGGGATTCCTTGTGTTTTATGCCAAACCACAAGAAAAGAGACGGATTCAACATGAAGGTTCAAAGCAGTTATACCACACCTTCTTAGGCGAATTAAGATGGTTGATAAAGTGAAGAATCTACTCCTCAGCAAAGCCCCAAGGCAGTTGATAGCTCGACTCATTCTTATAGTTTGGGCAAAGAAGTGTCCAATGGAGAACTGCAATCAACAATGATCCAGGTGATAAGGAACATGGCGAAAGCTGCAATAGATACCAGATGAGAGATAAGTAAGTTGTGCTCGGTCACTTGCAAGTTACAAAGAAGGCTGGAGACAGAATTCTCTAATATGTCTCACTAAGTGACCACCACCAAGATTACTGCTGAAAAACCAGATGAAATCTCGGAAAAGAAGAGGTAGTTACAGTCATTTCTTTTCCCCAAAGAAGGGAAAAATAGACGTTGCTAGTAGTTTTCTTTCCACTTGTTGCCTCATGCTGATGATAAAAGTCCTCATAAAGTTTGCATGCACCAGCTCCCATCTCAACTACTGGAGCAGTGAATGTCCTACCCTGAGAAAAGGGTGGCTTCAACCAAGAATGGTCAAAAATGGCTTCTTGTTGGAAAAAATAAACGATGCTTGGGCCTCAAGGTTCTTTCTCGATCTGAACCAAAAAACCAAATTAATTTTGGTACTTCTGAGTTTTGGGATTCCCAAAATTTCGGTTCAATTTTTGAGTTTGAAATTCCTGCCCCAAAATATTTTTGTTCCACTTTTGGGATTGTGTTTTCGGATTGGGATCCCGAACCGATTCAACTCTAGGTCTTGGTCAATAGTGGCACGCCTAAAAACAACAACTCGTTTAAAATAGCCTAAAGGCCTGCTCAAGGCTTCCCAGAGGCACTCTTAAATTAACACTGAATTGGTCGTTCACGCAGGAGGATTTATGCACTCAACAATAACTTAACAATCAATAAGACATAAGACTTAAATTGGTATTGAAACCTTAAAAAGGGAGACTTTAGATGCAGTCCTTAGTTATGAATATTCTTTGATTGAAACCTTGTTGGTTTTTAATTTTTGATCGAGGTCCCTGAAATTAATGTGATAATTTATTTCTATGTACGTTACTATATTTTTTAAATTAAAAATTAGAAATTTTAGTTGTTTATATAAATGAGATTTTAAATAAAAAAAACCATAATTTGTGGGATTAAAAATATTAAAAAATAAATATACTATTGTGTGTGTGTGTGTATATATTGTGACAACCCGTCCCTAGTTCTACGATTTTATAAATTTTTAAAGTGTGAATTTACGAAAATGCCCTAGAGGTGAAGGTTTTGAGTTTCGTTGACCAACGTATAGTGAGACGTACTAAATTTTTTTTAGCGTATTCCTGAAGTACTCGACGATATGAACGCGTAAGCGCAAGCAGAAGTGAATTTGGAGTTACGGTTAAAGTTTTATGAAGCTACGAACCCGAAAGCATTTTGAAGAAATAACTATTTTAATTATATTATATTATTTTATACTACTAAATTATTAGGCCACGTGTGGGTGGCTGAGTGGGGGAAAAGAAAGGAAACGGGGAGAAGAAATAGAGGAGAAGGGGAGGGCTGCTGCCCAATCAGGAAGATGAGAGAAGTGAGGGACCAACCAGAGAAGAGAGCAAGGAGGGGAAAGGAGGAAGAGGAGATGCGCCAGATCTCCTTGACCCGTTTCTCCCCTATTGGACTCGCACGACCTAGAGGTTTTTCCATCATTTTTTCGTCGATTTTCCGGCGACTCAAACCTCGCCACCACCTGAAAATGAATCATCATCCTTCCCTCTTTCATTTCCATGCAAAACCCAGTTCCTTTAACCCCCAATTTGAAGGGAATTGACCCATCAAACCCGTGGGGGTTCCGAAGGTCGCCACGGCAGAATCCTCCATTTGCGAAACGTTTCTCTTCAATTACCACCACCAAAACACTCCTCAAGAGGTCAGGAATAAAGCCCAATAAGTGGTTGGATTGTCGGAGTTGATTTGAGGACGAATCAAGAACACCCAAATTCTAGGGTTCTGACGGGTTCACGGCGATTTGGAGCTTTTCCCGGCCAAATTGGACTTGGCCACAGGTATAAAACTTGCTCTACTCATTGAGATCTTCATTTCTGTGAAATTTGAGAATTTTTAGAAATAGTTGATTTTTTCAGCGAGTCGGGACGACCGACAGCCGTGTGCGGTGGCGCGTGGCGGAGGTGCGTGGGCCTAGGCACCCCTGACTTTTCTAGGCTGAATTTGATACCCCAATTCCCTTTGAGAAGTCCGATTGATGAAATTTCGTCGGTTGAACATAGTTTTGATAGAGATCGCCACTTCATCACTATATGAATTGACGATCCGACCGTTGGATCGTCATCAAACTTTAATATCTTATAGTAAGTAATATTTGAGGATATTAAGAACTTATGGATCAGGAATCCGATGTACGGATCTTCCCTAATTGGATTTGTAAGTTCATAAAATAAAACGTCAGCCGTCACTTCATTTTGGCAATTGGCAGAGATCTGACCGTCGGATCGTGGTAGGATTTTAGTATGTTATTCTAGAAGCATCATGTGGATCTCTAGAAGTTACAGATTGGAAATCCAAAGTGCGGATCTTCCGGATTGAGTTATGTAGGGTTATGGACCCTACCGTTGACCTTTGATCGACGATTGACTTTTGGTCAATGAGTTACAAATCATTCTAGAATGTCCTTGGGGATATGTTTTATGTAAGTTACATGTTCTATCGGTAAGAACTCTGAGACGTGATTTGATAATTGTTACAGGTGACGATGGTTCGTGATGTCTCGATATTCGTGTTAGGGAGTCGTAGCGTGGACCTTAGGTGAGTGGGTCTTTTCCTTTTTATCGTATATATATGATTGATAATTCCACACGTGCTTTTAAATTGATTTATGCATTTTATGCCATGTCATATATATTTATATATTCTAAAATACTATGATATGGTTGAGTTTTAGATTGCATCATGGCATATCTGACACACCCCGACCTAAAATCAGGGCGTGCTGGCCGTCACATGAGGGTGACGTAGCCATGTGCATAGTGCGAAAGCGATAAGGATATAAAATATACGAGTAAATAAAAACCGAACGCTAATTAATGTGCACTAAGAAGCAGAAAGTGCTAGGAATGAGATACTAGTGTAAATACACCTAATCAGAGCATAGAAAGTCTAAGTGCAGTCCAGTAGGACAAGTACTAATTATACAGTACCAGAAGATGTCCTACTAATATTGTAATTTGTCAGAACCACTGAGATCCTTAAATGCCACAAACAGCAAGTCTACCTAAAACCTGGAGAGGCGCAAAACAGAAAATGTGAGTGAGCAAAAACAAATGTTTTGAGAACACATTTAACTTTCAAAAGCTCTAACCCCTCGCGGTAAAACATGTATACTTTTTCCCAGAAATAGAATATCAACATATACATATATATATATATATATATATTATATATATCCATTCAAATCACGTTACACATAATCATAATCATAAGTATGACATGCCAAGATATAAACAGGATAAGTAACTAAGGTGAAAATAAATTCATGGAAAACAACACATTATCCGAAACCTCTGCAGAAGTTTGTATGGCTGAATTCATAGCTCATTAGTCAATCTAGCTGGAGTCACTGCAAATGACCTATACGGCACTACACTGCACACAAGTCGTAACCACTGAAAAGGTCTGTACGACAAGACTGGGTGTAATATAATTATGCTCAGTACTACGCTCTCATGATAGCTATGCGATAAATCGCTATTCACCTACAAGTCGGAACCACCTATAATGGTCTGTACGACAAGACTGTGCACCTAAATTGGATCCAATGTGAGCATAGGATGCGGGAGGTGACATTATATACAGACATGTGCCATATCTCTGACTAATCACTAACACCGGGGTGCATGTTTATGAGCTCTATGCTTCTCAATTAATCATAACCATTCAATACACATTCACAATTCTTAACTCACCTGGAACTTACCTGAGCGCCCACAACACCAAATCACATTTATGCATACAATTCTAACTCATGGTTTAAGCATAAATCAATAGACATGGCATTTTCAAAGCATAAATCATTTAAATGCATTTTCTGGGAAAATATGAAGCATATACGTATATACATAAAACCAAAAACTCACTCACTGGTATGTCGAAGGGTCGTAGCCCCCGAGCAGCCCTTGACTGCGCTCGTCCTCAGGATAAGTCTCCCCTATATGCGAAACAACTATAAAAACGTTAATTTAAAGCACATAACCAATACTAGCTAATAACTTCTCGTACATTGCTCAAATGGGATGTTTGAATATACCAACGTGATCTACATAACCTCACGAACATCCCCATATTTTTAGAAAAAATTTCCGACGTCCCACGCGCCGGCAAAGGCACGGCAACACGCGCGGCCACGCGTAGGGACCCTAACGGAATCCCTTAACCCCGTTAGGAATATTCCGTTAAAAAGTAACAGAAACCATTAATTCTACCTGACGGCGTCAGAATATTCTATCAACTCTGACAAAATATTCTATCTTCTTCTCCGGTTAGCCTCGCCGGTCGTCGTCGCCGTTCACCGGAAACTGGAAAATCACGAAAACCTTCATATCACGTCCAATTCTCAACCAAATTCCACGAAACTTGAACCATATTGAAGCTTAGGATAAGTAGAACAAAACCCTACCTTTCAAAAGTCCTAAAACCGACGGAACTCGCTGGAAAATCCTTCGATATTCCGGCTAAACCTGCAACTCCCTATTCCCGAGCTTCCCGACGTCCAAATCACTTCATTTTTCTTCTCCGAGCTTCGTGGAGAGGTCCTTAAGTTCCCTATAACTTCAAAACTCTCAGAAAACTACACATTTACGTGTGCATGAACAGTACCTCAAATCGGAGGTTATGGTTTCTCGGGTTTTACAAGCTTTCAAGTCCTAAAAATTGTACAAATGGACTCAGGAGCTTGTAGGGAACAAGAACATCACCTTTTTAACGTCGATCCGCGACTGGTTGAAGGAGTTTGAGGTTGACCGTACGGTTTGTATGGAAATGGAAGGAAATCCGAGAGGGAATGGAGAGAGAGAGAGTCAACGGGAGAGAGAGAAAAGTATGGGTGCTTGTGTGTGGTGCTAGTTGGTCACAACCAACAAAACTAAGTCCTAAGTGTTCCAAAAACTTCGGAAAATCTTTGAATTGGTCCAAATAAAATTTTACCCACATGACCACACAAAACGTCCAAGGGTAAATAAGTAATCTTACGCCGTCGAAAATAAATATTTCAGGACTGGCTGTGACAATATCCATATGCATATTACCTACATACAATTACTGTGAATGCTTTGAAGTGCTAAGGTGAACGCGGGACGTGCAGGTAAGTTCAAGTGAGTTTATTGTGTTATTTGAAATGATTGAGTTATGGCATGACTAGATTTGTGTTATAGGCAACTCCGACTCATGTGTCATCACAGATTGATTTATGAGTCGTATAGGTTGCATTAGGCAACTCTGACTCATGTGTCAGTATAGATTGATGAGCACCTGATTTTATTATGTTGCTGTTGATATGTAATGATTTGGAATATTTACGGATTTACTGTTGATTTACATTTGATTTCATGCTTATACATGGTATGATTTTCTGGAAACTATACAGGTTTTACAGCGAGGGGTTATAACATTTTAGAAGGTCTTTATTAAAAATTTATTTTCAAGCCCACACCCTTCCAAGTTTTAATTGTTGAGCTTTCTTATTGACAAGGATTCGTGGAAAATCTTGGTATTGGAGATTACCTTTGATGGTATGATTCTCAATCCACTCTATTGTGCTTTACTTATACTCTGACATCACGTGTGAAATGGGTTCATTTATGCTCACAGCGCACTCTCGTATTTAGGCACTTTTAGGTTTAAATTTATTCACATATTCCACATCACTACACTTTTTTGCTTCATCACCTTCCAGGTGTCGGCCAGCACCACTAGATTCGGAGTCCTAGTGGACAATCCTAGTCGGGGTGTGTCATATATAAACATGGGTACATTCATCAAAATTAACCAAAAAATTTATTGTATCAAAACATGGGTACATTCTTCAAAATCACAAAAAAAAAACAAGATATTAGGCTTAATAACATTAGTAAATTTCTTCGATTAAACTTGACATGGATACATTTTAAAATCAAAGAAAAAAGAATGTACCCATATAAGTTTAAAAATGGATTAGAAAAAAAAATGAATAAATTTTATATAAAAAAAGGGTACATTTTACATATAACAAATTGGTATATTTAAGAATGAATACATTTTAAGATTAAAAAGTTTTACATGAATGGGTACATATAATTAGCATGGGTACATTTAGCAAAATAAAAAGTACAAATACAAAAAATATATGGGTACAAATACAAATAAACTTTAAAAAAATATGGGCACAAAAAGAAATTAATATATGGGTACAAATTAAAACTAAAAAGAAAATTGGTACAAGTTAAAATGGGTACAAACTAAAACTAAAAATATATGATAACAAATTTAGTCATAAATATAAATATACTAATTGTAACATTTTTAACATTAAATGAATATATTCAGAAATAAAAAATATTTTATTATTGAAATAATTAATGATGTTATTAATACCCAAGGACCTTAATCAAAAATTGAAAAAGAATAGGATTTAATCAATGGAGTAGCAAAAGAAAGGATGAGAACCTAATTTCTCCATTTAAAAACTACCTCAAAACGAAGGCTTAAAATGTAGTTAATCCGGGTTTTTACAACCTGACGACCAAAATGGAAAATGAGAACTACATACTATTTTTCTCACTATATACTTTCTTGCTTAATTATGTCTGGGTGTAGAGGAGAAAATTAGTGTATCATTTTCTTTTAAAAACAAAAGCATAAAATGCTACTTAGTACTATAATCTAGTGGTATGTCTCTTCATTTGTAAGTGAGAGGTCTTAGATTCGATTTTTAGGTTCGACTCTCGCCAAAGAAAAATTTGAACCATATTACTGTTAAGCCATTGTGAGGCATAGCCTAATCTCACACCTTTTTTTATTTTTTTATTTTTAGTACATCGATATATTTTACATAAGGGGAGGGGGAGTTCGGCTAAGCCACACAATGGGCAACCTAATTTGGTATCGAATAGGGGAGGTGGAGTTCGGCTAAGCCACACAATGGCCAACCTAGTTTGGTATCGAATTTGTGACAACCCGTCCCTAATTTTAAGTTTTATAAATTTTAAAATAGTGATTTTACTAAAATGCCCCTAGAGGCAAAGATTTTGACTTTCGTTGACCATCTTTTAGAGAGACGTATGACTCGTTCTTTTAGTGTATCCTCATAGTACTCATCACTACAAGCGCATAGGCAAAAGTCGTTTGTGAATCCGGGTTTTAACGGTGTAGTTACGGACATTTGAAGTCTTGAACATGTAACTTACATAAAACACATCCCCAAGGACGTTCTAGAATGATTTGAAACCCATTAACCAAAAGTCAATCATCGGTCAAAGGTCAACGGTAGGGTCCACAACACTACTTAACTCAATCCGGAAGTTCCGCACTTCGGATTTCCGATCCGAAACTTCCAAAGATCCCCATTATGCTTGTAGAATAACATATTAAAATTTCATTACGATCCAACGGTTGGATCTTCACCAATTACAAATTCAAGCGGTGGTCGACGATTTATTTTACGAACTTACAAATCCAATTCGGGAAGATCCATAGTTCAGATTCCCGATCCGTAAGTTCCTAATGTTCTCAAATATTATGTACTATAATGTATTAAAGTTTGGTGACAATCCAACAGTCGGATCGTCGATTGCTATAATATTCAAGTGGCGGACCTTAACAAAATTATACCCAAACAATGGAATTCTGTCAATCAGATGTCAAATATGGAATCAGGGCATCCAAAATAGCCTAGGATAGGCAGGTCCGATCTCAACCCACGCGACGCTGCTAAGCGCTGCCACACGCGGCAGTCGGCCGCCCCGACTCACCAGAAAAAAAAAATCAACTATTTCAAAAAATTACCAAATTTTACAAAAATGAAGATTTCAATGAGTAGAGCAAGTTTTATACCTGTGGCCAAGTCCAATTTGGCCGGGAAAAGCTCCAATTTTCCTTGAACTCGCCTGAAACCCTAGAATGGTTGAGCTTCGATTCTCCTTCATCAGTATTCCGACGCACCAACCAAGGCTTGGGACTTGTTCCTGGGTTCAAGAGGAGTTGATTAAGGGTGATGGTGGGCGGTGAAACTCGTCGGAATGACAAAATCGCCGTCGAGAACCACTGAGTTCTCCAATGAGGTTCTACACGATTTTGGACCTAAAACCCTTCGAATTTGGGTGGAGATGGTAGATGGGAAGTTGTGGAAGAGGTTGCAGGTGTTGGATGGTGGTGGTTTGATGGAAAAAATGGCGGAAATCGTCGAAATTTGGTCAAGTTGGGTTTGCGGGTGTACGGTCAACGGGAAAGAAATGCTAGGAACTTTCTCTCCCCTCCCCTCCTTTCATTGGCTGCTGCCTTTTTCCCCTCATTTTCTGATTGGTCCTTGCCTTTAGTCTGATTGGTCCACAATAATTCATACCTGATTGGGCCTATTTCCCACAAGGTGACAAGGTGGGAGTTTAATTAATTTCTAATCTAAAATTTAATAAAACGAATTCAAATGTCCGTAACTATACCGTTAAAATCCAGATTCGCAAACGGCTTTCGCCTATGCGTTCGTAGTGATGAGTACTGCGAGGATACGCTAAAAGAATGAGTCATACGTCTCTCTAACCGATGGTCAACGAAAGTCAAAATCTTTACCTCTAGGGGCATTTTCATAAAATCACTATTTTAAAATTTATAAAACTTAAAATTAGGGACGGGTTGTCACAATCTACCCATCTTAAAAAAAATTCGTCCCCGAAATTTGAAATCATTGGATATACATAATATACTCCAAAAGATAGAAACAAAGTATATATAAGGAAGAAGTCAAGCTAGAGAGGTTGCATAAAAGAGAATGTCATTCCATCGCTATCGGATTGCAATGATTCCTCTTTCATGCCTCCAAACTCAAACTTTCATTCTCCTTCAATACAATACCAAAATATACTGCTTTTATAAAATCATAAAGTCGAAAATATTTATATATGTATAATAACATCCCGTCAAAATACATATATAAAATAACGTAAAGTTAAAGTAATTGTACTGAAATTAAATATGAACATACAATATTTTTCACCTACGCACTCGTTGCGTCATGTACTCTGAGAATAAGTGTGTAGTATCATTGGATTAAGCCCGAACAATAAATAAATAACCAAACGTATAAGTAAATAAAAATACTAATGTAGACGGACCTAAATGTCCACTTGCTTAACGAGTTTAACAAATAAGTTCTTGATATTACGGTCTGCAACCCGCGATACCGACAACTCTCTGTTGTCATGTTAAACAAGCAAATAATTCCTGAGGGTGCAATATTACCATCTTGCCCCTTCTTGGGAAATACGCATACATTGTCTGATTAGCGCCTTGACCGCGCTCACGTACTACCCTATCGGGTGATAACGTTAATAGCACACAAATTGCTAACTCGAAATCTTGACCATTCAAATACCTGATCGCAATACTCACCTATCAATCATGTGCTATGCATAAAATCTCCATACTACGTCCCAACAATGTCATACCAAAAAAAAAAACCAAAATTGTAACCGTAGTTACATGCAACTAAAAATAAAGATATTTATATGTTGCAACCATGCTAATTGTAGGACGAAGAAAATGCAACACGTCCACTAAGGTATGAGTAGCTCGTTTCAGACTAATCGTTAGCTTAAGGGTAAAAATGTGATACTAGCATAAACTTAGTACACATGGCCTTTAAGAAGACTACCAAAGACTTGGAAGTAAAACACATGTCACGGTGAGATACAGTAGTGACACACACACCATATAGCCGAACAATGCATTTCACAATGCCATAGTGAGCCGATTCATATTGAATTCCTCTTGAATTTAGTGAAGAACTATGTCGAAAATGCTAAAAGAACACTCAAGAATTTGAGGGTCAAAACAAGTCCATGAAATTTAGAGTTCAAGATATCTAGGTTGATTGCATGCCATCACACTACAAAAGCAAATTTTGGAAAATTCAATCACCAACGGTAATGATTCATTCGACGGAGTATTTGTCGGGTGATTGAAGAATTTATGATCCAACTAGATTTCAATATCCGTGCAATTCTTCTGAATATTCTACCTGCCTTCGAAATAGTATGAACTGCAGTAGAGTAGACACGTACCCAAAGTTGACTAGAATGTCTTATAGCACAAAGATGTGGCTATGGCATCATGGTCAAAGTAGATGTTGATTAGAACGCCATAAAACTCGATAAATTCAAGAATGAGCAATCTCCACATGTTGACTTGTCAAATTGATCTATAAACATTGAAACATCATCATAATCTCCACATGTACAAGATACCTCATACCGAGAGTGTTAGAAACCAATCAAATGTCACTGACACAATATATATTTTGCACAGTTTATTTCGAATGCAAAATTCAACAACAAATACTATAAATATCAAAATACAAACACTTAAGTAAATTGCATATAAAATCACAAATGCAATCACCTAAGACAGAAATGCAATCACAAATGCAATCACTTAAGTAAATTGCATACAAACACTTGAAGATAGAGGCTTGCAAATGCAATCACCTAAGACAGAAATTCGCCCATCCATTAGTAAGGCCCAAGGTCCATAGCTTTGGCCCAATTTGTTTTAAACCATAAGTGTGAGAACACACTTATAAAGTGGACATGTCAAAGATGTATGGGCGATGTGGGACTTGAAAAGTCCCTTTACAGTCACAAGTTCCAACAGAGAGTGTATGATGATATTTCCCAACTCCATTCATATACAGGAAGTGATTATAACCATTCGAACGATTTCTTGGTAGTTTGTAGGTAATGCCATGTCAATACTCGTGAATTCCACTTGAAATGAGATAAGACAAGCTGAAGGTGTGCAAAGGTACACACGTCTTTTGAAGTGGTAAATAATAATTACATTTTCACAATCGGAGGAATGTACGGTAGTGCAATTGTAGATGTTGATTTGGTTCCTCTAACGCCATTGTCAGAAATCTAATTCTTTTCAAATGAATATGCATTTGAGATGTCTAAGATTGATAAGGATTTTGGACACGTTTCTCTACAGAGAAGTGTCATCTGGTTTTCAAATGAAGGTGACAACTGTCGACTCCAGGTCATGAATAAGATGGTTCATTTTCGGACGGTTCTAACTGTTGGAAAATATAAGCGATACTCTACCATGCTGACTCCGCACAGTCAGAACATCCAAAGAACACGTCAACATGGATTTCCAAAATGATCAATGTCATCGAAAGGTGTAAAACAAAGGTGAGATGAGACAACAGTTCAGTTGTTAGAAACTTTATTCATATCTAACATCACAACTATACTAACTTTCATCGGTCAATAAGTGAGGAAAAATACTATAGCCGAAAGATCGCTATCAAATTGTCGATAAAATCGACAAGACCAAAGATATCTCGAATTTCACAACACTTTGTGAGAATTTCAACTTTCTTCCACTACAATCTTTTGGGAAGAAGAAAAGAATATCATCTACCGAGATCACGTCTCCCAAGAAAAGTACCAATTTAACCAACTAACATTTGAGAAATTTGGTATAAAGCCGATTGTCGGTATTTAGGAAGTTTGATCTCGTTGTTGAAGTAGGTGGGAAAGTCGTCTGTAAGACTACAATGAATTCAACAAGCTACAGAATAAAACTCGAGTTCCAAAAGTGGTCAGGTAGACCATCAATTCGAAGTATGGGTTAAAGGTTTTAATCGTCACCTAATTAAGTTGCTAAAATCTAGGTATGAACCTAAAGTTCGATCTTTCGCCTTCGCGAATAGGTTCGAGGTTCCCTAGATAAGGTGTTTGGTTGGGTAAATTCCTAATAAATAAGCTTTAGTAACTAAGTTATCTCAATAATGTAGGACTTGTTCAAAAAGATGCAAGGAAAACTGATGTAGTACGAGAAAGTGGATTGATCGTGTACTCTACTTCTTGCATTCGGTGGCATCCCAAGTAAAATTTTGAGAAATGACGCCAAAGGTATATGTCCTCGAAACGTACTATACTACTAACCAACTCTACAACACGAACTAAAAGGTCTTCATAGTTTTCTCGACACTCAAATCACTCTAACAGTGAGATATCATCTTGTATTTCAATTCTACTGTCTACCTGTAGAAGTGATCGAGAGGTGGCTAGTCGAAGAAGTTTTGATTACCTAAATGGGTAATATGGTTAACATAACCGTGAGTTTATTGTCTTAACACAAAGTATGCTCCTAAGTTTCCACGATTTAGTTTCTTCAGCTCAAGTAGTCACTGTTAATCAGTTTATCAATCGCGCCACTAATGAACATAATTATGATATTTTGATATTGTTCGCTACATTGAAACTGTGAACTGGCGTTCTGGCATAAAGGTATCACTCCCATATACTAGCATGTGTCCGGTATCAGAAATCATACCGCCTGAATAATTGTTGACATGATAGGAGCATATTTATGCGACTTAGTTAGCTTGTTCTTGTGCATTTATGTTGTTATTTCTTAGTTAATTTAGTATTTCAAGCCATTTACGTGTGTTTGTAGGTCCAAAGGGTTAAAGAGGCAAAGAAGTGCATTTTGGAGTTTTTTGGAGCATTTTTTGGCATGGAATGGATAGCATATGATTGGAGGAAGGTGGATGGACGAAATTGAAGACCAAAAGAGGCTAGAAGTCAAGAGAAGTCAGAATGGAAGCTTGGAAGACAAGGAAAGACACAATTCAACCTATTCCTACAAAGGTGGCGCCTTGTCTCCCATTTGTCCCCTCTTTGTCCCTCATTGTGTAGCAATTCCCCTTGCCATGTTTCCTTATTCCTAAACCATGTAAAACCTTTCCCTTCTTCTCTAGGACACTTAATTATATGTTTCTAGAAGGCCTAATCCCATTCCAAGGTGGTGCTGCACCTTTCCCTTCACTCCCTCTTCCTTGCCGTGCAAGGGAGACCATTCCCTTTCCTATTTTCTGCCATAAACCACTTTCCCTTTCTCTAAAGATCCTTGCCGCATGTCATATCCTTATTCCCTTTGGGCTTTGACTTGGACTTAGCCTTTTTCCTAATAGATTTAGAGTAATAAATCTTAAACTTTAATAAAAACTTTCTTTCCTTTTCCCTTTAATTTCTGCCGCACCTTAGCCTTTATTGCCTAGGGTTTTACATACTTTGGGAGTTATATAAGCCTTTGTTGCAGCCTTGGGGGGAATCATCATACCATCTACCATTCAGTATCATAAATACACTCAGAAACACCTTTGCCGCAGCCATCAACACGCTCATTCACCACCACCCCCATATAATTCTACACCCCTTTCAGCCGCAAAAACACCACCCACCACACCATAATTCGTTCTACACCACCACCCATTCAGAAATCCATATTTTGCCGCAGAGGAGAGAAGACAAGACCTTGTCGTGGCTTCCATTGGAGAAGGAGGAGTGTGCCGCAAGCCTACCTGCATCCTTTAGAGTTTCTAGAGTTCTTTCTTCCCTTGTTTTGTTTCCATGTTTATTTCAGATTGCTTTTCAATTGTTATGAACATGTGTAACTAATTTTCTTATTAGTTAGAGGTGAATTCGAAGCCATGGACATATGTTTGATATGAATTGATTACCTTCAGTTTTTGTTTCGTAAAACATGAATGTGGTTTACTTATCTAATTGATTGAGAACTTATTTGTGTATGTTGATTGAGGGTGCACACTTAATTTGCATGCATGAATCTGATGCTAAAATATAAGGGAGTTTCACCTAATCGTTATGAACTTATAATTACAAGTAGTTGAGGTTGCTAGTCACAATCGTGTTAGGTAAATCCATGGCAGGAGTATCATGCAGTTCATAGTTACGAATGTCATGTCAATGCTTATGATTTTCATAGAACTTAATGATCTTTGATTGTATCTCTATCATGTTGTTCATATAGGGAACTTGAGAAGAATAATTTGGTTGCTGATGCGTATTCCATCCAATTCAATGAACTTAGGAAAATCTGAAAGTTAATTTGTGCTTTTCACGATTAATTTGGGGCATTGTCGTTCATGGTTTAAAGAAACAATACTGGAAATCAATTTATGTTGCATATGTTTCATGTGTGTTAGATTAGTTTAAAAAGTGTTTCAATCTGTCCAATTGAGTGTTTTGAGTCTTATTAGTCTTAAATTCGTTCAAATAACTCCTTAGAGTCTGTTTTGAGTCTAATTGTTAGTATTGTGCTGTTTTGAGTCTTTTTAGTGTGTTTCATAATCTGTTTTAATTGAGTCTTTTGAGTCAAGTTAAGTTTTATTTTCGTCCAAATCACTTGTTAGGTCTAGAATTGAGTCTCTTGGATTGTTTGTTGCTGTTTTAAGTCATTTAAAGTCAGTTTTAAATAGATTAGCAATCCCTTCTAATTCCTGGTCCAGAACGATCCCTACTTACATCTTTACTACAATTGTCAATAAGAGGGTTTAATTTGTGTGTTAAGTTAATTTTCGCATCAAATTTTGCAAACTTTTTGGACCATTTCTTCAACAACCAATACTTGTGAGTTCATTCTAACCAGGTATATGTCCTCGAAATGTACTATACTACTAACAAACTCTACAACACGAACTAAAAGGTCTTCATAGTTTTCTCGACACTCAAATCACTCTAACAGTGAGATATCATCTTGTATTTCAATTCTACTGTCTACCTGTAGAAGTGATCGAGATGTGGCTAGTCGAAGAAGTTTTGATTACCTAAATGGGTAATATGGTTAACATAACCGTGAGGTTATTGTCTTAACACAAAGTATGCTCCTAAGTTTCCACGATTTAGTTTCTTCAACTCAAGTAGTCACTGTTAATCAGTTTATCAATCGCGCCGCTAATTAACATAATTATGATATTTTGATATTGTTCGCTACATTGAAACTGTGAACTGGTGTTCTGGCATAAAGGTATCACTCCCATATACTAGCATGTGTCCGGTATCATAAATCATACCGCCTGAATAATGGTTGACATTTCTTGGATATCGAACAGTATAATTACAGGCTAGAGCTCGCTCGGAGAGTTGGTTTTGGACGATTGGTAATGAACTGGTCTGGTGAGGTGGTTTCATTAATTCTAGGGAAAATACTTACTATTTCGGGGATTTCTACTGACCGTAAGTATAACAACTCGCAGACCTGTGCCTATGCTCATCGTACATCACCAAAAGAACTCGAGAAACTAGCGTTGGCTGGAACATCCCAAGGCCGGAAAAAGAAACTCGAGAAACTATTGTGGACTTAAACGGAAGTCGATCTTCCTCCTAATGATCCAGAATGATCACTAGTGCGTTTGGAAAGATTAGTGCTATCAGGGACCAAAAGTAATTGTCCCCCTGATGTTATTACGTCGAGTGCTACTCTTTTAGCACCACATTGACACTAGAGACATTTCTGGAAATTTTGACGAAAGTACAACTTCCTAGGAATTCCGATATAAGGTATACTAAATGATACTGCCAAGGGATCAAAACTATTCTTAGCTTCCATTCTCGAAAGGGTTGGTAGATATGACTAGATGGTAGTGGAATTGGTGGGTAAATCCCCCGTGATGCATAACTATCGATATATTAGTCCTACTTCAAGGCCATCAACTTGTCTCAAATCCACATCTTTCCTTGGCAGGGAGGTTTGTCGCTTAAATCTAGAGGCGTCTGACAGAATGATGTTCTAGAATGTTGATAGGTCGTCTAAGTCACTCAAAACTTAGAGAAAAAATTAACACATTTTTTGTACTCGATGAGGTGGCTAGATTTGGAAATTAGGCTCAAGAATCGAAAATGCTTACATCACGCGTGTGATGAATGCAATACTGCCCAAACTTATGCTCTAATACCAAACTGACACACCCCGACCCAAAACGTCCACCTGGACTCCAAATCGAGCTGTGATGGCCAACACCTGGAGGGTGACGAAGCCATAAAGTGTAGTGATATAGAAATGTGAATAAATTTAAACCTAAAAGTGCCTAAATACAAGAGTGTGATGTGAGCGGGAATGAACCCAATTCACACGTGATAACAGAGCATAAGTACAATACAGTACAATAGGGTGAGAAATTATACAATCGAAGGTAACCGTCTACCCCAAGATTTGCCATGAATCCTTGTCGATATGAAAGCTCAGCTACTAAAACCTAGAGGGGAGAAAAAACAAGGGTGAGTGGACCTGAAAATAAAGTTTTAATAAAAACCTTTGAAAGCGTTATAACCCCTCGCCGTAAAACATGTATAGTTTCCAAAATATACATACTACGTATAGTATGAAAATACTTACCGTAGCCTGCAAAACGTAAATAAGGCATGACATCCCAAAATTACAAAATCTCAACAGTAATATAAGTAAAATCAGGTGCTCAACAAACTATGCTAGCACAACAGTCAGAGTCGCCTAAAGCGACCTGTACGGCTGAACTAATGCTCATCAATCTATGCTAGCACACGAGTCGGAGTCGCCTAATGCGACCTGTACGACAAGACTGGCATCTACTTGGATCCAAGGCGAGCGTGCGGTGCGGAGGTGAACATATATGTGAAGGACTGGCCCTGGCTTGGGGCGAGCACTAACACCGGAGTGCAACAATGATGAACAGACTACGTAAATATAAGTATGCCATAACAATTCAATAATTCTAATCAACATAATAAACTTACCTACGCATCCCGTAGGATTATTTAGGCAACATTTATTATAACATTATTTAATCATGGCATAAAAGATTATAAGCATACCTGTGCATCCCGTAGGATTTATGATAACTTCATAATTTTTCGTAATTTCGCTAATTCTTATATACTTTAGTCTAAACTAGGCATACGTAAGAAATTATTTTCCAAATGCATAAATGGAAACTATCAATCATATATATATATATTTATATACTATAAAAAGGGAAAGACCCACTCAACTGAAGTCCGCGCTACAACTCCCTAGCACAAATATCGAGACGTCATTAACGATCGTCGTCTAGAATAAATATCAAATCATGTCTCATAATTCTTATCGATAGAACATGTAACTTACATAAAACACATCCCCAAGGACGTTCTAGAATGATTTGAAATTTGTTCTAGGCGACGATCGTTAGTGATGCCTCGATATTTGTGCTAGGGAGTTGTAGCGCGGACTTCAAGTGAATGGGTCTTTCCCTTTTTATAGTGTGTGTATATATATATATATATAATTGATAGTTTCCATTTATGCATTTGGAAAAGAATTTCTTACCTACGCCTGGTTTAGACTAAAGTTTATAAGAATTAGCGAAATAATGGAAAATTATGAAGTTATCATAAATCCTACGGGATGCATAGGTATGCTTATAATCCTTGATGCCATGATTAAATAATGTTATAAGAAATGTTGCACTGTTGCGAAATGCCTAAATAATCCTACGTGATGCGTAGGTAAGTTTATTATGTTGATAAGAATTATTAAATTGTTATGGCATGCTTATATTTACGTAGTCTGCTCATCATTGCTGCACCCCAGTGTTAGTGCTCGCCCCGGGTCAGAGCCAGTTCTTCAAGTGTATGTTCACCTCCGCACCGCACACTCGCCTTGGATCCAAGTAGGTGCCAGTCCTGTCGTACAGGTTGTATTAGGCGACTCCGATTCGTAAGTGACCGCGATTTATTGCCAGTCTTCACGTGATTGTAGCACTAGAGCGTATGTTATGATTATACCCAGTCCTGTCATACAGGTCACATTAGGCGACTCCGACTCGTGTGCTAGCCTAGATTGATGAACATTAGTTCAGTCGTACATGTCACATTAGGCGACTCTGACTGGTGTGCTAGCATAGTTTGTTGAGCACCTGATTTTACTTATATTACTATTGAGATTTTGTAATTTTGGGATGTCATGCCTTATTTACGTTTTGCAAGCTACGATAAGTATTTTCATACTATACGTAGTATGTATATTTTGGAAACTATACATGTTTTACGGTGAGAGGTTATAACGTTTTCAAAGGTTTTTATTAAAACTTTATTTTCAGGCCCACTCACCTTTGTTTTTTGCCCCTCCAGGTTTTAGTAGCTGAGCTTGCATATCGATGAAGATTCTTGGGCAAATTTTGGGGTAGACGGTTACCTTCGATGGTATAATTTTTGATCCTATTTTAGTGTACTGTACTTATGCTCTGTCACACGTGTGAATTATGACTTCATCACCCTCCAAGTGGTGGCCAGCACAACTCGA
This sequence comes from Malus fusca, assembly GCA_035220775.1. Taxonomy (NCBI): domain Eukaryota; kingdom Viridiplantae; phylum Streptophyta; class Magnoliopsida; order Rosales; family Rosaceae; genus Malus; species Malus fusca. The sequence continues at coordinate 17,675,845 of CM069063.1, forward strand.
TTCGGAGTCCAGGTGGACATTTCGGGTCGGGGTGTGTCAGAATTTGCTATCCACGAGATTTGAACCTAAGACATCTCACTTCCAAGTAAGGATGAATACTATTAGACCGTAGTACTGAGTGACTTAAAAATAAAAAATAAAAAATAAAAAAAAGATTGAGCAGAGCATTTGTTAAAATAGGTGGCTTAATCTCAACAGTAGGATGATATTGGACTGTCAAGATTAAAAAGGCTTGTATGTACAGTCGAGCACAAACCGAGTCTTAATTTAATAAGTTGCGGGTTTTACACACAAGGATTGAGCAGAGCATTTCATTAGGGTTTAAGCTAAAATCTCCCTCAGAAATGGCGTCTCTCATGGCGATTCGACGCGCACGAAGCCCTTCGCTGTCTCCTTTCTTAAAGTTACGGCCTCTTCACCCTTCTCACTTCGCCTCCTTTCACGGCAACAACACCACCGCCATCCCAACCCTAACATCAGCGAAAACCCTAAGCACCTCCGCCGTCCCAAATGAGTACCCGAGGCCTCCTCAGCAACAACCCCCGCCGTCCGATCCTAGGTATTTCAATGACCAGGCGAACCCTAACCAGTGGAGCCCAGAAGGTCAGGGATACGGCAACCCGAACCAGTGGAATTCGCAGACCCAGGGCCAGAGGCCTGGGAATCAGTTCAACCAGAGCTATCCCAATCGGGGATATCCTAATCAGGGTTCGGACTATCCCAATCGCGGATATCCTAACCAGATTAACCAGAATCAGAGCTACCCACAACACGGAAACTCGAATCAGTGGAGTCCGGCTCAGGGGCAGGGGAAGGGCACTCCTCAGTATCAAAACCCTAACCAGGTGAATCCTCCTCCTCCGAGCCCCAATTTTCAGCAACCCAGAAGCCCAAATCAGTGGAACAATCCCAATCAAGGATACCCACAACCTGGAAACCGTAATCAGTGGAGCCCACCAGCTCAAAACCCTAACCAGTGGAGCCCCCAATCTCAAAACCCTAATCGGTGGAGCCCACAACCTCAAAACCCTGCTCAGGCTGTGAATCAAACCCCGGAAGTTGTGCCCCGTTCGATCGATGATTTGAGGAGGTTGTGCCAAGAGGGAAAGGCTAAAGAAGCCCTTGAGTTGATGGATAAGGAAGGGGTCAAGGCTGATGCTGATTGCTTTCGTTCTTTGTTTGAGTTGTGCGGGAGATTGAAGTCACTCGAGGACGCAAAAAAGGCTCATGATTTCTTTTTGCAGTCTACCTGCAGGGGTAATCGTGAGTTAATCCATAAAATCATTGAAATGTATAGAAAGTGTGCGAGCATGACTGATGCACGGAGAGTGTTCGATCATATGCTTGAGAAGAATATTGATTCTTGGCATTTAATGATCAATGGGTATGCGGATAATGGGTTAGGAGATGATGGATTGCAGATGTTTGAGATGATGAGGGAGAAAGGGTTGCAACCCAATTCCGAAACTTTCCTTGCAGTATTCTCAGCTTGCGCTAGTGCAGATGCGGTGGAAGAAGCATTTATACATTTTGAGTCGATGAAAACTGAGTATGGAATTTCTCCAGGTGTGGAGCATTATATGGGAGTTTTAGATGTGCTTGGAAAATGTGGTCATCTTTTCGAAGCAATTGATTATATTGAGAAGCTCCCATTTGAGCCTACAGCTCCAGTTTGGGAGGCATTGAAAAGTTATGCTCGGATTCATGGAGATATTGATCTTGAAGATCATGCTGAGGAGTTAATGGTTGCTCTTGACCCGTCAAAGGCTGTTGTGAATAAGATCCCAACTCCACCACCGAAAAAGCATACTGCTATTAGCATGCTTGATGGGAAGAACAGAATTAGTGAGTTTAAAAATCCGACACTCTACAAGGATGATGAGAAGTTAAAGGCTCTTGCTGCGATGAAAGGAGGAGGTTATGTGCCAGACACAAGATACGTCCTTCATGACATTGATCAGGAGGCCAAGGAGCAGGCCTTGCTTTATCACAGTGAGCGTTTGGCAATCGCGTATGGTCTCATCAGTACTCCGCCAAGGCAAACTCTTAGGATCATCAAGAACCTCCGCGTGTGCGGTGACTGCCATAATGCCATTAAGATCATGTCGAAGATTGTTGGAAGGGAATTGATCGTCAGGGACAACAAACGATTCCATCATTTCAAGGACGGAAAATGCTCTTGTGGGGATTATTGGTGAAGAGCAGATGTCACCTCAGAGCTGTCTAAAGAGTTCTTCCCAGTTGCAGTTTGGTGTGTAAAAATTTCAAACAATGCCGAGCTATATACAGGATCCTTTGCAGACCAGTACCCGTGCTTCTAGTTGGTAGGAGATTAACCATCCACTGCTTGTTTCGACATACGTACTGAGCTATATATGCATTGCATTATCTATTTGTCAAAATGCCAAATCACATTTGCTTATCCTTTTTCGGCCTTCTGATTGCTTTCTTGGTATGAGATGCTATTGGGTTAATGATGTCTTGAAGCTATTAGAACATACTGTCAAAACATGTCAGGATGGTTGTTTCTCTAATTTTATGGTGCACAGATGGTGTTTTGGTATTTAGTTAAATTGGATGAATTTTTTTGGTCTAGTGGTACTTTTTCTGCTCAATATTAGAAGACGTCCCCCGAATTCGAATTTACCGCCCCCATTTATAAAACAAGAAAAGAGGGACTATGGCATGATAGATGACCAGTGTCCAATTTAGATGATGTTCATAAGACTTTATTTTGATGAGATTCTTAGCTCTCTCTAGTTGTATATCCCCTTGTGTCTTGATCATGTGATGAGCGAGATAAACACAAGGCAAATTACACCACCAGTTACGGTACGGGGCATATTATCTCGAAGAAAATAAGAGAAGCGTTTGTTGTCTTTGGGAAACAACGTAATCTCACATTATGCTACTACCATTCACCATACAAGGCCAATTACACACTAAAGTGCTTCACATGGATTTACATAAACACACACAAACACAAATGAAAATTAGGTCTCTATTGCTCTATGCTGGTCTCATGGAACGAGTCATCATGGTCATGAACTCATCTAGGTCAACCATACCATCCCCATCAGTGTCAACCGCTCTCACCATCCGCCGGCAGTCTTCAAGGTTGCACCTCTCCTCCAACCCCCTCAGCACTTCCATAACTTCTTCTGCACTTATCTTTCCATCGCCGTTCAAATCAAACATCCGAAAAGCATTCTGGATGTCCATCGTTCGAATCCCTCCCTTATTGTGTACTTCCATGAACTCCTTGAAATTGATAAAGCCATCCCCATCCAGATCAACAAACTTGAAAATCTTCGGCACTTCTCCAATCATGTTTCCCTTTCCCAGTGCTCTCAGTATCGCCTTGTACTCCGCCTGAGATATCTTCCCGTCTTTGTTGGAGTCGAACTTTTCAAATACTTTCTTCATCTCATTGGGATTTGGCTCGAAAGTAGGTGCTATGCCGGAGTATTGCCTGTCTCGAAAGGAAAACATCTGAGATGGATTGCGCAGAAACTTCCTCTTTGATAGGTTGTACTGGAAGTCGAGGAAGTTTGCATTCGCCATATCCGCCACAGCTGATCAAGAAGAACTACGAAAATCGAACTTCGATACAACAGTCCGGGTAGCCGTCAATACGAGATTGCAGAAACCGGGTGTCTCCGATATTTATATACTGAACACAACAATTTGATTCCTTTACCAATTTGTGGTAACTCAAGAACAAAAGATTCTAAGGTGATAACTGACGGAAAAAGCTAGGAATAGATAAGAAAGAATACATTCTTTAGAAAAGCTACAAGCAACTACAATCTCCTTTCTCCTCCTCAAAACTCTCCTTTTGAAGAGTGGTTTACTTTTTTCCCGGGATACCAAACTAATCGTAAAATATTTCCTGGTATACCAAAAAATCTCGTAAGAAATAACTCCGTTTAGCTCATGGTGGTTTTCCGTTATCCAAATCCTCCATCACTTCAATGTCCTTGCGAGCTGTTATCTTCTGTACATATCCTGCAATGGTGAATGTCTCGGTAAGAAGTCGTAGGGTTGTAATTCAAAGCCACAAGGGTTCCGAAAGAATCAGTAAAGTTACAAAGCACGCATTAAACGCAAAAATGAGGACCCGAAGGAATCAGTAAAGTTTCCTTTCGAGCTTTGAACAATCTTTCAAGCCCTTTAAGCATCCTACCCATAAAGGCTTCCTTCATAAAGTAAATATCAAAGTTAACGTTTACACATCATCAAATATCCCCTCATATATCTTCCCTTTTACATTGCAACAAAGAATGGCGCTCAACTGGTTGCCAAACATTGTCCTTGATTCTAGTTTTAGCACTAAACCACCATCCAATACAAAAGAAAGTTGGCAAAAAAGAGAGGACGACAACAACAACAAAGCCTTATCCCACTAAGTGGGGTCGGCTATATGAATCCTAAAACGTCATTGCCTTCGGTTTTGTGCCATGTCTTCCGTTAGAATTCTTCCTAGGTCTTCCTCTACCTCTTTGGCCTTGAGCCTCTGTCTCGTAATCGCATCTCTTAACCGCAGCGTCTGTAGGTTTTAGTGCAGAAAAAGAGAGAATTGAAAGAAAAAAAATTACAGTACAGACTTGCTTATGTTAGTTAATTTAATTCCGTAAATTTTGAGATGATATATTTTGTCCTTCACCTAAGTTGCAAACTTAACTTAAAGAAACATTTGAATGAGAACCTAATTTGAGGACTGGACTCAAAAACTTACACATCAACCAATACAACTCATGATTACTAAAGGAAAATCTCAACCAGCCAACAGGAACTGGTTTCTCGCTTCTAATTGTCTCTATAAATTCTATTGAATATAGTCACAGATGTATAGGTGGTTGAGATTTTCCTTGATTTTGTGGGATTTTATCACTTATCACTTATAAAGTTGTTTTTCACTGTTTTTAAGTGTTTTTAGTGTGTTTTGAAGTGTTTAATGTGTTTTGAAAGAAAAATACGAAAATTTGAAGAAAAAAAATTAGAAAAAGTTTTGAAAAACCCAAAAAGAGTCGTTTTAGAGTGTTTGTGTCTTAGGGTACATTCCAACACAATGATGAGGATTTGGTTTTTAATTGCATGACTGTTAAAGAAAGCTACAAACATGGGTGGAAGTTTGATATGCTCTTTGGTTAATGCTTAGTTGTAGTTGTCATTAACGAATTCACATGTAATCACAAAGGAAAAAAAATCAGTTTTTGTAACATGCTTGAAGGAAGGAACTCAAATTAACGCTACAACCCTGAGAAACTTGAGCTTATTCCTTGTTTGGAGAGTTATTAATCTGTGCTGTTTTTGTTTTCTAAAGTCGTTGCATGATCTCATTATTTCTTTACTTGGTTGCTACTTAGAATGCGTTTTCATCATTTTAGTTCCAAATACTAGAACTGATGCCCGTTTCATTCAAAGCTTAAAATTGAGTGCATAACATATAACAAGATGAAGTTGTTTAGTAGTTACCACTAGAGCCAAAAAGCCTTAATCCCTTGCATATGTTTTGTAGGTTTAACCCCTTTGAGCCTAATTTCTTTGTTAGCCACATTATCCTTACCTAACCTAGAATAAGACTATCCATACCCTTGTTCTTGAAGTATAGTGGAGCATGACTTAGAGGGAATTCCTTTTGATCAAACATATTGCAGAAAACAAGTGTGGGGGAAGGTTGTTTCCAACGAAAAAAAAAAACGTGAAGAAAGAAGAAAGAAAGAAAAAAAAAGTTGAGAAAAGAAAGGAGAAGAGTTCTAAATAAGTGAGAATAAACTCACAAGTATTGGTTGTTGAAGAAAGGGTCCAAAAGTTTGAATCTGGCCCTAAGTGTTTTGTGAATCTCCCTTGTGTTTAAAGTTGGTTGCTGCATTCAAAAGTGAATTCTAAGTGTCAATTCCATTACTTTGCTTACTATTGTTTTAAGAACCTTTGTTTATCCTTGACCATTCTTTGTTAGCTAATACCTTAGCCCCGTTACAACCCTTAGACTTCAATCTTGATGGTTGTGTGTTTGATAATGTGGAGGTTGGGATTGGTATGAGCATATGAAATCCCTGGTTCTCACGTCTAAGTAGTGACATTCCGTTCATAAGATCATATATACATGCATTAATAATTCCAGAAAGTGCCTTCTTTGATTATAACATATGTGAGTGCTAGTTTACATGTTTACATCAATCTTCTCACATATACTTAGTATAGGGAGTGTAGTCAGAAAATCCGTGTGAAAATAGAAAGTATATCCGGTGAGGAATTGAGGGAATTTTCTAAGGCATGTTACTACAGTCAAAACATTGTTTTAAGTGATTAAATGCGAGCTAGTGAGTGGTGACTGCGATTAAGTGTGTGCTCGAGGGTAATGATGGCTAAAATCTATGTGAGTAGTGATTTTTAATGTGTCATGTTTCATTGGAAATCCCTGAGGTGAATGTTGGAAGGTTTATGTTAGTTTTGTTTGTTTTGTTTTGCTCGAGGACTAGCAAAAGCTAAGTGTGGGGGAATTTGATAGGAGCATATTTATACGACTTAGTTAGCTTGTTTTCTTGCATTTTCATAGCTATTTTCTGTTTATTAGAGTGTTTTAAGCTATTGTCGTGTGTTTTTAGGTTCAAATGACAAAGTTGGCAAGAAAGTGCAAATTGGAGCATTTTAGAGTAGTTTTGGGCCAAGAATGGATAGCACATGTATGGAGTAAGGTGGATGGACGTTTTTGGAGTTCAAAAGGCTAGGAATATGTTAAGGAGATGAAGAAAATAAAGTCAAGACAAAGAAGATAAGGAATCAGCAAAAAGGAAGGAACATTATCCAAAACATTATCCAACCTTATCTTATCCAAACTAACCTTATCTTATCTTATCCTAACCTAATCTTTTCCTACCTTAATTCCAGCTGCAAGGGGGGATCAATTGCACATTAAATCACCTAAATACCCCTTTCTAGAAGCCCTATTCCTGATCCTAAGTGGTGCCGCACTTTTTATTGTTTTTCTTCTAGAAATCTGCCAGATATCCATTTCTAGAAGCTTTGTGCGAATTTCCTAGTCCTTTTTCCTTAGGATTGTGTAATCCTTCTCCTCCACAACTTTTGTGCTGAAACCCTAGCCTATAAATACATATTTTCTGACCCTATTTTCGCACCACACACACAAGAGCCAAAACATCAGAAAAATACAATTGTGCCGTAGCTTTGCAAGGAAGGAAGGAGAGGAGACCCTTGGAGCCGTGCCTGCCATTCAAGGCTTTGGATTGTTGGAGCGTTTCTAGGTGTATTCTATCTTTTGTTTCAATGTTTAAATTTAATTGTCTTTGTTTAATTGTGAACATGAGGAACTAAATTCGTTTTAGTTAGAGGTGAATTCAAAGCCATGAACATATATGTGATATGAATTGATTACTTCCAGTTATGATTTCATAAATCATGAATGCAATTTACTTATCTGTTTGATTGATAACTTATCTTGTGTGTTGATTGAGGATGCATACTTAGTTTGCATGCATGAATTTAATATTAGGATATAAGGGAATTTCACCTAATCGTTATGAACTTATATTCACGAGTAGTAAAAGTCACTAGTCATGATTGTGTTAAGTGAATTCCTGGTAGGAGTATCATGCAAATCATGGTTACGAATGCCTTGTCAATGCTTATGATTTTCATAGAACTTAATGATCTTTGATATGTATCTCTATTATGTTGTTCATGTAGGGAACTTGATAAGAATAATTTGGTTTTGTCGCTGAGTCCAATTCAATGAATTTAGGAAAATCTGAAAGTTAATTTGTGCTTCTCACGATTAATTTGGGGCATTGTCATTCATGGTTTATCGGAAGAATAACTGGAAATCGATTTGTATGCATGTGTGTCATGTGTGGAGAATGACCCTCTAACTAGCCTTACACCCTTAATTCACCCAATTTCGTATTATCTTTAATTTGTTTCTGCAAAGTACTTAGTTTTACTTCAAATTCATCAAAAACCAATTCCCCTTTATATTTCATGTCTTTAGGTTAGAATCTGTCCAAATTGGGTTCTTTTTAGTGTTTTAAGTCTTTCCAGTTCAATTTTGGTCCAAATCACCCTCTAGTTCTTGTTTTGAGTCAATTTAACTTAGTTTTGTATTATTTGAGTCAGTTTAGTCTATTTTGAGTAGTTTGAGTTTAGTTTTCTGTTTTAGAGTCTAGTTTTGTGTTTTTGAGTTTAATTTGTGTTGATCAGCATCCCTAACTAATCCCCGGCCTAGAACGATCCCTACTTACGCATACTACAACTATCTTAATAGGGTTTAATTTGTGTGTTAGTTTATACCACATTAATCGCATGTACCTAAATTTTAATCGCCAAGAATTTGGGAACAATGGCAATTAGCAGATTCAGTCTTCGTTCTTGAAATTGGATTTTCCTAGATTCAGTGAAGGAGATGATCCTTTGGGGTAGATATACAAAGAAGAACATTATTTCGATTTCTTTAACATCGAAGAATCCAAGAAAGTGAAAATAGCTTCATTTCACATGGAGGAAGAAGCTTTACAATGGCTTCAATGGGCTCGTTGCTTGAGTAATTACACAAATTTGGAAGGATTTACGACGGTTCTGTATCAAAAATTTGGTCATTCTGTAACATCTCACATCTCCCAGAGGAGTGGATCCTCTAAGCCTTATATGCATATTCCCATTTCTACCTAGCATGAGGCATTTTCACTGGCTTCGGGTTCCATCGGAACTCCGAAGTTAAGTGAGTTCGCACGAAAGCAATCCCATGATGGGTGACCCATTGGGAAGTTCTGCTCGGGTGAGTTCCCAGCAACAAACCGTGAGGGCGTGGTCGGGGCCCAAAGCGGACAATATTGTGCTACGATGGAGTTGAGCAAGGGATGTGGTGGGGGCCCGGGCCGGGATGTGACAATTTGGTATCAGAGCCTATCCCTGGACGGATGTGTGCCGATGAGGATGTCGAGCCCCTAAGGAGGGTGGATTGTAACATCCCACATCGCCCAGGGGAGTGGATCCTCTAAGCCTTATATGTATATATTCCCATCTCTACCTAGCACGATGTTGGAAATGTGCCCTAAAGCCATTCATATGATGATACTTTACGGATATTTCACATGTTAAACTAATCTAGTTTACATATAAAAGGCAAACATTATTGTTTGAGGCGTCTCATATAAATGTTATATGCTTAAACGATAAAGTCCAAGGAATATGTGATTGGGAGAATGCAATCTAATGAAGTTAGATTAATGAGACCATTCTTTCGTAGACACATCCTAAACATTCCTGATCATAGAATTGCCAATTGGGCATTGACAGTCCGTTAAGATCAGTACGTGCTATGTCTTCTCTCAGGGAGAGTGACTAGTCTTGAGTCATTGGTGTGTGTGACATCAAGACAAGTACGTAGGTGCTCAATAGAGAATGAGTTCACTGAACACGATCAACGAGGAGTTCTCATACTCATGTCACATGAGAACTCATGTTTGGGATAATGCAAATTAGTCCTTTGACCTGAGGCATCACAGTTGTTGTCTTGTGGTTAAGTCCTTGATCTTTGATTATGCCAAAGTCACCCCATCGAGGTGTCCACGACATCATTGGGGTTAAGCCACTTAGTCATGGAGACAAGTGAATGCGCAACAAGGGATCTCTAACCTTCAATTGGCTTGAGGGAGAATACTCTATGATATGATTAAAAACTCTGGCCAGAGTATGAATGAGATTGGGGAATGCGTTCCAAATCACATTCAAGGTAATCATAAAATGCAAATGAATCACATTGGATAGTAGACATGAATAAATAAACTATCAAACCAAACAATGTGGTCAAGAGTATTAGATTAGAGAAAGACCGTATTGCATTTGTAATCCTAAACTGAATAGGTTCTCTACCTCTTCTGATTAGCTTGGGTAGCCATGATATGCTGCTAGGGGTCACTCATGGTTTGTGGAAGCCCTAAACGTGTGTAATCACTAAAGGGAGAATTGAAAGTAAGTTTCAATTCACAATCGATGTAAAATGGTTTTAATCGCCCACTGCCTCGCTAAAAGGAACCTAATGTATCGTACACCAAATAAGGTGGAGATTGAAGAAACAAAGGAGATGAATTAAATGGTTTAATTATTTATGGCAAGGATTAATTAATATGTTAATTAATCAAACGAATAAGTTCGTTAAAGACCTCGGGATAGTTTTGGACCTTAAGGCCCAATGGGCTTCGAACGTCAAAGCCCATTGACTTAAGTTGTATGACAACTTAATGAATAAAGATTCACAAAGGCCCAAAAGCCCATATCCATTTAGTGTTGAATTAGGGTTTTTGGTTCTTTAGGTCATTTAAAGAAGTGACTATATAAAGAACTTTATAACATAAATTCATAAGTTGTTGATTTTAGAGAAAATTGGTGAGAACACAAAGCTTCCATTTCTCTCTAAGAGGTCAACCACCTTGGGGGATATTGTCTAGCAATTCTATTTCCTCAAGGTCACTCATTTCCTCTCCAATCCAACCTTGGTGTAGAATCTTTAGAGGTTCTCAATTTTGGGAACTTGGAGAACCTATTCTTCTAACCAAATCCATGGAGCTAAGAAGCAAGGAATGAATGCCCTATCTCTTGGGTGATTATCCTTTGCATATGCAAAGAGGAATCTACAAAGGTAAATATTTCTCAACTAACAAATTGTTGTTTTTTAAGTTGAGTCAAGGTTCACCAATCTACTAGGCTTTGAATTTCATGGTAGATGTTTTGTTTTTGAATGCATGAAAGCATGATTCCGCCTTTAATTGTTAATTGCATGCTATATGATGTTATTCAAATGAACATGTTTTTCACAAAATTTCCTTCAAGTGGTATCAGAGCCTAGGTCTAGTAGTTGGTGAATCATTTTGGGTTTTGTAGTTCATAGTTTTTTATTTAAAAGTTGTAATATGTTGCAAGCTTTATTCTTGTTTCTTTGAATGTAAATTTTGTTAGAAAATTTGCCATCTCAAATGTTGTAGATGTAGTTCATATGAGCATGAATTTTGGAGCTAAAATTTGGTGCCATGTTTTTTGGGAAATTCGGCCAAATCCAAGGGGTGATTTTTTGGGTTCATGTTTGTCTTGTTAAAATGGTTTTAAAGTGACTTTTGGAACGCCTAAGTACCCTAGGATGTTAACCCTCTTTTGAGTGATGAAAATTTGAGTTTTGGTGAGTGAAAACATTCATGGAGCTATTATGAGTTTTCATGAGTGTTCTTCAATGTTCTTGAAGTTCTTGCCAAGAACAAAAAGTTTTGAAGTTTTGAAGTTTTGATTCAAAATGTTTTATGTTTTTACATAAAGTTTTGGTTTAATTTTAGTGGGTGATTTTAGTGGGTGATGATTATTTGTAAAGTATTATTAATGGCTATAATGGTAGACAAACTTTTTTAAAAGTTTAACATAAATTCAAAATATTTCATCTTTACCTCACCTAACAAAACCCACTTACAAAAACTTTGTAAAAATCATATTTTTTCTATCATGGCCGGCCACCCTAATAGAATAGGGTATTTTTGGGTCTTTTATTCAATTACATAAAGTTTTGATACTTTTGTGTATTTGCACTTTGGCCCAAAAGTTTACGTTTTTACGTTAAGGCCCAAAAACGTTAAAGGACAAATTGGTTTGCTCCTTTAATGAAGTTTTTTGTATTTGTTGAAATTTTTGGGTTCTAGTTGTAATTACATGAAGTAGTGGACTTTTGTGTTTTTACAAAGTGACCCCAAAAGTTTGTGTTTCGCAATATAGCCCAAAAAGTTGTGGTTATTGCATGATGGCCCAAATTAAGTAGGGAACAAAAATTGTTTTGTCTCTTTAAATGAGAATTCGATTTTCATTTCATTTAGCTCCATTTAAATCAATTTTATGGATACAAAAACCAAATGAAAATGTTGCATTCAATTTAATTAGTTAAAATGTTAATTAATTAAAGGGTGATTATGAACCTAAGCCTACGATAATTGAGCTATGTGAAAGGCCGTTTCAAATTTGTTTGAACCATGGGAATGTGTAGATTAATTTTGGTTGTAATTTGATTTGATCAAATGTTGTAAAAGAGCATAAGCTCTTCTTTACTTTAAAGTAATTTGAATTATGCAAATGTTGTAAAGAGCATAAGCTCTCTTTTACTTTGAAGTACTTCTTTCTTGCTTTATTTGATATGCATGAAAATGAAGTAGTTGGGTCCAACGCCCCTAGGAACAACACGCCTTAATGTGATTAAACGCGTAACTAAAATCAATCTCCATCCCTAGTCCGAGATTCAACACTAGGCTCGTGTTGAATCTAAACAAAGGTTCATAGTCATCCTAAGGCCCTAAGGCAACTATATAGTCCATCAAATGAATGCAAACCTTACGTTAGTAGTATCATATACTCTTGCTTTAAAAAACCGTTTTATAAATATAGTGGGAGTATTATATACAACTAAATTGAATCAAATGGACCAATAGTTGTAATATGACCAAAATTGTTTTAATAAAGATTAAAATGAATATGTTTATGTGATGAGACCTAAAACCCTCAACCAAACCATTATTAAGTTGAAAAGCGTGAGAGTGCTTAGAACACTCTTTCGTGGCCTTCCACCGTGGTAGGCTCCAATCGTTTATGACTTGTACACCGGCTTCACCCTATCATGGGGGAGTACAAAGTGCATGCTTATACTCAGGAGGAGTCTATATACATACTTGATGAGGTGAGTGTAGGCAACGAGGATGGCCGACATCGTATCATCGTGAGGCTATTCTTGAACCCCTTCACGCACTAAGCATGGTGGGAATGACTTAACTAAGTGCAATGGCGCTGACATCGTATCATCGTGAGGCAACATTCTCTAGAGGCCAAATTGATGGGTACTTGCATTAGTTGCAAATGAGTAAGCGTACTCTCTCATTATTATTAATGCTAGCCAACATCATATCATTGTGAGGTGGGCTTGGTAATAGTGAGTCTCCCATAACCTACTAAGAGTTTCCTCCAAAACTCTCGAATTCCAATGAGGGATATGGAATTTGCCAAAAATAGTGGGTGGTGCTATTTGATTTAAAGACCCAAATCAAATGGCTTAAAATCAATCAATTTATATTCGTTATGTATTTGTTTACCAATATATTTGCAAACGCTATCCAAAACTTGACAAAGAAAAGCAGAATGTTTTAGTTTCCGGACTTGGTAACACAATCCCAAAGATTGTCTTAAATGGATTGTGCATGTACCTAAGAAGTCTCATCCTCACAATCTTCCTATTGATAATGTATCATTGGAAGAACATGTTAGAAATGTCTATCATGAAGAGGACAACACAAACAACCAATGCTTATTCCTTCGTTATATGAACAAAGGAACTTATGAAGAAATGAGAGTTGCCTTGAACAACTCTTGAAAGTTTGTAATTATGTTTAGAACATAATGGTTGGTTGACAAAAATAGTCCATCAACATGGACTTATGATGATTTTGAATCATTGAGTGTTGAAGTGATAAACCACTTAACGAGACGGAAACTAAGCTAGGACTTCACCTTTATGTCCCTATCCTAATGGTTCACTAAGTTTATTGTAAACTATGTAGTGAACAATAACCACACACTCTCCAAAATGTTTGATGTGTATAACACAATTGAAAAAGGTTTCAAGAGAGATAGTGGGAGTTTAGGGACCATGACTATTGTAGTCAAAGGAGAAGTCAAATGAAGAAGATAAAATTAACTCCAAGGGAACAAACTTTCTCTATGAAAGGATGGACATTGGAAGGGGTATTTGCAAGAAATGTCTTGCAAGTGTCAAGAACACACCTTTCGAAGGTGTTGTAAATTGTTCTTGAATAGTTCAAAACAGTTGGTTCTTCTACTTGAATGCTTGATTCCGTATTAGTAACTATGTTTTACAATCGTTGTAAAAGTGTGGCTAATAAGAAGTAGAAGATTAATGAGAGAAAATAAAGTACTTCACATTCGGAACGTGAATAAAATATAGATCTCTGCGAAAGCAGATAGTACTAACTTCCTCATATGAACTACCAAAGAAATTGGAAAAACCAAAGATTGTCTTTACATTCCAATTTTAAGGAACATAATTCCGTCACTATAGTAGAGATGGATGAATGTTTTGTTTGACAAAACATTGTTCTTTATTAATCACTGATTGGATTATAGTAATCTAATTGATTGTCTCTATAGTAGAGATGATATGGTAGCGTTAACTGTTTAGAATATAATGATGCTTAAAACCCAAAAGGTTGCAAGATAGTGACTAATCCCAACTGAGTTGTGATACCTCTAAAACATAAATTACGAGTTGGTTATAGATGGATGCTTTGGATCGTTAGATCCGGATCCAATACCTTCTTGTCAAAATTGTATAGAGGCGAAATGTTCGAATCTTTATTCTTTTGGAAAGAAGAAAGAATCACAAAGTTATTGAGGTTAATTCACATAGATGTTAGTGGCAATTGTCCACAACATAATACTACTCATGTTGTATGACATTCACCGAAGATCACTCTCGGTTGGACTATAGTTTATTATGAATAAACACAAGTCCGAATACTTTGCAAAAGGTTTCAAAGAATTCAAGAAATGTAAGTTGATGAGTAAGATGTCTAAAGTACTTACCTCCTTAGATTTGATCCAAGGAAAGGTAACACTTTAGATGAGTTTCCTTGAAAGATATCAAGGAAATTAGCATCATAAGATAATGATTTTCTCCATTAGGAGAAGAACGAACTTGAATAAGATTTAGTTCGTTGGATATTATCAATTACCCATATATAGGATATATATGCTTCTAAGACAATATGATTGTCAATTAGAAGATCTTCCAAAATTTTCATAACTCCATAGGATGTAGTTGGAAAAAAAGACAAATCTTAATCATGTTAAGATTTGGGGTTGTGTGCTAATAAGCAATATTTGTTTAAAAAAATTATCTTGTGGATATCCTTAAATTAACCTTTGGATATCACTTCTATAAACCAACCAACAAATGTTGTTTGTTGAGTAGTTCATTGTAATCCTACAATGTGATTTGCCTTAGAGCAAATGAACTAGGAATAGAACTCAAAAGAATGGGTTCTTTGAGAGACAAGATGATAATCAACAAAAATAACAACCTAGTTCCTATACCACAAGCTCCAAGGTAGTCAAAAAGGAATTTTAAACCGTCTCAGTTGAATGGTTTGAACTTTATGACTACATTGAGTGTATATACGATATATACTCAAGGAAATGGTAAAGTACCATTTGACCCGAAATAATGAAACCTTCATAGCTAATTGGTAGCTTAAGGTGACTACAATCAAAGAGAATGGTTGACTTTGAAGGAACCATTTTTGACGTAGTCTTAGTTTCAATTAATTCGAAGATTGCTAGCTACAACTAAATGTTGATTCAATGTTTGGACATCATATAGGTTTCCGAAACCATTATTAAGATAGTCCTAATAATATATGTCTAAAACTATGAATCACAAAAACATGTAAGTTGTAGAGATCCAACCATCATGGATCTAAGCAAGCTAGTGGGAGCCATAAGCGTCTTATGAGAGAAAGATCAAAATTGTTTGATTTCTCATATAGATGTAAATGAATCTTTTGTTTACTAGGTTTACAAAAGATTAGTGGGAGTTAATCATATTCCTAAATTTAAATATATGTATGATATATTAATTTTGGAAATGAAAAGAATACTTCATTGTTAAAGTTATGACTTTAAACTTTCTATAACGATAGAATGTATATGGGAGACATAGTCTATATACATGGGATGGAAATCTATAATGATAGATTTTAGGATATAATTGGATTATATCATGCCCTAATAATAGACAAAAGGATGCTAGGAAGTTTCTCATATGATGATAAACTTCAATAAGAAGAACAACTCTAGTGAGACTATGAGGTAGCTCTTCTCAAAGGGAACGTACCCTTTGACTCCCAAAGAAATAATGCGTAAATCGAATCCTTTATGCATACGCAGAAAGGTGATTTATGTATTTCATATTTTATGAAAAACATTTATATGAGTTGTACCTAGAAAGGTACAAGGCGATATCAATGCAAGCCCAGGATCAGAACCATGGCAACTGTCAAGTGAATCCTTAAGTATTTAAGAAATACTAAAGGATAGGTTCCTCGAAGAATGAGGAAGAATTAAAGTAACGTAATGGAAGCGTAAATGTATTAGATTGTGAATCTAATCCATCATTGGATGTTTCTTCATTATGAATGAAGAGATAAACAGATATCTCTTTATTATGACTAAAGAGATATTTGGATGGAAACATTAAAGTAATGACTTTAGTGTGTTCCATTATGAATGCAAAATATATTGCCATATAGAAGTTTACAACAATGTTGTTTGGATGGGAAAGTTCATTTATGAACTCTCTATTCGGTTCCAACCAGAAAGTGTATCTAGTGTACTGACACTACGACACTAATGGGGCGATAGCTCAAGCCTGGGAATCAAGGTCTCATCAAGATCCGAACTCATATGAGAGACTGAACCACATGATTGGGAATCATGTATAATGGTGACGTCGATATTCTCAAGGTTGCTTCTATGGATAACATATAGATATCCATTTCCTAGGCCTACTATTCAGCCATTTAGGAAATGACTACAGAAGAGGAATCATAACAGATGACCAAGCTGATTGGCTCTAGTGCAAGTGGGAGATTGTTGGAAATGTGCCCTAAAGCCATTCATATGATGATACTTTACGGATATTTCACATGTTAAACTAATCTAGTTTACATATAAAAGGCAAACATTATTGTTTGAGGCGTCTCATATAAATGTTATATGCTTAAACGATAAAGTCCAAGGAATATGTGATTGGGAGAATGCAATCTAATGAAGTTAGATTAATGAGACCATTCTTTCGTAGACACATCCTAAACATTCTTGATCATAGGATTGCCAATTGGGCATTGACAGTCCGTTAAGATCAGTACGTGCTATGTCTTCTCTCAGGGAGAGTGACTAGTCTCGAGTCATTGGTGTGTGTGACATCAAGACAAGTACGTAGGTGCTCAATAGAGAATGAGTTCACTGAACACGATCAACGATGAGTTCTCATACTCATGTCACATGAGAACTCATGTTTGGGATAATGCAAATTAGTCATTTGACCTGAGGCATCACAGTTGTTGTCTTGTGGTTAAGTCCTTGATCTTTGATTATGCCAAAGTCACCCCATCGGGGTGTCCACGACATCATTGGGGTTAAGCCACTTAGTCATGGAGACAAGTGAATGCGCAACAAGGGATCTCTAACCTTCAATTGGCTTGAGGGAGAATACTCTATGATATGATTAAAATCTCTGGCCAGAGTATGAATGAGATTGGGGAATGCGTTCCAAATCACATTCAAGGTAATCATAAAATGCAAATGAATCACATTGGATAGTAGACATGAATAAATAAACTATCAAACCAAACAATGTGGTCAAGAGTATTAGATTAGAGAAAGACCGTATTGCATTTGTAATCCTAAACTGAATAGGTTCTCTACCTCTTCTGATTAGTTTGGGTAGCCATGATATGCTGCTAGGGGTCACTCATGGTTTGTGGAAGCCCTAAACGTGTGTAATCACTAAAGGGAGAATTGAAAGTAAGTTTCAATTCACAATCGATGTAAAATGGTTTTAATCGCCCACTGCCTCGCTAAAAGGAACCTAATGTATCGTACACCAAATAAGGTGGAGATTGAAGAAACAAAGGAGATGAATTAAATGGTTTAATTATTTATGGCAAGGATTAATTAATATGTTAATTAATCAAACGAATAAGTTCGTTAAAGACCTCGGGATAGTTTTGGACCTTAAGGCCCAATGGGCTTCGAACGTCAAAGCCCATTGACTTAAGTTGTATGACAACTTAATGAATAAAGATTCACAAAGGCCCAAAAGCCCATATCCATTTAGTGTTGAATTAGGGTTTTTGGTTCTTTAGGTCATTTAAAGAAGTGACTATATAAAGAACTTTATAACATAAATTCATAAGTTGTTGATTTTAGAGAAAATTGGTGAGAACACAAAGCTTCCATTTCTCTCTAAGAGGCCAACCACCTTGGGGGATATTGTCTAGCAATTCTATTTCCTCAAGGTCACTCATTTCCTCTCCAATCCAACCTTGGTGTAGAATCTTTAGAGGTTCTCAATTTTGGGAACTTGGAGAACCTATTCTTCTAACCAAATCCATGGAGCTAAGAAGCAAGGAATGAAGGCCCTATCTCTTGGGTGATTATCCTTTGCATATGCAAAGAGGAATCTACAAAGGTAAATATTTCTCAACTAACAAATTGTTGTTTTTTAAGTTGAGTCAAGGTTCACCAATCTACTAGGCTTTGAATTTCATGGTAGATGTTTTGTTTTTGAAAGCATGATTCCGCCTTTAATTGTTAATTGCATGCTATATGATGTTATTCAAATGAACATGTTTTTCACAAAATTTCCTTCACACGAGGCCTTTTGGGAGCTCACTGGCTTCGGGTTCCATCGGAACTCTGAAGTTAAGCGAGTTTGCGCGAGAGCAATCCCATGATGGGTGACCCACTGGGAAGTTCTGCTCATGTGAGTTCCCAGAAACAAAACCGTGAGGGCGTGGTCGGGGCCCAAAGTGGACAATATCGTGTTACGGCGGAGTCGAGCCCAGGATTTAGTGGGGGCCCGGGTCGTTATGTGAAACCTTCTGAACTCGAAGATTCAGCTGAGAATCTGGTAAAGTTGAAGCAGTTAGGAACTCTCAAGGATTATGTGATCGATTTAAGAAGATTAGCTAATCGAACAAAAGATATCAATCTTGCATTACTAAAATTGTGTTTCATTGGAGGATAAAAGCTAGAATTACGACATGATGTAAAATTACTGAAACCCAAAAATGTTCTTGAAGTTGCAGCTTTTGCTCATCAAATTGATGCAAAACTCATAGATCTTAAGGTGAAATCTAAACCTCCTTTTTTGCAATCAAATTTTTGATCTCCTTTACAAAACTTGAATACTAATGTTGTGAGTAAAAATCGTCCTAAACCTTCTAATATTAGGCGAGTAACTCTTGAAGAAGTAGATCATTGTAGAAAAAATGGCCTATGTTTTCATTCTAAAGAAAGATTTGTAAAAATGCATACTTGTGAAAGGAAGCAACTGAAGGAAATTTTGTGAAAAACATGTTCATTTGAATAACATCATATAGCATGCAATTAACAATTAAAGGCGGAATCATGCTTTCATGCATTCAAAAACAAAAAATCTACCATGAAATTCAAAGCCTAGTAGATTGGTGAACCTTGACTCAACTTAAAAACAACAATTTGTTAGTTGAGAAATATTTACCTTTGTAGATTCCTCTTTGCATATGCAAAGGATAATCACCCAAGAGATAGGGCCTTCATTCCTTGCTTCTTAGCTCCATGGATTTGGTTAGAAGAATAGGTTCTCCAAGTTCCCAAAATTGAGAACCTCTAAAGATTCTACACCAAGGTTGGATTGGAGAGGAAATGAGTGACCTTGAGGAAATAGAATTGCTAGACAATATCCCCCAAGGTGGTTGGCCTCTTAGAGAGAAATGGAAGCTTTGTGTTCTCACCAATTTTCTCTAAAATCAACAACTTATGAATTTATGTTATAAAGTTCTTTATATAGTCACTTCTTTAAATGACCTAAAGAACCAAAAACCCTAATTCATCACTATATGGCCGGCCACTCTATTGGATTTGGGCTTTTGGGCCTTTGTGAATCTTTATTCATTAAGTTGTCATACAACTTAAGTCAATGGGCTTTGACGTTCGAAGCCCATTGGGCCTTAAGGTCCAAACACTATCCCGAGGTCTTTAACGAACTTATTCGTTTGATTAATTAACATATTAATTAATCCTTGCCATAAATAATTAAACCATTTAATTCATCTCCTTTGTTTCTTCAATCTCCACCTTATTTGGTGTACGATACATTAGGTTCCTTTTAGCGAGGCAGTGGGCGATTAAAACCATTTTACATCGATTGTGAATTGAAACTTACTTTCAATTCTCCCTTTAGTGATTACACACGTTTAGGGCTTCCACAAACCATGAGTGACCCCTAGCAGCATATCATGGCTACCCAAGCTAATCAGAAGAGGTAGAGAACCTATTCAGTTTAGGATTACAAATGCAATACGGTCTTTCTCTAATCTAATACTCTTGACCACATTGTTTGGTTTGATAGTTTATTTATTCATGTCTACTATCCAATGTGATTCTTGTGCTTATATGATTACTTTGAATGTGAATTGGAACGCATTCCCAAATCTCATTCATACTCTGGCCAGAGATTTTAATCATATCATAGAGTATTCTCCCTCAAGCCAATTGAAGGTTAGAGATCCCTTGTTGCGCATTCACTTGTCTCCATGACTAAGTGGCTTAACCCCAATGATGTCGTGGACACCCCGATGGGGTGACTTTGACATAATCAAAGATCAAGGACTTAACCACAAGACAACAACTGTGATGCCTCAGGTCAAAGGACTAATTTGCATTATCCCAAACATGAGTTCTCATGTGACATGAGTATGAGAACTCCTCGTTGATCGTGTTCAGTGAACTCATTCTCTATTGAGCACCTACGTACTTGTCTTGATGTCACACACACCAATGACTCGAGACTAGTCACTCTCTCTGAGATAAGACATAGCACGTACTGATCTTATCGGACTGTCAATGCCCAATTGGCAATCCTATGATCAGGAACGTTTAGGATGTGTCTACGAAAGAATGGTCTCATTAATCTAACTTCATTAGATTGCATTCTTCCAATCACATATTCCTTGGACTTTATCGTTTAAGCATATAACATTTATATGAGACGTCTCAAACAATAATGTTTGCCTTTTATATGTAAACTAGATTAGTTTAACATGTGAAATATCCGTAAAGTATCATCATATGAATGGCTTTAGGGCACATTTCCAACAGCAACTTCTTTTGATTGATGTGCAAGATTTTGAGTTTTGTGAAACTGATGACTTGGAAAATGAAGAACCAGAGATTACTGCTTGCACCTCCAACAATTCAAACCATGAAGGTTTCTGGTTACTTTAAGAACTGTCATGTGACTATTTTAATTGATTCAGGAAGCTCTCACAATTTCATAGATGTGGGATTAGTCAAGAGGTTGAAAGGTTTTTTAGATAAATGTCATGTTTTTAATGTCAAGATAGCTGATGGTGAGAAAGTAGCTACTCAAGGTACATTAGCTCAGGCCCCTATTACCATCCAGAAATTCACTTGTAACTCAGATTTATATGTCATTTCTTTTGGAGGGTGTGATGTTGTACTGGGAGTGCAATGGCTTAGAACCTTGGGGCCTATACTTTGGGAGCTTTATATCCAGTTCACAAAAAGGTCTGAAACCTTTTGTATCACCAATCCTAATTCTAGTGAAGAACAAATTCAATATATTTTTGCAATTCAAATGCAAAAATTGCTATAACAAGACACAACAATTGTGGCAGCTTTGTATCAAATGGAACCTGAAGAAGCCAGTTTGCTGTAGTTAGATGTGGAGTTACTAGATCAAAATTCTTAAGATCTCATTAAATTTCAACTGCAATAGTTACATTCCTTTTTGAAATATTTTCAAGTAGTATTTCTCACTCCTACATCCTTACCTTCTAACAGAAGCCATGAACATAGAATTCCATTGATGCATGGTAGCAAGCCACTTACTAGCAGACCTTACAAATATGGTCCAATATAGAAGGCTGAAATAGAAAAGTGTGTTGCAGAAGGCTGGATTCATCAGAGTTAGCAACATTCCGTACTCATCTCCAGTGATACTTGTGAGGAAAAAGGAAGGTACTTAGCGCATATGCATGGACTACAGAGGCCTGAATTGCATCTCAGTTAAAGATAAGTTTCCTATATCTCTAATTAATGAGTTATTGGATGAGCCTTATGGTGCACAACGATGAACACTATGATTTCATGGTGATGCCAATTGGTTTAACAAATGCTCCAGCAACCTTTCAATGCCTTATGAATGAGATTTTTAGACCACATTTAAGAAAATTTATTTTAGTTTTCTTTGATGACATCTTGGTCTATAGCTCTACATGGCAGTTGCATTTAGATCATCTTAGAGTGGTATTTGATACATTAAATGAGCATAGTTTGTTTGTCAAGCAATCTATGTGTATATTTGGCAAATCTCAAGTGGAATATTTAGGTCATATTGTATCTAAACAGGGAGTTTCTGCAAATCCTACCAAGTTGGAATCAATTGCAAAATGGTCTATACCAAATTTTGTGAAAGTATTAAGGTAAGATAAGTAGTCCATTGACTGCTTTGACTAAAAAAAGATGGTTTAAGTGGTCTTCAGCAGCTACCGAAGCTTTGCTCACTTTGAAAGAGGCAATGTTATCTCCATAAGTGCTTGCATTACCAGATTTTAGTAAACCATTTGTAATTGAGACTGATGCATCTGGTCATGGTATTAGTGCAGTACTCCAGCAAAAGGGTAAACCAATTGCTTTCATTAGCAAGACCCTTTGTCCAAGAAATCAGGTGTTGTCAGCTTATGAGAGGGAAACATTAGCAATTCTTCATGCCATTCATAAGTGGCAGTCATACTTAGTTGGCAACCACTTCATTATTCAAACTAATCATCACAATCTGAAGTATTTTCTTTAAGGAAAAGCACACACTCCCTTTCAACAGAAATGGGTGACTAAACTTCTAGGATTTGACTATGAGATCTAGTTTAAGCAAGGGTGCAATAACTCTTCGCTGCAATCTATACAAGAGTTGGAACTTCATGGTATTTCATATCTTTACTTAGAGTGGATGGATGATCTCATAAGGGATTAGAGAATGATCTTAGGGTAATTTAAAAAATCCATAAAATTTTGGTTGTTGATGACAATAATCTCACTGTTTCCAATTTGAAGTTCCAGGTTGATAATGAACTTTTTAGGTATAAAAATAGAATTGTACTAAGTCTTACTAGTACTTGGAGAGATAAGATCTTCACATAACATCATGCTACTCCTACAGTAGGCCATGAAGGTTTCTTGAAGACATATAAAAGAATTTCTATGTGCTTTTATTGGGAAGGGATGAAGAAATTTGTTAAAAATTTGGTTGCTTGTTGTCCTACTTGTCAACAAAACAAGTATGAGACACTAGCTCCTCCAAGATTGTTGCAACCTTTTCCTATACCAACCAAAATTTGGACTGATATATCCATGAATTTCATTGTAAGTCTTCCTTCTTGCAAGGGTAAGACTATGATTTGGGTGGTGGTTGATAGACTATCTAAATATGCCCACTTTATTGCTTTGAGTCATCCCTATTCTGAATCTATGGTTGCTCAACTTTTTGTTGACAACATCTTCAAATTACACGGAATGCCTAAGTCAATAAGGAGTGATAAGGATCTAGTTTTCTGAAGCAAAATTTGGAAGGAATTCTTTCACTTTTAGGGCTCTTCTCTTTGTTATAGTTTTGGTTATCACCCACAATCAGATGGTCAAGTAGAAGTATTAAACAGATGTCTTGAGACATAATTGAGATATTTTTGTAACTTGCAACCCAAGAAATTGGCTATTTGGCTTTCATGGGCTTTCATGGTCTTATAATACCAATTTTCATTTTGCAACAAAGATGACATCTTTTGAGATTATGTATGGTCAAGATCCACCAACAGTTCATGCATATGAAAATGGCACTACTAAAGTAGATTCAGTGGATCAATCTTGAAAAGACAAAGATAGAGTTATGGCAATACTTAAGAGCAATTTAAAAAATGCTCAGTGCAGGATGAAGGTACAATCTGATAAGCACATGTCTGAAAGAGTATTGAATGCTGGTGACCGGGTTTACTTGAGATTAGTTATATACCAGCACATGTCATAAGCTTCATCCATTCCACAAACTTCAACCAAGATTTTATGGCCTATTCCAAATTCTGTCTAAGGTGGGATCTGTAGCTTACAAATTACAGCTGTTTGAGCATTTTAAACTGCATCCTATCTTTCATATATCTTGCCTCAAGAAACATTTGGGAGCTACTATCCAAGCTACTGTGCCATTACCAATTATCACATATTCTGGAATTGTGCAGGATGTCCCAATGGCAATTTTAGACCGTAGAATGATTAAGAAGAACAATACTGCAGTTATCGAGGTGCTAGTCCAATGGCAGAATCATTTGAAGGAGGATGCCACTGAGAAATTGTACTAGGATCTAAAGCTTAAGTTTCCAGAAGTGGTGCATTTGTAATTGTAATGTTGTTCTGTGCTGCAGAAATTTTCTCTTAGTTGTATTACTTGTCAATAGTTTTGCACTGCAATTTCTGTTGTTGTTTACTGTTGTTTGTTTTGTTGAGAGGGTACAACTTGTGTTTCAAGCGGGGGGGGGGGTATTGTTAAATGCCAGCTAACATCATCTATTTGTGACAAGTGTACAATGGATATGAATTGGTCATAGGTTGTTAGAGGTAGTTATTTGGTAGTTACTACAAGTAGTGCATTGTAATAGAAGTTGAACGGTTAATGAAAATGTTGTTAGCATTCTATTAAACCATTCTCTGTGCAAGTACGAAAATGTAGAGCAATGAATCTATCATATTTCATCATACATAAGGATAATTAGAACATTTCATTCTCTTTGAAGACTATTTTTTCATCCATATGTATCAAAAAACTCGACAATTATGGTAACAAGTGATGAACTCTCAATTCATATGAATGATGAAAAGATCACAGAAACAAGGGCTGCAGGAAGACTTGCCCAAAATCTAAGGCGCCAATGTAAGAAAATTGAAACTTCATGACCTATTTTAAAAATCACAACAAACATAGAGAGTGCAAAATGTGGTTAACCTAAACGATATAGCCCAAGAAAAGAAAAAAAAAATGAGAGCTCGTTGGATTGGAATTTCCATATTTGCCATTAAAAATATCGATCTGAAATTGATTTTTTTTTTAAAAGATTAAATAGAAATTTGAACGCATATAGAGATTAAGAAAAATTACTAATATTCCAACTAAATTTTTCGAAATATTTCAAACTTATTTCGATTGAATATTATATTTTTTTAATTGCTATTTACTAAATTATGTAATTTCTAATTAACTTTGTATTTTATCATGGTCATTGTTAGTTTTAGTTGCATTTAATTCATTGTGTTTATACACTTAAATAAATTAAAAGGATGAGAGGAGGGGATTGAGTTAAGCCGCACAATGGGCTAGCCACGAAATAGGAATCGAATTCAACACATTATATAATATACGTCATTACCATTTATGTAAGTCGAACCTGAGACCTCACTCACAAGTGAAAAAAATATTGTTAGACTAGATATATAGTACTAGTACAAATATTAATAAAAAACAATAAATTGTACATAATAAAGTATATGAGAATATGCTTACTCTTTAGACCTACCACATGGAGATAATAACTACAGAAATATATTCTTCAATAGTAAACGAAGATATATATAATCCATTATATATATTCTCTCTCTAGTTCTTCACATTCTGCTTACACCTAACAAATCTAATAGAGAGATATATTAAGGATGAAGCGACTGGCTATGCCTCCGCGTTCATATTATGCAGGTTTATAGAAGAGTAACACTTGTGTTCAAACTTCAAAATAGCCAATGACAAGGGAAAAAAAAAAGGAATCTGGATTTTAATGTGGTAGAATATGTAAGCTGGTTGTAAGTTGCCTTCGACAGCTTTATTTTAACTATTTGCAAACTTTATATATACTAATCCAATCACTTAACGAGTTAGATTACATGTTTAATGCATCGTTTGTTCAAGTTTTACTGTGATGATAGTCAAATTGCACCTTTCTTAAGTTTGAGTTCTTTGTTTGTTTAGTTGATTTTCGGAAGATAATGACATCGTGCCTGATCAACGAGATAAAGTGTGAAAGGATTTTGTCTTTACATTTGACATGATTAACAACGTACGCGATGCACGCATGAACTTAAGCTTTTGGAATCCAATGATTTTCAAACAAGATTAGCATGCATAGTAATGTTGTTGTTCTACTATTCCATCGATATGCCTCTTCATGCACATGACGTCATTGCACATGAAAGAGGGTGTTCGTCGATTCCCTGGCTCTATTAACATTTAACAGCAGCTCTTTTATTTAGTGTTCCAGCAGAATCCCCCGAGATCCTTTGCAACTCTAACATCAATTCATATGATAATTATTCTCATAGTTGTCTCTCCAAGGCCCGACTTTTGGCTGAATCGAATCAGAAATAGGTGTTTCCAATATCAATCCAAAAAATTTCGGAATGAAATATCATATCTCCGATTTTTGTAAACAATGTAATTTAACAGAACAAAATAAGACTAGCTATCGGGATATCAATAGTTATGCACTTTGCCTTTCATAACGTTCTCATTAGTAATTAAGTAAATTCTGTTCAACATGTTAGTGGTGAATATGTTACTCATATCGCATATGCGGCACTTGGTTTGTTTGTTTTACAATTATGGTCTGACATTTTGAGAAATTAGATGCATGTATAAACATGAAGACCTTCCTCCAACCACATTAGTATTGAAGCGGGGCTCATACATCTCACTCTGCCGTCTCTCCACGTTATGGTGATCCGTTCCTGTCATTCGACTCTTGTAGTATGATTCCAGCGGCTAAAACTTCCCAGTCACATGTTAACTGGAGATTCTGGTTCACTGTCAACCTCATTCTTCAACCTGAATATTAACCACCATAAGTTGCAAAAGAACCATAGCCTTTTCTTTTAGCAGAATAGAAAATATATGTTCTGAAGATGATAGAATGCATAGAAATTGACCCATTTTGGGGGAAAGAACTAGAGATTAAGGTTGTTGTTTCTTACTGAATGTTTATCTTTGTATCCTGCAGCGTCTCAGGGACATCACCCTCAAGCTTGTTATCCTGAAGGAAACTGTAAAACCAAAGCAGGTCACCAAAGTAGTTAGTTGCTGCCGTAGAATGTCCCGAAAATTGAATGATTTATTATTGGATAACTATTTGATGATGGAAGGCCATATACTCACATCTCGCGCAGTTTTGGAAGTCGGCCTAATGATTCAGGAATTGATCCTTCAAGCTGGTTTTTCTCCAAATGCCTTTATCATAACAACAACAAAAAACCAGAGTTAAAGGTTTAGCTATCTAAAAGAAGGAAGAATGAGATAGAACTTTAAATATAACATACAAACTCTGCAACTCCTTCAATGAGCCCATTTCTGGGATGTTGCCTAAAAGTTTGTTCCCCCCAAGCCAACTGTAAGGAAATCATTCCATCAAACACGCAAGTTAGGAAGCGATCGTGACAAGGCAAGCCAGTGAACACTGGTAGTGCGACTAACAAGTGCATGGTTACTTACATATGGTGGAGTGCAGTTAAATTTGCTATGTTTGGTGCCAGTGACCCGGATATTCCAGCGCCGGTTAGATTCCTTCACATAATAGGAAAACATTCGACTGCGAATCAAATTTAAATCCCCTAGCATTAATCATTATCTAGGAAACATCTAATAATTATATTATTATATCTATACTCAGTCGTGCCATAAATCCTTGTGAAACTCACAAAGTTATTACTCGAAAAAACTTCCCGCCATCACACGTAACACCAGTCCACGAATTCCCTTCAGGCAGACAAGGATCGCCACTCCAATCGGGAGGTGGGTTGTCAAAGTTTCTTCTCAACTCACTCATTGCCATAACTAAGGAACACCAAAATTAAGGGTCAAAATCAACAAGAGAAGATGGAGTGTTTGATAAAAATGGGTTAGCGATTTTCGCACTCCCGTTTCACCTCCTGCAGTCTGCCCTTTGATTCTTTATTCATTTATTCAATCCTAAGGCTATAAAAGGAGGGAGGAGTGCAAGAAGAGAAAAAGGGAGTGCGTAATGACTTCCCTAAAAATAATCTTAGGCTTGAATGAGATACCATCTCTAGGGAGAGTCATTCCTCCTAGAGGCAAGACCTGCAAGATCTCACCAGCACTGATGACAGGCCCGACAGGTACCCCCTGACCTGGAGTCATGACAATCTCAGTCTGCCCGGATAGAGGCCATTTTGGCGCGTAAACTGTCAAACCCCTGGTGGTAACATTGACATTGGAATAGAAGTTCTTGCCGTTGATAGAAACATTGAAGACTCTCCAACTAAATGGACTTGGGTTTCGGTTGTCCTGGAAGTATAATGCAATGTAGTAAGCCGCACTGGGGAGTGGCCAGGATGGCCATTTGACATGCAATTGCTTCCCTCGGCTTGTTGTGATAGAATTGTGGAATGCTTTTGCTGGTGGGACGTTCCAGAAATCGGAGGGAGTTACATTGGCCTTGCATCTCACAATAGGGTTCTGGTCCATTTGTGGTTGCCATAACCGGTTGAACTTGTCATCTGGAAAGCTAAGTTCATATTTTACATATTCAACATCAGATAGTTCAAATTCTTCAGCATGTATATAATTTTCTGGTTAGTTCTTCATTTATATATATATATATATATCCTACCACTTAGTTCAAAATCCAACATGTAAACTTAGGTTGGTGTAGGATATGTGAGTCACTTATGAATACATGAATCAAATTGTAGATTATGTCACTGACATCGGTATGACTCGCCTATATACAATTATTAGACATGTAATCTACAACGCCGATCGATGAAAATGTTGGAACTTCAGACAATTTTATCAGCAAATGTGACACGAGCAGTATCACAAGTACCATATAATTCCAATGAAAATTTTTCGGATGACTTTTTTTTGCCGCATTATCTCTATTAAAGGTGAAACGTGACTCCCAAACTCTCTCACTAGTAGGTACCTACACCTGGTCACACTTCCATAAGAGATCTAGTTTACTACGTATAGTCGAATTGCATAGCTCTTAAATCATAAAAATGCGGCAAAGGAGAGTACTAATTAAATAGGGAGTCGAGTTCCTACCCAATTATGTCACCTTCAGACGTTCCAAAGCTACTCCTAACCACGGTGCTAAGTGCATACTTGTTAAAATCTGTGGTATTGTACACTGAATCATCCAAGTACTCCAGCTCAAGAGCCGAGATAAAGGGGCTAGAATCCGACCCTGTCATGTTATTCCTCGCAAGGCACACACTAAATGTCTTCGACTTGGCATGCACCACAATTTCATAATACGAGCTCAACCCATTGGCATAGTCCTCCGTGGTGTTAACCACACTCCATTTAGTCCCCTCCACAATCTGATCAAATACCGGAGGCTCCTTCCCGCCATCAAAATTGCCATAATAGTACGTGGTGCGCACGAGGTACTTCCCACCTTTGATAACAGGGATAGAGTAGCAGTACTTACGCGCGGACTTGTTGGGGAAATAGCGCAATGTGGCGAGTATGGGGACAAGGTCTTCCTGTTTGATGGTGCTGGTGTTTCCTACCAATATAAAGCCCTCGTCCGTGGTGTACTTTAGGTTCCCTACTGTTACGCTCTCAGATGTCGGCCCAGCTCCACAGTTTAGGAGGTAACCTGCATTTAAAGACATTAATTTGCATGTATAGCTCATAATTTGGGTACTTCAAGTGTATAGTAAGAGTGTGCTTGTTTTATAAAATGTGTGGGATAAAAAGTGTCAAACTGCTCTTTTTTCCACATATACAAATATCTGTTGAATTAGTCGTGTTTAAAATCTGCGGAGGTTTTATTTCACTCACATTTTCAATAACACGAAACCAACATACCGCTGAAGAAGTAATAAATAAAACATATCAAATTGTGTTACCGGAAGTGGGAGTGAAATAAAACCTTAGAAAATTTTGAGTTTTGGTTACGTCCAAAAACGTGAGTGAAGAGAGATGATAAAAAAACATTTGCAATTCAAAACAACTCTAACCCTACAAAAAATTGGATTATGCTTGTTTATAGAGACAATTAATCCTAGCAAAACCCTAATTCTGTCCAATCAACAAGATCACAAAAATGGTAGGGTTGGTTATGTTTTGGATAAAATAATGAACAAGCAAGAACCCTAAAGCCAAAATTAATGAGGAAAATATAGGGTTTCATTAAAAAAGGAGGATGTGTGGTACCAACCTCTAGGGTTAGGTTGAGAGTGGGCGAGGAGAGGGATGGAGACTAGCCATAGGAGGAAGAGGAGGCAGAGGGACATGTTGTCCGGGCAAAACTTTTCACCCAGAAAATAACACAGGACACAAATTTTTGCAAAACGTTTGCCAAATTTTTTTCTTCCTGCTAAAATTGACGAATGGGCGCCAATGGGGGGAGGTTGGCGATTGCCTGGTTTTGGTTGCCACGTGGAAGGCTGTGCTTGAAGATAGACACACAAATGTTGACCAGGTCAACAATTTTCATTTAAAGGTCCGCTTTGACAGTTAAGAGTAAATAATATGTTTCTTGAGTCTTTGTTTCTATTGGATTCTATCTCATCGTATCATATTCTGTTATGCGATATTTGAGAATCATCGTCGACACCTTGACGTAGGTTTGTGATAATCTTTTGTTTCACATTCTGAGGTTATTTACAACTATCAAATTAAGAATTCTCAAATGTACTAGCAAGTGCATCAAAGATACAATCATCGATTCGCCCGAGAGGCCACGATTAGCGCGAGCAAACATATTAATGACGTGGAACACATTTTTGCTATGTTACCAATACTTGTACTTGCTTTGTTATTCTGCCCCAGCGTGGCTGAGGAAGAATTATGGGCGTACTATACTTAATTAATGCGTGATAATATATTTTAGTGGATAGATTGACAAACAAGCGCCTGTAGCTCAGTGGATAGAGTGTCTGTTTCCTAAGCAGAAAGTCGAAGGTTCGACCCCTTCCTGGCGCGCTATTCATATGTTTTGTTCTTTTTTTTTTTTTGTCCTCAATCGAAATCTGGTGCCTCTAAAACCCTAGGAAGTGGCAGAGCAGCAGCCAGGAAATATATCAACTGCTGGTAAAAATCCATCTGCTGATTTTCTTTTTGATTTTCTGTATTCAATTCAGATAAGAAATTTAAGCTTCAATTCAATTGTTTTGTTGCAGATTTGCAGTGCAGAAAGTCCGGAGCTTGAAGACGCAACAATGAAGGAGTTTCAGGTCAATGGGAACACCCTCTCTCTTGCTCTCTTCACTGAAGTCACCAACTCCAAGTACTCTCTCTCCCACTCTCTCTCTCTCAAGTTTTTAAACTGGCTTAACTGGGTTTTACTTTCTCATGCAAAATTCTCCAACCCCAATTTTGTTCCCCTGGATTTTCCCACCAAAACCTTGTTTAGCTTGAGGGTAAAATTGGGTATTTCGTTACCAAATGGCAGTAGGAAATTTTGTTTCTTTTTCGGGATCGATGACGGTTTTCATAAACAATTTGAATATGATATCGAATTATCGATGCTATGCCAGGGCCTAATAGAGTCGTTATCCTGCAGGGAGCTTCTTGATTTGATGCAATCAGGGACACTAAACCCGGAAGTTGCATTCCTGAATGCTTCACTTGTATGATTCCGTGTACTTTAACCGCCTTTTGTTTTGCCTTCAATGTTGTGTACTTCTTTCTGCTGAGATGCTTGTTATTGCGTTTCTCTAATGTTTGCCATTGTCCGCAATGGAAGCAGATCCCGGATGTTTTCCCTTTGCTTGCAGCTGCACATAAGACGCTCGTATCTAAGTCCCGAGAGTCACTGACAACGCGCACTCTTCATTCTGAGCTTGTTTACAATTACTCGGGATCCAAGCATGTAATTCTCTACCAATTAACTAGTTTGCTTTATGGTCTATTGCTTCTATTGCTGCAAATATGTAACCCCTAGCTTTGATCGTGGCTTAGATCACAGAGTCCTTGAAAAGATGTGGCATCTCTGAAAGCTCGACTTATGTGCTTGCCGCTCGTTTCAATGCTTCTTCTGAGGAGGTAAGATCACTGTCTCATGGAAAGCCTGGTAGATCAAGCGTTGCATTGCTTCAGTATGTCAGAAGATTGTTAGCCATTCCGATTTTAATATGGTTCGTGTTATACCAGATAGAACAAAAGGCAGTAGAGAAACTTGTCAATGGAAAAGAGATTGACTTGGAGGAGTTAGCAGCGAGAGCAGATCAAGCCCAAATACAAAAGGTATACATGTATGTTGGTCTCTTTTTATAGTGGCAATGAGTTCCATTGCGATGGTGTTTCTAGTTAGTGATCATCGAAACTATTTTTTTTTTCTTCTAGCACTATAAGATAACAAGCGTGGAGCTAGGGATATCGTCACTTGCTGATGCTATTACGTGCAGGATTGCTTCTCGCGATGCCTTGTGAGAAGAAGGTCGAAACTTGTTTATGTTCTATCTGTTTTCCCTCAAGTTTTCTTGTGCCCGACTACTTTGATAGATTACATCTCTGACTAGAATGAGGTTGATGTTCAGGGAATCGAATCGAGGGCAGAATCGCAGAGCTATGTTTGTAAGGTGGCAAAGGAAACAGAAAAGCTGTAGCTTATTATTTCTGTTTGGGCAAATTCAACTGTCTGCTGTAATATGTAGAATACTTTTAGGCAAAGCCGAAATTTGGAAGACGTGATTATGCTATAGCCTTCATCCGGTAATGTAATCTATGATTAATTTAACCTTGAATTGCAGTGATAATGTAGCTGTGAGTTTTGTGACCTATTAATTCGCCTGATATTATCAAATGGAAACCTGCAACTAATGGTTCCTTTGTGCCGCTTCTACTTGAAACGAGTCAATGAGATTCGTTATTGCAAGCCTCTCATGATTTGGTCTAGGTTTGTGCAGTTGCCACAATCCGTCCAAGAACGAGTTTTATTCTGCTTATGGCGATTAGAGCTCGACCAACTGCTATCAGATGCAAAGGTAATGATACTTATATTTATCATATCGTTTAATTTTTTGCTATTTTGCGAAACCCTCACGTTAAGAAGAATCACCATGGTGCATGAACCCCCTTAAATCTAAACTTATGCATATTAAATCGAAAACGGTTGTTTGTGATTTTTGGTGACAAACATGTCTATATCATATGGAGGCTCCAATGATGCCTCAATCTCTATTGCGCAAAATCCTAGCAACTTTGTTGTAATTGGGCTTCCAGAAGTAAGCCCAACCCGACGGCCAGAAGGGCATCCCCATGCATTCCAGTCAAATGCCAAATTGCCTTTTCTGTCAAGAGCCCAACTCATATTTTAGTCGAATATAAAACCCGCATTCCAGTTGAACACACAATTTTTTACTTTCCAATTGAAAGCCCAATTAGCTTCCAGTCAAAACTAAATCCATATTCTAGTCGAATATGTGAATAGCCCAAATAATTCATTCAAGCTACATGAATTGAGCTAATTTGTTTTGAGTTTCAAACTCACTTGACTTTTTACAAATATTTCCAAGTCAAGAAGAAACAAAACCCGAGCCCAGTTAAACCCATTAACATGTGCCTCACTATGAGTTCACATCTTTAATCCAAGTTCACACCCTTAAGCACATATTCACCGAATGAAAATCCGAAATTTTTTTCCAAACCAAACATTTAATCCGGTTTTTACATCTATTTTGATTAAACTTAAAGTTTTAATCCACCTATTTACTGGCAGAAAAGATGTCAAAATTGAACAAGTTGGACTTTACTACTCTTGATATCTATGGCACTAATTACCTCAAGTGGGCCCAAGATGTCAAGATGCACTTCAAGGTGAAGAAGTTGTCAGAAGCAATCCTAGATGATGCAACCGATGAGTCTTCGAAAGCTAGGGCTCTCATCTTCATTCGGAAGCACATTGCAAAAGCCCTGCAAACCAAATTTTTGGTTGAGGAAGACCCGAAGTCCTTATGGGAAGCCCTAATGGACCGCTTTGATCACCATAAGTTGTATTCTTGCCTCAATCAAGAAACAATTTGTATAATCTCTGCTTCCATGACTTTAAGATTGTTGACAAGTATGTCTCTGAAGTCTGCCGAATCCAGTCGATTCTGAAGTTTTGTGGTAAAAAACTCATTGATTTCAACTTGCTGGAGAAGATCTATTCCATCTTTAGTGCCTCGAATATTGTGCTACAACAATAGTATAGAGAGCAGAACAATTAAAGGTTCTCAAACCTCACAACAGTTCTTCTTCTAGTTGAGAAGGACAACTTGATGATACAAAACTATAACTCTAGACCTACTTGTTCCAATGGTGTTCCATTGCTTGAAGTCAGTGCGAATATTTCCAACGGAAGAACAAGGAACCGAGTCAATGAGAAGGGCTAATTGTCCTAAGGTTTGAACAATAACAAGGGGAATGGCAAGCAAGGTTCGAACCAAGGGTCCCAACCTCGCAAGAAGTCTAGAACATCATCGATAAGGCCAATCGTCTTGAACCAAAGAACAAGTCGAATCTTTAATTTTGTTGTGGTTGAACTGATCACTAGCTAGCACTTGTTGTGCTCTACTGATGTTGTTGATCTCCATCACAACTGTCGTCAGAAAAAACCAAATTTGTTGAGCATGACAATTTGGAAGCCGAATCTGTGTAAAATGACACGGTTGTAGTCGTTTCAGATTTCATTGAGCAAGATGACTGCTAATGAATGTGATTGGCATGTTGCCAACTTAGAGTTTTCCTTAATGTTTTTGGATAATCTCTATTTTACTTTTGGATTATTGGCCCATTTTGGGAAACTATTGGTTTCTTAAGCCCTTTATGGTTATTGTTTTGTTTCTTTTGAAATTTTTATTCTCAAATAGTTTAAGCTGATAAAGTTTACCTTGGAAAACTTGTTGTGTGACTTAACTTAAATTTTCATAGGAATGTCCCACGAAGTTGATTGTTTGGCAGTTAAACAACACACACTGGTTTATGTAACCGCGTTTATTTCCTCAATTTCACGCCTACTGTATCCTGATGACAACAATTGGTGGCCCTATGTAACTAATAGAGGGGCATGGCAAGACCCAACTCATGTTGCCCAATGGTACTTTGCTTACCATTAACGAGGCCTTATATCCTTCCCGTTGCGATCGAACATTGTTGAGTTTTAAGGACATCCGAGCGAACAAATTTCATTGTGAAACAATGGAAGAAAATGGCCTTCTTTATCTTTGCCTCACTTTCTGTCACACCCCAACCCAAGGATTAACGTAACCTTGGTTCAGAACGTGAATCACACCTTAATTATAAGCTTAACTAATATAATTAAGAATGTGACATGAAATAAAAGCATGTATAACTCGCTTGGAATAAAATTAACTGAACAACATATTCATTATTGAAAGTTTCAGCCAAAATTACAACTTATGAACTACTCAAAGTTCACACAAAAGTAGTTCTTTATTCAAATAAGAGAGCAAAAGCCAACAAGCTCATCTTTTTATTTCTTTATACATAATTACACAACAAACAGCAAGCAGACTTTTAGGTTTCTGGTTCTGTACCTGCAAAATTTCGTTAGGGTGAGCTTAAAAAGCTCAGTAGGGACATATACCTTCATTACTAAAATAATAAAGTATAATTAAGATAGCAGAATTAAAACCAAAATCAGAATGATGCGTAAGAATGCAATGCAAATGCCTTAACTATACCCATTAATCCACATAACTAAACACCCAGACCTTGTACGTCCCATTCCGTACTTATACCACTTGATCCCGAGTGTTTAAATATATGAACTAACCCCCATCCTTAAACATCCCCGAACTCCCCTTTTGTTAGTCATCTTGCCTAAACTCTTCGTCTCCAGTCCCGAATTGCCCTTAAAGAATATGTGCACTGTGGGCTCACCTGAGACCTGGTACCTACTAAGAGTTTGGCTTAACTACACAAAAACTAATAGTCACTACCTTAGATTCCCGAAGTTCTTTCCGACAATCCCACTTTACTCCCACATCATGGACCCAAATTTCATTTCGAACATTCATACTCAAATGTCCAACAGAAACATGTATATCAAACTTGTATGTGTACTTAAGTAAGAAATAATTAAATTAATATATATAGAAGGTTTCCCAGAACCCCCTACCTTGAATTCGATTAATTTTGTTCCTCTGAAGAACCTAATCGGAACACAAAAATACAACCAAAAGTATAAACACAAGTAACATATATTAGAAACCAAACTAAGTGTTCAATCACAAAATTGATATTATCTAAAGAAAGTACATAAATTCTGGAATCTTATAACTCAAATAATGTCACTCAACTAAAGTAAAGAAGACTAGAAAGGAATCTGGAAAAGAAATTAGGTGTGGTAAAAACAAAACTTTGCATCTCCACAAAATCTGCAGAAAAACAGCACTATTGAACCAAGTTTAGACTCATTTTAAAACATTCAAAACTAAACAAAATTGTGTAATATTACATGGGTTTTGAATTTTGTGTTCTGTACTTTAAAAGCATATAAAGTTTGTAGAAAACGGAGCTCTAAATTGGAAGTTATGCCAAAAGAAAAATGGAGTCTTGAAATTGGAAACCCAGTTTTCTGCTGTTGTTTGGCAGCTCGCGACCCAAGTTTAAATAAGGTTTTGATCAACCAAAACTCAACGGAACTGAGTGAAAACAATTGGGTTACATTCATGGACATATGTATTTTCAACACACTAAAAGTTTTCTCCAAAGGAGCACATAAAGACCTATGAATTAAGAGCAAAATAAGACTACTAGAAACTTGAGTTTTCTCTGCAAAGAAATCAATTTTCTACAACTTGCATAACAGTACACTTCCAGTTCATATAACAAAACCCGAAATACTTTCAGGTAATCCAGAAATCATGTATACAACACCCAAATATAACATGACTCAAAATTAACAAGAAATTAACCTTTTGAACCAAACCCTTGATCAAGAAATTTGATCTCCACACCCAATCCGAATTTCCCAACTCTAATTCAAGTTCAGATTGGTTCATTGAACAGTAGAAAACCCTAAATAAAACTAAGAACTCCAAATATATCTCATGGCAGTTTCAATTCAACTAAGGAAATTAAATTCGAAAAATCAAAATAATCAAGGAACAAGAAATTTACCCTTCAAATCTCTGAATCCTTCCTTCACAATCACGTTCTCTATCTCTCAATTTCTTTGCCCCTTTTCTATTTCTGATGTTTTCCCACTTCTCTGCAACCTCTTTTATAGTTTCTCTAATCCTACTCAATTCTATCAGAGTCATGATAAAAACCTAACTTCCTAGGTCATCCACCTCCTGCTTATAGACCTATGTGTCTCTTCTCAGTTCATCCTCTGCCGAACACACTCCTTGGTGCAATAGGAGATGAGCAACTCTCTATAACACACTCCTTTGATCAATCAAATCTTGTATCACAAGATTTCCTAACCTCTATCCGATTTGAGTATGAAGAATTTTTTTTTCCTAAAGCTATGGAAGGCCACCTCTGAAGGGAAAATTATGAGTTTTCAAGATTTGGGATTTCAAAATGACTAGCATGCATATACAATTCTAGATTTATATACATACGCAACGGAAGCATTTATAACAAGTTATCAAAGTTATAGTCATGCAAATCCCCTTCAAGGTTCATAGGTTTAAATATAATGCATCAAAACAATTTTGCTTAAGAACAAAGTCAAGGAATAGATCTATACCTCTTGTTCTTGATTTTAGACCAAGGATGGACCACCTCCAAGCCCTTTGTTCCTTGAATTCCTTGAGTCTAGCTTCCCTCCTTGCCTCCTCCACTTTGATAGAATGAGTGCTCCTAGGTTCTCTTCAAGTCCCCAAAGTAGAAGACCTCTAAAGATCCTCACCCACTAGTATAACGAGAAGGATGAAGGAATGACCAAAAGGATGAAAAGTTGTTAGCCAATTCACCCTCTAGGTTGGCCGGCCCTATTGAGAGAGAGAGAGAGAGATGGTGGTTTTGATTTTGTGTTTCTAAAACTCACAAAACCATTAAAGGAATCAATCTCTATAAAGTTCCTTATATATTATCAAAAACCTAGTCAACAAATTGACCAAACAACTCTCCCAAACCCTTAGTATGGCCGGCCTACTTGTGTTCATTTGGGATTTGGGCTTTCATTTATTTCAAGTCATCCAATGCTTGAATAAAAGCCCAATGGGTTTAGGCCCAATGGGCCCAATTAATCCCGAACGTTTCTTTAAGCCCAAAACGATCTTTTATCGCTTTTATGATTTCTTTAGACTTTCTAAATTAATCAAAACACTTAATTAAATCGAAAACGGTTGTTTGTGATTTTTGGTGATAAACATGTCTATATCATATGGAGGCTCCAATGATGCCTCAATCTCTATTGCGCAAAATCCTAGCAACTTTGTTGTAATTGGGCTTCCAGAAGTAAGCCCAACCCGACGGCCAGAAGGGCATCCCCATGCATTCCAGTCAAATGCCAAATTGCCTTTTCTGTCAAGAGCCCAACTCATATTTTAGTCGAATATAAAACCCGCATTCCAGTTGAACACACAATTTTTTACTTTCCAATTGAAAGCCCAATTAGCTTCCAGTCAAAACTAAATCCATATTCTAGTCGAATATGTGAATAGCCCAAATAATTCATTCAAGCTACATGAATTGAGTTAATTTGTTTTGAGTTTCAAACTCACTTGACTTTTTACAAATATTTCCAAGTCAAGAAGAAACAAAACCCGAGCCCAGTTAAACCCATTAACATGTGCCTCACTATGAGTTCACATCTTTAATCCAAGTTCACACCCTTAAGCTCATATTCACCGAATGAAAATCCGAAATTTTTTTCCAAACCAAACATTTAATCCGGTTTTTACATCTATTTTGATTAAACTTAAAGTTTTAATCCACCTATTTACTGGCAGAAAAGATGTCAAAATTGAACAAGTTGGACTTTACTACTCTTGATATATATGGCACTAATTACCTCAAGTGGGCCCAAGATGTCAAGATGCACTTCAAGGTGAAGAAGTTGTCAGAAGCAATCCTAGATGATGCAACCGATGAGTCTTCGAAAGCTAGGGCCCTCATCTTCATTCGAAAGCACATTGCAAAAGCCCTGCAAACCAAATTTTTGGTTGAGGAAGACCCGAAGTCCTTATGGGAAGCCCTAATAGACCGCTTTGATCACCATAAGCTGTATTCTTGCCTCAATCAATAAACAATTTGTATAATCTCTGCTTCCATAACTGTAAGATTGTTGACAAGTATGTCTCTGAAGTCTGCCGAATCCAGTCGATTCTGAAGTTTTATGGTAAAAAACTCATTGATTTCAACTTGCTGGATAAGATCAATTCCATCTTTAGTGCCTCAAATATTGTGCTACAACAGTAGTATAGAGAGTAGAACAATTAAAGGTTCTCAAACCTCACAACAGTTCTTCTTCTAGTTGAGAATGACAACTTGCTGATGCAAAAACTATAACTCTCGACCCACTTGTTCCAATGGTGTTCCATTGCTTGAAGTCATTGCGAATATTTCCAACAGAAGGACAAGGAACCGAGTCAATGAGAATGGCTAATTGTCCTAAGGTTTGAACAATAACAAGGGGAAAGGCAAGCAAGGTTCAAACCAAGGGTCCCAACCTCGCAAGAAGTCTAGAACATCATCGATAAGGCCAACCGTCTTGAACCAAAGAACAAGCCGAATCTTTAATTTTGCTGTGGTTGAACTGATCACTAGCTAGCACTTGTTGTACTCTATTGATGTTAGGGGTGGGTTCGGTTTCGTTCGGTTCGGTTTTTGGTCGAAACCGAAAACCAAACCGAAGTTACTGTTCGGTTCGGTTTTTTTTCGGTTTTTCTCGGTTCAGTTTTTTTCGGTTTTGATTTTTTTCGGTTCGGTTTCGGTCCGGTTCGGTTTTTTTCCAAAAAAAAATTGTTTTTTTTTTTTTAAATTTTAATCTGGAGCACATGCTTCTCCCTGCCTTGAGCATCCTCAATGAGAAATCAACCTGCAACAAATTTGCAACAACGATTTTCTGAGATCGACAATGAACTATGCATTTTAACATAATCCAAAAAGTAGCAAGGCAGAGCTTTACACACAAAAAAATAAAAACAGAAGCAAAAGTTAATTACTAGTTAGTGGTAAATGAAAAAGGCATCATACTTAAACAATTGAAGCGATGGTTTGTGTTATTGAATTATTTGCACTGGGAGAAACACATTACTGCGAGTTTACAATGAGTACTACAACACAATTTATTCTTTTTTCCAGTTCACCTAGAAAACCAAGAATTAAACCTTTACCTCCATCTTGCAGATCAAACAAAACTCGTTTCGTCAAATCCAATGAACTTGCAAAGGAGAACAAAACAAAATGTTGAACTGTTGAAGGATAACCGGAGCACTTACCTCGGCGAGTGGAACCGTTCTAGCTGCAAAGTCTCCACCATGGTTAATTTTTCGTCAAATCCAATGAAATTGGACAATGAGTTCCTCCGATTTGACTTGAAATTTGAGGGGAGGTGGGAATTGGAGGTTGGGGAAATAGGTGAGCTTGATTTATGAGGTGGGATTTCTGGGTTTTTGTTGTGTTTGGTTGGAGGGAGGGAGAGAGAGAGACAGGGAAAGATGGTTTTTTGCGGCTAGGTTAAAGAAATTGGGATTTCTGGGTATAATTTTGGGAGGGAGGGAGAGAGAGAGAGAGAGAGAGAGAGAGAGAGAGAGGAATTGGGAAAGATGGGTTTTTCGGCTAGGTCAAATAAAAGTTGGGATTGGATGAAAGATGAGAATTGAAAACTTATTATGATCTAATTTTTTATAAATATGCTACTCATAAGGTATTAACAGGAAAAAACGTGCTATCAAAATGGTTTAAGGGAAAGATACTCAGCCAAGTGGGAATGGGTTCGAACCCCCTTGGGTTTTTTTTTTTTTTTTTTTTTTTATAATTAAAATCTATTTCGGTTCGGTTCGGTTTTCGAACCTCAAAAACCGAAACCGAACCAACCAAATTCGGTTCGGTTCGGTTTGACAATTTCGGTTCGGTTTTTTTTTCGGTTCGGTTTTTTTCGGCCTCGGTCCGATTTTTTTCGATTTTCGGTTTTTTGAACCCACCCCTAATTGATGTTGTTGATCTCCATCACAACTGTCGTCAGAAAAAACCAAACTTGTTGAGCATGATAACTTGGAAGCCAAAGCTGTGTAAAATGACACGGTTGTAGTCGTTTCAGATTTCATTGAGCAAGATGACTGCTAATGAATGTGATTGGCATGTCGCCAACTTAGAGTTTTCCTTAATGTTTTTGGATAATCTCTATTTTACTTTTGGATTATTGGCCCATTTTGGGAAACTATTGGTTTCTTAAACCCTTTATGGTTATTGTTTTGTTTCTTTTGAAATTTTTATTCTCAAATAGTTTAAGCTGATAAAGTTTACGTTGGAAAACTTGTTGTGTGACTTAACTTAAATTTTCATAGGAATGTCCCACGAAGTTGATTGTTTGGCAGTTAAACAACACACACTGGTTTATGTAACCGCGTTTATTTCCTCAATTTCATGCCTACTGTATCCTGATGACAACAATTGGTGGCCCTATGTAACTAATAGAGGGGCATGGCAAGACCCAATTCATGTTGCCCAATGGTACTTTGCTTACCATTAACGAGGCCTTATATCCTTCCCGTTGCGATCGAACATTGTTGAGTTTTAAGGACATCCGAGCGAACAAATTTCATTGTGAAACAATGGAAGAAAATGGCGTTCTTTATCTTTGCCTCACTTTCACTTAAAGCAGCCAAAACGTAATCTTAGAGAAGTTGAAAGCACTCTCATTGGGTCTCTATAGGACGACTATCCAAAAGATCGAGGCAAACCTAGTCATTCGCCTGAAGCCAATTGATTCGAACACTTTCCAACACTAGCATGACCATTTTGGACACCCTGAAAAGGAGTATGACGTGTCCCATAATTCGTGCATCATCCATTGGTAAAGATGAAATACGTGATCCTGTCGATTACACTATGTGAAGCTTGAAGCCATCCTATGAAAATAGCTATAAAGAGCACACCACTTTCTTAGAAAGGATCCAAGGAGATATTTGTGGACCAATGCAACTGCCATGTGGACCTTTCCTCTACTTTATGGTTTTAGTTGATGCATCTACTCGATGGTCACACATCACCCTATTATCCATGAGGAATGCTGCATTTGCAAGATTTATTGCCGAGATCATTAAGTTGAGGGCACATCACTTGGATTATCCGATAAAATCTATAAGACTAGATAATGCCATGAAGTTTACATGGAAAACGTTTGATGATTATTGCAAGAGTTTGGATATTGAAGTTGAACATGTAGTCACTTATGTCCACACCCAAAATGGCCTAGCAGAAGCGTTTATCAAACATATCTAGACTATAGGCCAAACCTTGGTAATTGAGGTCCAAGCTTTCGGGTTTTGCTTGGGGTTATGCAATAATGCAGGTAGCGAATTTGGTTAGATTGAGGTCCACTAGTACCCAACCTTTTTCTGCGCAATAGTTTGTGATAGGGTACATGCCAGATGTATAATGCGTGTTTGGGTGTCATATATGTGCCAATTGCGCCGACATAACGTTCCAAAGTGGGCCCTTAACGGAGGAAATTGATTTATGTTGGTTATGTGTCCCTTTCCATTATCCATTACTTAGAACCCTTAACATTAGATTTATTTACTACCTAATTGACTAATTGTGACTTTGATGCTTCAATTTCTGTTAGGAGGATAAGGTCACACTCGTGTTCTCAAAAAATGTCACCAAGCCTACCATAACCACTACCACCACCACAAATGCACAATCCCACCGTACACACCATCCTTATCGTTGCCACAACCAACAAAAATCTAAATTGAAAAATTAATTAAATTGAGGACCTAATAACTAAAATCCCAAAAATGGCAAATCGGGTGACTAACAAGCATAAAAAAGAAATAAAAAAGAAAACAAATTGGGGGAAAGATGTTGTGCCCCTGCATGATGGCGTGAGTTTGAACCCCGTCGGTGGCTAATCTAATATTTAACTTACTAACGCCCCGTCGGTGGCTAACCCCATCGGTGCTAAACTAGGAGGAGTATCTGGCATGGATTTCTGAGTCGAGTCCGATTGTTTAATCGAGCAAAGGGATCATCGTAAGAATTTAAGCAAATAATTATAAAAGGGGTGTACTATCTAACACTCTCTCACACACTCCTTATTAATTTCTATCATTTATTTTTTTCAATTCATCTGATTCGACGATCGAAAATTAAAAGAATACAGGATCCTTGAACAACGGCGGAATGGTATAGCACTCAAAAGAAAACAACTTAGAACATATACGTGGCATGTGTCTCACGAAATGAGAGATGGACAACACCACAGCCAATTCTTTCCTTACCCAAGAAGCAATCGCCACGTCAAATCAACGCTACGCGGAAAGCAAAGCTTATATAAGGCAGATTCCACCGAGTCAGTATACAACGCTGCACTCACTCCTACAAAATCATAACCTCTAAAAGCTTTCGCATTTCTCGATTTCTCCATCTCTCCGACAAAAATCGGATTTCGAATTTCCAAAAATTCATGGGAACCGCTCAGAGCCGGGAGGATCACATCACCGACTCCGACGACTACGAGTCGGAGGAGGAGGAGGAACAGAAATCAGAGGACGAAGACCAGTACGACGACGCAGAGGACAACTACCAGCCACCGCAAACCGCTTCTTCGAACCCCAAGTC
Organism: Malus fusca; assembly: GCA_035220775.1. NCBI lineage: Eukaryota > Viridiplantae > Streptophyta > Magnoliopsida > Rosales > Rosaceae > Malus > Malus fusca. Next base: position 17,719,490 of record CM069063.1, read on the forward strand.
CAAAACCCTAGAGTCCTCCGTCGACGACGTCGATGCCAGGCTCAAGGCCCTCAAGCTCAAGTACGGCTCTTCTTCCTCCTCTTCCTCCGCCTCCGCCTCCGCCGCTCAAGGCCAGAACGCCGTCAAGCTCTACCTCCATGTCGGTGGCAACACTCCCAAGGCCAAGTGGATCGTCTCCGAGAAGACGGCCTACTCCTTCGTCAAGACCTCTAATGTCGACGGCGACGGTGATTACGACGACGACGGAAGGATGGACCGCGAGGGGGAGTGGGTTCTGAAAGTCGGGTCGAAAGTCCGAGCTAGGGTTTCCACTGACCTGCAATTGAAGATGTTCGGCGATCAGCGCCGTGTCGATTTCGTGTCCAAGGGCGTCTGGGCTCTGAAATTTTACACCGACGAGCAGTACCGGAGGTTCGTGACGGAGTTTCAGGACTACTTGTTCGAGAACGTGTACGGAGTCAAGGCCACGGAGGAGAACAAGGTCAAGGTCTACGGCAAGGAGTTTCTCGGGTGGGTTAAGCCGGAGGCGGCGGATGATTCGGCCTGGGACTATGAGGATTCCGAGAAAAGCCCAAAGTCGGCCACGCCGGTGCAGCCCAGCCACGACTTGATGGAGGAGTTCGAGGAGGCCGCCAATGGAGGGGTCCAGAGCTTAACTCTCGGCGCATTGGACAATAGCTACTTGGTGAACGAGAATGGTGTTCAGTTTTACCGGAATTTCAACCATGGGATTCATGGGAAGGGAGTGTGTGCGAAATTCGATACCGGAGGTTCGAGTTTGGGGAAATCGACACCCAAGAAGGCTTTGTTAATGAGGGCTGAGACTAATATGCTACTTATGAGTCCATTTAAGGAAGGCAAGCCTCAAGCTAATGGGCTTCAGCAGCTCGATATTGAGACGGGCAAGATTGTCACTGAATGGAAGTTTCAAAAGGATGGAACAGATATTACAATGAGGGATATCACTAATGACACTAAAGGGTCCCAATTGGATCCTTCTGAATCGACCTTTTTGGGTTTGGATGATAACAGGCTTTGTCAGTGGGATATGCGTGACCGTGCTGGAATGGTTCAGAACATTGCTAATGCGAATTCCCCGGTCCTGCATTGGACTCAGGGGCATCAGTTTTCTCGAGGGACCAATTTTCAGTGCTTTGCTACTACTGGAGATGGGTCTATTGTTGTTGGGGGTCTGGAAGGGAAGATAAGGTTGTATTCCAAGACCTCCATGAGGCAGGCAAAGACTGCTTTTCCGGGGCTCGGTTCTCCCATTACGCATATTGATGTAACTTATGATGGGAAGTGGGTGTTAGGTACCACTGATACTTATTTGGTACTTATTTGCACTCTGTTCACTGACAAAGATGGAAAGACCAAGACTGGATTTAGTGGTAGAGCGGGAAACAAGATACCGGCTCCCAGGCTGTTGAAGCTCACCCCTTTGGACTCACATTTGGCTGGCACAGACAATAAATTTCAACGGGGCCATTTCTCATGGGTAAGCATACTTATTCTCCTTTTAAATGCTGCAATAATTAGATTGTTTAAAAGTATATTCATCTAGAATAAAACCTTGGAAGGTACAATACATCGTTTTTCTGTAATTGGAAATTTTGTTCCGTGACGTGTATTTAGGTTTAACTAAATGGTGTAAAATGACTGTCGAATGATTCTCTCGGGTGTTAATAAGTTGTTATTCAGTTCAGTTTCATACGTGTTTGTTAAATTAAATGTCCATCTATGTTAACGAGTCTTGAATGAGATTTTTTGGGTGTTCATGCTTTCCATGTTTATCATTCAGCTTTGTGTTCTACCTTTAGTTTTTCTAGATCTTGTATTGCCTGGATAATTTATTTACATTCACGATATATCCATCAATAAGTGCTTTATTGTTTTGATTCTGGTAATAGCTGTACCTTTTTTTCGTACTATCATTCCTCTTTTTCGTACTATCATTTAACCATGTATATGCATGCTATAACTAAACCATGTCTTAACTAGTGTATACACTAAACTGAGAGAATAAAATCTCAAGAACACCATGTGATCATTCAATGCCAATTAGGCAACATAAAAAAATTACACATTGGTGAAACTTTGATGCTTTTGAATATATTTTTATGGAAAAAGATATGGATTTCATGACTAGTCATTGCAGATTCATATTGCTGGAAAAGATTTTGTACACGTAGCACAATGTCATAAATGTGTGTAGCCAGAGAGTGCATTTCCTTTCCTCTCTAAATTTGTTGGTGATACTTAAACTTTCATGTCTTCTTTAAACAAAGCTTGGATTTTTCTCTGTCAATATGTTGTGGGTTTTATTTCGAAGTGTTTAGAATCTTAAGATGCAAATTAGATCATGAAGTGAGCACCCACAACACAAAAGCAACTAACTTGGCACATAGGTAACTAAACAGAAAACAGAGGAACAAACAGAAGCCAGTTCTAACTGCTTCTCAATTCTTATGATATTCACTCTTAAGTAGCGCCGATGGCTTGTTTTACAGTGCATCATACTGTAAGAAAAATCATATTGGCTTTATAACTATAGGTTCTGCACTAGCATAGAGTTGCCCTGCATTATCTCGTTTCTCAATGGTAGACTTGTTTCAAGAGATATAGATGTGAGATGTAAATCATTCAATTTAGTTTGTGTAACTGATTCACGCCCATGAATTGCTTCAGTGAACATCGATACAATCTTACACTGAGCTTGCTGTGGTTCAAATGAATTTTTATGGTTCTGGTTCTGATTCTTGAGAAGATGACCTCAAGCATTGATTGAACTAGTTTTAATATGCATCTATTAGCTTACAATTGTGCATTAAATGGGAAGTTTTGAGGTATGCTACTACTTACAAGTAAATGTTATTGGCTTTAGAAGTGCAGAACTAGGTCTAAGTTCTGCGTTTGCATAGATTTACGCTGGATTTTGTGTTTCTTCTCCCATTGTCCTGTTTTGTTCTCCTAGAAGTAGACCTGTGGCAAACACTGTAGATAACTCATCCATTGTTGTTCTGAAGGTGTTCGCATAGAATGTTCAGTTATGTAGCTCTTTGAAATTGATAGGAATAGGAGCAGAAAAATCTCACTTATCTGAATAAGTACGAAACAGTAATGCACTGATTTGGGAAATAGAAAACGTAAATTGGATTCTTGATGAAAACTGTCTTTATTGAAAAATTCCTTGTGTTGAAAACGCTTAATTTCTGTTTACAGGTCACTGAGAACGGTAAACAAGAGCGCCACCTAGTTGCAACAGTTGGAAAATTCAGTGTGGTATGGGATTTCCAGCAGGTGAAGAACAGTGCTCATGATTGTTACAGGAATCAGCAAGGCCTCAAGAGTTGTTACTGTTACAAGATTCTGTTGAAGGATGAATCCATCGTTGAGAGTCGCTTTATGCACGACAATTACGGTACCAACTCCCCCGAAGCTCCACTGGTGGTGGCAACCCCGATGAAAGTGAGCTCAATCAGTCTCTCCGGCAAACGATGATCTTCGCCACCCCCCACCTTTGTATATGAGAGTTAACTTCGTCTTGAATCTGGTGCATCTGGGATTTGTTCTTTGCGCGTTTTTATTTTTTTCCTGTCTTGTACTTAGGTTGTGTTTGTGTCCATGTACATGTTAGTTGTTCTAACTGGTGTTTGCTTGCAAAAGTTCCAAAATTTGGTTGCAACTGATTTGTTCATAAGTTGGATACTTGATTTTCTAGATTTGTGACTGGTTTGTTCTAATTTATTGCAAATGTATCACTTTTCCCTTGGGCCACCGATGAAGGCCTGGGGACTTGAAAATCATGGGTTTGCCTTGTTGACCTAAAACTGATAGAGGTGATTTTTTTCTCACTCATTCGACTTGTCATAAACATTTCTTTATTTTGACCGTTAGATTGAATAAATTAAAATAAAACAATAAGCATGATTGAACATGGTTGTGTGAAAGACTAAAAAGATTGTATGTATCATTTTCAACTAATAAATAAATAAAGGCAATAGGTAACTCATTTTTATAGATACAAATGTATTCCGATACATTTAGAATACATTTAGTGTTCTTCATTTAGGTACATTAATTCATTTAATGAGTTAAGATTAAGGGACAAATATTTTTACTCTTTTTGAGCCATTAGATTATATAACATTTAAAGGCCCTGATTGTTATAAAATTCAAGGGTTCTTATCTATTCATTAAATGTCATAGATACTTATGTGGATCTTAACTATGTTAAAAATAAAAATGGAATTGAAAAACATAAAATCTGGAAGAAAATTAAAACTAAATTAAAAAGGGAAAAATCCTAGCTATAATCGTGAAAATAAGAAAGGAGCTTATTGCAAGGTTTGGAGAACGTAACGGTAAATTTCGTGCATAGGGAAGCAAATAATGTTGCCCATCGTTTGGTTCGCGTGGGACTGGGATGTTTGGCCAAGACGCGATGGAATGGAGACCCACCTGATTTAATTTGCGTTGCCCTGTTAGAAGACAATAATTTGTAACGTTTTCTTTTTGTTGTCATTGAGGATAGTTATTTGCACGGAACACTTTTTTTCCTTTCGACAGATTGAAATTCTCAACAAGATTTTTATCAAGGCCTATATATGCACCCTATCCTCATATGTACGTATTCTACTCAATCCTTAATGAATATCATATTTTTTTTCTCAGAAAAAAAAAAAGAAAAGAAAAAGAAAAGGAGAAGAGGTCTGCAACCTTCACCTCCCCCAGGTCTGCAACTTCCATGTCTTGAATCTTCATTAGGTAAGCAAAATAAAACCCTAAACCCTAAAATACTATATATATATATATATATATATATATATATATGCAAATATGGAAAACTAAATAAGAAAAATTGTAGGAATAGTCTCTCAATTTTAACGTAATTAGAGAAATAGTCCATTAATTTTAACCCAATTAACTTTAACCCAATTATAGCAATGGTCATTCCAAAATGACTTATTTCGACCGAAGTTCTAATGGAGTTGACGAAAAGAACCATAGTTGCACGTTTTGATGAGTTAAGGGACTGATGTTCATGGATTTTTAGTTGATAGACCATTACTCCGATTATGTTAAAATGAATGGACCATTGCTAAAATTTCCTCAAAATTTATCTTCATGTTTGAATGATTTGCAGTTGAGAAATTGAAAACAGAAAGAAACTTACCAAGTCACACGAAAAATACAGAAACATGGAAATTCCAGGATCCAATTAACTAACAAAATTTCCCTTCAATACACGTCGCAGAATCACAGCCATCAACAGAGAAAATATACGCAAATACGCAAATCGATAGAACTATTTTCAGCATCTTCTAGGTGACGAAGCTTCTCCAATGAGCTTTTCACGAATCCATTACCAAGGGAAAACAGTTGTGGCTGTCCTTTTAACCCCGAAAGCATTGTTTTACTTTGGCGAGATATCTCAAGAGCACTTCACCGGTGGAATGCTCGCAGAAGGTGCCGAGCATGGATGTTATAATATCTTAAGATGCGTGCGGCATTCGGACAAAAAAATTCCCACAAGGAGTGGATATTCTGAGACAAATCGTAATGATTCTAGATTCATAGCTTCAACTGTCATACAGGGCAAACTACCCACTTCGTTCCTCTCAGACCAGCAATGCATAACTTCCAAGGATTTGAGACTGGAGCTTGAAACTCTAATTGAGCCAATATAACATGAAGTTAATGACAAATAGTCAATCGAAGGGCATGCCGTAATTATGTAGGAGAGAGGACATTCCTTGGATATGTGCACCGATTCGAGGGACAAAGTTTTTAAAAAGGGATTTGAGGGACTTATAAGGTTACATGCTCCAAATTCAAAGCAGCTATACTTTTCGTGTTAAGAAATGTCTGCGGGGCTAAACCATAGCGTTCAACCCCGCATTCACTTCTAAGGCTAATATCTAACTCTTTGACGCTTCTACCAAATGCAAAATTCAAGAACCTATCCACGATATCAGTGTCGTCTCTAGGCGAGTACCTCCTCATGCGAAGACTTTGTTTTTCTAAGACCTTCTCATTCTTCACTCGGAAATCTTCCAAACACTTTTCCAAGAAGCTGATGAACCTTGAATGTCCAAGTTTCTCAAGGTAGCGGTCATCAAGTTGCTCATCGTCCTCTTCGAAATCTAACCCTGGGAAAGAAGACCATACCCCTTCCCATTGCTTCGCGAGAATGCTCATGCGAACGGCAGATTTTGTAGGAAGGAATTGGAGGATTTGGTGGACGACTCTGTCAGGTAAGTGAGGTCCGACTGTTCCGACAGCCTTGGCATTTTGGCCATCATGATCAATATCTTGCTCTGTTGTATCATCCCGTTTTCTGAGCTTTTTTTTTTTTGTGTTTTGACATTCTCGGATGTTGCTAAATGGCTTCCTTTCAGTATCCATAATGCAGAAATGAGCAGGATTTGTGAAGGGTACAAGAATATATATTGAATCTGAAAAAAACAGAAGATTATATTCAATCAGGATTTTTTAGAAGGAATTTTAAAATGAAGGATTTTGATGGTTTTGGAGGAATTTCATAAAATGTATGGAGTGTTGTCAAATTAGGATTTGATAGGATCTTAATAGACTTTAAAATCTCGGTATAATCAATTATATATAATCTTAAAAGATTTTTAACAAACTTTTTATCTACATTAAGGAGACGGGGGTGGGCTAAGTCTCACAATGGGTTACCAATAATGTGGTTCAAATTCGTCTTTGGCGAGAATCGAACCTAAGACCTCTCACTTACAAGTAAAGAAGAATATCACTAGACCGTAGTACTAAGTGGCAATTTTAAAAGATTTTACATTTAGTTGTGGTGTTGCTGTAGGTGTATTCGAAAGATTTGAATGAGTTCGATTCCTTATTTTTATTTTGTGGGTTGAAATTATTATTTTCAAGTTTAATTTTATGATTGATTGGGTATGAAGTGGCTAGTTGGAGGTGGTTGTAAGTCAATGATCTTTGTTTTGGTTAGTTGATTTTTTTTTTAAATTATAATTCAAAAGAGAAACGGAAAGTCATATTTGATCATTGTTCTAAAAATCGCCTAGGAGGTGAAGGCCCGCCTCAATTTAGTGCAAATTGTTTCGAAAAATCGGTCTGGAGCTAGGTGGCTGCCTAGGCAGTCCTACGTGGCACCTAGGCGGGCTAGGCGGTCCTAGGCGGCTCCTAGGAGGTTCTAGGCTGTTTTTTTTTTTAATTTTTATTAATTGTGTGCTTTTTTCTTTTTTGGTTTCATGGTGATATACTTAGGAAAATGGTGTACCTAATTTGCAAATGATGGATTTTGTTGACGCACAAAATCAGTGAGGATTTTGGTACAGCAGAAAGTGTCAAGTTTATGACCTTCGCTAGATTGCTCCGGTCACTAGTGTAGATAAATATGTAAATGGATAGAGGCAGGGAAGCAAACACAAGATGTACGTGGTTCACCCAGATTGGCTACGTCCACGGAGTAGAGGAGTTCTCATTAATTGTGAAGGGTTTACACAAGTACATAGGTTCAAGCTCTCCTTTTAGTGAGTTCTAGTGAATGATTTAGTACAAATGACATTAGGAAATATTGTGAGAGAATGATCTCCTTTTATAGAAGAGAGTTTCTAGCTTTGTTCTGACTTTGACAAGTGTTGTGCTGTGATTGGCCTCTGATGTTGACACGTGTCGCGCTATGATTGGCCTCTGATGTCGACATGTGTCACGCTGTGATTGGCCTCCTGGTTGGAGGGAAACTCTTGTGGATCCTTGACGGTATAACGTTGACCGGTGCTCAGTAGTTTTGGAATTGGTCAAGTATGGTACAAACAGTGCTCCCCTAAGTTCCCGAGTGAGGGAAGCTCCTCGGTTGGGGACTTGTAAGATCCAAGCAGCTAAGTAATCACAAAACTTCTATGTACCGAAGTGTGGTATCGTTTTCACTTGCCTTATCTATCTCATAGGTAGATGTGGCATCTTCTCTGGAAGTACTTTTCCTCCATACATGGGTGGTATCTTTAACTGATGGAGATGCACAAGGTAATGTATCAATTTCACTTGAAGCTTACTTGTAGTTTCGGACTTGGTCAAGTGCGATACAAACCCTATAGTAGGAGTCCCCCAAGTCTCTGAGCGAGGAGATCTGTCGAAAGAGGTGACAGACAAGGTAAACAATCAGAGTTCCAAGCAATTAGTCCCAAATCAGAAGTTTGATTTCGACCTCCGGTTGATTGTTCTCATTCTCCCTATCTTGTAGGCAGCAAGAAGGATAAAGAGAAGAAAAAGGAGAAGAGATGATATGAGATACTTTTGCTTTTGAAGAAGTAACTTTCCACAGGCTTATTCTTGAACTGGGCTGGAGGGTTTTTTAGTTTCCTCCAGAGTATAAGGCCGACTCAAGAATTTGAGGGTCAAAACAAGTCCATCAAATCAAGAGTTCGTTCGACCTTGATGATATGAGATACTTTTGCTGTTGACAAAGTAGTGAATGTGGTATGGCGAGGCTTTGCTCTTTGGCAACGTTGCCAGCGAAAGGTTGTTGAAGTTTCTTGAGCTCTTCGGATAGGGCAGCGATGCCGAGGTTGGATTTGACTTAGACTCATCCGTCTTGATTATGCGGTTCTGCAGGGAGGGTGTCGTGCTATAGTGATTTGTTCCAGCTCATTGTTGAACCTTCTGCTTCAACCTTTTGCATCGCAGAAGTGGTGGGTAACCTTTGCATTTAAATGGTCCTTCAAAGCACTACCCCTCATCGACTCATCCATGCGTGGCAGCTTCAGTGTAAAGCGTCAATATCGTATCAACTGTTCTGAGGTATTTTCCGAAGGACTTCGTGACCTTGACAACAGTTGAGGATGAGTACTCGAGAGTAATGTTAGGCAAGCAACCATGCAAAGGTTCCGGGCAATCAGTCCCAAATCGGAAGTTTTATTTCAGGTTCTGACTGATTGCGTTATTTCTCCTTGTCTTGCAGGTAAGAGTAAGGGAAAAGGAAAAGATAGGGAAAACGCATGATATGGGATACTCTTACTTTTAACCCTGATGATATGAGATACTCTTGCTCTGGTGTGGCTTGTTTGCAAAGGTATTATCGGGGGAAAAAGAAGCTGAGTATTTCGAGAGACTCTCCTGAGAGTGCCCTCTCGGATGTGAAGAAAATTTGAGCATTTTTTTTTATTTTGCAGGTCTGCCTGGCTGTGGATGATTGAGGTCGACATATATAGGAATTGTCCCAACAACGAGTAGTAACGATGTTCCTTTACCCTTCTCGGTCATAGCAATGTAGTGGGAGCTGCAAGATTCACGTGTTTTAACTTTGTCAGAGCACTTTGAAAAAGTGGTATGTGGTATCTGGAAAGCTGATGTTGCGTGTGAAGATTGCAGACAAATTTTATCCAATGAAATCTAGCTCTCGAAGTTCGGAGAGCGGTGCCTCTTCGGTTTTCAAACAAGCAATCTTGTTGGGGATTTGGCTCTCGAGATTCGGAGAGCGGTGCCTCTTCGATTTTTTAGCAAGAAATCTTGTTGGGGATCTGGCTTTCGAGATTCAGAAAGTGGTGCCTCTTCAATTTTTTAGAAAGCACTCCTGGTGGAAGTCTGGCTCTCGAGATTCGGAGAGTGGTGACTCTTCGATTTTTGAGAAAGCACTCCTGGTGGGAGTCTGGCTTCCGAGATTCGAAGAGCGGTGCCTCTTCGATTTTTTAGTAAGTAATCCTGTTGGGAGTGTTTTCTCGGATGTGAGTAAAGGTTGGGTATTTTTGCCAGTCTGCCTTGCCACAGAGCACTGAGGTTGACACACATAGGGACTTTCCAGTTTTCAAGTAGTGGTGTTGTTCCTTTACCCTTGTGGGTAATAGTAGGGTAGCTGGACCTTCAAATTTTATGTGTCTAAACTTTGTCAGAGATCTTTGGCAAAGTAATCTGTGGTACCTGAGGAGCTGATGTTGCGTCTGGAGATTGTCGACAGATTTTACTCAGGAAAATCCGTTTCTCGAAATCCAGAGAGTAGTGCCTATTCGATTTTTGAACCAACGACCCTGTTGCCATTTCTTTTATAGGGGCACCAATTATGTGCAAGAAGTACGTTCAAAGAGTTATTGCATGTAGGAATTTTCCCCTTATTTTTGTACTTCAGAGATTTATTGGACCTCATTTCTCCTTCATCATTTCTGCAAAATGTCTGGCCCATCCGACCATCGTTTTAACTTGAACTTTGGTGAAGAGGCAGCCATGCCTCCTCAAGACAACATATGGCGCCCATCCTTCTTATCCCCTACTGGTCCTCTTACCGTTGGGGACTCTGTGATGAAGAATGATATGACCGCTGCGGTGGTGGCCAGGAACTTTTTCACTCCCAAAGATAACATACTACTTTCCAAAAGGTCTGATGAGTTGGCTATTAAGGATTCTTTAACTCTTAGTGTTCAGTGTGCAAGTTATGTGTCTAATATGGCCCAACGCCTATTTTCTCGAACCCGCCAAGTTGAATCATTGGCGGCTGAAGTGATAAGTCTCAAATAGGAGATCAGAGGGCTCAAACATAAGAATAAACAGTTGCACAGGCTCGCACATGACTATACTACAAACATGAAGAGGAAGCTTGACTAGCTGCAGGAATCTGATGGTCAGATTTTACTTGATCATCAGAGGTTTGTGGGTTTGTTCCAAAGACATTTATTGCCTTCATCTTCTGGGGTTGTACCGCGTAATGAAGCTCCAAATGATCAACTTTCGGTGCCTCATCCTTCTGGGGTTCTGATGACTGCTGAGACTTCTCCTGAGCAACCTTTGTGAAGACTCCATCTTGTTTGTTTATTTTGATTCATGTATATGTACATATTTGTAACTTATCGGAGATATCAATAAATAAGCTTTGCTTCATTTCAACGTATTGTGTTAAATACACCAAGGCCTCCTTCACTAAGTTCTTTGAATTTTTCCTTTTGTTGAAGCTTGTATGTTGAAGCTTTGTGAGTGAAGCATGTAGGTTGAGATAATGCTCCCTTAATTTCCTAAGTGATGAAAACTTCTCGGTTGGAGACTTGAAAAATCCAAGTCACTGAGTAGTCATGAAACTTCCAAGTACTGAGGTGTAGTAGCATATGGTAGAAGTCTCCCAAGTCTCCGGTCGAGGGAATTGACGAATGAGGTGTCTTGCTAGTAGCCAAGTTTCCAAAGTAACAAAACTTCACCATTTGTGGTAGCTCAAAACTCCTATTTCATGTACATTTGTTATGAAAGTTGTTAAGCCCAAAGAAGGGGAGGCCTAGGCTCTCTTTTTTTTTTCTTTTTTTTTTTTGAATTTTTGAATTTTTGGAATTTTCTAATTTTGGAATTTTTTTTTTAATTTTCCGATTTTTTGAAGCTTTGAAGTTGATGCTTTTGTGTTGAAGCTTTGTAAGTGAAGCTTTTGTTGAAGCTTTTGTGTTGCCCTCCATTAGTTGAAGCTTTTGTTGGTGAAGCTTTTGTGGTGAAGCTTTGTAGGTGAAACTTTGTTGGGTACTATGAATTGATTTTGCTTCACACTATCTTGATCAAGAGTGTGTGAAGCTTTTGAGAATTGTAGTTGCCCTCCATTAGTTGAAGCTTTTGTTGGTGAAGCTTTTGTGGTGAAGCTTTGTTGGGTACCATGAATTGATTTTGCTTCACACTATCTTGATCAAGAGTGTGTGAAGCTTTTGAGAATTGTAGTTGCCCTCTATTTGTTGAAGCTTTTGTTGGTGAAGCTTTTGTGGTGAAGCTTTTGTGTTGAAGCTTTGTAGGTGAAGCTTTGAGGTTTAAGCTTTGTTGGGTACCATGAATTGATTTTGCTTCACACTATCTTGATCAAGAGTGTGTGAAGCTTTTGGCATTTGTAGTTGTCGTCCATTTGTTGAAGTTGTTGAATTTCCTAATTTCCTTTTTTTTTTTTTTTTGGGAAAACTAGATATCTGAAAATGTGGGAAAGACAACATATACAAATTTTGCTTCCACACTGTTGAGCAAGAGATTGTGATGCAAGCCACACCTTGTAGTAGTCGAAGGTTTGGATGAACCATATAAATTGAATATGCTTCGAACAATCTTGATCAAGAGTGTGTGAAGCTTTCTACGAGTTGTAATGTTTGCATTGTTACAGAGGAGAAATGTCTGAAGCAGATGCAAGAGGGCTGAAGAGCTTGATCTTCGTATACCATGCACCGAAGTCGTTGTTGGCTTGCAATAAGACTTTGTTGGTGACTATAACTCTTGTTAGGCATAAGTGCTCCCCTAGTTGAGTTGTAAAGCTTGAGGGTTTTTGATTATTTGTGAATGCTAGGAGTTCACATGTACAAGTTGTACCACTAGTCTTCTGGTTGGTGGAATGAATGGTGAGTTGCTTTCATCACTTGGTTGATGGTACGAAAGTGAGTTCCTTCATCACCTTTCATCACATTTCATCACCTGGTTGGTGGCACGAAGATGAGTTCCTTCTTCACATTTCATCACCTGGTTGATGGCACGAATGTGAGTTCCTTCTTCACTTGGTTGGTGATAAGAGTGGCAAGTTGCCAAATAATATTAGAGTACGGGTTGTACATTTCATCACCTGGTTGGTGGCACGAATGTGAGTTCCTTCTTCACCTGGTTGGTGATAAGAGTGGCAAGTTGCCAAATAATATTAGAGTACGGGTTGTACATTTCATCACCTGGTTGGTGGCATGAAGGTGAGTTCCTTCTTCACCTGGTTGGTGATAAGAGTGGCAAGGTGTCGAGGCATATTGTAGCAAGTGTCGAATGACACAAAGTATGTTGAACCCCTTTCGAAGCACAGTTGGCTTATGTATGGATGTGTTGGAATGTATGATGTTTATGTATGAATGTGTTGGAATGTTTGATGTTTATGTTGATTGACATGAGTGATGCTTATGAATGTTTTGCTATGCATGAAGGAATCCATGCTTTCAATATGTGAACCATGTTGGTTGTAACACTTAGTAGCACATACTTTGTGTCAAAGTACGCATGTTGAAGCTCTGAGTTGGAGTATAGAGGTAGGTCAGCGTAGACCAAGTGTTCCAGTGCTAGGATTGCAAAATACTCAGAAGAAGTTGTCTGAATTCCCTCTTCTTTAAATATTTGCCAAATGGCTTGTGTGACAAAAGATATCAAGCGGTTGAGGGTCAAAACATTTGTAATGTGTACGCCTTATTATAATAGCATTTCCTTCAGTACCTAGTCCTCAACTTTGAAAGAGTGAGGCTTGACCCCATAGTCATAATAGTCGACGGTACGTTCACCTCTGGTTGTCTTGATACAAACTTTTATCCCTCTTGTTGTAATGGGCTTGCTGAGAGTAAAAATCATTCCTCTTACCAAGAGACAAATACGTTTGGTGACTTAGCCAGTAGCTAAATGAGGCAGGAGATGATGCAATGGGCGTTTGAATGGCCAAGATCTCCTCACCTGGTAGAACTTGACTTCCACTTCCTATTTGTTGATAGGGGTTAACTAAATGGAGGTTCCCTTGGCATTGATCATGTACTTGAAGAAACAATCACGTACGCCTGCAGTGAAGGCTTTGAGGTCGGTCTTGTCATCTGCCTCAGCGCAGTGAGAATACTCATGGCTGAAGTGACCGGCATACTCTCGCAGTGACTCGTCCGGCTTTTGGCGAATAATGTACAAGTCATCTGCAGAATGTAAGCGATCGGTCTGGAAGATGTGTTGAGAGACAAACAACTTCCTTAGTTCCTCAAATGAAATTACTGTCTCGGGTGGAAGACGACAATACTAGTTTAGAGCTCCGCCAGAGAGGGTGGAAGGGAAGAAAAGACATCGTTCTTCGTCGGTGTGCATCCGATATGCCATAGTGGACTCAAAGAGGTTAAGGTGTTCAATCGGGTCCTCCCTTCCAGTATAGAGTTGTACACCAAGCTTTTGTTTTGTCTTCGCTTGAAGAAGGTGTTGTGGATTCTTCTTGTGAGAGGGCCAGGCCTGGGTTGGTTCCAGTCAGGTATCTCGGCCTGACGTTGGGCCTTCAACTTATTTACTTCCTCAATGAGCTATAGGACAATGGGGTCTTGAGTAGAGTCATGTACCACTGGAACTTTCTTCCGTAAGTCTCCATCACCTCTTGGAAGTAGGAAAGTTTGAGCAAGAGCGTGTGGTTTTTCCTTGGACTCGCCGTACTGACTTCTAGGGCGGGTCTGTCAGAATACCTTCGAGTCCCCTGTACCTTCATGTTCCTCTGGGACCTGTCGTTCCTTCCCTAGATTGGCAGCTGGCCTGGGTCGTGGGAGGGGACCGAGTCTTTCAAAAACCCTTGGGTCATTGATCTTTGAGTTTATGTGGAGGGGATTCTCTTGACGTTGCTTTAGGAAGTCTCGGTAGTCACGATAAACAGCTTTCGATTCTTCTAACCCTTCTGTACGGAGGTGTCTTCCTCCACTTCTCCTGCTTCGGGTCGAAGTAGCTGGGTTGAGAGAAGTCTCATGTTGATCAATGTTTTGATGATTAGCTTGCTCCTTATCAGGGATACCCATGTCGAAGGAAGGTGACCCTCCATGTTGGGGGGCACCCAGATGATGGTTGATGTCCACAGGGGCAACAAGCTCGCGTGTTTGAGTACGCCTAGTTTCGTGGAGCGTCTCGAAGAGCTTCTCATATTGTTCTTGAAGAATCTCATTCTTTATTGTTAGCTTGTTGTTCTGAGCCTCCAGCTCCTCGACTTTAGCTTGAAGAACGAGCTTCTTTCGTTCCTTCTTTCGTTGCTTCACACTAGGTGCAGGGGGTGTCGTTTTGCGTGTTATGGCTTCTTTCGCTCCCCATGTTGGAGATGGATACATAGTCAAAAGAGAGTGTACGAATGGTGGAAACCAGCTTGACAAAGCTGAAGAGAGTAGGAATAAGTGTGTTTCCCATAGACGGCGCCAAATGTTGATGCACAAAATCAGTGAGGACTTTGGTACAATAGAAAATGTCAAGCTTGTGACCTTCGCTAGATTGCTCCGGTCACTAGTGTAGATAAGTATGTAAATGGATAGAGGCAGGGAAGCAAACACAAAATGTGCATGGTTCACCCAGATTGGCTACGTCCACGGAGTAGAAGAGTTCTCATTAATTGTGAAGGGTTTACACAAGTACATAGGTTCAAGCTCTCCTTTTAGTGAGTTCTAGTGAATGATTTAGTACAAATGACATTAAAAAATATTGTGAGAGAATGATGTCCTTTAATAGAAGAGAGTTTCTAACTTTGTTCTGACTTTGACACGTGTCGTGCTGTGATTGGCCTCTGATGTTGACACGTGTCGCGCTATGATTGGCCTCTGATGTCGACATGTGTCACGCTGTGATTGGCCTCTTGGTTGGAGGGAAACTCTTGTGGATCCTTGACGGTATAACGTTGACGATGCTCAGTAGTTTCGGGATTGGTCAAGTATGGTACAAACAGATTTACTACAAGTTCATCCAATAGTGAAACAAATTGGAGCATTTTTGAGGGGATACATACAAAGAAAAAAAAATAAACTAGATACAACAAGGTTAAATATTTTAGTCTATGTCCAATCCAATGCAAGGATCTTGAACAAGAAGAATTTAGTCTATCATCCAAGAATCCTCCTCATTATGATTATATGCTTACTGTTTTTTAAATATTTAACTTTATGGATGTATATACTTTGTGTATTTTCTACTTCTATTTTTGCATTTTATCATTATTTTATTATCCATACAAGTATAGTTTTTTTTTAGGTGTAAATAGACACTTATTTACAAGATATATAATAAATTTACATAAATCCTCCTATGCCGTCTAGGCGCTAGGCTCTTGCCCGTCGTCCGACTAGTGTCTGTCGTTTTTTAGAACCTTGTATTTGATTGGCTTGTATTTTTGTATCAATATATGTATGTTTATATCAATATATATATATATATTTATTTATGTTTATGTTTATGTTTTTTTTATTTCAAATTGTGCACTGAGAAAGAAATTCATTTGATGTTGTAGATGTCAACCAAAAAATTCTAAGAAATATATGAAAGAAGTCCATACAAATCCGTACAAATCTATAATATAAATCCATATAAATTTGCCAAAATCCATATAGTATTGTAGAGTATATTAAAATCCTTTGAAATCTGTCACTTAAAAAAAGTCTATTAAAATCCTCTGATGTCTCTCCGCGTGAGATTTTAAAAAAATTCATTGTAAACATGGAGTCTATAGAAGTCCATTAAAACTCTAACAAACTCCAGGATTTACGCGTCTTCTAAAATTCTTCAAAATCCCAATCGAATACCCCCCTTACTCATTATAGATTATACAATTAAACATGGAAATGAGCAAATTGTATGAAGAACTCAAAACCCCCAAAACCCAAATAACAGCTTGCGAACAGAAAAACTGAACAATAAAGAGAGAGGAGATAAAAGGAGAGACAAGTAGGAGGCTGACCTGAAGACCTTCACATGGCCGTATGTCTGCAGTCGCGGCTGATTGAACTATTTTAGGGCAGGGCTGTCAAGAGAATAGGACTAGAAGGAGTAAAGAGCTCATGGGAAGTGTATGAGTGTTGATTTAACTTCGCGGAATGCGATTTCGCACACGGTTTTTTTTTCCTTTGCACACCCTATTTATTTGTGTTCTGTTTGGACCCGATTTTACACCATCGGCCTGAGCGATCGAGGCCGTTGAGTAAGCATGGTTCTCAACCGTTGGATAAGAAAATTTAGATATTATTGTTAAGAGATAATATTATGATTTTTAATCATAATAATTATTTTTTAATAAGTTATCTCGGTTTTTTATGCAAAATAAATGGGATGTAAAGATAATGAAGTGATAGGGGATAAATCCAAACATGCCAAAACGTGTAATCTACAAAAGAATTGTGCAAAATGGAGATTATATCCTAATGCATGGTTTTTGGGGATTGGTTTTGTGCACGTGGCATGCGGCAATGGAGATGATGGTTTTGCATGGTGATGACAATATGGGTTTAAAGGTTTCTGATGTTTTTAATAAGAAGCCTAGGTGGGCTGGATCTCTAGTGAGATGTGATAAAGCCTAGGTAGGCTTTATTTATCTGAAGGATATGCGCGGCATATTTGATACGGGATCAAGGTCAATTCCACAAAATAGAGTTGCAGTTGGACTCTACGAAATTATTTGGCCGCGCTACACAACATTTGCTCCTATAAATACAGAGGTAGTGGCAACGGAAGAGAGCCCCACCAATTCAACACACAATTGCCCTGCGCAAACTCTCTCAACAACTTTGAGATTTTTATTTTCTCTTTTCGCTGACACATCTTCCGTTGGCATCAACAGCACTGTGAAAGCAACCGGTGATATCTTAAGTCGGCATATATAGCTCTGTCACCGTAGAATTGGCCGAACTCGCAGTACCTTCCGTTGGCATCAACAGCACTGCGGCGGGCACGGTCGGTTATCTATCCAAGTCTTGGTCGAGAAAGACGTCCGAGTCCTTATCGATTGAGGTCATTTCATCAGCCTTCTCGGCGAAGTGAAGTGTTACCATTTACCGAGCTCGGCGCATTGCACGCCGAGTTGTTTTATGATTGGATACTCTCAAGTGGGATTTAGAGTTCGGCATTCAGACGGCCGAACTACGTTCACTATAAAGACTTATATTTGCTTTGAGTATTTGTGTCCTTACACTTTGGTGTCGATTCGGCGTGAGTTTACTCTGACGAATACCATCACTGTGACCGAATCCGACGACAGCGATTCGTGAACTTCGTAATAATAGTAACCTTGTCTTCAGGTTTGAGAATCCAAGAGGCCGAGGCGTGTTCCTTTCTCGGCCGCAATCGCAAGACGCAGAAGTCAGTAGCGCGACCCAATGCAACATCAACAAATTTACTCCTCGGCCGAGCTCGGCCGACGAGTTGGCACGCCCGCATTCACCGAAGGACGTAGTTAGCTTTTAGATTACTCGGCATGCGCGCCATGTAGGCTTTGTAGTTTTTAGGGTCAACATTTTGGCACGCCCAGTGGGACCCAGTGCTAAAACTACGAAGTTCACATGATAGATCAAGATGTCAATCTGGCTCCATTTAGCCGATTGCACGAGCTCCTAGAGGAATTGAAAAAACACAATGAAGAACATAAAAGATCTTTGGAAGTGGAAAAAGTTCTTCGTGGCCATAGAGAGATGCAAAAGTCATTCGCTTACATGGTGAGAGTAAAAGCTCCTGTTACCTTGCAAGAGCAATGGGTAAATGAAGACTGGGCTCGATTTAATGCCTGGCTAGATGAAGAACGTTTTCCTTACGTTTCTGATTACAGATCAATTCCATTTGAAAAATGGTTAGGTCCAAAGGCCGGGGGGCAATTTTTTGCTCCGGCCACAATCAAAATTCGGCCTCAAAAAATTGTTACGGCGGCCGAAGAAATACTTAGGCCACCTGTTGTTTCGGTCGAGACTCAAAGTGTGGCAGGCCTAGAAGAAAAAGTTGAAGTTTTCGAGCCAAAAATCGACTCGGAAAATGATTCGTCGAAGGAATGTTCCAATGCTGAACAAGGCCGATACACGGCTTTAGACGAAAAAACCACATTAATTGATATGCCAATTGATATGATTATTGGCGATAAAGCCGATATGGAGAAGCCCCGTTCGGCCAAGTTATTTGAGTTAAAAGCTGAAATTATGCCTGGGGGGCATAATAATTGTTCAACACATTCGGCGGCCGAGAATGAAAAATATTTCGTTGAGTCAAAAATATTTGGAGGAAATTCGTCATTCGGCCTAGAGCGAAATCAATTTGCAGATTTTGTTATTACAAGATCTCGGCTTGGAACCAAGCATCGCTGGCCTCCCCCTGATTATGTTTCGGCTGTTTTCATTTTCTTTTGTTAAAAAAAAAAAAAAAAAAAAATATTGAATAAATTATTTTCTCAACCCATTCGGCTTTTTAGGCCGATGCATAAGAAAATAAGGGGAGTCAACAACACTGCGGCAATCCAAATTTATATATATGTTAGTTGGCCGAGGAAGTAATATTGCACCCTGTATTTCATTGTATTTTCTGACGGCCGAGAGTCGAAAAATAAAGGGGGCGCCGAGCAAAGATGTTTACAGAAGGCCACCCGTAGTAGGTGGTAGGCCCGTCGTGTAGCCTAATCCTCACTCGCCAAATGCTTTAGTCCGAGCTAAGGTTCCCTCGGCCATATGGCTTTTCTTTCCATTCGGCCATTAGACCACGACATCTTCGTCTTATCGCTTCGGGGCCCATTTTCTCGATTAAGCTCAAAAGATGCTACGTGATCGTATGGTCTCGGCTGTTGTTCATCTCGGTATGACTAAACATGTTCCCCGGCCGATGAAGCTCCTCGGCCACTTTTACATGAGACCCTCTTATGTTTTTGGATGTATATATATATATATATATATATATATATATTGAATAGTTCCAAGACAAGAAATGGCCACAAGCCATTCTTTGGGAAGCCAATTCAAAAAGACATGTTCCAGTGGCCGTGAATTTTGAGTGGTAGGCCCCTGGCCTAATATTATTTAGTCAAAAGTCTTTGAATGGGGTCATTCGACTGTAAAGTGGAGACATTATTAATGGCAGCTCTTCCACTGGTGCATTCGGCTGATGCGCGTATTCGGCCAATTATTGATGTGACTTCGGTTGGCTGTGGAGATAATTCAAGCAGTATAATCTGTTAAGGTCTCGGCGATTACAGAAGGCACTCGGTGCAATATGACTAGCAATATGACTAGAAAAATGATTGGGTGCAATATGAGGCAAGAGGCAAGAGGCAGAAAAATGATGCACTTTTAGTGGCTATTCGGTGCAATATGACTAGCAATTACGTGTGGCCAGGAAGAATGCCACACTATACTTTCTCACTTTGACCGATGCCATCCACCTTGACGGTAATTGGGAGGGGTGGTTGCATATTCTTTCGACAATAGTGGGAATAAATTTTATTAGATGATGGTTTTTCAGTTAGTACTCGACCCCAGTTAATTGGTTGGCGATGCTTAATTTCCTTAACCATTCGGCTTGCAAGCCGAAATTCAAGGAAACTGGGGGGCAATGTTTGGACCCGATTTTACACCATCGGCCTGAGCGATCGAGGCCGTTGAGTAAGCATGGTTCTCAACCGTTGGATAAGAAAATTTAGATATTATTGTTAAGAGATAATATTATGATTTTTAATCATAATAATTATTTTTTAATAAGTTATCTCGGTTTTTTATGCAAAATAAATGGGTTGTAAAGATAATGAAGTGATAGGGGATAAATCCAAACATGCCAAAACGTGTAATCTACAAAAGAATTGTGCAAAATGGAGATTATATCCTAATGCATGGTTTTTGTGAAGGAAATTTTGTGTAAAACATGTTCATTTGAATAACATCATATAGCATGCAATTAACAAATTAAAGGCGGAATCATGCTTTCATGCATTCAAAAACAAAACATCAACCATGAAATTCAAAGCCTAGTAGATTGGTGAACCTTGACTCAACTTTTAAATCAACATTTATTAGTTGAGAAATATTTACCTTTGTAGATTCCTCTTTGCATATGCAAAGGATAATCACCCAAGAGATAGGGCCTTCATTCCTTGCTTCTTAGCTCCATGGATTTGGTTGAATGAAATAGATTCTCCAAGTTCCCAAAATAGAGAACCTCTAAAGATTCTACACCAAGGTTGGATTGGAGAAGAAATGAGTGACCTTGAGGAAATAGAATTGCTAGACAATATCCCCCAAGGTGGTTGGCCTCTTAGAGAGAAATGGAAGCTTTGTGTTCTCACCAATTTTCTCTAAAATCAACAACTTATGAATTTTAGGTTATAAAGTTCTTTATATAGTCACTTCTTTAAATGACCTAAAGAACTAAAAACCCTAATTCAACACTAAATGGATATGGGCTTTTGGGCCTTTGTGAATCTTTATTCATTAAGTTGTCATACAACTTAAGTCAATGGGCTTTGACGTTCGAAGCCCATTGGGCCTTAAGGTCCAAAAACTATCCCGAGGTCTTTAACGAACTTATTCGTTTGATTAATTAACATATTAATTAATCCTTGCCATAAATAATTAAACCATTTAATTCATCTCATTTGTTTCTTCAATCTCCACCTTATTTGGTGTACGATACATTAGGTTCCTTTTAGCGAGGCAGTGGGCGATTAAAACCATTTTACATCGATTGTGAATTGAAACTTACTTTCAATTCTCCCTTTAGTGATTACACACGTTTAGGGCTTCCACAAACCATGAGTGACACCTAGCAGCATATCATGGCTACCCAAGCTAATCAGAAGAGGTAGAGAACCTATTCAGTTTAGGATTACAAATGCAATACGGTCTTTCTCTAATCTAATACTCTTGACCACATTGTTTGGTTTGATAGTTTATTTATTCATGTCTACTATCCAATGTGATTCGTTTTCTTATATGATTACTTTGAATGTGATTTGGAACGCATTCCCAAATCTCATTCATACTCTGGCCAGAGATTTTAATCATATCATAGAGTATTCTCCCTCAAACCATTTTGAAGGTTAGAGATCCCTTGTTGCACATTCACTTGTCTCCATGACTAAGTGGCTTAACCCCAATGATGTCGTGGACACCCCGATGGGGTGACTTTGACATAATCAAAGATCAAGGACTTAACCACAAGACAACAACTGTGATGCCTCAGGTCAAATGACTAATTTGCATTATCCCAACTATGAGTTCTCATGTGACATGAGTATGAGAACTCCTCGTTGATCGTGTTCAGTGGACTCATTCTCTATTGAGCACCTACGTACTTGTCTTGATGTCACACACACCAATGACTTGAGACTAGTCACTCTCCCTGAGAGAAGACATAGCACGTACTGATCTTATCGGACTGTCAATGCCCAATTGGCAATCCTATGATCAGGAACGTTTAGGATGTGTCTACGAAAGAATGGTCTCATTAATCTAACTTCATTAGATTGCATTCTCCCAATCACATATTCCTTGGACTTTATCGTTTAAGCATATAACATTTATATGAGACGTCTCAAACAATAATGTTTGCCTTTTATATGTAAACTAGATTAGTTTAACATGTGAAATGTCCGTAAAGTATCATCATATGATTGGCTTTAGGGCACATTTCCAACAATCTCCCACTTGCACTAGAGCCAATCAGCTTGGTCATCTGTTATGATTCCTCTTCTGTAGTCATTTCATAAATGGCTGAGTAGTAGGCCTAGGCAATGGATATCTATATGTTATCCATAGAAGCAACCTTGAGAATATCGACGTCACCATTATACATGATTCCCAATCATGTGGTTCAGTCTCTCATATGAGTTCGGATCTTGATGAGACCTTGATTCCCAGGCTTGAGCTATCGCCCCATTAGTGTCATACACTTTCTGGTTAGAACCGAATAGAGAGTTCATAAATGAACTTTCCCATCCAAACAACATTGTTGTAAACTTCTATATATGGCAATATATTTTGCATTCATAATGGAACACACTAAAGTCATTACTTTAATGTTTCCATCCAAATATCTCTTTAGTCATAATAAAGAGGTATCTGTTAATCTCTTCATTCATAATGAAGAAACATTTAATGATGGATTAGATTCACAATCTAATACATTTACGCTTCCATTACGTTACTCTAATTCTTCCTCATTCTTCGAGGAACCTATCCTTTAGTATTTCTTAAATACTTAAGGATTCACTTGACAGTTGCCATGGTTCTGATCCTGGGCTTGCATTGATATCGCCTTGTACCTTTCTAGGTACAACTCATATCAATGTTTTTCATACAATATGAAATACATAAATTACCTTTGTGCGTATGCATAAAGGATTTGATTTACGCATTATTTCTTTGGGAGTCAAAGGGTACGTTCCCTTTGAGAAGAACTACCTCCTAGTCTCACTAGAGTTGTTCTTCTGATTGAAGTTTATCATCATATGAGAAACTTCCTAGCATCCTTTTGTCTATTATTAGGGCATGATATAATCCAATTATATCCTAAAATCTATCATTATAGATTTCCATCCCATGTATATAGACTATGTCTCCCATATACATTCTATCGTTATAGAAAGTTTAAAGTCATAACTTTAACAATGAAGTATTCTTTTCATTTCCAAAATTAATATATCATACATATATTTAATTTTAGGAATATGATTAACTCCCACTAATCTTTTGTAAACCTAGTAAACAAAAGATTCATTTATATCTTTATGAGAAATCAAACGTTTTGATCTTTCTCTCATAAGACGCTTATGGCTCCCACTAGCTTGCTTAGATCCATGATGGTTGGATCTCTACAACTTACATGTTTTGTGATTCATAGTTTTAGACATATATTATTAGGACTATCTTAATAATGGTTTCGGAAACCTATATTATGTCCAAACATTGAATCAACATTTAGTTGTAGCTAGCTATCTTCGAATTAATTGAAACTAAGACTACGTCAAAAATGGTTCCTTCAAAGTCAACCATTCTCTTTGATTGTAGCCACCTTAAGCTACCAATTAGCTATGAAGGTTTCATTATTTCGGGTCAAATGGTACTTTACCATTTCCTTGAGTATATATTGTATATACACTCATTGTAGTCATAAAGTTCAAACCATTCAACTGAGACGGTTTAAAATTCTTCTTGACTACCTTGGAGCTTGTGGTATAGGAACTAGGTTGTTATATTTGTTGATTATCATCTTGTCTCTCAAAGAACCCATTCTTTTGAGTTCTATTCCTAGTTCATTTGCTCTAAGGCAAATCACATTGTAGGATTACAATGAACTACTCAACAAACAACATTTGTTGGTTGGTTTATAGAAGTGATATCCAAAGGTTAATTTAAGGATATCCACAAGATAATTTTTAAACAAATATTGCTCATTAGCACACAACCCCAAATCTTAACACAATTAAGATTTGTCTTTCTTTCCAACTACATCCTATGGAGTTATGAAAATTTTGGAAGATCTTCTAATTGACAATCATATTGTCTTAGAAGCATATATCCTATATATATGGGTAATTGATAACATCTAACGAACTAAATCTTATTCGAGTTCGTTCTTCTCCTAATGGAGAAAATCATTATCTTATGATGCTAATTTCCTTGATATCTTTCAAGGAAACTCATCTAAAGTGTTACCTTTCCTTGGATCAAATCTAAGGAGGTAAGTATTTTAGACGTCTTACTCATCAACTTACATTTCTTGAATTCTTTGAAACCTTTTGCAAAGTATTCGGACTTGTGTTTATTCATAATAAACTATAGTCCAACCTAGAGTGATCTTCGGTGAATGTCAAACAACATGAGTAGTATTATGTTGTGGACAAGTGCCACTAACATCTAAGTGAATTAACCTCAACAACTTTGTGATTCTTTATTCTTTCCAAAAGAATAAAGATTCGAACATTTCGCCTCTATACAATTTTGACAAGAAGGTATTGGATCCGGATCTAACGATCCAAAGCATCCATCTATAACCAACTCGTAATTTATGTTTTAGAGGTATCACAACTCAGTTGGGATTAGTCACTACCTTACAACCTTTTGGGTTTTAAGCATCATTATATTCTAAACAGTTAACGCTACCATATCATCTCTACTATAGAGACAATCAATTAGATTACTATAATCCAATCAGTGATTAATAAAGAACAATGTTTTGTCAAACAAAACATTCATCCATCTCTACTATAGTGACGGAATTAAGTTCCTTAAAATTGGAATGTAAAGACAATCTTTGGTTTTTCCAATTTCTTTGGTAGTTCATATGAGGAAGTTAGTACCATCTGCTTTCGCAGAGATCTATATTTTATTCACGTTCCGAATGTGAAGTACTTTCTCTTCTCTCATTAATCTTCTACTTCTTATTAGCCACACTTCTACAACGATTGTAAAACATAGTTACTAATACGGAATCAAGCATTCAAGTAGAAGAACCAACTGTTTTGAACTATTCAAGAACAATTTACAACACCTTCGAAAGGTGTGTTCTTGACACTTGCAAGACATTTCTTGCAAATACCCCTTCCAATGTCCATCCTTTCATAAAGAAAGTTTGTTCCCTTGGAGTTAATTTTATCTTCTTCATTTGACTTCTCCTTTGACTACAATAGTCATGGTCCCTAAACTCCCACTATCTCTCTTGAAACCTTTTTCAATTGTGTTATACACATCAAACATTTTGGAGAGTGTGTAGTTATTGTTCACTACATAATTTACAATAAACTTAGTGATCCATTAGGATAGGGACATAAAGGTGAAGTCCTAGCTTAGTTTCCGTCTCGTTAAGTGGTTTATCACTTCAACACTCAATGATTCAAAATCATCATAAGTCCATGTTGATGGACTATTTTTGTCAACCAACCATTATGTTCTAAACATAATTACAAACTTTCAAGAGTTGTTCAAGGCAACTCTCATTTCTTCATACAACAATTTGTAAGTGAAGAATCATGGCACTAAAAGTGTCCTTGTCTTTATGCTAATCTTCGTAAGTTCCTTTGTTCATATAACGAAGGAATAAGCATTGGTTGTTTGTGTTGTCCTCTTCATGATAGACATTTCTAACATGTTCTTCCAATGATACATTATCAATAGGAAGATTGTGAGGATGAGACTTCTTAGGTACATGCACAATCCATTTAAGACAATCTTTGGGATTGTGTTACCAAGTCCGGAAACTAAAACATTCGGCTTTTCTTTGTCAAGTTTTGGATAGCGTTTGCAAATATATTGGTAAACAAATACATAACGAATATAAATTGATTGATTTTAAGCCATTTGATTCGGTTCTTTAAATCAAATAGCACCACCCACTATTTTTGGCAAATTCCATATCCCTCATTGGAATTCGAGAGTTTTGGAGGAAACTCTTAGTAGGTTATGGGAGACTCACTATTACCAAGCCCACCTCACAATGATATGATGTTGGCTAGCATTAATAATAATGAGAGAGTACGCTTACTCATTTGCAACTAATGCAAGTACCCATCAATTTGGCCTCTAGAGAATGTTGCCTCACGATGATACGATGTTGGCGCCATTGCACTTAGTTAAGTCATTCCCACCATGCTTAGTTCGTGAAGGGGTTCAAGAATAGCCTCACGATGATACGATGTCGGCCATCCTCGTTGCCTACACTAACCTCATCAAGTATGTATATAGACTCCTCCTGAGTATAAGCATGCACTTTGTACTCCCCCATGATAGGGTGAAGCCGGTGTACAAGTCATAAACGATTGGAACCTACCACGGTGGAAGGCCACGAAAGAGTGTTCTAAGCACTCTCACGCTTTTCAACTTAATAATGGTTTGGTTGAGGGTTTTAGGTCTCATCACATATAAGTATTCATTTTAATCTACATTAAAACAATTTTGGTCCTATTACAACTATTGGTCCATTTGATTCAATTTAGTTGTATATAATACTCCCACTATATTTATAAAACGGTTTTTAAAGCAAGAGTATATGATACTACTAACGTAAAGTTTGCATTCATTTGATGGACTATATAGTTGCCTTAGGGCCTTAGGATGACTATGAACCTTTGTTTAGATTCAACACGAGCCTAGTGTTGAATCTCGGACTAGGGATGAAGATTGATTTTAGTTACGCGTTTAATCACATTAAGGCGTGTTGTCTTAGGGGCGTTGGACCCAACTACTCCATTTTCATGCATATCATATAAAGCAAGAAAGAAGTACTTCAAAGTAAAAGAGAGCTTATGCTCTTTACAACATTTGCATAAAACAAATTACTTTAAAGTAAAGAAGAGCTTATGCTCTTTTACAACATTTGATCAAATCAAATTACAACCAAAATTAATCTACACATTCCCATGGTTCAAACAAATTTGAAACGGCCTTTCACATAGCTCAATTATCGTCGGCTTAGGTTCATAATCACCCTTTAATTAATCAACACTTTAATTAATTAAATTGAATGCAACATTTTCATTTGGTTTTTGTATCCATAAAATTGATTTAAATGGAGCTAAATAAAATGAAAATCCAATTCTCATTTAAAGAGACAAAACAATTTTTGTTTCCTACTTAATTTGGGCCATCATGCAATAACCACAACTTTTTGGGCTATATTGCGAAACACAAACTTTTGGGGTCACTTTGTAAAAACACAAAAGTCCACTACTTCATGTAATTACAACTAGAACCCAAAAATTTCAACAAATACAAAAAACTTCATTAAAGGAGCAAAACAATTTGTCCTTTAACGTTTTTGGGCCTTAACGTAAAAACGTAAACTTTTGGGCCAAAGTGCAAATACACAAAAGTATCAAAACTTTATGTAATTGAATAAAAGACCCAAAAATACCCTATTTAATTAGGGTGGCCGGCCATGATAGAAAAAATATGATTTTTACAAAGTTTTTGTAAGTGGGTTTTATTAGGTGAGGTAAAGATGAAATATTTTGAATTTATGTTAAACTTTTAAAAAAGTTTGTCTACCATTATAACCATTAATTGAATTTATGTCAAACTTTTAAAAAAGTTTGTCTACCATTAAAACCATTAATAATACTTTACAAATAATCATCACCCACTAAAATCACCCACTAAAATTAAACCAAAACTTTATGTAAAAACATAAAACATTTTGAATCAAAACTTCAAAACTTTTTGTTCTTGGCAAGAACTTCAAGAACATTGAAGAACACTCATGAAAACTCATAATAGCTCCATGAATGTTTTCACTCACCAAAACTCAAATTTTCATCACTCAAAAGAGGGTTAACATCCTAGGGTACTTAGGGGTTCCAAAAGTCACTTTAAAACCATTTTAACAAGACAAACATGAACCCAAAAAATCACCCTTTGGATTTGGCCGAATTTCCCAAAAAAATGGCACCAAATTTTAGCTCCAAAATTCATGCTCATATGAACTACATCTACAACATTTGAGATGGCAAATTTTCTAACAAAATTTACATTCAAAGAAACAAGAATAAAGCTTGTAACATATTACAACTTTTAAATCAAAAAACTATGAACTACAAAACCCAAAATGATTCACCAACTACTAGACCTAGGCTCTGATACCACTTGAAGGAAATTTTGTGTAAAACATGTTCATTTGAATAACATCATATAGCATGCAATTAACAAATTAAAGGCGGAATCATGCTTTCATGCATTCAAAAACAAAACATCAACCATGAAATTCAAAGCCTAGTAGATTGGTGAACCTTGACTCAACTTTTAAATCAACATTTATTAGTTGAGAAATATTTACCTTTGTAGATTCCTCTTTGCATATGCAAAGGATAATCACCCAAGAGATAGGGCCTTCATTCCTTGCTTCTTAGCTCCATGGATTTGGTTGAATGAAATAGATTCTCCAAGTTCCCAAAATAGAGAACCTCTAAAGATTCTACACCAAGGTTGGATTGGAGAAGAAATGAGTGACCTTGAGGAAATAGAATTGCTAGACAATATCCCCCAAGGTGGTTGGCCTCTTAGAGAGAAATGGAAGCTTTGTGTTCTCACCAATTTTCTCTAAAATCAACAACTTATGAATTTTAGGTTATAAAGTTCTTTATATAGTCACTTCTTTAAATGACCTAAAGAACTAAAAACCCTAATTCAACACTAAATGGATATGGGCTTTTGGGCCTTTGTGAATCTTTATTCATTAAGTTGTCATACAACTTAAGTCAATGGGCTTTGACGTTCGAAGCCCATTGGGCCTTAAGGTCCAAAAACTATCCCGAGGTCTTTAACGAACTTATTCGTTTGATTAATTAACATATTAATTAATCCTTGCCATAAATAATTAAACCATTTAATTCATCTCCTTTGTTTCTTCAATCTCCACCTTATTTGGTGTACGATACATTAGGTTCCTTTTAGCGAGGCAGTGGGCGATTAAAACCATTTTACATCGATTGTGAATTGAAACTTACTTTCAATTCTCCCTTTAGTGATTACACACGTTTAGGGCTTCCACAAACCATGAGTGACACCTAGCAGCATATCATGGCTACCCAAGCTAATCAGAAGAGGTAGAGAACCTATTCAGTTTAGGATTACAAATGCAATACGGTCTTTCTCTAATCTAATACTCTTGACCACATTGTTTGGTTTGATAGTTTATTTATTCATGTCTACTATCCAATGTGATTCGTTTGCTTATATGATTACTTTGAATGTGATTTGGAACGCATTCCCAAATCTCATTCATACTCTGGCCAGAGATTTTAATCACATCATAGAGTATTCTCCCTCAAACCATTTTGAAGGTTCGAGATCCCTTGTTGCACATTCACTTGTCTCCATGACTAAGTGGCTTAACCCCAATGATGTCGTGGACACCCCGATGGGGTGACTTTGACATAATCAAAGATCAAGGACTTAACCACAAGACAACAACTGTGATGCCTCAGGTCAAAGGACTAATTTGCATTATCCCAACTATGAGTTCTCATGTGACATGAGTATGAGAACTCCTCGTTGATCGTGTTCAGTGGACTCATTCTCTATTGAGCACCTACGTACTTGTCTTGATGTCACACACACCAATGACTTGAGACTAGTCACTCTCCCTGAGAGAAGACATAGCACGTACTGATCTTATCGGACTGTCAATGCCCAATTGGCAATCCTATGATCAGGAACGTTTAGGATGTGTCTACGAAAGAATGGTCTCATTAATCTAACTTCATTAGATTGCATTCTCCCAATCACATATTCCTTGGACTTTATCGTTTAAGCATATAACATTTATATGAGACGTCTCAAACAATAATGTTTGCCTTTTATATGTAAACTAGATTAGTTTAACATGTGAAATGTCCGTAAAGTATCATCATATGATTGGCTTTAGGGCACATTTCCAACATTTTGGGGATTGGTTTTGTGCACGTGGCATGCGGCAATGGAGATGATGGTTTTGCATGGTGATGACAATATGGGTTTAAAGGTTTCTGATGTTTTTTAATAAGAAGCCTAGGTGGGCTGGATCTCTAGTGAGATGTGATAAAGCCTAGGTAGGCTTTATTTATCTGAAGGATATGCGCGGCATATTTGATACGGGATCAAGGTCAATTCCACAAAATAGAGTTGCAGTTGGACTCTACGAAATTATTTGGCCGCGCTACACAACATTTGCTCCTATAAATACAGAGGTAGTGGCAACGGAAGAGAGCCCCTCCAATTCAACACACAATTGCCCTGCGCAAACTCTCTTAACAACTTTGAGATTTTTATTTTCTCTTTTCGCTGACACATCTTCCGTTGGCATCAACAGCACTGTGAAAGCAACCGGTGATATCTTAAGTCGGCATATATAGCTCTGTCACCGTAGAATTGGCCGAACTCGCAGTACCTTCCGTTGCATCAACAGCACTGCGGCGGGCACGGTCGGTTATCTATCCAAGTCTTGGTCGAGAAGGACGTCCGAGTCCTTATCGATTGAGGTCATTTCATCAGCCTTCTCGGCGAAGTGAAATGTTACCATTTACTGAGCTCGGCGCATTGCACGCCGAGTTGTTTTATGATTGGATACTCTCAAGTGGGATTTAGAGTTCGGCATTCAGACAGCTGAACTACGTTCACTATAAAGACTTATATTTGCTTTGAGTATTTGTGTCCTTACACTTTGGTGTCGATTCGGCGTGAGTTTACTCTGACGAATACCATCACTGTGACCGAATCCGACGACAGCGATTCGTGAACTTCGTAATAATAGTAACCTTGTCTTCAGGTTTGAGAATCCAAGAGGCCGAGGCGTGTTCCTTTCTCGGCCGCAATCGCAAGACGCAGAAGTCAGTAGCGCGACCCAACGCAACATCAACAAATTTACTCCTCGGCCGAGCTCGGCCGACGAGTTGGCACGCCCGCATTCACCGAAGGACGTAGTTAGCTTTTAGATTACTCGGCATGCGCGCCACGTAGGCTTTGTAGTTTTTAGGGTCAACAGTTCCTTAATTATTGTATGAATTATTAAATTTAAAGGCCCATAATAAGGAGTGCAAAAAGAAAAAAAAATATGCGGAATTCATTAGCATTTAACTTTTTTGTATTAGTGGTCATATTTGATCTTGGGATGGTTAGTGTATGTCAGAACTTACGTTTATGCCCCTCACACGCGTTACAGATGTCTCTTAAACAACTAAAACGTGAGCGAATATTTTTCTTTCAGAGATGGCGACGAGGACATTCTATATGCGTGAGGAGAATTTGATACATTGTTGCTGAGCAATAGTGTGGGTTCGTCCAACTTTTCACTTTTCTTGGAGTAGAATATCCTTGCATTTTTTAAGAAACCAAAGTCAGTGATTTCTTTCCGCTTCATGGATCATTTTGGAGTGTTCGGACATGATGACAAGACGGTACGTAGAGTGTCATTAGCCTAAAGATCAGGCCTTAAGAAACCTGCAACCTCATTTCGCTATCATAACTCAGCTCTCCATTTTGCTGGTCGTTAGAGACCTATTGATTAATTTACTTGACATGAGCTATATATGTTCCTTTTGTTCTTAGGGACAAGACACCATCATTGCACATCCTTCACAATTCACTTTGCCTATGCGCATTAAAGTTCGACACGCTGACGAAATGAAATGGTCAACAAGTAGGTTTTACGTACGCAAGTTTATCTACGAGTTTTAGAAGATCATGGATTCGCTAAATTGGAAACAGAATGAAACTGTAGACATGCAAATTTTGATGAAAATAAATGTTCATCAAGCATTAAATTTCTACGTGCAAAGGTTTATACATGGTATGTACTATGTATCCCACAAATCGTACGGATATTTAGTATGTGACTCATCAAAATCAGACAAGTCATCAAGAGAACATATGTCAACACTTGGCAGAAAAGAGTTATTTGATGTTAATTTAAATTAAATAATTTAAATTTAAATCTAGTAAAGCCAAAATGGGATGATTGATTTATTTGATTTTATTTGATTAAGTCAAATATTAATTGATGAAGTCAAATCACAAGTCACGAACCAAGACACAAATCAAGTCTTGGTTTTTTGTAAGCAAAGCTTGGAGAGTTTATAAATACAAGGCTCCAAGACAAAGAAAGGGGTCCAAAAATCAATCCAAACACCTAGATGCTGAAGCTCTCAAGCCTCAAACACTCAAAAGACTCAGAAAGCTCCTTGAGTTCTTCGTCACTCTCGTAAAGAAACACCAAGCTGTAAGTTCTATAGAGAGCAAACACTTGTTTATCGTGTAAAAGTGTTTTGGAATAATAAGGAGACTAACATTAGCTATGTGGAATGGCTTATCAGAAATTGTATAATAAGGATAATAGCCTCAAGCAATCTCGATAGAACTAGGACTTTATTATCTGATATGTTTATTAGAGTTTTCACGGTGATAAAGATAGTTTGATAAGGATTGCATAATGGGAAGTGTCCTTATTGAACTCCATCGTTTATGGTATAAAGCTAGGGTCCCTGCGCTCTCACAAATACACAAGCTTTCAGATACTCAAGCCCCATTGATTAAGCCTTGCATCCAGTAGTGCAGCGTTGCAGAAGAACCCTTTAACTCAAGCAATAATGTCTTCATCAGGTGAGTGGTTAATTTGGTATCGTGATTAAGTTTTTCATAAGTTATACACTTACACAAGCACCTCTACATGTGTCTGTTCCTCCATTGCCAAGAGCCACGTGTCTGTTCCTCCATTGCCAAGAGCCAAAACCTCGCAACATCCGTTCATCCAAGATCAAGTTATTGCGACACTTGAATCAACGACCATACACATACACACTTTGCAACCCGAAGATCAAATAAGAAGATCGAAACTTTGTATCACAGGTTGTAACCCTACATTTACATTAATACAAATTTACTTTGTACACTTGTTCTTGTTTGATTTGTCACAAAAAATTCGTGTTTACAAATTTGGCACGCTTAGTGGGACTATCTCTGCCTTTCATCTCTTTCTTCGTTCAAGAAATCCAATTACATTTAGAAATCAATGGCTTCGAAGAAGGGACAAGCTACTCTCACGACCAAGGGAATGAGCGTCAGTACTTCTACTGCAAGTGGAGAATCCATCGGCGTTACAACTAGGAGCAAGGCAAAGGCGATCGCCACGCTTCAACACGTCATTTCAAAGTTGGTGCCGCTGAAAGAGTAAGGGAAGCTTCAGAGGTGTGAGCCCGTCGTCAACCTAGCCTCACTGGGGGCACCAAAGCATGGTGTTGTGGCATGTGCGAAAGCATCCCGAAGCGACGAGCAAGGATCTTTCGCATCAAAGAGCTCACGGAAACGCTCATTGTCACTGGCTTCAGATGCCAGAAAAATACTCAAATTTTGAAAGAAAAAAAAATTACACTTTAAAAAAACAAAATTCAACTATGAAGCCGCCAGCAAAAAAAAAACGCCAACTCCCTCTCGAAAACCCTAATCCCCCCTCAGCCGCTCCAAATCTCGTCGCCTCACTTCCGTTAATCCCTCCAATTGTTAACCCTATCCAACCTCATTGGTGTGTGCCGAAATCCTTTTCCCCTCTTCATATGGCTAAGGATTTCTTCTCGAACCAACGACGACGATGACAACGACAGCTCCGAAAAAAGCCGAAAAGACCGAAAGGTCGACCTCACCAAGCCCATCAATTTCGCCTTCACCAAAATCATCATGCCCAACCAGGAGGTTAACGACAATTCAAAGCAGCAAAACGATGATAAACGGCCTGGCCACGGCGCCACCACTAGGTTTAGGTTTTGAAAATCCTAATTCGGGTCCGTTAAGGGCGAGGACGACGAGGAGCAGAGTTTTTGCTGACGGCGTTTGAGAAGAAGATGAAGGAGGGAGCGGATATGAGACACGAGGAGAGGGAAAAGCTGAAATTGCTAAAACAGACTAGCAGTCAGTCTTAGAGTGGAGGAGGTTCTATAGAACGTCAAATTGCAGGACTAGGAGCAAAGGGCGGCGACGGTGGCGATGGGGATGTGGTTTAGGAACCTTTGAAAAACACACCGAGGGCATTGGAATGAAGATTCTTAAGAACACAGGTCGCTACCAACAATTAAATAATTAAATTTCTGGTTCATTTACTTTATTAAATAATTATATATATTTTTTTAATTTGTTTTTTGCTTTTTAGTCAAAATGGTTCTTGAGATTTGCATAACTCATCACTTTGGTCATTGAGATTTGAAATCAATATAAGTGGTCCCTGGGTTTGTCAACCATCAATCATTTTGATCATTCAATGAAAAATTATACTAAATAAGGATGAAAATGACAAAAATACCCTCAATTTAATAAACAATGGGCAAATGATTTGACAAAAATTGAGGGTATTTTTGTCATTTTAGCCTTATTTAATGGAGATTTTTCATAGAATGATCAAAATGATTGATGGTAGACAAACTCAGGGACTACTTCTATTGATTTCAAATCTCAAGGACCAAAGTGAGGAGTTATGCAAATCTTAATGAGCATTTTGGATAAAAAGCCTTTGTTTTTATCCACTTGTCACAAATTTGTCTTCTACATGAATAAAAATGTGGGGGCCGCATATGTTATGTCATTACTTAACTGTCAATTTAATAGAAATATAACAGAGGTCGATATTGCAATAAATTTGTAAGTTAATGTATGTTATTGCAATGTTTAAAAGATGAGTTATGAGTTTATTACAAGATCCAAAGTTGAGGTGGTAAAATGTAATTTAATGAATAATCAAACAATCAATTTGAACCCCTTGTCTTAATGCTCCTTAATTTAATGAGTAATCAAACAATCAACCCAACCAAAAGCAATACAATTTTAAAATCTTATAGTGCAAAATAAGATGATTGAAACCATTTGAAATCATCCAAAATTGAAGGGAGTAAAATCTAGTAAAATTTCATATAAAACGTAGAGTAACTTTTATTAAAAAAACAAAAACAAAACAACGTGGGCTAGCATTATTAAGTAAATTATCCACAATTATTAGTGTTCTAAAAATTGACCTAGGCGACCATTTTGGGACTGAACGGTCGGCTACCGCCGTGATTAGCTCCTAATCGTTCATAAAAATCGAAAAGAATATTAAGCAGATACCTAGGCGGAATTAGGTGGGACTGGGCAGGGTTGGGCCGTGGCTAGCGGCGCATGTGGAGAACGCCAGAATCTGAAAATATTTTTTGCAAAGCCAGCGTTGAGAGGAAGAAGATGACATATTTGCCTTTGCACGATTTCTTTATAAGATGGCCCCCACGATCTTCTAATTTACTTGTTTTTATATTTCTTTAATATTTTTTCCATAGCTCTTAGGATCTCGTGCGGGAATTGTGTGGATAACTAAATAGAAAGCCATTTGGTCTATTTGCTACATAAAATTTTCATTGTGACGGGAACACGGGTGGTACACCACGTATTTTTATATAAGTAGTGGAAATTTTTTTTTTTTAAGTTATTAATTTTTTAACACACAAATCCCACCATTTTTATAATGACACATAGTATACCACCTCGTGTGCCAATCACACTGAAAAATCTCTCTCTTTGCTGATCAAATTGGGTACAAAACCAATTTTTTTATTTGTTGGGCTTGTTTTTACAATTTGTAGGCCTTTTTGGGCGGTGAGATCTGTGGACCTTTTGGGCTTTTTAATCAATTTATAGGCTTTCTTACAGATTGGTAGAATAAACCAACTTGTATTCTTTTGTTTTATATTTTATTTTTTTCTAACATTTCTAATATTATTCTTTTGTAAGTGGAAATATCCCTTATTATGAAATAAATAATATATTTATTCAAATCTGTCTAGTTTGTCTAGGTGCTAGGTCTCAGTCTGCCTTTCGACTAGCGCCTAAAGTCTTTTAGAACTTTGATAATTATTCAGATGATAAGTAATGGCGTTACAGTGTTTTGAACGAAATCCAATTTTACCTTGAAAAAGTTAAGGTGGATTAACAGGTGTTAATCATGTTTGACAAAAAAAAAAAGTGTTAATCCTGCGTCCTCATTAAAAAAATATTTTTAAGATGTCAAATTAGATGACCCTACTCGGTTTAGCCACACGTCCCCCACCAATAAGACTATATTTTATAGTTTCTCTCTCTTAGGATAATGCATTAATTTTTGTTTTATTTGAGAACGTATAATCCATTAATTTAGTGATGTTGCAGTTCACATTAGCTAATTAAAACGTGTTAGACGTGATCCCTATTAATTTACTACGGAAATTAAATGCGCACATGTCGTGTAACTCTCACAAGCGACTCAGATTTTACGCTTTAATTACACACGGCCGCCTGCGGTGGGGCCTTCAGAATATTTAAGCGCACATGTTGTATTACATCGTCACTTTTATGTTCTTTCGTTTACTTCACAGTGAAACGACCAGCAATTGGATTGCTACCTGTGGATCCCACTTATATGTCTTGGTAAATGTCCTACATTTGTCCCCCAAGGCGGATGACACATGTTCAAATGATCCAGATCTTTCAAATTTCATTTAACGGATCACATATTTTGACCTCTTAAAAGTTGTGATAATTTTTTACCGTTGAATGAAATTTGGAAGGTCCAGGTCGCTTGATCTAGTGGTCTTGGTGGAAGAGATCCGGAGAGGATCTCTTTCCGTCCCCCAAGTAACAAAAGACAAATGTTAAGGAGACTTTTTCAAAAGTAACACTGTTAATTGATTTTTTGTCACTTCATGTTTTTTGCACAATGTTTTATAATATTGGCATATGAATTGACGTTAAATTATCAGGTGACATCGAGTTTATGGAGAGCCCCAATTTGAGGATGAGGATCATCTTTGTGAGGATATGAGGGATCAATTCATCTTAATTAATCATCGTACATTCTGAGACCAACTTTCGTTAGGTATTGTTTATATTCAATTCTAAATAAAAATTTCAAAATGATTTTTGGCCGCATAATGAATGAACGGATATGATGAATTGATATCTAGGATCCTCACAAAGAGGGTCCATATAGGATCTTGTTCCTAATTTGAGAGTCGTTTTAGCATTTCTAATAACAAAAATCAGACTTTTCTATCCGAACGCATAACGGTATTGGTGCAACTTGAATAAGAATATTTGATTTTGATCGATTTTGAACTGGAATATATTTTAAAATATACTGTCCAATTTAAATTCAAAATCTGCAAAATTCAAAAGAAAATTGAATTAGAATTGGAATATATTTAATATTCTGAATTCGGTCTAAAATTCTGAAACTTGCATAACTCGACATACACTTAATTTGAACTTGTTGACTTTCCATTAAAATTGATCGCATCATTGGCAATTGAAAGAACAAATGAACTTGTTTCAGTCACATACAAGCTACAATTATGTCCTACAAAAACAAAAACAAAAAAAATCAAAAGAATATGAATTTTATTGTACTCAAATACTATGAGCATTCCCCGAATCTGAGGAATTATCAGTAGCAAAATCCAGCATCGTCATCCACTGTTGGAATTCCTCTTCCCCAATCTTTTCCCAGAGCTCATTTTCCTTCAAAATCGCCGTCGTTTCGACTTCCCTCGAAAATTCGACATTTTTGTTTCCTTGCTCGGTAACTACTTGCTGCTGCTGTTGATGTTGTGGTTGAGTTGAATTACTTTCTTGGGCCAACAATGTTGTGTCCGGAAACGGAAAATTGAGCTTTGCTCTGGGCCCACGGAACTCGATTGCAGCTTTGTCGTAGGCTCGGGCCGCGTCCTCGGCGGTTGTGAACGTGCCGAGCCAGACCCGAGTCGCCCGTCTCGGGTCTCGAATCTCGGCTGCCCATTTGCCCCAAGGCCTCTGCCTCACTCCCCTGTAGTTCTTCTTCACCCTCTTCTTCGGCCCCTTTTTGTAATTACCTCCCTTTTCCTCCTGAGAGTGAGCTGCTGGCGGTGGCGGGAACAAAATACACCCGAGACACCCCTTGATTTTGCACACGTGGCAGGTGTCCAAATCGGACGGCGCCAAGAGAGTGTTGCTGTAGCAGTTAGTACTAGTAGTATATCGGGGTGAGTAAGTGGCGTGTGAGGGGAGGAGAGAATTCAAGTCCATGGTGGCTGTTGTGGCGGTTCCAGCGACGACGTTTCGAAGCGTGGAGACCATTACCGCGTATTCTTGGTCTTGGGTAAGGCGGCGAGGCAGCGGCGGAGACTGAAATTGAAGTGTGGCCGGGTCGTCGGGCTGGGTATCGGAGAGCTTGAGTCGCTTGTAGGGATATTGCATGTTGTTTTGTTAGGAGAGAGAGACCGTAGAGAGAGAAAATCGAGAATGTTGTTGCGGTGGGAAAAGCTTTGAAATTGAGTTGGGAGAGAGAGTGGCGGGCGTTTATACTGGGAGGATGACATGGACGGCAGTTGTCTAACACCGTTTAGACACGGATTGGTCGCGCACGTGGGAGTTTTGGTTTTGTAGTGCGTTGGACTTGGCAGTTGGCAGTGAACTGTCGTTTGGGTTTCGAAAGGGCAGGAGACACACGCGCCTCTTTGACTGTCGTTTGGGTTTCGAAAGGGCAGGAGACACACGCGGAAATTAACGTCCGTCTATGGATAGAGCGTACACGTGGCGCATTCTGAAGGGGATAGTGTCTGACTTTCCACTCGGGACAAGAAGGTCTAGACTGTCCTTGTAGTTTTCGACCAACAGAAGATGTCTGACGAAGTTGCTCTCATCGTAATTGGTTACGCCTGTGTTTACGTCATCATCACTTGTTCTACACTATTCAGTCAAATATTTTTTCTTGAAATCTTGAAAAGATACGACAATCATACACGGCTCGGATCAGGTAGCGACTAGCGAGTTCCATTTCACTAAGACTTTCCCATCTTCCTACGGTAGATTATACAGAGTTTCTGAGTCAGAAAGACATTATCTTTAGTGTAAATCTCAGTTTATTATATTCAAGTTTCGTGATTTTCAACACTTGATACATGAAGTTTTTTTCGTTCCAGAATCATACCTAAAGTGTTAATTTTGGAACAGTCTCATACATCCGCTAGTCAAACTGTTAACTCTGCCGTTAACTAATGACGTGGCGCCCATGTGGACAATGACGGACGCCACGTGTCATTAAGGGTCCACGTGGAAATAAAAAAAAAGAAACATAACCCCCTTCTTCTCGTGCGCAGATGATACCGTTTCGACTTTCTTAGTCTTCCCCTTTACCTTTTCCGCTGTCTTTTGAATCTCAGCGCTGCTCTTCCCATCCGTCGCCGATTCCTGGCTCGACTTCGGGCTCGCCGCCGACTTAGGGTTCAGGAACACGAAAACGTCTTTGTTGTCGCTGTGCTTCGGAGCTTCAAGTCTCTGCTCTCCACAGCTTCGAGGATCCTGTGGAATTGCTCTTGTTACGAGTTCCATTTCACAGCTCAAATCAAGTAGCGAGTTCCATTTCACTAAGACTTGCCCATCTTCCTATGATAGATTATATGGAGTTCCTGAGCCAGAAAGACATTATCTTTAGTGTAAATCTCAGTTTACTATTCTCAAGTTTCGTGGTTTTCAACATTTGGTACATGAAGTTTTATTTGTCCAAGAGTCATACCTAAAGTATTAATTTTGGGACAGTCTCATACATCCGTTAGTCAAACTGTTAACTCTGCTGTTAACTAATGACGTGGTGCCCATGTGGACAATGACTGGACGCCATGTGTCATTAAGGGTCCACGTGGAAATAAAAAAAAAAAAAAAAACAAAACCCTGCTTCTTGTCGTGCGCAGATGATACCATTTCGACTTTCTTAGCCTTCCCCTTTACCTTATCCGCCGTCTTTTAAATCTCAGCACTGCTCTTCCCATCCGCCGACTTAGGGTTCAGGAACACGAAAGCGTCTTTGTCGTCGTTGTTGTTTCGAAGCTTCAAGTCTCTAACTCTCCACAGCTTCGAGGATCCCGTGGAATTGCTCTTGTTATGAGTTCCATTTCACGGCTCGGATCAGGTAGCGAGTTCCATTTCACTAAGACTTGTCCATTTTCCTATGGTAGATTATACGGAGTTCCTGAGCCAGAAAGACATTATCTTTAGTGTAAATCTCAGTTTACTATCCTTAAATTTCGTGGTTTTCAACATTTGGTATATAAAGTTTTTTTCGTCCCAGAGTCATACCTAAAGTATTAATTTTGGGATAGTCTCATACATCTGTTAATCAAATTGTTAACTCTGCCGTTAACTAATAACGTGGCGCCCATGTGGACAATGACTGGATGCCACGTGTCATTAAGGGTCCATGTGGAAAAAAAAAAACAGAACCCCCATTCTTCTCATGCGCAGACAATACCATTTCGACTTTCTTAGCATTCTCCTTTACCTTCTCCGCTGTCTTTTGAATCTTAGTGCTGCTCTTCCCATCCGCCACCGATTCATGGCTCAACTTCGGGCTCGCCGCCGACTTAGGGTTCAGGAACACAAAAACGTCTTTGTTGTCGTTGTTGCTTCGGAGCTTCAAGTCTCTGACTCTCCACAACTTCAAGGATCTCGTGGAATTGCTTTTGTTACGGAGCTCTGGCGCCGCCTCCACCGGCTTCTTTGACCACTCGCAGTACGTTCATTCCGGGACTCCTTCGAGCTTGTCCAACTCGGATGCCGACGACGACTATGAAGAAAGGCTTCTTCAACTGTGGCCTTAGAGACGAGGATAGAGTTGCAGACGAGGCCGCTCTGGCTCTGGAAGCATCGCCGTCGTCAGCTTCGGCGAAGAGAAGATCTTGGTTGAAAATCAGAAATACCGGTTGGATCTGGTCGTTTTGGAATATATCGTCCGCGAAAATCGGCGAACCATCGACGTTCGTGGGTGTGAAAGAGAAATTGTCTTCGTTTTTGCTTTCGCATTCGCCCCCGTCGTCCACACTTTGAGCTTTTTTATCTTCCATTTCTGGCTTCCTAGTGTCCTCGAATTTAAAATCGTCGTCGGAACCGACGATTTGGAGCTGGGAGCTGAAATTCGCAAAGAGCTGCGCTTATTTGGGTTTTGCGACGGTGAAAAATGGTGATTTGATTCTTGATTTGTTTTGGTGCGCTGGTGGTTATGTTGGAAGAGATGGAGGGTTGGGTGGAAAGGGCCGAAGGTTCTGATGTGGGAGTTCAGGAGGTTGAAGGCGGCGATGGAAGAGCTAAGGGGGGATCTGGAGAGGAGTGGACCACAAGGGGTGGTGGAGTTAGAGAAGGAGGGCGACGACGGGATTTTTGGGATGGGAGAAGGGGGTGGGCTCGAGTGGCGACGACAGGATTTTTGGGAAGGATGATGGGGGATGGGAAAAGATGGGATGGAGGCGCAATGGGGAGGGAAGTGCTTACAGGTGATGGGGGTGGGCACAGGGGGATTTGGGGAAGACGATTTGGGTTTTGCTTTTTTTTTTTTTTTTTTTAATTAATTAATTTTTTTTTAATAACTTTTCTTTAAATAATTATTTTTTTGAATTTTTAATTTCCACGTGGACCTTTTAATGACATGTGACATCTAGTCATTGTCCACATATGCACCACATCATCAGTTAATGGCAGAGTTAACAGTTTGACTAACGGATCTATGAGACTGTCCGAAAATTAATATTTTAGGTATGAATCTGGAACGAAAAAAACTTCATGTACCAAATATTGAAAACCACAAAACTTGAAGGTAGTAAACTGATATTTACACTTATCTTTAATATTCTACCCTTCAACAGAATGGGTGGGCTACTGATCTTGGGAAGTAGGGGGGCATTCGCATCAAATAGATTTGCAGCTTGCAGAGGGACAATTGGGGATTGCAGAGGACTTCAAAACTGCAGGGTTCCTGGTGATTGCAGAGGAGAAGGGAAGGAGAAGGCGCGTTGAACAGATGAATTGATTTCTGGCCAGACGATTTATTACGAACCGCCAAAATGTTTTGATCTCGCGGATCCAGATATAATTGATCCGGAAAAGATCTTAGTCCAATGAAAAGACCATAATTGACTGACAATGGCAATTACGCAAGCTGATGCAGTGCTACAAAAGTACAAATATGTGTTCTTTGTAGACCCTAGTAGCAATATATGTCATTGGTGTTGGCATCATGACCTATATGTGCAACTTTGGACTTTCCAATATAAAAAACACTTCCAAAGGGTGAAGAGTAGGACCCTCATCAAACTGCCAAACTATTTGCTAAGGGGTGTGCTATCCACACACTTCTTTTTACTTCTCACACATTCCTTGTTAATTTATGTCCGTTGATCTTCTTTAATTCATCCGATCAGACGGTCGAAAACTAAAAATGTGTGGGAGAAGTAAAAAGAGGTGTGTGGATATCACATCCCTTTGCCAATTGATGGCCTTATCTAACGGACGTTAAGTGCTGAATGGATATTTTTAATTTAAGAAATAATTTTCACATTCCATTTTCTACTTTATGGCACACACTATTGTTTTTTTTTTATAATTTTTTAGTTAAAATGGTCCATGAGATTGTTATAACTTCTTACTTTGGATTTTGATATTTAAAATCGATATAAAGTTGTCCATAAGATTAGTCACCGTCCATCATTTTGAACCTTCAATGAAAAATTTTCATTAAATTGATTACACCATCGGTTCAAGTGAAGGTGTTGATTGACAAAAATATCCTCAACTTAACAAAAAATTCTCACAGAAGTACCAAAATGATTGACGATGGTATGTGGACAATCTTGGAGACCACTTTTATTATCGATTTTAAATATCGTAGACCAAAGTGATGATTTATGTCAATCTCAATGATCATTTTGGATAAAAAAAAAACATTATTTTTTTCTTTTTATTTCATCTTTGATTTTTTTTTCAATGTAAAGGAAATAAACTAGTGTGTACCGGAGAGAGGGACTTCCATTGAATAGTTACACGATCACAATGACATTTTAGACTAATAACTCAATGTTGTGTGTGTGTTTTTCTTCACATTAAATTGTATTACTATTGGCCTGAAATGTCTCCGGCAACCTCATATCCATTTCGCGACAGGTCACTCACATAACTCAACCCCGCATAAAAATTTATGAATAGAGATGCAAAAGAAGGATAGAAACATCTCTTCCCCTACTTAAAAAGAGGTATGAAGAAATACCAGTGCTATATACACTCGGTGCATGGAAGTTTTCCAAATGGCTCATCTAGCTTTAGCACTAAAAGATTGTTTATAAGCTATTGATTTAAAGGAAAACTGATGAAAATGACTTAAAAACTTTGCGTATGAACGATGATTGATTTAAAGTGTAAAATGAATAGTATCATAATTGATTTTTTAG
Organism: Malus fusca; assembly: GCA_035220775.1. Classification (NCBI taxonomy): domain Eukaryota; kingdom Viridiplantae; phylum Streptophyta; class Magnoliopsida; order Rosales; family Rosaceae; genus Malus; species Malus fusca. The sequence goes on from CM069063.1 coordinate 17,762,649, forward strand.
TGTAAAAATATGATTTTTTTGTTAAAATGAACAATATCATGAGTTTTTCGTTAAAGTTCTCTTGATTGAATGATATTTCTTTTATAACGTTCAATCCGACTTGACCCTACCACTTATCAAACATGTGCTTATAATTTATGCAGTGGGGTACATTTCAAAAAGGGTCTAACAACTGACTGGGTCTGGACCGCACTGAAAGAGGATGGTTGATGTAGACATTTAGGTCCAAATGGTGTATAAGATTTTTCAAAAAAAAAAAAACAAAAAAAAATGGTGTATAAGCTTTGTCGCATCCAGTATGCGACGTCTCCTTGGAATCATACTATATTTCCAACTCATTATCGCAGAACATTCACATTCTGAAATGAATAGAAATCTTCGAGAAGTACCACTTGATCAATCAATATGTGCAGCACTTCCTCTGAATTTTCTTGTATAAGTGTTAATTTTGTGCTAGTTTATCTGTTATGTACATTAAGTTTTCATGTTATATTGAAAGAGAATCGAAAACTTGATCTAAACTAATTTAATTTTAAACAATTTATCTATTTATCCTCATCACTTGGGTTAGTGTTAAAACCCTTCTACGTCTTTCTCAATTGCATAATAAAAGTAACTTTCTATTACACAAATGACTTCTTTTACAATGACTCATTTTCTTTACACTTACTATTTATAGTAGCAGATAACAAGACTTACTATCAAAGAGTCCAATATATAACAACCAAATGACCTTCAAAACCCTAATTAGTTAGTTACAAACAGTAAGTACTCAATATTACAAAACTGCCACATTATGATGGTGCCAAGTGGCATCATTACTTTAGTCTAAAGAATGGATTCCAATTGCACTGTTCAAATGTACAGTGTTTGGAACAGAACCTGTTCTTTCCCTCTCTCTCTCTCCCGACTCTCTCTCGTCAAATGAACAGTGTTATTTTGGGTCTGAACGCTTGATCCAACTACTCTTATGAGCAGTGTTAATATTAGTTCATGATAATTATAATAGATTATAATTTTATTAATTGGATTGCACATTAATTAGTGAATTGAAGGATACTTGGAGATTTGAGCTATTGGGTTTTTGTTTTGTTTAAAAGACTCGGATTGAACTTCTGAAATTAGTTGGGTGAAGAATTTGACAAAAATATGTTTTTTTCTCTCTATATTTTCAAACTTTGGATTTGATGGAGGATCATCTTAAGGGAGGGAGGGATGAATTACTATTTTATAATTGATGATATATAAATAATAAATTGAGTTCCCTAATTTTTCTGTTATAGGTGAGGAAAGCACCGAGCCTGCAGCAGCTCAACTGAAGGTCGAAGGTTGCATTCTCATGGCAAAAGGCAAAAGTGAAGGACTCTAAGCTTCCAGAATGCCAAATTTGTAAAACTTTCGGTTGTTCTGGCAAGTTTTATTGTAGTGTGTGTGTGTGTGTCCATCATCATGTCATTGGAATCATATATTTGAATTTGGATTTGGAATGGTTTTTCTGATGTTTGTATTTTTTGTATATTATAATTCAGTGCAGGTTTGCATTGGATATAGGATAGTCATGGATCGGTTCGAATCTCGGCTAATGATAGTTTCAGATCTTGATCATACAATGGTAGGTTCTGTAACTGGTTTTGTCATCGTAGGTTATGTAATCTGAATAATATAAATTAGGGTTTTTCGGTAAGTGTCCAATTAGTGAAGAAAGGATGATTCCTTTTGTTATCATGCATATTTAAGCTGTAAACATCTGAAAAGCTGCTTAATTGAAGTGAAATTTCCAGTTTTTGAGCCCGATTTCAAGTCTTTATGCTAAAAAATTCAAGGATGTACTTGATTTAATGCGTTTTCTCTGTTTGCTATCTGTGTTTCATGTGATTGTTTATTTTTGGCTATGGAGTTGTGTAGTTTAAGTTTGGAGTATCAAAAAGGCGATGCTTTAATCTTTCTTAATAGTTCCCATTTGCATTTGTGGACAGGCACAGTTGAGGGAGGTGACATTGCAGGAAGAGAATGCTGTATATGAAAGGGCAATATCGTGTGAAAATAAAATACAAGAGAAAATTCAAGAAGCAGATTTGCTGAAGAGGAAGCTAATGATGAGACTTGAGTATATCGTATTTTTGTTAATGGAGACCAACACTCTTTCTGAAAATTTATGATTTTTGTTATCAGGAGATGGAAGAGAATGAAAGGAATTTGAGATATGAACTCGAAAATGCACAAACCGCATTGGATGCCAGTTGATCTGGTCAATCAGATGAATCCATTGGTGACCCGAAGACGACAGTTGAAACCGAAAATGACGTAGAAGCTTTAAAGAAGGCTATACTTGAAAAATTAGAAGAGAGGAACAAATAACTGGTCAGTTTCATTTTTGCTTTCAATCTTACAGTTGTTTCGTCTTTGTTCATTGCAAATGTGTTTGTATTTTGAATTTATTTTATCCCGATTACTGAAAAGATGTTGTGATCTCTTAAAGTTCAATGGAAGCACTCGAATCGATTGTGTGAATTTTATGATAAATTATGGGGTTTGAATCTTTGTTTGGTGATTGGAGATTGATTTCTCTGTTTCTTCGTTGCCGATTCTGGTGCTCCCATGGCTTCATCGGAGAAGGCTGTGCCTGCTGCTGGTCTGCTTGCTGTCGTTTCTCACACTGTTAATTGTCTTTTATTTTTGTTGATTTGATTAACGGTACAAGCATATCTTTATTTCTATTAGTATCTTGATTTGCTTAACAGTTCAAGCATATCTTTTCTGTGTTTATTGTTTCCTTGGTGTTTAATTTTATTTGAATTTCTTAATTTGTTCAAAGGATGCTTTGGTTAGTAGCCATTTTTATTTGGATTTATAGCACCAAGCGTATAGGTGAATGGTGAAGCGGTTTGTATGGGTTCATGTATCTTAAACATGTAGTGAGAAGTGAGGGTTTTGTTTTAGTGTTTTTGGTAATCATGATACTATGATTTGGGGTTGCTTTCTTAAACCATGATAAAGCAGTCCAAGTAATTTTAACATGGATATCATTTTATATCTTTTTTTATCTAATGCATGAGTACATGAAATGTTAAGACAATAATATATTGGGCAACCCCATGTGATTTAAAATGCTAAGAGAGACACTGAACCATGTTTGATATTTTGTTTGTCTTGGTTGATTTGAATTTGAGCTCTTTTGAGCTGGATTCGTGAGTTTTGTTTAAGATTTCATTTTGGGGTTGTAAATGGTTTGCCAATGCGAAAGTTTACGTCTTTTTATGGTTGGATTCATGGGTCTTTCTTAAGCTTTCAAGTTCTTAGTTTTATCTAGAAATTTAATTTGGGTTTCATTTATTTGTAAAACTAGACACTTTTTTGTGTGAAGATTTTCCTTTATAATTCAGTAAATGATTGCTCATTCGATTGTAAATTTGACCTCTGTAAATTTCTAAGTTATTCGGGGACTTTGTCAACATCGTAGAGTTCTCTTCACAGCGCACGACTATTCCGTGCAGCATAGCTCGATAGCAGTTTTGGGTGAGTCTCAATTGCCCAGTACATATGATTTTGCTTTAGTTTGTTCATCTTCTTTCGAATTTCTGTGCAAATATTTTTGAAGCCCAAGTGACTCAAATTTCAAATTTATGAGTAAATTGTTAAGTGTGGGTGTAGACACCCAATATGACTTTTACATGGTGTTGCTATCTGGTTTTGGACAGAATTATAATGGGGACTGTCTAAATTTTGGTTTAGCTGCAGATGAAGCGAGATCAAAAGGTTATAAATTAGAGGTATAATTTAATTTTTGTATTTGATGCATCGTTGAATTAATGAATACAGCAGGAACATTGACTTGACATATATGCTTTTGTTTTATTTTGTAGAATGGAAAACTGAATTTTGTGTGTTTATGAGTGTGTAAAGTTTTAATTACAGTGGAAGTGACTGAAAATTATCGGGAATTAGTATTAAGTTTACACACCGAAAGAAATATATCGAAAATAGCATTATTTGGTAGAAGGAAAATTTGGTTTCAATTAAAGGATGGCAGGAGGAGAAGGAGGAAGACCTTTGGAGCAAGCACCAACTTGGGCAGTTGTCGATGTTTGTTTTGTTTTGGTTTCGATCCACATCGAATATTTCATTCATTTAATTGGAAAGGTTTCCTTTCACATGTAATTAGGTTAATTTCATCTTATGAAGTTATTTTTGGGTTTATTATAAATGCGAAATGAGGTATTTTGATTAAATTTTAATTGCACTCCTTCCAGTGGTTGACAAAGAGAAACAAAAGACCTCTCTATTAAGCTCTTGAGAATATCAAAGCGGAGCTTATGCTATTAGGGCTCCTATCTTTGCTTCTAACAATAGGACAAGACCGCATTTTTGATATATGTACATCGAAGGCTGTTGGGGCAACTTGGCATCCATGCAATAATAAGCAAGATGTCAGATCAGACAAAGGCAAAGATAAGAGTAGTGCTTCAGATGACTACTCCCGCCGAAGGCTTCTCTCAGTCTTGGTAATCATTGATACTATGATTTAGGGTTGCTTTCTTAAATCATGATAAAGCAGTCCAAGTAATTTTAACATGGATATCATTTTGTATCTTTTTTTATCTAATGCATGAGTACATGAAATGTTAAGACAATAATATATTGGGCAACACCACGTGACTTAAAATGCTAAGAGAGACACTGAACCATGTTTGATATTTTGTTTGTCTTGGTTGATTTGAATTTGAGCTTTTTTGAGCTGAATTCGTGAGTTTTGTTTAAGATTTCATTTTGGGGTTGTAAATGGTTTGCCAATGCGACAGTTTACGTCTTTTTATGGTTGGATTCATGGGTCTTTCTTAAGCTTTCAAGTTCTTAGTTTTATCTAGAAATTTAATTTGGGTTTCATTTATTTGTAAAACTAGACACCTTTTTTGTGAAGATTTTCCTTTATAATTCAGTAAATCATTGCTCATTCGATTGTAAATTTGATCTCTGTAAATTTCTAAGTTATTCGGGAACTTTGTCAACATCGTAGAGTTCTCTTCACAGCGTATCACTATTCCGTGCAGCATAGCTCGATAGCAGTTTTGGGTGAGTGTCAATTGCCCAGTACATATGATTTTGCTTTAGTTTGTGTTTGGGCACAAAATATCAGTTTGGGCACAAAATATCAGTTTGGGCTGAGTATAGAATTATTCTCGGCCCAGAAGGCCTTACGACAGGGTTATCAGGGATCGTTTAATTCTGGATCGGTTAGGTCGTGGGCTTCCAAACCTGGGCCGGTTAAGTCATGCTGCAAGACGAGTCGAATCCTGGTGCAATGAGGAGTCTCGGCAAGATTAATAACCCGGAAGTGAATCCGGCTCAATAAAGGACTAGGTTCACAATTATAGTGAATATAGGATTGTCGAGTTAGTGTTTGATCAGGAGAAGAAGTCCTAATCCGGGTAGGTTTTTAACTCGACCTTGAAGGTATCCGGTGCTATAAATAGAGGAGGTTGTACATCGTTCGAAGCCCCTCCAATTCAACACACAACTGCCATGCGCAAACTCTCTCAACAACTTTGAGATTTTTATTTTCTCTTTTCGCTGACACATCTTCCGTTGGCATCAACAGCAATGTGAAAGCAACCAGTGATATCTTAAGTCGGCATAGATAGCTCTGTCGCCGTAGAATCAGCCGATCTCGCAGCATCTTTCGTTGGCATCAACAGCACTGCAGCGAGGACGGTTGGTTACCTATCCAAGTCTCGGTCGAGAAGGATTTCCGAATCCTTATTGATTGAGGTCATCTCATTAGCCTTCTCGGCGAAGTGAGGTGTTACAGTTTACTGAGCTCGGCGCATTGCACGCCGAGTTATTTTATGATTGGATACTCTCAAGTGGGATTTAGAGTTCGGCATTCAGACGGCCGAACCACGTTCACTATTAAGACTTATATTCGCTTTGAGTATTTGTGCCCTTACACTTTGGTGTCGATTCGGCGTGAGTTTACTCTGACGAATAACATCACTGTGACCGAATCTGACGACGGCGATTCGTGAACTTCGTAAGAATAATAGCCTTGTCTTCAGGTTCGAGAACCCAAGAGGCCGAGACGTGTTCCTTCCTCGGTCACAATCGCAAGACGCAGAAGTCAGCTGCGCACCCAACGCAACATCAACAAATTTACTCCTCGGCCGATGAGTTGGCACGCCCTGCATTCACCGAAGGACGTAGTTAGCTTATAGATTACTTGGCATGCGCGCCACGTAGGCTTAGTAGTTTTTAGGGTCAACATTTTGGCACGCCTAGTGGGACTCAATGCTAAACTACGAATTTCATGCCAATTGAAACACGATCGGTAAAAAAGAAAACAGCTTTGGGAAAATCAACAGCCGATTTGCCAATTCAGAACATAGGACAAAGTGTGCCGCAGGCGCAGAATCCCATTAGCGCTGTGACACCTGAGTCCACGAGCGCGACTCGTCGAGAAAGGGAAGTTAATCTCGGCGGTCAGTTTCGCAGTCTTGAAATCCCTAACAGGAACACCTGTGTTCTCAATGAAGGGATAATGGAGGATTGTGACGAGGATGGTGGCGAGGGAACTGATCCACCAACAAGATCGTTTCTTCGAAAACGACTTGACGAGCAATCTCGGACGGTTGAACATACGTTTAGTCTAGGAATCGATAAACTTCATGACGTGATACGCAATACCAGTGAGGCACAAACCAGATTACTCGAAATACTGGTTAGTAAGGTCAGCAACAGTAGGTCTTTCGACCTTGCCCAACACTTGCCACCAAAAAATAATCTATTACCAATTGCACTGGCCGAGTCAACCCCTGCTCGGCTCAAACCAATTAACTTGGAAAAAATGAGGAGGATCAAATAGTAGGTCAGACAGATTCGACCAGAGAGTGGAAGCAACACCCGTTGATATGACCGAGATCCAACGGATGATCGATTTAGCCATGAAGAAAGGGCCGAAGTTCCCTAAATTTATACATCCGTATCCAGCTTATGTGGAACAGTTAGAATACCCTAGAGGTTTCAAAATCCCGGATTTTAGCCTTTTCACCGGAGAATCATCCTTATCCTCGTTGGAACATGTGGCTCGTTTCACCGCGCAATGCGGAGATGTTAATAGCGACTTTCACAAGTTGCGACTGTTCAACTTTTCGCTGACCGGTTCAACATTTGCTTGGTATATCAACCTCCCACCGAATTCTGTCCAGAGCTGGGAATAGTTGGTTGAGAAATTTCATGAGCAGTTTTATCGGCCAGGGATGGAAGTGTCAGTATCCTCATTAGCAAGGATGGCTCAAGCATCCGACGAGTCACCAATGGATTATCTTACCAGATTTAAATCAGCCAGGAATTGGTGCCGAGTACCTTTCCCAGAAGTCGAATTCGTCAGACTTGCTCTGAGTGGTCTTGACGTAGAATACAAAAAGAAATTCTTGGGGGAAAACTTTCGGGATATGTATGAACTAGCCCAGCATGTCGAGCAATATGATTATTTGCTCCGTGAATAGAAGATCTCGAAAGCTCCGTCCAAAGGGACGATCTACAAAAATCCCACTGTCAGTTATGCATCGGCCGAAGGTGAATGTGTTAGCATGGACGCAGCTGAGATAGTCATAGATAAGCCATACATTTGCAAGACACTGATTCAAATTGACTCTAAGGAAGTCAAAACCCGCTCGGCCCCTGAAGAAACAATGAAAACGTCAAAATCTATACTTTTGATATTACAAAGGCCGATGCAATTTTTGATCAATTGCTATCAGCGAAGATCATCAAACTTCGGCCTGGGCATACCATTCCCAAGGCCAACGAGCTTAAAGGAAATATATATTGCAAATACCATAATTCAAGCAAACATACAACAAATGATTGCGTCGTGTTTCGAGACAACATCCAAAGCTGGATTGATAACGGCAAACTCAGATTTTCAGAGAAGAAGATGAGTGCTGATACCGACCCATTCCCCACGGCAACAGTAAATATGGTAGATGCTCGCCTACCTAGGGACAAAGGAAAGGGAAAGCAGAGGTCGCTACATTTTCGTTCAAACAAACCACCTACAGCTCTAACGGGACCCGCTATTGTCAAGCCCATGATAGATTACAGCACTGATGAAGACAGTGGGTCGGTAATTTTATGCAGCAAATGTAAAACAAATGTCAACACGGAGCCAAAGGAAAAGTCCTCTCCGCCTATAATGGAACAACCTACAGCTGCAACACAGTAAAATGTGCTCAACGTAGGCCAACATCAAGGGGTTTTTGATAGGTTCGGTCCTAAAGTACGGGTGGAAGAGACACCTTCAGTCAGACGGCGCCTTGATTTTGATGCTCCGTTTTATGACGAAGATTATTACATACGTAATTCTAGCAGCTCGGAATCATCGCAGAGCCAAAAAACTTTTAAACCTCCCGAACCTCGAGACCAGCGTTGGTATACATATCACTCTTCGAAAGGTGTCTACACTGCACTGTCCAAATCCCAGAAACATCGGCACCAAAGAATAGATTGCATGGCCCGCCGACGGGCAGCCCAAGAAACTTCAGTCCCTAAATGGCGGCCGAAGGAAACAGTTACCAATAACGATGAACGACCATCTCCAACGATTATGATAGAGCTGGTTCAAGGGAAACGGCTGGTCAATCGAGATGTCGAAACCACGTTTGAGGAGGCTGATAAACAGATCAAACTTCTTCTTCGGCTCGGGGAAATGAAGGCACGCTTCGAGCATTTCAGGCAAGAAGCTGAAAGCAAACTGCCCCTGCCAACCACACAAGCACCTTTGATTAAAATTCGACGGAATTTACATCCACCATTCCTCGGGGAGGCCTTGGAATATATGCGAGAGTTTCATAAAAAACATTCGGCCAACGATCTATATGGTTTGCCGAAAGCATGTCAAGATACAATTGATTTCGTCCTAACTTGCCCGGATGCCGAGCGAATTATTCAGAATACCTTAGATCCAGGATTGAAAGCTAGGTTTCAGCACATACGAGAAACTCGAGTCCTTGGTTTTGAAGTCGACCAATACACTGATATCGATGCAGCCGACCTTCATTTCTCAATGGAGGACCTTCAGTATTTACGATACCATTTCGAAGTCTTTTCGGTTGTTTCTCTTTTCGACCTTACGGTCAATGAAATAACACGAGTCACACGGTTGGATGCCTATCTCGACACTAGGGATACCCGTATAATGTACCAAGAGCAAGCTCGTATCTTGGCACAAATACCAAGCACACTTCTGATCTCAGACCCACCTGAGGCACTTACGCAGAACCAACAGGCTGCCGAAGAGACACCGCGGGAACAAACTATTGAAGAAGAAGCAGAGAAGTCTCTTGGTACAACTCTGACGGAAGTGGATGCCGCAGTCGGTGACCAGGAAAGAGAAGAGGCTGAAGAAGATGATCGTAACCCGATGGGCCCGTCAGTCCTGGATAACATGGAAATCAGTATGGTCCATGTTTTGCCCGTTGATTTTCAGTCGAGCACAGCTCAACCGAATTTCCTCGATGGTGACGTAGTTGCCGAGGAAGCCGGTCACATTGATTTTGTAACCATTGCTGAAGTCGAGTCGACAACAAAAGATGACAATCTCAAGGCAGCTTTGGCCGAATTGTTTCCTCGCTCCTCATCGGCCAAACTGCATCATTTGAAGCCATTGTATGTAACGGCCCATATCGAAGGGTATCCAGTCTCCAAAGTTTTTATCGACTGTGGAACCACTGTCAATATCATGCCTGTAAATGACGAACTTATTCCCTCCGGGATCACAATGAGCAGTTTCGTCGGAGACAAATCCCAAACCAAAGGGGTGCTTCCTTTAGCGGTAAACATTGCCGGCCGTAATCACATGACCGTCTTTTTTATCGTCGACTCTAAGACCGAGTATAATGCATTGCTCGGTCGAGACTGGATTCATCAAACCAGCTGTATTCCTTCAACATTGTATCAAGTGCTCATTTTTTGGGACGGCAAATCGGTCATTGTTCACCTGACCGATAGTTAGCCCTTCGAAGCTAACATGATCCAAGCACGGTATTATGATGACCACGTCGGCTACATCACCCTACAGGGTTTCAATGATGAAGGACGACCGACTCGGATTTCTGTTCAAAAAGCTATCGAGGTTGGCGCCGAAACTGTCCACTAGGATTCGGCGAGACTCGGTTTAGCTAACTTCATCCCTGACCCTGATGTTTGACACCGATCAGGAAAAACGTAGGGCCGCGGTTTCATCTACTATGGAACGACTGCTGGCTCATTGGTATACTATATCTAAGCAACCAAATTCGAGCCTTAACCTTGTTGAGTTCCTCGCCGAAAGAGATAATGGTCCTGTCTTATCTCTTGACAAAATTCAAGTTACCCCGGCCGAGCTCGAAGACAATCGGCCCCAAGTTAAGGACCCCTTGGAAGAAATTAATGTTGGGGCGGTCGATGACCCACGACCTTTATTTATTAGTGCTTTACTTCCCCAACGTATGAAAGCCGAACTTCGTGCCCTGCTTGAGGAATTCAAAGATTGTTTTGCTTGGAGCTACCATGAAATGCCTGGCTTAGATCGCACTATCGACGAGCATGAGTTACGTATTAAACCTGGGTGTAAACCTTTTCGTCAACCACCTCGACGATTCTCGACCGAAGTGCAACTCGGTATCAAGGATGAACTGGTTCAGCTTTTGAAAATAGGGTTCATTCGGACAGCTCGATACGTTGAATGGTTGGCCAATATCATTCCTGTTTTAAAGAAAAGTGGTGCATTGCGCATTTGCATCGATTTCAGAAATCTGAATCTGGCAACTCCCAAAGATGAGTATACAATGCCGATTTCGGATTTGTTAATTGATGCCGCGGTGAATCATGCGATCTTATCTTTTATGGATGGACATGCCGGGTACAACCAAATTTTCATTGCCGAAGCCGATGTGCACAAGACTGCTTTTCGCTGCCCGGGGGCACTCGGCACTTACGAATGGGTTGTCATGCCATTCGGCCTCAAGAACGCCGGCGCCACATACCAACGAGCAATGAACACCATATTTCATGATTTAATTGGAACCATCGTCGAAGTCTACATCGACGATGTTGTAATTAAATCTAAACGCCGGCAGACACATCTGGATGATCTCCGATAGGCTTTCCTCCGTATGCTTCAACACAACCTCAAAATGAATCCTGCCAAATGTGCCTTCGGTGTGTCGGCCGGTAATTTTCTCGGCTTCCTCGTGCATTACCGTGGGATTGAAGTTGATGAAAATAAAGCACGCGCAATCATCAATGCTCTACCCCCGACGACGAAGAAACAACTACAGTCCTTACTCGGTAAGATAAATTTTCTCCGCCGATTTATAGCTAACTCGGCTGGTAAAATGAAAGCGTTATCTACGCTTTTGAAACTTAAGGACTCAGATAAATTTGAGTGGAAAGACGAGCATCAGGCGGCGTTTACGCAAATCAAAGTCTCCCTCACAACACCACCTGTCTTCGTCCCACCCCGGCGCGGTAAACCTCTCAAGCTATATATCTCGGTGGCCGAAGAGTCAATCGGCTGCCTCCTCGCGCAAGACAACGATGCCGGACGAAAGCAGGCTATTTTCTACCTCAGTCGAAATCTCAATCAACCGGAGATCAATTATTCCGCCGTCGAGAAACTCTGTCTCGCCGTATTTTTCGCCCCCTCCAAGCTTCGACATTACATGCTCCTATCGGTCACACAAGTCATTGCCCAGACCGACGTCATCCATTACATGCTCACCCGACCAATCGTAAAAGGTCGAATTGGGAAGTAGACAATGGCGTTGTCCGAGTTTAGCTTGCAATACGTGCCCCAGAAAGTTGTCAAAGGCCAGGCACTGGCTGATTTCCTCGCTCAACACCCTTCCCCCTATGGTTTTGGGGGCACCGACGTCGAAATCGGCATGGTTGAAACGCGCGATAACTACTGGACGATGTACTTTGACGGCTCAAGTACTTCATCCTCGGCTGGCGTCAGAACTGTCATTCAATCCCCAAACCACGATCGTTGGTATTTTTCGCTCAAGCTGGATTTTGAATGCACAAATAATCAGGTCGAATACGAAGCCCTTATCATCGGCCTTGGCATCCTTAATGACTTGCGGGCAACCCGTGCCCTCATCCTCGGCGACTCCGAACTTGTGATTAACCAACTTAATGGGTCTTTTCGATGCATGAGTTGTACCATGGCACCCTACCACATGGTTGCCAGCTATTTGGCCAAATCCTTCGACGGTATTACATTTGAACATATTTCCCGGATCCATAATACCGACGCAGACGAATTGGCTCAAATCCCCTCCGGTGCACAACTCTTGGGGGCAAGCTAGGCCGAGAAATACCGGTGTTACGACAGCTATACCCGGTCTTGGTTAACCAGCAAGTCATCCGACGCGGTAACGTGATACGCACCAGAGTCATGTCCTTACCTTCGTTGTTAGACCGACAAGACCTTATAGATGTTTGCGTCGTCGAGGCAATACCAGATGATTGGAGAAAGCCCATTATGCAGTATCTTGACAATCCCAATGGCAAACACAGTCGCAAGACAAGAGTTCACGCCACAAACTATGTCACGTATCAAAACGAGTTATACCGAAAGGGTGAGGATGGTCTATTAATGCTATGCCTCGGCCCCCAAGAGGGTGCTCAAGCAATCACAGAAGTCCATGAAGGGGTTTGCGGAGCTCATCAGTCCGGACGTAAAATGCGGTGGTTGCTTCGACGACACGGTTATTTTTGGCCAAGAATATTAAAGGATTGTATCGAGTTCGCACGAGGGTGCATACAGTGTCAGATTCATGGTCTTATACAACGGGTCCCGACCGAGTCATTACATTCGGTCACTAAACCATGGCTCTTTAAAGGATGGTCCATGGACGTAATCGGTAAAATCACACCATCTTCCGGGGCTGCCAAGCACGCATGGATACTGGTAGCAACCGATTACTTCACTAAGTGTGTTGAAGAAAAATCATATGTCGAGCTAACGTCTAAAGAAGTTTGCGGCTTTGTAGAAGAACACATTGTGACCAGATTCGGTGTACCAGAAACGATTATAACTGATAATGGCACAATCTTTACAGCCGAAAGGTTTAAAGAATATACGACAAGTTTGAAAATTCGGCTTGAACAATCTACACCATATTATCCACAAGCAAATGGGCAGGCCGAGGCAAGTAACAAAGTGTTGATCGGCATTCTCGAGAAAATAATAAAAGAGAGGCCTGGCATGTGGCATTTAAAGTTAAATGAGGCTTTATGGGCATATCGAACATCGCTTCGATCGGCGACTGGGACAACCCTGTATGCACTAACCTACGAACACGACACAATGTTACCAGTCGAGCTAAGCATAAATTCGTTACGAATAATTGAATAGCGTAGTCTGTTCAGCGCCGAATATAATCAGTCCATGAGACATGAGTTAGAAGACTTAGAAGAAGCGCGACTCGATGCTTATAACTTGCTGGCGGCACAAAAACAGATTGCCGAGCAAGCATACAATCAAAAGGTTCGACAGAAAAATTTGGCGAAGGAGAATTAGTTTGGCAAACGGTGTTGCCCATATGAATTAAAGACCCTAGGTTCGGCAAATGGTCGCCGACTTGGGAAGGGCCTTTCGTCATACATAAGGTTCTCGACAAAGGCGCATATCATTTTAGAGATCGGACTGGTTTAATTCACAAATTGCCAATCAATGAGAAGTTTTTAAAGAAGCACTATTCGGTCACATGGGAAATGCGGGAATAGAAAGTTATTTCATTAAGATCGATAGAAGAATACACAAATTGAGTTGGTCGATTAGTTTACATTTAAATAAATTCAGGGTGAAGAAGGAAGAAGAGTGCCGAGAAGAGCCTTAAGCTTCAGCCACCGCACCTCGCCCATTATGACCTCGGCCTGCCGGTTCTTCTTGTCCATCTTCAACTGCTCGATTCATTTTGCGCTCGCCGCATACTCAGTCAGACAATCTCTGCCGCCCGACTCGAAGTCTTTCGCAATCTAAGAAGCAATAGCCGACCTTCGTTTTGCCAGTTCGGCTATTTGACGGTCGAGGTCAGCTAAGGCTTCCCCTTTCGCCTTTAAAGCATCAATCTTGAAACGAAGAACGTCTTGGACGGCCATGGCAGCTTTCAGATTTTGTTCAGCCCGAAGAGCGTTCTCAAGGACACTAAAAGTCTCCCGAACTCGCTCTAAGGAAAACGACGCCTGAACGATGGCTTCGGCACTCATTTGACCATCTGCGCCGAGGTCGTTTAGGCAGGCACCCAATAAATCAAGTCCTTTGTGTTCAAGGACTTGCGACGCAGAGAGAGACAAAACTTCTTGCACCCGTACCAGAACAGTTGAATCGGCGGGGTCAGTTGTAGGGGCCGAAGGGCCAGCCGCTCCAATCGTACTTGTCAGAAGGGCTTTGAACTCGACTTTAAGCTCAAGGCAGTTTAAGCTCAAGGAAATCACGAGAAAGGTAGCAAGAAGGTTTTGTTTTTTAAACCTGCCGAGAGGAGACTTCGGCCATGTCTTCAGGATCGTTACTCGAACCTAAAGAACTTAATGGCCGAGCCCAGTATCTTAGATTGCTTCTCAGTTCACGCGGCCGATGGAGGTTATCTACATTCGATGGCCACTGAGGCGGCCAAGAAATATAGATAACACCCTTCAGCGCATAGAATTTTTGATGAAAATAGTGTACAGGCACCTGACATTTAGCATTTTCCTGGTTTAGCATTTTTGATGAAAGTAGTGGGTGCTTACGAAGGCCGAAGTGGCTTCCTACGGAGGAATATTGAGGTCCTAGTCCTGCAGATGAACGGGCGTTTCCACCGTCGCTTCTGGCTTTCCTGCAGGTCGTTTGCCACGGTCGGCCGTAGAAGGGCCAACTTGGACAGCCGCCTCGGACACAGAAGGAGGCACCTGACATTTAGTATTTTCCTGGTTTAGAGTTCTATGGCAGAGAAATAACCAAGGAAAGGCGGTATGGGGTACTTACGAAGGCCGAAATGGCTTCTTGCGGAGAAATATTGAGGTCCTGGTCATGCGGATGAACGGGTGTCTCTGCCGCCGCTTCTGGCTCTTCAGCAGGTCATTTGCCACGGTCGGCCATAGAAGGGCTGACTTGGACAGCCACCTCGGACACAAGAGGAGGTTGACGACGGGGTCGAAAGTGACTCGCCAGTGGAACATCGTCGCTCCCGTCGCTCTCTCCAGAACGAAGGCCAAGGGTTTTGGATTTTCAGGATAAGTTCCCTCGGTCACAAGGACTGCCTTTTCCAGGACAGGTGCAGCCTTGACCGGTGGAACAACAACTGGTTTACCGACTTTAGAAACAGGCCGTACTTGGACTGTTTCTTCGGCCGGAATTGGCCGTTTCTCAACCAAAGCTTGGGTGATGGGGGGAGAAGAGGAAACACTGGGAGTCATCGCCCCCGTAGTTTGACTGGAGATAACGTGAATCTCCTGTTCCCCTTTCTTCGCCAGCTTTTTGACCTGTTTGGCGGGGCCGAGGAGCTTCGATGGCTGGCTCGGCCTCTTGACGAGGCTGTTTGCTCAACATGGCCTGCACAACGATCTTAGCCCTCTTAGAAATGACCGATTTTTTCTCGGCCGCAGCCGTAGCGACCACTTCCACCTTTTTTAATGGCCGACTGCCTGGGAAAGTAAAAGCAAATCAGCAAAGTCGATCAGTAGTTCAAAATTGAAGGAAAAGGTAGAAATAAACTGTTACCTTGGGGTTGGGGGGCAGAAGCCTTCTTAGGTCGATCACCGAAGATTTTGTTCAGAACGGTTTCGACCGGAACACCAAAAACCTGTTGGGTATACTCTTCCCACCAATCACTGAAAGTGTCAGTGCAAAGAGGTTCTGGAGTGACCGGTCGAAGAAGGAATTTTTGGCACCGCTCTTGGTACTCTCTTTTGGCGTCGTTGCATTCATTCTCTGAAGAGCCAGGTTCGCGTCCGCAGCTTAGGATGGACCGTGATGAGAGAAGGGGGACTGGGCAACCTTGGAGGTAGCCAAGCTGCCGAGCGAGGAAGTTAGGATGATACACTTCCCAACTCGCTCGGCGACCCTCACAGCCGAGAGGCAGGTCGCGGGCAAGCACGAAAGACCCCTAGGATTGACGAAGGTCAGCATCTTCGTCCGTGCCCCAGGCTGATGTAGGAAGTCTGATCAACGAAGGGTATTCTCGACGACAGCAGATCAAGAACTCGTCATCAGAAAAGTTGTCAATAGCGAAAAAGTATCTGAACACTTCTTCGGCTTGGTGAGGGGGGATGGGCCGAAAAGCCAGCTGAGGGCTGAGCGCTTCCTTGGGCGAGAAATCAGCAATCGTTGGCTGAAGAGGAGCAAAGTAGACCTACAACCAGAGTTGGAAGACCCAGAGGGGACCATTCTGCTACGGATTGATTTTATCTAGGGTCGTTTCGGCCAAGCAGGGTAGAAGATGGGCGAGAATGGCCGGGCTGAGTGCTAGAGTGTGACTGCTAGCTAGGGCTTCGACCACTGGCATATTCTCGACCAGACACTTATTAGATTTGGTACAACAGATAAATTTGTTATACCAATAGAAGAGGAAAACCTCGTGTTTTCCTTCTCGCATAGCCTCTTCTCCTCGGCCGGCAAAATGGAGATAGAGGGTGTTATAGTTGAAGAAGTTCTTGTGAAGCTTGTGAACCTCTTCTTTTGAGGGTGTTTGTCCTTCACCGCTTAGCGTCTCAAGGGCCCATTTGTCGAAGAGCGCCTTCAAGTTAAGGTTCGACGGGTACCCAGAGAGGGCAGCGTCGATTGGGATTCCAGTCGGGGAAGTCCCCAAGATAACAGTAAGATCAAGGATGGTGGGGCCAATGGGGCGTAGAGGGAGGACCATGGTGTTGGTGGTCGAACACCAAAAGCATAAGGCCGCTAGGAGGAGCTCCTTGTCCAGGATGACCTCCATGGACGAGAGGTGAATGGCATCGTAGATGCCGAGGGCTTTCCATTGCTCGCCGAAGAGCTTTTTCATTCGTACAACCCAGACTGCCCAGGTTGTAGTGGTCGAGGGCCAAGAGCCTTGGGGCCTTGCCACATCCTGAAGGAAATTTTGTGAAAAACATGTTCATTTGAGCAACATCAATAGCATGCAATTAAAAAATTAAAGGCGGAATCATGCTTACATGCACTCAAAAACAAAACATCAACCATGAAATTCAAAGCCTAGTAGATTGGTGAACCTTGACTCAACTTAAAACAACATTTGTTAGTTGAGAAATATTTACCTTTGTAGATTCCTCTTTGCATATGCAAAGGATAATCACCCAAGAGATAGGGCCTTCATTCCTTGCTTTTTAGCTCCATGGATTTGGTTAGAAGAAAAGGTTCTCCAAGTTCCCAAAATTGAGAACCTCTAAAGATTCTACACCAAGGTTAAATTGAAGAAGAAATGAGTGACCTAGAGGAAGTAAAATTGCTAGATAATTTCCTCTAGGGTGGCTGAATTTTTGAGAGCAAAGAGAGCTTTTGTTCTCATCTTTTCTCCACAAAAACCCTAAGGATGAAATGGCTATAAAGTTGCCTTTATACCACCTCACAATGGAGTGGCAAACTTGCAATTAAGCCAAGTTCACTACCCTCCTTAATTATGGGCTAATTGGGCTAATTGGGCCTTTGTGAATCATTATTCATTAAGTTGTCATACAACTTAAGTCAATGGGCTTTGACGTTCGAAGCCCATTGGGCCTTAAGGTCCAAAACTATCCCGAGGTCTTTAACGAACTTATTCGTTTGATTAATTAACATATTAATTAATCATTGCCATAAATAATTAAACCATTTAATTATTCTTACTCATCTCCTTTGTTTCTTCAATCTCCACCTTACACGGTGTACGATACATTAGGTTCCTTTAGTGGGCGATTAAAACCATTTTACATCGATTGTGAATTGAAACTTACTTTCAATTTTCCCTTTAGTGATTACACACGTTTAGGGCTTTCACAAACCATGAGTGACACCTAGCAGCATATCATGGCTACCCAAGCTAATCAGAAGAGGTAGAGAACCTATTCAGTTTAGGATTACAAATGCAATACGGTCTTTCTCTAATCTAATACTCTTGACCACATTGTTTGGTTTGATAGTTTATTTATTCATGTCTACTATCCAATGTGATTCGTTTGCTTATATGATTACCTTGAATGTGAATTGGAACGCATTCCCAAATCTCATTCATACTCTGGCCAGAGATTTTAATCATATCATAGAGTATTCTCCCTCAAACCATTTGAAGGTTAGAGATCCATTGTTGCACATTCACTTGTCTCCATAACTAAGTGGCTTAACCCCAATGATGTCGTGGACACCCCGATGGGGTGACTTTGACATAATCAAAGATCAAGGACTTAACCACAAGACAACTGTGATGCCTCAGGTCAAAGGACTAATTTGCATTATCCCAACCATGAGTTCTCATGTGACATGAGTATGAGAACTCCTCGTTGATCGTGTTCAGTTGACTCATTCTCTATTGAGCACCTACGTACTTGTCTTGATGTCACACACACCAATGACTCGAGACTAGTCACTCTCCCTGAGAGAAGGCACAGTACGTACTGATCTTATCGGACTGTCAATGCCCAATTGGCAATCCTATGATCAGGAACGTTTAGGATGTGTCTACGAAAGAATGGTCTCATTAATCTAACTTCATTAGATTGCATTCTCCCAATCACATATTCCTTGGACTTTATCGTTTAAGCATATAACGTTTATATGAGACGGCTCAAACAATAATGTTTGCCCTTTATATGTAAACTAGATTAGTTTAACATGTGAAATGTCCGTAAAGTATCATCATATGATTGGCTTTAGGGCACATTTCCAACAATCTCCCACTTGCACTAGAGCCAATCAGCTTGTTCATCTGTGATGATTCCTCTTCTGTAGTCATTTCATAAATGGCTGAGTAGTAGGCCTAGGCAATGGATATCTATATGTTATCCATAGAAGCAACCTTGAGAATATCGACGTCACCATTATACATGATTCCCAATCATGTGGTTCAGTTCTCTCATATGAGTTCGGATCTTGATGAGACCTTGATTCCCTGGCTTGAGCTATCGCCCCATTAGTGTCATAGTGTCAGTACACTAGATACACTTTCTGGTTGGAACCGAATAGAGAGTTCATAAATGAACTTTCCCATCCAAACAACATTGTTGTAAACTTCTATATGGCAATATATTTTGCATTCATAATGGAACACACTAAAGTCATTACTTTAATGTTTCCATCCAAATATCTCTTTAGTCATAATAAAGGGATACCTGTTTATCTCTTCATTCATAATGAAGAAACATCCAATGATGGATTAGATTCATAATCTAATACATTTACGCTTCTATTACGTTACTCTAATTCTTCCTCATTCTTCGAGGAACCTATCCTTTAGTATTTCTTAAATACTTAAGGACTCACTTGACAGTTGCCATGGTTCTGATCCTGGGCTTGCATTGATATCGCCTTGTACCTTTCTAGGTACAACTCATATCAATGTTTTTCATACAATATGAAATACGCAAATCACCTTTCTGCGTATGCATAAAGGATTCGATTTACGCATTATTTCTTTGAGAGTCAAAGGGTACGTTCCCTTTGAGAAGAGCTACCTCCTAGTCTCACTAGAGTTGTTCTTCTGATTGAAGTTTATCATCATATGAGAAACTTCCTAGCATCCTTTTGTCTATTATTAGGGCATGATATAATCCAATTATATCCTAAAATCTATCATTATAGATTTCCATCCCATGTATATAGACTATGTCTCCCATATACATTCTATCGTTATAGAAAGTTTAAAGTCATAACTTTAACAATGAAGTATTCTTTTCATTTCCAAAATTAATATATCATACATATATTTAAATTTAGGAATATGATTAACTCCCACTAATCTTTTGTAAACCTAGTAAACAAAAGATTCATTTACATCTTTATGAGAAATCAAACGTTTTGATCTTTCTCTCATAAGACGCTTATGGCTCCCACTAGCTTGCTAAGATCCATGATGGTTGGATCTCTACAACTTACATGTTTTGTGATTCATAGTTTTAGACATATATATTATTAGGACTATCTTAATAATGGTTTCGGAAACCTATATGATGTCCAAACATTGAATCAACATTTAGTTGTAGCTAGCAATCTTCGAATTAATTGAAACTAAGACTACGTCAAAGATGGTTCCTTCAAAGTCAACCATTCTCTTTGATTGTAGTCACCTTAAGCTACCAATTAGCTATGAAGGTTTCATTATTTCGGGTCAAATGGTACTTTACCATTTCCTTGAGTATATATCGTATATACACTCAATGTAGTCATAAAGTTCAAACCATTCAACTGAGACGGTTTAAAAATCCTTCTTGACTACCTTGGAGCTTGTGGTATAGGAACTAGGTTGTTATATTTGTTGATTATCATCTTGTCTCTCAAAGAACCCATTCTTTTGAGTTCTATTCCTAGTTCATTTGCTCTAAGGCAAATCATATTGTAGGATTACAATGAACTACTCAACAAACAACATTTGTTGGTTGGTTTATAGAAGTGATATCCAAAGGTTAATTTAAGGATATCCACAAGATAATTTTTAAACAAATATTGCTTATTAGCACACAACCCCAAATCTTAACACAATTAAGATTTGTCTTTCTTTCCAACTACATCCTATGGAGTTATGAAAATTTTGGAAGATCTTCTAATTGACAATCATATTGTTTTAGAAGTATATATCCTATATATATGGGTAATTGATAACATCCAATGAACTAAATCTTATTCGAGTTCATTCTTCTCCTAATGGAGAAAATCATTATCTTATGATGCTAATTTCCTTGATATCTTTCAAGGAAACTCATCTAAAGTGTTACCTTTCCTTAGATCAAATCTAAGGAGGTAAGTACTTTAGACGTCTTACTCATCAACTTACATTTCTTGAATTCTTTGAAACCTTTTGCAAAGTATTCGGACTTGTGTTTATTCAAAATAAACTATAGTCCAACCGAGAGTGATCTTCGGTGAATGTCAAATAACATGAGTAGTATTATGTTGTGGACAAGTGCCACTAACATCTAAGTGAATTAACCTCAATAACTTTGTGATTCTTTCTTCTTTCCAAAAGAATAAAGATTCGAACATTTCGCCTCTATACAATTTTGACAAGAAGGTATTGGATCCGGATCTAACGATCCAAAGCATCCATCTATGACCAACTCGTAATTTATGTTTTAGAGGTATCACAACTCAGTTGGGATTAGTCACTATCTTGCAACCTTTTGGGTTTTAAGCATCATTATATTCTAAACAGTTAACGCTACCATATCGTCTCTACTATAGAGACAATCAATTAGATTACTATAATCCAATCATTGATTAATAAAGAACAATGTTTTGTCAAACAAAACATTCATCCATCTCTACTATAGTGACGGAATTAAGTTCCTTAAAATTGGGATGTAAAGACAATCTTTGGTTTTTCCAATTTCTTTGGTAGTTCATATGAGGAAGTTAGTACCATCTGCTTTCGCAGAGATCTATATTTTATTCACGTTCCGAATGTGAAGTACTTTCTCTTCTCTCATTAATCTTCTACTTCTTATTAGCCACACTTTTACAACGATTGTAAAACATAGTTACTAATACGAAATCAAGCATTCAAGTAAAAGAACCAACCGTTTTGAACTATTCAAAAACAATTTACAACACCTTCGAAAGATGTGTTCTTGACACTTGCAAGACATTTCTTGCAAATACCCCTTCCAATGTCCATCCTTTCATAAAGAAAGTTTGTTCCCTTGGAGTTAATTTTATCTTCTTCATTTGACTTCTCCTTTGACTACAATAGTCATGGTCCCTAAACTCCCACTATCTCTCTTGAAACCTTTTTCAATTGTGTTATACACATCAAACATTTTGGAGAGTGTGTGGTTATTGTTCACTACATAGTTTACAATAAACTTAGTGAACCATTAGGATAGGGACATAAAGGTGAAGTCCTAGCTTAGTTTCCGTCTCGTTAAGTGGTTTATCACTTCAACACTCAATGATTCAAAATCATCATAAGTCCATGTTGATGGACTATTTTTGTCAACCAACCATTATGTTCTAAACATAATTACAAACTTTCAAGAGTTGTTCAAGGCAACTCTTATTTCTTCATACAACAATTTGTAAGTGAAGAACTATGACACTAAAAGTGTCCTTGTCTTTATGCTAATCTTCGTAAGTTCCTTTGTTCATATAACGAAGGAATAAGCATTGGTTGTTTGTGTTGTCCTCTTCATGATAGACATTTCTAACATGTTCTTCCAATGATACATTATCAATAGGAAGATTGTGAGGATGAGACTTCTTAGGTACATGCACAATCCATTTAAGACAATCTTTGGGATTGTGTTACCAAGTCCGGAAACTAAAACATTCGGCTTTTCTTTGTCAAGTTTTGGATAGCGTTTGCAAATATATATTGGTAAACAAATACATAACGAATATAAATTGATTGATTTTAAGCCATTTGATTCGGGTCTTTAAATCAAATAGCACCACCCACTATTTTTGGCAAATTCCATATCCCTCATTGGAATTCGAGAGTTTTGGAGGAAACTCTTAGTAGGTTATAGGAGACTCACTATTACCAAGCCCACCTCACAATGATATGATATTGGCTAGCATTAATAATAATGAGAGAGTACGCTTACTCATTTGCAACTAATGCAAGTACCCATCAATTTGGCCTCTAGAGAATGTTGCCTCACAATGATATGATATTGGCGCCATTGCACTTAGTTAAGTCATTCCCACCATGCTTAGTTCGTGAAGGGGTTCAAGAATAGCCTCACGATGATACGATATTGGCCATCCTCGTTGCCTACACTCACCTCATCAAGTATGTATATAGACTCTTCCTGAATATAAGCATGCACTTTGTATAAGCATGCACTTTGTACTCCCCCATGATAGGGTGAAGCCGGTGTACAAGTCATAAACGATTGGAGCTACCACGGTGGAAGGCCACGAAAGAGTGTTCTAAGCACTCTCACGCTTTTCAACTTAATAATGGTTTGGTTGAGGGTTTTAGGTCTCATCACATAAACATATTCATTTTAATCTTTATTAAAACAATTTTGGTCCTATTACAACTATTGGTCCATTTGATTCAATTTAGTTGTATATAATACTCCCACTATACTTATAAAACGGTTTTTAAAGCAAGAGTATATGATACTACTAACATAAACTTTGCATTCATTTAATGGACTATATAGTTGCCTTAGGGCCATAGGATGACTATGAACCTTTGTTTAGATTCAACACGAGCCTAGTGTTGAATCTCGGACTAGGGATGGAGATTGATTTTAGTTACGCGTTTAATCACATTAAGGCGTGTTGTTCCCAGGGGCGTTGGACCCAACTACTCCATTTTCATGCATATCAAATAAAACAAGAAAATGAGTACTTTAAAGTAAAGGTGAGCTTATGCTCATTACAACATTTGCATAATTCAAATTACTTTAAAGTAAAGAAGAGCTTATGCTCTTTTACAACATTTGATCAAATCAAATTACAACCAAAATTAATCTACACATTCCCATGGTTCAAACAAATTTGAAACGGCCTATCACATAGCTCAATTATCGTCGGCTTAGGTTCATAATCACCCTTTAATTAATCAACACTTTAATTAATTAAATTGAATGCAACATTTTCATTTGGTTTTTGTATCCATAAAATTGATTTAAATGGAGCTAAATAAAATGAAAATCCAATTCTCATTTAAAGAGACAAAACAATTTTTGTTCCCTACTTAATTTGGGTCATCATGCAATAACCACAACTTTTTGGGCTATATTGCGAAACACAAACTTTTGGGGTCACTTTGTAAAAACACAAAAGTCCACTACTTCATGTAATTACAACTAGAACCCAAAAATTTCAATAAATACAAAAAACTTCATTAAAGGAGCAAAACAATTTGTCCTTTAATGTTTTTGGGCCTTAACGTAAAAACGTAAACTTTTGGGCCAAAGTGCAAATACACAAAAGTATCAAAACTTTATGTAATTGAGTAAAAGACCCAAAAATACCCTATTCTATTAGGGTGGCCGGCCATGATAAAAAAAAATAAGATTTTTACAAAGTTTTTGTAAGTGGGTTTTGTTAGGTGAGGTAAAGATGAAATATTTTGAATTTATGTCAAACTTTTAAAAAAGTTTGTCTACCATTATAGCCATTAATTGAATTTATGTCAAACTTTTAAAAAAGTTTGTCTACCATTAAAACCATTAATAATACTTTACCAATAATCATCACCCACTAAAATCACCCACTAAAATTAAACCAAAACTTTATGTAAAAACATAAAACTTTTTGAATCAAAACTTCAAAACTTTTTTTTTTTTTTTTGTTCTTGGCAAGAACTTCAAGAACATTGAAGAACACTCATGAAAACTCATAATAGCTCCATGAATGTTTTCACTCACCAAAACTCAAATTTTCACCACTCAAAAGAGGGCTAACATCCTAGGGTACTTAGGGGTTCCAAAAGTCACTTTAAAACCATTTTAACAAGACAAACATGAACCCAAAAAATCACCCTTTGGATTTGGCCGAATTTCCCCAAAAACATGGCACCAAATTTTAGCTCCAAAATTCATGCTCATATGAAGTACATCTACAACATTTGAGATGACAAATTTTCTAACAAAATTTACATTCAAAGAAACAAGAATAAAGCTTGTAACATATTACAACTTTTAAATCAAAAACTATGAACTACAAAACCCAAAATGATTCACCAACTACTAGACCTAGGCTCTTGATACCACTTGAAGGAAATTTTGTGAAAAACATGTTCATTTGAGCAACATCAATAGCATGCAATTAACAAATTAAAGGCGGAATCATGCTTACATGCACTCAAAAACAAAACATCAACCATGAAATTCAAAGCCTAGTAGATTGGTGAACCTTGACTCAACTTAAAACAACATTTGTTAGTTGAGAAATATTTACCTTTGTAGATTCCTCTTTGCATATGCAAAGGATAATCACCCAAGAGATAGGGCCTTCATTCCTTGCTTCTTAGCTCCATGGATTTGGTTAGAAGAAAAGGTTCTCCAAGTTCCCAAAATTGAGAACCTCTAAAGATTCTACACCAAGGTTAAATTGAAGAAGAAATGAGTGACCTAGAGGAAGTAAAATTGCTAGATAATTTCCTCTAGGGTGGCTGAATTTTTGGAGCAAAGAGAGCTTTTGTTCTCATCTTTTCTCCACAAAAACCCTAAGGATGAAATGGCTATAAAGTTGCCTTTATACCACCTCACAATGGAGTGGCAAACTTGCAATTAAGCCAAGTTCACTACCCTCCTTAATTATGGGCTAATTGGGCTAATTGGGCCTTTGTGAATCATTATTCATTAAGTTGTCATACAACTTAAGTCAATGGGCTTTGACGTTCGAAGCCCATTGGGCCTTAAGGTCCAAAAATATCCCGAGGTCTTTAACGAACTTATTCGTTTGATTAATTAACATATTAATTAATCATTGCCATAAATAATTAAACCATTTAATTATTCTTACTCATCTCCTTTGTTTCTTCAATCTCCACCTTACACGGTGTACGATACATTAGGTTCCTTTTAGCGAGGCAGTGGGCGATTAAAACCATTTTACATCGATTGTGAATTGAAACTTACTTTCAATTTTCCCTTTAGTGATTACACACGTTTAGGGCTTCCACAAACCATGAGTGACACCTAGCAGCATATCATGGCTACCCAAGCTAATCAGAAGAGGTAGAGAACCTATTCAGTTTAGGATTACAAATGCAATACGGTCTTTCTCTAATCTAATACTCTTGACCACATTGTTTGGTTTGATAGTTTATTTATTCATGTCTACTATCCAATGTGATTCGTTTGCTTATATGATTACCTTGAATGTGAATTGGAACGCATTCCCAAATCTCATTCATACTCTGGCCAGAGATTTTAATCATATTATAGAGTATTCTCCCTCAAACCATTTGAAGGTTAGAGATCCCTTGTTGCACATTCACTTGTCTCCATAACTAAGTGGCTTAACCCCAATGATGTCGTGGACACCCCGATGGGGTGACTTTGACATAATCAAAGATCAAGGACTTAACCACAAGACAACTGTGATGCCTCAGGTCAAAGGACTAATTTGCATTATCCCAACCATGAGTTCTCATGTGACATGAGTATGAGAACTCCTCGTTGATCGTGTTCAGTGGACTCATTCTCTATTGAGCACCTACGTACTTGTCTTGATGTCACACACACCAATGACTCGAGACTAGTCACTCTCCCTGAGAGAAGGCACAGTACGTACTGATCTTATCGGACTGTCAATGCCCAATTGACAATCCTATGATCAGGAACGTTTAGGATGTGTCTACGAAAGAATGGTCTCATTAATCTAACTTCATTAGATTGCATTCTCCCAATCACATATTCCTTGGACTTTATCATTTAAGCATATAACGTTTATATGAGACGGCTCAAACAATAATGTTTGCCCTTTATATGTAAACTAGATTAGTTTAACATGTGAAATGTCCGTAAAGTATCATCATATGATTGGCTTTAGGGCACATTTCCAACACATCCCACATTGACCATTCAAACCCTTGTAGCAAGGGTGATAGGCAGTGCTCCTGGAGAAGTCCAGTGATGGTTGATGGTACCGCCGCTTTAAAGAAAGGACCCAAGATTTGATGAGGGGTGCTCATGTCACTTTCGAACCGTATGGTTTTGATTGAACTTTGATCAATAATTTTCTGACATTGGTCACATTCCTTGGAAAGGTTGGAGATGAAAGAAGCCATTGTAAGGGGGTTAAAAAAAATGCGACACGAAATGAGTTTTTCTGGGTTGGGAGATTTGAAAACGAAGATCTGGAAGGAGGGGATGCACTAGAGAGCGATGGCAAGAATTTCAGAAAATTTGAAAATGTAAAGTACAAATGAGAGAATTTCAGTATTTATATAATGGTGGAAGGAAGGGCAATCGTTTGAAATTCAAAATGAAGGGTAAAATCGACCGAGAAATTCGCTAATCATTATGAACATTTAGAAAATCCAGTTGAGAAGACCGAGGGTTTCGTGTTTCGGGGGACGCACGATTGCGTGTGGCGGTGAGATTTATGGTGAAAGACGTTTTGGCGTCTGCACGATGCTGAATGGTTAGCAGATCAAGGTGGCATGGTTGTGTTCAGCAATAAGGTCATGATGGTATGACGGTTCAAGGAGCTGTACGTTTTAAACGTCATTATTACGGATTAGCTGTATAAAAGGATGCCACATGGTGTATTGGTTAGCAGGATCAAGATCGTGCAATCGTGCTCAATAAATGCGCCTTGGAAATAGAGTATTTGGATTTTGAGTGTTAATTTCGCTTCTTCAAGGTCGGAGCTCGACCAGAGGATTCAGGCCGAGGACCTCAGAAGCGAGGGGGCAATGTTTGGGCCCAAAATATCAGTTTGGGCCGAGTATAGAATTATTCTCGGCCCATAAGGCCTTACGACAGGGTTATCAGGGATCGTTTAGTTCTTGATCGGTTAGGTCGTGGGCTTTCAAACCTGGGTCGGTTAAGTCATGCTGCAAGACGAGTCGAATCCTGGTGCAATGAGGAGTCTCGGCAAGATTAATAACCCGGAAGTGAATCCGGCTCAATAAAGGACTAGGTTCACAATTATAGTGAAAATAGGACTGGTCGAGTTAGTTTTTGATCAGGAGAAGAAGTCCTAATCCGGGTAGGTTTTTAACTCGACCTTGAAGGTATCCGGTGCTATAAATAGAGGAGGATGTGCATCGTTCGAAGCCCCTCCAATTCAACACACAACTGCCCTGTGCAAATTCTCTCAACAACTTTGCGATTTTTATTTTCTCTTTTCGCTGACACATCTTCCGTTGGCATCAACAGCACTGTGAAAGCAACCGGTGATATCTTAAGTCGGCATAGATAGCTCTGTCGCCGTAGAATCAGGCGATCTCGTAGCATCTTCCGTTGGCATCAACAGTACTGCAGCGAGGACGATTGGTTACCTATCCAAGTCTCGGTCGAGAAGGATTTCCGAATCCTTATTGATTGAGGTCATCTCATTAGCCTTCTCGGCGAAGTGAGGTGTTACAGTTTACTGAGTTCGGCGCATTGCACGCCGAGTTATTTTATGATTGGATACTCTCAAGTGGGATTTAGAGTTCGACATTCAAACGGCCAAACCACGTTCACTATTAAGACTTATATTCGCTTGAGTA
Organism: Malus fusca; assembly: GCA_035220775.1. Taxonomy (NCBI): domain Eukaryota; kingdom Viridiplantae; phylum Streptophyta; class Magnoliopsida; order Rosales; family Rosaceae; genus Malus; species Malus fusca. The sequence goes on from CM069063.1 coordinate 17,790,974, forward strand.
TTTGTGCCCTTACACTTTGGTGTCGATTCGGCGTGAGTTTACTCTGACGAATAACATCACTGTGACCGAATCCGACGACAGCGATTCGTGAACTTCGTAAGAATAGTAGCCTTGTCTTTAGGTTCAAGAACCCAAGAGGCCGAGACGTGTTCCTTCCTCGGTCGCAATCGCAAGATGCAAAAGTCAGCCGCGCACCCAACGTAACATCAACAAATTTACTCCTCGGCCGAGCTTGGCCGACGAGTTGGCACGCCCCGCATTCACCGAATGACGTGGTTAGCTTATAGATTACTCGGCCTGCGCGCCACGTAGGCTTAGTAGTTTTTAGGGTCAACAGTTTGTTCATCTTCTGTCGAATTTCTATGCAAATATTTTTGAAGCCCAAGTGATTCAAATTTCAAATTTATGAGTAAATTGTAATGTGTGGGTGTAGACACCCAATATGACTTTTACATGGTGTTGCTATCTGGTTTTGGACAAAATTATAATGGGGACTGTCTAAATTTTGGTTTAGCTGCAGATGAAGCGAGATCAAAAGGTTATAAATTAGAGGTATAATTTAATTTTTGTATTTGATGTGTTTGTACCATACTTGACCAATCCCGAAACTACTGAACAGCGGTCAACGTTATACCGTCAAGGACCCAGAAGAATTTCCCTTTAACCAGGAGGCCAATCACAGCGCGACATGTGTCGACATCAGAAGCCAATCATAGCGCGACACGTGTCAACATTAGAAGCCAATCACAACACGACACGTGTCAATGTTAGAATGAAACTAGAAACTCTCTTCTATAAATAGAGATCATTCTCTCACAATATTTCCTAATGTCATTTGTACTAAATCATTCACTTGTACTCACTAAAGGAGAGCTTGAACCTATGTACTTGTGTAAACCCTTCACAATTAATGAGAACTCCTCTACTCTGTGGACGTAGCCAATCTGGGTGAACCACGTACATCTTGTGTTTGCTTCCCTGTCTCTATCCATTTACATACTTATCCACACTAGTGACTAGAGCAATCTAGCGAAGGTCACAAACTTAACACTTTCTGTTGTACCAAAGTCCTCACTGATTTTGTGCATCAACATGATGCATCGTTGAATTAATGAATACAACAGGAACATTGACTTGACATTTATGCTTTCGTTTTATTTTTTAGAATGGAAAACTGAATTTTGTGTGTTTATGAGTGTGTAAACTTTTAATTACAGTGGAAGTGACTGAAAATTATCGGAAATTAGTATTAAGTTTACACACCGAAAGAAATATATTGAAAATAGTATTATTTGGTAGAAGGAAAATTTGGTTTCAATTAAAGGATGGCAGGAGGAGAAGGAGGAAGACCTTTGGAGCAAGCACCAACTTGGGCAGTTGTCGATGTTTGTTTTGTGTTGGTTTCGATCCACATCGAATATTTCATTCATTTAATTGGAAAGGTTTCCTTTCACATGTAATTAGGTTAATTTCATCTTATGAAGTTATTTTTGGGTTTATTATAAATGCGAAATGAGGTATTTTGATTAAATTTTAATTGCACTCCTTCCAGTGGTTGACAAAGAGAAACAAAAGAGCTATCTATTAAGCTCTTGAGAATATCAAAGCGGAGCTTATGCTATTAGGGCTCCTATCTTTGCTTCTAACAATAGGACAAGACCGCATTTTTGATATATGTACATCGAAGGCTGTTGGGGCAACTTGGCATCCATGCAATAATAAGCAAGATGTCAGATCAGACAAAGGCAAAGATAAGAGTAGTGCTTCAGATGACTACTCCCGCCGAAGGATTCTCTCAGCCTTGGATTCAGTGGGGGGTGGCCGATGTGAGCTGCTAGATATGACAAATGTGCAACCAAGGTACACTGAATTGTCCATACTTTTAGTTTTTATAAAATACGACAAGTTGATATACATATATATAGAGAGCTGATACCTCTTGGTAATTCATGTTATTTTGTCAAACTGTCGTTTGGTATAACATTATGTAAATACTTTTATATAAATACCATGTACACACCATGCTTATAATACGTTAGGGAGTATGCAATTAGTATTCATATAGATGCTTATTCATGTTAACGATAAAAGCATCTGCTTTAAGTTTGTCCTCAAAACTTATGCTTTTTATGCTTATTAACTCGGTTATTGGTAAGGCTCTTCTAGAGGCAATGTTGGCATGTAGATGATGAAGGCAGAGGACCAAAAGGCATTGGCTGTTGGGATAATTGGTCCTCCGAATTCCCGGGAAGTCTGCGATCACTATTTTTATGGTTTGTTCTTAAATTTCTCTTTTCCTCATTTAATGGGATAAAACTTTGTTGTTGTTCTTATTCTTAAATTTCTCTTTTACGATTGCATGTAGAGACATTACAATTTTTAGTCTTTCATCCCTTGCAAGCACTGTACCATTTTGACCAAAACTTTCTCTATACTCTCCCCTTTTGACAGCCTTTAATGAATCGCCATGAGGTTTCATTTCCCGCTTTTTATCAGTTCTATTTGCATCTTTTTTTCAAGCCAGAAGAGCGGACTTCATACAGTACTGTGGAGTCAAAAATATTCACAAGACGACACATGGATTTTTGGATAAAAGAGGACAAAAATACCTTTGAGGCATACCGAGATTCCTACGCACGAGCAGCAGACAATCATCCGTTAATCAAGTCAAAAATGCCCAAAGAAGGTAACAAATAAAAGTTATTTCATCCATATACTCCACAAGGTAACCATTCCAAACATTCCATTTAAATTAGATTAATTGGTGAATTAATGGAATTTTCCCCTAATTAATCCATTAAATCACCAATTAAATGACCCATTATGCCAATTAATCCCCCATTACATAACCCATCACCCATGACACACCAAAAGGAGCCCAAAAGGGCCGGCCACATCTTCTAAAAATGGGATTGGTCATTCTCTATAAATTAGATCCCATTTTCTCTAAAAAGACCTAAGTTGATACTCTTGCAAAACTTCCAAAAATTCTCTAAACATTTTTTCTCTCTAAATTCTAACTTTGGCATCGGAGGTTCTTGGACCAAAGCCCATTCATCGTGGGCGCGTGAGGCTCTTGGCCTTGACTTAAGGTGTTAATTGTTTTGTAGGTGCAATTTTGTCCAAGAATAAAGCGGCGGAAATTTGCATCCACAAGTACAGCATGAGAGAAAAACCTATTTACAACCAATTTTTTTCAAAGGACCATAGATTACTTTATAAAGGTATCTTGATATCTCATATAATTCGTAATGAATTTCAACTCACAATTGAAAAGTTGTATTGAAAGTTGTATTGGCTGTTTCAACTCATAGATAGTTTAAAGTGTTTATGATGTAGGTGACTGTAATGTATATTGGGTAGACAGTTAATGAACGCCTTCAAGAGCATTCTGATTGGTCCTTATGTATCTATTTAGTATCTAACTATACAACTTTCTTTTGTATGATCCTATACTGTATTTCTTTAATGTTGCACTAGATTTAACCTTAGTTTTTTGACTAATGTGTGATGGTGGATTTGCAGTGCTTTTGTATGATTCATAGCTGTTGAGGATCATAGCAGCACTTCGTTTTGATTTGTAAACAAACTATATATTTTATCTTTGTCTTGGGTTACAGTATAATGTTTAACGATTGAATTTGTAAGACGGTTTAGCAATTTTTTTAGACGTACTATTCTTGCCAGATCCTCAAGTATTATGCCGCCCTTTTCTGTGTTTTTCCTCTGTGTAGTAGGCTAATTACTTGAAACTATGATATTGATGACACAATACGATCTACAAATGAATGTTTCTTATAACTATCCATATATAGTAAGCAAAGTTTGACTTCATTGATTCTTGAGAGCTTTAATGAAAAGGGCTTGGATCCAAAATATTTTAACAAAAAACCACCCTATAGTTTTCTTTAACCAAAAGCATCTCAAAATTAACCATAAGGCTAGGGCTTTCAAATTCTACATGGGCTGGATTATAGAGCTCAACATGGATAAATTTAATTCCAAAAGTACCCCTAATAGTAGAAAACCCTCCAAGGTCGACTAGAAGATCGCCTACGATTCCAAGCTCTGCTCCCTCAACGAGTATGGCCAGGTCCTCATTGTCGCCGCCGACAACGTCAGCTCCAAGCAGCTCCAGAACATCCGCGAGAGGTTGCGCGGAGACTCCGTCGTTCTAAAGAGGAAAAACACGATGATGAAAAGGTCTGTTAGGATCCATGCGGAGAAGACGGGCAACAGTGCCTACCTCAACCTCGTCCCCCTCTGTGGTACGTTCTTTGGCTCTATTTGTGGTTGCTGATTTGTTTGTATTCGTTGGTTTTCTGATTTGTTGTTGTTTTTGGGATTTAGAGCAACGTCGGTCTGATATTCACAAAGGGTGATTTGAAGGAAGTCAGTGAAGAGGTTGGCAAGTACAAGGTAACCGAATTCGATTTCCTTTTTCGTTGTTCGAATTCATGATATAATCAATTTTAATGCGTTTTAGTTGTTGTAGTGATGTAAGATGCTTATTGTGTCATAGGAAACTATAATATGTAATTGTTTGTTGTGTAGATTTCAAATTGGTATGAAATTTAGTGTATTTATGATCAATGCGAAACCCAATTTGTTGAATTACCCGTAAAAGTAAAATTATGAAGGTTCTGCTGTTTTTGAATGTTTTTAATTCAACAAGATCCTTTTCAAATATGATTATGTACATGGTTAAGAATTTGGTGTCCAGTGCAGAAAGAACCTCATCTGAGGGTGCTTTTGATAAGGCCTACGGTTTGCATCCTCAAGGACCATTCGCAAAAGCATATGGAATGTTCAGGGAGTGCATCCGGAGAAGGAGTATCATCGGCTATGCCAACATTTGGCAGTAGTTGGGTTGAACATCGTAATGATTTGGTGACAGCTTTGAATATGTTTCTCTCTCCTTCTGGTTTTGCTACTTTCAGAGCTCCTGCTGCTTGCTTACATGTACCTATATCCATTTTTCCGATTAATGTACTGTGTTTAATTGATCAGAGACATCCAAACCATCTTTTTTATTTATTTATTTATTTTATTTGTACAAACGAGCCGTTACAAATGATTATAAATTTGGAAATGTTGTAAAATCGACAGTGTGCAGTAGAATGAATAAAACAAGACACAAAATTTTAGAGGTTCCTCTACAGTCAGTGTGACTGGAGTATGTCCTTGGAGCAACAGTGGTGCTTTGATATATAACCTGGAATAATAAGATTACAAAGATAACTCTATTTTCTCCTCTCCTCTCTTCTTCCTCTCTCTGTTGTGAGGCTTGTCGCTTCTCTCCCATTTCTCTGCACTGCCGGGCCTATCTCTCATCTCACTTCTCTCTATTCTCTTCAGTTTTTTTTTTATTATTATTTTTTATTTTTTATTTTATAAGAAGCATGATCAAAGCATGTACATCTTTTTGTAGTGGAACAAAATACTGGAGGACAACTATTATTCCACATATAGTTGAGTGGACATCCACTTACTTTACAACACTCCCCTTTGAATGACCACAATTTTTCGATTGACTCATTAAAATCTTGATCGGTTTTTGGATGCTCCCCCTGATTTCAAATCATTTAGGCTGATCGTTGATCCTTCTGCTTCAGTCTCTTAGTGAGAAGAGTTGCCGAAAGAGGTGTTTTACTTGTTGTTAATTTTCCACAGGCTTGTTCTTGAACTGGGCTGGAGGGCCTTCTGGTTTCCTCCAAAAGTCTGAATTTACTTCATTTATCTGGAGCTAAATTTTATTCAAGGGTGATGGACACTTGATCTTAAATCAAACTTATGATTTCTTCAAGGATCTTAGAGGCTTGATCTTGAATGAAATTGGACCATGAGGAGCTTCATGTGGCAAGTGATCTTCGACTTTGTCGAGGATGAATCAATACGTGTCATTTTTGCTTGCCTTATATGTTCCCATTGCATAAGTGGTATTTTCCCTGGTTTTCCCCCATGCATGTGTGGCATCTTCTCTTGTAGGATTTGTCCACTGATGCAGGAGTGGAATGCAACCCTTGCATTTGAATGATTCATCACTTCTTGGTGACTCATCCATGTGTGGCAACTTCAGTGTAAATAGCCAACATCATATCAACAGTTGAAGATGAGTACTTGAGAGTAATGCAAGGCAAGCAACCAGGCAAAGATTCCGGGCAATCGGTTCCTTACCGGAAGTTTGAGTGGAGGTTTCGACATATTGCTTTATTTATCCTTGTCTTTGCAGGTAAGAACAAGGACAAAGGAAATGACATGGAGAAAGCATGATATGAGATACTCTTGCTCTGGTGTGACTTGTTTTAAAGAGGTATTCTCAGAGAGAAAGAAAACTAAGTATGTTGAGATGTTTGGTTGCAGATGCATTTTCGGCAATGAGAGAGAGTTAGGAGTTTTGGATGTGTGCCTTGCCATTGAAGATGAAGGTTGACATATATAGGATTTCCTAATAGTAGGTAGTGATGTGGATGTGGCTTTGTCATCCACGCTTGTCGGCAACAGTGTTGTAGTTGGAATAGTGAAATTCACGCGTTTTCAACTCCGTCAGAGATTTTTTGACAAAATTGCACGTGATATCCAAAAAGCCGAGATTGCGTCTGAAAAATGTTGACTGACTTTATGCAGGGAAATTCGGCTTTTGAAATTTGGAGAGCAATGCCTCTTCGATCTCTGAACAAGTGGCTCTGTTGCCTCTCATTTTATAAAGGTATCAATTGTATTCAAAATGCACACTTTGAAGATTTCCCGCCTGTGAAAATTGTCTCTGCTGTATTTATGAGATTTCACTATATCCAACCATTTTCTTTCATCAATTTTTGAAAATGGTTTGCCCATCTAACATTTGCTTAGATTTGAGTCTTAGGACTAATACAGGCGAGCTGCATCAGGATAATATATGGCGCTCGTCTTTCTTATCTTCAAATGACCCCCTTACAGTTGGAGATTCTGTGATGAAGAATAACATAACCGCTACAGTGGTAGCTAGAAATCTTTTCACTCCAAAGGATAACAGAATCCTTTTAGAACGGTCTGATGAGTTGGCTGTTCAAAACTCCTTGGTTCTTAATGTTCAGTGTGCTGGCTCCGTTTCCAATATAGGCCAACACCTACTTGCTCGAACTCACCAAGTTGAATCATTGATAGCTGAGGTGGCAAATCTTAAACAAGAGATCAAAGGGCTCAAGCACGAGAATAGAGTGTTACACATGCTTACAAATAATTACTCAACGAGCATGAAAAGAAAGCTTGACCAGCTGCTGGAATTCGAAAGTCGGACTCAAAGTGACAATCAGAGATTCGATGCTTTATTCCAAAGGCACCTATTGCCTTCGTCATCCGGAGTTTTACCAAGTATTGAAACTCCAAATAATCAACCTCTGGTGCCTCCCCCTTTTGGGGTACTTCCGAGTACTGAGGTTTCACATGATCAACCTTTGTGAAGGCTCCCTCATGTTTTCATATGTATGTACATGTCTGTAATTTTTCAGAGATATCAATATAAAAGCTTTATTTCATTCAATGTATTGTGTCAAATACATTAAAGCATATACTTCACTAAGATGTGGTACTTCTGGACCAAATATCAATTCATCTTCTCCCTCACGAGGATGAATGATTTTTCTTATTATCTAAATATTAATAACCACTTGAGTTTTCAACTCATGATCTTCAATCCAAATGATTCTTTAATATCATAAACATCATGGATAAGGTTCGTGTTGGCATATTGTTCGATCTGCAGTTCGAGACAATATTTCTCTCAACACTTTATCATCTTTCTTGACTCTTCAGGAGAGTTCTAATTTAATGTCATTGACTCTTGCAAGAGATTTTAGTATGTTACAACAATATCATAATGATAGTACTCACTAAGGCAATTTATAACATCTATTGGTATTGAGTACATATTTTATGCTTTACCCTTCGGGGGCTTACTTCTAGCAATTTGAATCCTTCAGGGATTTTCTACACTTCATGACACATTTTCCTTTGGAATTTATACAGAGCAACTTGCTCCCATGTATAACTGAGGGATTTACTTATGGAGATATGATATGGGCGACTCACAACCTTTCGTATATAATTCTCCATTCATATGAACTCGTTTACAACCTTGTGTCATATCATGTGAGTATATTTCACTGTATTACAAATGCCTGTATGTAACCTCATTGGTTCAACATATTTTGGCTATTTGTATTGCATTCAAGTATATAGGTACATTTTTTCATGTTCTTACAAAATTGTAATGGAATTGCCTTTCTCTATTTTGGCCAATAATTTTGTTGACGAAAAAAAACGGGACTCAATATCAATACAACTCATTGATGAATTTAGTAGCTACTTATAAAAAACCAAAATCACCATTGGTTATCATCAATCCGTGATCCCATATTCTCATGTGCGATGCATGCATAAAAACTTTTCATTTCTTTTGGATATTCATTGCCTCTTCAAGGGCATTACACTATCTTTTCCAGGATAATTGTAATTTAGAGAATGTGGATCATAACCTCCTCTAGAGCGTTATAGAGCTTGGATTTTAATCTCCACTTCCTGGAGTTGAGTCATTTGGAACCTATACGTCTATCATGCTTCATCCATGAGACATCAACATTCCCATGTCCGCGGATTGTTGTATATCCATGCGGCGACTGTCATGCTTCTGGCATGCAACAATTATGCTTCAGGAATACAATAGTTTAGGAGTGCCATATTCTTCCTCTTTCGGAAGACTAAATCTTTTTTGAGTTTGAGGGTCTGCCACGCTTCAGGCGTACAACAGATAATTATTTGCTGCCTCATTATATTGTCCAACAGGGACATTAATCCTTGTAGGCATATTTGCAGCAAGTGTATGTGATTTCATCACTTTCGTTGCATCATTAAATGCATCTGGCATTTGATTGGCATCATTCAATTATTTTTACTTCATTTTCATGTTGATTGCTTCGTGAATCAAAATAAGACAAATTCTCTTCGTTCTTTTGGAACGGTCTTTTCTCATCATTCTTCTGGAATGATATTTTCTCATCGTTCGTCTGGAACGGTGTTATTTTCTTCCCCTAACAGCGGGAAATTGTCTTATCAAAATGACAATCTGCAAACCACGCGGTAAACATATCCCCAGTCAAGGGTTCTAAATATTGAATGATATATGGTGTTCAACATCAATGCCCAATCCGCGATGATGCCTCATTTCAGTACGTTGTGGCAGTACAATAGGCACATAGACAATACAACCAAAAACTCGTAAATGTATAATGTTTGGCTGGTGCCCAAACAAGAGTTGTACTTAGAAGTATTGATGGTTGACAACATGTCTCAACCAAATGCATCATGTAAAATTTGCATGTTCCCATTTGGAAATTTCGTTTTCATGAGCAGAGCAGGGGTAATCAATTTCATCTGCTTAATAAATAATTCTGCTAAACCATTTTTGGTTATGGACATGAGGAATATAGCGTTCAACATCAATGTCCAGTGACATGCAATAATCATCAAAACTTTGAGATGTAAACTCTCTAGCAAACATGCATTATATTATCATTTACATAAATCAAGAAACATCTGGTCCTTATTTAATAGCCTATGGATTGGGATCCTCATGGCCTTTATTACAATTAAGTTGTGGCACTTCGGCTCTTCAAACTTAAGGTACTCATCAAGGAACTTCATGTCCAATCTTGAGGATCTAGGGACTTCATGCATGATCTTTTTGCATGATGGAACTTCGGGTCCAATCATTTTATGTGATGAGGATCAAGAAACTTCAAGTTCTTATCTGATCAAGGAACTTCGGGTCCAGTATGTACTCATTGTAACAAAAAGAAGTACAATAAATAAATTAAAGCAATAGGTAGTAATTCCAGCCATGGTAAATAAATTGCTTTTAAGTAAATAAATCTTGTGACAAGAGCTTTGATTCAGCACCATTCACATAAATATCAAAGCTTTAAAGCAAATGGCGATAATTTCATCCACTGTAAATAAATTGCTTTAAATAAATAGAACTTGTGATGGGGTTTTAAACCAACACCATGCACATAAATATGACAAAACAGAAAATGCAATGATTAAGTCATCATCTTGTGCTTTTTCATTTTCTTGGTTTGCCATTTCTTTTGTTTCATCCTTTTTATTTTTATTATTATTTCACAGTTCTAAGTCATTTTAGTTACTTAGGAAATAATAGTAACAATAAGTTCCAATTAGTGTTCCTCCTCCGTGAGTTTCGAAAAAGTTGAAACGGTTCTCATAAGTTTTGGAGTCAAGAGTGTCTACAATGTATGAGAAGATCAAACCGTTGGATGTAGCTCAAATTTTAGTATGATATGGATAAGAGGATACCGAACAACTTTCGTGAAGAAACAATTTTGATCTGAGCTACCTAAATGAAGTTTTGGTACTCATAAGTTGCATGTCCAATTTTCTGCGGAAATTGGAAATTGGTTTGGTATTTTAGACATCTGCAACGATCGCACCGTTGGAATTTTCTGAAAATTTGATATGTTGTAGGTATTGGGCGGACGAACAACTTTGAAGAAGAAACTATTTCGATCTGAGGTCTTCAAGTTGGAGTTACGAGGTTGTTTACATGGCTTTTAGATTCTCTACGAATTTTGAGTCTGTACTATTTTGCTTCTGCAAAGGATGATATACAATCATACAACAACATATATATATATATATATATATATATATATATATATTTGCTTTAGGAAAATCAATAGTACAAAGATTTTAAGATGAAATGAAAAGATTTTCTTATCTTTGAGATTTCAGGAGACAGATGTGAACATGATTTGTGACGTTGTGCTGATAACGTGTTGTAAAATCGATGGTATGTGCAGTGGAATGAATGAAACAAAACACAACATTTACGAGGTTCCTCTACAGTCAGTGTGACTGGAGTATGTCCTCGGGGCAGCAGTGGTACTTTCATATATAATCTAAAATAATAAGATTACAAAGATAACTCTATTATCTCCTCTCCTCTCTTCTTCCTCTCTCTGCCGTGAGCCTTGTCGCTTCTCTCCCATTTCTCTGCACTGCCGTGCCTATCTCTCATCTCAGTTCTCTCTATTCTCTTCGGTTTTTTTTTTTTTTTTTTTTTTTAATAAGAAACATGATCAAAGCATCTACATCTTTTTGTAGTGGAATAAAATAGTGGAGGACAACGATTATTCCACATATAGTTGAGTGGACATCCACTTACTTTACAACAGGAAATGATTTCCGTACTATCATTTTTCCCTTCCTCTGTTGGATTCAGGACAAACATGACATATTTGAAAAGTCATGTTTCAATCTAAAGTTCAAAGTAGCATGACAAACTGAACACAAATATTATTACTCTTTTTTAAATAGAATATTGATACTATAACTATTTTTCAAACTGAACACGGATATTATCATTATTTTTTAAACTGAACACTGATATTATCACTATTTCTTAAACTGAACACTGATATTATTATTATTTATTAAACTGAACAATGACTATTTCTTAAACTGAACACTACCAATTTCTTAAGCTGAACGCTGATACTATCACTATTTCTTAAACTGAACATTGATACTATCACTATTTCTTAAATTGGACACTGACTATTTATTAAACTAAACACGAATACTATCATTATTTCTTAAATTGAACACCGATGCTGTCCCTATTTCTTAAACTGAATATTGACTATTTTTTAAACTAAATGCTGACTGTTTATTAAACTAAATGCTGACTATTTCTTAAACTGAACACTAACTATTTTTTAATATGATACTATCACTATTTCTTAAACTAAATACTAATACTATCACTATTTCTTAAATTGAATACTGACTATTTATTAAACTGAACAAGAATACCATCACTATTTCTTAAACTGAACACCGATGCTATCACTATTTCTTAAACTGAACATTGACTATTTCTTAAACTGAATGTGGACTATTTCTTAAACTGAACACTAACTATTTCTTAATCTGAACGCTGATACTATCACTATTTCTTAAACTGAACACTGATACTATCACTATTTCTTAAATTGAACACTGACTATTTATTAAACTGAACACGAATACTATCACTATTTCCTAAAATAAAAATTGATTATTTCTTAAAACTGAACATTGACTATTTTTGAACTGAACACGGATATTATCACTATTTCTTGAATTGAATAGTAGTACTATCACTATTTCTTAAACTAAATACTGACTATTTCGTAAACTGAGCATTGACTATTTCGTAAACAGAACCGATTATTTTTTAAACTGAGCTGACTATTTTTTAAACTGAACATTAACTATTTTTTAAACAGAACACCTACTATTTCTAGAACTGAACACGAATATGATTATTTCTTAAATTGAACTTTGGTACTATTACTATTTCATAAATTGAATATTGACTATTTCGTAAACTGAATATTAACTATTTCGTAAACTAAATATTGATTATTTCTTAAATTGAATATTGAATATTTCTTAAATTGAACACTGATACTACCACTATTTCTTAAATTGAAAATGAACTATTTCTAGAACTGAACGCGGGTATTATCACTATTTTTTAAACTAAACACTTGTACTATCACTATTTATTAAACTGAACACTAACTATTTTTTAAAGTTGAACACCGACTATTTACTTTCTTTCGCTTCTTCTCTAATCTCATGCTCCAACTCAAACCTAGAACAAGAACACCCATATATATGTAACTAAAATTTCCTTTAATTATGATCATGGCAATTGTGATACAATTTTTTGCAGGTCCTTGAATTCTTTGTTTCTTTTTGTTTGTTGGTTTGGCATGTTCACTAATAAGTAGATCCCACTAAACATCCAAACCCATATTTTTTTCAGTTTTTTAATTTATGCAAAGTTAAGACAACCAGCTTGCAACAATGTTATAAAAATTGGGGAACTAGACCTTACACATTAACCAAAGAGCCAAATTACTATAGAAATTCGACACAGGGAACAAGATTAGTGTTGTCAAATGCCAATTAAAAAAAAAAATTAAAACTGGAATTTTGGACTGAGTGCGAGTGGAATTCCAGATTTCCAAAGGGGAAGGGACAGAAGGAACTTGAAATAAAATTGGTAATTTGATGTAACGTGTGTCATTCCCTTCTTTCCTCCTCCTCAATGTCGCTTCTTCAAAGGCCACAAATCTCTGTCGACGCACACGAAGGCCCCGGTAATGTCAAAGACCACATGGGAATAGCAGCCAAGTCCCACCACTTGGAGTGGTCTATTGGTATCCCAAACGGCTTGGGAAGATCTGGTAGCAAGAGGAAGAAACCCGAGGTCATCATCAGGATGCTCTGCATGCACAACCATTTAATTGAGGATACACCAGGAAGGATATACATGATGGGAAAGAGAAGAGGAAGCTTATCAAGCATTTGAGTGTATCTCATTACCATGATTCTAGCTCCTGTTATAATACCCATTAGGAAATTGGGAACCAGAGAAGCTACAACCATCATGAGGCTCTCTATACACATAATGCGAAAACTCCGGTCGAAATTTCACCAGATAATAAGAGTGATTGCAACCAAGCAGAATATGCTGGAGGTAAGGGCGAAACATGATCTTCTTCTTTCCATCTATGTTGGTATTCAACACAAGCAGAATATGCTGGAACTCCTCATCTGTGAATATGCTGGAACTCCTCATCTGTGAATTGACGGCTCTTTGTTCTATGTAACTCTGCTCGCGTGTGTGTGAGTTGCTGTGAGGGCAAAACTGAAAACTCATTGTTTGGGCCATTATAATTGGACTGATTAAATATTAAACTTTGTCATAATCATTAAATAAAGTTAGTACATGATTTTTTGTTAACATTTAAAGTTTTCAAGCCCTTATTATTAATTTTCCTTTGATTCTTAGGTACTACGTCATTTTAGTTGCTTTGTATGGAAACTATTTATGTCTGTTGCGACTAATACATTCCAACGCCTGCAGCACGGGTACATTTTCTAGTTCTGCCTAACAAACACTAGGGACTCACTATTCAAAGTCTCCGCTGCCTATGAATTTTCCACCAAAGACTAATTGGTGTGCCAAGACTTCCACAGCTATAGTAATTGTGTTGCCAAAAGCAAATAAGTCTACAGTCTAGTAGGGGTGGGTTCAAAAAATTGAAAACTGAAAAAAACCAAAAACCGAACCGAACCGAAATCAAAAAAGCAGAACAGAACCGAATTCTTTTGGTTCGGTTCCGTTTTAGTGATTTAGAAACCGAACCAAACCGAACCAAACTGAATTAATTAAATGAATTTTTATTTAATTATTTGTTTTGGGTATTATTTTCTAAACCCAATTTGTAAGTTAAAATGTGCTAAACCCAATGTGTTGCCAAATTTTAAACTCAAAATATTAAAAAAAGGCCTATAAAAACTCTAAACCCTAACCTATTATTTCTCCCCTATATAAGGTTTCGGAACCAAACCTCATCCTGAAGTACCTACATCCATCTCCATAGCAATGTCTACTTCTACCCTAGCTTTCTTTTCCAAATCTATTCTCATATAACATATAATAGAATCCATAAACATTTATTTCAGATAGATTACTTGGATAATTTGTGATGGAAAAGAATCCAACACACACTAAATAAATCCACCCACGCATTACTTTAACTAATCAAGTTGTCAACATGCAAAGCAAACTCTTTGAACAACATCATACAATTTAACTTTTCTAAGTCATTTGTACGATTTTTGTGTTGTGAGGTTGATGGTTTGGACTTTGGAAGACTTGATTGATGATTTTAGTTCAACTTTAAATGTTTATTTTCATTGCATTTGATTCTAGTTAGAATGCTTATGATATTATTGTGGTGGATATGTTAAAATTTAAAATTTCAATGTTTTTCATTTTTTGAAAAAAAAAAACAAAAAACCGAAACCGAACCGAAAAAAAATGAACCGAACCGAACCGAAATTTCGGTTTGGTTTCGGTTTTGACAAAAAACCGAACCGATTTGAACCGAAATCACCCCTACAGTCTAGTACCAGCTAATCCCAACTTGTAATTGTGTTGCCAATTGCCATCTAGAAAATTGATTTTCCACGAAAATTGTGATTTTCCATGTAATGTATGCGCTTGCTGAAACAAGAAAATTGAAAAACTTCCCTGACAAGTTTTGTTTCACACACACACACACATATATATATATAATTTTTAATTTTATTATTATTAAAAAGAGTGAAAGGTTCTGAAACTATTACAATAATTTAAAGAATAAAAGAGTTTTGAACTCGGGACGTATGGGTGTGCAACCATGCTTGTGACAAGTTAAAATATGCTACAATTGAAACTGCGCTCAGAACATGTTTGATGTTTTTTATTCGGTTCACATCGATTTCGACATCCATGTCACAGCACTTTAACACATTTTGGAAGAACATTCACCCTCTGCAGTGCACAGAAATACTTGAGAATCAGCGCTGAATAAATCAGCGGGTGTCCTTTTAGTTGTAAACCGGAACGTATTCAAGATAATTCGGTGTCTCGGAAGAACCCTAGCATCTAAGTTACACATTCCGCATTCCTGAGAAGTCTTTGAAATGTGACTCTAATTGTCATGTTTTTTACGTGAAGGATCTTGTAATTTTGATGGACTGCAAACATATATAGGAGAAAACTCCACTTTCTTGGTTATTATTCTCCATCTGGGAGGAATATAAAAAAACAAAACGTTGGGAAATAAAATACATGATCAACTTTTAAATTACTATAAAAGAGAGTTTATTTAATTCAAAAGTAGTCGTATTCCAGATGATACAGGCCCTCATGCCTTTCTCTCCCACACGGCATAATCCTTTCCGGAAGTCGAAACTTGGAAGTTTGGAGGTATAAGTTGGCCTAAATCCATCTTCGGACCAATCTTGACTATGATTTTCTCATCTATGGAAGCTACATAGACATCTGCATCGGCTGCTAGAATGCGCAAGGCACTGTCGGGTTTGATCCCATTTCTCGATCTGATTGCAGTGAGTTTAGAGATCTCCTCTTTCAAGCCCCAGTCAAAGAAGTGATCATAAAACTGTCACAAAAGATTATGAGGTAAACAACTTTTAAGCGTGGACCATAGGTATCAGTTATAAATAAGTTCACCAGAGCAATAGCAAGAACGCAAATGCTAAACAGTGAGTGCTTGACTCTGCCTCAATTCTCACATTCTTTCATATTTATATAGATTGGAAACAAATTCATTATAAAGAAGGATGGCAATGTTATAGCTTGAGAAAAACGTAAATAATACCATACGCAAAACTGACGCAATTGCTGACACTCTCTAGTACAGGTGGGCCCTACATCATTTGTATATGGGGGCCAGCCTTTATAAAAGAATATGTCAACAATGATGTCGGGTTTGCATGCCTATAGCATTACTCAAAGTTAAATGAAAGTGTACGAGCTTACTATTGATGGGATCCCTGGATGAGTGAGAATGTAAGCATATCCCTGCATGACCTTATCAGATGGAAATGGCCACAAATGTTGTGTGGAACCTGTATCATGATTGTCAATGAAAGTTACACTATTTCCTGGCTTCACTCCGATCATCCCTGGAGCGCCACCATTCGAGTCCTTCAGCCTCCAAAGCTCCCCTTGGACTGCAGCTTGAAGTATCCCTTTAGTTGTAAAATCAAATGCTGTAACACCTCCTCCAGCGCTCTCCACCCATCCGACTAGCGCTTGTCGATGTGCATCTTGATCTGGGTTCGGTTTTCCATCACTTCCATAAGAAAGGGAATTCCAAAGTTCCCCTACTGCGAAATTTGGACTTGTATTTGTCATATACAGCTTGGTATATTCAGGAGCATATCCCTTAACAAAATCAAATCTCCAACCGCTGAACCCGATTTCAGTCTTTAACCAATTCATCCAATCCGAGAGCTCTTTCTGAACCCTTGTGTTTTTGTGGTCAATGTCAGGAGCACCACCGAAGTCCTCTCCAGTGTCAGGGTTTCCCTTGCCATCAGAATATTTTGTATCATCGCCGCAAATAAGAGACGGCCCCCAATCAAGGCGATCATCGTCAGTTCCTCCTTCAAGATGCACCATATTCCTCTCTCGTCTTGCTTCTCTGCAGTTCTGTGGTTTATAACTATATCTGCCACAGACTGTATCCCACTGTCGCGGTACGCGCTTACCAGTGACTTCAATTCATCTTTGTTTCCAAATTTTGAATTGAGATCATAAAGCCTTCCCGGCATGTATCCTTAGGAAATATATGAGATGAAGCTTCAGGACAATATTGTCATATAAGGGTCATACAAGACTATTCTTTTGAAAGTAAACACCTAATACCGGACTTCGCGTACTAGTTCGGAGATCATATTCTAGCTCAAAAACTTTAAACAAAATCTGGTTTGGACTAATGACAAAGTTCAAAAGAGAGTTTACAGTTTAGGACATAGAAATACCTTCATCTGAAGCAGCATGAGAAGATGGAGGAAGCCAAACATGTGTGATTCCGGAACTAGCTAGGTCTTGTACAGACTGCTTTAAAATGTTGTACCATCCTCCCTTCCTGCTTGATTCCCAGTTGAACCCCTGACCATCAAAGACCCGAAAACACGTTAGTCCTATTGCGAGAGAGAGAGAGAGAGAGAGGTAAAGTATTCATATAAATACCTGAAAGAGGATCTGTGAAGCAGTGAAGTTGGGTGTGAGAAGGATGGAGAGTAGGAAACAGATGAGGGGAACGATTCGAGCGTTCATGTCTCCTTTGAGCTTGAATTGCTTTGTGAACGTTATGGTTCAATACTGTTTTTCAACGTTATATAACAAGATGGCGGGTGTGAAAACTTGACTGTTATCTGGCCCAAAAGAGGTGCAAATTTGACTTTTCTGGCAAGTGATTTGATTTGTAAGGAAAGAAACTAAGGATAATGATCCAACATGGGAGAAAAATCTTGGGAGGAAATCTTGACTATTTTGGTAAGTGGAAAGCTGACTGCTACTTTGCCAAAAGATGTGAAAAAAACTTCGACTGTTTTGTTAAGTGAAATCCCGACTGTTCTGTTTAACTGTAACCCTGACTGTTATTTTTCCTAAAAAACGATGATTAAGGTTCCGTTCCTACTCCAACGCGGATCATGGACCATTAGTTAAGCTTTCTGTGTGCTGGTTTGCGAAGTTAAAAGTGCAGTCTGCTGCATCTGCTGCTTTCACGCATCAAATTTCAAGCAAGAATGCATCGAAGTTCAATTGAATAGAGAAAGTTGAATGGTATTTTCAGAGATACAAGCTTCCGTGTGTGAAAGCTTTAGCAATGCCGCTAGCGTTACTAAAGTTTGTTTGTCAAGTAAAGTGGTAGTGTGTTCGTTGATTCAGATTCGGGTCTACTAGTAACCCCATTTTGCTTTAAACAACTAAGATAGGGACATGAATACTCACACACCATTTGGTGTACAAATTTAGTACAAAAGTTAGGTGTCTCTAATATTTGCTTTATCCTCAATAATTAAGCATATAATACACTTGTAATACAGAAATTTGTAATTAATTAGTTCATTCCAACAAGGCTCCTGCTTTTTTCTCCCACACACAGTAATCATTTCCAGAAGTTGCAATTTGGTAGGTTGGAGGTACAAGGTTCCCGACGTCATACCTTGGACCAATCTTTGCTATGATTTTCTCATCTGTGGCAGCTACATAGAGATCTGCATCAGATGCTAGAATACGCAAGGCACTGTCAGGTCCGATCCCGTTCCTTAATCTGATTGCAACGAGTTTAGTGATCTCCTCTTTCAAGCCCCAGTCAAAGAAGTGGTCATAAAACTGTTACAAATATGTTCAGATAAGGAAAATTTAAGAATGTATAAGTAAAAAAAAAACATAAGTTCACTAGATCAACATAGTTGTTGACTAAATCCTAACAAAGTTAACTTTTCTGTCCAAAGAGATTTCTGTTCCAATAACTATAAATCTCAAATTGTACTCAGCTAGAAGAATTTTAGCGGTTATGAAGATGCCAGCTTTCCAGCTTGGAAGAAAGTAAATCAAATTTAGAATCTTACGATTGAGGGGATTCCCGGATGAGTAAGAATGTATGCATATCCCTGCATGACTTTATCTGATGGAAATGGCCACATGTTCTGTGTAGAACCTGTATCATGATTATCTACGAAAGTTACACTCTTTCCTGGTGACAAGCCAATCATTCCTGGTGCCCCTCCATTCGAATCTTTCATCCGCCATAGTTCCCCTTGGACTGCGGCTTGAAGTATCCCTTTCGTAGTAAAATCGAATGCTGTAACATCTCCACCAGCACCCTCTACCCATCCCACAAGTGCTCGACGGTGAGCATCTTGATTGTACTCGAGTTTTCCATCACTTCCATAAGCAAGGGAGTTCCAAAGTTCCCCTACTGAGAAACTAGGTCTCGTGTTTGTCACAAACAACTTGGTGAATTCTGGAGCGTATCCCTTGACAAAATCAAATCGCCATCCATTGAACCCGATTTCAGTCTTTAGCCAATTCATCCAATCTGAGAGCTCTCTCTGGACTCTTGTGTTAATGTGATCAATGTCAGGAGCAGCACTGAAGTCAGCTCCAGTGTCAGGGTTGCCCTTGCCATTGGAATAAGCTGTGTCATCCCTGCAAATAAGAGACGGGCCCCAATCAAGGCGATCATCTGGAGTTCCTCCTTCGAAGATGCACCATATTCCTCTTTCATCTTTCCTCTCTGCACATCTGTGGTTTACGACTATATCTGCAATGCTTTGTATCCTGTTGTCATGGAAGGTGTTTATCAGCGCCTTGAGTTCATCTTGGTTTCCGTATCTTGATGCATTCAGATCATAGAGCCTTCCAGGCATGTATCCTTGGAAAAGTGAAGAGTCAAATGACAGTCATCAGCTGCTGCAAGTAGCTAATGACTAAATAGGAAGAATGTTATAAAACTAAAGTTCAGTGCCGTTTGGGCTATAGGATATAGGGCTCGTTTGATGCCTAGGACTGGAATATAATTTAATACTTTCTTGTACTCAAGGTATATATGTCGACGGAATAAAGGAAGTCCTTGTGTTTAACTCGAAGGTAGAAGATAGATTACTCAGGAAGAAAATTTATCCCTTTTAATCCCCTCAAAATAAAAAATCATTCACCTCTACCTACACACATGAATTATATGAGCTATTCGACGAATTCTAGGTACCAAACTAGCCCTATATATGGAAAATTGAATTAGACCAAACGATGAAAACGGATGGATTTAAAACGATTCCGTATAAATCAAAGTTCATTTCAAATATATTGTATCGAATTGAATGCATCCTATCTGATGTTTAACAGATTTGTTAAACTAATTCGGCTGCGTTATCAAATTGTTTAACAGAATTGAATGCATCCTATCTGATGTTTAACAGATTTGTTAAACTAATTCGGCTGCGTTATCAAATTGTAATCTGGTTTTGAGTAGTAACTGAATTGAAAAGTGCTAAACGGGGGAGGTGAAAGAATAGCATATACCTTGAGGTGAAACAGAATGAGAAGGTGGAGGAAGCCAAACATGCGTAATCCCAGAAGAAGCTAGTTGTTGAGGTATGGACTGGCTTAAAGATTTGTACCATCCTCCTTCCTCCTTCCATGATTCCCAATTGAACCCCTGATCATCGCTCACCGGCCAGCCCCAGAAAAACCGGTTAGTCATTCAAACACACACACACACACACACACACACACACATATATATATATATATATATAAAGAGAGAGAGAGAGAGAGAGAGCGAGAGAGAGAGAGGAGAGAGAGAGAGAGAAAGAGAGAGAGATTACCTGGAATAGGATCTGGGGAGCAGTGAAGTTGGGGAGTAGAGGTATACAGAAAAGGAGAAAGAAGAGGGAAGTGGTTCGAGCTTTCATGTCTCTTTCCTTGCAGAATTTATTACCAGAATGTTTGTTTGAGGTTAAATTGTAAAGATTATCGATCGATCTAACTCTAACTCTTAACAATTCAGATGGATTGGATAATCTGGATTGGAGGTGTGAACAAGTTACTCATATTCCACTTCAAGTCTTCGCGTCAAGAGTCAATATATTGGAATTCCTTACAAGTCAAGCTCAAGCATTATATTGAATTGGCTACAGTTTTGTTTGTGGTGAGTTGACACCTCCTCCCCACAACACCAATGTCACGCATCCAAATGGAGTGCTTTTGCAGTTAAGTCGATAGAGAGAGAGAGTTTAATAGCATCGTAAAAGACACAACTCTCTCTCTCTCTCTCTTTCTCTCTCAATCTAACAAGAGTCTGGTTGAGAGAGAATCTCTAGAAAACACTTCTGCTCACAAACGCTTTGTATTTCACGAAAAAAAAGCACTTTACGCATAAACGCTTTTGTTAATTAGAAGCAAATCGAAAATCACACGATCTGACATAGACATGAAAGTATTAAAAACTTTTTCTTTTTCCGTCAAATGCTTTCAAAAGCGCTTTTCATTTCTTGAACATTCTTTTAGCTGCTTTAAAAAGCACAATGAAACTGGCCCTTGAGTATTAACAGTACAATTGTGTTTGATCTTAAATCAGACTTGTGATTTCTTCAAGGATCTTAGAGACTTGATCTTGAATGAAATTGGACCATGAGGAGCTTCATGTGGCAAGTGATCTTCGGCTTTGTCGAGGATGAATCAATACGTGTTTGTTGCGCTTGTCTCCCCATGCTTCAATGTATCATTTTTGCTTGCCTTATATGTTCCCATTGCATAAGTGGTATTTTCCCTGGTTTTCCCCATGCATGTGTGACATCTTCTCTTGTAGGATTTGTCCACTGATGCAGATCACTTCTTGGTGACTCATCCATGTGTGGCAGCTTCAGTGTAAATAGCCAACATCATATCAACAGTTGAAGATGAGTACTTGAGAGTAATGCAAGGCAAGCAACCAGGCAAAAATTTCGGGCAATCGGTTCCTTACCGGAAGTTTGAGTGGAGGTTCCGACATATTGCTTTCTTTATCCTTGTCTTTGCAGGTAAGAACAAGGACAAAGGAAAGGACATGGAGAAAGCATGATATGAGATACTCTTGTTCTGGTGTGACTTGTTTTGAAGAGGTATTCTCGGAGAGAAAGAAAACTGAGTATGTTGAGATGTTTGGTTGCAGATGCATTTTCGGCAATGAGAGAGAGTTAGGAGTTTTGGATGTGTGCCTTGCCATTGAAGATGAAGGTTGACATATATAGGGATTTCCCAATAGCAGGTAGTGTTGTGGACGTGCTTTGTCATCCACGCTTGTCGGCAACAGTGTTGTAGTTGGAATAGTGAAATTCACGTGTTTTCAACTCTGTTAGAGATCTTTTGACAAAATTGCACGTGATATCCAAAAAGCTGAGATTGTGTCTGAAAAATGTTGACTGACTTTATGCAGGGATATCCGGCTTTTGAAATTTGGAGAGCGATGCCTCTTCGATTTCTGAACAAGTGGCTCTATTGCCTCTCATTTTATAAAGGTATCAATTGTATTCAAAATGCACACTTTGAAGGTTTCCGGCCTGTGAAAATTGTCCCTGCTGTATTTATGAGATTTCACTATATCCAACCTTTTTCTTTCATCAATTTTTGAAAATGGCTTGCCCATCTAACATTTGCTTAGATTTGAGTCTTAGGACTAATACAGGCGAGCCGCATCAGGATAATATATGGCGCCCATCTTTCTTATCTTCAAATGACCCTCTTACAGTTGGAGATTCTGTGATGAAGAATAACATAACCGCTACAGTGGTAGCTAGAAATCTTTTCACTCCAAAGGATAACAGAATCCTTTCAGAACGGTCGGATGAGTTGGCCGTTCAAGACTCCTTGGTTCTCAGTGTTCAGTGTGCTGGCTCCGTTTCCAATATAGGCCAACGCCTACTTGCTCGAACTCGCCAAGTTGAATCATTGATAGCTGAGGTGACAAATCTTAAACAAGAGATCAGAGGGTTCAAGCACGAGAATAGAGTGTTACACATGCTTACAAATAATTACTCAACAAGCATGAAAAGAAAGCTTGACCAGCTGCTGGAATTCGAAAGTCGGACTCTATATATATATATAGAGAGAGAGAGAGCAAGAGAGAAAGAAGAGAGAGAGAGAGAAAGAGAGAGAGAGATTACCTGAAATAGGATCTGGGGAGCAGTGAAGTTGGGGAGTAGAGGTATACATAAAAGGAGAAAGAAGAGGGAAGTGGTTCGAGCTTTCATGTCTCTTTCCTTGCAGAATTTATTACCAGAATGTTTGTTTGAGGTTAAATTGTAAAGATTATCGATCGATCTAACTCTAACTCTTAACAATTCAGATGGATTGGATAATCTGGATTGGAGGTGTGAACAAGTTACTCATATTCCACTTCAAGTCTTCGCGTCAAGAGTCAATATATTGGAATTCCTTACAAGTCAAGCTCAAGCATTATATTGAATTGGCTACAGTTTTGTTTGTGGTGAGTTGACACTTCCTCCCCACAACACCAATGTCACGCATCCAAATGGAGTGCTTTTGCAGTTAAGTCGATAGAGAGAGAGAGTTTAATAACATCGTAAAAAGACACAACTCTCTCTCTCAATCTAACAAGAGCCTGGTTGAGAGAGAATCTCTAGAAAACACTTCTGCTCACAAACGCTTTGTATTTCACGAAAAAAAACACTTGTACGCATAAACGCTTTTGTTAATTAGAAGCAAATCAAAAATCACACGATCTGACATAGACATGAAAGTATTAAAAAGTTTTTCTTTTTCCGCCAAACGCTATCAAAAGCGCTTTTCATTTCTTGAACATTCTTTTAGCTGCTTTAAAAAGCACTATGAAACTGGCCCTTGAGTATTAACAGTACAATTGTGTTTGTTTGTGAATCAGAGTCCGCCTAGAATCAAACCACACAATCTGAAAGAGACATGCCGAACTTTTGAATGTGAGAGCCTCCAAATTCAAGAAGTTCAAGGACTTGTGCATAAAAAGCATGCATGTGGAGTGCGGACATTTCACAACAACACATGCTCTAACAAGCTAAGCAACACGCTATCTAAGGGAGAACAGACAAATTACGCAACATAAACTGAGGATGGAAACACAAAGGGTCCGTTTCGAAATGTTTCTATTTTTGTTTTCCATTAAAGATAGAGAAAAAAAGAAGAGAGAGAGAGAGAGAGCGAGAATATAGAGTTCGAATCGCTACTACACAGGAGGTCTTGAATCAAATCACACAGCATGCCAAAGAAATTTTCTATTTTCTATATTGTGAATACCTTTCAATTTCCCCATACAAAGGCTAAGCCTAAACAAGTGATTATCCAGAGAAGAATTATACACCCGAAAGCTTAACAGAGACTCCACTGTATAAGGAAAACAAATATATCATCATCATGAGACCTGCTCCGTGTTCCTACCTCCATGATTATCCGCACTCGCCATAGAAAATTTGTAAATGGAAGAAATTATCAAAGCCCTTCCTACAGATAATGACCATTTTAGAGTGCAGCGACAAACCGAGGAGTCAAAAGTAGTCTCCCCACCATACTAGCACAGCCACACAAAAAGAACTTGGGAAAATATTCCGCCTAATCATCGTCCTCTGAATCTGTAAACAAGGGCAAAAAAAAGTCTTCAGAAAAAGGGAGAAAAAAATCCCATCTAAAAAACATGAGATACTTCACTTTTCACTTCTAAAATGTGTTTCCATTGTGGGTTAATGTAGATGTTATATACGGTTGGTTTAAGGAACACAAGATAGTTAGTCCAAGTACAATGAATAATCCCACAATACAGTGACAGAATTTGAAACGTGGCCATCAAACCAAAATCCTTAGCTTAGATATGGGCAGAGCCTTCACCAATACTTGGTCTGGGACTCTGGGTAGCAAAACATATCAGCCATAGGCCAATGCCAGAAAACCCAAATTTACTTCCCAGTTTTTCTTTCCCAACTTGCATTATCACATTGGGTTCTATAACATCGTGTTCCTTTTCTAATGCAATCAACTATATTGTTTTACGTCAGGTCAGGAAAGAAAAGTTGGCAAAAGTAGCATTGTCCTTAGCCATATCCCCATTTGCCAACAAGCTATTTGCAGCATGAGCTGACACCCACAAGGCCCCTTGGGACAAGACATACCAACTACTATAGGTGAATTGGAAATTAAATTTCTAGGACTAGTAGAAATCATGAAAATTTTAATTCAATATGATGTATCCTAGTCACCAAGCCATCCATATCAATATATACTATCTACGTAGTACTTACATTGCAACAGAACTACGTACTACTTTCTGGATCAGTTGCCTGGACCTTAAACTACCCATGTAGCTACAACTAAAACAAACTCTAAGTAGCCATTAAAATATAGTATAGATAATGTAAGTCCCAAATTTACCATGTTCAAATAAGACTAGTAACATGAGGACTTTTTTTTGCATGCGGTCTTATTAAATATCAAGGCATGCACTTATTAACAAAGTGCCTTTTATGGAAGAAACTCTGGCTAAATGCTTCCAGCCATTACTGAATTAATGAGATCAAGAGACAGAAAGTATACTTTCCAAAATATAATAACGTGCTTCACAAAAGCAAAAGATATGGTTTACCAGATCTAATATCTTCTCCAACTTGTCCTCTATTGTTCACCTGTCTCCTTATCATTGAACAAATCATAACCCACCAGTATATGTGGAACACAAAAAGCATCAGTAACATTGTATTGAATGCATAATACAGAGCTCTGGGAGAGGGCTTCGATAGATCCAAGCAGTCACAAAGATCATAGCTGGAAAATATCAACATAAGAACAGATAAGTTGGAGGAGCCACCGTACATGTAAATGTGGTTTAATAAAATGATTTACCATGAGAGCAGACCTTGATGCACTTATGACCCAGAAAGGGAAGAATATT
Organism: Malus fusca; assembly: GCA_035220775.1. Classification (NCBI taxonomy): domain Eukaryota; kingdom Viridiplantae; phylum Streptophyta; class Magnoliopsida; order Rosales; family Rosaceae; genus Malus; species Malus fusca. The sequence continues at coordinate 17,816,866 of CM069063.1, forward strand.
AACCGCAGTATGGCCCACGAAACAGCAAAAAATCCAAAGAACACACTTGCCGCAAGCTCCTTCTCAGAATACTTGAAAACCTTGGCAGCTTCCATAAATACATCACTTCCGTCGTGCAGGGCAAGAATGATTGAGCCAATCCGAAAAAAGCTGAAAGTGGACAATAACATGAAAGTAATTGCACGAGATCCTTCACATCACACAAATGAACACAGCTAAAAAGTTGTACTTTGCAGTACTGACATATGTACTTGCAGAAAACCTGAAATATACCTTGTTATGTATGAGAACCCGATCAGGAGAACAGTGATTACATGGTGAGACATCATCACTGAGAAATCCTTCCTTCGAGTCTCCCATGTTAGGAGGGCAGCAATGCTGTAGCTGTAGAATCCACACTGACACATATAGAAAAGCTTTATGGGAAGCCTGAAATGAGCAAGGATAGGGTCAGAATAGACAATTTTGCCCTGCTATATCTGTCAAACTCAACTCATCATAAATCTCGAGTTTTACATATTCAAGTCATTCCAAACAATATGCAAAATTAAAGACATGACTGAGCCATTTTTAGCAATTAAAAAAATGGTTTATCTAACCAGTAGTGAGAGTTTAGGACTATTAAGCCCAACCGTATGAATCACTAACCGCAGCTCTTGGTTTGGCCAGCCTTTAAAGTACTCTTTTGTATCTCTGAACCATGGCTCATGGTAGGTTAGGCTGAGAATGCATGCTTCAACAGTGGCATAGTATGTAAGCTTCCACATTGACTCCGAACATTTTACAATCTTTGCCCGTGTGGCCATATCAAGCTTCAATGAAGCAGATCCCTTCCTCAACAACCAGACAGAAATATTCTGAAAAGCAGAAAAGAAAAACATAAAATATTGTAGTATGAGGGATAAAGTTTTAAGGTAAGATAAGGTTATAGTTTAATCTAAGATCTGATCACTCTGTTTGCCAAAGACATGCTACTTGTCAGACTTAGGATGATTATGATATGACACTTTTTAAATTTGAATCTCACTTCTTTTGCATTTCATTTATGAATCTTGTGAAAAACATGTAAATCTGGTAAAGCTGCGTTATAGTTACAGATGGTGTGGTGGTTTTTGGGGCGAGGGGGGCAAGTTTAAGCCTTCAAGGTAAGATAAGGTTTAGAGAGGCAGATGTGAAGTTACAACGACCATATTCCTCTGTTACCATGGTGAAATAGATGTCATAGAATAAAAGGAAGATCATTTTTATAGCTCAAGAATAGAGTACATCGTTGTACATACAGTAAAGAACACAAAAATATCGAATTAAATTAAGATAACCAAACACTGGGATGAAGCCAATCTAACAGTCTGTAAACAGCCTATATTACCAACACTGGGAAAACCAAATTACAATTCCCAGGGTTATATCACCTTAAAATCTAACAACTCAGCACAAAGAAATCTCAACTTTTCCCGGAATCAGAAAAAGGTTAGGCAACTACCAAGTTTAAGGCCTATGAAAATCACCGTTTCCAGATGCTAGACCAGAAACTAGCACTAACAGAACCTTAAACATCCCATCATCAAACCAAGTTCATAATAAAACCTCACAACCATTATAGCGGATCTGATAAATCCTCAGACAGGGCAGTTTTTTTTCTTTTCCAAATCTCTGAAATTACTGGACTAACTCAACTCAAGCAGATCACCATAATAAAAAACATATCTGCTCACCCATTAAAGGACCAATTATGTTAAGATTATTTCTCAACCATTAAAAGACCGAATCCAATTATTCGAACGCACATTTTAGTTAGAAACTTAAAAGTCCTGCTAAATGCCTTTACTTAAACGCGTCATGAATGGAGTCCAATAAACAAAAGCGCCACTCTAACTAAGCTACGCAGCTAAAACATGAAAAAGGAAAGATTTTTTTCTACAAAAAGAAAAAGAAAATACTCCTAAAAGTCAAGAAAGTAAAGCAGGGCAAGATAAGTGATAATACAATTCAAGATTTCCTTTTCTCTCTCTCTCTCTCTTTTTCCCACAATTTTCTCAGAAGCCAAACAGAACCCACCAAACTTTCACAGAAAATTGAACAGAGAGCTAACGTTCAAGCTACTTGAAATGGCAACAAAGAGCTCGAAACCTTACGCGAAAGATGAATCTGTCGAAGATGAGGCGAGCAGCGAAAAAGCCGAAAGCGAAGTAGACAGCGACGAGGAAATCCCATGAGCCCGGGGCGGCATTGTGGCTCCAGAACGAATCCATGGGCGGTCTCTTGGAACCACAGCTCGGGCGAAGAGCATCAATCAGCGGATCAAATTCCAGTACAGCTTCCGACCTCAATGGAATGGATCAATGAGCAACAATTGCAGGCGATATTCTTCCATTTCCCAATCTTGGGGATCTGTATTTGCCCTAATTATCTGTCAGTGCGGGAAGAGAAGTCTGGATTTTGCTGGTTAGGGAGGGGAGTGTGTGAGCATGTAAGACAGAGAGAGAGAGAGAGAGAGAGAGAGGAATTACGTTTTCTTGTATTTTCTTAGAGTGAGAGATATTGCTATTTGCAGAATTTCAGGAATTCCATTTTTAGTAGTAATCTTCATCTAATACCATTAAACTGGAGTCAATTGATTGAAAACAAAATTAAATATTAAAAATACCATTGAAAGTGATGATATTTCTATTTGGTCCTGTCATTTTAGTTTTCTCAACATTTGTCTTGTTGTTTTGTTTATGATGGCAATCAGGTCCTATAAGTTTAAGTGGTCGCAGGAAAGTTTTGATTTTAGGGGTCAATTTTTTTTAGAGAGAAGCATATATGTTATACTTTTTCATGAAACCGCTTAATAACTATTTCATTTTCAACTTTTAGTTTTAGATTTATTTTTTTTTATTTAACACACTAGATAACTATTTTTAGTTTTTAGTTTTTAAATAAAATCTTCAAACTAAAATTTTAAAACAAAAAAGTGAAAACTACTCTATTGAATTAAGATCCTAAACAGGTATACGGGACAATTTCGAGGTGCAAGAGTGCTATTATCAGGAAAATGATCCTCGTCGGATCCTTTTCTTGGGGATCCTAGGGATCCCGTGATCGTGACCGTTCATCGTACATCGTGCGGTCAGTTTTCGTTAGGTACTATTTATATTTAATTTTAAATTTTAAATTTTAAAATGATTTCTGACCGCACGATGTACGATTGACAGTCCCGATCACGGGATCCCTAGAATCCCGAGGAAAAGGATCTAGCGATGATCCTTTTCCCTATTATCGTATTCGCCCAATCAGGCTTACAAATTTAGGATCTGTGAGGTGATATTGCACTTTTAACGTAATCTCTATGGTGAAAAGTTATGAATTAAATCATGTTGTAAGCTCTGGTAAATAAACACACGTGACTCTCAGGTGAAGAGGTTAAAGTCATCCTTTGGATCCAATAGCTAGGATAAAGTCATCCTTTGAAACCAATGGCTAGGATAAGAGGTCGTGAAGGCGACGTTGTGCCTTATTTCTTATGTTTGAAAATGTTGATGTTGTAACTTGTTTAATAAGGCAAGGCTGCCGGCTGCCGAAGAAAAGCAAGAGAAAAATCTGCATTCCCATGGTCCTCTACCGCACAATAACCACAGAATTTTCCACATATAATTATATAGACAAAGAACACGCAACCTTTTGACAAGTTGATGGAAAACAAGGATGCACATATTGATTTTTTTTCTTCACACACACACGTCGGTGGTGGTTGTCTACCACTTCCACATAATGTTCTTGTAAGACTGCATTCGACAACTACGTGTGGGAAAATTACAAAAAACCACTTGAATTTTGATTATTTAAACATTATGAATCAAATTATTGAAGTGTAATGTGTCACTTGCAGTCCTACATTATTCAAAAATTTATTCTTACACACTTTGCTTGAATGGTCAAAGAAGGTGGCAATAATACTTGACCTCATTTTCAGTAAGGAATATAATGCAAGTGATATTGATGTACCGTACATCGCAATTAAGTTGATTACAATAATGTGCTCTCCTCTGAGCTTTTTTTTGTATTAAATTTAAATAGCATTAATTAAAATATAGACTAATTGTATTTTACACGCTTAATCTTTGTTTGTGGTGAGTTTAAAAATGAGTCATGAAGTTCTAATTTTCTCACATTGCACCATGAAGTTTTGAGATTGAATCAATTTATCTCTTTGAACATCTAATCACATATAAATTGATGGGTTTTTTTTTTTTGTCAACATTATGCAAATGTGGCTTACACGTTAGCCTATATAAAAATCTCACGCTCACCATGTCATCAATTTAATGAAGACAAAAACTAATCCGGTCAAAGATACACATTGATACAATATCAATATTTTATGGTGTAAAATGGAAAAATTGTATTAAATTGAGTTACTCCGTGTGAAGTTTTTGGTGAAATCTTTGGAAATCTTAGAGGGATAGGCTTGATTTCTTAAAGCCTAAAAAACACTCTTTCCGTCATCTTTCAAAATACTTTGATCCTAATTGAATACACATGGAATTTCATGAAGTATTTCAAAATTCGAAATGAATACACTCAAAATCTTGATTGAATACTCATGAACTTCCATAGATTCATTTACCCGCGTTTTGCGGCTTTCTAGGAAGGTGTGTAGAGCTACGGCTCAGGTGTGCACACCGCACCTTCCAACCGTGTGTTGTTTTCGGCATTGTTACTGGTGAAAAGTATTTTTCACAGGCTTCTTTTCTCCGGTGAATGCGGATTCAATTTTTGTGGTGTTTGGTGGAGGAAGATGGAGTTCTTCTTTTGTGATTACGAGAAAATATGCCCGCGCGTTGCTGCGGGGACTTGAATGTATTAATCGCAACAGGCATGAATAGTTTCCACACAAAGCAACTAAAAAGACGTAGCACCTAAGAATTAATGAACAATTGGGACATCTTACTCATATGTGAGTCTCAATCCCTATTTCAAATCCTTATTGGACAAAAGTCCTATTTCTTCTCCAAATTGAATGGACATCATTGATCCAGCAATTAAACATTCCTACTGGCAAATAATTGACCAAGAGTTGAGCAGATATATAAGGATTGGAAAAAGATGACGCAATTAAACTATATAATTTAACAAAAGTAAAGGTCAACACAACTCTTCAAATTAAACTATATATCTAATTTACCAGAAAACTTTGTAAAATTGATAGTTTACCTGATATAAGCACTTAATTTTTCTATTTAAAACAGTTTACCCATTCTTAATAAGTAAAATATAGCTTAAGATTAATTTATTAACATCTTAATGCAGTTCAAAAGTATTTCCTGTTGTGGCGAGAAGGAGAAGCTATAGCCAACCCGCCTTAACTTTTAACTTTTTCCAGATGCATATGTACAGTTTACTTGCACCCTCATACCATGTGTCTTGAGCTGTTATCTATCCTCTACTTGCAGCATTTTCGCTCTTCTGCACGTGAACCTCGACAGCAAACGATTTCATCTATTACCGGTTAATGGAGATGTCTTTTGCACGACTGGATTACAAAGGGCGAGAAACAGTATTAGAAATACACATTATACTCAAAATCATCAGTAAAGATATTTTCAAACAAATTACAATCCATTACACAAAGTGGATCCAACTCCAAGGCAAGACTAAGCAAACACACAAACTGTATAAAAACCCAATAAAAGTAGAAGTGTAACAATATTGTTATGCATGTAGATTTATTCTCACAGATAACGAATATAAGAATTTGATGATCTTGTTACTCAAGCTCCAAGGAAAAATGAAATAAAATTCAATGGTTAAAATTAATCCTTATGTAAATGTATTCCCCACATCTATATCATTCAAGTACAACAAAATTCAATGGTTTCAACCAAAAAAAAATCCTAATTGACTTGAGTTCAGGACATTCAAGTACAACGTAATTGAAATCTGTGCAAGAGATTCCATGAAAACATAACATAAAAACAAAACTTAATTGAAAGCAGAAAGAAAAACTTGGACATGAGAACCGATAAACACATTGTACCATAAAATGGCTCTACATGAGAGAGGGAGCGAGGGAAGAAAGTGTGTAGAGAGAGAGAACGCACAAAGTCATAAATCTTGAAACATCCTAACGTTACAAAAGCAGTAGTACAAAATGCCTCACATAAAGATAGAAGAGCCCAACAATAAGTAAGAAAGACATTAGTTGCTCCATCTATAGCACATTTTGCAACAACAGTTGGGCTCTTGAAACTAAAAGATCATAAATACATTTATGTAAGGGTAATCGGAACAAAAAAAAGCAATTGAAAGTCGATTACGGACTACTCCGGTGTTTACCCAATATTGGGGAATCAAAAATTTGGGAGATCATGCAAATTTTGGAATCCAACTCCAAAATTTGGAGGAATTGGATTCCTTACAATTTGGTGGAGGTTGAATTCCGAGTTATTGGAATGCATTTTGCCTTCCCATTTATACCCTCGAAAAATATAAACAATGATTGGAGACCGAGCAGCACACACTCAGAAATAAAAGATTAGCAACCTTTACTTCAAGATAAACATAAAGCATACAGAAGAATAAAACTGCAACAAAAAACTTTGCACACAAACTTTTGCACTGAAGATGAGAATTAAACGAATCACACCACTTACCCTTTCAAAAATAAATCCTGGACTTACAGATTCAGAAAAACCCTGTGAGCCGTTCACATATACCTATACCTGTCAAGGTGCACAACACCATTAACTGCTAGAGTTGACATCTACCTGTTCATTCACAGAACAAATACAGTGAAGGAGACACAAAAAATAAACCAAGCTTCAAGTCTTGTTGTCTAATCTAAATTAGAGAACGCTCACCCAGAAGACAAAGTAATACACATTTCTTAGGAAATTGTTCTGTAGTAGAGGCTATATAAGTGATCATTTCAGCAACCTGTTGCTGAACCTATGTTTATCAAGACGTACCAAAGTAAAGCAAACAAAAAAAGGCATTGTTAAATCTTACTAACTACAAATTCATAAAGTAACACCACCCCGTAAAATGTAACACCACAGAAAAAAAAAAAAAAAAAAGACTTCGTAAAGACAACACTCTTGTTAAGACACCCCAACTAAATCAATTAGCAGCAAGAGACCAACATGGCAATGGGAGTCTACAAAAAGGAAACATAACAGAAGATATAAAATAGAGGACAAATGGTCATAGTTATATTAATTGAAATTGTTCAGAAAAAAACAATGTTGAATACATACTTCCTTAGAATAAAAAATTTGATTAATTCATTATAATGGTTTTTTGTAACCCAAGTAGGAAAGGATACAACTTAATAACGATGGAAGCCACAGACCTATGTCATTTCTTATTCGGGATCAAATAGAGCATATTTCTTATTCGGGAACCAGAAATTTAAGATTGCAAGCTTGAGACTTCCATACCTCAAACCGAAGCCGGTGTGCTGTCTAGTAGTCCAAACCTTGATCCTTGATAAATTGAACTTCCTTCTTTGATCTAACAATCGAAAAATAGATAAATTAGGCAGCATGTCATATCAATATAACACCCCTATACATACACACAGATACCAAAACAGCCTACATTCAGATTTGCATCATATCCTTGTTTCTAACTCTCTGGGGAATTTTCACAAACACCTAATAGGCAAGATTTGCTTCAATATAAAAGATATCTGATTTAGTCAGTGATCTCAATTGCATGTATATCTGAACGACCATGCTTGTTAGTCAATCATGTTATAGGATGTATTTAACACTTACCAAGCGGTTCCAAAACAACATCCTACATACATATTATGTTGCCAAACTATGAATCAAGACCAAACTTTCCTACTTTGGTAATGTAATCTCCTAGTCTAGTTACGATTTGGTTCCTGTATTTTGACCTAAAAACAATTTTGGTCCCCTAGAAGTTGCCAATGGCACCTGAATTGTAACTGGAAAACAACTCAGACACAGCTATGAAAAATTAAAACTCGAGGCACCATAGTATGAGAACAAAGAAACCAAAACAGTTAAATTTACCCTTTTATATTATACATACCATTAAAATTTTGTTTAGAGATAAAAATGGTAGTCATAGTAGAGAATCCAACCTAACCAAAGAAAGTGGATTTCCTCACTTTCTAGTGCTATTATATTTACTGTGCTTGAGACTATTCAAAGATGAAAAAAGTGGAAATTTCATGCAATATGAAAAGAAATCCCTGATAGTTAAAACTGTTTACCGTAGAAGCTAACAATCTTATTTCGTACGAAAAACATGAAGATCACTAAAAGACAGCAGAATATAACTTTCATCAATGACATACTTTATGAGAATTTTGGATCCAAAAGTGGCTCCAATAAAATAAATTTAGACTCGTATATGCAATATATTAACATGTGAAAAAAACATGCATACCTAATGAAATAATGAGGAGAATGGCCTTTGACCATTTGTTGTCTTTGATACAACTCTTTTCATCCATGCCTTCATGTTTGTATCCTTAGGGACATTGACATGAATAATTTCCAGGTGAATTTATGCATGTTGCAATATCTGGAAAGTAAGGAACCATGGACGACCATCAGTTAAAATCCAATTTTTAAATTGGTTGATTAAAATATAAGTTTTATATATCAATGTTTACATCTACGTTGTTTGAGAAGGTAAATTAGCAACATATACAGTGATAAAAAAATTAACAGTAATAAACTGCTCATTATTCGAAATATACATGAAAGTTGTCATTCACATGATCCAAATGGTAGTTAATGCGAGGACAAAACAGAAGGAAACAAATATTATAGCGGCATAAGTTGAATAATTGCAGCAAGCAAACAAATAGAAGACTCGAAAACTGGAAATGAAAGCAGGTAACATTGAGTTTTAATAACCGAAAAGGGACCTTGTTTAAGTAGCTCCACAACAGCATTTATACTTGGAGGATGAGCTGCAAAAACAGAAACGAAAACACAAATTAAACTAAAAAAATATAGATTTTAACACTAATCCAAGGATTAAATATCAAATATAAAGTCATTAGGATTGGGACCTTTGCATTGAGGAATATCTACTACATTATGAGTTCCCACCAAATCCTTATCTCTATCCCTCCCGCTCTCTCTCCTGATGGCATGCTCTCACCGAGTCCCTCTGCAGCTCATAGAAAGAAAGGAAATGAAAGTCTCCCTAACCCACCCAATCCGTTCAAAACCCTACAGACTAAAACGACCATCGCACCCCTACCTTTCCATGATTATCAACACGCGGCATCAACAATTAATGAAATAAGTTTAACCATATATTCAAACAACAATGATATAAACAACAAAGAAATAAAATTGCAGAAAAATCTAAGGTTTAGATGAGAGAAGAATTAAAAGCATCTATTCAATTCAGGCGCTTGAAATTCATATGTTTACAATTCATCTACTGAATGGAGCGTGTAGAAATTGACTAAATTCATACATATGTTTAGGATTCATCCTTCTTCCTCATAAAAATTGCTCCGAACTGCAATTTTCAATACAATTTGAGCCAAAATTTAATTTAGTATCTGTCATCATCAAAATCTTCTTCCGAGTCAACTCATGATTGGGGGAATTCAATAAGCAACAGATAATTACCTAAAGGTTTCATCCACCAACAACAATCCCTTCCTCAACAGCCGAACGAAAAAAAATAATAAAAAAGTTTTAAATTTTGATGGTGCTTTCTGTGCCAAAGATAAGATGAAAGAAAACTTAACATGTGTACCTGTTTAGGTAGAGTGAACAAAGATTTTATACAAAACAGAAAAATTAGCAATTTGTAAATTTATTTTGCCATGCCATAAAGCTTTTAAGAATCGAGTAACATATATTTTTCGACATACTGGTTCTTTGCGTGAATAAACTGAAGGTGTAACCCTGCCTTCTTCTGTGGAATGCTTCCCTAACTGCAATAGCAGACAAACTGATGATGATGGGGAATACTAAATTCCTGAAAAAGAATGAAATTTTGAAGCTTTACAAAGTGTAACAATAAAACTGCACCCTGTGGAGAAACCACATAATTCACTAACCTTGATAAAGTCAGAAGTATCCACATCCTGCCTGTCTAAATTCCTGAAAAAAGCATGAAATTTTGAAGCATTACAAAGTGTGCTTTTTAAAACTTGGAGACAGGGCCTTCTTCTTCTTCCGGAAATTATCAAAACTAATCAAATTGTGGAATTCCAATCGTTAAAATGACATACCAGACTGAAGAAATATTGTCGTATGCCTCTCACTTCTTCAATGGAGTTATAGCTCCTTATACCAAGAACTGCAACAATTCAATAAAAAATGAGACCAAGTTTATGCAAAGTAAATACATACACAATAACATTATATTTGACAATATAAGACATTGAATTCCCCACTCTTTGATACTTAATTACTCGTCTTATTACCAAATAGCTATTGGAAATGGTTTGAGTTATAAAACCTGACTCTAAACAGGCCTGACTCTTATCAAATAGCTCTCGAAAATTCGATATGTAAAAACTGAAACAAAAAAATAGATCCCAAATCTCATCCCACAACGAACAATGAACCAAAGTTACATGAACAAAAACAATACCAACATTTCAAGCTGTACAAAACTAAACCCATTCAGGAAAGCACAAAGTCATACATCCAATCCTGTCCCATTCAAAATTCCAATACTCGATTCTAAAGAATAAAGAGAGCAATAGCATTCAAAATCAATAGTTCGCAAGTCTCCAACCAGCATAGCAAAATGCAAAGAGAGCAAAAGTCTCCAACTCTCCAACCAACATAACAAAATGTCAAAAATCAAAATGACTTATGGCATTAGTACAACACAAAGTTCAAAATATTAGCAATAAATTTAAAAATGCCTTATCTAATATCATTATTGAGGGCATAAGTTGGAAGAGAAGACAAAAAACGAAAAGGGGTTGATGCAGGCAGTGTAAAAAGCATAAGAGAGGAAAGATACCCAAAACCAATCACAAATCGTAGTGAAAATTCATGTTATAGCAACCCTAAATTCAAAAAATTTCTCTCGTTTTCTATATTTTCTCATCAAACAAACCACATACTCATATAAAATCAGAAAAGTAAAATTACCAACAGTAGCGTGGTGGCTCGTATCGCCCACAGCGGCGTCGAGATTGCTTTCTGCAGCAAGGATTACAAAGGAAGTCCGTAAAATTCATCGACAACTGGAAGAAAACAAAACCACCGAAAGTCAGAGATTTGCAAAACCGAAAAGAAATGAGAGAGACAGATAGAGAGAGAGATTGGAGTACTGTAAGTGTATAAACATATTGGAAAAACAATTGCACAGCAATTACTACAACTTGAATCAAAATTCCACTGTTTATTACACATTGCTTTGGAATTGTGTAAATAGAGAAAGAATTGGAGTTCTTACAGTGTTGGCAAACTGAATATCAGATTAGAGCGCCTTGAGAGATTCATTGAAGGACTTCGTTCAACGTTTATCAGATGTCACTAAATTCTGTAATGTACGTGGAAAAATCCAGAAATATTAGATATGAACAAAAATAAGTGAATCAGACGACTGTAATTTTGAAATATTATCTATTTGCTAATATGGCCTTTTTCCATCAAAATAACATAACCCCAAAGAAAAAATGGAAATTAGGAACGACCCATAATCTGAAAATTTACAAAAATTAACAGAAACGGATGAAATATGAGAGAAAGAATTGGAGTTCTTACAAAGTGTTGATGAAATTTCAGAGAAAGAATTCAACTTTCCTGATCGTTTTTACTCTTTTCTCATCTCTCCCATAAAAAATCCTAAACACTCATCACTCCACCCACCTCAAATCCTATCTCTCTGAAGATAGCAAAAATATATGAACCTTTCTCTCTCTAATCCGAAGAAAAATCTGATCAAAATTTATAAAATTGGTTTTTGGTTTTGTAAAAGTGTGGACAGTTAGAAGGGAATTTGTAGAGCGTAGAAGGGTAACGTTTTCAGTAGATGGGAAGCAAAGCCATATATGTAGCTCGGTTCGTTTAGAACCAACGATCATCCAAACAAAACTTTGACTTAAACAAAAACCGATTCAAATAACCAAAACAGATACCCAAAATTATAACCAAACAATCAAAACCCACAATAAAAGAAATTCATACAACAACAATGCTTTCACAGAAAAATCTCTAAAAAAACCCCACAAACCCCCTAAAAAAACTCAATCTGATTACCTCGCCCCTCTCCCTCCCATCAGTCCCCTCCAAATCCATGGCAAGAGAGTGAAAGAGAAAGGATTAGAGAGAGGTTGAGTGCGACAGAGATGAGGGGAAAACACGGGATGGGATTACCAATCCCTGAAATCACTCTCCCTACCCACAAATCCCTGTAATCACTCATCTGAACGTGCAAAATAACATGGTCCCATCGACCCCATTCCGGTTCAGAAACAAAGGAAATGAAAGTTCCCCTCTAACCAATGCTCGTTCAATCACCGACACCAACAATTGATTTGAGGAGAAAAAATCAACCCTAACCCCCTTTTTGGCAGCCTCACTCCTCCCTTTCCCTTCCCCTCCCTGCCATCCCACACCTCTCTCCCTGAAATCCGTCCACAAATCCTCCCATATATATCTCTCTCAGCCTAATCCATGAGTTTTGGCTGAAGCACAGCCACACCAAATTTAGATCAAACCCTAATTTCCAGAATAATGATAAAAATCGACAAAAAATATATACAATTGGCACGTTACCATTGATTCGAGTTCTCGTAAGGAGTGCGGCGGCGAGGTAAGGCGAGGTGTGCGACGGCTAGGGGAAGGCAAGTTGTGCGACGGCGAGGCGCCGAATTGACTTTGTCGTTGAAGAGCTCTGGAGCAAAATGGGTTTGTCGTCGAAGAGATCTCTGGAACAAAATCGGGTTTGCTTCCATCCCCCACCCTTTCTACGATGGTCGACACGTGCAGTCTGAGGGGTGGCAATTTCGTAAATAAATCAAAATTTTCAATCTGAAACTGAAGAGGCGGTGGCAATCTTGTAAATAAGCTGAAATGTGGTTCAAAACACTGGTCATTTGTACAGTGCAATTGAAAAGCCTTCTTTAGACTAAAGTAATGGGGTGTGTTTGGTGAGATCATTGGCGTGGTCGGCGGCAACAGGGGAAGCATGTTTTGGGGTAGTTTTTGTTTGGGTGGTTTTATATTTTGGGCTCTTACTTTTGGTTGGGCTTTCGTTTGGCGTTGCCTTGGGGTTCATTTAAAGTGTAATTGGGCCCATGTATGTACTTGTGCTTTAAAGTGTCATTGGTCCATGATAGTCATACTAGTCAAACATTGAATAAAAACAGCATGGAATTTCCCCAGCCCAAGGAAACATAAGCGCTGCACGCACACGCCAAGTACACCCTTCCAACCTTGTTCTAAATTACTGTGCAGCTACCCTGTCCTTTTGTTTTTTAACTTACAAAATTTGAATACACATCTGTTTACAAACTTGATAGAGATGATGTTTTTACTAGATAATATACCATTAAATCCCCCCATATATGTACTTCTTTTAGTGCCCCCTCAGAAGTGCATTATGTGTGTGACCAGTGCAGGCAATGCTCTTCTGTCAATTGCGGATGCTCGGCCTGGTTTCTGAAATCCATCTTGGCCATCTAAGATCCTAAGATCATTTTAAACTACCTTCCATTGTTTACCAAGGATTTTACCTGCATCTTTATCCACCTACTTATTTTCATCTAACTGTGCTTGTTACTAACCTTTTAGTTGTGAAAGTATTTGTTCATTGATATATTTTTTACTTTTGTTAAAACTTTTTAGCTGATTAAACTTATCTTCCAAGGAGACTTTAAGAGATTTATGGATAGGAGCAGTAGTGGAGTCAGGAATTTTAAATAATGGGGTCATCATATAAACCAAAAAAGCTTTCAACTAAACTCTTTAGCTGTCGAGTAATGTTGAGGACTGCCAAGGTTTTTCAACTAAGGCATTTCATCGAGCACATAGTGCACACAATAGAGTCGCACACAAGAAGAGAGAAGAGAAAGACAAATATGATAGAAGAAAATAGAAGTAGGAAAAAGTTGTAATTTAGTTTGCCTTAACTGTTTATAGGGGTCAAATACAATACACAAACAAATATACATGGGCATTTTGAAGTCATTGGGGTCAAAAGCAACCAATGACGTATGCTAGCTCTGCCACTAGAGAGTAAGCAATGTATACTGTCTTCCAACGTACACTACTACGAAAGTAAGCAAGCTACCTTGCTTACTCTGCTACACATGTCATTGAAACAATTCGCTCTGTTCTTGTTTTATTTTCGATTATGGGGATTAGCCGGCCAATCCTAACTTCATTTATGAAGAGCCGGACGACGAAGCCTCCTCCTCAGATAAAGATGTCACCGGCGTGGCAATAAGAACTTTTTCAATTGTTATTTTTTGGGAGCCAGAAGGCTAGTTTGGTCTGCTACATATGAAATATCTCAAATTTAGTGTTCCATGTATACCATCTTGAAGCTTACGTTTACACCGGAAAGTTTAAGATTTATTATAAATCTTCATCTGATGGTTATAGATTTTCAATTATCCAAGTTTATAATGAAAATATCATATTTCTCTACACAAAATTCGGCCCATTTTCAGATGGAAGTTTGAATATCATTTGTCACTTCAGAAAATTTATTAGTTTGCACGTATGTTATGCCCAATAACAAAGTCTCTATATCGTTCGTCTCTCGAGGAAAATTCATAGCGGGGGGTACATATTCATGCCCATTTTGTTTGTTTGCTAAAAGTTTAGGGGCAGTTTGGTTACTCTCACCACAAACATTAGGATATATCCATAACCCCGAAGCGGAAGGACTTACGCGTAGCAGATTTACATAGGAATTTATAGATCGCTCACCAATTAGGACTACTAGTAGTGAGACTCGAACCAACATCCTACCCAAATTTTCCAAAAGTTCCACAAATATCCACTAATTTCAACTAATTTTATCAACCAACATGCATAATTAACCTTAAACACTAAATAAATTAATCAAATCTACATAAATAGCAAAATCTATTTCTAGGGTCCCAAATTTCCAAACTCACCAAATTTCAAATTTACTTTGGGGAATGAAGTACGATGTCAACTATTGGAGAAGTAAGGACTGTGAACCCAACTTGAATCAAGCAAACACTACGTCCTTTCTATAGAATCGGTTGCACACCCTCAAACCAAGCTCGATTTCCCCCAACTTCTCCCAATCCCACATGACATCATTGAAATCACCACCACAAATCCAGGGAATGTTAGATGGAGAAAAGTCATTAATCACGCTCCTCCAAAAACCCGCCTTCTCAACTTAGTAAGAGGTGCCATATACTCCGGTGAATCTAAAAACAGATTGGGAGTCCCCAACCGTGCCGTGGGCATCTATGAAACATCTTGAAGAATCTATCATTTCAATCTCTATGGAATCATCCCACCATAAACTCAAGCCACCAGCCTTGCCAATCGGTGCAACATTGTAACCATTCGAGTAACCCATACTTCTTCTAACACCAACGATTCAATGATCTTTCATCTTCGTTTCAGACAGAAAGATCATAGAGGGTCAGTATTTTCTTATTAGCCCATAGATGGCCCGAACTACCGTGTCCGTCCCAAGACCACGACAGTTCTAAAATATGGTAATCATGGCAACCGTGCCGCTGTTGAAGGCCAACCCCCACCACCTTTCGAAGAACCACCCGCCTCGGTCCTAGCCGGTGCCTGCATTCTTTTTTCTGACTCTGCCTCTAGATACTTCCACAAATCATGATATTTAAGGGGAATTTCCTGGGACTCTTCCTTTGTATAAATCGCTATTTCTATCATCAAACATCTTTCCTTAATGCTCATTTTCCTGAATTTCTCGGCCACTCTTTGCTACATTTTCAGAAACAACAAAAGGTTGACACTTCTTTTATGGGGATTGATGCCAAGCAATATCCATCACCCCTTACTCCGCCCCCTTTTAAAAGAACATCATGTCTCTTGGTAAGCCTTCGGAGCCTCCATAGTTGGAATATTTTTTCCTGGAATTTCCTTAATCCTCACATTTGAGTGTTCGGCCGACCCGCTTGGAGTATCCAAATCTTGAAGACTAGTGGAGCCCGATAATCCAATAGCCACCATTACCTGTTGACCCATCGAAGAAATACCAGTACTCGGAGCGTCATGGGCCGGATGTAGGAACTGAGCTGCCATTTGTCTACCAAACTTTCACCGTCTTTTATGACTTGCCCTCAGACCACTGGTCTCAATAGTAGGAGGTTGTTGATAGGAGCATATTTATGTGACTTTGTTATCTTATTTCTTTGCATTTTCTTAGTTAATTTCCATTTATTTTGGTAATTTATGTTATTTTCGTATTATTGTAGGTCCAATTGGGAAATATGACAATAAATGGCAAAATGGAGCAATTTGGAGCAGTTTTGGACTTGGATTGGACAACAGGCTTGGATAGCATATGGGCTGCCGTTTTTGGTGTTTAAATGGTGCTAGATTTGTGCTAAAATCTGGAGGAATTAAAATTGAGGCTTGGAAGATAAGGAATTAGACAAGAAAGAGCAACCGTATCCAAGCTTATCTTATCCGATCTTACCTTATCTTATCTCCAGTTGCAAAGAGGAATCCTTATCACATTCCAACACTTCCTATCTGATTCTAGGAGTCCAAAAATAATTCAAATAACCTAATGCTTTTCCTTCTAGGGTTTAGCCATGCCCTTTGCCCTATATATACACATTGTTGCCGCAAATACCAGAGGGAGAAAAATAGAGAGATTGTGCCGCAGCCTGCATCCAGAGGGAGATTGTGCCGCATATTGTCATTCAACCATTGGAGTTTCAGAGTTCTTTCTATTCTTATTGAGTTTCAATGTTTATTTTACATTGCTTTTCAATTATAATGAACCTGTGTAACTAAGTTTCTTTTTAGCTAGAGGTGAATTCGAAGCCATGATCATATGTTTTATATAAATTGATTACATCCAGTTATTGTTTCATAAAATATGAATGTGATTTACTTATCTGCTTTATGGAGAACTTATTCTTGTATGTTTATTAAGGATGCATACTTAGTTTGCATGCAGGGATTTGATGCTAGAATATAGGGGAATTTCACCTAATCGTTATGAACTTATATTTGCAAGTAGTAAAAGTCACTAGTCATGATTGAGTTAAGTAAATTCCTAGCAGGAGTATCATGCTTTTCATAGTTACGAATGTTTTGTCAATGGTTATGATTTTCACAGAACTTAATGATCTTCGAGATGTATCTCTATCATGCTTTTCATAGTTAGGGAACTTGAGAAGAATAATTTGATTGCGTCGCTGAGTCCAATTCAATAAACCTAGGAAAATCTGAGAGTTAATTTGTGCAGTTCACAGTTAATTTGGGGCATTGTCATGCATGGTTTATAGAAATAATAACTGGAAATCGATTTGTATGCATATGTTTCATGTGTGGAGAAGAATCCTCTAGCTAGCCTTTCACCTATATCTCGTACAAGACTTAATTCGTTTGCTGCAATTTACTTTATTTTTGTTAAAATTCATCCAAAAACCCCCTCAGTTCTTATTTTGTGTTAGTCTAGCTTAGTTTTCAGTTTTTAAGTTTAATTTGTGTTGATCAGCATCCTTCCTAATCCCCGGCCTAGAACGATCCCTACTTTCTCATACTACAATCATCTAAATTATAGGGTTTAATTTGTGTGTTAGTTTATACCACATCAAATTTTGGCGCCGTTGCAGGGGATTAGCAAAATTGCTAATCTTCCCCTTTGTTTCTGTTCGTGTCTTTTCTTGTGTTTCTGATTTTGTTTTGTTTTATTTTCCTTATTTTAGGTACTCGTTTATGACTCGAAGATCTCAACCTGTTCGTGAAAATATATTATAATTTGACGACGATTTTGAAGAAACTTTGCGAAGGAAGAGGAAGCAGCTAAAATTCAATCCACCTAGTTCTAGCTCTGAATCTGAATTTGAAGAATCGGAAAATGAACAATATATGGTTGTTGACAATCGAACAATCAAGGAACTTTCAGCCTCATGTTTGGACAATGTTGTTCCCTTTGCATCCAATACCCTAGGGCAGTTCAAGGCAAAACCGATGAAGTCTAGTTTACTGCATCACATTCCCAAATACCATGGGCTGTCCATGGAAGATCTGAACAAGCATCTTAAGGAATTTGAAGTGGTGTGCTCGAGCATGATACCAATTAATGTGGATGGGAATATTTTGAAGATGAAAGCCTTTCCATTCTCTCTTTTGGAAAAGGCTAAAGATTGGCTCTTTGAATTAGCACCTGGAACCGTCACCTCTTGGGAAAGCATGAATAAAGCATTTTTAGAGAAATTCTTCCCAACTTTAAGAGTCATTCTTTTGAGGAAGAAAATTAGTGGAATTCAACAAGGCCCATGAGAATCATTTCCAGCGTATTATGAGCGTTTCAAGACTTTAGTTGCATCTTGTCCACAACATCAAATGAAGGAAGAGCTTTTAATTCAATATTTCTATGAAGGACTACCTCCACTTGAGAGACAAATGCTTGATGCTTCAGCAGGAGGTGCTTTGGTTGACAAAACACCAGTTGCTGCGAAGATCTTAATAGTGAATCGAGCCTTGAATGCAAAACAATACGAAGGAGTTGGAGGAAGAGAAAATACACAGAAAAATCAAGTTAATGAGGTAAGTTCTATTTCAAAACTTCAATCTCAAATGGCTAATCTCTCTACTTTTATATCACAGGTTGTTGAAGGATCCAAAATGTAAGGTGTGGCTGCTTGTGGTGTGTGCTCTATGCAAGGACACCCTACTGATCAATGTCCTCAATTAATAGAGAATGGGGGATGGGAAAGTGCCAATGCCATAGGTTATCAAGGCCAACATCAACCAAGGAATGACCCGTTTTCCAACACCTACAATCCGGGCTAGAGAGGCCATCCAAATATAAGGTGGAGGGAACCTCAACAAACTCAACAACAAGGCGGATATAGACAGCCACCTCCTGGGCTCTATCAAAGGCCATTTGCACCACCACAGCCTTCCCCACAATCTTCCCAACCAAATTCAGGTTCGTCAATGGATTTTGACAAAAATTTTCAAGCACTAACTACTTTGACTCAGGGTCTACAAAATCAAGTCAAAGAGATGGGCGAAGTGAAGAATCAAATTGGGCAGATGGCAGAATTCATGGGACAATTTAGAGAACAAGACAAACTTCACAGTTCAACCATTGTCAATCCAAATGGAGGTTTTGAAACTGCTAAGGCTATTACCTTGAGAAGTGGCAAAGAGATTGGAACCAATCCAAAAACGTCCAAACAAAGCCAAAAAGAGGACGAACAACTGCTGCCCGAAGAAGAAGAGGTGGACAAGACCACGGCAAGAGAAAAACAATCATTGCCGCAGCCTTCTAAGGCTCATATGCCACCCAATTTAGGTAAGGTAGGTTCGAATTCAATTCCTTCTAACCCTATTCCACCAAATGTGTCTTTCCCTCGCAGGTTTATGCAATCTAAGAAAGAAGAGAATGAAAAAGACATCTTAGAAACCTTCAGGAAGGTACAAGTCAATATCCCACTTCTTGATGCAATAAAGCAAGTTCCAAAGTATGCTAAATTTTTGGAAGAGCTTTGTACAACAAGGAGACGGATCTCGGCAAAGGAAGTGGTACGGGTAAGTGAAAATGTCTCTGCAGTGTTGCAAAGAAAACTGCCACCTAAATGCAAAGATCCAGGTAGTTTCACAATCCCTTGTGTTATTGGTAATACCAAGTTTGAACTCAATGTTAAAATTAGGTGCTTCCATTAATGTCATGCCTCACTCGATCTATGCATCTATGAATCTAGGAGAGCTTAAAAATGATGGTGTTATTATTCAATTAGCTGATCGTTCTAATGCATATCCGAAAATGAGTTTTGGAAGATGTTTTGGTGCAGGTTAACCACTTGATCTTTCCAGCAGATTTTTATGTACTTGAGATGGAAGATTCGACCCATTCTACACCATTGCCAATTTTACTTGGAAGACCTTTCATGAAAACAGCCCGAACCAAGATAGATGTGTTCAAGGGGACATTAACTATGGAATTTGATGGCGATGCCATTGACTTTAATATTTCTGAAGCTATAAGGTATCCTATTGATGATAGTTCTTGTTTTTCTATTATGTATTTGATTCTTTGGCATAGGAATATCTCGAATTCTTAAATAGGGATGCCCTTGAAACAACCATTGCCGAAGGAATTGGACTCAAAACCAATGTGATCGAGCTTCATCATGCAGAAAATGTCGAAATGGTGGCTACCCTTGAGTAGCATATTGGTAAACCTCCAATCCCAATTCCAATTCCCGTTTCTACTAATAAGTTGTTACCTTCAGTGATTCAGGCTCCCTCTCTTGAGCTTAAACCATTACCGAATAATTTGAAGTATGTTTTCTTGGGAGATAAAGAGACTTTGCCAGTCATACTCTCTTCAACACTCATGACATTAGAGGAAGAGAAACTGATTAGGGTGTTAAAAGAGTATAAGACAGCCATTGGATGAACTTTGCCTGACATTAGGGGAATAAGCCCTACCACATGCATGCATCACATACTTCTAGAGGAGGGGGCTAAACCAACTCGAGAGGCTCAACGCCCGCTCAACCCTCCAATGATGGAAGTTGTGAAAAAGGAGATCATCAAGCTTCTTGATTATGGAGTCATTTATCCAATTTCGGATAGTCGTTGGGTTTCACCAGTTCAAGTAGTACCAAAGAAATCTGAAGTCACTGTGGTAAAGAATGCAGAGAATGAACTTGTGCCCACTTGTATCCAAACAAGTTGGAGAGTTTGTATTGACTATAGGAAGCTCAACGCCACCACAAGGAAATACCACTTTCCTCTACCATTCATTGATCAAATGCTTGAAAGGTTAGCTGGTCATTCTTTTTATTGCTTTCTTGATGGTTATTCGGGGTATAATCAGACTGTTATAGCTCCAGATGATCAAGAAAATACTACTTTTACTTGTCCATTTGGTACTTTTGCTTATCGTCGAATGCCATTTGGTTTATGTAATGCACCATCACCTTTCAAAGATGCATGGTAAGTATCTTTTTAGATTTTGTTGAGAAGATTATTGAAGTTTTCATGGATGATTTTAGTGTCTTTGGTTATTCTTTTGATGATTGTCTAACTAATCTCACTCTGATATTGAAACTCTACATCGAAACTAACCTTGTTTTAAATTGGGAAAAATGTCACTTCATGGTAAAATAAGGCATAGTTTTAGGTCATATAGTTTCAGAAAAGGGAATTGAAGTGGATAAATCTAAAATAGATCTTGTACGTTACTTACCCTCTCCCACTTAGGTGAGAGATGTTCGTTCTTTCCTTGGACATGCAGGATTCTATAGACGTTTTATCAAAGATTTCAACACCCTTGTGTCGTTTGTGTTTGATGAAGAATGTGAGAAGGCATTCAATCACCTAAAAAATATGCTAACTTCGGCACCTATCATTGTTCCACCAGATTGGAGTCTTCATTTTGAGCTTATGTGTGATGCTTCAGATTATGCCTTAGGGGCTGTTTTGGGATAAAGAAATGACAAGAAGCTGCATGTCACCTACTACGCTTCTCGGACCTTGAATGATGCTCAATTGAATTACTCCACCACTGAAAAAGAACTCCTTGCTGTTGTGTTTGCTTTAGATAAGTTTCGTTCTTATTTACTTGGAACTAAATTTATAATTTACTTTGACCACGCAGCTTTGAAGTACTTATTTACGAAGAAAGAAGCCAAGTCAAGGCTTATTCGCTGGATGCTTATTCTCCAGGAGTTTGACGTGGAAATCCGAGACAAAAAAGGAAGCGAGAATGTAGTAGCTGACCATTTAAGTCGTTTGGTACATGAAGAAGACCCTCTACCTATTCCAGAGGCATTCCCAGATGAACAGCTGTTGATCATTAAGGTAAGTGAGCCATGGTATGCTGATATTATGAATTATATTGTGTCTAAAGAAGTTCCAAACACCATAAATAGGCACCAACGTGATAAACTTAAAAAAGAGGCACGCTTTTATGTGTGGGATGACCCTTATTTGTGGAAATATTGACCTGATCAAATTATTCGTATGTGTGTGTACATGATTTTGAATTCAATTCAATTTTAACTTTTTGTCACACTTATGCTTATGGAGGTCATTTTGGTACTCAAAGAATAGCACTTAGAGTTTTAGAATGTGGATTTTATTGGCCTACTATATTTAAGGATGCTAGAATCTTTTGCATGACCTGTGATCATTGTCAAAGAATAGGCAATATAGGTTCAAGAGACCAAATGCTACAGACTCCTATATTTTCTGATGAGATTTTTTATGTTTGGGGCATTGACTTCATGGGTCCTTTTCCTTCATCTCATGGTTTCAATTATATTTTACTTGCTGTAGATTATGTTTCGAAATGGGTGGAAACAAAAGCCACCCGTACTAATGATTCCAAAGTGGTTGCAGATTTTGTCAAAACTAACATATTTGCCAGGTTTGTAATGCCGAGAGTAATTATAAGTGATGGGGGTTCTCACTTTTGTAATCGGACCATAGAGGCACTGCTCAAAAAGTATAATGTCACACATAAGGTTTCGACACCTTATCATCCTCAAACAAGTGGGGAAGCCGAAGTTTCTAACTGGGAAATCAAGCAAATCTTGGAGAAGATAGTTGGACCAACTCGAAAGGATTGGAGCTTGCATTTGAATGATACATTGTGGGCATATCGTACTGCCTACAAAACACCAATTGGAATGTCTCATTTTCGGCTCATTTATGGGAAACCATGTCATCTTCCAGTTGAGTTGGAGCATCGTGCACATTGGGCAGTTAAGACTTTCAACATGGACATTGATGCTGCTGGTCTTCATAGGAAGTTACAATTGAATGATCTTGAGGAAATTCGGAATGAGGCTTATGAGAACGCTCATATTTATAAGGAGAAAACAAAGGCTGTCCATGATAAGATGATCCATAGTAAGACATTCAAATGCTACTTTTTAACTCCCGCCTTCGATTGTTTCCAAATAAGTTGCGTTCTAAATGGATTGATCCTTTTGTTGTTATTAATGTCTTTCCCTATGGTGCAGTCCAAATTCAAAGTTTAAAGACGGGACACGAATTCAAAGTGAATGGACACCGTTTGAAGCCTTACTATAAGTGTTTTGAGGAGCATGTCGTGGAGGATGTACCCCTCCATGCTGTTGGTCCTAGTGAAGCTTAAATGGAGGTATCGTCTGGCTGGAAGACGTTAAAGCAAGCGCTTCATGGGGGGTAACCCATGTGTTCAAATAAAGAGACAATAGAATTTTCGGCTCCTGCAACCAGATTTGCTCTATTTTACCGTTCTCTTTATTGTTTTTACTTTGCCATGATTGTCTTGTTTGCTAGTTATCTTTATATTGCTTTCTTGGTTAAGTTTATTTTTGAAACATTGAGGACAATGTTTGGTTTAAGTGTGTGTGTGGGGGGGGGGGGGGGTAAACATAATGCTTTTCATGACTTATTTTTGAATTTCACCACCTATCACTACTAACGTTGTTATTCACTGTTTTAAAGTGTTTTCTTGTGTGTCATATAAAAAAAAAAATTGAAAAAAATAAATAAATAAATATTTCGAAATTTTTTGAGAAAATACCAAAAAGAGTCATTTTTGTTGCTTGTTTGTGTCTTAGGGTACCTTCCAACACAATGATGAGGATTTGGTTTTTAATTGCATGACTGTTAAAGAAAGTTACAAACATGTGTGGGAGTTTGATATGCTCTTTGGTTAAAACTTAATTGTAGTTGTCATTTACGAATTCACATGTAATTTGTAATATGCTTGAAGGAAGAAACTCAAACTAACTCTACAACCCTGTGAGACTTGAGCCCATTCTTTGTTTGGAGAGTTATTAATCTGTGATATTCTTGTTTTCTAAAGTCGTTGCTTGATCTCATTATTTCTTTGCTTGGTTGCTACTTAGAATGCTTTTTCATTATTTTAGTTCCAAATACTAGAACTCATGCCTGTTTCATTGAAAGCAAAAAAATCGATTGCATAACAAATAATAAGATGAAGTTGTTTAGTTACCACCAGAGCCAAAAAGCCTTCCATTGCATATGTATTGTAGGTTTAACCCCTTTGAGCCTTATTTAGTCTATTTTCTTTGTCAGCCTGCATTATCCCTACCTATCCTAGTATAGGAATATCCATACCCTTGTTCTTAAAGAATAGTGGAGCATGACTTATTGGGAATTCCTTTTGATCTACGATTTGCAGAAAAATAAGTGTGGGGGAATGATTCTTTTGAATCCGGTGAAGTGTAATGCTTATGTTTTATATTTCAAAAAAAAAAAAAAAAGATAAAAACGTTGAAAAAGAAACAGAAAAGAAAGAAGAAGAAAAAAGTTGAGAAAAAAAAAAGAAGAGGTTGACAAGAAGTGAGAATGAGTTCATAAGTGTTGGTTGTTGAAGAAGGGTCCAAAAATGTGAATCTAACCCTAAAGTTGTACGAATCTTCCCTTGTGTTTAAAGTTGTGTCTAAGTAGTGATATTCTATTCATGAGATCATATACATGTTTGTATTAATAATTCCAGAAAGTGCCTTCTTGGTTATAACATATGTGAGTGCTAGTCTACATGTTTACATCAATCTTCTCACATATACTTAGTATAAGGAGTGTAGTCAGAAAATCTGTGTGAAAATAGAGAGTATATCCTGTGAGGAATTGAGTAAATTCTCTAAGGCATGTTACTACATTCAAATGTTGTTTTAATTGATTAAATGCGACCTAGTGAGTGGTTATTGCGGTTTGATGTGAAATATATAAGCACACAAATTAAACCCTCTTTTTATCAAATGTAGTAAAGTATGTAAGTAGGGATCGTTCTAGGCCGGGGATTAGGAGAGATTGCTAAATCACTTGGAAACTGACTTGAAAACGTAAAAACAAAGTTTAAAACACTAAACTAGACTCAAAGAATGCAAAACTATACTTTAAACACTAAAACAAACCAAAAGACTCAAAACAGTACCTAAAGACTCAAAACTGCCTTAAAGACACAATCTGGGCAGTTTTGAACACTAAGGAAGAATTTGAACGAAAATATGTTATAACTTGACTCAAGACACTTAAAAACACAAACTAAATTGATTTCTAACTAATATGACTCAACAAAATAAAGGGGGATTGATTTTAGACGAATTTGAAAACAAAACAAGAACTTTGTAAAACAAAATAGGTTTTAAAACGAGATTGATCAAATTAAATGGATGAGAAGCTAGCTAAGGGGTTCTTCTCCACACATGTTATACTTGCATACAAAATGATTTCCAATTGCTCTTTGACAAACCATGAATACTCAACGCCCCAAATTAACCGTGAATTGCACTAATTAACCCTCAGTTTTTCCACAAGTTATTAGGTTGGATGATTGCATACGACAACCCAAAACATTCCCTACAAGTTCCCTACATGAATTGCATAATAGAGATACACGCAAGAATCATTAAGTTCTACGAAAAACATAAGCATTGACGAGGCACTCGTTACTATGAATTGCATGAAACTTATGCCAAGAATTTACTTAACACGATTATGATCAACAACCTTTACTACTTATGAATATAAGTTCATAACGATTAGGTGAAACTTCCTTATATCCTAGCATCAAACTTATGCATGAAAATTAAGCGTGCACTCTCAACCAACATACACAAATTAGTTTTAATTCATAGAGATAAGTAAATTAAATTCACAATTCATGAAACGCAATTGGAAGTAATCAAATCATATAGCAAGCATAAACATGGTTTTGAATCCCCCCCTAGCCAAGGGGGGTTTAGTTCCTCATACTTGCAATTACATAAAGATAACTTAATTTAAACATTGAAATCAAAGATAGAAAACACCTAGAAACGCTCCAATACTCCCAAGGCTTGGGCATAGGCACGACACAAGATGTTCCTTCTCTTTCCTTCCTTGCAAGCAGCGGCACTAGAGGTTTTGGACGGTTTTGGGTGGTTTTTATGGTGTAGAATGGATGGGGAATGGTATGGAAAGGTTTAGGATTGATGGGTGGTGTGGCTAGGGGTGGTTTTTGGCTGAAATTAGAGAGAATGATGATTTGGAAGTGTAGAATGGTGTGGAATGTGGCTGGACGAATTTCTGAGATGCAAGGGGAGTATTTTTCATGTGTATGGGAGGTGGTATTTATAGGCTTTGAGAGAGGACCACTCCATTTCCTTTGCATGTGCAGCTTGTGTGGGTGTGTGTTGTCATGTTTCCCCTTTACATTTACACACACATGCTTCATCATTTCAACCACCAATCCACCTATTTGCAGCCCATGTTTCTCCTTTCCTTTGCATGTGTTGTGCCTTCTCTTCTAGTTGTGCATTTCCACTTGCTCCAAAGACAAATGAGTGTAATCATAACCCCATTTGCTGCTGAGTGTTGATGACAAA
Source organism: Malus fusca (assembly GCA_035220775.1). Taxonomy (NCBI): domain Eukaryota; kingdom Viridiplantae; phylum Streptophyta; class Magnoliopsida; order Rosales; family Rosaceae; genus Malus; species Malus fusca. Next base: position 17,843,369 of record CM069063.1, read on the forward strand.
GCAAAACACAAAACAAGTGCCTTTACTTTCTCATTTTATTAGCCAAATCTGCTTAGCCCGTTTCTGAACCTTTCAGTGTTAAAATGCCCATAACTTCTTCTAGAAAAATGATATTAACAATCTGTAAATTTCTCCAGAAAATAGACATCCGTAGCTTTCCAAACATATAAGGTTTATTCTCTCATTCATTCGGAGCTGTTCGTAACATGCTTCCAAAGTCAGCTAATCTGCACAGGCAGTTTTGACGAATTTGTTGGCTGTCCATGCCGTGTGTTTCCTTGCATTCCCATGTGTGTGTGCTGCCATCTAGTCATCATTTCCACATGTACAAGCTGTCACACTTCCACACACACATGCTCTTCATTATTTCAGCCACAATTCAACTTATTTCCTGCCCATGCCGTGCCTTTCTTTCCCATGTGTGTGCTGCCATGCTTTCTTCCATGCCGTGTGTGTCCCTTTCACTTTGCATGTGGGCTTCTTTGCATGTGTTTTCTCCCTCTCTTGCCTTGAGTTTGCATGTGTATGAGTTGTCATTGTTTATCCTTGCAATTACACACACACTTGCACACACATATGCCCAAAACGTCCATCCTCATGCATGCAATCCATTTGAGCCCAATATTGATCCAACATGCACCAAAATGCACTTTTCTTGACAAGGTTGTTATTAAGACCTACAAACAAACGAAAATGACTTAAAACACTAAAATAACTAAGGAAACACAACGTAAACGTATGAGAACAAACCAATTAAGTCGCATAAATATGCTCCTATCACGGTTGAGTATAAGCTCAAAAGTAAAGATGGCTAGAATCTATGTGAGTAGTGATTTTTAACATGTCATGTTTCATTGGAAATCCCTGAGGCAATTGTTGGAAGGTTTAGGTTTTGTTTTCTTTTCTTTGTTTTGCTCGGGGACTAGCAAAAGCTAAGTGTGGGGGAATTTGATAGGAGCATATTTATGCGACTTTGTTATCTTATTTCTTTGCATTTTCTTAGTTAATTTCCATTTATTTTGGTAATTTATGTTATTTTCGTATTTTTATAGGTCCAATTGGGAAATGTGATAATAAATGGCAAAATGGAGCAATTTGGAGCAATTTTGGACTTGGATTGGACATCAGACTTGGATAGCATATGGGCTGACATTTGTGGTGTTTAAATGGTGCTAGATTTGTGCTAAAATCTGGAGGAATTAAAATTGAGGCTTGGAAGATAAGGAATTAGAAAAGAAAGAGCAACCGTATCCAACCTTATCTTATCTGATCTTACCTTATCTTATCTCCAGCTGCAAAGAGGAATCCTTATCACATTCCAACACTTCCTATCTGATTCTAGGAGTCCTAAAATAATTCAAATAACCTAATCTTTTTCCTCCTAGGGTTTAGCCGTGCCCTTTGCCCTATATATACACATTGTTGCCGCAAATACCAGAGGGAGGAAAATAGAGAGATTGTGCCGCTCCTGCATCCAGAGGGAGATTGTGCTGCATATTGTCATTCAACCATTGGAGTTTTCAGAGTTCTTTCTATTCTTATTTAGTTTCAATGTTTATTTTAGATTGCTTTTCAATTATGATGAACATGTGTAACTAAGTTTCTTTTTAGCTAGAGGTGATTTCAAAGCCATGATCATATGTTTTATATAAATTGATTACATCCAGTTATTGTTTCATAAAACATGAATGTGATTTACTTATCTGCTTTATGGAGAACTTATTCTTGTATGTTTATTAAGGATGCATGCTTAGTTTGCATGCAGGGATTTGATGCTAGAATATTGGGGAATTTCACTTAATCGTTATGAACTTATATTTGCAAGTAGTAAAAGTCACTAGTCATGATTGAGTTAAGTAAATTCCTAGCAGGAGTATCATGCTTTTCATAGTTACGAATGTTTTGTCAATGGTTATGATTTTCACAGAACTTAATGATCTTCGAGATGTATCTCTATCATGTTTTTCATTGTTAGGGAACTTGAGAAGAATAATTTGATTGCGTCGCTGAGTCCAATTCAATAAACCTAGGAAAATCTGAGAGTTAATTTGTGCAGTTCATAGTTAATTTGGGGCCTTGTCATTCATGGTTTATATAAATAATAAGTGGAAATTGATTTGTATGCATATGTTTCATGTGTGGAGAAGAATCCTCTAGCTAGCCTTTCACCTATATCTCGTACAAGACTTAATTTGTTTGTTGCAATTGACTTTATTTTTGTTAAAATTCGTCCAAAAACCCCATCAGTTCTTATTTTGTGTTAGTCTAGCTTAGTTTTCAGTTTCTAAGTTTAATTTGTGTTGATTAGCATCCCTCATAATCTTCGGCCTAGAACAATCCCTACTTGCTCATACTACAATCATCTAAATTATAGGGTTTAATTTGTGTGTTAGTTTATACCACATCAGTTGTATGCTCACACTGGCAGGATGCATGTTCTCGCTGTCAGACTTCCTCTCTGCAGATTCCCACGTAGAAGTTTGAACACCTCTTCGTTGAGCCCCTGCCCTTCTTCTATCCCCCTGACTGACAGGTAAAAGTCTTTGAGTTTCTGCCATGTCTCTAACCGGTGGCGCTCGAGTCCAGTCTCCATGCCCAGTCACACCCCCTTGCATTGGCTCAAAAGCACACTTAGTGTTTGAGTGGCCAATTCAACCACAGCGGTAATAGAAATCTTGAAGTCTTTCATAACGAAACTCTATCCATGTTTGCTCATCAGCCTCTCTGGATAGCCAACAACCAGTGGGTAAAGGGTTCAGAGTATTGACTACCACTGTGGTTCTGAGAAAACCGCGTGCAATAGTGGGGTCCTCTACTTCCATCACTTCCCCTATTTTTGAAGCAATTCTGCTGACATTAGCCCCCGAGCTAAGATTCAATGGAACCCCATGTAACTGTATCCAAAAAGGAACCATCTATAAGTTTATTTCTTCCAACGCTAGGTTTGGCGGCCACCTTTGTACTGAAAAGTTTTTCTTCATAACTGCCCAAGGTACTTGACTGAGCATAGTTTTTGCCGTATTTTCATTTTCATCCTGTACGACGATGATAAACAAATATTCTCGAACCCATTTTCTATATCCTTGAATTCCTTCCACGCAGCACGCAGTATATTCCAAACCTCCCATCAGTTAAGATTCCTGTTAACCAGAGCCTTACCCACAAGTTTGATCCCACTCTCCATAGACGCTAACTCCATAGACCTATCGAGAGAAACCACTAGTTCTTCGATCGCCTGATTCTCTATCAAGGTATTTCGTGAATTGCCTTTATGGATCTTGTGCACACACAGAGACAGTAAGCAACCAGTATAACTTCGATACAACTTCTTGTATGGATAGTCCCCAATTTTGATTGGATTTTCCAAAAATGCTGAAATTGGCAGTAAATATAGAAAACCCACAAGCAGAAAAGAGGAGAATAGATACCTGGTTGCTGAAGACTTGTTTCGTTATTGTTTTGCTTTAGTAGATGCTGTGAAGGGTAAAGTTTCCAAAATTTCCATGACTTTTTGGGGTAGGTAAGAATTAATACATCTGCTACGGGATTCAGGGCATTTATGATTTTGCTTTTTGTTGCCGCCATGAGATCAGACTACATCGGCTGCTTCTTTGTTGCTTAGATTCCCAGCCGAAAATATAGTATGGAATGGGTCCCACTGAACCTTCTCAAAGCTCCAGACCGACATACCCTTGATCTGGAGCTAGCTAATGAAGTAAATACTCAATTAAGAAGAAATCTCTAGAAACACTCCAGATTAGTACACAACCGATATATTTAGTAGGGGAAATAAATTAGAAAATAAAAGAAGCATAATCAGAAGGAAAATACATAGATGTAGTAGATAAATTGGAGCATCTTGATCACTTGCAAAAGGATTGGAGCTGGAATCAACAGCAAATTGAGCAGTTATCTATGGAAATTGATGAGTTACCAAAACAGAAAGAATGCTACTGGCATCAGAGATCTTGTGTACTTTGGCTTCAGGAAGGTGATGCAAATACTAAAGTTTTCCACCAATCTACCTTACAGAGACGTCGACGGAATAAAGTGTTGAAAATTAAAGATGCAAATGGGGAATGGATTGACTGTCCCCAGCAGGTGAGGACATTAATCGACACACACTTTGTAAATATTTTTACGTCGGTTGGGGATCGAGAGTGGGAAACCATTCTTGATTGTATTCAGCTGAAGGTGACGGAGGATATGAATGCCTCACTCCTTGTACCGGTTTCTCTAGAGGAGATTAAGGGCTCTGTTTTTCAAATGGGCAAGTTAAAAGCCCAGGCCCCGATGGTTTCCAAGGTGTTTTGTACCAATCTTTTTGAGATAATCTTATGGCTGATGTTAATGGTTTAGTTCAAGGTTTTATGCAGGGGTCTCCCTTTCTACACCGCATCAATTCCACACATGTTGTGCTCATTCCTAAAGTTCCAAATCTAGAGTCTATTGCCCCGTTCCGACCCATAAGCTTATGTAACTACTCTTATAAAATTTTATCCAAGGTCTTGGCCAATCGTCTTCGACCGTTGCTGCCGGAGATGATATCTCATTCACAGAATGCTTTTGTTACTAGAAGGCAGATTCAAGATAACATTGGCATTGCGCACGAGCTCTTCCACTATCTGAAGACACAGAGAACAAAAGGTAAATTTGAACTTGGGGTTAAATTGGATATGCATAAGGCTTATGACAAAGTTGAATGGGATTTTCTATTGGCGGTCATGGAGATGATGAGGTTCAATCAGCGGTGGCGCCAGTTGATATTTGGTTGTCTTTTGTAGGTTGATTTTACTATTCTGGTGAATGTTCAGCCTGGTCGGAAGTTCACTCATTCGCGTGGTGTCCGGCAAGGTGATCCCCTATCCCTATATTTGTTCCTCATTGTTAGTGAGGTCCTTTCCTTATTAATTTCGCGAGTGTGTGATGAGCGATTGATTTCAGGGGTTAAAGTTAATCCTATGGACCTGTTATTTCTCATATTTTCTTTGCTGATGATACACTGTTCTTTTTAAAAGTTGAGGTGGAGAACTGTCAGAATTTAGTGAAGCTAATACAACATTATTGTTCAGCATTTGGACAACATGTCAATTTTCATAAATTTAGTGTTTTTTTCGGAGCTAATGTCTTGTGGTCTTTGTCGGAGGATCTTGGCCGCATCCTGGGTATGCTGATAGTAAATGATCTGGAAACTTATCTTGGCATGCCAGCTATGTGGGGAACATCCAAGCGGAAAGGTTTGACCTATGTAAAGGAGCGGATTTTGGGGAAACTCCAGAGATGGAAACAAGTTACCCTATCACAGGCAGGTTGTGAGGTTATGATCAAGGCGGTTATTCAAGCAATTTCGGCTTATCCGATGAATCTTTTCAAATTTTCGGCTATCATTTGCAAGGAAATAGACTCTCTGATTACCAATTTTTGGTGGGGACAGGACTGGAGAGCTTTTATTACGGGCAACTCAGTGGCAAATCATGAGTGGGAAGGCCATTCGGGTCTAGGGTGATCTGTGGTTGCCTTCCATCTAGGTCAAACACCCCACTTCAACTATGCTGGTGTCGGTCAGTCGTAACATAAAGGTAACTTCTTTAATTAATCAAGACAATGGTGAATGGGATATTGAGTTCTTAAGATCGATTATTCCGCCGGAGGAGTATGCGGCTATCTTGGCAATCCACCCAGGTGACCTCGAGCACCCGGATTGGTTAATATGGCCCTTTACTAAGACAGGCTCATATTCAATCAAATTGAGTTTCCATTGGTTGTGTTCCAAGGCATTTCCACAGACCAATTTCAGCTTCTCCTCCCCTTCTTCCATTCTGGAACGTTGTGGAAACTCATTTGGCAACTTAAATCCCCTCCTAAGCTCCGGTGCTTTATATGGAAAACTATGCACAATGCCCTGCCTACTATGCAGTCTCTCTACAAACGTCATTCTGCCTCATCCCCTTTATGTCCCATTTGCAAATCGCAGGAGGTATCGGTGTAGCACATTTTTTTCCTTTGTCTGTGGGTGGCAACTATTTGGTTTGGGGGCATCCTCAATTATAGAGTTAATAGGGTTGAAATCACTACATGGCTGAATTGGTTAATGGGCATTATCACAGCCTTTGAGCTTTCGAACGCTGGTAAGGACCAAGTTCTCACTTGGGTTGTGTTTTCTTGTTGGTATATATGGAAGGCTAGGTGTTGCTTCCTTTTTCAGCAGCAACCAATCGTTCCTACATAGGTGATGGTAGCTATCGCAACCAACGTCAAGGCTTTTAGTGCAGCTTTGTGCAGTCCTTTGGGTACTATAGGGCAAGGTAGTATAGAGCATAGAACTCGTGCTCATCAACCACACAAGAAAGATGGCAGATGTTGTGCCATCCCTCCGTTAAAATTAATGTTGATGTGAGTTGGGTTGCTGCCTCGCATGATGGTTTTGTTGGGTTGGTGGCGAGAGACTTTGTGGGTACTTTCATTGCTGCTCAATGATAGGAGCATATTTATGCGACTTAGTTAACTTGTTTCTTGGCATTTATGTTGTTAATTCATAGTTATTTTAGTATTTTAAGGTATTTTCGTGTGTTTGTAGGTCCAAAGGGTTAATGTGGCAAAGAAGTGCATTTTGGAGCATTTTTGGGAATGGAATGGATAGCATATGCTTGGAGCAAAAGGAATGGACGAAATTTGAAGTTTGTGCATCATCCTCTCCCTATAAATAACCATTTTAGCACACTCATTTCACCCAACACATCCATTCACCTACCACTACATCCACTCATTTCACTCAACACATCCACTCATTACAACCACCCAACACATTCACCTACCACTACATCCACTCATTACAACCACCCAACACATTCACTCATTACAACCACCCAACACATTCACCTACCACTACATCCACTCATTTCAACCACCCAACACATTCACCTACCACTACATCCACTCATTACCACCACCCACTACATCCTCTCCCTAGCCTATAAATACATCAATCCACCCTTCACCATAATAGACATAGATCCATCCAAAGACACTACATTCACATCTCACAACTCCGTACACTTACACTTTCATTCCTTGGCCGTGAGCACCATCCATTCATCCATTCATTTCCCATATATCTCAAAACACAACTCCATACACTCCCTTCCCTTGGCCGAGACATTCACCAATCCTAAATACATTCATAACCTTTCCATATATCCATACACATCCTTAGACACTTGTGCTACAACAAGGTGATGAAAACGAAGGTCCTTGGCGTTTCAAGCTTGAAACTTTGGAGCGTTTTAGGTGTACTTCGTTCTTGCTTTCAATGTCTACTTTGTTATTTTCTGATTTTGTTGCAATTATGAGTAGCTAAACCCCTCTTGGTTAGGGATGATTTCAAAGCCATGATTATGTGTGTAATATGATTTGATAAATTCCAGTTATGAACTCTTGAATCGTAAATGCAATTGGCTTAACTATTTGATTGATAACTTAATCGTTACAAGAAAGTTTCACATAATCGTTACAAACTTATATTGGCATGCATAAATCCGATGCTAGAATATAAGAAAGTTTCACATAATCGTTACAAACTTATATTCATAAGTAGTGGAGGTCGCTTATAAACGATCGCGTTAAGTTTAATTCCTAGCATGAGTGACATGATGTCATAGTTGCAAGTGCTTTGTCAATGCTTATGATTTTCATTAAACGTAATGATCTTTGATTGTATCTTTATTATGATGTCATGTAGAGAACTTTTGAAGAATGTTTTGGGTTGTCGAATGATGTCATCCAATCCAATAAAACAAGGAAAATCTGAGGGTTAACTAGTGATGTCACAGTTAATTTGGGGCATTGTCGTTCATAATTCAATGAAGTAGTAACTGGAAATCGAGTTGTTTGCATACATGTCATGTGTGGAGAAAAAGCCTCTAGCTATCCCATCCATCATCTTATTTCTCAAATTTGTTTTACAATCTATCTAGTTTTTCATACTTGTTTGTTTGTTTCAACTTCATCCAAATCAAAACCCCCCTTTTAGTTTCTTGTTTCAAAGTGTTTCAAATCTATTTTAGTTTGTGTTTTTAAGTGTTTTGATTCAAGTAAAAGTCAATTTTTGTCCAAAGTCATTCCTAGTGTCTAGTTTAAGTTTATTTGGTTGTTTTAAGCTGTTTTGAGTATTTTAAGTTTACCTTGAGTCTTGTAAGTCTTGTTAAGTGTTTTTAAGTTTAGTTTTATGTTTTTGAGTCAGTTTAGAGGTTATTAGCAAGCCCTCCTAATCCCCGGTCCAGAACGATCCCTACTTATACTTATACTACAATTGTCAAAAGAGGGTTAAATTTGTGTGTTAAGTTAATTTTCACATCACTCAAAGGATTCCTATTCAGGCCCCTACTGCTACGGCTGCTGAGGCTATCACCATTTTGAGGGGTTGCGAGTTGGGTCATTCCTTGGGTATCCACAGTGTGGTTGTAGAATTTGATTCATTGAGCTCCATCTCGTGTTTAACGGGTACGCTCACAAATGGCAGGTGGGAGGCGTTTTCAATCTTAATAAAATGCAAGAAACTTAGTGCTTCTTTCCATGACTGTTGCTGGTCTTGGGTTCCAAGATCAGCCAACCTGGCGGCTGACAGTTTGGCGTCGCGCAGCTCTGTGGAGATGTGCAACTTTACTTAGGTTGATCGACCCCCATCTTAACTTGTTCATGTACTTCACCATGATGCCTTGCCCACATTGATTTTGTTTGGTCATGCAATGGGTGACACTTGTGGTTCCTTTTAGTGTCGAGTTTTCTCCCCTTGCACTTTCGGCTTCGTTTTTTGGTTGTTTGCCTCGTGTGGGCTTTCATTGTACTCTTGGCATCTTTGCCCTGGTTAATATATCCAGTTTTCCAAAAAAAAAAAAAAAAAAAAAAAGAGGTCCACCAAGCCCAAAACTAAGGCCCATCGCTTGTTTTTAATTAGCCCAACACATTTTCCCATACCCTAAAGGATTGGAATGGCACTAGGCCTGGCAAACGGGTCGTGTCTGTCGTGTTCGTGTCGTTTTTGTGTAACACCTGTTATCTTAACGGATCGTGTCGTGTCACACCTGTTATCTTAACGGGTCCTTAACAGGTCGGGTCACTTTACCCAACGGGTAAAGTGACCCGACCCGTTTTGACCCGTTAAGAAAAATATATTTTTTTTCTTAAATTTGCACATACCATACATTACCACATAAATATTACTTCAAAACATTAAAACATATTTGTCATTTAAGTACTACATCTACACTCGAAAATAAGAGCCAAATAAAAAACAAGTTTGACGGTTGGATCGTTAAAATTAGTTTCATATAATTCGTATCTCATCAAAACGATAGATTCACTAACACTTAGAGTTTATTTATACTTTCATTAAGTATAACATAAGATTTTGTGGTATCCCCTTGTGTAAATATTTTAAATTGACGATCAAATTCATTCATTGGATTCGTATAGGGTCAAGGAGTGTAGTTGTAAAAAATCATCAAAATCGGAGTTAAAATAACCGTTAAATCGTGAATTTTTGTTTTATAACCGTCGAAAAGTTTTGTCTCATTACTTGATCTCTGAATGTTTGTTTTTTGTGATTTTTGGCATATGCGATCTCGAAGCATATACAAACAAGTTTGACGGTTGGATCGTTAAAATTAGTTACATAGAATTCGTATCCCATCAAAATGATAGATTCACTAACACTTAGAGTTTATTTATACTTTCATTAAGTATAACATAAGATTTTGTGGTATCCACTTGTGTAAATATTTTAAATTGACGATCAAATTCATTCATTGTATTCGTATAGGGTCAAGGAGTGTAGTTGTAAAAAATCATCAAAATCGGAGTTAAAATAACCGTTAAATCGTGATTTTTTGTTTTATAACCGTCAAAATGTTTTGTCTCATTACTTGATCTCTGAATTTTTGTTTTTGTAATTTTTGGCATATGCGATCTCGAAGTATATACAAACAAGTTTGACGGTTGGATCGTTAAAATTAGTTTCATAAAATTCGTATCTCATCAAAACGATAGATTCACTAACACTTAGAGTTTATTTATCCTTTCATTAAGTATAACATAAGATTTTGTGGTATCCACTTGTGTATATATTTTAAATTGACGATCAAATTCATTCATTGTATTCGTATATGGTCAAGGAGTGTAGTTGTAAAAAATCATTAAAATCGGAGTTAAAATAACCGTTAAATCGTAATTTTTTGTTTTATAACCGTCGAAAAGTTTTGTTTTACTACTTGATCTCTGAATGTTTGTTTTTTGTGATTTTTGGCGTATGCGATCTCGAAGCATATACAAACAAGTTTGACGGTTGGATCGTTAAAATTAGTTTCATAGAATTTGTATCTCATCAAAACGATAGATTCACTAACACTTAGAGTTTATTTATACTTTCATTAAGTACTAGTATAACATAAGATTTTGTGGTATCCACTTGTGTAAATATTTTAAATTGACGATCAAATTCATTAATTGTATTCGTATAGGGTCAAGGAGTGTAGTTGTAAAAGATCATCAAAATCGGAGTTAAAATAACCATTAAATCGTGATTTTTTGTTTTATAACCGTCGAAAAGTTTTGTCTCATTTAGATATCTCTGAATGTTTGTTTTTTGTGATTTTTAGCGTATGCGATCTCGAAGCATATACAAACAAGTTTGACGGTTGGATCGTTAAAATTAGTTTCATAGAATTCGTATCCTATCAAAATGATAGATTCACTAACACTTAGAGTTTATTTATACTTTCATTAAGTATAACATAGGATTTTGTGGTATCCACTTGTGTAAATTTTTTAAATTGACAATCAAATTCATTAATTGTATTTGTATAGGGTCAAGGAGTGTAGTTGTAAAAAATCATCAAAATCGAAGTTAAAATAACCGTTAAATCGTGATTTTTTGTTTTCTAACCGTCGAAAAGTTTTGTCTCATTACTTGATCTCTGAATGTTTGTTTTTTGTGATTTTTGTTGTATGCGATCTCGAAGCATATACAAACAAGTTTGACGGTTGGATCGTTAAAATTAGTTTCATAGAATTCGTATCCCATCAAAACGATAGATTCACTAACAATTGGAGTTTATTTATACTTTGATTAAGTATAACATAAGATTTTGTGGTATCCACTTGTGTAAATATTTTAAATTGACGATCAAATTCATTCATTGTATTCGTGTAGGGTCAAGGAGTGTAGTTGTAAAAAATCATCAAAATCGGAGTTAAAATAACCGTTAAATCGTGATTTTTTGTTTTCTAACCGTCGAAAAGTTTTGTCTCATTACTTGATCTCTAAATGTTTGTTTTTTGTGATTTTTGGCATATGTGATCTCGAAGCATATACAGACAAGTTTGACGGTTGGATCGTTAAAATTAGTTTCATAGAATTCGTATCCCATCAAAACGATAGATTCACTAACACTTAGAGTTTATTTATACTTTCATTAAGTATAACATAAGATTTTGTGGTATCCACTTGTGTAAATATTTTAAATTGACGATCAAATTCATTCATTGTATTCGTGTAGGGTCAATGAGTGTAGTTGTAAAAAATCATTAAAATCAGAGTTAAAATAACCGTTAAATCGTGATTTTTTGTTTTATAACCGTCGAAATGTTTTGTCTCATTACTTGATCTCTGAATTTTTGTTTTTTGTAATTTTTGGCATATGCGATCTCGAAGTATATACAAACAAGTTTGATGATTGGATCATTAAAATTAGTTTCATATAATTCGTATCCCATCAAAACGATAGATTCACTAACACTTAGAGTTTATTTATACTTTCATTAAGTATAACATAAGATTTTGTGGTATCCACTTGTGTAAATATTTTAAATTGACGATCAAATTTATTCATTGTATTCGTATAGGGTCAAGGAGTGTAGTTGTAAAAAATCATCAAAATCGGAGTTAAAATAACCGTTAAATCGTGATTTTTTGTTTTATAACCGTCGAAAAGTTTTGTCTCATTACTTGATCTCTGAATGTTTGTTTTTTGTGATTTTTGGCGTATGCGATCTCGAAGCATATACAAACAAGTTAGACGGTTAGATTGTTAAAATTAGTTTGATAGAATTTGTATCTCATCAAAACGATAGATTCACTAACACTTAGAGTTTATTTATACTTTGATTAAGTATAACATAAGATTTTGTGGTATTCACTTGTGTAAATATTTTAAATTGACGATCAAATTCATTCATTGTATTTGTATATGGTCAAGGAGTGTAGTTGTAAAAAATCATCAAAATCGGAGTTAAAATAACCGTTAAATCATGATATTTTGTTTTATAACCGTCGAAAAGTTTTGTCTCATTTCTTGATCTCTGAATGTTTGTTTTTTGGGGTTTTTGGCATATGCGATCTCGAAGCATATACAAACAAGTTTGACGGTTGGATCGTTGAAATTAGTTTCATAGAATTTGTATCTCATTAAAACGATAGATTCACTAACACTTAGAGTTTATTTATACTTTCATTAAGTATAACATAAGATTTTGTGGTATCCATTAGTGTAAATATTTTAAATTGAAAATCAAATTTATTCACTGTATTCATATAGGGTCAACGAGTGTAGCTGTAAAAAATCATCAAAATCGGAGTTAAACCGTTAAATCGTGATTTTTTGTTTTATAACCGTCGAAAAGTTTTGTCTCGAAGCATATACAAACAAGTTTAATGGTTGGATCGTTGAAATTAGTTTCGTGTATCCCATCAAGTTCAATGGTGTGTGTATATATATATATTATGTAGATTTAAATCTATTTATTTTGTACGTATAATTATTATAGTTTTTAGGGGTATAAATTTAATTTAAAACTTAATATATATATATATATATATATATAATTATTATAGTTAATATTTTGTGGATATAATTATTTTAGTTAATATTTTGGGGGTATAATTATTATAGTATATATAATTATTATAGTTAATATAATATATATATAGATAAAATTATTATAGTTTTAAACTTTTTAGGGGTATAAAATTGTTAAATTAATATATATAATTATTATAGTATTTTTTAGGGTTATAAAATTATTAAATTAATATTCTGCTTATCGTGTATCGTGTTACCCACGTGTATACCCGAACCAACCCGTTATCTTAACAGGTGCTTATCGGGTTACCCGATAACACCCGATTCGTTATCGTGTCGACCCGAACACCTGTTAATTTCGTGTCGTGTCGTGTCGGGTTATCGGGTCGTGTCAGGAATTGCCAGGCCTAAATGGCACATAACACGAAAACCTTCGCACTCGTGTGCGGCACCCAGAGCTTCCGTTAGTCTTCACCAAGGATTTAAATATCGGTAATATCAGAAATATCGGTAGTCCGAAAACACGGAAATATCGATGGAAATATCGGGATAATATCGATATCGATAAAAATTACATGGAAACCACGGAAATTGTAAGAAAAACTTGAAATTTTTTATTGAAACTTTGCAGAATGTTTATTTAGTCAATTATCTATTAGTTTATCACAAAAAATTGGAAGGAAATGCACTGCATGATGGATTTAACATTATCAAGTTGATTATATAGCGAGCTGGCAAACATTGTGAGTGTAGAAAATATGTAGTAATTAATGAAATAAGTTTAAACACACCATAATCATTTATATATAATGAATTAGTACAATATTTTACACTTTATACATTGCATGGTAAGATACATTAGTGACTTAGTACCACATAGAGTTCCTATGAGGTTCAAAATTATATATTGACGTAAAATACTATGTCAAGAAAGTTGCCTTACAAGTTAGATGGCTTTATCTTCATGTCTCATTCTACCAATTTTTCATAAAGCAATCCATCAGTCTAGTTGGTATATTTCTAGTTTAGAAGGGTTACATCTTCGAATAAGGCCTTAATGTAAAACCCCTACCTTTACCTTTAGTTTATAATTTTACTTTGTAGATTTTATTTTTGTCCCCGAGGCTCCCATATGTCTTCTCTCTCAGTCCTCTCTTTCTCTCCACTTTCCCATGCTCTCCCTCTCTCTGCAACTCTCATTTCTTCTTCCCCGAACTCTCACACACACACACACACACACACACAAACACAAATAAAAAATAAAAAACCCAACCTGTCCCTCACCCTCACCCCCGCACCCTCATCTCTTCTGCAAATCTCAGCACCTCACCAAAATCCCACCCCACCCAAATCCCAGCACCTCTCAATTTCTTTCACTCTCTCTCTCACCCCACCCAAATCCGAGCGCCCCGTTCCGGGGATCCTACCGCCGTCGAACCCAATCCGAGGCCATTTCCAGATCCCCGACGACCTGGATCTGCTCCAGGACCCGTTTGACGCCGCCGCCACCATCGGGAATCCCAGCACCTCTCGATTTCTTTCACTCTCTCTCTCACCCCACCCAAATTCGAGCGCCCCGTTCCGGGGCTCCTACCGCCGTCGAACCCAATCCGAGGCCATTTCCAGATCCCCGACGACCTGGATCTGCTCCAGGACCCGTTCGACGCCGCCGCCACCATCGGGAATCGGCACACCCATTTCCGGCGTTCTTCTCCGATTCGCACGTATCCAAAATATCGCGATATTTTCGGTAATATCACGATATTATCGATATTATCGAAAATATCGCGATATTTTGTCGAAAACTGCTTGGATAGTAATTAAAATATCGGTACCGTGAAAAACCGATAATATCGGCGATATTTCATCGATATTATCGATATTTTCTTCCGTGGTCTTCACACATAGCTAAAGCTCACGACTTTATCATTCTGCAATTGGAGACCCACAGATGTTGGAGGCTCGAACAAGGGGTTGCTATTTGAAATTTTTGATTTTTACAAGGGAAGAATGAAATTCATGGTCTTCAAGGCTGATTCTGACAAGTGGGTTTGCGAATTGTAACTACCTAGAGCAGTTGTAGATTGAAGATTAAGGCTACGAGTTGCATGCTAAAGCTTCAATAGTGGACGTCAAAGTTGTGGGCTTGAAGCTTTCTGGTTTATAAATTGAAAGTTTTAGGCTTCCTGTTGAAGGTCTGAAGTTGTTTGAAGCATGAAGGAGAAGGAAGTGGTCGAAGGAGGGAGGATAAGTTGATGAGGGAAAGGAATGAGAGAAAATAAAAGCCCAAATTTTTCTTTATTTCAAGGTTGAAGCTTGTGGCCTCAAATTTTGTTGAATTTGCTACCCATGTCTGTAACAGTTAGAAAGTAGGTTTCTCACTGGGTTGTGTGAAGAAGATGAACATGAGGGAGGTTAAAGTGAATTTCAATTCCTTATGAGTTTTAGGCATATTTGTCTTTGACATTTGAATGCAAGAAGGGGCACCAGGCGCTTGGGCGATCGAGGCTTTAACCTTCACTGAAGTGCACTGTATTGTGATTGAGGTTTTTTTTCTTTACATATATAACTTGAGTGACTCAAAAATGTGGGAGAAACCACACACATAGATTTTTTTCTCGCAAAATCTTGAGCATCAATGGTTCAGGCATTGGTGAGTTTGGTAATTTGCGAAGGTGTGCGAAGCTTTGAGACATTCGTAGTCTTTGAAACTTCCAATCTTACTAAGTCTTTGAAGCTTCATGTTTGCATAGGTTTTGAAGCTTCCATCCTTCATAGGTATGTGAAGTTTCATAATTTCGTGGGTTAATTTTGTACCAAGGTGATCAAAGCTAGTTTAGGACTTCATAAATAAATTTTTCTTTGCACACTTGCGAGCATCAGTGTGTGAGATAAACCACTTGTTGTATTTGTTGAATGTTTGGAGAAACCACATAATATAATTTTAATTCGCACATTTGTAAGCATCAGTGTGCGAGGCCAACACTTGTTATTGTTAACTACATTGCAATAGTTGAGAATTGAAGGGAAAAACAAGGAGAAAGGATGAACCGAAAGATGAATAGAGAGATATGAGAGAGAGAGTTTAGAGAGAGAAATATGATTTGTATTAAATGACCAATGAATATTACACACTATTGTTTATATAGAAATCCTAACTATTTTAACCAAATACTAACTACCTAACTATATTACTAAATGTATTACATTTTTACCCTTAATACTCCCCCTCAATCTCAACTGGGGTAACCCAGTTTGAGATTGGAAGAACAACTGCAATCACTGTTATGAAACCAGAAAACAGAACACAGAGGATAGAAATTTCAAAATACTTTTAATGAGCAGTGTTCTCTTCACCAGGGTTCCTTGAGGAATTCTTGCACTTCCTCTGGAAAGTGTACTTGAGAAGTCTGCTGTTGTCCACACGACTAGGAGATCCATTTGATTGTTCTGATGCTCCCACGTCTTTTAATTCAGAACTCATCAATAATGCACTTGCATCTTTTAATTCAGATTTCACCAATGATGCATTCACATGTTCTAGTTCAGAATTCATCAATGACACTTTGACAGTTTTTAACTTGGAGTTCATTAGTGTTACATCAACAGAACAAAGGTCAAGTTCAGAACTCAGGGCCTCTGAATTCTCAATACCATCACTTTCCGTTATCAACACAGGCACATCTATCAACTTGGAGTTCATAAGTTCATTGTTGCAAAGCCTGCACAAAAGACTTCAGATTTAGTAGCATATAACTTGGGGTTTATTGTTCAAACCCGACTTCATTGATCCGAATGCAGCTATATCCGATTCTACTTCCTCGACGATATCCACATTCATTTCATTTCAGTATCACACAACCCAAATACAGACTCCTCATCCAGTATCGGCCTCTTATATCCTACACCCCTGAAGAACCTATCTTCCATTTCGACATTCATCATTTGCAAACCCATAATTATTTTCGCTAAATCCAAAAAACTTTCTTCTCAACAGAGACATTCGTACAATAAAAAATGCAATCAACCAATTTCACAGTATTATCACAAACAGAAACACCACCCTTATTTCGCAGGAGCTTCAATCAAAGAACAACCTTTTATAAAGTTGTAGCACACCCTCATGCCGGTTATAACAATTTCTTGCGGGTTTACCTTTCGTGGGATTTACCGTCAACAATCTCATTCAACTTGGCTTTGGCCTTTAATATTTACAAAAACAGAAAATTAACAAACTATAGTGTGGCATCGGCCTTAACTATAACACCACGGGATCGCCCTTTGTGGATTTTACAAAAAACAACTTCTTTGAACAATGGCATCGGCCTTCACAATTTCAACAATTGAAAATCAACATCTATGTAGGATTACCCTTCGTGGGATTTACCTACTCAAAACACGGGATTACCCTTCGTGGGATTTACCGTTAACAACTTCTTCTACCCTTCGTGGGATTTACCATTTACAACTTCTTCAAACTTCATCGTATAACCGGACTTACTGTAGATTCATGCTAACAACTAAGTTGGTTAGACTCTGAAATTATAGGCTGTGATAAGAAAACATATTGCACAAAACTCCTCAACAGAATTGCAGAATATCAGCGAAGTAGAGAGACAAGAATTAGATACTGCAAAACTTTCTGAGTCATACGAAATGAACATCCAAAAGATATCAGACATGATATATTGCCTTAGAAATCTTGGTATTCAACTAGAACCATTTTGTAGAACTCTCATAGTTGAGCTTCACGATGAAATGCCTAACAGGCCTTCAATTTCCACAATTTGACATTTATGAATTTTTGACTGAAAAGAATGATCAATACCAACCTTCACCACAAAATCGAACTCCAATATTAGAAGAAACAATTTGAAACCCAGAAAAGATGATTCACACATCACATAAGTAATTGCAGCAAGAAATCATTCCAATTCTTCAAAGAATTCAGACAAAGTGGCAGGAAACATAACCTTCACAAAAAAAAATCTTTAGCTGAGCATTTCGTCAAACACTTGGACTGCATAAAGTTCTGAACTTTCCTCCACACTAGAGAATAAAGCATAGATCAAAGTCGCAGAAAATAGAATTCAGAAAGCTGATATGCGAACAACACCAAGAAAGAAATATACCAAGACGCCGACGAAGGCGCCGGAGCTCAGTGTCTCTCTGATCTCTTTCAATTTCACCTAACAACATGGCAGCAGCTACCCAGATGAGTAAGATGTGATACGAAGACAATCCATACCATGATGAGGATGGGAAGCCATTGATGGACTATGACTACAACAACTTTGGAGATGGTCGCAACCCGTTAATTTCAAGAACAACAGTCTCCTCCATTGGAACGGCAAAAACCCGAGCCAAGAACATTCAGATCACCACAATTTCAAAGACCCATATATCACCACAATCCAGAAGGAAAATTAACCCATATACCATCTTAACAATCCTGTAATAATCGTGCAAAAAATGATGAAGAAAGAAGAGTACTGGATAAGCTTAACGGAAGAGAAAAAAAAAATAACTATTGCAGAAGACGATGAAATCTAATGATGCGAAACCACCAGAATCAATGGCGTGAGCCTGGTGGGTTTGATACCATGTTAACTACATTGCAATAGTTGGGAATTGAAGGGAAAAACAAGGAGAAAGGATGAACCGAAAGATGAATAGAGAGATATGAGAGAGAGAGTTTAGAGAGAGAAATATGATTTGTATTAATTGACCAATGAATATTACACACTATTGTTTATATAGAAATCCTAACTACTTTAACCAAATACTAACTACCTAACTATATTACTAAATGTATTACATTTTTACCCTTAATAGTTATAGTTGTTCAAGATTTGAAGAAACCACATAATATGATTTTGCTTCACACACTTGTGAGCATCAATGTGCAAGGTTATTTTTTGTTGGGTTATTCTCGGGTTGTTGAAGATTTGGAGAATCAATACAATATGATTTTCTTTTGGACGCTAGTGTTCATTGCCCACCGAAGCTTCCCATTTATTATCATTGGTAAGTGAAGCTAAGATGTAAAAATTGCATGTTGTCAAGTGTGGCCTCATATGTTATCGAAGCTTGTGATTTCGGTGTTCTTGAAATGTTGGAGTAAAAAAATGCCTGAGGCTTTTAAAGAGCCTATAAATGAGTTTCCTTCAAACCATATCCATGGGAACCCAACTAGATCTCAGTAGAGATGTCTGAGGTTTTTGAATAACCAAAAATTAGATTCATTCAAACCATACCGTTGGGAACCCAAATAATTTTTCAAAGCCTTGACGTTTGACTTTTGGGTATAGTTGAAGGATATGTCTAATATTACTATATTATAGGTTGCAAACTAAGTCACTAAAGAGTAAAAGCTTATGCGTTGCTTGAAGCTCTCAAGAAGCTATATAAATTGATTGACCTTCCAATGGTGTATTGGGAACCCACACTGGGATTGTAGTGTTTGTAATGTTGAAGAGGAAAATGTCTAAGGCAAATGCAAGATAATTGAAGAGTTTTGGCAAACTACTGCTATGATACTGTGATTCACATGTTGATGGCAATAGTCTCGTAAAAATTTGGCCTTTGTTACCATGTGTAGCTTTCTATGTTAGTAAATCTTCAGACTTTTCAAAGAGACTTGTAGACAATATGAGATTGAAGCATTACACATGCACTAAAGCCCTCATTGGCTTGTAATAAGACTTTGTCGTTGACTATAACCCTTGTTAGGTTAAGTGCTCCCCTACTTAGGTTGAGTTGAACTTGTTTATGCCTTTTTTGAGTTGTAAAGCTTGAGGATTTTCGATTGTTTATGAATACTAAGAGTCCACATGTATGAGGTGTATCATTCCTCACCTAGTTGGTGGGAAGAAGTAAGGTCATAATATGGTTGGTATTACGAACGTGAGTTCCTTCCTCACCTGGTTAGTGGAAGAGTGACAAGTTACCGAAGGACAATTTTTTTTAATATAGTACTGGTTGTATTCTTCATCACCTAGCTGGTGATATGAAGGTGAGTTCCTTCTTCGTCTGATGGTAGGAAGAGTGGCGAGTTGCCAAAGGAAAAAATTGTTTATTAGAGTATTGGTCGCTTATTCTTTACGTTGGTAACTGGCATGGGTTCAGGTAGGGGATTGACCCCTTCGATGACCATTAGGTCAATTATCCTTGATTCTATGTGGATGAGTTTTTCTCGACGCCGCCTTAAGAAGTCCTGGCAGTCATGGTAAATGACTCTTGAACCTTTTTTCCTTTTGGCAAAAGATGTTTCCCCCCGATTCTCCTGCTTTGGGTTGAAGCAGCTGGGTTGAAAGAAGTTTTGTTTTGGTCAAAATTTTGGTAAAGGTCATTCTTCATTAGGAATATCCATGTTGAGGACAAGTAAACTTCTATATTGGTAGGCACCTATGTGATGATCAACTGTCTCGGGGCGATGGCCCGTCAGGCTGAGTATGTCTAGCATCATGGAGCATCTTGAAGAGCTTTCAACCCACATATGACTCCAAATGTTGATGCACAAAACCATGTCTTTGGAAGGTGTGACATTCGTGAGCTTGCTTCGGTCACCAAGTTTGGTAATATGTAAAGAGATAAAGATAGGGAAGCAAACACGAGATGTACGCAGTTCACGAGGGTAGATGATTTCTTATTAATAATGTAGAGTTTACATGATACAAAGGTGTAAGCATAATCATCATTAGTGAATTTTTAATAATAGATTCAGTATTATAAAAGCATTAGGGATTAATTATGGGGAATGATTTGCTTTTGTACTTGAGGAGAGTCCCATGCTTTCGTCCGTGATCGATGTGGGACTCTAGGAGCTTTATTATGATATTGACATGCCTCAACATGAACCCTTCGAAGGTATAAAATTGACAGATGTGCGGTAGTTTAGGGGTTGGTGAATTATGTCTCGGTAATCCACATTCTTCATTTGTCCGAAAATTGAGTAAACTATTTTTAGAAAGTTGGTATTTCATATAATAACTTATAACAATGACTTTCTTTTTGTAAATTATCTAAATCGATATTGCTAGTGACACTTTAAATAAGATCACGTAACTAAAATGTGTGGCATGCATTTGCCTTTCATTAGGTGTTTGATTAACAGGAAATTGCTTGAATTGTCTGCATCATATGATTACGTATTGAAAATCATCATCATTATAATGACGATGGTGAATTAGGCATGTCTGATAGTCCTGATGAGTTTGTATTGACTAATTATGGCATCATTACTGAAATGCATTTTGTGCATATTGCTGACATGGAAGTATCTTGTGCAAGTGGAAGGGCGGAGCCACATGGAGGTCAAGTTAGGGGAAAGAGATACCTCTCCAGATCTCTTCCACCAAATCCACCAAATTAAGTGATCCGGGACCTTGAAATTTGATCCAAAAAGTTATTATAACTTTTAAAAGGGCCCCTGTTTTTAGCCGTTGAATCAAAATTCTAGGGCCCGAATCACTTGATTTGGTGGATTTGGTGGAAGAGAGCCGGAAAGGATCTCTTTCCCAAGTTAGGCCCAATCTTATCATGAAATAATATGAATATTATTTATTGTCGGCTAGGTTTTGCAAAGGAGCTTATAGTACATTGGTTAGTGGAATTTGACAATTTCTATCATTGCATTGCTAAAGTGATATCTTTTCCAACTTCCTTGGATGAAAATCATGATGGCAAGGAGATGGTTTCGGGTGAAAATGTTGTAGAACTATAGTTGATGATGCTACAGCAGCTATATTTACTTGGCGAGTGTTACAATCGTGTACAATTCTGGTGTTATTATTATTTTTTTTTTGGTAAACTGGGAAATCTATTCCAGAGCAAAGATGCCAAAATGTACAAAGAGAGCCTACAACGAGGCAAGCACAGAGCTAAATAGGCAATAAACTGACCAGTGCAGGGGGTACATCTGCAACAATGCAAAAGCGTTGCCCCTACACTGCCTATATAAAAAAACTTAATGAGGACAAGGTAAACCATCATTGTTCAAAACATGCACTAATGAAGATAGAGGTCGGTCGACCCAAATACAATTGCACATCTCCGTATTACTTGTCGACGTTAGAGAATCTGCCGCCATATTGGCTAATCTTGAAATCTAAGACCAGCGATAGTTCTGTACAGACTCACCCAAGTCTTTGACTTTCATCAAAATAGGGAACGCTTCCCTGCTGCCATTTTCTATCGAGTCTGATAGGCAAAAGATGATTCCAAAGAGTTTGATTAAAAGATTATCAACCTATGATCTAATGAGGCACCCATCTCACACCCACGAAGCAACGTCAAGGCTTCAGCCGTCGCGACTTTGGAGCCGTGATTGAGTACTTAGCTACTGCCACAAACTCACCCCGTGCTGCTCGCATCACCACCCCAACAAAACCAGATTTGGTCGACTTAGACTAACGTGCATCAACGTTTACTTTTGAGAAAATGGAGGTATGAGGAGTCCAACGGAACGCATAACCATCCCCGCTGGAGACCAAAGTCCCTGTAGACCTAAGTACCCTCGTCGCATCTGAATACGAGCCCATCGAGTTGGAGATTGCCATCAAGGCCTTTGTTGGGTTAATAGTCATTTGGTTGAACACAAAGTCACAACTGTTTTTCCAAATATGCCAGCAAGTGAAGGCCACGTACGATTGCAACCAATTACAATTTTTAGAGGACCCAAGGTTGGAGTTGATGACAGAATGCAGCCACTGTACCCAAGTCGAGATGCCACCTCCGTCAATTTTATAATTTAGCGCACCACAAAACCAAACGGTCTCAACCCAAGGATAGAGGAGTAAAAGGTGTTCAATTGTTTCATTATGACTATGTCAGATTGGGCAGGTTGGGGGTAGGGGAGGATCATCTCCTAAACAAAACAACCATAGTTGCTAAAGCATTATGCAGAGTTTTCCATATAAAGTGGCGAATCTTTGGTGGGACCTCCAACTTCCAAGTAATATTCCACAACCTCCTTGGAACAAATCGAGAGGAGGAGAGGAGGTGATCCCTAGAAGAGAGAGACCTCGTATGCACCCAATGATACCCTGACTTAACCAAATACTTTCCATTTTTGTTTGCTACCCAGACCAACCTATCATTTCTCCAAGGGTCCCCAATTTGAGTCTCCCTAATTGTCGCTTGTTCCACCACAGAAAAGAAAGGATGAAGGAAACTGATATCCCACTCGCGAGTTACAAGACAGATGAGAAAGCTTACTCGAGTGTTTCTAGTCACTGTTACCTCGCCGGTTGGAGTAGGATGTCTCGTTGTAAGGGATGAGATCCATCTATCAACCCAGACCCGGACATTCTCCCCGTCCATAATCTGCCAATGGGACCCATGCAGTAACAAATCTCTTCCAGCCAGAAGGCTTTTCCAGGCCCATGAGGCTCGACTCCCTTTTAATGTTTCCATGAAGGAACAGTTCAAAAATTATCGGGCCTTTATTACCATAGCCCAAAGCGAGTTCGGTTCACACATCAAACACCAGCACTGCTTGGCAAGTAATGCATCATTAACTTTTAGAAGTTCCTGAAACCCATTCCTCCCATTTTCTTAGGAAGACCCAAGGTGTTTTTCGAGACCCAATGTTTTTTCCGCACCCTATCAGTTTGCCTCCACCAGAATCCAGCAATCATGGCATCTATCTCATTACAAACCACCACAGGAAATTTAAAAATATTCATAGGATAAATGGGAATAGCCTGAGCTACAACTTTAATCATGACTTCCTTACCCGCTTGTGACAAGGTACTTTGTTTCCACCCTTGAATTTTCCCTATAAGTCTACCCTTCACATAAGCAAGGCCCCACTTCTTCGATCAACCCTAAATGGCAGGGACACCCAGATAAGTGCCCGGATTAGTCACCACGGGCATGCTAAGAATACCACCCAACTTCACAGAGACATTCGTCGGAACATTGGCTCTAAAGAACACACTAGATTTGTGCAGGTTAACTTCTTGTCTAGAGGTAGACCAATATGCCTTAAGTAGGTGGACCAAATTCCTGCAATTCTTTATACTAGCTTTCAGAAAGATCAGTGTGTCGTCCGCGAAGAAGATGTAGGAGATAACGAGCCCCTGAGCATTCATTTTCATCCCATCCAAAAACTTATTGTCAACAGCCACTTGGATCATCTGGGATAGGACCTCGCTAACTATGAGAAATAGGTACAGAGATAGAGGGTCTCCTTGCCGAAGACCCCTCGAATGAGCAAACTTATTTCCTGGTTGTCCGTTAAGGATGATGGCCAAATTCACCGAGCTAACATAACCCATGATAAACTTCCTCCACATAACATTGATCCCCATTTTCTCCATGATCGCATCGAGGAAGTCTCATTCAACCCTGTCATAGGCTTTTTTCATGTCTACCTTGATACTAAGTTCAAACTTACATTTTGTCTTTTACACTTTAAGAAGTGAAACAACTCATGGGCAATCCCAATATTATCTTGAATTTGTCTTCTCGCAACAAACGCATTAAGCGTTGGAAAGATAAGATCCGGCAGTATAGGATTTAGCCTATTCGCAAGAACCTTTGATAGGACCTTGTATGAATAGTTGCACAAACTTATAGGCTGGAATTGTGTTATCGATTTTGGGTTTTGCACCTTTGGAATCAGCACAATATGAGTTGAGTTAAGCTTGCTTGGGCTGCCCGACCAATTTACCATTTCTCAGACCAGATCGTTTACATCCCCCATAATATTCTCCCAAAAAGACTGATAGAATACACCCCTAAATCCATCCGGACCCTGAGCCTTGAGCCCACCCATTTTGAGTGTCGCAGCTTTAATCTCCTCATCCGAGACCGGTGCCATAAGAAACACATTCGTCTTCTCCATAACTATCGGGTTGATATAGTTTAATATTGCCCCCCAGTCTCTACTCCCCCCGGACCTGAAAATGTTGATGAAATGTTCGTTCACCAACTTTCGGACCTGACTGGGGTTCTCCTCCTAAGCTCTATTTTCATCTTTAATTTGAAGCACCTTGATCCTTCTTCGTCGTTGTAAAGTGGACTGGTGGAAGAATGTGGTGTTTGCATCACCTTCCCGAAGCCATTTAACCCGAGACCTTTGTTTCTAAAAGCTTTCCTCTTGTGCCCATAGTCTATCAATCTTTCTGGATTTGTCCTTTATTTCCTTAATATTTTCTCCCCAATTATTTTGTAATTCCCCAAGTTGGCTGAGAAGTTCATAAATTTGTCGACCCCTCCACTTAAACTTGTTACGGCTTCATCTGATAAGTTGAGAGCGATAATCATTAATCTTTTTCAACCACCTCACCAAGGCACCCCCTCACATTGATATTCCCAACATCTTCTCACCAACTCTTTGCACTCTTCCTCATTTTCCCAAAAGGCTTCAAAACGAAAAACTTTCCGACCAGTTCTACTCCCCGGTTCAATTTGGATAATAATTGGGAAGTGACTCGACCTCATAACTGTCCAGTGAATAATGGTGGTGTTCAGCCCTAAGTCTTGCCATTGCCTGTTAATCAGCCCCTATCAAGACGCTCTTCCATCAGCTCCCTATTTCTAGTGCCTATCCACGTGAATGTTGGACCGTTTAATCTAAATCCATCAATTCCGTGGAGTTCATGAACTCCTCCAAGTATCAGGGCTGATTATATAACACCTCAATCCCACCCAATGTCTCATAATTCCAAATGAATTCATTAAAGTCCCCTCCGCAGAGCACTGGATACTTAAGGAGGGTGAAATGAACATTCATCTAGCCCAAAAAATGGGCCTTTTCTCCTCGATACGATGTCCTATAAACCCCGATGGCCCGCACCCAAAGTTGTGTGCCAACCTCCCGCATTCAAACATCCATAATGTTCTTTGAGGAAAACATAACTTCCACTTCCATTGAATCATCCCATCACATACTTAGCCCACCAGCCCTCCCGATTGGGGGCACATTGAACCCATTCGAAAACCCCATACGCCTTCTCACTCCATCAATTCTATGATCTTTCATCTTTGTCTCGAATAAAAAGATCATAGAGGGCCTTAGTTTTCTGATTTGCCCATGAAGGGCCCGAACTACCATGTCCGACCCAAGACCATGGTAGTTCTAAAAGAAATGTATCATGGAGAGTGTGCGGCTGTTTTAGGCCAGCAACCATCACCCCGAGCCAACTTGCCTGCTTTTCTAGCCAGAATCACTCTCTTCTCTGATTCATAGGCCTCTTTCATGTACTCCCACATATCCTGATACTCGATTGGGACTTCCTGTAGTTCATCTCAGCATTCCATCACCAAGCACCTTTCCTTGATACTCATTCCTCTTAGCTTCTCTGCCACTCTTCATTTTCTTTCCTCTCTACTTTAGAGACCCTTAACCTTTTTTTTTTTTGGCGAAGACTGCGCCATTTCCATGTGCTGGAGGTCCGCTCCCCTCTTCATATGGCTAGCCTCGTCTTATTGGCTATTGGAATCCTCATGTTCCCTCATACGGGTCTCCACTGTGTTAGGTCCTGAGTCTTCTCCATTCAGTAAGGAAGAATTCTCCTCATTGATCTCTTGAATTGAAGCCGTTTGGCTGCTCCCCTTTTGATGGTGTAGTCATGCTGGGTGGTTGTGGGTAGCACGCATGTCCGAGGCCCCATAAAGCCTGACTTTTTTATGAGGCACAATTCATTGATGTGTGAGGTTCTTCGTCCCAACCACCGTTTATGGGTGTCTATGCCATTTCTTCCTCCCACAATTTGGTTGAGATGTCATCTCATCGTGGTTAGGGTCCGCTGTGTTGCTGCTATCTTCCCCGTTGATAGGAGCATATTTATGCGACTTAGTTAGCTTGTTCTTGTGCATTTATGTTGTTATGTCTTAGTTAATTATGTATTTTAAGCTATTTTCGTGTGTTTGTAGGTCATAATAACAAAGTTGGCAAGAAAGTGCATTTTGGAGCATTTTGAAGCATTTTTGGGCCAAGATTGGATTGCATGCACATGGAGACATGAGGATGGACGTTTTTGAAGATTAGAAGGCTAGAAATCAGCATGTGTGTGTGCAAATGTGTTGATTTTGGGCTGAAATGGTGAAGAGCATGTGTGTGCAAATGCAAAGAGGAACACACACATGCAAAGATACTCATTACCACAACATCCATCCACTACACCCATTACATCCACTCATTACCACAACATTCACCCACTACACCCATTACATCCACTCATTACCAGAACACTCACCCACTACACCCATTACATCCACTCATTACCACAACTCTATACACTCATCTCCCTAGCCTATAAATATATCCACCCTTCACCATAACTAGGAAGATCCATCAGAAGACACATTCTACCGCAAGACAGAGTCTTTTCTCCTTAACCATTCATTCACCCATTCACGCCTAAAACAGATTCCCACTTTTTGCCGCACCCTTCCTTCACCATTCTCCATAGTTTCTGACCTTAATCAACCCTTGTCGCACCATACATCCATCCTAACCATAATCCCATCTTTCTACACCATCCATAACCCCCAAAACCCACCACCAAACATTGTGTCGCAATCAAGGAAGGGAAGGAAAGTTCTTGGACGTGCTTGATGTTCAGTTTGGATCGCTGAAGCGTTTAGGTGTTTTCTTTCTTTTGTTTTCAATGTATAAACTTGTTATTCTTTACTTTGCGATTATGAGGAACTAAACCCCTTTTGGCTAGGGGGAGATTCAAAGCCATGAACATACTTGCAATATGAATTGATTACCTTCAGTTGTGATTTCATCAGTTGTGATTTCATAAGTTGTGAATTCAATTTGTTTAACTCCTTGATCGATAACTTATTCGTGTATGTTTATTAAGAGTGCACACTTAGTTTGCATGCATGAATATGATGCTAGAGTATAAGGGAGTTTCACCTAATAGTTACAAACTTATATTCACAAGTAGTGGATGTCGCTTATAAACGATCGCGTTACATGAATTTTTGGCAAGAGTTTCATTCTCATCATAGTAACGAATGCCTCGT
Source organism: Malus fusca (assembly GCA_035220775.1). Classification (NCBI taxonomy): domain Eukaryota; kingdom Viridiplantae; phylum Streptophyta; class Magnoliopsida; order Rosales; family Rosaceae; genus Malus; species Malus fusca. The sequence goes on from CM069063.1 coordinate 17,871,211, forward strand.
CAATACTTATAGTTTTCATGATGCTTAATGATCTTTGATTGTATCTTTATTGTGTTGTTCACGTAAAGGACTTTTGAAGAATGCTTTGAATTGTTGTATACGCTTTCCCATCCAATTCAATAACTTAAGGAGAACTTGAAGGTTAATTTAAGCGGACCTAATTAACCTGGGGTGTTGAGTTTCATGATTTATCGAAAGAACAACTGAAAATTGGTTTATGTGCAAGTGTATCATGTGTGGAGAAGAACCCTCTAGCTAGCCCATCATCCATAGTTTACCCAAATTCGTCCAAAATCTGTTTTAGTTTACAATCTGTTTGTTTTGTTTTTCAAATTCGTCAAAATCAAATCCCCCTTTACTTTAAAGTGTTTTATTAGTCAAAATCTGTTTTGATTTGTGTTTTTAAGTGTCTCGAGTCAAGTTAGAACCTAATTTCGTCCAAAACCATCCCTAAAGTCAGTTTAGAGTCTAATTCATTGTTTTAAGCTGTTTTGAGTCTTTTAAACTAGTTTTGAGTCTTTTTAGTTTGTATTGCATCTTTTGAGTCTAGTTTGGTGTTTTAAACTTAATTTTACGTTTTTAAGTCAGTTTCAAGTGTTTTAGCAATCCCTCCTAATCCCCGGCCTAGAACGATCCCTACTTACATTCTTTACTATAATTGACAACAAGAGGGTTTAATTTGTGTGCTTATATATTTCGCATCACCCGTGCTCTTCCAACCCTGAACCACTCACACTTATCTGGGAGATTGGCATTGAGCTTATTCTCACAACACTTGCAGGTCTACTATCCTCTACCCCTAAAGTTAGAGGTCTTATAGTCTCCATCACGTCCCTAATTGGAGCCGCTTTGGTCCACTCTCCATACCCAGTTGCACCTCCCCTGTTTGGCTCGAACGAGCACTCGTTTTTTGCATCCCATATCCTTCCGCATCGATAACAGAAATCTTGCAAGCGTTCATAGAAAAACTCCACCCAAGTGTCTCTGTTGCTCTCCCTTCGCAGCTAACATCCATTTATTAGATGATTTGTGGTGTTGATATTAAGTTTTACCCATAGAAATCCTCGAGCTTTGGCGGGGTCCTCCAGTTCACTAAACTCTTGAGCATCATTCATTAGGCATTAGACATTTGCTTCCGAGGTGAGGCAAAGGGGCACGCCCTTGATCTGAACCCAAAATGGGACCACCTCCATCTTAACTTCCTCCAAGGTGAGTTCCGGGGGCCATCTCTTGACAGACAGGTTCTACTTCATCACTGCCCACAGTACTTGGTGTTGGAAAAATTGGGGTCTAATTGCTATATTAAATCACATGGAAAATCAAGAAATCATTCATGCAATTATATATCAAAGAAATGCATGCACATGAGTAACTAATGTTAAACGAACATGACATAATGCATTAGAAACACTTGAAAATACGGTCAAGGCAAGTGTTGGACACTTTGTCCTTAAGACAAGTTTACGCCCCACTAGGGTGCTCATGGTTGATCAGTGCATGTCTCCCAAGATACAACGACCACGTCCTTGTAATAGTAGCACCAAATCACAAGGCTCCATGAACCACGATTGTGTTGAAAACTCTCTCATATGAACTCAATGAGATTCTCTAATATTTAGTGCACTATAGGTATGATTATGTAAAACAATGAAAAGTTATTTTGTGAAAGGCTTCCCTATTTATAAAATGTGAGATACCTCTTTGGAAAGCAAGTGACTATGCATGAAGAGTCAAAAGTTGCAACTCTTCATTTGAGTAGACACATCTTTCTACCAAAAGGCTCAACTTCTAATTTCCATTCAATTAATAAATTTAATATAATAATATTATTATTAAATTTTTCAACAATCCCCCACATGAATGGAAATTGACTCAATACCATGCAAATGATAATGCAGACACTAGAGAGATAATTCAGTAGGAAAAGTACCGCTTCACAATATACATGTCTTCGAATAGTCAATTAATATATGATACATAGGCAACACTATTGTAATCAATATGCATAACAATATTGGACACAAGGAAGAACATACAAAATTCTATCTCGCCAACATAAAGAACATAAACCAATAAACATTGTTGGAAAAATTAGGGTCTAATTGCTATATTAAATCACATAAAAATTTAAGATATAATTCAAGCAATTATATATCAAAATTAATGCATGCACATGAGTAACCAATGTTAAATGAACATGATATAATGGATTAGAAAAACCTAGAAAATATGGTCCAGGCAAGTGTTGGACACTTTGTCCTTAAGACAAGTTTACGCCCCATTACTGTGCTCATGGTTGATCGGCGCATGTCTCCCATATACAATGACCACATCCTTGTAATAGTAGCACCAAATCACAAGGCTCCATTAACCACGATTGTGTTGAAAACTCTCTCATATGGACTCAATGAGACTCTCTAATATTTAGTGCATTCTATGTATGATTATGTAAACAATAAAAAGTTATATTTTTTTTTATTATAGGGGGCTTCCCAATTTATAGAATGTGAGATACCTCTTTGGAAAGCATGTGACTATTCATGAAGAGTCAAAAGTTGCAACACTTCATTTAAGTAGACATATCTTTCTACCAAAAGGCTCCACTTCTAATTTCCATTCAATTAATAAATTTAATATAATAATATTATTATTAAATTTTCTAACAATCCCCCATATGAATGGAAATTGACTCAATACCATGCAAATGACAATGTAGACACTAGAGAGAGAATCCAGTAGGAAAAGTACTGCATCGGGATAGGTGGCTTTTGGCTTTGGGATAGAGAAAAAAAAGCTTATCCTATATACTTAGCAGATAGCACTATTTCATCATAGGACATGGATAGGGGATTATCTCCGCAGTGCTCCCATTGAATCATTTGCAATTTGAATGTCCCTTTGAACCTAGATCTTGGGATCTTCAATCAACTAGGTTAGGTTGCCATTATGGCGATTCTTAAGATGTAGGCTTTTAACCTATTCTCCTTGATGATACAATTTACTCTCTAGTCAAACCTTTAAAAATTGGTACCACTAGGTTGACTACTCATTATATGGCCATCACAAACTTTATATCCATGCATGGAAATTATTTCCTTTGAGAGTAGTTGTTTTCCAATATTAAGTCTTTCAAACACATATTGGGACTTAGTAAGTAATTTGCCTATGCTTGGGTAAACTCCCCCCACATTTAAGGTATTTATTGACAAGTCTATAACCTTTCAATACCTTAAAATACCATTGCAAGAGATAATCTTTATCTCTTTCTAGAAGTAAATTACTTTTTCATTCTACTTAAGTTGACATATAATCCATAGATAACTATGTCACTCCCCCACAATTCACTCACATTGTGGTTGCTATTTAATGCTATCAATTTCTCATTTTCCATGAAATAGGAACCTATGAAGATATATATGTTCACTTATTTTCATTTATCAGGCCTTAAAACCCTCACTAGAACTTTCCTAGGAGAAGCACTGCTAGCAATTTTTTGTCTTTAGCCTTTAAACTTACAAACTTCTCATGCTAGAACCTGTTCGGGCAAAGATTTCTCTGGAGAAGGATCCTCGGACCTCAGCATAGCTCCCCAAGGAATTGCCACTTTGGATGGGTAGTCGGGCTCTTGCTTGTTGATGTGCTACAACAAGAGGACATAGTTAGTTTTGAAAGGTACCTTTATGGGGCCTTAGGTGTAGGCCCTGAGGCTTGCAATCAAAACTAACTAAGTGCTAGGCATGCCACTGCTATCTCTGTATAACAGATGTAGAACAAGAGTGTTTTTAGTCGATTACTTGCGCCTCAAGTTACTCGAACTTTTTGTTATCAAAGGATTGTTGTGGATGGGTTAAGTCCATATTAAGTTCTTTTTCTTGCCTTGTAAACAAGGACTTTTAGTTCATAGTCTTGTATGTTTGAATGACGGGAGTTTAGATCCCCTTAAGTCATTTGTTTGGTCTTAGATTACTTTTAATGAAAACATATCCATTAAACTAACCGGATTCAAATGCAAACGAGACTCTTAAAATAGGAAAACAGATGGAAATAACTTGAATACATGCTGGAGAATGCATTAAGCAATAGATCTACTAATTTAACAAACAAACAAAGAGCTTCGGGCAAGATTTCACCTTGTCTGTGAATGTTGAATTTTTTTCAGTCACTTCTCTTTGAATTTACAAGGTTTATATGCTAAGAAAGGATGGATGGTAAACAAGTTTTGCACAAGGGAATCAATACTACACCATTAAGGGAAATAACAGAGCTTTTAAACTAGACAAAAGATAGCTTTTGTAGGGAATTATCCTGAAAAGGACTAAGATCTGGGCTGATTACAACTTTTGGTTGCAAATGTGGCTTGAGAGCAGAGTTTGTATGTTTGTTTGTTTAATTGGTTGAGTGTCCTTGTCTCTGGGGCATTTTCTGCCTTTTATAAGCCAATTAGCTCGACTGCTATGACTTTGCTCTTGCTCGAAAGCATCTAAAGGGTAATGAGTCATCAACTTTTTACTTGGAATGCCATTAGAGAGTGTTCTTTGGCTGGTAGTAGGTTAGTCTTCATCACTTGTCACTTCAATGTTAAGCAAGTGGCTTGTATCTTGGCTGAGAAAGCTTCACTTTGCCTTTGGGCTTAGTGTTGGGCTTTGGGCAAGTCCTCTTTTAATTGGCATCCTTGGGCTTTCCTTCATCTAGGTCCAATGTTCAAATATTAACCGAAACAGTACCCCCTTTAATCATTTTTGAGTTTATTACCCAAGAAGCTAATAATGATTAAATAACCGTCGCATTCATTTACACGGGACTTACACCATTAAAAGCAGCCATTTGTTAACTAAAACCCGTGCACTAACCCACAAATTCCATCGTTAATTAACCACTACTATATAATCCTCACTTAAACTCCTCAGCAAAGTACCTTAGCCATTTCGAGCCTTCAAATTCCCAGAACTTCCCAGAATTCTCAAAGCCTTCAGACTTTCCAGAAAATTTTCTCGTTCTTCAATTCTTGCCCACTAATTCTGATTTTCTTCCCATCTTCTCCTCAAAATCATCTAATGGCACCCAAAGTTGCTCGAACTCAATCTCCATGCGAGATTGGTGAGGGAATCACTACTATGCGCCGCTTGCTAAACAACCTTCATCGCCATCGGGCAGGCCTGCATACTGAACTTTTCTTCGAGGAGGGAGAAGTACAATTCTTGGGGCTTGCATGGACTTCTCAGGTCCCTGTAACTGTAGAAAGCAACATACCCAAGGAGAAATGATTCACTCCCAACCCATGTCAGGCTAAGTCCGACATTTCATCTTTTAAATGGTCAAACCACCGTCGTGGCTTCCCACTCATGAAGGATGAGGCATAGACACAATGGGTCAACGAGCTCGAGCCCACCTTCAAGCAGAAGTGGATGAACAAAAAAATTTATGAGCTGATAATGCTCTCCAAGACCACGGTCATTACTAAGCCCGAGCTACTGACAACTACACTCTTCTTCTGGAACTTGGGCACCAACACTTTTGACTTCAGGATGGGCCCCATGTCTTTTACCATCCTTGATATGGTGCAAGTCTTCGGGCTAAGGCCCTCAGGCAGGGTCATAGATGTTACCTATGACTGGTCATTGGCTTCTACAGTATCCAGCTTTTGTTTCAGGACTTCTATGGCATTAAGGAATAGCCAAGCAGCTTTAATTGCACTGGTAGATTCCACTTGTGAATATAAAGCTATCTTCCCCTACACTGATATCCACAAGCCCAGACTTCCCCATAGCTTCTGTTTTCTTGATCAATTCATCATCATAGGTGTATACTTCGGGATCAACTACCACGATCTTGTTGGTTTCAGGATCAATGTCAAAGACTTTGGTAGGACTTGTGGAAGAAGGCTCTGCTATGGAGGCAAAGATTACAATGTTTAAACTTCTTCAATGTAATAATCCCTAGCATCCCACAAGGTTGGGTGATATTTCTTAAAAAACTTAGCATTAATTGGATGCCTCTGTAAGCTTCCTTCCATATCTGTCAAGTATTATCCTCCCTTATCCAGTGCTTGGTTGATAATGAAATGCCTCTCCCAAGTCGGACTCCATTTCCTAAAGCCTCTAACTTGAGCTCCCAAAGGTAGAATTGCTTTCCATACTAACTCTCATTCCTTGAAGGTCTTTAATTTTACCTTTTTGTTGTATGCTTGGGTAACAAACCCCTTCCCCTTTTTAATTTTATCTAGAGCTTCAATTCGGGCTACATCTAGATCTTCAACTCCTTGACATATAGCCTGAATGTATTATTCACTGTGCAACCCAAACTGGTTTTGAATCCTAACAGAACTCACATTAATCTCCATGGGAAGTACATCATCATGCCCAAAGGTTAAGGCATAAGGAGTAGTTCTAGTTCCTGCCCTCTTGGAAGTTCTGTAAGCCCACAAAGGCTCTCCTAATTTCTCATGCCATTTCTCTGGATTATCTGTCATCATTCTTTTAATAATGTTCACCAAGATCTTGTTGCTGGCTTATGCTTGCCCATTTGACTGGGGGTAGTTAGGACTAAACTGAATCATCTTTATCTTGAACTTACTTGCAAACTCTTCTACTTCCCTTGAAATAAAAGATGGCCCACGGTCTGTGACAATTGTCTTAGGCACCCCAAATCTGTGTAAGATTTTGGTTTCAATGAACATCTTGACTGCATTTGAAGTAATGGTCTTCATAGCTAAAGCTTTTTACCCACTTAGTGAAGTAATCTGTTGCCGCGATTATGAATGTATGTCCCTTGCTAGAAGCTAGATAAATTTGCTTGATGAAGTTCATTGCCCACCCTCTAAAGGGCCAAGGCTTGACCACGGGGTTTAAGGGTACTGAGGGCACATGTTGGAGAGGTCTATGTCTTTGGCATTCTTCACACCCTCGGGCATAAGCTTTGCAGTCTTTCTCTATCTCGAGCCAGAAATAGTCATATCTTCTAAGCAAGCATCTCATCTTAGTTCCAACTTGATTTGCCCCACAGATTCCTTCATGTACTTCGGCCATTACGCTCATTGATTCTTCCTGGCCTAAGCATTTCAGCAGAAGTCCATCTGGAGTCTTTCTTAACATTGCTTTATTCCACAAAACATACTTAGTTACTTGTCATCTATTTTTTTTACTTGTGGGGAATGATGGATCTTTCAAAGAATAAACAATAGGTTTCCTCCAATCCTCTATCTCCATTTGTTTAGTCATCACATCTAGGCTGAATCCCCTTTCAAAGATAGACGGGAATTTTTTTTTCTAAACTTCTATATCCCCTTCAAACTTCCTTTCTTGGATATGTGCTCTAGAAGCCAATTGTGCCATCTCATTGGCAATTGTGTTTGACTCTCTGGGGATATGGTTGACTGATATTTCAGTGCCCCAATAGCTCATTAGTTGTGTAGATGCCAAGTAGTAACCTCTCATGGCGATGTGTCTGCACTTGTATTCTCTATTTAACTGATTGATCACCAATTCTGAATCACCAAACACCTCAACTTCAGTTGCTCCCAACTCTATTAAGATTTCCAGGCCAATTATCAATGCTTCATACTCTGCCCGATTGTTGGTAGTCTCTTGATAATCCAGGAGGAATGAATACCAATGGTGAGTATATATGGGATCAATGATGACAATCCCAGCTCCAGCAGCATTTTGACTGCAAGAACCATCAAAATACAGTGTCCAAAGAGTGATCTAGAAGCTAGTTATTCTTTTTATCTCTTGCTGGATCCATTCTTCTTTGCCCGAGAAAGCTTTGCTTGGCGGGATCCACACATTGGCAACTTCCAAAGTTTCTGGGATGTTGATAATCTCCTCTTAAGACTCTTGGTGCTCAACCAATAAGTCTGCAAGTGCTTGTCCCTTGATTGCTCTTTGAGGCATATATTGAAAGTTGTACTCTGATAATGCTAGAATCCACTTTCCAATTCTCCCAGTTAGCATTGGTTTTAACAGCATGTACTTGATCACATCAGTCTTGGCAATAATATGGATGTGGCAAGGCAACATACAATGCCTTAGCTTGCAGGCAGTGAAGTATAGAGCTAAACACAACATTTCTACTGGAGTATATCTTGTTTCTACCTCAGTAAGGATTCTACTGAGGTAGTAAATTGCTTGTTCCTTCCCACCTTCACTATTTTGGGCCAACAAGCTTCCCATTGACTTTTCAGAGGCAGAAATATAAAGCTTTAAAGGCTTCCCTCTCTAAGGTGGCACGAGCACTAGTGGAGAGGCTATGTAAGCCTTTATTATGTCAAAAGCTTCTTGGTGTGGTGGGCCCCACTCAAATTCTTCCTTGTCTTTCAATCTTAACAAAGAAGTTAGCGGTTGAATCTTGCTCGCCAAGTTAGCAATGAATCTCCTTAAGAAGTTGATATTCCCTAACAGCCTTTGCAGTTGCACTTTATTGGTGGGATGAGGTGATTCCACTATTGCCCGAGCTTTATTTTTGTCGACTTCCACCCCTCTTTGATGAACAAGGAATCACAAAAAGTTCCTTGACCTTACCCCAAAAGCACATTTCTTAGGGTTCATTTTCAGTTTGTGGATCCTCATTCTTGTTAAGGCTTGTCTGAGGTCTACCTATTGCTGTTCTTCAATTTTAGACTTCACCACGATGTCATCAATGTATACTTTCATGCTATGGCCAATCAAGTAATGAAAAATGACATTCATCGCTTTTTGATAGGTTGCTCTAACATTTTTTAGCTCAAATGGCTTTCCAAGTATGCTCCAACATGACCTGGGCACCTAAAAACTGTTTTTTGTATATCTTCTTTAGCCATTTTTATCTGATTATAACCGACATTCCCATCCATGAAAGATAGGACTTTGTGTTTGGCAACTACATCTATGGATAAGTCAGCCATGGGCATGCAATATTCATCTTTAGGTGTAGATCCATTAATGTTTCTATAGTCAACACAACATTGAACTGCATTGGTTATAGCCTTTAATACAGGTACAATGTTGGCCAACCACTCGACATATTTGGCGAGCCTAATAAATCTAGCTTTTACCAGCCTTTTAATATCTTCTTTGACTTTTTCTTCGATTTCTTTTAACATCTTCCTTGGTGCTTGCTTCACAAGTTTATATCCCTCTTTAATAGGCATTTTTTGTTCTACTAAGGTTGAATCTAAACCTGGCATCTCAGTGTAATGCCAAGCAAAACAGTCTTTAAACTTTTGCAGAAGACTGACTATCTTTGCCCAAACTTCAACTTCTAATAGGCCACTGATCTGTATAGGCCTTGGATCTTCCTTAGTCCCCAAATCAATGGTTTCTAAGGGGTATTGTACCTCTGGTGGTGGCTTGTCAGGCTCTGTACACAAAAATTTGACTAACTCTGGACTCTCGGGCAAGTCTTCTGCCCCATTCAAGTCATATATACATTCAGCCATTTGGATAGCTGCTTCCAACTCCTTTCCAAAAATTCTTTTTCACTTTTCTTCTGGTTGCTTGAAGCTTATTCCTCTTGTTCTTCTACCACGTTCTCCATTTCCTGCTTCATCTATCTTCTATACACCACAGTCTTTTGATTAAAGACTTGACTGCAACTACTTAGTCCTTTCTTCTTTGTTCTGACATCACTGGTGTTGGGGAGTTAGGACAATATGGGGCCTATCTCATTCTTCCTTGGTAAGGAATAATCCTTGTTCCAGAAGCTTTTGGGCCATCACCATAGCCAGGCGACCGTTCTTATCAGCTTTTAAGCACTGGAGAATCCTAATACTAGGATTATAAAAGTTGGCTTCTACCACATTGGCAGTGGGGAGGAATGGCCGTGACTCGGCCTCCACCATCTCCCAAAATCCTGGTCCCACGGCTTCTTCCTCATGGTAAACTGCTACTTGTTGGTGTAGGGTGGAAGGCACTGAGAGACTCTGATGAATCCAATCTTGGCCTAGTAAAGCTCCATAGGTGGAAGTACTATCCACAACGAAGAAGGCTACCATGATTTGCTTGGAGCCCAAGTCAACCTCCAGGGGCAATATCCCATGAGTTATAGTGATGGCTCTAGAGAAACTGGAAACTGTTAGATCCGTAAGGATGAGATCGTCATCACTTCTACATACCCTTTTCATTTGCTTATATGGTAACACATTGACCGCATCTCCTCCATCAATCAAAACCCTTTTGAAGGACACTCCTTCCAGATGAGCAGTTACATAAATAGGCTTGAGATGGTTGGCTAGGGTCAAACTCGAGCGACTGAATACTGATAGGAGCATATTTATGCGCCTTAGTTAGCTAGTTCTTGTGCATTTAAGTTGTTTTTCCTTAGTTAAAGTAGTCTTTTAAGCTATTTCCATGTGTTTTCAGGTTTTAAGGGCATATTATACAAAAAGATGCATTTTGGAGCCTTTTGGAGCAAAATGGAGCTTGGAATGGATGTCACATACTTGGAGCCAAAGGCATGGACGAATTTGAAGACTTGAAGATGATGATTCCTACTTGAACAAGGTTTCCTAGTTAAAGTAGAAAAGTGCTTAAATGAAGGATTCCTAAATGAAGTAGGATTCCTAATCAATAGAGGAGTCCTAGTTGAAGATGGATTCCTAGAAGAATGAAGATTCCTACTCAATCAAGGTTTCCTACTTGAAGTAGGAAAGTTAAACATAATTGGCCTTGAGTTCAGCAACAAATTAGTTTTCCAAGTCAAAGAAAGAAAAGGAATCCAAAAGAAGAAGGATTGATCAAGACAAGCTTTCCTATTCCTAATGGGCAAAGGTTTCAGCTACAAAGAGGAGTCCTAAACACTTTAGGGCACCTTAGCCTTATCCTAGAGGAGTGCCGCACCAATTTCCCTTTGCTGCCGCAACTATTGGACCTTTTCCCCTGTTAATTCTGATTTCTAAGCCTTTTTCCTTGTGGATTTGGGTTATCCAAGTCCATATCTGATTACCCTAGGGTTTTAGGTGCCTATATATACTCATATCTCAGCCCTAGCCAAACCACCACCTCCCATATACATCATTCACGCCAGAAACATACACCCACTCTTTGCCATAGCCTTCCACCACCATTCTCTCTAATTCCAGCCAAAAATCATCCATAGCCGCAACACCCATCCATCATAAACACCACCATACATCCCCCATCCATTCTACACCATTTAATAACCAAAGAACCTATCCAAAGTCTCTGTGCCGCAGCAAGGGGGAAGGAAGACTCGTGGATGCACCTACTGTCCAAGTTGGATCATCTAGGTGTTTTCTTTCTTTGGATTTTAATGTCTAAATTTATGTATCTTTGCTTTGCGAGTATGAGGAACTAAACCCCCCTTGGCTAGGGGGGATTCGAAACCATGTTTATGCTTGCTATATGATTTGATTACTTCTAATTGCGTTTCATAAGTTGTGGATTCAATTTGCTTATCTATTCGAATTAAACTGATTTGTGTATGTTGGTTGAGAGTGCACGCTTAATTTTCATGCATAAATCTAATGCTAGGATATAAGGGCATTTCACCTAATCGTTATGAACTTATATTCAAAAGTAGTAAAGGTTGTTGATCACAATCGTGTTAAGTAAATTCTTGGCATGAGTTTCATGCAATTCATAGTAACAAGTGCCTCGCCAATGCTTATGATTTTCATTGAACTTAATGATTCTTGCTTGTATCTGTATTATGCAATTCATGTAGGGAACTTGTAGGGAATGCTTTGGGTTGTCGTATGCAATTCATCCAATTCAATAATTTAAGGGAAATCTGAGGGTTAATTAGTGCAATTCACGGTTAATCTGGGGTGTTGGGAATTCATGGGTTATCGAAAAGCAATTAGAAATCCTTTTGCATGCAAGTATGACATGTGTGGAGAAGAACCCCTTAGCTAACTTTCCATCCACTCAATTCAACCAAATTCGTTTTAAAATCTGTTTAGTTTACAAAGTTTTTGTTTTATTTTCAAATTCGTCTAAAATCAATCCCCCTTTATTTTGTTGAGTCATCTTAGTTAGAAATCAATTTAGTTTGTGTTTTTAAGTGCCTTGAGTCAAGTTATAACCTATTTTCGTCCAAATTTGTGTTTAGTGTTCAAAACTGCCCACAAAGTGTTTTTAAGGCAGTTTTGAGTGTTTATTTGTTGTTTTGAGTCTTTTGGTTTGTTTTAGTGTTTTATAGTTTAGTTTTGCATTCTTTGAGTCTAGTTTAGTGTTTTAACGTTGTTTTTACGTTTTTGAGTCAGTTTTCAAGTGATTTAGCAATCCCTCCTAATCCCCGGCCTAGAACGATCCCTACTTACATTCCTTACTACAATTGATAAAAAGAGGGTTTAATTTGTGTGCTTATTCTAACTAAGATGACTCAACAAAATAAAGGGGGATTGATTTTAGACGAATTTGAAAATAAAACAAAAACTTTGTAAACTAAACAGATTTTAAAACGAATTTGGTTGAATTGAGTGGATGGAAAGTTAGCTAAGGGGTTCTTCTCCACACATGTTATACTTGCATGCAAAACGATTTCTAATTGCTTTTCGATAACCCATGAATTCCCAACACCCCAGATTAACCGTGAATTACACTAATTAACCCTCAGATTTCCCTTAAATTATTGAATTGGATGAATTGCATACGACAACCCAAAGCATTCCCTACAAGTTCCCTACATGAATTGCATAATACAGATACAAGCAAGAATCATTAAGTTCAATGAAAATCATAAGCATTGGCGAGGCACTTGTTACTATGAATTGCATGAAACTCATGCCAAGAATTTACTTAACACGATTGTGATCGACAACCTTTACTACTTTTGAATATAAGTTCATAACGATTAGGTGAAATTCCCTTATATCCTAGTATTAGATTTATGCATGAAAATTAAGCGTGCACTCTCAACCAACATACACAAATCAGTTTAATTCGAATAGATAAGCAAATTGAATCCACAACTTATGAAACGCAATTAGAAGTAATCAAATCATATAGCAAGCATAAACATGGTTTCGAATCCCCCCCTAGCCAAGGGGGGTTTAGTTCCTCATACTCGCAAAGCAAAGATATATAAATTTAGACATTAAAATCCAAAGAAAGAAAACACCTAGATGATCCAACTTGGACAGCAGGTGCATCCACGATTCTTCCTTCCTCCTTGCTGCGGCACAGAGACTTTGGACAGGTTCTTTGGTTATTAAATGGTGTAGAATGGATGGGGGATGTATGGTGGTGTTTATGATGGATGAGTGGTGCGGCTAGGGATGATTTTTGGCTGGAATTAGAGAGAATGGTGGTGGAAGGCTATGGCAAAGAGTGGGTGTATGTTTCTGCGCGTGAATGATGTATATGGGAGGTGGTGGTTTGGCTAGGGCTGAGATATGAGTATATATAGGAACCTAAAACCCTAGGGTAATCAGATATGGACTTGGATAACCCAAATCCACAAGGAAAAAGGCTTAGAAATCAGAATTAAAAGGGGAAAAGGTCCAATAGTTGCGGCAGCAAAGGGAAATTGGTGCGGCACTCCTCTAGGATAAGGCTAAGGTGTCCTAAAGTGTTTAGGACTCCTCTTTGTAGCTGAAACCTTTGCCCATTAGGAATAGGAAAGCTTGTCTTGATCAATCCTTCTTCTTTTTGGATTCCTTTTCCTTCTTTGACTTGGAAAACTAATTTGTTGCTGAACTCAAGGCCAATTAGGTTTAACTTTCCTACTTCAAGTAGGAAACCTTGATTGAGTAGGAATCTTCATTCTTCTAGGAATCCATCTTCAACTAGGACTCCTCCATTGATTAGGAATCCTACTTCATTTAGGAATCCTTCATTTAAGCATTTTCCTACTTCAACTAGGAAACCTTGTTCAAGTAGGAATCATCATCTTCAAGTCTTCAAATTCGTCCATGCCTTTGGCTCCAAGTATGTGACATCCATTCCAAGCTCCATTTTGCTCCAAAGGGCTCCAAAATGCATCTTTTTGTATAATATGCCCTTAAAACCTGAAAACACATGGAAATAGCTTAAAAGACTACTTTAACTAAGGAAAAACAACTTAAATGCACAAGAACTAGCTAACTAAGGCGCATAAATATGCTCCTATCAAAGACCATTTTGTCTAAGTACACTATCTCGGGCTTTTTTTTGTGAGCTCGGGCAAACCTATTCTGCTCGACTCCTCTTTTCCTGCTTTTTCAACACTAACATGTGCAATCATATGTTATGTTGCCAAGTAATCACCCTCCATTGTGGCATGTTGATCATGTTTGGGACAAAACATGGCAGATAGAACAAATGTCGTGTTTACATGGAAGTTGCTAGGTTCAGGTAAGTCCTCATTCTTGCCCCCAATGTGGACCATGAATTCATCTAACCAGGCCTGTGCTTCTTTTGGCAACATCAACTCGGGCAACCTTTCTTTCCGAGTTATGCCAAAGTTCTGTGCCTGAACTAGGTTCTCACAGAAAGTATCAACTAGCAATGATTGGGGCATTCTTCTCTCAGGCGAGATAGTTTCAAAACATATTTTCTTCGAGATCCATCTTGGTGTTCATATCATTATCATGTCCTTTTAAGCTCTCATTAGGATTCTGTACTTCCCAGGGTGAGGGCTTTGTGGCACATGGTCTCCTTCCCCATTAGTCTTGCTATTTGCCTTTTCTACCTCCTTTTTGCTGCTCCAATGAAGTTGATTTCTTCCCCCATGAAGTACTTTCTTAGACTTCACATTTTTATAGGTTTCCGAGGCAGTGGGGACTTTTAGTGAGTTCATGTGGGCTCAGCCCGAGTCGGGCATAATCTTTCTTGGTGAATGGGATATAATGCTCTTTGTTCTTCCCTTCATTCTGACATCATTGTAACTTAGCTCATCCACTTCTTGGTGTGCCATTTGTCTCCTAGCGTGCCTTGTAGGTTGACTTGTTCGCACAGATGTGTACGATAGATAAACAGTAAAAGCCCTCCCCAAGACTAAAGTTGGGCAAATGGTCTCCTTTTTTCTCCCAGATCTATTCAATTGTGCCTGTTGTAAGTATACAATCATCACAACAAAAGTTGTTGGTTGAAAGTACCTGTATCTAATGGAAATTAAATTCCTAGAACTTTTAATTGTTGAAACGCAGGTAGTTACGTCCTATTTTCCCTCATTTATTGCCGGAGTTGTTTGGGGCCACTTATTCCCCATCTTTTTGCCGGTTTTTGTAGATATACAGCTCTCCATTATGTCGCTTTCCAACATCTGGTCAACTGCCAGAGTTTAGACCCCACCTATCCCGAGGATCCGGCTTACTTGATTCAGATTTGAGAGTTATATCTGGTGGTTAGGGATTTATGGTGGGTGGTAGGAAGAAATTCAAATTGGGTGGAGTAAGGTAGAGGTTGGGGGGGGGGAGTAATTAGTCTGCATACACAGGGCCGGGTCAAATCCGTCAGATTTGAGGGCTAGAAAGAAGATTGATTGCTGGAAGGACGAATTTAGCTCTGAAAGAGGGTGGGAATCCACGTGTTCAGAAGGGGGGTTGAGGATGAGGATTCACCGATTGGAACCCACAGATTCACAAGAGGGAGAAGGAGACTTGCACTCTGGCGGACTCTCACGGTGGAGAGAAAGGGTGTCTTTTGAAAAATAATAAAGCTTATTTCTAGTGTTATTTGTGACATTATTTTGTAGTTATGATGAGACAATATTTGTGACATTATTTTGTAGTGATGATGAGACGATTTTGGTGTCCACGACATGGGAAAATGATGTGATAATCTTGAGTCATTTTCTCTGATCTGGAAATGGTACTCTAAGCTGGTGGTGGGCAAGCACGTCCCAATCCGCTTGAAATCATGTCAACCCTGCAAAGAGCTACAAAATGTAGTACCTATGGGGTTGATTCTGATAAAAAAAAAAATGACATGTTTAGCTATATCTTTTTCAGTTACTTGGATAATGGAGTGTAGACATATCTACTTAATACTAGCTAGTACTGCAGTAATAACTATATTGGGCTGCACAATCCAGTTCCAGCTGCCTACATTATACATGATTCTTTTCTTTTATGGAAAATTATTAATTTCTTGTTCTTGACTGACATGCTGCATTTCACCGAACATGCTGCATTTTGAATTTAACTCAAGGAAGCCTTGCCTGCTCAGGTTGGTTCAGTGATTCCGGTATAGTTTACTCACAAAATATTCGGTGGTGGAAATCTTTATTTCCAGAGCCAACACACATCATTTAGGTCTGTCAGTTGTCCTTGTAAATCAACAATCGTACTACCCAGTTGATGGTATTTGTTGAATGTTCTCAAAAATCTTATGCTTGCTATGCGTTTGGTCTCTAGTTAGTGCTATTTTTGACTCACATTAGGAGATGTTCTTCAGTCGGTACACGTGGCGAGAGGCGGGGGGGGGTAAGGGTGTTTTATTTGTGCAGTCAAATGGCCACGTGGTGAGGTTGTCGGGGCCCAATACTATGGGTGGGGTGTTTTGTGTTGTGTGTGCGCGGTCGGATGACCACATGGTCAGGTTGTCTGTGCCCAAGAATTTCCGCATATTTAGAGGTAGTCGGACTCAAAAATAAAAAAGAAAACTGATGAAAATGATTTGAAAATTTTGAGTTTTAATTATAAGGACAAAATAAAGGGTAAATTAAATAGTACCAGGTTTGACTTTTTAGTGTAAAAATGTGGTTTTTCGTTAAAGTGAATAGTACCGCGGACTTTTCATTAAAACTCCCAAAATAAAAAGATATTAGAGCTAATTGAGATAATGGAAGCATGTAGAAGTTTGGGGGGGGGGGGGGGGGCAGTGAAGGTGGAGAGCATATTGGGGGGGGGGGGGGCAGTGAAGGTGGAGAGCATATTGGTAGGAATCTTTCGGACAATAATAATTTAGGGTAATTCCAATTTCAAACTAGGGTGGGGGCGCCCTATTGTAGGACAATTTTGTTTGTCCTTTTAACCCTTTTTTTTATTTTTTATCCATGTTTTTCCTTTAACTGAAATATCAAATTTGGGGCCAAAAGGGACCACCGGCAAAAGCACATTTGCTTCGCAATTTGTAAGCAAAATAGTAGGAGCGGGTGCGGATCGGGTTGACACTAACAATATAACTGAACTAACTAATATTTAACGGTTCGTTTTGGTTTAGTTTTGACCCATATCACCATTGAAACTGAACCAAATGAAACCATTGTTAATCGGTTTGATTCGGTAGGTTTGAGCTTATTCAACAATAAATAAAAAAAGGTTCAACATTTCAAGAGTTTTAATCTTCTAAACATCCACACATCTCATACATTTCAACTCAATTGAAAGATTAAGTTTTTTCCGAACATAAAAAGTTCATTAAGTCAAATAGAACTAAGTTTCAATTAAATAAAATCTCTTATTAGCAAACGATTTATTAATTATAACCTCACATAAGTATAAGATACATTTAAATCTCCTAATTGTTAATAATCACTATAACTTATAATATACGCTAAGACCTCCAAATAAGCTATAATAAGTTGATACATGTAAAATAAATAAGTTAATAGCTAAAAAATACATAGTCGCTTCGGTTTGATTTTGATCATTTTCAAAAGTATCAAAATCGAACCAAATCAAAATGTGAATCGGTTCGGTTTGATTTTTAAATTATTTGAACTTTTTCTTGGTGAAAAAACCAAACCAACTAATATGATTCGGATCAGTCGGTTTGGTCGGTCTAATGCCACCCGTGCAAAATAGGGAAATCAATGTGTAGTTTTCTAGGCCTCCCAAGCTCTCATCCTCACAAATCATTCAACCTCTTTGCCCTTGTGGTGGGCACTTGCCTTTCTTTTTTGCGTCCAATCAACGGCACCTTTGCTATTTCTCGGCCAACCGAATTCGTGACAATTGGCTCTTTCGTGGCCACTGCTAAAGACCCCCCACGTGAAGCAATATGCAAGTTCCCATCAGGCGAACAATGCCAATCTCATGAGATAGGTGGAACAATTTTTCCGGATAAATAAAAAACCTTGCCTATCACTCCCGTCACACGGAAGTATTTTTCGAAATGTTGTTATGAAACGGTTGTTTTCAAGAAAATCAACAAATTTTTACGTCCACAGTCAATTTGTTCGGGCAGGAAATCTCGCAGGGAGGGGTCTCTAGCTCGAGCACACACCTCCCCGAAGAGTTGGCACTTTGGTTGATTGTTGGGCTCCGGCTTGCGGAGATGCTGCAAGAGGAGGACAAAGTTAATTCTGAAATGTGCCTTTGTGGGGCCTTAGGTGTAGGCCTTGAGGCTCACAATCAAAACTAAGTGCTAAGGCGTGCCACTGCCATCTCTGTAAAGCAGATGTAGAACAAGTGTATTTAAGCCGATTACTTGTGCCTCAAGTTACTTTGACTTCTTGTTATCAAAGGATTGTCGTAGATATGTTAAGTCTACATTAAGTTCTTTTCTATGCCTTGAGATCAAGGACTTTTAGTTCTTCTTGTATGCTTAAAGGGTGGAGATCAAGATCTGATCAAGTCATCAGTTTTAATCAATTTTAATCTTCTTATGACAATAAAACCACTAAGTGAACCAGATCTAAGAACTGATGGAACTTTGGATCATCAAAAGACTGGAAATGACTTGAATATGTACTGGGGAATACATTATAACAACAAATCTATTAATTGAAAGACAAAACAAAGAGAGGCGGGCAATATTTCACCTTGTCGGGCAAGATTAAACGTCTTGCAATCTCTTCTTAGTTGTAGTTCTAAAGGGTTAGGTACTGAAAGAGGGATGAAAAGTAAATGAGTTTACACAAGAGAATCGATACTACAATATTTGGAGAAGGTAGCAGAGCTTTTACATAGACAAAAAGATGTCTTTCTAAAGGAATTCTAAGGCTAAAAGGGTGCAGAATCTGGACAAAGCACAACTTTCTGGATATTCGCTTGACTGAAAGGCAAGTTGTATGTTTGTTTGTTTGATTGGTTGAGTGTCCTTGTCTTTGGGCCCTCTTCCCCTATTTATAGGCGAATTAACCCGACGGTACTGATTTTACTCTTGCCTGAAAGCAACTGAAGGGTAGTGAGTCATCAACATTTTTACATGTTCTGCCCCTCAGAAAGTGCTTTTGGGCCAGGAGTAGGTGGATTTCCATCGGTTGTCACTTCTCTTGTAAGCACCCAACCTTTGCATTAAATGGAGAGCCGTCATCTTGCCTTGAGATGGGTATCTGGACTCGGTGCTGGGCTTCTGGCAAAATCTCCTTTATTGAGCTCTTTTGGGCTTTCTTTCATTTAAGGCCAAAGTTAAATATTAACCCAAACACAATTTAAAGAAAATGTATTGCGTGTGTGTATTTCCGTATAGTATACATTAGAATTGAATGTGCAACAAATGTTATTGCAGTACGATGGAAGTTGAAATGAGAAGAGAGAAAGAGAGTAGAGTATGGGAGAGAAAATACATGGTATAGAATGTGAGGTTTAACGTCTGTACTAGTGCTTATTATAGTGGATCCACTTCCAGACCAATGCATAAAATGAGGTAGCAAACTTTTGTAAACTCATTTGGATAAAGCAAATTTATTGTGGAAGAACGAATATAGCAAATTGACGTCTTTGGAAAAATTTTGCCATACATCCATGTTTAATTACAAGAAATGTAAGTTGATACTTTTGATTCTTGAGTTTCATGTGTTTACTAAAGTAATGGGTAAGTGAATCTTTTCACTCTTAATTTTCCTTTACGTTTATTTTTGTGACACGTAAGGAAATTAGCTGTCTGTAATCAAATACGTAAAAATAAAGAATCAGATCAACTAGGGGGCGCTAATTGATTTGATTCCCCTTCGTTACTTCTCCTACTTTTAAACTCTTGATTCTTTCAATTTTTTTTTTCTGCTAAGTGAACATGCCCTTAATTAGAAATTAAAGTAATAAATTGCAAAGTTAGAAGAGTTGATTAAAGTAGAACGAAAACACATTTGTAAAAGCAATTTATGTTTTAAAGTAGTTCATAATAGGGTAGTTATGAGCATTTTCGGTATAACCAAATTGGAGATGCTCCTAGAATAGACTAGACGTTATCCAATCTCTTCTTGGCTAGATGCGGCGTTTGATGGCAAATATTGCTCTACGTGGTGACACATTTAGGCTCATGGGTTGTTTAAAGCTTTGTGGATTTGACCAGAGAGATGTGGACTTCATAGTTGTTTGTGCGGCATTTGTTTCGTTCGTTGCCTTTGTTGTATTATTTGGCCTAATTTTTTTTCTATCTTATATACGTCTTTTATTGTATTGTGGAAATTTTATCTATTAACATGAAGCATGACCATTCAATTGCTTGGTTTAGGCGTTTTGAGTTATATTATGGTCCCTTCGTTTTTGTTGTCTTGTCATGTTAATGGAAGTCACCTTCATGTATGACAATAAAAGGTTGGCTTCTCTTCCATCATGTTGGAATCTGATTCTCAATCTGTCATAAACAGTGTGAGATATCATAAACAAAGCTTAGCTATTGATCTCCACCTTATTGATCGAAGAGGCCAAGTGTGTAGTAATTTAATCAGTGTTCATTCTGTTAGAAGTACCAGCTTGAAGAGTTTTTGGAACCCAAAATTAGTTTCTTTAAAAGCGCTTTCAATCATGTTGTATATTTGTACTGAGAAGGCACATCTATCTAGCTTAGAGCCTTACCTTCTTGATATAATAGTGCCAATGACTATTTGGTTTAATGATATTCAATATCTATTTGTTGGATGTTTTGAATTTAAATTTCGTTGTTGACGACAACTAGTGAATAAAGTAAAAGTTTTTTTTTTTATAAACTATAGCTTGAACATGTTTTGTTATCACTACCTACATTTGATTAGCTTAGAACAAAGTTACAATAATAGGCAATAACAAATCCGCTCATAGGGTAATATAAAAGGCTTACCCCTTAATCATTGAAGTTTCTCATAGAGATAATCAAAATCACACTTAAAAATTACACGGAGCAGATAAATGATAGACTACTACTAAAAGACATAGAAAGACAGAGACCCCATCTGAAAAACAAGAGGACTAGTGTAAATTAATTGGGTTTTAGGGAGGTTATTAACATGAGTAATTAAGTTGGTTGGGGAAGGCGATCAATTAGTGGCCCCCAAGTTGTGTTTGAGATTGGTTGGATTCTTTCCAAAATCTGGCTGGTAGTCCATGCTGAGGAATTGGAAATGGACCGTACTGAATCCCACTTTGTGATCCCACCACTTCCCACCTGCAATCACAAATCATCAAAATATCAACAACAAGAGCCTTCTAATTTGGGATCAACACACAATCTTTATACATTTTAGTGATAATGTTTTAACATGATTGTTTTGCCAACATGGTTTTAGATACAGTGGATGCAATAGCTGAACTTGAATATTAATATCATAATAATTTAGTTTGGTTTTCACACTCTTCTTGTTTTGTTACATGTTACATGTACTATGATTGTATTTTTGTTAAGATCCCTAGAGGATCATCACTCTAATGAAAGTTTGTTCGAGAAAAAAAAAAATGTAGATGCAGAAACAATAGTAAGTTGCATCAAATTTTATACACATTATTTTTTTTAAGAACCTAAGGATATAATGTAGAAATGAAAAAAAAAATGATATTTGCATATTTGAATTGTGTACCTGAATTTGGTCACAAGGTGGTGGACCAAACTGAGCATCTCCAACTTGGCAAGCTCATTTCCTGGACAAGCATGCACTCCTTTCCCAAATGGCATGAAAGTGTTAGGCTTTGGACCAACCTATTTTGCCCACAACCACAAAAATAAGATATAAGGAAAAAGAGAAATCAAGTTTGATCATTTCCATATAATTTGTTTTTGTTTGAGGAGAGAGAGAAGGGAAAAAAAAAAGCAAAAAAAATGACAAAATCCAGCTGATATCAGTGTCTCTACATACCTCAAACCTAGATGGATCAAAATTTTGAGGGTCTGTGAAGAATTCTGGACTATGATGTATGTTCCTAAACAATGGCATAACCTTCCAACCCTTTGGTATAAGATATCCTGCAATATTATTTTGATCAACTTTGAAACGATATTTATGGAAATAAAACCTCTTTTAAGTACTTGTATTTTTCTACTTAAATGTCACAAAAATGAACTTAAATTCCTCACCTTTGTATTCTAAATCAACCACAGCTTCCCTAAATGTGAAAGATATTATACTTGCCATCCTCAAGCTCTCCAATATAACCTGAAATTTCATACATATCCAGCTCAGTAACATTTTTCCCATTTAAAAAAAAAATAGTGATTTTCAGGCTCATTTTCTTACTCTGCACTCTCCTATTAATTATGTACATTAATGCTCCTTTGATTTATTCAACGGCCGGAGAGGACAGAGGAGAAAATGCGTACAAAAATCACTTCGCTTTTTGAATATTTGGATGGCTAGTGTGAGTTGGCTTACCCTATATGTGAGTGGCATGTTCTTAATCTGTGCCCAACTCAAAGTCTTCTTACATACATCATTTGCTTCATATGTGGTCTTTTGCTCAGCCTGCAATAATATATCACAGCTCAACATAACCCAATTTTTCACTTGTACAATTTGTGTAAAATTTGCAAACTTTGTAGCACGAAAGTTTTACCTCCACAGCTTCAAGAATTTTCGGGTTATCGTGGAGGTACTTGAGAACCCATGTTAGAGCACTAGCTGTAGTGTCTTGGGCTGCAAACAGAACTCCAATGATGTTATCAGAAATTTGATCCTCAGTTAAAGTTTGCCCATTTTCATCTTGGAAATTCAGCAGATGACCCAATAAATCATTCTGCATGGTTTTCTTTTCCTTCCTCTCACAAATTATCTGACTCAAAATCTCACCGAGCCTTTTCCTTGCCTTCGAAATAAAAAGGGTACTGTCAGTTAAAAAAGTCATACATAATATGTTAAATTTAAATATAGAATTAGACAAGTGTTGCTTACCAAGAGAGCTTTCTGATATGCAGTTCCAGGTATTTTTGTTGGAAAGGAATTGTAACCCTTATCTACTATGCAGTAATTCTCCTTGAGCTTTTCTCTGTAAGTCTCATCCAACTGACCAAAGATAGCCAGAAAGCCAACATCAAAGGAGAACTGTAAAGGGACAAAATGAAATCCCTATAATTAGAATAATATTTACTTGTTCCAAACAAAACTGAAGGAAATAACTTATCAAATAAATAAACAATAAAAAAGTAAAAAACACATCAATGACGTGCTTATGTGTGTAAGCTATAGACAAACACATAAGAAGCATTTTAAGAACAAACCTACCTACCAAAAAGACGTAAGCAACATGGGGTTAATTAGAGCGAAGGACTAGTTTAAAAAGTAGTTAGCCTCTAATTAATTACCCAACATGTTGGTAAAAAAAAAAAATTTGGATTGTGATTATCACATTTCCGCTTTTTCCTTCTGCCGTCATTTTTTTTTAATTCTTCTTTGATTTATTCATTCCAAAGACTTTGGAAAAAAAAAAAAAAGTAGAAGAGAAAAGAGGAGTGTTTTTGGAGTCAAATTAAATATATACTACTAACCTTTTTCATCTCATGATACGTGTTGATGACTTTTCGTCCTTCAGCCCATGAGTCCAAGGCAGAAATGACCAATGCTTCAATGTCAGGAACTAGTTTCTGAATAGTGTTGGGATTGGGGGACAGAGAGTTCTGAATGAGCTTCCTAAGGCTACTATGGTAATCTCCTTGGTGAAAGAAGAGAGCAGAAGGACCAATCAAATTCTCCTTGCTCTTTGGGTATGTGGGTTTGAACAAGTGGGCATGAGTCACCAGCACAAACTTTGTGGCCTCAGGGCTTGCCAGCATGACGCAAGGGCATCCAAGTATGTGGGTTTTGAATACATCTCCATACCTGATAAACACAAAACAGAAGGGAAAAATACACCAAATTAAGATCAAATTCATGGAGAAGAAACATTAACATATATATATATATATATACAGCAATTAGGGTTTGGTAATATTGATTGGATTAGATTAGAACCTTTTCTGCTTTGTAGCAAAGAATATGTTTGGGTCCATAGAGTACATTTGGAGAGTCTCTCCTAAGTAAGGCCACCCCATTGAGCCTGGGGGGAGTTTAGCTTTGTGCATAGAATTTCTCTTTTGTCTATGTATCAAGTAGTATGAGAAAGGAGTTGAGAGGAAGAGGAATATGAATATTAAAATAGAAGCAATCTCCATACAAATGTAGCACCTCTCTCTCTCTCTCTCTCTCTCTCTCTCTCTCTGTGTCTGTGTGTGTCTGTGAATACTAGTAGGGTTTCTGCTGAATAATTAGATGAGTGTGTATATGAAGAAAAATATGGATGATGGCTGAGGAGATCATGTATGAAGTCAATGAGAAGAGATGAGGTGGGTTGGGGTATATATAGAGTGAAAAGGGAGAGGTGGCCTGCAACTGCAAGAGATAAAATTTGATTTGGGTTTAAAAATTAAAAGTGAAATTAATGGTGGGTACTAGAAATTACTCTTGCCATGAGATTCAATGTTCTGACTTGTGAATAACAGCTGCTCCTATACTATGGTGCTTTAGGATAAGAACATGTCAGCACTCAGAATATATGGGAATTAATGCATCATCTTACAAATTTTTAAATTTTTTCAATGAAATAGGAAATTTTTTATACGAGGCTAGCTTTCAAATTGGATTGCCATAG
This sequence comes from Malus fusca, assembly GCA_035220775.1. Taxonomy (NCBI): domain Eukaryota; kingdom Viridiplantae; phylum Streptophyta; class Magnoliopsida; order Rosales; family Rosaceae; genus Malus; species Malus fusca. The sequence continues at coordinate 17,895,827 of CM069063.1, forward strand.
TCATCTAATGTAAACTTCTGAGAGCTAGAAAATGTTTCCTTTCCTTTTTTGGTTTCAGTGAAAGAAATGGTGTTTAAATTGGACAGTTATAGGTTTATCACTAATTTTTGGTTGAGGATATAAGTTGTATACTAAAGATCTAATAGTCCTTGCTGTTAGGTGATTTATATAATAATCCATGGATGTTACTTCAAATGATTTTCTGTATTCGCATGCTAAGAAATGTAACCTTCAACTAGAGGTTTAAGATGAAATTTTTACATGAGTGAGCTATGATTCCTTTTCCATTTGTTAAGCATGGCGGCTAACCAGGGTTGTCTTGGTTAAGAATTGAGGTTTCACGATAAAACCAATTAGCTATATGGGGAGTAGTCAAATCTCTTATAAGCCCTTGCAAAGTTTTTCCTTTCATCGAAGTAGGACTCATTTATGTTCACATCCTCATATGCCCCCTCACATGTGGTGAATTGTCAACTAAACACGTGGACAACATGAATAGGGTGACGTGGAGCATGTGTGGCCATTGAACTTCATACATGGGCCAACCTGCTTTGATACTAGGAAGAAAGTTGAGGTTCCACCAAAAACCAATTGGCAATATGGGGAGTAACACAATTACTTATAAGTACATGCAAGTTCCCTCCTTTATCCCGTGTGAGATTCGTACTCTCAACATGCGCCCTCGCGTGTGGCGAATTTTCAAGTCTAACATGTGAACAACACAAATTGGGTGACCGTTTCACACATGTAGAGATGGCAAGGGGCGAATTGGGTTCTAATGTGCAATCCCCATAACCCAGCTCGTTTAGTTTCTCCAAACCCGAAACCATAGAATCTCCGAACAGGGATTCCCCGTAACCGAACATGTCGGATAATGGATTCCCCGCATTATGATATATCTTTCTTATGAAAAATTAAGCAAACGTTCTTTGTATTACATCAATCGCCTCCAAGTTCCTCAACCCTTTCCTTACTATCTTCCTCACCCTCATCTTTTAAATCCTAAGTATTGACCACATCTAGAGTTGGCATATTTTGGGGTTGAGCAGTATGATTTGGTATTTCTTGGATCTGAACCCATGGGTTCAGATGATATTCTTGATTAGAATCAATTGGAGCAGATTGTTAAAAACTAAATTCTCCAATCCAGCAATATATTCAACCATATGTCCTGGCTTTTGAACTCTCCCAGATTTTATCATTGATTGAAAGCATTGAAATTTTTGGAATAAAGTTGTTGGAGACCTTTGAAGTTTGCACTCTCAATACCTTTGAAGTTTCCTAGAATCTCTCAATTGATAAAGTTGTTGGAGAAAAAATATAAAAAATAAAAACATATAATAACAACATATAAAGTTGTTGGAGAATCTCTCAATACCTTTGAAGTTTCCTAGAATCTCTTAATTATGTTATTAATTTCATTTAACCACAAAACCCTTAAGAGATACTCACCTAGAATGAGCTAAACCTCAGGTAGCGGCGATGGATGGAGCTAATCAGTGACTATAACTACACCATCGAGTACCATCCTGGTTGTGCTAATATAGTAGCAAAGTCTCACAGAAGAAAAACCTATGAAGAGTGAACATTCTTCAAGCTACTCACTTCCCAATTCTGACAAAACTTAGGAGTACAAGTGTGGCATTGGATACCGACCGTTAGGGAGCTTTACTGGCCAATTTCCAAGTTCGACCAGTCTTAATGGATCAACTTCGAATTGCTCAGTTCAATGGTCCAGAGTGCTTGGAAGTGATGTAAGCAGTTGTTAACGGCAAAAGAGAAGACTTCAGACTGTAGGACAGATGGACTACTCATGTAAGGTGACCAGATGCATGTGCTGAATAGTGAAGAATTGAAAAAAAAGATCCTTAATGAGGCACTGACGTTTCTACTACTGGTCTAGGATGAAAAAGGAGATCACCAAGTATGTAAGCAAATGCCTAATTTGTTAGCAGATCAAAGTAGAGAGGAAGAAACCATTTGAGTTACTACAGTCACTTCCCGTACCTTAGTGGAAATGGAAAAATGTCACCATGGACTTTCTGTCAAGCTACCTCATACACGTGGAGGATATGATGGTATTTAGGTGATTATCGATTGACTCACCAAATCTGCACACTTTTTTCCAGTCCGTAAAAACTACACCCTAGATCACTTGCAAAGCTTTTCAACTGTAAGGTTGTGATATACCATGGTGTTTTGGTCAGCATCAGCTCTGATATGGATCCCAGGTTTAACTCTTAAATTCTTGAAAGCTTTACACAGAGCTTTAGGTTCGCATCTACTTTATAATACTGCTTACCATCCTCAAACCCCAGACAGTCTGAGAGAACCATCCAAAAGCTTAAGGACATGCTTAGGTCCTCAGTTCTCCAATTTGGCGATGAATGGCACAAACACCTACCTTTGATGGTAACAACTTCTATCGAGTATCGGTATGGCACCATTCGAGGCGTTGTATGGTAAACCTTGCCGAACACCATTGTGTTGGTTCAAAGGAAAAATTGTAATTTGTGCCTCGAAAATTGGCAACCGGTTAGGACAATTGCAAGGCTATCAGCTTTGGTTCAGATTTCAGAGAGCACCACTAGTTTGGTCTAGTTGTAGGTGCAACTTGAGCAAGTGGCCCATTTGTTTATCAATCTTTCAAATGCAGTGTTGGCCTATAAATTGATGTTTCGACTTCACCCTCAACATTTGCGGGATGTTGTTCTAAGTTTGATTGTAGCTTTGCATGTGAGTTTTGGCCATCGCTTACTGAAGCTCATACAACCACTAATCGTTTCAATTTTTTTCACAAGTTGCAAACTTTCTCAACCAATAAATCGGCCTAATCTCGTCGACTTGGTAGTGTTTCAGACGATCTTTCGAATCCCCACAACACCCAGGAATTAAATTCAAGCGTGCATGCTCGAATATGCCTCGACTCTAACGAGTACAAATTTGGCTCAAGCATTTGAGCCTTTTTGCGAGCACCTCTACCAGTTTTGGCCTCAACATAAGTATAAATCGAATCTCTTCTTTCCCAACTTCATTTGGATATAAATTATGTGAAATTTGGATGTGATTTGACTAAGATATGATTTTTTGAAAAATTCTGAGAAAAACTGCAGAATTCAGCGAAACTCTGGTTGGCAGACAATAGCGAGCGGTTGGGCCAGCGATAGACTCATAGGAGAAGAAGATCGAAAATTTCTTTGTCTGATAGAATATTCTGACAGCGTCAAGTTGTTGGAAATGTGCCCTAAAGCCAATCATATGATGATACTTTACGGACATTTCACATGTTAAACTAATCTAGTTTACATATAAAAGGCAAACATTATTGTTTGAGACGTCTCATATAAATGTTATATGCTTAAACGATAAAGTCCAAGGAATATGTGATTGGGAGAATGCAATCTAATGAAGTTAGATTAATGAGACCATTCTTTCGTAGACACATCCTAAACGTTCCTGATCATAGGATTGCCAATTGGGCATTGACAGTCCGATAAGATCAGTACGTGCTATGTCTTCTCTCAGGGAGAGTGACTAGTCTCGAGTCATTGGTGTGTGTGACATCAAGACAAGTACGTAGGTGCTCAATAGAGAATGAGTCCACTGAACATGATCAATGAGGAGTTCTCATACTCATGTCACATGAGAACTCATAGTTGGGATAATGCAAATTAGTCCTTTGACCTGAGGCATCACAGTTGTTGTCTTGTGGTTAAGTCCTTGATCTTTGATTATGTCAAAGTCACCCCATCGGGGTGTCCACGACATTATTGGGGTTAAGCCACTTAGTCATGGAGACAAGTGAATGTGCAACAAGGGATCTCTAACCTTCAAAATGGTTTGAGGGAGAATACTCTATGATATGATTAAAATCTCTGGCCAGAGTATGAATGAGATTTGGGAATGCGTTCCAAATCACATTCAAAGTAATCATATAAGCAAACGAATCACATTGGATAGTAGACATGAATAAATAAACTATCAAACCAAACAATGTGGTCAAGAGTATTAGATTAGAGAAAGACCGTATTGCATTTGTAATCCTAAACTGAATAGGTTCTCTACCTCTTCTGATTAGCTTGGGTAGCCATGATATGCTGCTAGGTGTCACTCATGGTTTGTGGAAGCCCTAAACGTGTGTAATCACTAAAGGGAGAATTGAAAGTAAGTTTCAATTCACAATCGATGTAAAATGGTTTTAATCGCCCACTGCCTCGCTAAAATGAACCTAATGTATCGTACACCGTGTAAGGTGGAGATTGAAGAAACAAAGGAGATGAATAAGAATAATTAAATGGTTTAATTATTTATGGCAAGGATTAATTAATATGTTAATTAATCAAACGAATAAGTTCGTTAAAAGACCTCGGGATAGTTTTGGACTTTAAGGCCCAATGGGCTTCGAACGTCAAAGCCCATTGACTTAAGTTGTATGACAACTTAATGAATAAAGATTCACAAAGGCCCAAAAGCCCAAATCCATTTAGTGTTGAATTAGGGTTTTTGGTTCTTTAGGTCATTTAAAGAAGTGACTATATAAAGAACTTTATAACCTAAAATTCATAAGTTGTTGATTTTAGAGAAAATTGGTGAGAACACAAAGCTTCCATTTCTCTCTAAGAGGCCAACCACCTTGGGGGATATTGTCTAGCAATTCTACTTCCTCAAGGTCACTCATTTCCTCTCCAATCCAACCTTGGTGTAGAATCTTTAGAGGTTCTCTATTTTGGGAACTTGGAGAATCTATTTCATTCAACCAAATCCATGGAGCTAAGAAGCAAGGAATGAAGGCCCTATCTCTTGGGTGATTATCCTTTGCATATGCAAAGAGGAATCTACAAAGGTAAATATTTCTCAACTAATAAATGTTGATTTAAAAGTTGAGTCAAGGTTCACCAATCTACTAGGCTTTGAATTTCATGGTTGATGTTTTGTTTTTGAGTGCATGCAAGCATGATTCCGCCTTTAATTTGTTAATTGCATGCTATTGATGTTGCTCAAATAAACATGTTTTTCACAAAATTTCCTTCACAAGTAACGTCATTAACCCTTCAGTTAGATTTAACAGAACAACGCATGACAACTCTTGTTGGCTTCAAGTCGGCGTGTGATGGCTCTAGTCAACTCCTGTTGGCGCATGGTAGTGCGTGACGGCTCCAGGTAGTGCATGGCGGCATATGAATCATTTTTTGAGCAATTTCAATCATTTTTTTAGCAAAAGAAGGGAAATTAGGTTTTTCTTACAGTAATTTTATTAGTGTAATGATTAGTGTAGTTATTTTCCATGTAGGAGAAAACTATTCGGAGGCATTATGTAGGCAAGCTAGGCAAGGCGGCTACAACCCTACTACTTACCAGTGATTAGGTATTTTCTTTCAAGTATTATATTATATAGTTTACATGCTTATGCTTGTGCCTATTAGTGTGATATGTTATTGTTCACTTAGAAAATAATAATTGTCTTCACTTTATTATTATATTATTATTTTGCGAGTATAAGTTATGGCATGTACATACTTGTGCTTTATCTGCTCATTATCAAATGTATGCTCGGTGTCTCCAATAGTTACATTGTCTGAGCCAAGAACCAGCTTCATATGTATGTTTACATGCACTGTATACATTTACTTTAGATCCCAAGTAGGTGCCAGCCTGTCCTGTTTGCATTAGACAACTAGAACTCGTATGTGAGCACTTAGCACCAGCTTCACGTAATTGTAGTACTAAAATGTAAATTTATACTCTGCCTATTCATGTAGCTATTTCTGCATGACTTGTGTGCTTACATAGTTTAATGACCATTGCTTATACTTTATTATAATTGTTGTACACGTAACTCGTATTCTTTGAACTGCTATTATGTCTGGTACTGTACAATGTACTTTAGTAGTACTTTATGTTGGAAACTATACTTGATTTATAGCGAGGGGTTGTAACTTTCACAAAACGACAGTTTGACAAAACTTTACTTTTTAGGCCCACTCACCTTTCTTTTTCGCCCCTCCTGGACCTCAAGGTTGAGCGTTTGATGACGCATAATCTTCACTTTAGCTGACTTCTACTTGCGTCAAAGTAGGCAGAATTTACTTTATGTAACAATATCCATCCTTTCGAGGATGTGAATGCTTTATACTTTTACTACACTATGCTCTGACCCTATTATTCTATAATAAGGGTTCCAACCCGCTCACTTGCGCATTCTTTTTTTATTTAATTTAAGTATTAATTTATTCACATTTTCCACATCAACTACACTTTAAGGCTTTGTCACCCCTCCACTGTTAGCCATCACATTTTCATCCAGGTGTACATGTAGACACTCTGAGTTGGGGTGTATCAAATAATATCCTCTATATAATATCTCTAATTTTTGCCATACTTTTGATGCATAACGTATTTGAAGGACTTTATTACAATATGCTCATGTGCTTATTGCCTACTAAGTCCATTGTTCTAAAAATCATTGCCTAGCATTGCCTAGGCCCATCTAGGCACTAGGCAGCTAGCCACTGCCTCGATTATTCCCTAGATGTTTGAAAATTAAGAAAATGGGCTTAGACCCCCTTAGGAGTCCGCCTAACCCACATGAGCGCCCGCCTAACCCGTCTAAACTTGCCTAGGTACTCGCCTAAGTCACAACTTTGACTTAGACAAAAAATCAGTAACTTTCATTTTGCATTTTAATTTTTCAATAAAATGTAAGAGATTTGTTGAATACTTGGATGAACACTCATTATATGCTTGCTCCCCATATTTTCGATATGTTCTAATACTTTATAATTTATATGTCATTTTCTTTTGCAATTTATGTATCCCAATATGATTATGTGTATTTTTTTAAGTATAAATAAGCATTTTATACAATTTATATTAAATTTACTTAAATCCGCCTAGGCCCCCGCCTAAGCTCCGCCTAGGTGCTAGGCCCTAACCCGCAACCTGACTAGCATCTAGCACCTTTTAGAACCTTGACCAAGTCAAATCAAGAATATTATTTGCACTTATACGCAGCTCTGTAGTTTGATACATAGTTTGGGTTCACAAATACCTCAATTGTTCTACAAGTTCTTTATGGCGAGATGCAAGGAATTCTATAGTGGCGGAGATTCAATTTGTGGTGACAGTCAAAGTTTAGGGTATGGGTTAAATTAGGGATTTGGATACTGTAGGTTGTATGAGTTTGATTTTCGATCTTGTTTAAATATTATAATATGGGTAGTTTTCTATGTTGGATTTATTTCTTAGTGTCCTTGATGCCTTTGGATCTCTTGTATGGTTAAGATATTTCTAATGATATAATCCTATTCCTAATTCATATTAGTCCTAGAAACTTTAGGAGTCAAATTAGAAAAGAATTCAACTAAAAATAATATACCAAAAAAGTTCCTAAAACTTAGCACCTGTTGTAAAATCGACAGTGTGTGTAGTGGAATAAATGAAACAAGACACAAAATTTACGAGGTTCCTCTACAGTCAGTATGACTGGAGTACGTCCTCGGGGCAGCAGTGGTGCTTTCATTATAATTTAGAATAATAGGAATACAAAAATAACTCTCTTTATTATCTTCTCTCCTTTGCCTATCTTTTCTCTCTTCCTCTTCCGTGAACTTCTCCCTTTGATGTTGTGTGGGGTTTGTATTTATATAGAAAATAGGAGTAGTGTGCAGCAAGCTTCAGCAGACAATGGAATGGCCCATTATTTAATTCTTTGAGTGGACATCCACTGTTCTACAACACTCCCCCTTGGATGGCCACAAGTCTTCAATTGACTTGTTAAAATCTTGATCTGTTTTGGATGCTCCCCCTGATGAGTATCTCCCCCTGATTTCAAATCATTTAGGCTGATCGTTGATCATTATGCTTCAAAGTCTTAGCAAGAAGAGTTACCGAAAAAGGTGCTTTACTTGTTGTTAACTTTCCACAGGCTTGTTCTTGAACTAGGCTGGAGGGTCTTCTGATTTCATCCAAAAGTCTGAATTTACTTCATTTATCTGGAGCTAAATTTTATTCAAGGGTGATGGACACTTGATCTTGAATCAAACTTGTGATTTTTCAAGGACCTTAGAGGCTTGATCTTGAATGAAATTGGACCATGAGGAGATTCACGTGGCAAGTGATCTTCGGCTTTGTCAGGGATGAATCAGCACGTGTTTGTTGCGCTTGTCTCCACATGCTTCAATGTATCAGTTTTGCTTCCCTTATCTGTTCCCATTGCAGAAGTGGTATTTTCCCTGATTTTCCCCCATGCATGTGTGGCATCTTCTCTTGTAGTATTTGTCCACTGATGTAGGAGTGGAATGCAACCCTTGCATTTGAATGGTTCATCACTTCTTGGTGACTCATCCATGTGTGGCAGCTTCAGTGTAAATAGCCAACATCATATCAACAGTTGAAGATGAGTACTCGAGAGCAATGCAAGGTAAGCAACCAGGAAAAGGTTCCGGGCAGTCGGTTCCTTACCAGAAGTTTGATTGGAGGTTCCGACATATTGCTTTGTTTATCCTTGTCTTTGTAGGTAAGAACAAGGACAAAGGAAATGACAGGGAGAAAGCATGATATGAGATACTCTTGCTTTCAACCTTGATGATATGAGATACTCTTACTCTGGTGTGACTTGTTTTGAAGAGGTATTCTCGAAGAGGAAGAAAACTGAGTATTTCGAGATGCTGTGTTGAAGATGCATTCTCGGAGATGAGGAAGAGTTAGACATTCTTGCAGGTCTGCTTTGTTATGGAGAACGGAGGTCGACATATATAGAGATTTTTCAATAGAAAATAGTGGTGATGTGCCTTTACTCTTGTCAGCAACTGTGGTGCAATTAGAAAAGTAAGATTTACGCGTTTTCAACTTTGTCAAAGATCTTTGACAAAGTTGCACGTGATATCCGAAAAAGCTGAGATTGCTTCTGAAAAATGCCAACAAACTTTCTTCAGGAAAATCTGGCTTTTGAAATTCGAAGAGCGGTGCCTCTTCGATCTCTGAACAAATGGCTATATTGCCTCTTCATTTATAAAGACATCAATCGTGTTCAAGAGTATGCTCAGAAAGTTGCTGCCTGTAGAAATTTTCCCCTTCTTGTACTTCTGAGATTTTATTTAACTTCAATTTTCCTTCATCATTTCTGAAAATGGCTTGCCCATCTAACATTTGCTTAGATTTGAGTTTTAGGGGTGATACAGACGAGTATCGTCAGGATAATATATGGCGCCCGTCCTTCTTATCTTCTAATGGTCCTCTTACAGTTAGGGACTCTATGATGAAGAATAACATAACCGCTACTGTGGTAGCTAGGAATCTTCTCACTCCAAAGGATAACATAATCCTTTCAAAACGATCTAATGAGTCGGTCGTTCAAGACTCCTTAGCTCTCAATGTTCAATGTGCGGGCTCTGTATCCAATATGGGCCAACGCCTACTTGCTCAAACTCGCCAAGTTGAATTATTAATGGCTGAGGTGGCAAGTCTTAAACAAGAGATCAGAGGGTTCAAGCACTAGAATAAAGTGTTACACGTGCTTGCAAATAATTACTCGACGAGCATGAAAAGAAAGCTTGACTAGCTGCAGGAATCCGAAAGTCGGATTCAAATTAATCACCAGAGGTTCGTTGCTAGATTTCGAAAGCAACTGATGCCTTCCTCTTCTGGTGTTTTGCCAAGTACTGGGGTGCCACATGATCAATCTCCAGTACCTCCCCTTTCTTGGGTACTGTTGAGCACTAAGGCTTCACATGAGCAATCTTTGTGAAGGCTTCATTCTGTTTGTTTGTTTTAACTCATGTGTATGCACATATCTGTAATTTCTCAGAGATATTAATAGATAAGCTTTATTTCATTCAATGTATTGTGCTTAATACAATAAAGCTTATACTTCACTAAGATGTGGTACTTCTGGACCAAATATCAATTTATCTTTACCCTCACGAAGATAAATGATCATTCTTAGTGTAGACATTATTTGAGTATTTAACTCATAATCTTCAATCCATATGGTTCTTTAATATCATAAACATCATGGATAAGATTTGTGTTGGCATATTGTTCGATCTGCAGTTCGAGACAATATTTCTCTCAACACTTTATATTCTTTCTAGACTCTTCGAGAGTTTCAATTTAATATCATCAACTCTTCAAGAGTTCTAATTTAATGTCATTGACTCTTGCAAGATATTTTAGTATGTTGCAACAATATCAAAATGATAGTACTCACTAAGGCAATTTATACCATCCATTGGTATTGAGTACATAATTTATGCTTTACCCTTCTGGGCTTACTTCAAGCAATTTGAATCCTTCAGGGATTTTCTACACTTCATGACACATTTTCCTTTGGAATTTATACAAAGCAACTTGCTCCCATGTATAATTGAGGGATTTACTTATGCAGATATGATGTGGGCAACTCACAACCCTTCATATATAATTCTCCATTCATATGAACTTGTTTACAACCTTGTGTCATATCATGTGAGTGTATTTCACTGTATTACAAATGCCCAATGTAACCTCCTTGGTTCAACATCTTTTGGCTATTTGTATTATATTCAAATATATATGTCCATTTTTCCACGTTCTTATAAAATTGTAATGGAATTGCCTTTCTCCATTTTTTTTCGTTGAAAAGAACGAGACTCAATATCAACATAGCTCATTGATGAATTTAGTAGCTACTTATAAAAAGCAAAATTACCATTGGTTATCATCAATCCGTGATCCCATATTCTCATATGCATGCGCATGCATAAAAACTTTTCATTTGTTTTGGATATCCATTGCCTCTTTAAGGGCATTACACTATCTCTTCCAGGATAGTCATAATTTAGAGAATGTGGATCATAACCTTCTCTAGAGTGTTATAGAGTTTGGATTTTAATCTCCACTTCCAGGAGTTGAGTCATTTGGAACCTATACGTCTATCATGCTTCATGCATGAGACATCAACATTCTCATGTCCGCGGATTGTCGTATATCCATGCGGCGACTGTCATGCTTCTAGCATGCAACAATTATGCTTTGGGAATGCAATAGTTTAGGAGTGCCATATTCTTTCTCTTTCGGAAGACTGAATCTTTTTTTAGTATGAGGGTCTGCCACGTTTCTTCTGGAACGGTCTTTTCTCATCATTCTTCTGGAATGATATTTTCTCATCGTTCTTCTGGAACGATGTTATCTTCTCCCCCTAACGGCAGGAGAATTGTCATATAAAAATGACAATCCGCAAACCATGCGGTAAACATATCCCCAGTCAAGGGTTCCAAATATTGAATGATAGATATTGTTCAACATCAATGCCCAATTGGCGATGATGCCTCATTTCAGTACGTTGTGGCAGTACAATAGGCACATAGATAATACAACCAAAACCTCGTAAATGTATAATGTTGGGTTGGGACACAGTAGTACGACGGTGAATTGCAACTAGGGATGGGCAATGGTTATGCGGGCGGGTAACCGCGGTTAATTTACCCATAACCGTTTATGCTCATACCCGCATAACCGTTTACCCGTTGGGTAATTGCCTAAACGGTTATACTCATACCCATAACCATTTATAAACGGTTAACCATACCCATAACCGCATACCCATTTAACCGTAACCGTTTAATACCCGTTTACCCATTTACCCTTTTTAACCCATTTATCCTTTTTTTTTTACCATAACCCATTTTTCACCCGTCTACATGTTTTTAACAACTTGAAAATTAAAAAAAAAATTGTCATAATATTAATCCCTGCAAGGATTTTCTAGCTTCTGCTTGTTGTTTGCCTTGTGTTGGCTTTCTGTTTGGTTGGCTTCTTAGCCCAGGTTCTGTTGTTCCAGTTTTCCAAAAAAAAAAAAAAAAAAAAAAAGAAAGATGCAGTATTCAAATTGAAGAGAGGTGATTGTTGGGTTAATAACCCAACTTCCCATCCCCCGTCAAACAGCCCCGTATGTGTTTGTGTGTGTATATATATATATATATATATATTCTCATCCCCTGTCAAACAGCCCCGTATGTGTTTGTGTGTGTGTGTATATATATATATATTCCCATCCCCTGTCAAACAGCCCCGTATGTGTGTGTCTATATATATATATATATATATTTTTTTTTTTTTAATATTCAACATTACATATATAAAATAAATGGGTAAACGGTTACCCGTTTATAACCGCGGTTAATACCCATAACCACCCATTTAAATTTCACGGGTAAACGGTTATACCCATAACCGTTTAATTATCTAAACGGTTATTCATAACCATAACCGTGAAGTTTAAATGGGCGGGTAACCGCGGTTATCCATAACCGTGGGTATTTTGCTCATCCCTAATTGCAACTCATATATCGAGCCGTTAGGATCTCCCTCAGAAGGCTAGCCTGTCAATGGACCCCGTTCGGCGGTGATGTGTACGTCCAACACAGATTGACGACGTGGAAGCTTGCCGATGGCAGGAGGGTCCATACGCGTGACAACGTGAATATCCATATCGAAAGGCTGATCAACTGCAAGTTGCAGCCAATCAGCATTGAAACTTAGATAGATACGACACGTGGGCGAATCTGGATGGTTAAGATCGAGAGTGTTCGGGAGTAGATGAGAAATAACTGATTCCGTGTGGATGTGGGACACTGGAAACCTGCAACATAGGATGAGACAGTCCGTACTCCTCATGGGAGCTGAATACACGTTCTATTATACTTGCGTATATGTAACCCGATGTTTTAGTCTCAATGCGAATGCCAATGTCAATCCAATATAAGTCTTAATAGAGCTACACATTTGTTCCCACGTGCTTAAGGTTTGGAACTACGAGAGATTAGGGTTAACTATAGGTATAAATTAATTAAAGAGTGTATTGTTGGAATCAAATTCGCGCACACTGTATATGAAGGAGATGCACAAACTCGACTACTAATAAAACAAAAAACAACTATAAGCCTACTTTAGGACCAATGCAGTGCCGACCAAAAGCTCTCTGACGGTCAACTTAGTAAGTAGTTTAAGACTTGAGGAGTGGCCAAGAGAATACAGTATGCAATAATTGCATTACCAGAAATGAACCCAAAAAGATGTATTATTACAGTTGAGAGAGAGACCTTTTAAGATATGGAATCCGTATTAAACCGGGAGAACCTCATAGGATATCTAGGAGTAGATATCACATCTCTTAGGAGTGCGATTACTTGTTGCGCACGCCAATTTGCAGATTGTAGGAATCTCTAAGAATATAGAAAACTTGTCTGATTCCGTATCGGATCAGGTTTTCGTATCTTTCGGGACATGAATGGTCAATCTCAATGAAGCCGACAAACTTCACCCACTTATCCAGAACAGGATGACGGTGGCATCGATGAACCGTCTCTACTGAATCTAGAGTTGTTGAGTCCATGACGGGACTTCCGAGGTATTCGTATTCCGATCCGTCTTACTCCGTCTCTGAAAAACATGGTCTCATATGCATTTAGACAAATTTCATAGATAAAGAAGTCCTTATGTAAAAAAGTTATCTATTCTGATATGAATGCTAAAGCATCTCAATGATAAGGACAAGTTTGATAATGATTACATAATAGGAATTAACCTTATCAAATAAATCTTGACATGGTGGAACTAACGCGGACCTTTTTGAAAGCTCTAGTAAATCTCTTAGCTGTTGGAACAAACACGAACCTTTTTGAAAGCAAAACAACCATATCTCTTTTCTTTTTATCTTTTCTTATCTCTTTTTCTCATCCTCCTTTTTTTTTTCGTTTTCTTTTTCTCATCCTGCCATGAACAAAAATACAACTTCTTCATCTCTTTTCTCCATCGGTTTTTTTTTCGAATTTTTTCTTAATATTCTTTCACAACAACGGTAACAATTCTTCTTCTTAAAGGGATTGTAGATATTTTCACCCTTAGGTTCATGTCATGTCGGTGCACGAACACAAGGAAGCACTCACAACAAAATTTAACCAAGAATAGAACTGAGACTGGTGCATCAATAGCTATTAAAACATTTGAAATGCTCTTAACTCGTTGAATATATTCAGAGATAGCAAGATTGCCTTTTGAACTTAATGAAGATGAGTACGAAGCTGGTGAATGTGTGCAGCAGAGACACCTCCAAAATGATGTTCAAGATTTAGCCATAACTCCGGAAATAACACAGATCAACTGTAAAAAGGAATGATATATTCAAAAAATATTGAATTAAGCCAGATGAGAATGTGAAATTGATCTTTCTCATACTAGATCTCAAATGCTGGATTTGGAGTACTAGTACTATTACCAGATGAATCAAGAAGAATTTGCAATGGACAAACTTTAGTATTATGAGATCATGATTTTCTAGGACCAGAGTAAGGCTGATCGGAATGCAGCTACCTCAGAAGTTCGGTCATGGACTCAATAGCTCTGAGTAGAGGTAGACTAACAGAACAGCGGTACCACCATCACCTTGTTCTGGGATAGTGGGCGAAGTTCAAACGACTTCACTAGAATAACTATGCTTGTTTCGTAAGACACGAGATCTGCTCCAGGTATAGAATCAGGCAAATCTTGATACGTCTTGGAGTTGCCACAATCTAGGAATTGGTGTGTGTCACAAGTAATCACAATTTCTAAGAGGGTGAAATATTTTTTTCTAGATATCCTTTAGGATTCTCTAGCTTAAAACAAGGATTTTATCCTAAAAATGTCTCCCTCTCGACTGGTATAAATACAACCCTCTAGGTTTCGTCTCTAGTAACAAAATCTTTACATTCTAATTCTTTGGCCACTGCCTGAGTCTTATACTTGCTTACTAACTTGACGGTGGAAGAGCCTTTGGTTGGCACACACACCCCCACTCGTTCTGAGGCTTGTTCACGGTTGTTTTTTTTTTTACAGGTTACTCGGATTTGTGCATATTCACCACCTGCGGCAGTCCGCGAATTGGGTTCCAACAATCGGTGCTTTCATTAAGAGAGAACTTTTATTCCTCTCAACCAAATAACTCTACCTCAATAGAAACTTTTCCCAGGCAATAACACATTGAACATGCCATTGGCTCGTTTGACGAAGACACATTCTTTATTGATCAAGTGTAGGATAGCGTGTTGAAGATATGCACGTCTGTAAAAGACCTTCAAGAAGTTCAAAGGCCAAAGAACGGGCAAGACTCACCAAACTCGAGGCACAAGTAAAGGACACCGTCTCTCGCTTTTAAGAGCCAACAGTCCTGACGCCTACCCAGACTCCAACAGGAACTGTTGCTCTAAGCCAAGATGTTAAGTCCTAAGGAATCACTCCTAAAACGCAACGCTGGAAGCCCAAATGGGCCAAGAACCTTCTCCTAACCCGATGCTTGGGAAAAAGGCTATTCTTCGAATCAATCGCATAGGCAGAAACCATAGATGCATGAGAATAACGTGGAAGGAGGAGAGGGCAACATGCAGGAAACCTCGGATGGTGGCTTCGACAACCGAACCACCCTTATCGATCCTAAGCCTCTGATAATCTCTGATTGAGGTTTGGAAACTGCTTGTTCCACCTGCAACGACACCCTTGTTGTTGGGCTGCAAATTTGCTATGGTTAGTCGAGTCTTGATAGATAACGAATCAAGAGTCAGTGTCTTCTTAAAGGAGCAGTTGAAAGAATGGGTATTCTCAATGACATCAACAATAAGAGATATGCCCTCCACAAAGTCAATGGTACCACAGTACAGACTCTAAGGACGATGATACTAAGGGCCAGTTTGAGATTGTTGTGCTTATTTTTAAAACTACTTATACCGTGCCTTAAGAATAATCAGTTGTAAAATAAAGCAGTTGAGCGTTTGGTAAACTATATTTTTAAAACTGTTGTGAGTATGAAAAGCAGTATAAAAGCATTTGGTAAATACTAATGTAAAAGTTTTGTAACTCTGTTTAATGACAAAGATAGGCATAATGTGGAAATACTTTTCTTTTTTTCTTTTTTTTTTTTGAACAAAGGAAATATTTTTCTATTAACTTCTTTGTTAAAAAGATGACTCTCAAGTATACTAATCTTTGTTCCTTCAATTATTTTAACATATGCAGTTGCATTGCCAAAAGTTATTTAAAAAAACAACAACAAATATAAATAAATAAGATATTCTTCAATGTCTTCTAACAATAATATGATTAAATAAACATACATAAACAAAATTAGGAATGCGTCAAAATTGCAGCAGTGTTGTTCCTCAATGTCTCTATTTCTTGTGCTCTAGGTCCTTCGGTAATATGATGTTCTTCTTATTCTTCATCCGATCTTGAGTCATCATTCGAGTCATCCTTCATGTTGTCAAAATGAGTATCACGTTGGGCATGCCTCCTTATATAATTGTGAAGCAAAATTAAAGGGGGTATTCTAGGCCTAGGAAATTTTTCATTAAACCCTCTGTGTTTTTTTTTTGTTCCTTGCATAAAAACATAAAAATAAAAAAAATAAAACTTTAAAAAGCAACTTAATTGATGCTTTTAAAAGCTGGTCTTTTTAGGCCCAAACTTTAAAAATAAGCAGGCTTTTAAATACTTACCAAATAGGTTTTGGTACTTCAGTTTAAAGTGAAGTAGTTTTTTGGTGGAAAAAAAGCAATCACAAACGGAGTTTAATAGTCCAGGCTAAACCATGTAATCGTCTGGTGACCTTCTATGTCATGGGTTATCCATATCTTTACAATGCCATTATTGGCTGAAACTGGTTGCACAACATGGGAACCACCCCTTCCCCAATCAACCACCAGCCACTTCGTTATCCAACTTCTATTGAAATTTACAAAAGGCGCAACAATAGAGAAAATTGGGAAGTTGGAGGATCGATGCCAGGAAAGGAAGCCCTCACCACTAAGAGACAGTTTCCTCACAGACACCTTCAAATCACTTAAACAATCCCTATTCAAACTACACGCAGTTTGATGCCATTCCCAGGATGTGTAGGTCGTCATTCCAGACTCAATCGTAATGCTGCCATATGCGCGAAGACAAGTTCATCTCCTTAACGCCCCACCTCAATCTGGTGATCAAAGATGATCCTTGATGTAATTCTTACGTTATATCATATTTTCTTAAAACTATACTAGTGATTTGATTCTCCTTCCAGGAGATATGAAAGCAATCCTTCTGAGATTCAATCACACACCCTTATCAAACAATCCTACTTTCCTTATCAATAAAGAAAATTCAAAGTTTGTTTAGTTTACGAACTATGTTATTCGGTGATGCAGGGAACACCCCTAACCACTTAAGCACAACACAAATTTGAAACTTTGCACAATCGCAGGTTTAAAAGTTCAAATAAAACTGTCAGATGAGTCTCTTTTAGTCCATTCCGTATTATTCTTTTAGCAGCTTAAGAGACTTGAGTCGTAATAAGCGCGGTTACGATCGACGGGCAAATGGCACATGACGCCCTGACTGGGAAGTCTAATGCAATGTCTGGCCTGCATAACGTTTATACAACCAGTAAGGTTGTGGGTTATAACATTCAAACCCAAACCCTATGCCATTCGAGGGAATAGTCGAAAGGGTAACCCAAAAATCATTCGAGGGTGACTCTTAAAGTCGACCCCAAGTACAACTACTTCTATCCCAGACTAACATATTACGCTAAGTATGTTCTGCAACACCATGTGGTCAGCAGATCTGAAGAGGGCATCCAAACTAGGTAATCCCCACGAGGAATTTTATTCCAACGAAGCTCTGATTCACGAAAATTCTTTGGCCAAGTCAGCCATGGTAGTCTGGTCGAAAACACTTAGGTCTGACGCATAGGGTTTGACAAAAGAATTTCAAAGGTACTTTCGACCCACATGCAGACGACCAAGTCCCCAAAAAACTTTCACTTAAGATTCACTAGGGATGAATAGGAA
Source organism: Malus fusca (assembly GCA_035220775.1). NCBI lineage: Eukaryota > Viridiplantae > Streptophyta > Magnoliopsida > Rosales > Rosaceae > Malus > Malus fusca. The sequence continues at coordinate 17,913,664 of CM069063.1, forward strand.
ATTCGAACTAAGGAAAAAACCCTCTCTCAGCGTCACGTTGCAATGTGTTAAGACCCTTGAATGGAGGTAAAAGAATACACAAGATAAAGACTAGAGGGCATTCCAAACACAACATAACACTTTATCAACCTTAATCTAGTCAATGCACCAAGGCAAGTGCAAAGAAAAAGATTCTTTATGGGTATATATGCAATTAAGTCCTAAACTCTCACTCTTTTAAGAGAAAGACATCTGAGTTCCATTGGCCAAACACCCCCCCCTCCCCCAACTCCACGGGCACATTGCTTTGGTCTTTTGATTAAATGTGTTTAATTGTTTTGTGGGTGCAAATTCATCAAGACTAAAGATGACGGATTATTGCTATTATATATGATACCTTTATTTATAGAGTAATGTTAGGAAGACCACATTTACATTTATGAGTACACATTGTTTCACCTCTCTCGATTAAAAGTAGGGTCTAATACATGTAGTTCCTTTTTTATTCGAAAAGTTATCATAACGTGATCTCCCTAACATTCTATTTACTTTAATCATGTTAGTAATATCATTACTATTACAATTATGTTTACCAAATGTCATACTTATGCGGTTCGAACAATGCAGTGTACGTTTAGGAATTAATGGCCCTGATCTTGACTCGCCTAATCTTCAATCCATCACCAGCGCCAACTGATTTTTTTCCTCGTATTCATTATCATTCTTACCAATGGTGGTTCTATAAATTATCATCAGCTAACAAATATGATCCATATTTATGGTTGACTGAGATTCAATGAAAAATATGATTAATATCTCATAGGAGGCTGATTTTACACCCGTAGCTTGCTAACTTGAGACAGACATGCTATTCCATTAAAAGCAAAGCGTACGAATTTACATTCATGCTTAATATTTCCCTTAAAGGTAGTCATGAAAATGACCTAATTATTTAAACCAAGAAACGGAAAATGTAGCTTTTAGCACGTTCATCAAGATATGTGGAATCCGAATGAGTTGATCGTACAGTAGCTAGTGAGCAGTGATCTGAAGAATGACATGCCTCACTCAGCTTTTGCTCCATGCCAACAAGCAATCATGGCAATATCTACATATATTCAGCACACTTGCAGATATAATATAATAAGAATTATGATATCCGCACACATTTTTTTACTTCTCACACGTCTTTTTAATTTTTGACATTCAGATTGGATGAATTGAAAAATATCAACGAACATAAATTAACAAGAAGTGTGTAAAAAGTAAAAAAAAATGTATGAATAGCACACCTTGTAATAATCTTTCGTTAGATTTGGCAAAGAGAAAGACCACTGCGGTACGGCTTTGATTCATACCTCTCCCTTGGATTTTCGTATGATTCTTCAGGATCCACTTTCCACAGATGACTGACCACCCCACTAATTACACTCTTCACTTCCAACAAGTAATTTACCAAATTCCCATCCATTGTTAGATTCCGAATCTATCGTTCCTTTTGATTTTTAATCATGTGTTGTTATTGTGTGAAGTTCAAAATTATCACTGTTTTAGTGTTAAACTTTATTTGAACAAGTTGATCAATACTAAACCGTAAATAAAGCGTTTATGGTTAGACACATATGGAACTTGCTCACCGATGAAGACAATATTAGGTCTATCTGGTTTAGAATCTATCTTTTGAGAAATATGAACTTTTGGCAGATTAAGATCTCCCAAAACTGCTCGTGGAATTGGAGGAAGCTTCTCCGATTGAGAGATTATGTTTGGCTCTTCTTCTTCCACAAAATTGAAGACGGTAGGGGAACATCTCTTTGGTATGATAATTGGCATCCTTTAGGTCCTCTTGTTATCAATTGGGGTAGCCAGGCTTCCAAAAACTGCTTTGGTTTGCAATATTTGGAATGGTTCTAATTGGTGCTGGCCTAATAATTATTCTCATGAGTTGTTGAAAACTCAAATTTCTATGTCTAATATTGTGCCAAATCGTAGCTTGGGTGATATGATTCGATGGACTCCTTCATCGTCTGACATCTACTCTGCTGCTTCTGCTTGGGATACAATTCGGCAATCCAAGCCTATTTTATTTACCCAAAAAAAAAAAAACCGTAAATAAAATCACATTTTTAAATATAGATACATTATTAAGATTACAAACTACCATAAATTGATTTTGAGTGGAATGTTCTTATTAGTTCTTTTTAGTATTATAGCAAAAAATGCACATATCTTTCAACAACCACACGTTATCAACGCCATCTATGAGTAGTCCACATTGTAAATGATACTAATTTCATTATTGACTTAACCCCAGATGCATCTACTTTCTTTATATTCGACTAAACATGTATAGCTAGGCGGTAAATGGTCAACAATATATTATGTGGATAAACTATAAAGAATATCTTAATGTAATCCTTGTGCGGATCATGATTGAACAATAAAGACTATAACACATGGATATTTCAGAGAGTCTCCACAGTCGCAATACTAGTCACTTTCACAGCATTACAAGGCAGCCACTGATCTATTTATCAACGCAAAGATTTTGTTTCCCTCACAATAAAAACGGGACAAGTGGGTACATTTTTAGTGTTAATATCCTTATCTTTCTCTAAAAGAATGTAATCTGCAGTAATCAACAAAAAAGATCAAAGTGCCCCCGGATTGAGACCGACGGGGCTACTGCTTCACATACTTAAGACAATGCGGTTAGCCTTTTTTTTTCGCTCTTTTAGCCCAAAATGTCAAGGCCGATTGGTGAATTTGAGCAATCTTTGTGTATGCGCAAGTGGAATGCGCTCTTTTTCTTTGGTTTTCAGGTCGAAGGTTTTATTTTATTTTATTTTATTTTTTTGTACAGAGACCCAAACTTGGCACCATCTTTTTTTCCCCTTTGTTTCTTTTTATTGTGAACTCTTTAGTCATGACTGAGGATAATATTTGCCTAACCACTAGAATAATATTTTAATTGTTTAATCATATATATATATATATATGTACATACATAAAGAAAGTGATTTGTGTGATCCGTTTTTCATTTTTTCTAAATAGCATAATTTGATATCAAATTCGTCATCCATAAAATTCGAATATAAAATCTCTTACATTTTTTTCAATTTATTTTAATTAGAAGAACTGAAAATAAACAAAACGAAGCAAGGAAGTCGTGCATAAGTTAGTGATAGATCACTTGGCTAACTAAAATGTGCGGAAAATACGCGTGTCACAGTACTGACGTCCAATCTCATGTCTTGTAGTCAAATATCCCATTGAAAGCCGAAAGATGATAAGACGGCACTGGCATGGAATCAATATTCAGGCAGCGGATTCACTTATCTTTTCTTCTTTTCTCTTTTATCTTTAAATCGGTCTTCCATGCATGCATGATTTGGCATTCACAGAACCACTTTGGAGCGTCAAAGTAATGGTTGAAAAGAGCGTGGCAGATTTTGATGAGATTCTGAGAAAGGAAATCAAATTCCCCAACTCGCAAGAGGTTTTGGAATCATCCCACAAAACAAGTGCAAAACCTATTCAAATTTCTCCCGGCTATCCAGAATGATGCTGCCGTATCCACCTAAATATAGCCAAACGGTGCGCAAAGTTGACACGTCACTTTGGCCTGACATGCTACTTTTGGAACATACGGCGGCAGATCATCAATTCTGAAATCCATGATTCGGTGCCCACGTCGATTTTTAAAATACATTTGTTGCATTGGACTATTTCGAACTGGAATAACTTCTAAGACTAAGTTAGACTGTCTTGACTTGAACTAAGCTAGATAAGAATAATGAAGTGTTTTGTGTATTATCGGACTAAATCACGGACTAAAATATTTTACTATTATTAATACACATTTTTATCTTAAAATAATAAACAAATTACACCTATTTTTATTTGACTCTCTCTCCCCGGTCTCTCTATTTTCTTTTTTCATTTGCTCTAGTTCTTCAAGCCCAGATTTGCTAAACTCAAACCAGAAAAATCAAACTCATATTTTCTCTTCTTTTCATTTGCTTTCTCTTGAATTCAAACATATATTTATCTTCTTTTAATTTACTTTTCTCTTCAAATCAAACCCAGAAAAATCCCTTTTTTTTTTTCAATTTGTAGAGGCTTCATCGATCATCGGATCTGCAAATCGACGAACTTGAGCTCCATTTGGTCCAAAGGGTCAAGCTTTGACTCCTCCTTGGAACTGAAAACAACCCATTTCTTGAGCCTCAGAGGGAAATTTTGGGTTGTGCAAGAAAGTGATGGAAGAAGACGAGTGCGAGTGAGAAAGAAAGGGGTAGTGTTGGTGGTGAGGGAGAGAGAGAAACCGTCCATTTCTAGAGAGAGAAAGGAACAACCAAGCTCATCAGACAAAGATCTGGGCTCTGGGCTTTGGGTTCTCCACAATTCGAAACGAGCAGACGAACATCTGGCGATTCTGGGTTCTCCACGATTCGAAACGAGATGACTTGATTCTGGATTCTAGGTTCTCTGCAGTTCTGGGTTGGTGGGTGTAGGTGATGTTGGCAAAGCAAGTAGGCGAGGTCTTAGCAATCCCATGGTATTTGGGGGGTCTCGCTAAGACCTCCTAGTGACGGAGATAGTCCACACGAGTCTGACTTTATCCCATTAAACTTAGTCCGTGTAAGTAACAAACACAGGACTACACTAATGTGTAGTCCGGTCCAATTCAGTGAGGGTTAACGAGCCCAAACAAACGCACCCTTAATGCTTTGGTAGTGTCCACGTTTCTAGGAGTTTATCTGCCATCATTATATTGTACGTGTTTTCCCTTCTATATTTAGCTACAGTCTACATACAAAGGTGTATATGTTAAAAGTCAGTCTACTCTTCCATAGCAGCGAGTCACATAATTTCCTCGTTTGTTTTTCATGCCTAATTGTATCCTTAAAGTTTTCCTTTATTTTCTCTAATCTTGTTCTTTATACTATTTTCTTGAGCCAAGGCCGGCCACATGTGTATGTTTTTCATGCCATGTGTCGTTATTCAGTTGGTCAAGTTATGTCATATATTGGATGGAGAAAATAAGATATTGTTAATTAAATAGTAACTTGGGGATTATCATGCAGTATCTTTGATTGGATATGGTTATGAGTTCTTACTTGATTATGTTGATCTTCAATTAGAAAAGCTTAAAGATAAGGATTGGTTATTAATCCTCCATTTAATTCTCTTGTCTTATCTCTTTGCCATTGGCCATCAGAGCACTTAGGTCTTCAAGAGGGTTGAATTGATCGTGTAATAAATGTGGACCTTGCCAGTTCAATAAGGGCATTCTCGTCAGTTGCTGATAAAAGTTCACGTGTCAGCTCCAGAATTTTTTGGATTCTTTTTGTATCCACAGAGGGTATGCAGATGCAAATTGGGCAAGTTCTATCTTCGATCGACGATCTACATTTGGATACTTTACTTTTGTGGGTGGTAATCTGGTTACTTGGAGAAGCTAGAAACAGAAAGTTGTTACTAAGTCAAGTGGCGAAGCTGAGTTTAGTGGTATGTCTCATAGTGTATGTGAGTTATTGTGGTTGAAGAAATTGCTGAGGGATCTTGGGTTTGAAACCAAGGGTGCTATGAAACTCCATTGTGATAACAAGATTGCTATTAAGATTGCTCATAATCTAATACAACATGATCTTACAAAAAATCAGAGATGGATTGGCATTTCACCAAGGAAAAATTGGATGTTAGAGCTATTGCTTTTCCGTTTGTGGGATTTGAAGATCAACTCGATGATGTGCTCACTAAGGTTGTGCCTAGTAGTGTGTTTCCAACTAGTTTAACAAGTTGGGCATGCTTGATATCTTGGCTCCAACTTGATAGGGAGTGTTAAGACTTACACACACACACACATGCACACACACACATACATACATATTAGTTAAAGGTAAATAGTAGTCTTGTCCCATATCGACAAAGTGCATATGTAATTGTTGATTCTAAAAACTACCAAACCTACGTGGCGCGCAGGCTGAGTAATTAATAAGCTAACTATGTCCTTCAGTTATGTGCGGGGCGTGCCAACTCGTCAGATGAGCTCGGCCGGGGAGTAAAATATGTTGATGTTACGTTGAGCGCGCTCCTGACTTCTTGGTCTTGCGACTGCAGTCGAGGAAAGAACACGTCTTAGCCTTCGGGTTCTAGAGCCTGAAGACAAGGCTGATAGTTCAATATCAAATTCAGCTTTCAATGTGCCGAATGTAGTAACCTGGTAACAATCTCACTTCGTCGAGAAGGCTAATGGGATGACCTGGATAGGTAATCAGTCGGTCGAGAAGCAATGTGTCGACTTAAAAATCCTTGTCGACCAAGACTTGGATAGGTAATCAGTCGGTCGAGAAGCAATGTTGTTTATCCAAACTGAAGGTGCTCTTTAATTGTCTGATTCTACGGCTCCAATGCTGTTTATCCAAACTGAAGAAGTTGCTGGTTGCCTTCACAGTGTTGTTTATCCAAATTGATGATGTGTCGGCGGGAAAAAGAAAATAAAAATCTCAAGGTTGTTGAGAGGTTTCGCGTAGAGCGAGAGTTTGCGCAGGGCAGTTTGTGTGTTAAATTGGAGGGGGGCTTCAATGATGCACACATTCTATATTTATAACAATAAACTCTCTCATGGCCGAGCTAGAACCACACTCGAATTAGAACTCTTTAACCTAATCTAACTAGGACTCGGCCAATCCTAATTCAACTAGGACTTTGAACCCACATTTTAAACGAGCCAAATTCATCTTCCGAGTCCCAGCATCCCTAGGACTCCTTATCATACTAGGTCTCGACTGCTTCACCTTTATTCAAAATAATCCTCTTCGTATCAGGATTCGGCCAACCTTGACAGGGCCGGTCTATGACAAGATTCTAAACACACATTTGGACTGAGCATATTTCTGAGCTCGGCCCAAAATAACATTTTGGGACCAAACATTGCCCCCTCGCTTCTGAGGTCTTCGGCCTAAAAAACACCTGGCCGAACCTCGACCTTGAAGAAGTGAAATCAAACCCTTAGTATATCATTGAAAAACAATGAAAAGTCTCGATATTCCATCCACTCAAATACATTTATGAAGCACGATTGCACGATTTTAATTTTGTCAGATGCCCTACCATGTGGCAATTCCTCAGCTTATTTGTCTGCCTTTAATAATGACCCTCGAAACGTGCGACCAGCGAAATGTCTCTTCGCCATTAAATATGTCGTCACACGCAAACATGCATCCTCAAACGATGAAATCTTCGGTCATTTCACCTGGATTTTCTGACTACCCATCATGATTATCAAATTCCCTGGTCGATTTTACCCCCTATTTAAAAATCAAACGGTTAATCTTCTTTACATAATGCCGATAAATACCCAACTCTTCTTCATTCATATTTTACATTTTCCGAACTCTTGAATCTCTTGCCATTTGTTCTCATAACCCAGAGAATCTCAAACCCAAAAAATCTCTCGAGTATTCAACAATGGCTTCCAACACCTTTAATACCAGGCTTTCTAAGGAGTGCACCAAGTGCAAGGACTTCATCAACCGAAGTGTTATCAAATGCTACCCACCAGATCTTGGGACCACTTTTCAAAGATGTTGTCCCAAAGGCCATCACCGAAATGCTCAAGGTCCACTGCTTAAAACCCTTGCTCCAAGGGTATGATTGGTCGAGGTGGGAATTGGCCAGGCCTCAAGGAGCTTGGCCCTTAACCCCTACATTCTGGGTAGCTTGGGTCGAACGAATGGAAAAGTTCTTCAGCACGGAGTGGAAAACTCTTGGCATTTATGATGATATCAAGCTCTCAACTGTTGAGATTGTAATGGACCAGGAGCTTCTCACGACAACCTTAAGTTTTTGGTGCTCAGCCACCAACACAATGGTACTCCCCCTCGGCCCCATTGGCTCAACCGTGCTCGACATATCGGCCGTCCTTGGCACTTCTTCATCTGGTTTTCCAGTTGATATCGTCCTTCATGGGTATCAATTCGACTTAGACCTTAAATCTTTATTCGACGAGTGTGTCGTCGAGGCCCTAAAGAAGAAAGACCAAGAACCCCCAAAAGAAGAAGTCCAAAAGCTGCACAAGAACTTCTTTAACTACAACACTCTCATGCACCACTTTGTTGGCCGATGGGAGGAAAACCTTTGGAAAGGGGAAGATGAATCCTTCCTATTCTACTGGTACAACAAATTTATTATTTGTACCAAGTCAAATAAATGTTTGATCGAAAATATGCCAGTGGTTGTGTTACACCCCACCCCTATTTTATTTAAAAATGGTTTTTAGTTTTTAATTGGTGAGCCCAAGGGGCCCTCCCTTGATTTTTTTGTTCCCCCCCAGTCTCTTATCTATTCCCTCTCAGTTCTCTCTTTCTTCCATTTCCTCGTGCTCTCTTTCTACACTCTTTCTTATCTCTCCGGCGCCGAGAAGGAAACCACCACCACCCACTCTATTTTCAACCAAACCAAAACCCAAAAATCTGAACCTCAAACCTTTGGGACATGGCGAATCCACCTGCAGCCTTGCATGTGTCATCAAAGCACCTCTATGTGTTTTTTTCATTAACGCAAAGAGCTTGAACTCTCTCAAACTTCATCTCAGGTATGGTTTAATCCGTATCTTGATTAGTGTGGGTTATAATTTGGTCTGTGATGCGTGTTTATGTAAAAAATCTAAGGGTTTAAACCCTGTTTTGAATATGTGCATGCATGTCCGGTTCCGACGATGAACTTCGGCGAGTTCGTGGGTGTGTGTTGTGCAGTTCGTGGGTGTGTGTTGTGCAGTGTTCGTGGGTGCGTGTGGTGCCGTAAGTGTGGGTGTATGTTGTGCCATGTATGTGTGTGTGTTGTACATGTGTATGTGTGTGTTGTGCGTGTGTGTGTGTGTGTGTCTATTGTGCGTGTGTGAGTGTGTGTGGTGCACGTGTGTATATGTGTGTTGTGTCGTGCGTGTGGGTGGGTGTGTGAGTGTACTGTGTGTACGTATATGTGTGTGCATGTGTGTTGTGCATGCATGTGTATGTGTGTGATGGCGTGTGTGTGTATGTGTTGTGTGGGTTGGGGCTCAAGCCCACACCACCCCTTTTGTTCCTAACTATTCAAACCCAAAACCCAATAGGTCCTAACCTTATTTAACCTAAACCTAAACCCTAATCCGGATCCAAACCCAAGACCCATTTCCATTTATTGAAATTCTATAGTTGGGTAGTTTGATAAATTGTACATTTTTGTGCTTAGGTGAAGTTGCTAGTGGGGATTTCCTTAATCCTTTTCCGCACAACTCTGCTGCTACGGAGTATCTGTGAGTGGACCCCTTCTAAAATTTGCATAATTTTATAGTTTATTTGCATAAATGAAATGCATGCCTTAAGATTTATGAACTGATTTTATGTGAAGCATGTTTATTGAAATGTTGTTTATCGTCTCGTTTTTGGTGAAGAATTAATTGTTGGCCTATATTGAGCTTTATTTTAATATATTGTATTTTCTATAAAAACCATGAACTGGTAGACTATCTGATGGATGACGATAGGATGCTAGAACATGTTTTAGAAACCCCTCTTTATAGTATAGACGATGGATGACTTTATACTATGAAGTGGTTATTTATGAGGGGCGTAACTATTTGTGCGTACCTACTGGACACTATGCCGCCCGGGGCAAGGATCTAGTGTTGGCAGATAGGCCGGGAGAAATAATCCCTAGCTACGGGAAGAGGGACACGGAGCAGGCATTGGGCCGAGAGTTGGTAATCTCTGGCTACGGGTGCAGAGACCACGGTGCTGGCATAGGGCTGGGAGTTATATTTATTCAGTGATCTTACTAGCAGTACATCGCGCTACGAGATGATCTGTGAGACGTTTGATATTTTGTTTTCCACGATATGTCTTTTGAGATATTTTTGGCATGCTAGGGTTTTCAATAAACTTATCAGTTATTATGCTAGTAGTTTTCTTTATATAAACTGTGGGGGTTAGTATCTTGATAACTGTTTTATTATTATTGTATATATGAACTTGGTCCACTCACCTTTGTTTTGCACCCCCATTCAGGTCTTAGAAACGAGGACTACGACACAACGTACGAGGCATTCTCTTACCAATAGCAGTCTATCACTCACTTGTGTGATATCTTGTAATGATCTTTCCTTTTGTGATCTTCAATTAAGACGTTTTATGTGCACTATAGACATTTCCTTAAACTTTGTTTATTACCTTTAGATTCTAATGATTATTGATGCTTATTTCCTCCTAATCATTACTCTTGTATTCAATAAATGGATTTCGTCACATTTAGGTGTCGGCCAGCACGTGCCTATCCGGGTATTAGGGGAATATGGGGTCGGGACGTGTCAGATTGGTATCAGAGCATGGCTAGGGTTTCTTTCCACCAATTTGGTAAATTTCAGCCTTTCTAAATCTTGTTGTCTTTGTCAGAATCATGGCTAATCCTGGTGGGAATGTGCCTCGACGACCTTGTTCTTCTATAATGGGGGGAATCCAGCAGTTTACCTCTGCATTAATGAATGCTCTTCCGGGTCATAGGCCGAATTGGACATATATAGAAATCGCTAGAAGTCATGAAGTTACTGAGTTGAAAGATGTGGGAAATTGTGAGGAGGCTGAGCAGTGGTTAGAGAAAATAGAGGATACTCTGAAGCCTATGAAGTGTCCACTAAATGAGTGGGCAAACACTGTAGATTTTTTCATTCAGGGTGATGCTAGGAGTTAGTGGAAATCAACGAAGGAATCTTGTCCACCTGGTTCTTGGATGACATGGGCTGCCTTCAGGAAAAGTTTTATTACTTACTTTCTAAGCCCCAGTTACATATTGAGGAAGAGGCAAAAGTATTTAGAGTTCCGACAGGTGACCTCAGCATCACAGAATTTGACAGTACCTTCAGGCGCTTGGCTAGGCATCATGATGGGACTTATGATAATCCATAAGCACAGATGGATCAGGCGATGCTTGCACTGAACCAAGAGTACCATACACTGTTAGCTGCTCAGATACCCATAACTTATGAAGAAGTAATCGAGATAAGTCTGAGTATAGAACAGTCTAAGTGGGATACAGAGATGCATGATCAACCTCAGATTTAGAGCCAGCCCTAGAGATAGAATAGACAGCGAAATCAGAATCAGAGGAGTCGGAATTTCCGATCACGGAGTACCAGAGAATCAGTGGGCCACTCAAGTTCTGTAGGTCACATACATTTCTTTTCCTTTAAACGACCAGGTCGGGGTTCAGGGTCGTCCAATGAAAGCTAAGGCAACGAGTCGGTGAGAAGATATTTCGGTCATTTCACTTCAAGTTATCCAGTTTGTAATCAATGTGGGTTACGTCATCGAGGGAGTTATGGGATAACTGCTGTAGTTTGTCATAGGTGCGGTGGCACTGGGCATTTTGTTCGTGATTGTCCTTCAGCGCCACCACATGGTGATTTTGCCTCTGGCTCAGGCTACAGTGGATATCAGGCGGTTCAAAATTTTGGCGCCCGACAGAACTATGATGGCAGTAGCAGTAGTAGTCGGAGTTATGGTAGCATTACTAATCAAAACTACGGGGGTAACAGATGTTTACAGTTTGGTGGCAGAGGTAGCCAAAGTTTTATAGGAAATGACAGTCGGAGTGCTCAATTTTCGACCCAGCAGCAGGCTGGAACATATTCTGGTAACAATAATCAAGGGAACACAGCAAGACGTGGTTCCAGAGGTCGTGGCAGTCGGAACAATAATGCGGGATATCAGGTTCCTGAACGTATGAACGCCATGACTCAACATGAGGCTGATCAGGATCCTCGAGTTATCATCGGTACGTTACCTGTCTGTAATACTTGGGCTAGAGTTTTAATTGATCTGGGTGCTACACAGTTTTTTGTTTCTTCATCTTTTGCTCGGGTTATACCTTCTAAACCTCAGCCACTAGGTTTTGATATGCTGATTCAAATGCCAAGTGGTGAATTGTTTTGTGCTCAATGGCAATATCGGAATTGTCCAGTTATTGTTGAATGGGAAAACTTAGAGATTGATTTAATTCCTTTCAAACTAGCAGAGTTTGATGTCATTCTGGGAATGGATTGGCTATCTAAGCATCGAGCGAATGTTGCATGTTGGGAGAAAATTGTGACGTTCAATCGGCCAGGACTTCCATCAGTTACATTTATGGGTGAGCGACGTGTCCTCCCCAATAGTATTATTTCTGCCATTCAAGTAACTAGGTTGTTGAATAAGAGTTGTGTGGGGTTTTTAGCCCACGTAGTTGTGAAGGATGAACCTTCTTTACGTCCATAAGAGGTGCCAGTTGTAAGGAACTTCATCGATGTGTTTCCTGATGATTTACCGGGGTTGCCACCTACGAGGGAAATTGAGTTTACTATCAATTTACTCCCATGTACAAATTCTATTTCCTTGGCACCTTATCGAATGGCACCAGCGGAGTTGAGATAATTGAAGATCCAACTCCAGGAATTGGTAGACAAAGGTTACATCCAGCCGAGCACATCCCCGTGGGGAGCTCCTATTCTTTTTGTTTGAAAGAATGATGGATCAATGAGACTCTGTATCGATTATAGGCAACTGAATCAGGTGACGGTAAAGAATCGTTACCCTCTGACTCAGATCGATGATTTGTTTGATCAATTGAAAGGTGCTCAGGTATTTTCCAAAATTGATCTTCGATCGGGTTACCATCAATTGAGGATTCGCGAGGATGATGTCCCGAAAACAGCTTTCCGTACGAGGTATGGGCATTATGAATTTCGTGTCATGCCTTTCGGATTGACAAATGCACCTGCAACATTCATAGGTTTGATGAACAGAGTCTTTAGACCGTATCTGGATCAGTTTGTGATTGTGTTCATTGATGACATTCTAGTTTATTCTAGAAGTGTTGTGTGGATCCTCAAAATGTGTCAGCAGTGTCTAACTGGGAACAACTGAAGAATGTCACCAAAGTAAGAAGTTTTCTGGGTTTGGCAGGGTATTATCGAAGATTTATTCAGAATTTTTCTGCAATTGCTCTACCTCTTACTAAATTGACTCGTAAAGGTGTCCAGTTTGTGTGGGATGAAAATTGTGAACACAGTTTTCAGGAGCTTGAGCGACGTCTTACTCAGGCCCTTGTTCTCGCTCTTCCAGATGACAGTGGTGAATTTGAGGTGTATATTGATGCTTCTCTATCAGGTTTTGGGTGTGTACTGATGCAGTATGGAAAAGTTATCGCCTACGCTTCCAGAAAACTCAAAACCCATGAAAGAAATTATCCTAATCATGATTTGGAGTTAAGAGCAGTGATTTTGGCTTTGAAGATTTGGAGGCACTACTTATATGAAGAGAAATGTCGTATTTTTTACGGATCATAAGAGTCTTAAGTATATGTTCACCATGAATGAGCTAAATTTGAGACAGAGAAGACGGATGGAGCTTATCAGTGATTATGACTGTTCGATCGAGTACCATCCTGGGCATGCTAATGTCGAGGCTGATGCTCTTAGTCGGAAACATCACGAGCAGCTTGCATCACTTCAAGCTGTACACGTTCCATTACTATTTTCTCTTCGGGAAACTGTTGTTAATTTGGAACCAGGTGAGCACGGAGCTTGGCTAGCACATTTTCAGGTTAGACCTATCTTTGTAGACATGGTCAAAGAAGCTCAGGAACTTGATCTGAAATGCGCCGAATTAAAGGAACAAGTGTTTAAGGGGGAGAATGAGAAATTCGTCATTCGTAAGGATGAAGCGTTATTGAAAGGGAACCGTTTGTTCGTGCCTAAAGATAATGAAGCTGTCAAAAAAGAAATTCTGGATGAGGCTCATACTTTAGCTTATGCTATGCATCCGAGAAGTACTAAATTGTATCGCACCATTTATCATTTCTATTACTGGTAAGGGATGAAACGGGACGTAGCAGAGTATGTGAGTAGATGTTTAATCTGTCAACAGGTTAAAGCAGACAGACAAAGACGTGGGGGACTGATGCAGAATCTTCCGATACCAGTTTGGAAGTGGGAGGATATCACTATGGACTTTGTGTACGGACTGCCTAGAACACCGTCAAGGTATGATGGTATTTGGGTAATTGTCGATCGGCTTACCAAGACCGCTTATTTCTTACTAGTTCGACAAACCTATTCGTTGGAGAAATTGGCGAAATTATTCTTCGATAATATTGTTCGTCTTCATGGTGTACCCGTCTCTATTGTGTAAGAAAGAGATCCCAGATTTACTTCCAGTTTTTGGAAAGCCTTTAATGCCACTATGGGTACTCAATTACTGTTCAGCACTGCTTATCATCCAAAAACTGATGGTCAGTCCGAGCGGACGATTCAGACTTTAGAGGACATGTTGAGAGTGTCGGTGTTACAGTGGAAAGGTAGCTGGGATAACTATTTACCATTGGTGGAGTTTGCTTACAATAATAGTTATCACTAGAGTATTGGTATGGCGCCTTTTGAAACACTTTACGGGAAGGCGTGTAGGACGCCATTATGTTTGACATAAGCATGAGAAAGGTCGTTGGTGGGACCAAAGATTGTGGATGCCACCAACGCTAATATCCAACTAATTAAGGCGAATTTGAAAACAGCACAAGACCGACAGAAAAGCATTGCGGACAAACATTCCAAGGATCGTGAGTTTACAGTGGGCGACTTTGTATTCCTGAAGTTGTCTCCCTGGAAGGGTGTTGTTCGTTTTGGTAAGCGAGGAAAGCTGAGTCCTCGATACATCGGTCCCTATCAGTTTATTGAGAGAATTGGTGCAGTTGCTTATAGGTTGGAGCTACCACCGGAGTTGTCACTGATCCATAACGTTTTCCATGTTTCCATGCTTCGGTAATATGTACCACATCCCTCTCATATCATCCAGTTAGAGCCATTAGAAGTAAATCCAGATGCTAGTTATGTAGAAGAACCAGTGGCTATCCTTGACAGACAGGATAAGGTGTTGCGGAACAAAGTTATTCCTTTGGCGAAGGTACTCTGAAGGAACCATGCAGTCGAAGAAGCTACTTGGGAAACAGAGGAATCAATGCGGAACAAATATTCCTTTCTTTTCATGTAAATTCACAATTTCGAGGACGAAATTTTTGTAAGGGGGGTAGATTGTTACACCCCACCTCCATTTTATTTAAAAATGGTTTTTAGTTTTTAATTGGTGAGCCCACGGGGCCCACCCCTGATTTTTTTGTTCCTCCCGAGTCTCTTATCTCTTCCCTCTCAGTCATCTATTTCTTCCCTTTCTCCGTGCTCTCTCTCTTTATACTCTCTTTTATCTCTCTGGCGCCGAGAAGGAAACCACAACCACCCACTCCATTTTCAACCAAACCAAAACCCAAAAATCTGAACCTCAAACCTTTAGGACATGGCGAATCCACCTGCATCCTTGCATGTGTCATCAAAGCACCTCTATGTGCTCTGCCATTAACACAAAGAGCTTGAGCTCTCTCAAACTCCATCTCAGGTATGGTTTAATCCCTCTCTTGATTAGTGTGGGTTATAATATGGTATGTGATGCAGATTTATGTCAAAAATCTAAGGGTTTAAACCCTGTTTTGAAAATGTGCATGCATGTCCGGTTCCGACGATGAACTCCGGCGAGTTCGTGGGTGTGTGTTGTGCAGTGTTCGTGGGTGTGTGTTGTGCCGTGAATGTGGGTGTATGTTGTGCCGTGTATGTGTGTGTGTGTTGTACGTGTGTGTGTGCGTTGTGTGTGTGTGTGTGTGTGTTGTGCGTGTGTGAGCGTGTGTGGTGCACATGTGTATATGTGTGTTGTGACGTGCGTGTGTGTGGGCGTGTGAGTGTACTGTGCGTGCGTATATGTGTGTGCATGTGTGCTATTCATGCATGTGTGTATGTGTGCTGGCATGTGTGTGTGTGTTGTGTGGGTTTGGGCTCAAGCCCAAACCACCCTTTTTGTTCCTAACTATTCAAACCCAAAACATAATAGGTCCTAACCTTATTTAACCTAAACCTAAACCCTAATCCAGATCCAAACCTAAGACCCATTTCCATTTCTTGAAATTCTATAGTTGGGTAGTTTGATAAATTGTACATTTTTGTGCTTAGGTAAAGTTGCTAATGGGGATTTCCTTAATCCTTTTCCGCATAACTCTGCTGCTACGGAGTATCTGTGAGTGGACCCCTTCTAAAATTTGCATAATTTTATAGTTTATTTGCATAAATGAAATGCATGTCTTAAGAGTTTATGAACTGATTTTATGTGAAGCATGTTTATTGAAATGTTGTTTATCGTCTCGTTTTTTGTGAGGAATTAATTGTTAGCCTATATTGAACTATATTTTAATATATTGTATTTTCTATAAAAACCATGAACTGGTAGACTATCTGATGGATGACGATAGGATGCTAGAACATGTTTTAGAAACCCCTCTTTATAGTATAGACGATGGATGACTTTATACTATGAAGTGGTTATTATGAGAGGCGTAACTATTTGTGCGTACCTAGTGGACACTATGCCGCCTGGGGCGAGGATCTGGTGTTGGCAGATAGGCCAGGAGAAATAATCCCTAGCTACGGGCTGAGGGACACGGAGCAGGCATTGGGCCGTGAGTTGGTAATCTCTGGCTACGGGCGCAGAGACCACGGTGCTGGCATAAGGCTGGGAGTTATATTTATTCAGTGATCTTACTAGCAGTACATCGCGCTATGAGATGATCTGTGAGACGTTTGATATTTTGTTTTCCACGATATGTCTTTTGAGATATTTTTGGCATGCTAGGGTTTTCAATAAACTTATCAGTTATTATGCTAGTAGTTTTCTTTATATAAACTGTGGGGGTTAGTATCTTGATAACTGTTTTATTATTATTGTATATATGAACTTGGTCCACTCACCTTTGTTTTGCACCCCCATTCAGGTCTTAGAAACGAGGACTACGACACAACGTATGAGGCATTCCCCTACCAGTAGCAGTCTATCACTCACTTGTGTGATATCTTGTAATGATTTTTCCTTTTGTGATCTTAAATTAGGACGTTTTCTTTGCACTCTAGACATTTCCTTAAACTTTGTTTATTACCTTTAGATTCTAATGATTATTCATGCTTATTTCCTCCTAATCATTACTCTTGTATTCAATAAATGGCTTTCGTCACCCTCAGGTGTCGGCCAGCACGTGCCTAAGAAGCGGCCCAAGGTATACGCCTTTTATTTATTTCTATTTCTCGCTCAAAACTATCATCCTAACTTGAGTTTATTTTCAGCGGGTTGTCCAATAAAGTGGGTCGACACGGCCGCAACGGTTGTAGCAAAAAAGAAGCCTCACCCTCCAAAGAAGCTGCAACTGTTCAAGCTCCCGCGACTTGTCCTACTCTAGTGGCAGCCACTACTGTGCTAGTCACACTGAGCAAACGGCCTTGCCCAGTGACAGGAACAGCTGGTAACGTTGCCCCACCCCAAAAATGCATAAAAAAGAAGGCAAAGAAAGGGGGAGCGAGAGATTCTTATGATCTCAAGTCAAACCACATGAGCAACTGCTCCTAGCGTTTCTCACCCTTCTCCTGTCATCAAGGCTTCGGCGAGAGGACTGCAAAATCCTCCCTTGGATCATGCGACTAAAGTTCACCTCACTTTTCCGACCATGATCGAACAAGTTGTCACTCCACTGGTCGAGGGTCCTGCAGCTCCGGGGCCGGCCGTTTCTCCTGTTGTCGGTCCAGTAGTTGCTACCATAGGGGATGCGACCACTCTGGCCGAGAAATGCCTTCCCCCAAATCAAAAAAAGAAATCAATAATCGTTGTGGAATAAGAGGTACGACCATTTTGTTAGCAATTTTCCTCATCTACTTAATTGGATATCCCAATTAATGAACAACCTCTTTCTGTCTAGGAGGACGATAGTGAAGAACCTTTGTTGGTGAAGTGCCCATAATCGGCCGAGTTGCCACCCACCATTCCTCAGCCAGTAATCAAAACGGGTGGCCAAGTCAACCATCCTGCTGTCGAAACGGAAACGACGACAAAGACTCCGATTCATCCCCAAGATCAGAATCTCGGCATTCTTCCACATGAGGTTACTTCGGCCTTCGTAAGAACCTTCATTATCATTTTATTAACTTTCTGCTTTAGAATTCTAAACCAAAAAATATTAAATGTCAGGTGCCTAATTACTCGTTTCACAGAAAATTCTATACGCTGAAGGGTGTTATCTGTATTTCATGGCCACCTCAGTGGCGGTCGAACATAGATAACCTTCATCGGCCGCATGATTTAAGAAGCAGTCTTAAACACCGGGCTCTACCATTAAGCTCTTTAGTTTCGAGCAACGAACTAGGAGACATGGCCGAAGTCTCCTCTCGGCAGGTCTAAAACAAATTCTTTCTCTGCTATCTTCCTTACTATTTTCCTTTTTTCTGAAATTTTTTCATGTGCAGCCTTCATGAGAAATCAAGCTTGACGTCATCCTTTCCAGTTCTTCAGGGACGACCAATCCTTCTGTTACTGCAACCGGACCTTCAGCATCAACGACCGAACCAAATGCCCTTGTCAAGCTGCAGGAGCTTTTGTCTCTCTCAGCTTCTCAAATCCTCGGGCGTAAAGGCCTCAAATCAATAGGAGAATGTTTGAATGACCTTGCAGCCAACGACCTACTAAGTAATGAAACTGTCACTCGTCTGTCTTCTATCCTGGAACGAACCCGAGAGTATTTTGATATCTTCAACAGAGCTCTTCGAGTAGAAGACGATTTTAAGGTTGTAATGGTTGCTCAAGAAGCTCTTCGTCCGAAGGTCGAGACGATAAAGGCGAAGAAAGACCAACTAGCAGACCTCGACCGTCAAATTACCGAACTCCAAAATCGAAGGTCGGAAGTTGCTTCTGACCTTGCAAAGGATTTCAAGTCGAGCAAACCTTGCTTGATCGAATATGCGGCTGGGGCGAAGCGGATAGAGCAGTTGAAGATGGATAAGAGGACTCGACGAGCTGAGGTTACAATGGGTGAAGTAAGGTGGTTAGAATTGAAGGCGGCCCTTGAAGCTTTCCTTCCTTCATCTCCTTAAGACTGTTTTAGCTGATAAACTGGTTAACCAGCTCTATTTGTACACTTTTTTTGCGAAATTAATGAAATGAACTTTTATTCTCATATCTCCCATATGACTAGATAGTATTTCTTTAACAATTTTCCATTGATTGGTAGTTTATGAATTGAGCCGGTTCTATCTTTAAGGTGGTATGCCCCCTTGCCGAGAACTTTTGTGAACGATGAATGGTCCTTCCCAATTCGGCGACCATTTTCCGAATCTGAGGTCTTTAATTCCTACTGGCAATATAGTTTGCCAAACTAGTTCACCTTTGCCGAACGTCTTTTGTCTGACCCGTTGATTATAAGCTCACTCGGCGATCTTTTTCTATGCCACTAACAAATTATAGGCATCAAACCGTGCTTTTCTAAATCCTCCAACTCTTACCTCATGGCCTGATTGTACTCGACACTGATCAAACTGTTTTGTTTAAGTACTCGCAACGAGTTTATACTCAGCTCGACTGGTAACATCACGTTGTGCCCATAAGTTAAAGCATATGGGGTCCTCCCAGTTGTTGATCGGAGTGAAGTCCGATATGCCCATAAAGCCTCGTTTAACTTCAAATGCCACATACCTGGCTATTCTTTTGTCATTTTTTTCAAGAATGCCGATTCAAACTTTATTACTTGCTTTGGCCTATCCATTTGCTTGTGTGTAATATGGCATGGATTGTTTGAGTCGGATTTTCAAATTCGCCGTATATTCTTTGAACCTTTCAGCTGTAAAGATTGCGCCGTTGTCAGTTATGATCATTTCTGGTACGCCGAATCTGGTCACGATGTTTTCTTCTACAAAATTGCAAACTTCCTTGGCTGTTAATTCGACGTATGATTTTGCTTCAACCCACTTAGTGAAGTAGTCGGTTGCCACAAGTATCCATGCATGTTTTGCTGCTCCAAAAGACGGTGAAATTTTATCGATTACATCCATGGCCCATCCTCTGAACAGCCATGGCTTGGTGACCAAGTGGAGTAATTCGGCTGGGACTCTCTGTATAGGTTCATAAATTTGACATTGTACACATCCCCGTGCGTACTCGATACAATCTTTTAATATACTCGGCTATAAATAGTCGTGTCGACGAAGCAGCCAACGCATCTTATGTCCAGATTGATGAGCTCCGCAAATTCCTTCGTGTACTTATGTAATTGCTTGGGCAGCCTCATGTGGAACGAGGCACAATAACAATAACCCATCATCGCCTTTCCGGTATAGCTCATTCTGGTACAACACGTAATTTGTGGCATAAACCCTGGTCTTGCATTCATGTTTGTTGCTGGGGTTATCAAGATATCACATTATTGACCTTCTCCAATAGTCCGATAATGTCTCGACTGCACACACGTCTACGGGATCTCATCGCTCTAGTAACGAAGGTAAGGACATTACTCGTGTTCGGATCACGTGGTCGTGTTAGAGAACTTGTTGATTAACCAAGGCCAGGTGCGATCGTCGTACTACAGGTATCGCCCGACCTAGCTCGCCCCCTCCCAGGAGTTGTACTCCAGAGGCTATTTGAGCCAGTTCGTCTGCGTCGGTGTTTCGAACTCGAGAAATGTGTTTGAATGTGATACCGTTAAACGACTCAGCCAAATAGCTGGCAACCATGTGATAGGGTGCCAGAGTACAACTCATGCAACGGAAAGTTTCATTGAGTTGGTTAATCACAAGTTCTGAATCGCCGAAGATGAGTAAGTAGGCAGCCCTTAAGTCGTGAAGAACACTAAGGCCGATGATAAAGGCTTCGTATTCAGCCTGATTATTTGTACAATCAAAATCAAGCTTGAAAGAAAAATACCAGCGGTGTTGATCAGGGGATTGAATGACGATCCCAACACCAGTCGAAGCTGAAGTACTAAAGCCATCAAAATCCATCGTCCAATCATTATTATGTGTTTCCACCATGCTGATTTCGACATCGTTGCCCCCGAAACCATATGGAGAATGATGTTGAGCTAAGAAATCGGCTAGTGCTTGTCATTTGACGGCTTTCTATGACACGTATTACAAACTAAATTCGTACAGTGCCATTATCCACTTCCCAATTCAGCCTTTTACTATCGGTCGAGTGAGCATGTAATGGATAACGTCGGTCTGGGTGATCACGTGAGTGACTGATGGAAACATGTAATGCCTGAGTTTTGACACGACGAAAAATAAGGCCAGGCAAAGCTTTTCGACAGCGGAATAATTTATCTCAGGAAGGTTGAGATTCCAGCTAAGATAGAAAATAGCCTGATCACACCCAGTGTCGTTGTCTTGCGCAAGAAGACAACCAATAGATTCCTCGGCTGCTAAGATATGCAGCTTGAGGGGTTTGCCGCACTGAGGTGGCACAAGGACGGGTGGGGTCATGAGAAAGACCTTGATTTGTGTGAGAGCATCCTGATGCTCATTATGCCATTCGAATTTATCAAAATCCTTGAGTTTCAAAAGCATGGAGAACGCCTTCATCTTTCCCACCAAATTAGCAATGAAGCAGCGAAGGAAATTAATCTTGCTGAGTAAATACTGTAGTTGCTTCTTGGTCGTCAGGGGTGGAGCGTCGATGATTGCCTGTGCCTTGTTTTCGTCCACCTCGATGCCACGATAATGCACAAGGAAACCCAAGAAATTGCCGGCTGATACGCTGAAGGCGCATTTGGCTGGGTTCATTTTAAGGTTATGTTGGTGCATACGAATGAAAGCTTGCCGAAGGTCATCTAAATGCATTCGGCGATGCTTCGATTTGACGACCACGTCGTTGATGTATACCTCTATGATCGTACCAATCAAATCATGAAAGATGGTATTCATAGCATGTTGATATGTGGTGCCAGCATTTTTAAGACCGAATGGCATGACTACCCATTCGTAAGTCCCTAGTGCCCTTGGGCAACGAAAGGCAGTTTTGTGAACATTGGCTTCGACAATAAAGATTTGGTTGTAGCCAGCATAGCCATCTAGGAAAGACAATAGTTCATGATTGGCTGTGGTGTTAATTAATAAATCTAAGATTGGCATCGAATATTCATCTTTAGGGGTGGCTAAATTCAGATTACGAAAATCGATGCAAATGCATAGAGCGCCGCTTTTCTTTAACACTGGTATGATATTCGCCAACCATTCAACGTATTGAGCAATCTGAATAAACACGGCTTTTAAAAGTCAAACCAGTTTGTCTTTTATGCCAAGTTGTACTTCTGTCGAGAATCACCGAGGGGGTTGGCGAAAAGGCTTACAACCAACTTTGATGTGTAATTCATGCTCGACAAGGGTTCGATCTAGAACAGGCATCTCATGGTAACTCCAAGCAAAACAATCTTTAAATTCATTGAGTAATTTACAAAGTTTGGTTTTCATGGGTTGGGGTAACAAAGCACTAATGAATAACGGCCGAGGGTCATTGGCCTTTCCAAAATTTATTTCCTCTAATGAGTCTTTGACTTGGGGCCGACTATCTTCGAGCTCAGCCGGGACAACTTGGACTTTGTCAAAGGAAATGACAGGACCATTATCTATTTCGATGAGAAACTCCACGAGGTTTACGCTTGAATTCGATTGTTTGGAAATAGTATACCAGTGGGCCAGCAGTCATTCCATGGTAGATGAAACATTGGCCCGGCGTTCGGCCTGTTTGGTGTCAAACATCAGAATCGGTAATGAGGTCAGCCAACCCGAGTCTCGCCGAATCCTGGTGAACAGTCTTGGCACCAACCTCGATGGTTTTTTGAACTAAAATCTGAGTCGGCCGTCCTTCATTGTTAAAATTGTGCAAGGTGATGTAGTCGATGTGGTCGTCGTAGTACTGTGCCTGGCTCATGTTTGTTTTGAACGGTTAATTGTCGGCCGGATGAACCACGACCAATTTGCAGTCCAGAAGATGACGACTTGATATAAAGATGAAGGGATACAACCTGTTTGATGGATCCAGTCCCGACCAAGCAATGTGTTATACCCGGTCTTTGAGTCAACTATGAAAAACGCAATCATGTGATTGCGACCTGCGATATTTACTTCTAACGGAAGTACCTCCTTGGTCTGGGACTTGTCACAGATGAAGCTACTCATGGTGACCCCTGATGGAATAAGTTTGTCGTTAGAGCGACGTAGTGATTTCATAATGGAGATTGGTATGATATTGACCGTTGCTCCACAGTCAACGAAGATTTTGGAAACTAGATATCCTTCGATGTGAACTGTAACATACAACGGCTTCAAATGTTGGAGGTTAGCCGAGCAAGAACGGGGAAACAGCTACGCAAGAGCTACTTTGAATTTGTCTTTCTTTGTGGTCAGCTCAATCTCTTTAGTGGCCACAAAATCGATTTGTGTGCCTTCTTCGGCAACCACGTCGCCATCCAGGAAATTTGGTTGGGACGCAGTTGGCTGGAACTCGGCAGGTAAGACCTGAACCATGCTGATTTTTATGTTGTCGAGGACCGAAGAACCCATCAGGTCAGATCTATTTTCAGACTTTCTAGCGTCGTATTCTTCGTGTGGATAATGTCGGCTTGGTTTTCCTCGGTTGTCCTTGGAGTATGTTCCTGCAATATGTCTACAGGAGCCTTCTTGGTCTGTTCATTGGACTTGGGTTCACCGAAACGTGGAATTGGGTCTGGGACTTGTGTCGTGGCACGAGCTTGCTCCTGATATGTGATACGGGTATCTCTGGTGTCAAGGTAAGCATCTAATCGTGTGATGCATTCTGTTTCGTCAGCCGTAAGGCCAAAGAGGGAGACGGTTGAAAAGACTTTGAAATGGTACCGCAAATATTGGAGGTCCTCGAGGGAGAAAGGAAGTTCAGCCATGTCAATATCAGTGTATGGATCTACATCAAAGTCGAGGACTCGAGCCTTGTGTATATGCTGGAACCTAACTTTTAACCCTACGTCCGAAGTTCTTTGGATGATTCGTTCAGCATCTGGGCATGTTAGAACGAGATCAATATTATCTTGGCATGCTTTAGGCAAACCGTATAAGTCATTAGCCGAATGCTTTTTATGAAACTCCTGCATGTATTCTAAAGCCTTCCTGAGAAACGGTGGGTGTAGATTCCGTTTGATTCTGATCAACGGTTCCTGTGCAGGTAACGGAGGAAGTTTGCTCTCGGCTTCCTCCAGGAAGTACTCGACGCAAGCTTTCATTTCTCCGGGTCGAAGAAATAGTTTGATCCACTTTTCGGATTCCTCAATCATGGTTTCAAAGTCACGATCAATTACCTACTTTCCCTGGAGCAATTCGGTCATAATCGTCAGAGGTTGTCCTTCAGCTCCCACTTGGGGGCCGAGGTATCCTGGGCTGCTCATCAGTGAGCCATACAGTCTATTCTTTGGCACCAACATTTCTGTGATTTGAAGAGCGCGGTATATACACCGTTAGGGGAATTATAGGTATACCAACGTTAATCGCATGGCTTAGGAGGTCTGAAGGTGAGCTGGTTTACGGGTGAACTTGAACTACCAGAGTTGGGCGCATAATAAACTTCATTATAGAACGGCACGTCGAAATCAAGGCGTCGTCTTGCATAAGATGGCTTAGTATCTTGGACTTGAGGACCAAGCCTATCAAAGACCTTATGGGATTGGAATGTTCCAAGCACTTTTTGGGGCGTCATTGCAACTGTGGGCACTTATTGTGGTTTTCCTATCTGACTCGGCTTTTCTTTCGGCTCGACGTTCGCTTTGCACAAACTACATAGGATCATCGGCTCTTCAATTTCCTCGGCGTTAGAGCTTGACATTGATTCAACAATTGTTGGTCCAGTTAAATCTTGGGGTGGCTCGTTTGAGAATAAATCAATTTTTACTCATGGCCGAAAGTTTTGTTTTAGGACGAATCGCATTGGGACGAACTCGGCCTTTCCCTTTCCTTTATCCTCAGGCAGACGAGCATCTACCATGTTTATTATCGCCGTAGGAAATGGGTCAGTGTCGACTCCCATTTTCTTTTCTGGAAACTTGAGTTTACCATTGTCGATCTATCTTTGGATGGCATCTCGAAACACGACGCAGTTTTTCGTTGTATGCTTGTCCAAGTTGTGGTATTTGCAATAAATTTTCTCTTTTAAGTAGTCAGCCTTGGGAATATTATGTCCCGGCTGAAGCTTAACAAATTTTACGATCAGTAACTGGTCGAAAATGGCGTCGGCCTTAGTTATGTCGAAAGTGTAGACCTTTGATGTTTTAACGGCCGCTTCTACACTGGCCGAGCGGGTTTTGACATCTTTGGAGTTGGCGTGTGCCAATGCCTTGCATACATAAGGTTTATCAATCACTATCTCAAATGCGTCTATGTTGATACATTGGGGTTCTTCGACCTCAACCGATACATAACTGACTGCAGGGTTCTTCTAGATCGTCCCTCGAGATGAGGATTTCGAGATCTTTTCTTCTCGGAGTAGATAATCATATTGTTCGACGTGTTGAGCCAGCTCATACATATCTCAAAAATTTGCCCCCAGGAATTTCTTTTTGTATTCCACGTCTAGCCCATTCAAAGCAAGCCTGACAAATTCGACTTCAGGGAGAGGTACTCGGCACCAGTTTCTGGCCGATTTAAACCTTGTAAGATAATCCATTGGTGAGTCGTCGAATGCTTGAGCCATCACGGCCAATGAAGAAACTGACATTTCCATTCTCAGCCGATAAAATTGCTCGTGGAATTTTTTGACTAGTTCCTCCCAACTCCAGATGGAGTTAGGTGTGAGGTTGATGTACCACGCGAATGTTGAGCCCGTCAACAAGAAGTTGAATATTCGTAGTTTATGGAAGTCGTTATTAACATCTCCGCATTACGTACATGTTTTAACGATGACAGGGACAATTCTCCAGCAAAAAGGCTGAAGTTTGGGATTTTAAAGCCTTTAGGATATTCGAACTTTTCTACATAAGTTAGGTATGGATAGATGAATTTTGGGAACTTTGGCCCCTTTTTCAGGGCCGAATCGATCATTCTTTGGACCTTAACCATATCAACGGATGTCGTTTCTGCTCCTCGGTCGAATTTGTCCGCCTTGCTGCTTGATCTACTCCTTTTTTCCAGGTCAATCATTTTGAGCCGAGCAGATCCTGTCTCGGCCGGTAATGCCGGTATTTGATTGTTCTTTGGAATAGGTTGTCTAGATCGATCGGTGTGTCCAATATTCCGGGTATTACTAACCAGGACCTCGAGCAATCTAGTGGGCAAAACGCTATAACCACGTACTTCTTCAAGTATCCCTTTTATTTCTCAGCTAAACGTTTGCTCAAACTGCCGAGATTACTCTTCAAGTCATCTTCAGAAAAATGACCTAGTTGGTGGATCAGATGCTTCACCACCGTCCTCGTCACAATCATCTACTATTCCTTCGAAAAAAATTCCTTTTGTTGCTCTGGCGGTGATCTCCGAATCACGAGCTTGTCTGCCGAGACTGACTTCTTTTTCTCGGTGTGTTGCACTTGTGGCTTCAAGTGTGATGGCAGCAGGATGATTCTGTGTCTATGACAAACCATCATGATCTGGGTTTTGGACCGTGGGTGGAAGGTTAGTCACTGATTTACCCATTTCTATTTTCTTTTTTACTGACCGTGTCTCAATGGTCATGAAACTTCGTAGCTTTAGCATTGTGTCTCGCTGGGCGTGCCAAAATGTTGATCCTAAAAACTACCAAACCTACGTGGAGCGCAGGCCAAGTAAGTAATATGCTAACTACGTCCTTCGGTTATGTGCAAGACTTGCCAACTCGTCGGCCGAGCTCGATCGGGGAGTAAAATGTGTTGATGTTGCGTTGAGTGCGCTGCTGAATTCTTGGTCTTGTGATTGCGGCCGAGGAAGGAACACGTCTCGGCCTTCGGGTTCTAGAGCCTGAAGACAAGGCTGCTAGTTCTGCAAAGTTCAATATCATCGGCTTTCAATGTGCCGAATGTAGTAACCTGGTAACACCTCGCTTCACCGAGAAGGCTAATGAGATGACCTCTACCAACAAGGACTCAAAAATCCTTGTCGATCGAGACTTGGATAGGTAATCAGTTGGTCGAGAAGTAGTGCTGTTTATCCAAACTAAATGTCCTCCTTGATCGGCTGATTCTACGGCTCTAGTGATGTTTATCCAAACTGAAGATGTCGCCGGTTGCCTTCACAGTGCTATTTATCCAAATTGAAGATGTGTCGGCAGGAAAAAGAAAATAAAAATCTCAAGATTGTTGAGAGGTTTCGCGTAGAGCAAGAGTTTGCGCAGGGCAGTTTGTGTGTTGAATTGGAGGAGGGTTTGAATGATGCATGCCTTCTCTATTTATAACAATAAACTCTCTCATGGCCGAGCTAGAACCACACTCGGATTAGGACTCCTTAACCTAATCTAACTAGGACTCGGCCTATCCGAATTCAACTAGGTCTTTGAACCCACCTTTTAAACGAGCCAAATTCATCTCCCGAGTCCCAGCATCCCTAGGACTTCTTATCACACTAGGTCTCGACTACTTCACCTTTATCCGAAATAATCCTCTTCGTATCAGCATTTGGCCAACCTTGACAGGGCCGGTCCATGACAAGATTCTAAACACACCTTTGGACCGAGCATATTTCTGAGCTCGGCCCAAAATAACATTTTGGGTCCAAACAGTAATACCAATTGTAACTCCTATATATACTCTACTTTAGAAATTTATAAATATACATGAAATTCTTCAAATATTAGTTTATATTTTTGGTATTTGCCATGTTCTATTCATCTGTTACTGCTTTCTTGATATCTATCGCAATACCCTTTCATGCATGGTTCAAATCCTATATGCTTAATCTATGTGTTGTTCTGGCTCACAATTCTACTTTGCAATCACTTCTATGCTTGGTAAGGGGAAAAAGGAGAGAGTTTAAAGTCAAGCACTTGATCATGTTCCACAAAAAAACATTATCAAAATCGGAAATCATTTAGTCCTCTAATTATAATAAATTAACTCTGTGGGGATAAACAACAAATTAAATGCTCAAGATTCAAAGTAAAATTCAGTTTTGCTGATTATTTGCAATAGATCTGGAATTCGTGTCGTGTTTTTCGCATTCGTTCCGTTTTCGTGACATACCTCATATCTTAACGGGCCGTGTCCTATAACACCTGTTAAAATGAACAGTTAATATGGCATGACCTGAACTCGACCGTTAATATTAAAGGCTAATATGACCCGACTCGTTAACTGCTAAAAAAATATATTTTAAATCAATAAGCTGCAATCTTCTCATCGAATTTCGTTTTTTTTAAGATTTTCATTTTTTAAAACATGATCTTTTGGCGGATGCAGAGAGATGACCATTTCGAATCATTGATATCACATTCAGATTTTTACGGTTAGTGAAAATATTGCTCGGAGTTTATAAAGTCTCTAGAAATTATATAACATCAACTCATATTTCAGGTAACCATAAACTTCGGAACGTGATATGGTATGTTCATTTTTCTGCATCTGCTAAAAGATCATGTTTTTCAAACAAGAAATTCTAAAAAACAAAATCTCGGTGAGAAGAATAGAGCGTAAACGACAATCGACGGTTAAATATAAATCTAGGTTTTATGGATTATGGTGTCAAATTTCGAGGTTAACTCTTTCACCAAAGTTGTAAACCTTGTCATTATGAGTGACTGTATATATATATATATATATAATTTTTTTTTTTTACTTTTTACACACTTCTATATTAATTATTGTTAATTGTGCACTCATACAAAAAACACAATTCATGAAGGTTTGGAGGATTTTAAAATTTTAACGACAATGTAACTATCGTCTAAAGCGTAGAGGGTGCAATCACAATCTTTGTATATTCTTTTTACATTTTTCACATTTGTATATTAATTATTATGATTTTTTTTTTATTTTGAACTCCTCCTAAAAACACTATTCATGAGGGTTTGTAGGGTTTTAAAGATCCAAATGACGATATACCGCAATCAATATGTGGAGGATGCGACCACGAGTGTTTTCATATTTTCTTCACATTTTTTCACCTTATAAATTAATTATTATGATTTTTTTTTAAAGTGCCTTGTGTTACAGTCCTATTTATTATAGGATTGTGATTGTGTAAATCCTATCATATCTAGGATATCCTTAGTAGATTCTATCATATCTCTTAGACTATATTTTATCCTATTAGAGTTGTAATCCTATTGAGGTAAGGAATTTACCTTCCCTACTATTATAAATAAAGGCACAATGGGATGGAATACCACACACCTCATTTCTCTTTTCTCTCTGTGTCGTCGGCTACCCCTTATCCTTTATGATTGTCAGTAAATTAGGCCTATAACACGTTATCAGCAAATATATATATATATATATATATATATATATTGTATATGATCATATATTTGTCAATATATAGAGGGGTGTGCTATCCACACACCCATTTTTACTTCTCCTACACCCCTTGTTAATTTATATATTTTGATCTTCTTTAATTCATTCGATCCGAAGGCCGAAAATTAAAAGGGTGTGAGAGAGTAAAAAAGGTGTGTGGATATCACACCCCTATATAGATGTTCATGCATTACGCAATTTTTGTTATGTGAAATTTGTGAATCAAAGAATCGAAAGAAATTAGAAGCAATTTAGGGTTTTTCAAGCCCTAGAATCCAAAAAAAAAATATAAGATTTTTCACGACTAAGCCGTGGCTCCACATCCCGCCATCGTTGGCACCATGACACACCAACTGACCTGCAGCCAAGCCGCGCCGTGCGGCGCTTGGACTGACAATAGCAATCCTCGAGGCTTGCTGCACATGCACCGACAACTAGACCTTCGGCCTGGGTAGGGTTTTCCACGGGCCTAAAGCCTGCAGCCTTTGTTGGGTTTGTTCGATGCACATTGGCCCACTTCCAGTAAGCCTAATGTTTTTTGGGCCCTGTCCTTGTGCCCCTAGCCGAAACCAACAAGCTTATTGCTTGCAGCAGCCCCTACGCTGCTGGGTTTGCAATGTCGTGGCCTAAAACTTGAAGCCGATGCATACTGGGCTTCGTCGCGTTCAAGCCTAAGCCAGCCCAAGCTGGGCTTGCTAGCCCCGCACCCTTTGGCCCACCTATAGCAGGCTGCTAGGCTTCATCCTAGACCCACGACCCTACAACTTTCCTGTGGCCATGTAGCTGCGCTGCAGGCCTTACCCCGTGCAGTTAATTTTTCAACCCAATGCCATCTTTTGGCATCCCCACTTGATAACATACCTATATATTTTTTGGGACATTTTGGTTAACGCTAATTAAGCTATAATTTTCTTGTTGCTTGGCTTGCAACCAATCGAAGCCAATATGACCCGAATGTCATTATTTTCCTTCCACGGTCGACCCCAAATGGTCCTGATCTATTGAATTAATTAAAAGTGACCAGCAGTCCATTAATATGATAAGACATCGAAAATTATCGGACTGAAGCCCACTTTTGGCCATTAACAATTCAATAATTTATTTTTCTTCTTTGAATGTGACTCTCTTTCAGAGTCCCGAAGCAGTCACACTTGAGTTCCTAAAGCAACACAAACCCACTGCACTTAAGATTGTACCTTGTATTATGTGTTCTTCCAGGTACCTCCTTTTTTTCAACTAGATGTACATAACTAAAATCAAACCTGTAGTTTCGAATTTATTGTCTTTGAAACCCAAAGTTTTCATTCAAAACTTACACCATGAAACCCGAACTTTCAAGTTTAAATTAAACCTATACATGTCTATAAAACCTAAATGTTCTAAACTCTATTTCTATGGCTTCCTATATGACTAACCATGTTTTTTTACCCTCTATTTAGGGAAATGTCGAACTTGAACAAGCTCGATTTCACCACTTTAGAAGTATCTGGAATAAACTACCTGAAGTGGGTTCAAGACGTGAAACTCCATCTCATCGCTAAAAGTCTACGAGCCACCATCGAAGAGGCTATGGACATCCCGGTTGACGAAGCTAACAAAGCTCCCACCATGATCTTCATCCGAAGACACATTCATAATGCATTACCTCACTGAAGAGGATCCACGCACCCTTTCACTCGCCATGGCCGATCACTTCTATCACTAGAAAGACATTTACTTGCTTGAAGCAAGACACGACTGGTAGCATCTACGCTTCCAGGACTTTAAGTCCGTGAATGTATACAACTCTAAAGTTTGTAGAATCTGATCACTATACCATTCTGAAGTTTTTAGAATCCGATCACTGCTCAAGTTCTGTAACGAGGACTTGACTGAACAGGATCTCTTGGAAAATACCTATTCGACCTTCAATGCCACCAATATTGTCTTACAGCAACAATATAGGGCACATAAGTTCACCAAAATTTTGTATTTGATCTTTGTTTTACTTCACACTAAAAAGCAGAACTAGATTTTGATGAAGAATCATCAAGCTCGACCCACTGACTTGAACGTTACGCCTGAAGCGCATGCGACTAATTCTAGCGGTCGTGAACGGCAGCTGAACTCTCATGGCTATGGAAATGGGAAGAAACCCCAGCCATGGGCTCAAGGTCAACAGAGCAGAAACCTTGCCAAAGGAGGAAATTCGACCCCGAATGGCATTCCCTTGCCCTTACGGACACTAACTTCAAGAATAAAGGAAAAGCTATTGTTCAATCTGTTCCACTTAATTGGACATGTGTTACCGATGTAGATCAAGGGACCATTGGTCACGCGTATACCAAGCTACTCATGAGGCTATAGCCAAGTATCATCGTCGTGAGTCTAACTTTGCACATGTGGAACATCCTGAAGATATTACCACAACTATGGATGTTTCAGATTTCAGGAGGCATCCACTCCTATGGAAGAATAAAGTTTATTTTTCTAAGACATGTTTGGGTGGTTTTTACCCCTAGTGGCTGAACTCCTCTTATTTTTTTTAGTCTTGTGGTTTAATTTTTCAAACAATTTTTCCAAGTTTTTTTAATAATTTGTTTGGTTTGGTTTGTTTTGAATTATGGATATTATTTCTCGATTGACTAATTGAATGAATGGAATTTTATTTATGCATGTGACCAATTCAATTAATTTATTTCTAGGTATGACTAATGAAGAAGTTAGTTGTCTGGCTGATAGTGCTACCACGCACAATATCTTACGTGAGCAACACTATTTTACTGACTTCATACCTAAAAATGCACCTTTGACAACCCTCTTAGGCTCATTCAATCTGATTGAAGGAAACGAAAAGGCCTGTATAATGCTGTCCAATGGTACTGAATTAACCATTAAAGATGCCCCTTATTCTCCTCGTTCCGGAAGAACGTTGCCGAGTTTTAGAGATATTCGAGATAATAAATATCATATTGAAACCACTAAGGAGAATGATTCTAAATTTCTTTGTATCACTTTTTACTAATATGGTCAAAAGCGTATTCACGAAAAGCTGGAACGTCTCCCAAATGGGTTATACATCACAACTATTCAAGCCATAGAGATCTACCACGTGGGGCCGGCCCTGTGCCTGGGTTCCAGAGCACTTTGTTGCTTCAGCATGATCGTATGGGAGATCCTGGATGAGATATGATGTGTTGTATCCTCAAATCTTCACACGGGCATCATATAACCTCTTATATTAGACTCCCGACTTGCAAAGCATGCCATTTGGGGAAGTTGAGCACTCAACCCTCATCAACAAAGATTAATCAAAACCCTCCCAAGTTTCTTCAGAGGATTCATGAGGATATTTGTGGACCTATCCAACCAACATGTGGACCATTTAGATACTTCATGGTGTTGGTTGATGGATCGACATGTTGGTTACATATCTGCTTACTGTTCATACGCAATGCTGCTTTTGTGAAACTCCTAGCTTAAATCATTAAGCTTAGAGCTCACTACCCTGGAGAGTTTACGTCACAGTCTTTTGACGATTATTGTATGTCAATTGAAGTTGAACATCATGTACCCTGTGTTCATACCCAAAACAGCCTGGCAGAAGTTTCATAAAGCGTCTTCAATTGATAGCTCGGACTTTGGTTATGCAAACCAAATTACCAGTATCTACATGTGGCCATGCAATATTACATGCAACTATGTTGGTCCGCCTAAGGCCTACTGATATCCAATCTCATTCATTATTACAGTTGGTTACTAGATACGAACCTGATGTCTCGCATTTATGTGCGTTTGGGTGTGCGGTCTTTGTGCTAATAGTGTTGTCACTACATACAAAATAGGTCATCAAAGAAGAATAGAAATCTATATCGATTATGTTTCGCCATCAATTATTCGCTACTTAGAGCCCTTGACAGGAGATCTCTTCAAAGCATGTTTTGCGGATTGTCACTTTGATGAGACAATCTTCCCGTCGTTAGAGGGAGATAAGAATGCCAACATTCTTGTAGAATTCCATAAATTATCATGGTTTGCTCCTACTATTTCTCATTTAGATCTCCACACTGCCCAATTTGAAACTAGAGTGCCTCGTATTCTAGATATTCAAAACGTTGCTCAAAGCATGCCGGATGCTTTTACTGATCTAGCTAAGATGACGAGATCACATATACCAGCTGCAAACACACCTGTAAGGATCAACGTACCTAAAGTACTTTGTAACATTATCCTAGAGGGACGAACCGTGCCCAAAGAAGGGTCGGCCGCATCTCCCACGGTGCCCTATACGCTGGCAGCTAGCCAATCATCTGCTCTTACCCTGAAACGTGGCAAACCTCTTGGTTCAAAGGATTCACAACCCTGGAAGAAGAAAATGGCACAAACTAGTGATCCTAGTATGAATCCGACCATCACTTACTCGTCTGTTTATTCTAGATTACGGTGATGTCTTAGACGAAACAAATCAGCCTCTCAAGAATCGCGAGATTTCAGTCCATTACGCAGTTTTGGATGAGGTTTGGTATCAAAATGAGATGATCATTGACGACAACTTTGCATAAACAGTAGCTACTGACATCATACGTAGCGATGACATTGAACTATATTCCCGTGGTGAATTTTGATGTAAAACGGACTGGTCAACCTGGAAACAAGCAATCCAGGTCAAACTTCATTCGCTTGCGAAACATAAAGTGTTTGGGCCTATAGCTATTAGTCCACCACATGTTAAGCCCATGGGCTACAAGTGGGTTTTTGTAAGAAAACGTAATGAAAATAATGAAATAGTGTGATACAAAGCACGCCTCGTAGCAAAGCTTCTCTCAAAGCCCTGAGATTGATTACACGGAGAACTATTCTCCCTTAATAGACGTCATAACATTCTACTACCTTATCAGTTTAGTAGTTTCTGAAAAACTGAATATGCAGCTTGTGGACGTGGAACCGCGTATCTCTATAGGGATCTTTGATACGGAAATCTATATGAAAGTTCCCGAATGACTTACATTGACTGGATGAAATAGTTCTAAACCACGAAACACCCTCTCAATTCGATTGAGGAAATCACTCTATGGATTGAAACAATTTGGACGGATGTGGTATAACCATCTGGGTGAATATTTGACAAGTCAGGGTTATGTGAACAATGAGCTATGCCCATACGTGTTTATTAAGAAGTCAAATTTCAAATTTACAATTGTTGCAGTCTATGTCGATGACATGAATCTCATAGGGACTCCTGAAGAGCTTGAGGAAACTGTCGCTCACTTGAAATCGAAATTTGAAATGAAAGATTTTGGGAAAACTCGATATTGCCTGTGCCTAGAGATCGAGCACTGTTCCAATGAAATCCTAGCACATCAATCGAACTCCACGCAGAAGGTGTTGCGACATTTTAATGAGGATAAAGTGAAGCCTTCGAGTACTCCTATGGTCGTTCGGACCCTAGATGCTAAATGTGATCCTTTATGCCCTAAAAATGATGAGGATGAGATTTTGGAGCCTGAAGTTCCATACCTATATGAAATTGGTGCTTCATTGTACTTGGCTCAATGCACTAGATCCGACATCTCCTTTGCTGTGAATCTTTTGGCAAGATACAGCAATACGCATACACGTAGACACTGGAATGGTGTTAAAGACATTTTGCACCACCTCAAGGGTATGATGGATTTGGGCTTATTCTACACCCATGAATCCTCGAAGGGAGCCGCCACCCCCTTCGGTCATCGGGTTCATTCTTGCCTTGTTGATTATGCTGATGCAAGTTATCTGTCTGACTCACATAGGGCACTTTCTCAAATGGGTTATGTATTTATCGTTGGAGACACCACAATTTCATGGAGGTCTACTAAGCAATCGTTAGTTGTGACTTCTTCGAACCATGCTGAGATTTTCGCCTTGCATGAAGCCTCACGTGAATGTTTTTGGTTGAGAGCAGTCATGGAACATATTTGAAACACTAACGGTCTTTTTACCATCGTTGACGTTCCTACGACAATCTTTGAAAACAAGGTTGTATGTATCGATCAACTGAAGAAGGGTTACATCAAGGGAGACAAGACCAAGCACA
This sequence comes from Malus fusca, assembly GCA_035220775.1. Lineage (NCBI taxonomy): Eukaryota > Viridiplantae > Streptophyta > Magnoliopsida > Rosales > Rosaceae > Malus > Malus fusca. The sequence goes on from CM069063.1 coordinate 17,949,053, forward strand.
TTGCACCGAAGTTCTTTTATTTTCACCAGCATCAACAGCATTAGAACATTTAAGTCAATAAAATCCATTCCCAGGACAACCTGGCCGATCTCTTCATGAAGCCATTGCCCGAGTCTACTTTTTACAAGTTAGTCCAAGGAATCGGTATGCATAAACTTTCTGAGTTAAATAGCTTGTAGTTCTTTTATTTGGAAGTTATGACAAACTCAGGGGGAGTATCCAAAAGCATACTCACTTTATCTTAATGTACTATTTCCCCTTAGGATAATTTTTCCCACTGGATTTTTGCTACCTAATGAGGTTTTGGTGAAGCACCCATCCTGGGATGATCATACTCTTTTAAGGTTTACTACTTTCGTCCCGTATGACGTTTTGAAATTATGCATACTTCTCACTTTTCTCCTTAGTCTATATGTTTTGTACCTGCTGTAGGTTTCCCATAGTGAGGTTTTTTGAGTTTTACTGCCAATGCATATTTTCTTTAATTTGAGACTCGCATTCGCCTGTTGTGCCGACGACTTCATCAACTAATCTACTGAAGGAAAAATTTTGTCCTAGCTAAGAACATGTAAGAACATTTGAATACATATGCAAACTCTTAACTCTTTAAAGTAGGCATGCAACCAAAAACAATTCATAAAACCCATGACTTTCAAAGCCTAGTATATGGTGAACCAAAAGACTCTTTAACAATATTAAAGAGAATGAAGAATTTAGAGTTTCTTTACCCTTGAAGCTCATCCTTGTTTACACAAGGGATTCACCCAAGTGGAGGGCCTTCAAGTCACCTCCTTGCTCCTTGGATCTTCCTTGTGATTTTCCTCCTTTTAGTGCTCCTTTGCTTCTTTGAGGATTTGAGGATTAGTTCTCCAAAACACCAAAAGTTTGATGTCTCTAAGTCTCTTCACCAAGGATGTATCTTGTGAGGATGAAATGGATGACTTAGGGAAGTAGAAATTGCTAGACCTCTCTCCCTAGGTGGCCGGCCTCTTGGAGAAATTAGAGAGAAAATGTTTCACCCAATTTCCACAAGAAAAACCTTAATTGAATTTTGGCTATAAAGTCCTTTATATAGTCCCTTCAAATAAGTGACCTAAAGAACCAAAAGCCCAATTTATCTACCATGGCCGGCCATTTAATGTTATTGGGCTTATTGCCCATTTTGTTTTAGTTGTCATACAACTTAAACATAATGGGCCTTGTGGACCAAAACACTTTTGGGCCCCGAAGCCCTAAAACCAACTTAAAAGCCCAATACGAACATTTCGTATAATTAATTAACTAATTAATTAATCTTGACCATTCTTCAATTAAACCATTTAATTGCTTATCCATTTCATTTAATTTCTTCACATACATCCTTACTCGGTGTGCGATCCATTAGGTTCTAATTAGCGAGGCAGTGTGCGATGTTACTCTTAACGATCGATTGTGAATTGAAACCACATTTCAATTCTCCCTTTGATGATTAGTGTTTGCTAATCATTAGGGCTTCCACAAACCATGAGTGACACCTAGCAGTATGTCATGGTTACCCAAGCTAAGTAGAATTGGTTGGAGAACCTATCCAGTTACAATTACAATGCAATACGGTCCTTCTCTAATACAATACTCTTAATCACATTGTTTAAGTGATAGTTTGTTTCATGTCTACTATCCAATGTGATACTTTCCTATATGATTCCCTTGAATATGATTTGGAACATCTTCCTAAGTCATATTCATTTGCTTTGGCCAAAGACTTTAGAATCATATTTTAGAGTATTCTCCTTCCACCATGGAAGGTTAGAGATCCCTTGTTGTGCATTCATATGCCTACATGACTAGATCGCATGACCCCAACAATGCCGTGGACAATCCGAAGGAATGCCATTGTCATGATCAAAGATCAAGGACCTAACCATTAGACATCTATGATGCCTCAGGTCAAATGACTACTTTGCATATTGTAACCTTAGAGTTCATACATGACATGTATGTTCGAACTCTCTTTTGATCGTAGTTCAGTGTACTCGATTACTCTTTCGAGCACCTATGTGTTTGTCTTAGTGTCCAACACCAAATGACTTGAGACTAGTTCATACTCACGTTTGAGTCAACATAACACATACTAACCTTAGCGGATTGTCAATGCCCAATTGGCAATCCTATGGCTAGGAACGTTTTAGGAATGAACATAAGAGAAAGGTCTCGTTAATCTAACTCATTAGATCACTTATCTCTTAGACCAAATACATCCCTTAGATTCTCTTATTGCTTAAACACATGATACAATAAATAGTGATTAACAATAAGTCTTGCCCTTCCATTAAACATATAAAAGTTTAACATATTAAGTATTCCAAAAAGCTATTACATCAAATGAGTGGCTTTGTGGGCATACTTCCAACAATCTCCCACTTGCACTCAAAGCCATCCTCCCATGTATCTAATACCCATCTTATCCATATGACGATCAAGCTGGATTTGAGACATTGGCTTTGTTAGTGGATCTGCTACGTTATCGGCTGAAACAACTTTGAGGATGTTGACTTTCCCCTCGGCAGCATATCTTCTTATGATATTAAAGCGCCTATCAAAATGCTTGTTCTTTTGATGAGCCCTGGGTTCCTTGGCTTGAGCTATCGCCCCACTATTATCACAGTACAAAGTTACTGGTGATGTGATGGTTGGAACCACTCCAAGTTCAGTAATGAACTTTTTCATCCAAAACGCTTCTTTGCCGGCTTCAGCTGCAGCGACATATTCAGCCTCTGTTGTGGAATCAGCAATTACACTTTGCTTCTTGCTTTTCCAACTGACAGCCCCACAATTCAGAGTGAATACATATCCGGAGTTGGAACTTCTATCATCGACGTCAGATTGGAAATCTGCGTCTGTATAGGCTTCCACTCGCAACTCTGCCGCTCCTCCATAAACGAGGAACATGTCCTTAGTTCTTCTTAAGTACTTAAGGACCGTCTTAACAGCTGCCCAGTGTTCTGATCCTGGGTTAGATTGATATCGACTAGTAATGCTCACAGCATATGCGATATCAGGCCTTGTGCATATCATGGCATACATGAGACTCCCTATGGCGGAAGCATAAGGAATTTCATTCATTTGCCGTATGTCTTCAGGAGTCTTAGGTCCCATGGACTTAGAAAGGTGAATTCCATGTCTCACAGGAAGAAAACCTTTCTTAGATTGTTCCATTTGGAACCTACTTAGCACCTTATCAATGTACATAGATTGGGATAATCCAATTAATTTTTTGGATCTATCATGATAGAGCTTTATCCCAAGTACATAAGATGCATCTCCTAAATCTTTCATGTGGAAGGTTTTAGACAACCACACTTTTACAGAAGAAAGTACTGCAGTGTCATTCCCGAATAGTAATATGTCATCTACATATAACACTAGGAATACAACTGCATCCCCAATGACTTTTTGATAAACACAATTGTCATCTTCGTTTTGAGTAAAACCAAACGTTTTGATTTCAGTGTCGAAACGAATGTTCCAGCTCCTGCAGGCTTGCTTAAGTCCATAAATGGACCTTTGAAGCTTCCATACCTTAGTCTTTTCAGACTTGGACACGAAACCTTCGGGTTGAGTCATATAGAGCTCTTCCTCTAGGTAGCCGTTCAGAAAGGCCGTCTTCACGTCCATTTGCCAGATTTCATAATCATGGTACGCAGCTATAGCAAGCAAAATCCGAATGGACTTAATCATGGCTACAGGAGAGAAAGTTTCTTCATAGTCAATCCCTTCTCTTTGCCTGTAACCCTTGGCTACTAGTCTAGCCTTATAAGTCTCCACGTTCCCATCAACGCCTATCTTCCTCTTGAAGACCCATTTGTTTCCAACAGGTACAATACCTTCTGGAGGGTCTACAAGAGTCCAGACCTGATTTTGATACATGGAATCCATCTCGGATTTCATGGCCTCTTGCCATCTCTTTGAATCAATGTCGGACATTACTTCAGTGTAGTCTCTAGGGTCCTCATTTGTTTCATTGTCACCTAGAAGGTACAATTCATCAAAGTCATTGTCTAAGCCATACCTCATAGGTGGCTTACTAACCCGTTCAGATCTACGTGGAGCTAGGGGTTCAGGAACAGGGTTGTCAACTTGTCGAGTGCTTGTTTGTGGTTCATCATTAATCTCATTAATTTCCTTCAATTCTATCTTACTGGTTCTATTAAGAACGAATTCATCTTCCATGAATATAGCAGTTCTGGCGACAAAGACTTTCTGGTCGTCAGGGTGATAGAATTCGTATCCATAGGTTTTTTTAGGGTACCCCACAAAATAGCATTTAATAGATCTCGCTTCAAGCTTTCCAGCATCTTGTTTCTTAACATATGCTGGACAACCCCAAATCTTAACATGTTTAAGACTTGGCTTCTTCCCATACCATATCTCATATGGTGTTTGTGGAACAGATTTAGAAGGCACTGCATTCAGCAAATAAGCTGCTGTTTGTAGTGCATATCCCCAGAATGATATTGGTAGATCAGCGGAACTCATCATAGAACGAACCATGTTCATCAAGGTTCGATTTCTCCTCTCAGAAACTCCGTTATGTTGAGGAGTTCCTGGTGGAGTCCACTGTGATACTATTCCACACTCTTTGAGATAATCTAGGAACTCGTTACTCAGATATTCTCCCCCTCGATCTGATCTTAGGATCTTTATCTGTTTCCCAGTTTGCTTCTCAACTTCATTCTTGAATTCTTTGAACCTTTCAAAGGATTCTGACTTGTACTTCATAAGATACACAAATCCAAACCGAGAGTGATCGTCGGTGAATGTGATATAGTAGGAGAAGCCTTCTCTCGACGTATTAGACATAGGTCCACATACGTCAGTGTGGATTAACCCAAGAATTTCAGTGGCACGCTCTCCTTTCCCAGTGAATGGAGATTTGGTCATCTTCCCAAGTAGACAAGGTTCACAAGTGCCCATGAGGTCATTACCTAATGGACTAAGATATCCGTCTTTCGACATCTTGCGAATCTTATCTTGGTTTACATGTCCAAGTTTAAGATGCCAAAGTCTAACTTGGTTAACTTCTTCTCTAGCCCTTTTGGGTTTTGAGGTATTCCCGCTTTCAATACAGTGCATCCCACTATTCGTCTCTAGGTGAAAAAGTCCCTTTGTCATATTACCATGAGAGATAATACGACCGTTCAAGTATAAAGTGCAACTCATTTTGTCAAACAATACTGAGTGCCCATCTCGTAAAAGCTTAGAGATGGAAATCAAATTCTTTATACATGAAGGAAAATATAAACAATTTTTAAGTTCCAGGACTTCCCCAGAGGGTAGGTTAAGCATATAGGTGCCTATTGCTTTTGCAGAGATTTTAGTGCCGTTCCCAACTCGCACAACCATCTCCCCATTGCGCAGTGACCTGCTCCCTGTTAGTCCCTGCAACGTATTACAGATATGTTGACTAGCGCCTGAATCAAATATCCAGGAATTGGAGCTCACTGTAAAAGCACTCTCTATGACAGAAATAGTCTCTTCAAAAGTTCGTGTCATAAGGCTCGCAATGCGCACCCTGTATTTCTTCTTCCAACGTTCATCCTTTCCACAATGAAAACATGTTCCTTTGGATTTCTTTGCCTTCTTCTTATGCAACCTTTTCCTTATCATTGCATTCTCACTCCCACTGTCCCTTTTGAAACCTTTTTCAAATTTACAGCACATGTCAATCATCTCTTTCAAAGAATGATCGAATCTATTCACTTTATAGTTTACGATAAACTTAGTGAAATCATCCGAGAGAGATGCAAGGAAAAAGTCTTGGGCCATTTTCCCATCAATGGAAGTTCCTAAACTTTGAAGATCTTGAAAGATCCTTTCCATCTTTTGTCCATGTTTATGGACCGATGTCCCCTTTGCCATTTTGGCATTCATTAGACTACAAACATTTGAGAATCGTACATTACTAGTCTCAATGTCATGCATCTTATGCAAACTTTCAACCATGGCACAAGAAGTGTCCATGTGCTTATGTAGCTTCATAAGCTCCTCACTAAGTGAAGTGAGGATTAAGCATTTGGCTTGTAAGTCATCCTCATAGTGTCTAACATAATTTTGACACTCCTCCTTTGAAGCTAGTTTCGTATGAGGTACATGAGGAGGGGATTGCTTAAGCACATACAATATGTCTTTCACCTTTGAGACATTCTCAATGTGGCGATACCAAGCAAGGAAACGTTGGCCCTTTAGGCCCTTTTTGTCAAGTATAATGGTGGGTATAATTTTAGGCATGTCGTTCACTACATAACATAACAGAAATCGTATTAGATTGTTTGTTTAAAACTATTTTGATTGGGTCTTTGAATCAAATAGTACCACCCACTATTTTTGGCAAATTCCACATCCCTCAATAGAATTCGAGAGTTATTTTGAACTCTTAGCGGGTTATGAGAGACTCACCATTACCAAGCCCACCTCAGAATTATATCATGTTGGTTAGCAAAAATAATGATGAGAGAATAACGCATTATTCATTTACAACCTTTTGTAATTACCCATCTCGTTTGGCCTCTAGAGAATGATTGCCTCAGAATTATATCATGTTGGCACCATTGCACTTAGTTAAGTCATTCCCACCATGCTTAGTTCATGTAGAGGTTCAAGCATAACCTCAGAATTATATCATGTTGGTCATACTCGTTGTCTACACTCACCTCATCATATGTTTATGGATTCTTCCTGGATGTAAGCACATACTTTGTACTCCCCCATTATAGGGTGAAGCCGGTGCATGAGTCACAAACGCTTGGAACCCACCACGGTGGAAGGCCTACGAAGAGATGTTCAAAACATCTCTCGCTTATAACCTTAATATTCGTTTGAGGGAGTAGTTTTGGGCTACATCAAAACATTTTAATCACATTAAAAGGACTTGGGCCTATCACAACCATTGGTCCAAGTTTATATGAATTAGTAGTATATAATACTCCCACTGTTTCGTTGAAACAAGCGAGACTATATGGAACTACTAACGAATGCCTTGCATCCTCATATGGACTATATAGTCATATTAGGTTTTAGGATGATTATGAACCGTTTGATTTGATCCAACACGAGCCTTGTGTTGGACCTTGGGTCTAAGGTAGGTAGTTGTTGATTTTAGTTACGCGTTTAATCCAATTAAACCGTTATTTCCTATTGGGCGTTGGACCCAACTATTCCATTTTGCATACATTTAAACAAAAGGAATACATGAAATAATAATAAGGGCTTATGCCCTTTTACAACACAAATGATGGACTTATGTCCATTTACAACAATCTTGAACTAATCAAATTACATTCAAATTCTACACTACCAAGCCCAAACATTCATAATGTAAAGCGGCCAATCACATAGCTCAATTATCGAGGCTTTTGGTTCATAATCACCCTTCTCTTAATCAAACACATTTAACTAAGAAAACAACTTTAAAACAATTGGTTTTCGGATCCATAGAATTGATTTAAATGGAACTAAATAAAATGAAAATCCAATTCTCATTTAAAGAGACAAAACCATTTTGTTCTCATCTAATTTGGGCCAAAAAACAATGACCACAACTTTTGGGCCATTTTCTAAAAAAAAAAAAAACTTTTGGGGTCACTTTGTAAAAACACAAGAGTCCACAACTTCATGTAATCACAACTTAGGACCCAAACATTTTTAATAATGTCAAAACATCATTAAAGGAGCAAAACAATTTGTCCTTTAGAGTTTTTGGACCTTAACGTAAAAACGTAAACTTTTGGGCCAAAATGCAAATACACAAAAGTATCAAAATTTTATGTAAGTGCACAAAAGGCCCAAAAATACCCTATTCTATAGGGTGGCCGGCCATTAGTGATGAAAATTCAAATTTTATACAAAGTTTTGTAAGTGGGTTTTGTTAGGTGAGGTAAAGATGAAATAAAATTTTGTAAGAAATGATTTATGTCACATCTTTAAAACAAAGTTTGTCTCCCATTAAAATACTTAATCATTAACCATCACCCACTAAATTAAATCAAAACTTTATGTAAAAACATAAAACTTTTTGAATCAAAACTTCAAAACTTTTTGTTCTTGGCAAGAACTCCAAGAACATTGAAGAACACTCATGAAAACTCAAAATACATGGCACCAAATTTTAGTTCCAATATTCATGCTTAAATGAAATACATCTACAACATTTGAGATGCAAAATTTTCTAGCAAAATTTATATTCAAAGCAAGAACAAAGCTTGTAACATTTACAACATTTAAATCATAAAACATGAAAATCACAAAACCCAAAAGGATCCACCATACACTAGACCTAGGCTCTTGATACCACTTGAAGGAAAAATTTTGTCCTAGCTAAGAACATGTAAGAACATTTAAATACATATGCAAACTATTAACTCTTTAAAGTAGGCATGCATCCAAAAACAATTCATAAAACCCATGACTTTCAAAGCCTAGTATATGGTGAACCAAAAGACTCTTTAACAATATTAAAGAGAATGAAGAATTTAGAGTTTCTTTACCCTTGAAGCTCATCCTTGTTTACACAAGGGATTCACCCAAGTGGAGGGCCTTCAAGTCAGCTCCTTGCTCCTTGGATCTTCCTTGTGATTTTCCTCCTTTTAGTGCTCCTTTGCTTCTTTGAGGATTTGAGAATTAGTTCTCCAAAACACCAAAAGTTTGATGTCTCTAAGTCTCTTCACCAAGGATGTATCTTGTGAGGATGAAATGGATGACTTAGGTGTTGGAAATGTGCCCTAAAGCCATTCATATGATGATACTTTACGGATATTTCACATGTTAAACTAATCTAGTTTACATATAAAGGGCAAACATTATTGTTTGAGACGTCTCATATAAATGTTATATGCTTAAACGATAAAGTCAAAGGAATATGTGATTGGAAGAATGCAATCTAATGAAGTTAGATTAATGAGACCATTCTTTCGTAGACACATCCTAAACGTTCCTGATCATAGGATTGCCAATTGGGCATTGACAGTCCGATAAGATCAGTACGTGCTATGTCTTCTCTCAGGGAGAGTGACTAGTCTCGAGTCATTGGTGTGTGTGACATCAAGACAAGTACGTAGGTGCTCAATAGAGAATGAGTTCACTGAACACGATCAACGAGGAGTTCTCATACTCATGTCACATGAGAACTCATGTTTGGGATAATGCAAATTAGTCCTTTGACCTGAGGCATCACAGTTGTTGTCTTGTGGTTAAGTCCTTGATCTTTGATTATGCCAAAGTCACCCCATCGGGGTGTCCACGACATCATTGGGGTTAAGCCACTTAGTCATGGAGACAGGTGAATGCGCAACAAGGGATCTCTAACCTTCAATTGGCTTGAGGGAGAATACTCTATGATATGATTAAAATCTCTGGCCAGAGTATGAATGAGATTGGGGAATGCGTTCCAAATCACATTCAAGGTAATCATAAAATGCAAATGAATCACATTGGATAGTAGACATGAATAAATAAACTATCAAACCAAACAATGTGGTCAAGAGTATTAGATTAGAGAAAGACCGTATTGCATTTGTAATCCTAAACTGAATAGGTTCTCTACCTCTTCTGATTAGCTTGGGTAGCCATGATATGCTGCTAGGTGTCACTCATGGTTTGTGGAAGCCCTAAACGTGTGTAATCACTAAAGGGAGAATTGAAAGTAAGTTTCAATTCACAATCGATGTAAAATGGTTTTAATCGCCCACTGCCTCGCTAAAAGGAACCTAATGTATCGTACACCAAATAAGGTGGAGATTGAAGAAACAAAGGAGATGAATTAAATGGTTTAATTATTTATGGCAAGGATTAATTAATATGTTAATTAATCAAACGAATAAGTTCGTTAAAGACCTCGGGATAGTTTTGGACCTTAAGGCCCAATGGGCTTCGAACGTCAAAGCCCATTGACTTAAGTTGTATGACAACTTAATGAATAAAGATTCACAAAGGCCCAAAAGCCCATATCCATTTAGTGTTTAATTAGGGTTTTTTGGTTCTTTAGGTCATTTAAAGAAGTGACTATATAAAGAACTTTATAACCTAAAATTCATAAGTTGTTGATTTTAGAGAAAATTGGTGAGAACACAAAGCTTCCATTTCTCTCTAAGAGGCCAACCACCTTGGGGGATATTGTCTAGCAATTCTATTTCCTCAAGGTCACTCATTTCCTCTCCAATCCAACCTTGGTGTAGAATCTTTAGAGGTTCTCAATTTTGGGAACTTGGAGAACCTATTCTTCCAACCAAATCCATGGAGCTAAGAAGCAAGGAATGAAGGCCCTATCTCTTGGGTGATTATCCTTTGCATATGCAAAGAGGAATCTACAAAGGTAAATATTTCTCAACTAACAAATTGTTGTTTTAAGTTGAGTCAAGGTTCACCAATCTACTAGGCTTTGAATTTCATGGTAGATGTTTTGTTTTTTGAATGCATGAAAGCATGATTCCGCCTTTAATTGTTAATTGCATGCTATATGATGTTATTCAAATGAACATGTTTTTCACAAAATTTCCTTCAAGTGGTATCAAGAGCCTAGGTCTAGTAGTTGGTGAATCATTTTGGGTTTTGTAGTTCATAGTTTTTGATTTAAAAGTTGTAATATGTTACAAGCTTTATTCTTGTTTCTTTGAATGTAAATTTTGTTAGAAAATTTGCCATCTCAAATGTTGTAGATGTAGTTCATATGAGCATGAATTTTGGAGCTAAAATTTGGTGCCATGTTTTTTGGGAAATTCGGCCAAATCCAAAGGGTGATTTTTTGGGTTCATGTTTGTCTTGTTAAAATGGTTTTAAAGTGACTTTTGGAACCCCTAAGTACCCTAGGATGTTAACCCTCTTTTGAGTGATGAAAATTTGAGTTTTGGTGAGTGAAAACATTCATGGAGCTATTATGAGTTTTCATGAGTGTTCTTCAATGTTCTTGAAGTTCTTGCCAAGAACAAAAAGTTTTGAAGTTTTGATTCAAAATGTTTTATGTTTTTACATAAAGTTTTGGTTTAATTTTAGTGGGTGATTTTAGTGGGTGATGATTATTTGTAAAGTATTATTAATGGTTTTAATGGTAGACAAACTTTTTAAAAAGTTTGACATAAATTCAATTAATGGCTATAATGGTAGACAAACTTTTTTAAAAGTTTAACATAAATTCAAAATATTTCATCTTTACCTCGCCTAATAAAACCCACTTACAAAAACTTTGTAAAAATCATATTTTTTCTATCATGGCCGGCCACCCTAATTACAATTCTCCCTTTGATGATTAGTGTTTGCTAATCATTAGGGCTTCCACAAACCATGAGTGACACCTAGCAGTATGTCATGGTTACCCAAGCTAAGTAGAATTGGTTGGAGAACCTATCCAGTTACAATTACAATGCGATACGGTCCATCTCTAATACAATACTCTTAATCACATTGTTTAAGTGATAGTTTGTTTCATGTCTACTATCCAATGTGATACTTTCCTATATGATTCCCTTGAATATGATTTGGAACATCTTCCTAAGTCATATTCATTTGCTTTGGCCAAAAACTTTAGAATCATATTTTAGAGTATTCTCCTTCCACCATGGAAGGTTAGAGATCCCTTGTTGTGCATTCATATGCCTACATGACTAGATCGCATGACCCCAACAATGCCGTGGACAATCCGAAGGAATGCCGTTGTCATGATCAAAGATCAAGGACCTAACCATTAGACATCTATGATGCCTCAGGTCAAAGGACTACTTTGCATATTGTAACCTTAGAGTTCATACATGACATGTATGTTCGAACTCTCTTTTGATCGTAGTTCAGTGTACTCGATTACTCTTTCGAGCACCTATGTGTTTGTCTTAGTGTCCAACACCAAATGACTTGAGACTAGTTCATACTCACGTTTGAGTCAACATAACACATACTAACCTTAGCGGATTGTCAATGCCCAATTGGCAATCCTATGGCTAGGAACGTTTTAGGAATGAACATAAGAGAAAGGTCTCGTTAATCTAACTCATTAGATCACTTATCTCTTAGACCAAATACATCCCTTGGATTCTCTTATTGCTTAAACACATGATACAATAAATAGTGATTAACAATAAGTCTTGCCCTTCCATTAAACATATAAAAGTTTAACATATTAAGTATTCCAAAAAGCTATTACATCAAATGAGTGGCTTTGTGGGCATACTTCCAACATCTACTTCATCCGCTAAAGACCTGATGCGATGTTTTGTTTAAGTATATACACACTCAAGGGGGAGTGTTACTGTCCTATTTATTATAGGAATGTGATTGTGTAAATCCTATCATATCTAGGATATCCTTAGTAGGTTCTATCATATCTCTTAAACTAGATATTATCCTATTAGAATTGTAATCCTATTGGGGTAAGGAATTTACTTTCCATACTACTATAAATAAAGACATAATGGGGTGGAATATCACACACCTCGCAATTACACATCTCTATTTTCTCTCTATGTGTCACCGTCCAGCTCCTCTATATCCTTTATAATTGTTCAGTAAATTAGGCCTACAACACTTTGGTATTTTTAAATTGATGTGGTATTTTTAATGTGTTTTGGAATTTTTTAAGGAATGTGTTATTGTTTAAGAAGTGTAGAATGAGATTTTTGGAGTGTAGAATGAGATTAAGGGAGAATACTTATCCCCGTATGAGCAGATGATTGGCTAGCTACCAGCGTATAGGACATCATGGGAGATGCAGCCAACCCTTCTTTGGGGACGGTTCGTCCTTCTAGGACAATGTTACGGAGTACTTTAGGTACGTCGATCCTTGCAGGTATGTTTGCAGCTGGTATATGTGATCTCGTCATCTTAGCTAGATCAGTAAAAGCATATGGCATGCTTTGAGCAACGCTTTGAATATCTAGAATACGAGGCACTCTAGTTTCAAATTGGGCAGTGTGGAGATCTAAATGAGAAATAGTAGGAGCAAACCACGATAATTTATGGCGTTCTACAGGAATGTTGGCATTCTTATCTCCCTCTAACGACGGGAATATTGTCTCATCAAAGTGACAATCCGCAAAGCATGCTTTGAAGAGATCTCTTGTCGAGGGCTCTAAGTAGCGAATAATTGATGGCGAAACATGATCAATATAGATTCTCATTCTTCTTTGAGGACCCATTTTGTATGTAGTGACGACTCTATTGACACAAAGACCGCATACCCAAACGCACGTAAATGCGAGACATTAGACTCGTATCCTGTAACCAACTCTAATAGTGAATGAGATTGGGTAGCAGTAGGCCTTAGGCGGACCAACATAGTTGCATGCAATATTGCATGGCCTCAGGTAGATACTGGCAATTTGGTTTGCATAACCAAAGTCCAAGCTATTGATTGAAGGCGCTTAATGAAAACTTTTGCCAGGCTATTTTGGGTATGAACACGGGGTACAGGGTCTTCAACTTCAATTACAACTAACATACAATAATTGTCAAAAGACTGTGACGTAAACTCTCCAGGGTAGTGAGCTCTAAGCTTAATGATTTAAGCTAGGAGTTTCGCAAAAGCAGCATTGCATATGAACAGTAAGCAAACATACCATGAAGTATCTAAATGGTCCGCATGTTGGTTGGATAGGTCCACAAATATCCTCATGAATCCTCTGAAGAAACTTGGGAGGGTTTTGATTAATCTTTGTAGATGAGGGTTGAGTGCTAATAACAATTCCCTTTTTTAATCTCACTTTGGTATTTTTAAATTCTACGGCTATTGTAGTAAAGTGTATGAGTAGTTTAAAATTATCAAACTAACTTTTTTTCTTATCAAGTTGACCTAAAATCTGTTATTTTTGTGCCAGGTTAAAGGTCGGTAAAAAATTACCAAGTCTAATTTGGAGGGATTATTTTCAAATGATGGATTTGAAAACTAGACTGTTTGTATCAATGGAGTGGCCGAAGATTTGTTTAACTCTTGCCCCCCAATTCATCATCAATGGATCGCATTTCAAGTTGAGCCTATTTTATGATCTCTTTTGGTTAGTAGCAAAGAGGAATCTGTTTTTGAATTGTTCTTTCTCAGTCTCTCTATACATGTATCATATCACCACTCCTTTGTAAGATTTATTTTGCCTAGCAGTCTTTAAGCTTCCTTTTTGTTAATGACTTCATGTCTGTTGGAGCGAAAAAATTCGCGAACCAAATGCAGCGTAGCTCGTAGTAATCCCAGTTTTTTACATAACTTCATATTTACTTACGAAATCTAAGAATATGGTAGGTTTGAAGCTATATATTTGCTTGCGATTAGTAATAAACATGAAAAGGAAAATGTTTTGTTTATTTTATTATATTTTTATTCTTGTGGGACCATGATTTTTTAGGGACGGATTAAGGCTGATCTAAATACAGTTACCTTAAAAGTCCGATCATGGACTCATCAGCTCTGATCGGAGCAGCGGTGGAACCATCACCCTGTTCCGAGGTAATAGGCAAAGTCTGAGAGACTCCGTTGGATGACCATACTTGTTTCACAAGACACATGATATGATCTGGATATGGATACAATCAGATCCTTATTAAGTTTTGGAGTTCTTACAATCTAGGAATTGGAGTGTGCCACAAGTAGTCACAACTCCTAAGAGGGTGTAATATCTATTTTTAGATATCCTGTAGGATTCTACCGACTTAGAACGAGGATTTTATCCTGAAAAAAAAAAGTCTTTCTCTCTATAGTACAAACACCCCATCTAGGGTTCATATCTGGTAACGTAATCTTTATATTTGAATTCTCTTGCCCACTGCTTGAGCCTAACATTGTTCACTAACTTGACTGTCGGAAAGCCTTTCGCCGTTACCCCCGATCCTAGGCTTGCTCATGGTTGTTTACGATTTTGCAGGTTGCTCGAGTTTGTGCACTTCCTCCACACACGGTGGTGCGCAAAGGCTCCAAAAAGAAAAAGAAAAAAAAAAGCAATTGGACCAAAAGCATCCTGTTGAGCTTCCCTTGCAACTGAAGCCCGGGCTTGCGCCTCTTAAAGTGACAGATGCCAACAAGAGACAGAGCCCCCCTCCCCAATGTGGCACAACATAGAGTCAAATGACTTTTTTTTCTATGCAAACCCAACCGTTGGATTTCCAATGGCCTTTGCATATAGACTGTTGGATTTCCAACAATAAAAAGTTGCAGCTTTTTCTTCAACTACCACATGGCGAGATCTTAGGCATCCAACAGTAATAATTTTGAAATCAACGGTCAAGATTATTCTAACGGTAAAAAATCCAAAAAAGTACCAATATTTTTTTTACAAATACCTAACCATAATTTTCATTCTCCACATCACAAGTCAATATTTATTTTCACTACAATCTCCTATATTTTTTTTTCTACCTCCCAAATCCTTTTGTTACCAAGAAAAATGAATGAGAAGTTAAATTGGCCGATTGGGGAAGACATATGTTTTGCTTCAGGCTTCGATGCTTGTTACTCATGACCCGATCACGGGAAATTAGATAAGGGTGCAACATATGTGGAAAAAGATTCATGCACAATTTGTCGAGCAGATTCAAGGCACTCCCCGAAGTAAGCAATCTATGTCGAGTAGGTATAGACACCTGCACAAAGATTTAAAAGCTTGGCAAGAAGCCCTTGCAAAAGCAAAAGGAATTTATCAAAGTGGTGATAATTTAGCCAATGTGGTAATATGATTTTACTATTTAATAAATTAAAAATGTAATTTATATGTTTTTTTAACATTTGTTATGTAAATCTTTATGTTGTTTCACAATTTTTTCAGCAATTACAAGCTCAAATGAGGTTCATTCTTTATAACGAGAAATCATTCACAAGGCACGAATGTTGGAACATGTGAAGCATACTCCCAAGTACAAAGTTTTGCCTACTGGTCCACAAGTTCAATTGAACGAGACTCCATTGCACGAATCAACTACTGAAGTGGCGTCATTGGAGACCCCAATTAAATCGGTCACACAAACTGAAGAAACCTCAAGGCCTATTAGTAAGATGGCTGCTAAGAAAAAAGATGCAAGAGGGAGTTCTTCAAATAATGATTATTCAAAACAGGTGACGAACTTGCTCGCCAACATGCACTAAATATGGAATGAGACAAATTAAACATATGAGCAAGACAAGGCTAGAGATGAAGCAAAGGCGAGAGAAATGGAGTTAAATAGGCAAGGAAACCAAGAGGAGAAGGATTGGGAGACCATGTCCCGACGCCTCGACGATGAGTCTCCTAATTCAAAAAGCTTTTGGAGAAGTGAAAAAAATCACGTCATAAGAAGAAGGTTTTCCGCGAAAGATGAGGAAGTTCCATACACTCCAAGGGATGAAAGACGGACTAATTTATTAGAATTTGACTTTATTTGAGAAATAATGACATGTGGAGAATGCCATAAAAACATAAAGAAAAAAGAAATGTGTGAATAGCGATCGTCTTTGCTCATGTCCTCCCTTTTTACAAACGGGTGGACAAACAAAGGCACTGTCTGTGTGCTTTCTAATTTGCAGAAACTTCCTTTTGATTCTAATAAAATTAGTGCTCCATTTCCATTTTATTTAATTCACTCTGATGTTTGGATGTCCTCTACTCCGTCTCTTTCCGGCTTCCATTATTATGTGTTATTTACAGATGATTATAGTCATTACTCATAGATTTTCCCTATGCATGCCAAATCCGAAGTTTTAACACACTTCGAATCACTTTACAATATGGTGAAAAATATATTTAATTTGTCCATTAAATTTATTCAAACTGATGGTGGTACAAAATACATTAAAACTTCTTTTAATTTCTTTTGTCAAAATACAGGAATCATTCATCATATATCATGCCCTCACACCCCGAACAAAATGGTCTTGTGGAGCGCCAGCATCATCACATCTTCACTGTCACACGTTTCTCCTTAACAGCTCTCATGCCCTGTCCTCTCTCTAGGTCGAAGCTGCCCTCACAGCCACCTTTATTATTAATTTTCTTCTATAATTTTCTTCTTTCTTCGAGTCTTGGTTGGTCTAGTCCCTATTTTCGTCTCTGTGGTCACCACCCCAATTTGTCGCCCCTTCGTATGTTTGTTTGAGCGTGTTACTCGCACTTAGAAGCTTATGTTACTAACAAATTGGAACCTCGTTCTAAAAAATGTGTTTTTGTAGGTTAAAGCATGCAATAAAAGGATATTGGTGTCTTGATCCGGCGAATAATCAGGTTTTCATCTCCCGTCTTGTCACATTCGACGAGACCACTTTCCCATTTTCCCGTCATGCTGCCCCTGCAGCCTCGTCTAACATTGTGCCCCTCCTAGAGCCCAGCAACACTCAGCCTTCGCCCCTGCTCTGGCCTGCAGCGCCCAGCTCAGTTGCTCCAGTCACTCCCTCCTTGCCAAGCCAGCCCAGGACTGTTTCCTGCTTTTATTGCTGCTAACTCTATGCCTCAGTCCATTCCGCCTCAACCCAGTGTGCCTCAGCCCAACACGCCTGCACTTGGGCCGCCCCTTCTCTCCAGTGCTCCAGACCTTGCAACCTCGCATTGACCAAGCCGCCCTTGATGGGTCTACTGATCAGCAGGTCGTGCACTTTCCAAGCCTTCCCATGCCTACATTAGTCCATCCCAAGGTCACTCGTCCTCGCACTGGCCACTTCAAACCCAAACAATTCAACGATGGCACCGTCCGCTATCCGCTATCCGCTTCCCCACACACTCACTACCTCTACTTCTGTTCTGCCCAAGCCTACTTGTTTTACGCAGGCTTCTCGCCTCCATTAATGGCATGCTGCAATGGCAGATGAATTTAATGCCTTGCTTAAAAATGGTACATGGTCTCTTGTTCTGTCACATCCCTCTCAAAATTTAGTTGGTTGCAAATGGGTTTTTCGTATTAAGCGTCATGCAAATGGTTCTATTAAGCGCTACAAGGCTCGTATAGTTGCTATGGGCTTTCAATAACATTATGGGTTTGATTATGATGAGACGTTTAGTCTAGTTGTCAAGCCAGCTACTATTTATCATGTACTCAATTTTGCAGTCATAAATGGTTGGTCCATTCGTCAACTGGATGTCAAAAATGCATTCTTACATGGTCACTTACAGGAGGATGTTTTTATGGTCCAACCCACGAGCTTTGTGGATCCTAACTGCCCTCATCACGTCTGTAAGTTACACAAGGCACTCTATGGTATCAAACAGGCTCCCGATGCTTGGTTTCACCGCTTTAGTAATTTTATACTTCATCATGGTTTTGTACAAAGCTTGGCCGATCCCTCTCTCTTTATCTTTCACCATGGTACTACTCATCTTATCTTATTACTTTATGTACATGATATTATTTTAATTGGGAATAATTTTGTGGCTTTGCAGCATTTGATGTAAGGATTTTGGTCCGCTTCATTATTTTTTGGCCAATAAGGTCCGACCTACTTATGTTGGTATTGATCTTTCTCAAACTAAATATGATCTCGACTTGCTTAAGCGGACAAGTATGATTGATTGTAAACCATGCAGTACTATGATTGCCTCTCATGCACAATTATCTAATGAGGATGGTACTCCGCTCTCTAATCCTTCGAAATTTCGTCATCTATTGGGATCTCTATAGTATCTCACCTTACTCATCCAGATCTTGCTTATGTGGTCAATCATCTTTCTCAGTTCATGTCTCGTCCTACACACACACATCTGATTGCGGCAAAACTTATACGTATTCTCCGGTATGGTATGGTGACTATTGACCATGGATTACTTTTCGACGCTCTTCTGTTCCTCCTACCCTTCGTGGCTATTCCGATGTTGATTGGCTGGGGGGGTCCGGACACTCGTTGCTCCACTTCTGGATTTCTTATTTTTTATGGGCCTAATTTAATTTCTTGGAGTTCCACTAAGCAACCAACGGTCTTCCGTTCTAGCGTTGAATCCGATTATAGGGCTTTGGCTCATGCTTGTACTAAATTGCCTATGTTCTTTGTGAGCTTCATCATCCGGTACGTTCACCTATTTTCTTATTCTGTGATAATTTGAGCACTACCTACATGGTTGCAAATCCGGTTTTTCATGCTCGAACAAAGCACATGGAGGTAGATTATCACTTTGTTAGTTAATATGTAAAAATTGGTACCCACAAGGTGCAATTTATTCCTTCTATCAACCAACATGCGGATGTTCTTACCAAGAGGCTTCCACCACCATGCTTCGCACTCTTGAGGTCCAAACTTGTCACCATGCTGTAGAAGAATCCATTTATGATTTTGTTGGGCTAGGTCTTGTAAACCCTGTAGGCTTAGGATTACTTGTATCTCAAGTCAATTGATTAGTATATATTTGTAATATTGTGTTATCAATGAAATCAAGGAATTACAATTCTACAGAGTTGATATAAAACCAATCTCCAAACTATAGCAGTGTAAAGTGTAAAAGTCAGCTTATTTGGTTCCATAACGCCATACATTCTTCGTCCGTATCTTTTTCGGCCACCAGAAGATGGTGCCATGAAAATTCTTCATGCTGCTACGATTGCAAACTGCATCGAACCCTCCAACGTTCCGGTTTGTTTGAGTTAATCTTCCCCTTCTTCCCTCTCCCTAGGGACAGCTCCAAAGTGGCTTATCAAGAGGTCAACAACCAAGGGCACCAAGTCCTTGCAAGGGACACTCTTCTTATAAACATCTCCCAGATGTGAGTCACTCCCTATTCTTCCTCCCAAGAAAACATCAGCCCCTTCACAAGGCTTCCCATTCTCATCCCTTGCCATGCACCCCATGAAACCAATATCCGCCACTTGCACTTGTGCACAGGTATTTGGACACCCTGTCCAATGCATCCTCACCGGTCGAGTCACTGCCACGTGCCTTTCCACCTCCTCGGTCACCTTCAAGGCCCTTGCTTTTGTCTCAATGATTGCTTGCCCACAGAACTGGTTGCCAGTGCAGGCCACCAATCCTTTCATGAGAATTGAAGGTTTGGGGGAATACTTATTTTGCAAAAGAGGCTCTTTGAGTAATGCTTCAATTCTTGAATTCTCTACATTGGGGAGGATTATGTTTTGCTCCACGGTGATCCGGAGTTCCCCTGTGCCATACTCATCGGCTAAACGAGCTAGCTCATCCATGTCATCTGCTTGAAGCCGGCCTACAGGAATGTGAAGTCCCACATAGCTTAAACCTTCTTGTTTCTGCGGATGGACACCCATATAATCTCTCCTTTCCCATTGCTTCTTAACCAGGTCTTCGGAAGACGCTCTCTCCAGGTCTTCGAAAGGCATTCTTTTCACAACCTCTGACCTAAATCCCTCTATGCCCTGCATTCGTACGATGTTCAAAAACTGTCAGGCAAATACTATAACAAAAATTCTTGGGTTCGGCAATATACATTTAGTGCACAATAGAAGAAAAACAATTCGATCGCATTCCGATTTGCTACTAAACATTTTAATATAATGTAGATCTTCGAAATTTTTGTGAGGGTTTTCTCTGTAATAATTTAGAAACATAGTACACCAAATTCAGTAACTTGGGAGATTACACTTGTTACCGCATATTGAAACTAGTACTATTATAATTCGGACAACAATTACTTACTAGTTCATCAATCAACCACATCATTCTTGTTTTTTGTCGGTTCCCTCTGAAGCCAAGGTCTCTATAGGCCTCTAGTATTGCTTTGCAAACTGGGATCACATCATCCGCGGAGACCCAGGCATCAAGGGGAACTGCCTCTGCGCATCGCTTGGGACTGAAGAATCCTCCAACGAGCAAATTGAATCCGAATCTGCCATCCTTTGTTGCAGGCATGTAAGCAAGATCGTTGATGTGGGGATGCTCGAAAAGGTCATGAGTGCCCACCACAGCCACATTCCACTTTCTTGGCCTGCTCAGATGAACCAAACTTAAGAGATCAAGTATTTCTACTCATGTAAAAATTAAGCCCCTAATTGTATACAAAGAACACTTACAAGTTTGTGACATTTGGATTTCCAAGTGAATTCCCAGTGATATATTGAGACAACAAGTTTGTGTAAGGTCTTGTATCGACAATCTCGAGTGGGTCAATGCCTGCAAGAGGATTTCCAACTGGATTTCTCACATTGTCCATGCCACTCTGCAGACTCGTCAACCCAACTTCGGCAAGACCTTTCAAAATTTCCAGCACATCAGGCAATACTACTCCGCGGATTTGCCAATTTTGCCTTGTTGTGACATCCGCACAGCCATCCTTGCCATATTTTCTTATCACACTCGCAAGATATCTCGTTTGTGCACTTGTTGTGACACCATTTGGTAGCTTCAATCTCATCATAAATCTACCATCTGGTCAAGAAAATTTGATTAAGAACATATGGAAACCATGAGATGCTTGATGGGTGTAATTAAAAGATGTCAAACTAACTTACAATGTTGCTTTCTCCTGTGGAAAAGCCCAAGCCACTTGAGCCTGACATCGATATCATCCTTGGTATCCTTAGCCTTGTCAAGTTCCTCAAAAGAGATCTTGGCAAGATCTTCAATCCCACCTTCCATGAAAAGCTTCATAGGCTCCCTCTCAATCTTCACCTTCTCCTGAACATTAATCCCTCCTCTAAACTTCTCCTTCAAAACCCAGTACCCATCTCTCTCCTCCACTCTAGGTTCCAGCCTCGCCGCCTCCACCTCCGCAGAAACCGGCGCCACCGGGGTGGTGGCAGCTGCCAGCCTTGTTGCCCTGCAGCAGGGAGCTGCTGAGGACAGGGGAGGGGATAGGAATGGAACAGAGAGGGATGGTGACATGGCTGATAGTACTAGTAGAATGCTGCCGCAGGTAATGATAGCAAAGAGCTGAAGATTTTGGTGGTGGTGAAGTGAGAATTGAGAGAGAGAAGAGGAGGGTGTTCATTTTTGTAGGTGAGGGGTGTAGTATCAGCGGTGGCTGGTGAGGACCTTAGGAGGAGGGAGAGGTTCATTTTTTTGTTGAGAGTGGACTCTTGGGTGGTGCCAAGGGTCATCTGTGTTTTGGGTTTGTGTTCACCAATTTGTTTCTGTTTTGTTTTTTCATACCAAATGCCAATTGGATAATGGGGGGGCTGTCAAGCATGTGCCACGTTATGGAGATGTGTTTAAAGCGGACATTTCATATCATGCTGGAAAAGATAAGCCATTGTGGTTGGCCAAGTATGAAATTTGCAAATTGTCTTAAACCTTTAAATAATCTCTGCCAATGTGTACGTAAGTGGGGTGAAATAGCTCGAATTTGACAGTTTCAGGAGTAAAGTGAGATAAATTCAATTTTAGGCAATAAAGTGAGACTAAAACCTAAAAAACTATGGCTTCTAAAAACTAAGTACGACATTACTGCAAATGTGAATTGTCCTAGTGGTTAAGGTCTTTATCTTTAACTCAATGTGTCTCAAATACTTAAACCTGGTAATTTCCTGCACGACTCTATAACCTAACACGAAAAGACATGAAAATAACGGGTCTCGGATCAACACATTAACTAATCGGGTCATTCACTTGATAAGATATGGGTTCTTAACATTTATTTGCAGGTAACCCGTTAAGAAAAAAATTAGTTTGATAATTTTAAACTACTGAATAAATCTTACTAATTATTACAATAGTTATAGTATGGGTAAATTACCTGATAAATTACTGAATAAATCTTACTAATCGGGTCGTTCACTTGATAAATTACTTGGCAGCCATGTCATCACTTAACAGATTTTCTAACGAATGTATGAAATTGAAATAAAATGATAAGTCAATGTATGAAATTGAAATTTTAAAGATGTTGTAAGGAATTGAAATCGACCCCAAATCTGAGGGGGGTAAAATGTAATTTACCCTTATAGTATTTAACTTCGTAAGTGAGATTAAAAAATTCCTAAGCACATTAAAAAATACCAAAGCAGTTAAAAATACCAAATCATATTAAAAATGCATTATAATTAATTTACAAGGGTGAAAAATGTGAGAAAAAAAATATATGCAAACACTCGCATCTCTACACTTTGACAATGGGTACATCATCGTTTGGATTTTTAAAACCCTACAAAACCTCGTGAACAGTGTCACAGCTCGTCCCGAAATAAATTATCGATGACGTGAATTGACTATTTTACCCTTGGACATGAGTGTTGTGGTGTGTGTTATGCATGTTAGGGGTGGTCCAAACCTATATTTTCCTTAATTTTTTGACCAAAGTAGCACTATTTTTTTGTCGTTTTGGTTGGTGACCCACGTGGACCACTCACACACACACAAACTCTTCCTCTCTCTTCTCTCCCGTGCTCACTCTCCCTCGGACTCACTCTCTCTCCTTTCTCCCGTACGGACGAACAACAAATCTAGTAGAAAGTTTGCAAATCGAGGGTTTAAATGACACCATCGTGTTCCTGAGGTTCATACGAGTTGAATGGTACCATTTTTAGGTAAGAACTCATTCGAAAACCCTAGTTTCTCTAGAACTCCGATTTAGGTACTATTCATGCAAACGTAAAATCACGTGTTTTTTGGGATTTCAAGCTTATAGGTAGCTTAAGGAGGTCCTCACGAGGCTGGGAGTGGTTCATTGGAAGAATTTGGACGTCGGAGTATCGAGCGACGAGTTTTAAGTTTGGCCGGATTATCGTGGATTTTTCCGGCGAGATTCTGTGAGATTTAGGTCCTAAAACTGGTAAGGGTTTGTTCTACTTGTCTTAAGCTTCATTTTGGTATATAATTCGTGAAATTTAACTGAGAAATGGACGAGAAATGAAGGTTTAAAGAATTTCCCAGTTTTCGGTGCCGGCGACGGTCGCCAGAGTTCTGAGGTAGGGGATGACGGAATATTCCTAATGGCGTTAGTTAGTTTAACGGATTCCGTTACTGTTTAACGAAATATTCCTAACGGGGTTAAGGGATTCCGTTAGGGTCCCTGTGCGTGGGCGGCGCGTGTTGCCGTGCCTTGGCCGGCACGTGAGGGTGCGTGGGGTCATGAAAAATTATTCTAAAAATATGGGGATGTTCGTGAGGTTGTGTAGATCACGTTGGTATATTCAAACACCCCATTTGAGCATTGTATGAGAAGTTATTAGCTAGTATTGGTTATGTGCTTTAAATTAACGTTTTTATAGTTATTTCGCATATAGGGGAGACTTATCCCGAGGAGGAGCGCGGTCAAGGGCGACTCGGGGGCTACGACCCTTCGACATACCAGTGAGTGGGCTTTTAGTTTTCAGTATATACTTATATACTTGATGTTTTCCTAGAAAATGCGTTTAAATGAAAGTATGCCTTGAATGCCATGCATATAAATTTATATTTTGTATATGAATTAATATATGATGCATAATATATAATTGTGGTGATGTGGACGCTCAGGTAAGCACAGGTGAGTTTATGTATAGTGAATGTGAATAACGGTTGTGATTAATTGAGAAGCATAGAGCTCATAATCTGCACCCCGGTATTAGTGATTAGCCAGAGATATGGCACAGGCATGTTTATAATGTCACATCCCGCACTATATGCTCACATTGGATCCAATTTAGGTGCACAGTCCTGTCGTACAGACCATCATAGGTGGTTCCGACTCGTAGGTGACTAGCGATTTATCGCCAGCTATCATGAGAGAGTAGTATTTAGCATAATTATATTACACCCAATCTTGTCGTACATACCCCTTTTTAGTGGTTCCGACTTGTGTGTAGTGTAGTGCCGTATAGGTCATGGTAGTGACTCCGGCTAGATTGACTAATGAGCTATGAATTCAGCCGTACAGACTTATGCAGGGGTTCCGGCTAATATGTTATTTTCCATGAATTTATTCTCACATGAGTTACTTATTCTATTTTTATGTTTTGGCATGGCATACTTATGAATATGGTTATGTGAAGCATGATTTGAATTGAGATAATTATATATATATATATATATATTGATGCATATGTTATATTCTAACTCCAGGAAAATCTATACATGTTTTACGGCGAGGGGTTAGAGCATTTTAATGATGAAATGGTTTTGTAAAACATTTGTTTTTGCCCACTCAAGTTTTCTGTTTTGAGCCCCTCTAGGTTTTAGGTAGACTGCTGTTGGTGGCGTACGAGAATTCCGGCGGTTCTGACATATTAAAATAATTGTAGGACATCTTTTGGTACTGTATAATTAGTACTTGTCTTACTGGACTGCACATAGACTTTCTATGCTCTGATTAGGAGTATTTACTTTTGTATCTCACTCCTAACACTTCCTGTTTGTTAGTGCACATTAGTAGCTTTCGGTTTTTTTTTATTTGTATATTTCTTATCCTTATTGCTTTCGCACTGTGCACATGGCTACGTCACCCTCACGTGACGGCCAGCATGCCTCGATCTCGGTCTGGGTGTGTCAAACAGTATTTTTAAGGGAGGGAAAAATAAATAAAAATTCATAATAATTAATGTTTTCCGCAAAATATGAAGTATGTAACGATGTGAGATGTAAATGCTAATTAGTTTTTTCATTTGATTAGTTATTGAATTAAAATATATTTTCTTTAACGAGTAATAAGTCAAGTCATATTACCTGTTAATATTAACAGTTTGGGTCGAGTCATATTATCCTTCTTTTAGTGGGTATTATACAACACGCCACGTCAAAATATTGGGTATGTCACAAAAACGACATGAATGCCAAATCTATGAATATACTCATTTTCTAAGTATAAAATATTACTTGTACTTAGACAATTACGACATTACCAATATTATTATATTTTCTAATTAATTAGGTTTTTTCCCTTTAGATGAAAGTGAACTCGTAATTTAATAGTTGAATTTGTATTTGGCGTATATAGCTTCAAGCAGCAAGACCACAAACACAGTTCATACTTGGAAGGCCAAAGCCTGAAAGGTCACCTTTCCATACCTCAGCCTCCTCTCTGAGGCATTTTATCAAAACACTTGCCCCCTTACCAATAAAAAAACTTTAGAGCAACCATTAAACAATTGAGCAAGTTGATGGGAAGAAGACGGCAATTTATAGTTTCATATATAATTATAATTAATTTATTGTGTGGTTTTATCCAGATTCCCCTTCCTTCCACTCCATCCCACCCCAACCCAGTCCCTCCTTGGCAAAATATCATTGTATTGAGAAAGAATATGCTTGCCATGTAGCAATATGATCTACTTGTACTCCTCTTCACTTATAAGGAGACGTCTTAAGTTCAAATTCCGTGAATGGTAAGTACGCAACTAATTTATTGCCCCATCCCCTAGTGTAAGTATATCGTTGTATAAAAAAAAATATCACTTATAAATTTTCTTCAATGTTTTGATTAAGTTGTAGCGCTATCAAAGTTATACCTAAATGTGGCTCAATTTTTTAGGACTAGTTTGCCGTGAATCACACAAACGCTCAAGAACACAAAGATGTATCGTGGTTCACCCCAATGTTCGGGCTACGTCCACTCTGATGTTGATTCCATTTCACTATATGAATGTATGAATTACAATAGATCGGCAAGGGAGCTCTCTGTGGATGCAGCCCTTGCCATTTTTCTCTCTGTTTGGCTGAGAGGGTATTGCCCTCTATTGTTGTGAGGCTCTGAGACCCTTTGTTTTCTTCCTAGTGAAGGTGAGGTTGAATGTGAGTCCCCCCATAGTGAAGGTGAGGCCCCCTTTTATAGAATAAGGGTTTCCTCCCTTCTTACATAAATCATGGGCTTAGGGATGAGGCCCAAAGACGAGCCCAATATATGGTACCAACAGGAGTCCCCCAAGTCTTCAGTCAAGAGAGTCTTTTGGCTGGAGACTTCAAATCTAGTCCATGTGTGGGCCGAAGTGACTAGATATTGTCCTGAACTGGTACTCAACACAAGGCAATGCTCAACATAAAGCAATACTCGGCTAGAGGTATCACACGTTATGAGACTGCTCGGCTGGAGGCGATGCTCTTTGCGAGGCTGCTCGGCTAGAGGCTATGCTCGCTGCGAGGCGGGTCTGCTCGTGGTATTCCTCATTGCAAGTATCTACTTTATGTCGACATGCACTCAGTATGAGTTGATTCTCGACATGACTCGGGTCCGCTTGTAGGGTTAGACAAGAGATCACTGTTCGGACTAAATATTTGTCACCATAAGCATGTGGCTCAGTGATCCATAGGCTGATCAATAGTGTCGGTAGGCTTCTTTAATCAGCAACAATGTCGATCAGTGGATCTAGTTGCTCAATAATTCCTGACAATAAATGACAGTAAAAGTATGACCGTATAATGAATAAGTCAAATTGACAAAGTTTGTCAAGACAAAATATTGTACTATGTGCCTTCTATAAATAAATAATTTATTCAGTCGTGTGGTAAATCACATGTTGTATAAGTGACATAGTTTAATGACAGTCACAATACTCTAGGCCATGAATAAATATTGCACATGTACTTGGGTTAAATATATGTCACTAGATGATGAATAATATATATATATATATATATATATATATATTATATTTTCCTTCATGGGGCTGTTCTAGGATAGTGGGTTGTATTTGTCCCTTCATGATGAAGGTTTCATCATAACGTTTAAATAATAAAAGTTACTTTCATCATAACATATTAAATAAGAAAGATAAAGTTCTCATCTTTTGCATGGGGGTTGTCGACAATATCAAAGGGTATGATAGGAATGATTATGGTTTGAAATGTGATGTGTATTTTGGTCAGCATATAGCTATAAAGGAAAAGATGCTGTAAAGGAATGATTAACCTTGACCGGAGCCCATGATTTATATACAATATAGCCTTGAATGCATGGAATGATTAAAGATAGGTAATAGAATATCAAAGAATGCATGTGATGATCAGAAATGATTAAGGGTAAATAATAAACTATTAAATAAACAAATGATAAGTTGGAGAAAAGGGAATCTGTATCTTCTCCGATTGGGTTTTTTGTCAGAGACGACACCTTTCCAAGTAATCGGACGAGATGCTTGTGGCGAAGTCGGTTAATAATGGTGAGCTCAGCCAAAAAGTCGTCTTTACCCTGGAGATTATCCCGGGAAAATTTCTTCACCGCCACCTCCAAATTCTCTTTAGGCAGCACACCTCTATACACCACCCCAAATCCGCCCAGACCCAACAGCATCAGCGCCGCCGCGGGCACGCCTACGCTCACCCCCAGCCCAATCTTCAACCTCATTTTTCTATCCCTACCCTGACCACCTGGCAGAAGCTCCTCCGTCAGATTCCACTTCAGTACACAGTGCAACTTGATCACAGTTCCAGTCGAAGCGACAAAACCGAAGTAAGATTGCTGTTTCACAATATCATTGTGGTTGATGTTGTTGGCGGTTAGGATTGGGCTTGTGGGTCTAGGCACGATGACGAACCCGTTCGTCTGTGGATCCTTCTGCTGCTGAGCCATGTACACGTCTAAACGATGCGAATCGCCGCCGTATTCGATCCAGACCATGTAAAATCGGGTATCGGATGGCGAGATCTGGATACCCAGATCCGAGAGCGAAATGGTCTTGTTGGACCTGATTGACATTCTCTTATGATAAACAATACACTTAATGCAGATTGCACCGGAGGCGGATCGAGATCCACAAAACGGACGGACATCTTAGCGATCTCGGTTATGGCTTCCTCTCGAATACCAGGGACGTCACTTGTCAACTCCTCATAGGCAGCCTCAAAAGCTTCCTGCCAGAACCTCTGTAATCTGATCCGACGGCTAGTAGTGTAAACATCCCACATGTGCTTCACCATATTCTCCCTCTCTTCCATTTCAAGAACGTCGAGATCGTCATGAATGCGGAAGTCGAGGTCGTCGAAGAGGCGGTTGAGGTTGCCGACAGACCACCGGAGCGTGACAGTGCCGGTGAACATGGACTAAAACGCGAGCAACAAAATCGCGGCCAAAGCCTAAAACTTGTACCTGCCTTTCCCGAGTATTAGACCCGAATCCGAGCTCTCCTTCTTCCCGCTGCTGGCCGCAGTCGTTGTTGGAAAGCCGTCACCATCCTTCATTGCTGATTAATCCCACGTAAATTGTGTTTAATTTAAATTTAATCGCCCAAAAATCTTAATTTCTTTTTGTTGGTTTTTATGTGCGACTGACTGAGAGAGGAGAGAGAAAGAGAGATAGAAATCTGAGAATTGTGAAGCTTGTTCGTAGCTGTTGCCGTGACGGGGAGCTGGAGCGGAAGGCATGGGTTTTGCAGTGACTATGCAAGTGTTTGGTTCTTTGGTTTCTGCAGATTCACGGTGGAGGTTGTGGTGAGGTTTCACGGTGGTGAGATAAAAAAAATGAAAGAGAACCAACTTAACTTTTCATGTCGTTTCCCACAAACGGCGCCAAATGTTGATGCACAAAATCCAGAGGATCTTGGACCAACGTAAATCTGGCCGTGAATCACACAAACGCTCAAGAACACAAAGATGTATCGTGGTTCACCCCAATGTTTGGGCTACGTCCACACTCATGTTGATTCCATTTCACTGTATGAATGTATGGATTACAATAGATCGGCAAGGGATCTCTCTGTGGATGCAGCCCTTGCCATTTTTCTCTCTGTTTGGCTGAGAAGGTATTGCCCTCTATTGTTGTGAGGTTCTGAGACCCTTTGTTTTCTTCCTAGTGAAGGTGAGGTTGAATGTGAGTCCCCCCTTAGTGAAGGTGAGGCCCCCTTTTATAGAATAAGGGTTTCTTCCCTTCTTACATAAATCATGGGCTTAGCGATGAGGCCCAAAGACGAGGCTCAATACATGGTACCAACAATTATTATAACCACTTCCAATTAATATGATCAATATATACTTATTGTTATGTACAATATCACTACTAGAAATAAAAAACGAAAAGGATAGTTCAGTCTTGTTTGTGCCATAAATACAAATAAGGCTTGAGATGGGACGACCCTCTCTGAAGCAGCCAAGGACTCGGACACCATCATCCTCGAAGTATGTCCACCACGCAAACGGCCAAACCTTGGAACCTCTTGCTTCCTTAAACGACGAGGAACGCGTCACCAAACATACTAACGTCACCTCGACAATCATGCAATATGTCGTAAATCTTAGCAGAAGGTCACCAATCACGAGTTGTAGTAATTGTCAATGTCAAAAGATCGATCTATCCCTACTCCAACTCAATGATGTGATCGAAGTTTTCTTCTCCAGCTGCCTATAAATAGAATAAAGGCCTTCAAACATCAAGTGAATCTTCAATTAACAAAATTGCCCTTCAGCAAAACACCTTAGCTCTTCAACCACAATTCAAAGTCTTCTTTCGAAGAAAAACACTCCATACGATCGTTGAGATCTAATACTTTTACAGCTTTGCCACCCCCATGGTATTATTTGGTTGACGTGCAATTCCAACAACCATGATCACCTCTTCAAGGCAATGTTTCCTACTCAGTCCACTTGGACAACAATGGCCTCAGTGGGCTCCTCTAGCATTATCTTGCCCTATATGGCATGAGTTTTGCTAGGGTTTACTGCTTTCTTTACATTTCAGAGTTTATTTACTTTTCAAGTCATGTGGATTGGCTCATCAGCCTAAATCTTTTTTGTAGGTTATTGTAATCTCGATTTCGTCATGAAATGATTATAGTCAGCTTCTTATTTCTATGTCCATTTCTACTTTCATTTTCAATTATAACTTACGCAAGCACTTATTTCGCACTGGATTTCAAGTCCTCATTTGGTCACGGCATAAAAAGAACTTAACTGAATCAGCATTCCATTCAGTGCACAATCTTTTGGGAAGTCAGATCTAAGCGACACAACTCTACTCTCACTATTGTCTATTGGTATCCTCCAATGGCATGCCTATTTTCTCTCTCTCAAGTCATCTCGTGGCACTGAAACCGAAAGCAACACTCGGGACAAATATGTGTTGAATTTAGTCAAGCTAGCTCTGTCCGAGTTTTGGCACCAACAACTCTAAAAAAATTTACCATATACGGTTTAAGTTGAAAGTTTTTAATTTTGAGTCTTAGGAACACCGTGTGAATATTTTCTACTAAAATGGTAAACAAATAAAACACAATTGCGATTAATCATCGTCATACTTGGTGGCCAATTTCTTTTTGTGATGTTAACAGTCTTTATATCACCTAGATTAATAAGAACAAGTTATAATTTTTAATCGAATTAAGATCATAGATGATATTAGAGTAACATTTGTGTGAGGGGCATTTATGAATGAGAATGATATGATTTTATAAGTTTTATTCGAGCATCAACTTGATATTAGAGTAACATTTGTGTGAGGAGCATTTATAAATGAGAATGATATGAGTGTTTACATATATATGTTCAGAACGAAGATAAGCAGTTGTGAGTGATTTCGGGGTATAAATGAGTAGGTATTATTTTATTATAGCTACTAATGCTTCAAAAATTGTGTACTTATTAAGATATTGGGGGAAACTAATACCATATAATTAATTATTTTAAAATACAAAAAGAAACTCTACAGTGTTTGATTCATTTGTAGCACTACCTAACTCATGGTTAGATGTGGTTCAGTTTCTTAATATGATCACAATAAATATACTTAAATTTGCTTCTTCATGAGAAGGAAAACAAAGAGTCGCTCTTGTTTGGGCTGAGAATTATTTGGACCTGGTTTAATTAGGTCCAGGCACTTAGGAAAGCACTAAATCCTTGTTGGGTATTTATTTTTTACTAAAGTGAACAGTGATGCGACCTAAATATTTTTAAAATGTTATGACGTGGCAACTAGTGGACAGCAAGTTTACAGTGGTTTGCTACATTTCTTGGTGTAGTCGATTTCATTAGTAGTCATGTAACGTTATTCCCTCCAAAGCTAGTTCATATCTTGTAACCAGCCAAAGAGTGCCTGACAAGCAACAGAATTTGCCCGACAAGGTTGAAACTATTAACAGTATATAATGAATGGTCAGATAGTGTGCCATGTGTCAATGGATTAGTATGTTTGTTATAAGGAGGTTAAGGTAGTTATAAGGAGTCTTAGTGAACAAGCTAGATTTGAGAATATATAACAAATGTAATGACTGTAATTCGATATACAGAAAATATTACAACAATTCATTTCTCTCTCTTCACACCTCTTTTTCCTTATCTCTCTAAAGAAACCTTCATCATCATTTCTGCATTATTACATTTCTGCAACATAATATGTTACTTTACATGGTATCATTCGCCGATTCAGCTCTTCTTGCTTGAAAGTTATCTCGATCTTGGATTTCTTACTTCCGCCGCTCAAGATCTTCTTCTTCTTCTCTGTTATCTTGGATTTCTTGGTTGCATAACTGTAATAGCTTCTCTGTCTCGCGATTATTCGTCTTTATAATCATGTCCGCCAAGTGTTTGATATATTTCTTGTGTGAATTTTTCTTCAACAAGTTGCAATGGTGACTGCCAACCAACTACAAATTGTGCAATCGCCAATCACCTCTCTTATTTCTACTGTTCATACGTCGGTCGCTGTCAAACTTGATGATTCCAACTATATCACCTGGCATTTTCAGATGCAATTGCTACTCGAAGGTCATGGAATTATAGGGTTCTTGGATGGTTCTCATCCTTGTCCTGCACGGTTCGTTTCTTCTGGATATGGGGATTCTGATGTCGATTCTGGGGATTCATCATCACGAACTGAAACAAATGCATACAAGGTCTGGAAAATGCATGATCGAGCCTTGATGCAGCTCATTACCGTTACACTTTCCCCATCGGCGGTATTGTGTGTCATTGGCAGCACAAGTACTCGAGAACTGTGGATTCGGCTTAAAGAACAATTCTCCATTGTTACTCGTGCAACCATATTCCAAATGAAGTCTAAGTTACAAAATATCAAGAAAGGCCCTGATTCCATATCCCAGTACTTGCAGAGAATCAAGTAAGCTCGTGATTATTTGGCAGCTGCAGGAGTGCATTTCGAAGATGATGACATTGTCATCTTAACTCTTAATGGATTATCGGGAGAATATAATACCATCAGATCCATCATTCGAGGCCGAGAAAGTGTAATCTCTCTCAAAGATCTGAGATCTCAGTTGCTTGCTGAAGAAGCAATGGTTGAGAATACTGCTGTTACACCATTTCTTTCTACAATGGTGGCCAAGAACTCTGAATTCGGTTCCAAGAACTCGTCTTTTTCATCTCACGGGTATTCTGGTGGTCATAACCAGGGGAGTTCTGCAAATTCGAGTCAAGGGTATTCAAGCACTCAGTCTGCAACCACTCAACCTATCTACTTCAAGAACAATTACAACAAGAACAAGGGCAGAGGTAAATTCAACTATAATACCAATTCTCGATTTGAGAATTCTAGAAATGTCTACAATACTTCTCCTTCCGGTATTCTTGGTGCATCTCCATCACATTCCGCTTGTCAAATATGTGGAAAATTTGGTCATCTTGCTTATACATGTCGATTCAAAAATATTGATGTTGTTGTAGTTGAAGGATGTCAGATTTGTGGCAAGAAGAATCACACTGCCCAGTTTTGCCATTTTTGAAATGCAAATATTTCTGGCACCACCCCTCAAATGACTGCAATGCATGTCAACTCCTCACCATCCACTCCAACATCAAATGCCTCTTCTCAGCAGTTCTGGCTTACAGATTCAGGAGCCACAAATCATCTCACTGCAGACTTGCAGAACCTTTCTTTGGCTACTCTTTTGCCATCCACAGAGACCATTCAAATTGCAAATGGTGCAGGTTTATCAATTTCACATATTGGTTCATCTGTCATTTCTACACCTACTCAAAAATTGAAGCTTAATTCAGTGTTATATGTTCCAAGAATTACTCAGAATTTGTTATCTGTGCACAGAATCTGTCTCGATAACAATTGTTGGCTAATTTTCGGTGCTTTTAATTTCTGGATTCAGGACAAAGCCACATGGAGCATTCTGTACAAGGGGCAGTGCAGTAATGGGCTATATCCAATACCAATATCAAGACCACCTGTGATCAAACATCAAGGATTTAAAGCTGCATTTCTTGGACAGCAAGTGCATTCCAGTTTCTAGCATAGCAGACTAGGTCATCCTTTTAATTCCATTGTCTCCACTATACTTAGAAAATCTAATATTCCAATACCTTCATATGTATTACCATATGTGTGTCATTCCTGTTTACAAGGAAAATTCAGCAAGTTACCTTTTTCACCATCTGTGTCTAAATCTGTAATTCCTTTTGAAATAGTGCATATTGATGTATGGGGTCCTGCTCCCTGTACCTCTATTGATGGTTATAAATACTATGTGACATTCATTGATGAATGCACTAGATATTGTTGGCTATTTCCCTTGCATAATAAAAGTGAACTCTGTTATGTGTTTATTAGGTTATATCAGTTCATTTTCAATCACTTTGCAGTCTCTATTAAAACCTTACAAAGTGATGGGGGTGGGGAGTATACAAGTAATGTTTTTCAATTCTTCTTAATAGATAAGGGAATCACTCATCAAATGTCATGTCCTCACACTCCAGAGCAAAATGGCCTGGCAGAACGAAAACATAGGCATATTGTTGAAACCTCAATCACATTGCTACAAAATGCATCCCTACCAACATTTTTTTGGTCATTTGCTTGTCAAACTGCAATATACCTTATCAACACGATGCCTTCATCAACTATAAATAACCAATCACCATTTGAGGTTCTTTTTCAATCTGTTCCAGATGTTCAACACATGAGGATTTTTGGTTGTGCATGTTTCTCATTATTAAAGCCCTATACTAGTAACAAACTGCAACCTAAAACCAAAATGTGCATTTTTCTGGGATATGCATCTAAGTACAAGGGATATATTTGTTTTGAAGTTAGCTCAAAGCGCTTTTACATCTCGAGACATGTTATATTTGATGAGTGTGATTTCCCATATTCTTCCCTTGTCCAAAAGTCATACATCCATTCACAACAGTCCACTTCTGAAATTCCAGTGAGTTCAGTATCTATTACTAGTAATAATACAATTGTTGGAGCACCATCAAGTCCTTTTGTGTCTAGTCCTAGTGTTACACCTAGTTCTGCCAATGCCAGATTTCATAATTCCCCAAATGCACAGGATTTATCTCAGCCAACATCAACAGAAAACACAAGACAACCCATTATTGGCACTTCACCGCAGTGTACTTCCTTTACCATCCCTGTGGTTTCTAAATTTCAACCATAAACTTTACAAGTAATTCTTCCTATCCCTCCATTGAACTTACACCATATGCAAACACGATCAAATAGTGGAATTGTTAAGAAGAAAGCATTCATTGCCATGGCCTCTGAGAATGCAGAAGTGGATTTATCTCAGATTGAACCAATTTCTTACAAATCTGCTCTGAAATCTCCAATATGGTTTAAAGCTATGGAGGAGGAAATACAAGCCTTACTTTCTCAGCAAACTTGGTCCTTGGTTCCTTTACCATCAAACAAAAATCTTGTGGGGTGTAAGTGGGTCGTTAAGATCAAGAGGCATGCAGATGGAACTATTTCACAATACAAGGCTAGGCTTGTGGCCAAAGGGTTCAATCAAGAGGCAGGTATAGATTATGGTGAAACATTCAGCCCTGTGGTTAAGCCTACTACAATGAGACTTGTTCTTGCATTAGTTGCACAATTTGGTTGGGGTTTAAGACAGCTTGATGTCAAAAATGCATTTTTGCGTGGAATTTTGCAAGAAGAGGTATACATGGTACAACCTCCTGGTTTTGTGGATTCTGTCTATTTATCATCAGTATGCAAACTTCACAAGTCGTTATATGGTCTCAAACAAGCCCCAAGGGCATGGAATGAGAGGTTTACTAATTTTCTGCCTTCTCTGGGGTTTCAAACAACTTATGCAGATGCTTTATTATTTGTCAAATACACTGATTCTGGGGTTGTCATCCTTCTCCTTTATGTGGATGATATAATCATCACAGGGAATGCACCAACTATCATTCAAGAAGTCATTTGTGCATTGGCAACAGAATTTGATATCAAGGATCTGGGTCCACTCCATTATTTTCTTGGCATTCAAATTACACAAACTGCAGAAGGGTTGTTTCTATCTCAGCATAAGTATATTAATGATCTGTTAACAAAGACAGAAATGCATCAGTCAAAGCCCTGTGCTACTCCTTGCTTGCCTCATAATCGGCTTCTTAAGGATGATGGAACACCATTTGATAATCCTCCATTGTACAGAAGCATAGTGGGAGCATTATAATATCTCACTTTCACAAGACCTGACATTGCATTTTTTGTGCATCAGGTTTGTCAGTTCATGCATTGTCTCATGGAGTCACATTACTTGGCTGTAAAAAGGATATTACGATATCTTAAAGGGACTCAACATTATGGTATTCAATATGTGAAAGGAGAGTTGGAGTTGAATACATTTAGTGATGCTGACTGGGCAGGGGATCCCAATGACAGAAGATCCACAACTGGATTTGTTGTTTTCTTAGGCACCAATCCAATCTCATGGTCATCTAAGAAGCAAAATATAGTATCTCGCTCTTCAACGGAAACTTAGTATAGAGCAATTGCTACAACAGCTACTGAGATTGATTGGATCAAACAGATTCTTGCATTTCTGCAGATTGACATATCAACTCCATCGACAATGTTTTGTGATAATTTGTCAGCGATTGCTCTTACCTGCAATCCAGTTATGCATCAAAGAACCAAACATATTGAGATTGACGTGCATTTTGTTCGAGAAAGGGTTGCTAAACAATTACTTCACATGCAGTTTGTATCCTCTACTGAGCAATTTGCTGATATCTTGACAAAAGGGTTGTCTGCACCATTGTTCCGTGCTCATTGTTCCAATCTCAGGCTTCGTGATCCTCCTCCTGAGCTTGAGGGAGGATGTTAACAATATATAATGAATGGTCAGATAGTGTGCCATGTGTCAATGGATTAGTAGGTTTGTTATAAGGAGGTTAAGGTAGTTATAAGGAGTCTTAGTGAACAAGCTAGATTTGAGAATATATAACAAATGTAATGATTGTAATTCGATATACATAAAATATTACAACAATTCATTTCTCTCTCTTCACATCTCTTTTTCCTTCTCTCTAAAGAAACCTTCATCATCATTTCTGCATTATTACATTTCTGCAACATAATCTGTTGCTTTACAAAAACTATGCTCGATCCTTCACATTTGCATTCAGTTGTATCAATTACTGCTTTCTCAATGGTTTACACTATCATTTGAATTTATTTCTAACGTTTGATAGGAGTTTTTCATTTCAAGTTATTACTTATTTCCCTGCAGTTTACTTTGCTTTTTCTTACCTTTCAATTAACCTTAATAAACTGTTGTTTTAATAAACTTAGACCTTCTCAAGAACTGGCATACAATGCAAATTAAAGGTCCTTGACCACAAGGCAGAGAAAAGAACTTTTTATGGATTTAACTCATACATAAACAATTCTTTGAACAAAGAAGTTTAAGTAACTTGTAGCACAAGTATTCAATATGTTCATGACTAAATAACTTTGATATGTTGGTCTAAGCCAACAGTGGCACGCCCAGCATCCATTAGCTTTGATACAGAGCTTGAGAGCCTACCAAAGGCTCCGCAAAGGCATCTAAAACCTATCCTGAAGCCAAACAGCTCTGGTTTACCACTGTTTAATAAAGAAATCTCTTACAGTTATGAGTTCGACAAGGAAGCAAGCTAGTAGGTATTTGAGCTGGAGGAAGAGGTAAGCTAGTAGGGAGAGGTACAATTTAGCTAGCTGATCCTCTGTCAATTCTCTCTCAATAGCAGCTAAAGTTCAGATTCAAGGAGACACAATATAACCCCAAATAGACCTTGAACCCAATAGTTATTCTAAGGAAAAAAAATATACATACAATAGTGTTTGACCTTTCGTCTTCAATTTGTCATAAATTCCAAGGAATTGAACCCAAAATCCTCAAATATTGAGCCACAAAAGTACATCACAACTTCACAGTTAATGCAAATTCACTTAAACTTCCTAGCTATAATGTCATCATTGTCAATCATGACATCAAGGTATTTGTTGATCGATTTTCCAACCCAATTTCCTAACCAAAGCGCAATTAATGAAATCAACAGAGATACCTTTGGCTGTATAATTTATGTTTTACTTTGTTCTCCTACCCACGAGATTCAAATTTGTAATCCAACATATTTACTCATCAATTAAAAAAAAAACACATATAATAACCTAAGAATTCAAAATTCAACTTCCAAAAAATAAATCATAAACCAGTTTTTCAAGTAAAAGAAAAAACGTCATAATTTCGCAATCCTTTAAATAAAAAAATAAAAATAATCTATGACCATTTTCTAAATTCCAGGATGACATTCCGATTTCAGTATTCGCATCCCAACACTGTGTTCCTTTTACGACTGTTGATGGACTGAAAGCAGAAAGGAACACTTTTGCTTTGATATACTCCGCTGGAGGGAATACAGAATCTCACAACTAAATTAGCTGCAACAATGGGCTTACCATATGTTTCCTTCTTCCCAAACGATATTGCAGTTCACTCCCACAACAACCAGTTTGTAGAAAGAGGGCATATCAATTACCCGAACGAGACCACCTCGGTATCCCTAGACATATATATCAGTGGTGAGCTGCTAAAATCAGCATATCCATGATTACAGTTGACAGAATGCATATTTCAGTCTAAACTAATATGACTTCAAACTTAGCACAGGGGTTGCTTTCAACATGTCTTCTAAAATCAGCATCCCCGTTAAATCTGAAGGTATATAAAGCTTGCCTCTGTGTCATGCCAATAGGATATATTCTATATATTTTGAATTCGTCTCCTCCTCTTATGCTTTCAGGTCTTTCCGGTTTCCAAATGGGCACATGTTTCTGAGACATAAATTTTGTGAGAACCAGAGACTCAAACGCTCCAAGAGTCAGATTGCCAGACCTGCTCCAGAAAAACAGAAATGAGATTAGTCCTCCAAATTTGGGAACAGAAAAAGAGATTTAGGGACATCTGAAGGCCGCATGAAGACAAAAATACTCAATTAATTTCTAAAAATGCAATGACACAAATTTTTCACTTTCTTTCCCTCAATTTCTGGAAATATGAAATAAACTTAGACGGAAATCTTTAAGCATGATGAAAAGTGGTGAGGTTCTAAATGATGTGCACAGACAAATCCCATTCCAGGCAGTCTTGGATGCTAGTGTGGTAATTGATGTTAGGGAAATGAATTTACCTTAAGAAAATAGATTCCATCTTGAACCTCCCTCTCTCTCGTACATATAAGTGATAGACGACTCCTGAGCCTCCGTTGCACTTGCAAGGTCGTTTTTTGAACCCTTGGTTCATTTCTTCTTTCTCGCGAATCATTGTTGCCAGGTGAATGCAAAGCCGGCATGATGAATGTACTGCTGCCATGTCCATGAGGGCCTTGAAAGAATCAGATGGACCCTCATACTTCCACCTAATCATTAAACATCTCATTCAATCTTAATACCGAAACAATACTGAAACAAAGAAAAAAATATTCGACATATAACGGAAAAGAAGAGAAGGAGAAGAAACAAACAACTAGTTATTCACCTCAATGACTGATTATATGCTTCAGGATTATCTGCAAGGTATTTCATTCTCTTGGCAACCGATTCAACATCCGTTAGCTCCTTAATATGTAAAATTGAACCAGGCGCAGGAGCATATTCTTCAATATTTGGAGCACCAACAACCACAGGTATAGATCCTGAAACAATAAATATCAACATCCATTCCCAGCATCTTTCTCGAACTTGAGTACATATATTGAACTTTTCTTTTGCAACAATTTTTTTCTCATATGCATGATAATAATCCTTATGTTAAATGTGAAAATGTAATCCATTAGATCTTGTAGATGTTAGAGGAAAAATGCTGCGAAGTCAAATATGAAAGCGTGTAATAGTCTTCCATCCATATTAACATCTTTTAAATTTGTTTCTGAAGTATTACCAACATTTTTCTTCCGCAGTATTTAAACAACATTTATCTGTTTTTCCATTTTGGTAAGGCATTCCTGGTTGCTCCCATATTCGGATTTTTTCCTCCACACGTTTCCATATAATCAACACACCAGGGAGGAAGGAAGGGAGAGAGAGAGAGAGAGAGAGAGAGAGAGAGAGAGAGAGAGAGAGGGAGAGAGAGAGAGTAGTTTCATACCAGCAACAAGAGATTGGAAGTACTTTTCGGTAACATAATCCTCCTCGTTGGAATTCTCAAAGGCCAAACTGAATTTATAGCGCTTCAGAGTTTCAACTTTATCAACTGCTAGATTTATTTTTTTTAAAAAAAAAGCAAATTATTTAACAGTAACAGGTTATGTATATCTTATCAAACTATAGATATCAAGCCATAATATATCTGTTCATTCCCCAAGAGATACGTTGCACATGTTATATGCACACATACATGAAGATATATTCTTAAATTTGTTGCCATATACAGAACAAGAAAAAAAAAATACTAAATCCAATAGATTTCTCTCCTAGAGGCAACCACATTCATATATTGTAATGAACAAACTTTAAACTCTTTTTATACCCCAAAAAATTTTAACTTTTTTGAGGTGAATATCCAAATGACATGTTCGCAAAAGGTAGTGATGTTTATCTCCGTTTCACTTTTAGTGGATTTGATTCAAGATGCCAACTATTTAGCCAATATATGGAACATCTAGTCCAATGTGATTGCAAACCTAGAATTCAATTTCCTACAAGACAGCATGGAGCCAACGCAGAATATGTTCAACACAAACAAAATAAAGGCCACGATAATTGAATCCCAGATTGTTGCAAATCTCATTCGACACACCAAGAAAGCACGACATACTTACGAAAGCAAGAGAGTTACAACTCCAATTTGTAATGATTTGACACGAGAAAACTAACAGTCTAATTATTATTACTTTACAAAGCATATCTGAAATGTCACACCTTTTCCATCACGGTTTCTGTGGCAACCGCCATAAGAGTCTATCTTGATGTTAGCACTTTCAAGTGCTTCAAGAGCTTGCAAGCGGAAGTTGAGGGCACCACAGTTGGAAATAAATGCAGCTGCTAGGGCTGTCTCAGTTTTTGGCTGGACAGGTGCCATGATGTCGTACTCAGCCCAAGAAAAATATCCAACAGGAACATCCGATGAGAGACTAGTTGTCATAACAATATTATATTTCCTACCAGTACAAAGGTAAAGGTTTAAAAATATTAGCTATACAAACAAGTTTTAGCAGAAATGAAGTTCTCATTCTGAGGGTTTCCCCCAAAGGAAAAGAAGAACACTGTCAGGAATGCAATTGAGAAATGATTACATTAAGTAATTCCAATTGACAACATGAATAATTGGTATATCGCACCAGCACACTTAGGCTTATATCCCGCGGCATCATCAAATGGTAATGTTTCAGGTTGATAGATGTTTAAACAATTGACATATGAGATATTCTAAACCAAGGGTTAATGTTTAATGGGATAAAATAATTTGTTTTCATCTCTTCAAATTTGTGGTTACCCTTTTTTCCCAGAAAATAAGCCTTCAAATATCTTAAAAGCATTTAAACAAAAATTGCTCAATACTTGTACGAGATTGCAATTCCTATGATAAAGGGATAACATTTCTTCAAACAACATAAAATAAAAAAGAGAAAATCTTCAAAAACTGCAATAAGGCCATATTTGTTTGTGCTTACCCACCGTCGTGCATGAGCAAGATTGTTCTCTGAATAGTATTGAGCTGATTCCATGGACCGAAGAATACTGGCTGTCCCAGATTGGTGAGCTAAACCAACAGCAGCATCAGGTTTCTTTGCAGGATTGTATCCAAACTGGCACCCAACAGAACAAGATTTCCATTCCTATGTAGTTGACAATACAAAAGTAATTAAGAACAGATACAAGATGTGACAAAAGTGTATTGTGTCAGTTATGTCCCAAAACTCCATGTTGAAGTCCCCAGAACGAAGGCTCAATTCATTATACCTAAATTTCAAATATGAGCAAGAGAGAAAGAGAGTATCGTAAAAGCATCAACCACTAGACTACCTTCTACCAAGACTAACATAATGCAGCAAAAATTGACCAATAAAAGAACATATGCAGCCAAAAGCATCGACCGCTTATCCATCTTCAAATGTCAAGGATCAATTGCTCCAGTAGTGTACAAGAACTAGGCATGACTAACACAATGCAGTCGAAAACCGAAAATCAAACTTCACATCCTGCTTTCAAGGACAAGGATCAACAGCTTAAGCAGCGTAAACATCTTACAAAAATTCAAACTTGCACTATCTGTCTCACTCATGTCATGAAACTATTGAGAACTCATGTCATGAAACTATTGAGATGTAAATCTCAATCCAATTTAAACAAAAATCCAATAAAACAAAAACCACATTGAATTAAAAAAGAAAAAACCACTTTATAATAAATTTCAAAGAAATAAGAAGACAATTAAAATTAAGTAAAAGCTGCAAATTACCTTCTCATCACCAGAAACCAAAATAGGTTCTTTGTCAAAATCCCTGGAATACTCGAGAGCATCCTCTCTCTCCAACCACTCCTCGCAACTCAGCAACACCAAGTCCCCACTCTCCGCCGCCGGCACCGCCACTTCATGAGTCGACTGCGTCCGGACGAACAAGTCCGCCCACGAATCGACTAAACCTGTGTTATTTCCGATGTCGAGCTTACCCAGAAAGGCGATCTCTGCTATCACCACAAGGGCAACAAAAAATGGCATCAGATTGGACCATTTTCTCTTGGGCGCTGCCGCCGAAGCCACCCCAAGAGAGACCGGTAAGCCGCCTTCGGAGGTCGCCGCTGGTCTCGAGCCTCTCTGAGTGGATATCAAGCCCATCAAACGAACCAAATTGGTGGCTCTATTGGTGTTCCGGGAATTTTCCGACGCTCCCGCGAAGGTGACCGAAAAGCCGAGACTTGTAATGGGGTTTTCAGCGGAGGAACATGACGGGGTTAGGTGCGGGCTTCGATGGGAAAGAGGAAATGGGTTTAATCATGGTGATGTACTCGTGGAGTGGTTGATTTTTCTTGAGTTGCAAGTCAAACAACCACAAAGGTTCAAGAGTCCGATGACATCTCTGTCAGGACTGTTCAATTTGTTTTTGTTTTTGTTGTTTGGAGTCTTTGGAGAAGCAAACGTAAAGCATTGTTTTGTTGTGCGTTCGACAAAGATGGAATCATGGAGACACTCTAACGCTATGGGTGGGCAAAACCCGCCCGAATTGTTCAAACCACACCGTAATTAGTATGATTCGGTTCGGTTCAATTTGGTTCACCTATTTAGAATCGACTATATCGAACCAAATTATTTGTATTTTGGTGTGAATCCATAACGCACTATGTTGAATTGAACATAACCACTAGAAGTAACTTATTACTTTAATAAAATTGAAAGATAACCACCATAGTAATTCATCACTTTATTAATATTTGTTGCGCCCTATTTATGTGAGGGGTGCTTAGATTGTGTGATACTCTTTATAGTAAACTACAGGAGACAATTAACTACAATTCTATAGGAAAAGAATAATAATGGATAATCTAGAATCCAAATCTAACTAGGATTTACACAATTATATGTTAAATAATATTCATAACAATACTCTTGAGTGTGTAAATACTAAAGTAGATGTAACATAAGGTTCGGCAAAGTTAAGGAAGACGACTCGTTGGCACTGATCTGGGAACATGCAAGTCTCAAATAGAGAACTTGCATATGGAAATAAGTCTCACAAAATATTGTTTGGCAATGCTTCTTTAGAGAGCGCTTCTGCTAGAAAGAGCTTTCAGTAACAATATTTCTATTATAAGCACCTTGAAATTATCAAGAAAAATGCAAATGCTTCTTGAAAAAA
The DNA here is from genome assembly GCA_035220775.1 of Malus fusca. Lineage (NCBI taxonomy): Eukaryota > Viridiplantae > Streptophyta > Magnoliopsida > Rosales > Rosaceae > Malus > Malus fusca. Next base: position 17,992,845 of record CM069063.1, read on the forward strand.
TACATGAAGTAATTTCTAAAAGAAGCACATAACAAGTTATTTCAAAAAAGCACTTTAGGTTCTTTTTTGAAAAATTAAACACTTTTAACTTTTTCAATTAAAGGTCAGAAGCGCTTTCTTAATCTAGAACGCACTTTATAGTTAGAAAAATCTTTCGTAATCTAAAAACATTTTTAGTTATTTTAATTACACTTCCAAATAAGCCCTACTTGTTATTGACTCCGTCATACCCTCCCACAATAGAGGTAAGGGCATGTTTAGTGAACTGGTTCAGATTGGATTGGATTGAACTTTGGGTATTTAATTGGATTTGTTTGAATTGACTTGAAAATTCGTCTATGATTGTATTTCAAATCCAACAAAAAAAAAATGATTGAAAACCCCCTATTTTTGGATATAAATTTGAAATTCATATCGATTCGTGATACACTTAACTCCACCAAACAATGGACAAGATTAATATCCAATGTAAATTGACTTATCATATCCAATTTGTTGGACCAAACGCAGCCTAAAGGTACTTAGTCCATGATTAGGCTAGATTAGGTTGCTATATGATAAATGAGTAGTTGAAATTTGGTAATCTGGTAATTTAAAAATGAGTATGGCCTAACAACTCAGTACTATGATCCGATAATATTCCTCTTCACTTATAAGTAAGAGGTCTTAGGTTTGAATATCATAAATAGCGAATTCAATACCAAATTAGATTGTCTATTGTACAGGTTAACGGCCCCCTCTTTTTAGTGTAAAATATATCACGTACTAAAAAAAAAAAAATGAGTATGACCTCGTTTGATGGGACATACATAATGGAATATTGTATAGGATAAGATGTACATCAAACAATGGATACATCAAATCCTGTCCGGCCCACCAAACGGGGCCCATGCATGTCAGTGGTAATTACGAGTAGACCTGTAAACGGGTCGGGTTTATTGAATTTGGGTCAGGTTCAACCCGACCCGTTAAGTTAACGGGTCATCCGAACCCAACCCGTTAAGCTAACTGGTCACCCGAACCCGACCCGTTAAGCTAACGGGTCACCCGTTATCACCCGTTAACAATTATTATTATTATTTTTTTGCATAAAGTTTATTTTTTGTTATTAAGACTTTACTAAAATTACTAAAATATCCTCAACTAACGGGTGCTAACGGGTGTTAACGGGTCCTAACGGGTTGACTCAAAGTGACCCGTTATTTAACGGGTTGTTAACAGGTTCACCCGTTAGCGACCCGACCCGTTAAGTATCCACCCAAATATAAATATTAACGGGTCGGGTTAACGGGTTGGGTCCAAAATGCCAGGCCTAATTACGAGTGCCCCTACAGAATATTAATCAACCTTCTATCAGAAGAAAATGAAAAAGAGAAACTACTAAATGCTATAACAAAATTCATCTGTTCTGAAATTTGTCCACAAACTAAATTAGAAATATCATAAATGGAATTCCATACACTGGAGAAACCTATCTCGATCGCTACCAATGTGAATTATCAACTAAACCACCTACTGCCGAAGTCCAACGGAGATGGTCTCTTCCATGTAAACCTTTGCCCGAAGAACGGTACAATTACCCCAAACATCATTCCCGACAAGAACCCTCCATGTAAGCGATTGCATTAGGCATCTTCCAACCGCTGAAAATGTAAAGTATATCCTTTCCAATGAATCTGTAATGTTTACCTGTCAAAACTTCAATACGATGTTGCAGCTCAGCTTCCTCTTAGGAATAGCGAAGATCAGAATTCGGACAAATGAAGCTCACCTGGTGCTCTAACAGCAATTTGTTGTACGCTCTACTCTTTCAAAGGGAACATTATGGACCACTGAAACCTCTTTAGTATCAAAATTTCCCCAAGGCACAAGCTGAAAAAGCACATTAGGGAGTTTAAAAAAATGACTACCTCAACAATTAAGACGGGACAATAATCATGGGATCTTATGTGTTATAACCAAGGCAAGAGGAATATGCAGAACTTGTTCCAAATGTTATTTTTTGGTGTTCTTGTGTTAACTGTAGACATTACTTGATCATTGCTGAAAGCATCGGCCGCAGCTCTTTTATGCCTTTTTGGTACAGGTTCACTTCTTAGCTTCTCTCCATCGTCTTCATCCACAAAGTTCTGACCAGATACTTCTGTGAATAGACAAAGATCAAAAACCAAAAAGGAAAATGAAAAAGTGAAATACACGAATCGATAAAAGCATATGATGGAATTCTCAATACCCAGTGCATGCAAATTAAGGAATACTGCAATAACATGGTGTTGTCTAGCAACACTGCAATGCAAGGATGATATATGTTCATAGCTGTCAATAATGTGACACTACAGGTACTTAGGCAAAAGTGAAAGCATTTATTTTACTCAAAATACCAAATTTTCAAAAGAAAAAAATCCTTGTTATGCGTATTGGTGTATATGTATACGCAGGCATAAGTTGACCAGAATGTATTTACCAAAATGGCTAATCCAGGGAAAGTGGAAAGATCAATTAAAATTTTGAGTTCCCAATTAGGTACATGAGGTAGGCATCGTACCCTATTTCCCAATTAGGTACATATGCAGCAATTACCAAGGTCTACTGTTCTTTCCACAATTTTGTAATCCACATAAATCTCCTGCACTTGTGCATGCAAATCAAGCGTATGTGCATGGGGGAGAGAGAGCGAGGTAGCGTGCATGTGCATGAAAGTAACGTACAAAATAGGGAATGAAATTTGGGAGAAATTATCTGAAAGAATTTATAATAAGGAGATTGAAGGAGAAAATCTGCACAAATAGGCAAGTTAGTCATAGTTACCTCTTGATGACGCATCGATCTTTTTCGAAGTCAGCTTCTCTCTTAGGTGGATCCCCGTACTGCAAGACAAGACATGCTCTCGAAGATTAGGAGATAACCCGTTGCAGCCTTTTCCTGCAGACAGAAAATGACTTATGCCTGGACTCTTCAAAGTAACATGAGAATCAGCTGTGCTTTCCATCAAAGTTTCATTCCTTTGAAGGTTGATTTTCTGCAAACTACCATCTTGAAGAACCATGAACTGCAAAATAATTCACAATGGTAAGAAATAGTGAAAGCAAACAAATGTGTACAATTACCAAACCAAACCATAACCCACATGCTCACAGACACAACCAAGACGTATAGCAGATTTGATCCCTGACCTGCTCAGAAGAATTCTGAGTCTTGAATGGCAACTCATGAGATGAATGAGTTCCTCGAACGTTCTTTTGTTTATTCCACTCCCTCAAACGCATGGAACGGTATAACTTGTTAACAAATGATGTTTCTAAAGAGTTAATATACAGTTTGTGCTTCTCATTTGTCCACTCCATGGATGCATCCTGCAATAGAATATCATTTTGAAGTTTAAACATATATAACCAAACAAAAACAATGGAGCTCATCATTAAATTGTGCTGAAAGTTACAACAGTAGAAGCAAAACAAAACGTATTAACTTCAAAGAGCATAATAAGAAAAGGAGATTACCCTTTAACTTACAATCAAATTCATAATAGACTCAACCTTTAGTTTCTTGTTCTCTAAAGCATTCTTGAAATTTGTTACTTGAGAACATGAACGCCCTAAGGATCTAGCCGAATGGATAACAAATCAAGTTCTCTGTCCCTTTCTTTTCACAATCATCATCCGAATAATCGAAGTATATTTCTCGAAACTGCATAATCGAAGTATATTTCTCGAAACTGCACAGTGCTACAGTAGTTACAACATCTTGTCCCAGATTCTTCATTTCAGCTTGCATAAATCACAATTCTAAGCTAGTTCGACTTTGTTAATCTAAAGCAATATCTTCTTTCAAATATTAAAAGAAATTGTTTCCAACACCTCTAACCACCATAAAGATAAACACATATTTCAAATTGTATAATTCCATTTTTATAAAAAGAAAGTTTTAAATCCTGCATTTTCAGGGCACTAATGTACACGTCGTTAAGTGATTTAAAATCGAAAAACTTCATTAAAATACTAATCAAAATCAAAACACTACTACACGGAACAGATGAGAACGAATGTGCATATAACTTAAGTATCAAGGAAAGGAGAAAGCAAAAGAAAAATGCTTCCATGCCCCCGAATTCTCCTAAGTGGACAGTGGACTGTCACTATCAAAGGAAGCATTGATCATGAGCTCGATCCTCGACTCGTAGTCCTACATTATAATCAACTCTCCACACAAACGTCCTTGCATAGAATTGAAACCATGACGAAAGTGTTAAATACAAATCATCGTCACCGCTATGAATCCACAGAGAGCTCAAAATAATTCTAACACCGCCAACGGAAATGTTAAACACATCAAAAGAGCATCAAAACTGACAAAGAAATAAGATATATCACAAACAATTTCCGAAAGTAAAAGCTGCACAAAAATGACACCAGTTATTTCTCAATTCAAATTCCAAAATGTTTAGAAATGAGATCTCCTTCTTCTGTATAATAGATTTCTTCTAAAACATTATCCATTGTAAATATAAAAACATTAAATTTTTTAAAATAAATAAATAGATTTGATTCCAAAAAATGACATGCAAAACAGCATCAGAGGATCCTTAACCAAAAAATCTGCACATAAAATGAAGCTAAATATTTTCCCCAAAAAATTAAAAGCATACAAAATCTCAACCAAATACAGAATAACAGTAATTCTTCTACAAATATTAATATAAATTTATTGAATTTAAAAAAAAAAGAACGGTTATATGTACGGAATAAGAGATAAGAATAAGAAAGCAGAGCTCAATAAAATGGAATTTTACCAAAGCTGCATGCGAACAACGAAGCCGGAGCTCCTTGGAAGCGTCGAGAGTAATGGCGGAGGAGGACGGCGACTTGGAGACGATGAGAGTCAACTCGGGATCCGAATCCGGAGGAGGAGTATTCTCCCGGAGATTCTCTCCCATCGCCGGAGTTCAGCTGGCTGATCGGACAGAATACGAAACGGTGCGCGTTTCGAAAGCTCTCGCAGAAGAAAAAGAGGGAGCAAAACAAAATGTGCTTCTAAAATTCAGCAGAAAAACCCTCGTCGTTCTGTTCCGGGAGGGCCGCGAACAATGAGAGAGAGAGAGAGAGAGAGAGAGAGAGAGAGAGAGGGGCTTTTTGTTGTTGTTGGGTTAGGGCAAATGAAAGCTCCAGATGGCGTGCTCTTTCCACGCGTCGGTTGAATCAGCTAGGTGCCACGTCATCCTGAAGAAATATCTCCCAGATATTTTTCTTTCCTCGTCAGGGGCGAGTTCTCGTGCCGTACTCTCCAAGTTGGGAGCGATGGCATATTCGGTGCGGGGCGACTAGAGCTCACGCGCTGGGTTGTAGTGGAGCATGTGGGGATATGTTCACGATTAAATTTGCTGGGTGACTATAATTGCTTATGTAGCATCATTTTATTACGCTCTTAATATAAGAAAACTAATGAAAAGTGTTTGAAAACTCTAAATATTAATAAAAAATCATGTACTAACTTTATTTAATGGTTAGGATAAAGCCCAACACTAAACCAGTCCAATTAAAATGGTCCAAATATTGACTTACCGATTTTGTCCTTGACGGCAAAGCCTACGTCCGTCTAATATCTCCCTTCATTTTTTGATATCTCTGCTATTCTCTTTCTCCCCCATTTCTTCCTGGCATTCAAGACATTTCATTTTTCTTTCTAATCTTGCATCGCAACTCCTAAACCCTTATATCCCTGGCATTTAAAACCTTCCATTTTTCTTTCTAATCTCGCATCGCACCTCCATCTCTGTCTTTGCCACTATGCAAAAACCACATATCTGAAACCCAAACTTAATTTTGAGCCATCTCCATCTCTGTCAAAATCGCAGAGGATCTCCGACATGCAAAATGGTATGATTTTGTCATTCCCTCTCCCAAAATTTCTCACTATGTCTCCCTTCTGTGAAGAAGAGAAAGGGACCTAAAGTTTTCACCATCAGCAAAAAAGCCAAGGTTAGGCAATTGTTTTCACTCTCTCTCTCTCTTCGTCTCTGTGATCTTTCTACTGTTTTTTCGTCTCTCGATTGAGCATAATTAGCATCTAAAACGATGCATTTTGGCTTTTGTTGCAGATCTTCTGAACAAGGACAACATCTGCGATCGAAAATTCACCGTCTTGATTGTTCAGATTGAAGTTGTTACTCTGTATTTTATTTCTCCATGTGCATCTCTTTTCTTTGTTTCATGTTATTATAAACTTAGATCTTTGTCTTTGACTTTTTTATTCAAATTGTTGTGCTTATTGAGCGACAAAACAACCAATTTCTGATATATTTGTATGTATAGTTTATGAATTGGGCATGAAAATTTATTTGGGTGAATTTGAATTCTGCATATAAATTGTTTGTTTAGATTAATTTGTTGTCTAAAGCTGAAACTTACATTCCCGCGATTTATCTATTTCTATTGACCTTTCGCTTTAGCGAAAATGATAAATTATAGTATTCATTTAATTACCTTGCCGTGATTTAGTTGTACCTCTAAATACCTATCTGCCTGATGGAGATATTGATTTGACTGCTTTGGGTGGTATGAATGTTAAGGAGGCGCTGGCAATTAAAACACACAATAGATAACGAAACCCTCTAACTTAGGTGTACTTGTCCATAAAAATTGATACAGTTTCATAAATAGTGTCTATTTCTTGGTCCAATTTAATAAATAATGTTCACCTATTGGTTATGTTTTAGAAATGGTACCTAATTTTTTGTTTGATTTCATAAATAGTCCAGTTTCATAAATAGTGTTTATTGATTGGTCTAGTTTCATAAATAGTGCCTAGTTCTTGGTCCTATTTCATAAATAATGCTTAGTTCTTGGTTCAGTTTCATAAATAATGTTTCTTCCTTTGTCTAGTTTCATAAATAATTTCCACCTATTGGTTTAGCTTTAGAAATAGTGTCTCATTCTTGATTTGGTTTCATAAATAGTGTTCACTTATTGGTCTAGTTTCATAAATAGTGTCTTCTTATTTGTCCAATTTCATAAATAGTGTATAGTTCTTGATTTACTTTCATAAATAGTGGCCTAGTTCTTAGTCCAGTTTCATAAATAGTGCATAGTTCTTGATCCACTTTCATAAATAGTGGCCTAGATTTTGGTCCAGTTTCATAAATAGTGCCTAGTTCTTGGTCCAGTTTCATAAATAGTATATAGCAATTGTTACAGTTTCATAAATAGTGTATCTTTCTTGGTCTAGTTTTATAAATAGTGTCTCTCCTTCTTGGTCTAGTTTCATAAATAATGTCTCTTTCTTGGTCTAGTTTCATAAATCGTTTTCACCTATTGGTTTAGTTTTAGAAGTAGTGTCTCATTCTTGATTTGGTTTTATAAATAGTGTCTACTTATTTGTCCAGTTTCATAAATAGTGTCTCCTTATTTTAAGGAGGATGAGAATGACATACTCTAATTATACATATATATATATATATATATATGATCAAGAAGGGTACCATTTGACAACATAAGCATCTAGACATCCTACTAGTATACATATTTCCCGGATTTTACTAAATTCGTCATTTTAAATATAGCTATAATAACATAGACTTGTAACTTAATTGGTACTCTCAAAATCTTAATCTGCACTTTTTAGCAAGTGACCATTTACTACAGTGGTGGAAAGGAGGAGGACTCTTGCATGACGACGTGGGTTCGAACCCGGCCGGTGGCTAATCTATCATCCAATTTAACAAAATCTATCGTTGCAAAAAAAAATTGTATATATTTTAATTTTTTTAAATGCAATTTCTAAATTTTACCTCTATATTACTTTTAACATCTCTATAATCTTGAAAACCTCGTTTAAGTATGATAATTTTTTTACTTTGAGTCTGAGCAAAGTTATTTGTTCTTTCTTTTTCTAGGTAAGTTGACATACCCCGACCTAGGTAGGTCGAAGCATGCTGGCCATCACCGTGAGGTGACGTAACCATAAGGGTAAGTGATGTAAAAAGTGAATAAAATTAAAACTAATTAGAACTAGATATACTAAATAGTGAAAGAGTGCGCAAACGTGGGAAGAACCCATTACAATTATTCAGAGCGTAATAGACAGTGAGACTGCAGAAGAGTAGTCAAAGTAACTAAAGTACACTTATTACACAACAGTGATAAGTTCGTACATCTAAACAGAAAAGAATGTCAGAACTGCCGAGATTCCTCGAGTGCCATAAAGAGTACAACTATCTAGGTCCTGGAGGGGCGAAAAACAAAGTTGAGTGGGTCAGCAAAACAATGCTTATATGAAATCCGTTATTTTCGAATATACTAACCCCTTCGCCGTAAAACAAGTATAGTTTCCTTAAAACATACTAAGTATGTATGTAAACAATATATCAACAGCATTGTAATAATATTATAACCAGAAATATGCTAAGTCATGATGTATCAATTGCCACAATAATAATATAATCATGTGATAATCAAGTATAGCTAAGCGCTCATCTATCTAGGCTGACACACGAGTTCGAATAGATAATTTCTGACACGAACAGGACTGGGTGTAATCAATATGCTCTAGTACTACAATCACGTGAAGGATGGTGCTAAAGCACGGTCACATACAAGTTGGATTGCGTAATGCAATCTACCCGACAGGACTGGCACCTAACTTGGATCCAAGGCGAGCGAACGGTGTGATGTGAACATATACGTGAAGGACTGGCCCTGGCCCTGGGGCGAGTACTAACACCGGGATACAGCAAGATGAGCATGTACAAATATGTATGAATGCCATGACAGTAATATATCAACCATATATCAGCATTTATCACAATTATCATCATAAGAACGATACTTGGCAAAATAAGAGTAAAAGTGAAGTAAATACGCATTTATGGAAACTATAAATATATATAGGTATAAAAATAAACTGCCCACTCACAAGTGCGTCGCTGGGTCGTAGCCCCCGAGCCTAGCCTGGCCCTGAACGTCCTCGGGATACGTTTCCCCTATATGTGAAATAACTAATTTCGAATTAATTAAAGCACATATACGTAAATCAAAATAAAACCCCCATAGTTTGTTCAAACCTAGGGTTTAAATATACCATCGTGACCTACTCGACGTCACGAACATCCCCAAATTTTTAAAATAATTTTTGGATGGCTCACACGGCCCCATGCGCTGGCAATGGCACGGCCAGACGCGCCCCACGCTCAGGCCAGTGCCTGACGTCCGTCAGGAATATTCCATTAAATGCTAACAGAAGTTAATGGCGTCAGAATATTCTGTTTCCTTCTCCGGCGAGCCTCGCCGTCGCCGCCGTCTGCAACTCAACTTCGCCGAATTTCTGGAAAATTTTCAAACTCACTATTCTCATTCATTTCTCAACCATTTTCTACGTACTTTATATGGATTTGAAGCTAGTGAAGAGTAGAATCGCGTTATACCTGGTTGGAGTCCAAAAAGTGGACGAAGGTCGCCGGAAAAAGCCTCGAAAGTTCCGGCCAAAAGTGATCTCTTCAAAACTCGGTCGTTTCACTTCCAAACTTCTACCAAGTTGTAGTAGGAGCCTCGAGGAGTTGCGTAGAAGCTTCCCCAAGCTTCAAAACTTTCTAACTCGCTCGAAAACTCGTCGAACTCAGTTTGCCCGAGTTCGGACCTCACGAGTTTGTTGTTGGAAACTCGTCCATTCTAGGTTTCAAGAACATGGTTATATTCGTGAAGATGAGAGGAGTACAATGGTGTGGTTTTTGGGTTCGATCTGTGAGCTTTGAAGCTCGTTTAAGGGTTTTGCATAGAAAGGGAGTATACGGGAAAGAGAATTCCTTTTTCTGATTTCTGACTGGGGGACATAAATGATGGAATGGATGTGATTGGTGAGAGTGAAATAATGGAGGAGGGTGCACGGGATGGCTAAGAAAAAGCTAGGGATAGGGTTTTGGATTTTGTACAGAAAAGAATATTGAAAATCTATCCGGAATAGTGCTTTCACACTGATTAAATTTACATACACTTGTAACAATGTGTACAATTTAAATGCGATAGCGAGAAATAAAATGAAAGCGATATAAATATGTCCACGTCACTTGCCAATAAGGGCATAACAGTCAATACACATACTCGGGGAGAAATTACATAGGAAAATTAGGGACGGGTCGTCACATAAGTCATGGATGAACAACCATATATGGACCCGATGATGCTGGAAAGTTTTGAAATCTACAATTGTGAAATGGAAGAAAATGTCAAACTTGACTTATCCTTCTAGCTCTCTTCAATCAAGATAGTATACAATGAGTTGTAATGACAGAACGTAAGATGTTGTAATGGCTATTTTGTATTTTGGAAGATCAAGAACAATCATCAATGGAGCTATCTTTTTTAAAATTTTTTGGGTGCTATGTTTACTTCATGTAAACTGTTTAATTTTACATTGACATGGTTGAAAATTCTAGAGAAAAAAAGAAGAAGAGATTATTCCATATGGACGACTTATCTTCAAAAATATTGTCGAGCTGAATAGGCTTCTTTCTTGCATTTAGCATGTCTGTTGTGGTGTTTTGCTTCTTAAACTACATTTATTAAGGCTTTGTTGTTAGCTTCTTGCTTTTGTACGGTGTTTAGAAAATAGTTTTTCTCCTTAGGCAGTGATTACAATGAGTTGTGATGACAGAATGTAAGACGCTTTTATGGTTATTTTGTATTTTTTGAAATATCGAGAACAATCATCAATGGAGCTACATTTTTTTTTTAGAATTTTTGGATGCTATATGTTCAGTTCATGTGAATTGTTCGATTTTGCATTGACATGGTTGGAAATTCTAGAAAGAGAACGTGAGATTATTCCTGGTTATGATACTCAAGATATGAATTATGATAGTCACAACTACTACTTTGTATTTAGAAAGATTATTTGTTGCCTTTGATTAGCATAACTTTATTAATGACGTTTGCTATGCTATTGTCTCATATCAAATCTGATAAATAAATTTTTAAAAAAATCTACCAGAAATCCCTCTACTTTCTTTTTTTTTTTTTTTTTTTGTCAGCAAAATCAAACCCAAATGAAAGATTAGTGAGGCTTTATCATTATTACCAAGGGAAAACACTCCCAAAATTAGATAATACTTGGGTACTCACTATTAAGTATTCATCTTTTGATTTTGTCCAATGATATTTTAACACATATATTATTGTTTTAAAAAAAATAATCGATATGTTATGAATTTTTCTTGAGTTTTAAAAAATAAAGAACACATGATATTTTTTTTATTGGGACATTAAGTATGTCATCAAAATTATATTTAATGAGACTTTCAAAATTTTATGGACGATAATAACAGTATACGGATGAAGTGGCCCTCTACCACAGTGGTGGAGAGAAGTGTTGCCTTTGCACTACGGCGTGGGTTCGAATCCCGTTGGTTCCCTAATCTAACAAATTGATCGTTTGACAAATAAAAATATAGGGGTAAAATTGAAATCATATTAAGAAAATTAGAATAGATAAATAAAAAATATAGGAGGAGTGCATATTGAGATTTTGAGAGTACTAATACTATTTCCCTTAAAATATTAATTTTAGTTATTTACAAATAGTTTGAACCATTTATTTCATGTCGTAAGAGATTTTAGTTATTTAAAAACACTTTTTCGGTCATTTTAAAAATATTTCAAACATATCTCTAACATGTATATCCGCTTAAATAAAATATATTCTAGGTTGTAAATAAACACTCTTAACACACATGTTATATTCAACTGAGAATGCGACCTAATGGTATTGCAATTGTTCTATTCTAGCAAAGGAATAATATCACAATATCCAACAATAGTAAGACACAAATTTTTTTTTGTCAAACAATAAATAATTAATACTAAAGTGATTTAAACTATGAGAAAGGAGAGAATTTGAACTTAAACGGAGTAAGTTTAATGAGAAATGCTATATCCACTAGGTCAATCTAATTACTTGCAAATAAGACACATAATTTAATAGGAGATATTTCATTGCTCCTTAAGCTTTTATATGGTGACACGTGTAGGTTGTAGTTTGATATTTTCTCAAGGGTAATGCTAGGGAGACTAAAATTTACGAGTAAATTGTAATTATGGTCCCTTAACTTTAACTCAATTGGAGCAATGGTCCCTCAACTAAAAATCCATTATCATTGATCCCTTAACTCATCAAAACGTGCAACTATGGTCCCTCAACTAAAAATTCATTATCATTGGTCCCTCAACTTTAATTCAACTGGAGAAATGATCCTTAAACTTTAACTCAATTGTAGCAATGGTCATTCCAACATAACTTGTTTGACAAATTTTTTGACATAGTTGACAAAAATGACCATAATTACACACTTTGATGAGTTGAGGGACCCTAATAATATAAATGGTTATTCCAACATAACTTATTTTGACAAAATTTTGATGAAAATGACTATAGCTACACATTTTGATAAGTTGAGAGACCAATGGTAATGGATTTTTAGTTGAGGGACCATTGCTCCAATTTGATTAGAGTTGAGGGACCATTGCTACAATTTACTCAAAATTTACAAACCAAATAATGTGTCTCCAATAGAAAATAAGCACGTTAATCAACACTTAAGTAAAATTCAATCATCAACAACCACATCATTTGGTTTGCAAATTTAATTTAAAAACTTTGGTCTCCCTGGCATTCATGTCGCTTATAGCTTTTTGTAATCCTAACCTTTTTAGGCCTGAAATTTTACGAGCCCAAAGGTTTGGGAAAGACTGACCTATACATGTTTGCACTGACATAGTTGTGTAGTCTGATGTTGTATGTTCGAACGTCTTCGGAGGTATTGTCTTAATGTTACAGATGAGATGTCAAAAGCGCGTGTATTAGTGTTATTTTTCTCCACTTATAAATAAGATGTCTCAAGTTATACTCACATGCATCATGAATTTAATACTTAATACTTAATTATCATAATCTATTGTGTGATTTAGCATTGACATTTTACTTGTATATGATGACATGGTAAGGACCATGACCGATAGCGGTGAATGATCAAGTCAAGTGGGTTCATAGAGATTAAACTTAACCCGATAGAGTTAATATGAGTTTGGACACGAATTCAACAAGATATTTCTACACTAAAGTACACACTAAAGGAAGAGAGAAATTGTTAAGATATGTTTGGGTGAGAGATTTATAAGTCCCAAGGAATTAAGGTCAAGTTAGATAGAGAGGATTAGAAATGCAATAGCAAATGCATGTGTGAGAGATTTGTAAATGGCTACTTCCATGTAGTGTTTTGCAGTCCCCTTACATGCCGTTGTAGTGCACATAGATAGCTTATCTAATCCCCCTTATTTAACGTTTTGAAGTCTTATTCTTACTAACTTGTTACTAATTTTGAAGTCTATGTCATAAATCACTCACTCGAAAATAGCCTAACTGTTGTTAGGTGTTACTGAAGCATAATGAGAGAGATAAATATATGATTGGTATTGATAATGGGAAAGATTTTATACTAAGTTACACCTTTACTATTTTAATGACCGTGTGATAATCAATTCATTTTCAATTTTAGTTTTCACCTATTGAAAACTAAGAAATGAAAGCTTGTTACCTAACCGTTTTCAGTTTTGAAAACCAAAAGCTGAAAAGAATTGCCAAGAACACTATTCATTTTCTGAAAATAAAACTAAACATTAAAAATAAAAATCAAATAATCGTTTGGTAACTATTTCGTATTTTTTACTTTTTTATTTTTGTTTTCACTTTTTATTAAAAAACTGAAAACTTGTTGAAATAAATAATTAAATTTATAATTTACACTTTACACTTTAGGAAATTCAAAAAATTGTTTTTGAGATTAGATGGAAGAAGATGATGATTCCCGAACCGAGCAAGCGACCAACTTGGCCCACTGCCGCAATCTCGTCTTCACCTCCTCCGCATCGCCACCGTCTGAAACAAAATATCAAAAAACACGAATCAAAATCCGGCGGATAAAGAAAGGGTCCAAGATCAAATCAATCCAACGGTTCACATCAACCAAACCTGTTAACAAGCTCTTACTGCACTGCTTATTTACATCGTGGTAAAACTCCAAAGCAGGTAAAGTATCGGATAGTTTCCGGTCGACGTCGGGTAAATCGAACCCGAATCCGAGCTCAATACAGGCCTTCAGCTCCTCCAAATCATCGTCGGAAACGCTTTTGCTACGAACAAGGCGGCGCGTGCCAGAAGTGCTCTTTCGACGCTGCCACGTCTCTTCCCGGATCGTGTCGGGCGACCACGAATTCTGCTTGTAGAGAGGGTGAGGCGGTGGTACGTGGGGGTTTTTCATGGTGTCGCCAAGGAAATGTCGACGTCGTCGTCGTTTTGGACCTTTGGTGGCGGCCGGAAAGGATGAGGGTTTGGCGGCAGCGGGAAGGCATTTTTATAGATAGGTGTTGATTGGCAGCCACTTCAGAATAAGGTCGTGGTGCGCCCCAGCTTGCGGGTCCGTACAAAGATGACAGTGAGATAGTAGTGGGCCACAGTTGGTGGAGTCTTTTATTTTAATTTTTATTTATAAGTTAATTATAATGAGAGTGATGCTATCACTAGGTATTTTTAACTTTCCACACATTTTTTTTAAATTTTAACCGTCGGATCAGATAAATTAAAAAAGATCAAATGACATAAATAAACAAGAAATGCGTGGAAGGTAAAAATAAGGGTGTAAATGGAGAAGACTCTTAATATATAATATTTTATTGAATTTGAAACCTAATTATAATTATAATTATATATTTTTTTTGTCAAACGATAAATTTTATTAAATTAGATGTTAGATTAACAACCGATAAAGTTCGAATTCATGCAGACATTTTCATCACTATAACCATGATAAAGCGTCACTTGCAATTATAATTATAATTTATTAATGGTCAATTTTTCTTTATTATTTATTTTTCTAGTCCATGATGTCAAAGCGAAGCAAGGTGTCTGGACACAAGCTGGCAAGGTGGAATGAGTCATAGCCGACGTGGAATCAACAGAAGAAAAAAAACAGGTAGATATTCTTACAACATTCTAAACGCTGCCTTCACATCCAAGGATCAGATACGGATTTGGATCCCATTATAAAACTAGGATTGCAGGGAAGGTAAAACACGCAGGTAAGCTACAAGACTACACAAGGTTTTTCACTGAGGAGTTTGTGTTTGAAGAGGAAACTTGACTCTGTCTAACACCCATCCGGATCCAAATTGTGCGGATAATAGGAATTCTCACATTCTAGCCGTTTACCGTACGTACATTGTGCGACCATAAATCATTTTGAATTTTTTTTATTTAAGATTAAACACAAATAGTACTTAACGAAAACTGACCGCATGATGTACGATGAACGGTCATGATGTGAAGATCCCTAGGATCCCCACAAAAAGGATTCGGAGGATCCTCATCCTGCAAGTTGGAGCCTGTTGTACGAGAGATTCTCTTATATAACTAGCTTACTACTTGACAGTCGTTTACTGAACGTGCAATCCATTTTTTGAACATACAACAAAAAATATTGAACGGTAATGCCACTATGACTAAATATTGATTATATGAGATAATCACTTTTCTTGTAGACTTTGACCAAGGCCTTTTCTAGTAATCTGGCACCAAGTCGGCAATTATCATTACAAGAATCAAAAGAATATGAATCTCCCATCGTAACATTAACTCATATTTGCTGTCACCAATAATCCCCACAAGAGCAAGTTCCATCTTTAAAATGATGAAAACGGTTAGAATCCCTCACAATGATCTCCCTCTCCGTGATTACCGATATGAATTTCGTTGCGTTGTGGCAATCGCCGCAAACCCGCAAGTTCTTGAAGATCCGGATGGGTGTTTTCGGGGCCGTACTGATGATTCCGAATGCAATTGCCAATCTCTCACTGTGGCTGTTAAGGATGTGCTCTTTCTCGTCATCCTCGACATCCTGCAACACGAAGCTGAAGTCAGGAATGTAACCGAGGCTCTTCATTCTGGCGGTTAGATCCCTCAACTTCTCATATATTTCTTCGCACTTTGGATGCGATTGATTTGCAGTGTAGAAGACATCAACGTTATTGTTCACTTCTATTGAGCTCCATCCTGGAGTCTTCGTCAGTCCCCGATTTCTGGCCAGAGATCTCACTTTCTCTACACCTTCCCATTTCCCGAAATTTGCATATATGTTTGACAACAAAACATAGTAACCCACGTTCTCTGAATCAACTTCAAACAAGCGTTCGGAAGCAATCTTGCCCATTTCAACATTTCCATGTATTCTACAAGCGCCGAGTAGAGCACCCCACACAGATGCATCAGGCCGTACAGACATATTCTCTATAAAACTATATGCCTTGTTTAAATGCCCGGCTCTACCAAGCAAATCAACCATGCAGCCATAGTGCTTCAAACTAGGCTTGATTCCGTATTGTTCCTGCATCATATGAAAGAACGATTGACCTTCATCGACCAAACCTGAATGGCTACACGCTGCCATTAAAGATACAAAGGTGACATGATCTGGCTTGACCCCCTCATCTAGCATATCATTGAATAGCTGCAGAGCTTTCTCACCATGCCCGTGAACTCCATGACACGAAATTAAAGCATTCCAAGGGACCGAACTCTTCCTAGGAACTTGGGAGAACAGAAACAATGCATCATCTAGTCTTCCACATTTTCCATACATGTCAATCAAGCAGGTTCCCACAAATACATCTGAGTAGAGACGGTTCTTAATCACCCGTCCATGTACTTTCATCCCTTGTTGCAAGGCTCCTACGTGGGTATATGCTGGTAGAATGCTAACCCAAGTTCCATGGTTTGGAATTATTTCTTTGCATTGTTGCATCATGCGGTACACTACAATTGCTTCACTTGCGTGACCATTTTGAGCATAGCCTGTGATCAAAGTATTCCATGAAACAGCATCCTTGGTAGGAAGTCCTTCAAAAACAGTACGTGCGGAATCTATAGCACCTAATTTAGCATACATATCCACAACTGCATTTCCAATGACAACATCTTCCACAAACCAATCTCTCCTCAAGATGAATCCATGAACAGACTTACTGTCTTCGGAGTCACTTAATTGAGCTAAAATTGAAGCCAAACTCACTAGTGTTAAAAAATCGGGCCGAATTCCGTGTAATTGCATGGCGTTAAATAATTCAAGTGCAGTGATTGGATCATTATTCTGCTCATATGCAGCAATTATTGAGTTCCATGAAACTAAATCTCTAACCTCCATTTGATCAAAAACCCTTCGTGCATGTCCCAAGCAACCAAATTTGGAATACATGTTAATCAAGGCATTGCATACAAACAGATCAAAGTCCAGTCCATGCTTTATGACATATAAATGAATCAGCATCCCACTTGAGATGTCATTTGATTGAGCACAAGCAGTCAGCAGACTTGCGACAGTTACGCGATCCATCTTTACCCCCTCCATTCTCATTTCAACCAGGATATCCAACGCGTCTGCTGCATTTGCATTCTGACAAAACCCAGAAATCATTGCATTCCAAGACCCTGTATCTCGAAATGGCATATCATCAAACAATTTACGAGCAACGTAAATAAAACCAAAACGGGAATACATATGGATCAAAGAAGCAGCCACGAAGACATCCCATTCGAACCCCAGCTTTAGAACTCGACAGTGTATCTTCTTCCCGTCAACCAGATTCTCACAAGCTTTCAAGACAGGAGGAAAGGTGTAGAAATCAGGATGAAGATCAGAAGTCAACGAAAACTGAGAGAAACAATCTAAAGCTTCACGGAAGCGCCCACTGCGAACATAAGCAGATACCATCGAATTCCAGGTATAGACATCTTTCCTTGGTATCGAATCAAATGTGCGGCGAGAGAATGACAAGTCGCCAAGGTAGGCATAACGATTGACAAGCTTGGCAGCAAGAAAGATATTCTGAGATTTTCCCAACACCACAAGATAAGATTGGAGTTGCTTAGCATGGTGAACATTTGTGCAGGAGTGGAATAGAAAATCGATATTATCGTTTCTGTTATCATTCGCAAAGCCATCTGATGGCAGCTGCAAAGTATTTGTAGCTGATGAGAACGATTGACAACAAAGTGAGGACAAAAATTTGGAAACATGCCTACCTCTGCAGGTGGGCACCAACCTGGAAACAGATATAGAAAACATCAGCCGGGCAGAGAATAAGCTTCGATTACACAAAACAAGCCATGTCAGTTCCATATCCCTTCGGGACTACACATATTTTTATCGGTTACTAGAAGAAAACACTGTCAGCAAACATTGTGAAATGAAATTCAATCCACTTCATATAAAATTCCTACTACAACACGCATAAAACTCGAAAACCTGTCATTGTATCAGGAAACGTGATTCATTTGGACAAACAGGCATATCAAATGATAATTTTAACTGTTCCTATCCAATTTCTCTCATTCATTTACTACTCTAAAGTTTAAATTACCAATAAAAATAAGGAAAATACGTAAATAGTCATTTGCCCACACAAAAAGAGAAAAACTTCATCGGATTCCGAAGACTATTTCCCAGAAAGCAAACAAAAAACAAATTGTAGGGTAAAAACTAACAGAGAAAAAGGAGGTTTTTACCTCAACATACATGAAGGATTCAGAGAAATTCAAACGGTCAATGAGCCTCCTTAGCAGCACGGATGAATCCAATCATTGGGGGTTTAGGGTTTAGGGTTTAGGGTTAGGGTTTAGGCTGGAAAGCAAAGCATCCTCCTTTTATGCTTTTGGGGTTTTCGATTCGATTTGCTATACACCAGAAATCCCTTTCGGGGTTTAGGGGTTTAGGGTTTTATCAGATTAGAGATGATACTTAAAGAGGGAGCGATGATTAGATTCAAAAGGAAACTGAGAGAGGATTTGGAATATGGGCCGGGTTATAGTGGGGAACTGATCCAACGCGGCCCATTATAGTTCTTGTCTAGCAAAGCTGAAGTTTTATCAGTGGCCCGAAATACCACCATACATTTCAAACAAAAAAGAAGAACAAGACTACAGACTCGTTTGGTAAGTACTTTTAAATGATGTAAAGCATTTTTAAGGAACGTAAAACATTTTTAAGGAAAATATTTTTTTGTTTCAAAAGTACTTGAAGTGCTTCCTGCTAAAATTAACATGCCTTTTTACTAAGGTATGGTTCTAAAAACGTTTTATCTAAAACCACTAACTTTAATCATTCAAAAACACTTGTCAGACGAGCTTTACGGTCCTATTTCAAATAAAAGCACTTATACTGAAATGGTTTTCAGGGAAGCAATTTCAAACAGACTTCAGTCATTGTAATTAAGTGGCTATATCAAAATTCTTTTTGCCAGTTATTGTGTCCATGTTTATTTACTCTAGTTTAGGCTTGCTTTGAACCTCGTTTAGATCTCAAAACTAATACATTGACATGTACAGTGGCACAATCTTGTTTAGTAACATATTGTCAAACTTGAAATTTCGCAACCAGCTTATAACTCAGATAGTTTAATTTAGTATTCTTTTCACGCAAGATCTTGTCTTTGGTTTCTCGCTCTCCTAACACTTTATTTGAATCGCAAATGTATCACATATGCCATAAATGATCAATTATATTTTTTTAAAGGAAAAAAAAATACTCTTTAGGAAGCGCCTCAAAGTACAGCTGAAAACCACCAACTAGGAATTACAATCACTGTCAATGCCAAATGATTGGTTTACCCTTGCTTTTGCTCGCGACCTAGTCGAGGTTGCTCCTTTTCCACTGCCTATAAATAGAATAGAGGCCTTCGAGCTCAGGACCTTCGTCAAATTCAATTTATATGATTATACAAACCTTTAGTGATTTGTAGTCAACCCAACTGCTTTTCAGCATAAAGCCAATTGCTCTTCAACTACAAACTCAAAGTCTTCCTTCAAAGTAAACACTGCCTCATTCCTTTAGATTTAAAATTGTTATAGCTATGCCACCCCATGGTATGATTTGGTTGAGTGCAAATACAACCGTTTTAATTCCCTCTCTGAGGAGTATGTTTTTTTATTAAGCCCAGTCTGAAGACAATGATCTCAGTGGACTCTAGCATTATTTTGTCATTCATGGCATGAATCTTGCTAAGAGCTTTTACTGCTTTCTTTATATTTCAAGTTCATTTGCATTTTAAGACACGTAGTCCGGCCCATCATCCTAGATTTTACTTTATGAACGTTTGCAATCCTAACTCGGTTTTGAAATGCTTACATTATGTTTTTCACTTTAAGTTATCATTTATCTTGCATTTACATTTAGGCAAAAACACACAAATTTGCCCTGAATTATAAGTCTTGTTCACTCGAGGCACCAAAAAGAACCTAGCCGAATCGGCATCCTACACGGCGCATAATCGTTTGATTAAGAATTCATTTCTATGCACAACCTCACATTCACTCATATACAATCACTATTTTTTGGCAGCCTCTAACAGTGACATGCATATTCTCTCTTTCACGCGAGTCATCTTGTGGCATTGAGATCGAAGGCAACATTTAGAGCAAATATGATGGATTAGGTTCTTTTCTGTTCAAGTTTTGACACCAACAATAAGCAAGTAAGTGAAACCTAATCCATCATAATGGCAAGGAATCCAAAACTTAAGCCCACAAGAAAACTCATAGGGAGCGTTTGTTTGCCCGTCTTAGCGCTCATTGGACTAGACTAGATTAAATATTACTCTAGTGCAGTGTTTGTTTCCTTGCGGGACTAGTGTTAATGAGATTAACTAGGACTCACTTTCACTAGACGCTAACCGGTCTTCACGAGTCCCCCCCCAAAACCACAAGATTAGCTAAGAACTTCGCTTCGTTCTGCTTGATTCACCTCCTCAACCTCGATTGCGACGGCACATCGCATCATCCTGCTCGATTCACCTCCTCGACCTTGATTTTGACGACAAAGGCTTCGAGCACGACTTTATCTCCAACGATTACCTCGTCGTTTGCGTCATCTAGGTCGGCCGGATCTGGGTCCTGGGAAGCCCAAAAAGGCTATGACGGGGGGTGAGCTGATAAGGATCCAAAAATTGTTTTGATTTATTTTTAGCGGGTAATGTTTAATTTTTTTTTATAGTTCTGATGATTTGATGATTGTTCAGCTTAAATTTGAGAGTGGTTTGGTCAATTTTGAATTGCAAAATTATTTCTTTGCTAAATTCACCATTGATGTGTGTAGAGCTTTCGTTAATACTGAACCAGAGAGAAAAGGAAGAAGTTGAAATTCTCTCTCTGACTCTCATTTGCAATTCTTTTGCTTTTGGGGTTTATATATATGAGCATGTGTTATTTCTAGTTCCAGATGAAATTTGTCGGAGTTGAAATATATTTTGATGAAATTGAAATGGTTTATATCTTTCACTTTTTTCTGGATAAAAAATAAACAAAATCTGCAAATTTCAGAGAGAGAGAGGTGCAGGGCGATGGAACTCGATTATAGAAAGATAATTTTTAGGATTTTGATTTTTGTGTTTTGGTTTTGAATATTTAGAATTGGTTTTATTAGAGAGATGTTTTGATTTTGAATATTTAGAAATGGATTTTACTGGAGAGACAAGCTCACAACTATGGTTTTTCCACGTTCAATGTTTTATTTGATTCTGGGTTTGAGTTGGACTTTTTGGTTTTGTGCTAGACATTCTACAGAAAAAATGTGTGATAAATGGTGAGAGAGAAAAGGTTGGTATAAAAAAAAATCAAATTCCAAAAATATTTTAGTCCGCTTGCTAGTTTGGCACTGCACCAAACGCTTCATTATTCTTATACTGCTTAGTCCATGTTAAGCCAGTCCAACTTAGTCCCTGAAGCTAGTCCAGTCCGAGATAGTCCGGTGCAACAAACGCACCCATAAAGTATCAAACTACAGTTACATAATAATAAAATAAAGGGGTTTCTCCATTTTAATCCTTGATAAAGATTGAAATTCAATTAAAACCTTATGTTAGATTATATATTCATTATAGTCCTTTGACTAAATTTCCATGTCAGCATAAATATTAAAATTTATATTTTCTTGTTTTGAAATATTTAATGCATTTTTTTGGTTCCTATAATGCCCCTATTAAATATTTGATTTTAATTAGCTCCATATTTTTTGGCATTGATTATTGTGTGACTTTCTAAAATGATAAACATAATTCAAAAAAATATTAGTGATACGTTACAAGAATTAACAAATACCTAATTCAAATTATTCATTATCATCATTCAAAGCATAGAGGAAATATAAATAGTCAAATCATATATTTTACATAATCGAATGCACTTAAACCATGTCCTAATGTGCTTAAATCATATAACCTAGTCGAATGCACATAAATCATAGTACCAAGTCAAATGCACCTAAACCATGGTACTTATATGAATGCACCTAAATCATGGTACCTATATGAATGCACCTAAATCATAGTACCTATATGAATGCACCTTAATTATTTAGGTACTATCAATTAGGTCTTATCCATTCGGTATGGTCGGTTAGGTGCTATATAGTGTATGTCCGATTAATTTGGTACGGTCAATTAAGTTGTGATTTCACATTCTATTTTCTCAATCTGTATTTTTTTTTCATTTATCTCTGGATTCACCGTCAATTTGGCATCTACAAGCCCCTTTTTTCTTCTTTCTTCCGAATACAACGAGATTTTTGGTTTGTAAGTTTTATGGCTTTTTTTGTTTGATCATGGTTTCTGAGTTTTCTGGGTTCTTTGATTGGAATAACACATGGAGATTTATGTTATAACAAACATGTTAATTATGGATCTAGTTAATTAAGCATTCTTGAAAAATTAATTATATATTTGTTTCTCTAATTGGTTTTAAGAGAGTAATAAGGGTAAATAGGGAAACTAAAAATGCAATAAATTTATTAAAAAATGATTAAATGTGACATGGAATACTATAATCTGACATGGAGGACTATTTTTAGTTTTTAATCTTATATACGGTATTATTGAAAAAACAATATTATTTAGGGAATAAATGAAGTTTTCTATAAAATAAATTAACTTTTTCCAACATGTATATGATGAACTTCTACCAAACTACCAATGCATCAAACAAAAGAAACAAAATTAATTGTGGCTCCATTTCAGCATTGTATGATAAGGCGTTGAAATTCGTAAGCTTCGACTCAGAAGTTTAGAGCTAAAATTGCTAAGACCAAGACTTATCCTTACTAAAACAAGAAAGACTCATTTAAAATTTTTGTATGCACTCAACTACCATTCAGATAGTGATGACAATAAACATTGTATCAACATAAAATCTGAGACTATCCACAAAAGATTGTTGTTGAACGTTGCTAATGACTTAGACTAAAAAGAGAGGCAAGACTTTTAATTTTCTTCTGTTTGCTAGATCAATTCCCATGGGTCCAACACCCGAAAGTTAGGGCATGACCAAAGACATCCAATTAGGTTTCTTCAACACACAAAAAGGCATTGGACCTTTCCATATATTTGACTAAATCAAACTTTGATCTATATTTAGTGACCTCACCATACACTATCAAATTCAAAATCATCACCATGTATTGCAACTTAAGGACAAACTAAAGAGCAAAAGAGTCAAAGCTTTCTTCCTAAGCAAGTAATAATATCATTAAACCTAAACACACAAAACATCAATTACCTTCTTTATTTGCTTATCTTGTAGATAAGCACGACCTCCTTCTCCCGAAAGTGCTTTTGGATTTGACTTATTAACGGTTGATTTTTTTCAAAAAAAAAAAAAAAAAAAAAAAAAAAAAAAAAAAGAGAGGAAAACGTAAGTCCATACATATCACGTGATCACAAGTTCACAAGTTCACAACCCCAACAAAATAAATAAATAAAATCCCCATACTGTGCCCACCATTATCAACCAATCAACCAATCAACCAAAAGATCTCGCACTCCAATCAACCTGTCGGAAAGCCCCATCAACGGTGGAGATCACTCCACGTTTCGTTACCACAGTAGCCAGACATCAAATCACGATCTCAGCTCCTGATTGGTCCACGTTTCGAGATCTGATCGCTCAACTACCCACTTCAGTATTAAAAAATCTAAAAAATTCCAAATTCGTAGCCTCCGAGCCGACCTTAAATATGGACTCGTGTCGAGGCGGCACAAGACACCTGTCGCCTCCACGCATCGCAGACAAAGCCGAAAGCTCAGAGAAACAATCTCTCTCTCTCTCTCCAGCGAGCAGTCACCCCCTCAATTTTCCAAGAAAAAAGGAAAAAAATTAAAAAGAAAATTAAGGTAATTAAGTCCTTCTCTTTCAGCGTTTTTCTTTCTGTCTTTTAGTTTATTTTTCGTTTCAGCTGATTTTTTTTCTGTTTATTGGGTTTGTCTTTATCTGATTTAATACAGTTTACTCATTATTCCATTAATTTAGCCGCTGAATTTTTCTGGGTTTTATCCTTTCTTTTAGCTTTAATTGTTTTTGTTAGGCAGGGAAGCAACTTTATGCATTTTGTTAGATGGGTTGTTGTTCTAGCTTTTTTGGTGGTGAAATTTTGGAGTAAAAATATGATTAGGGTTTTGATTTGTCTCTTAGTTTCTAATGGAAAGATTGAAACTTTTTCTAATTTGTTGGGGGTAAGTAAGATTTAGAGAAATGGGTTATTTTTGGGTGACAGTCATGAGTTAATGGAGCTGGAGAATTTGGAAATCCTTGTTAGTTTGTTTTTGGTGTAAATTTGTGGATCTGAAGCTAAAGAATATGCAATGGAAAAGTAATGGTAATTTGCAAATTTGATCTGAATCTTGTGGAAAGGTGTGGAGGATAAGTTGTTTGCTTCTGATGATTTTTCACACTCTGTCCTGCTTCTTCATAATTGCAAATTCTTGAAAATGGGATCTTGTGTCATGATTTCAGTGTTGTCAAGCTGCTGTTGGTGGATTGAATAAAGCCACTGTTGTGATTGTTTTCATTGATTTGTCTGTTTCTTAAACTTAGGGGTGTGTTGGAATTTATTCTCCCATGTTTCGTTTGTCTAGTCAGTAGTGGTTGTTGTGCGCGTACGATCCACTGAGGTTTAACCCTGTGTCACTTCGATTCGTTTTTAAAAATGGTTATTGAAATGTATAGTCCTAGTAAATTTTCTGTTTCGTTTACCTATCATTTTCCTGATTTTTGTATGAACGTGGCTGACTGAGTGAATTGCATGTACATATAGAGTTGTTTGCACAGCTAGCTTTCAAGTTTAGAAGATGGGGTCTAATTTCAACTTCAAGAGCTTTGGTGAAGCACCACCAGTGGAAGGCAATGGTGGGAGGGCAGGAGGAAGTTTTGGATTGGCGCGGCAGTCTTCGGTGTACTCATTGACGTTTGATGAGTTCCAGAACACGATAGGTGGACTTGGGAAGGATTATGGATCAATGAACATGGATGAACTGTTGAAAAATATAGGGACCGCTGAGGAGACTCAAGGCATGACGGCTACTTCTGGGGTCGGAAGGGAAGTAAATGCCCCGGGGGGTAATTTGCAGAGACAAGGTTCGTTAACGTTGCCGCGAACGCTTAGTCAGAAAACGGTTGATGAGGTTTGGAAAAATTTGATTAGAGAGACTACTGATGATAAGTATAATAATGTTGCTGTCGGTTCGAATTTGCCACAGAGACAACAAACTTTGGGAGAGATGACTTTGGAGGACTTTTTGGTGAAAGCAGGGGTCGTGAGAGAAGATATACAGCCACCAGTTGTAAGGCCTAATAATGGTGGATTCTATGGTGAATTATACCGTCCTAATAACAACGTTGGTTTGGCTTCCGGCTTTCAACAACCGAATATAAGCAACGGTATTTTGGGGAATCGAGTTGTGGACAACAAAAATTCAGTTCCAATTCAGTCTCCTACTTTAGCACTTAATGTTGGTGGAGTGAGAACTTCTCAGCAACAAACGCTGCAGTTGCCCCCACAACAGCAGCCACTCTTCCCCAAGCCTACAACCGTGGCGTTTGCCCCTTCTATGCATTTGGTAAACAATGCTCAGCTAAGTATCCCAAGAACTAGGGGACCAATGGCTGGGGTTGTGGAACCTTCTATGAACACCGCTTTCTCTCAAGCTGGAGGGTTTCCGGGTGCAGGAATTGGCGCGGTTGGTTTGGGCACTGGGGGCGGTGCAGTTGCAACAAGATCTCCTGCAAATCAGATATCACCGGATGTAATTGCTAAGAGCAGTGGGGATACATCTTCATTGTCGCCAGTACCTTACATGTTTAACCGGGGAAGGAAGTGCAGTGGAGCTGTGGAGAAAGTAGTTGAGAGAAGGCAAAGGAGAATGATAAAAAACAGAGAATCTGCTGCAAGGTCTCGCGCTCGTAAACAGGTGACCCCATTGGCTCTCTGCTGCCACCATACATTTAAATACTATCTCGATGTGTTGCCCATTGTATTTTGAAATGTGACTTTAATTTGTTGTGTTCGAGTGGTCTTGTGGTTTAGCTGTAGTTTTAGACCTATATTTTGATGTCTAGAGTGGTGGCACTTTGTGCATCAACATGCATTTCAGCTGAACCATACAAATGTATAGTTTTTCGGTGAGAACATTAAAGATGCATACTTTTGGATATTTGCATTCACATGTAGAATTCTTAATGATCCCTTTTCGTGACCAAGTAAGGACATGATCTCCCGCCTAAATCTTCTGACTTAAACAAAATCCTCGTGATGCTTTGTTGAAAGTTGAAACTGAAATCCCTACAAACCCTAATCTTTTACAAGTCTTCTGGTTTTACTATCAAAGGCTCTGTGAGGAACAAACAAGTAGAAATGACCGACTGTAGCTTCCAATTAAAGGTTTGTTAGCTTTTTGTCTATGCAAATGGGTGCTATTTATGTACCTAAAAATCTATAGAGCATCTACTAATATTTGATGTAACCCAATGAGGAGGTTTTGTGGTGTCGATATGATTGTATCATTGTATGAATGCATAAAGCAGCCTTCTGCACTGCCAATGTACAAAGTTCAAACGTGAATCGTTTCCTTCAAAAGTCACTGAAGGCTAAACGTCTTCAGGGATTTTGAACTTGAGATGATTTCTGAATCCTAGAACAGCTCCGTCAATTAATGGCGATCTGCTTTGTTCCTCCTTTTGTTTAAGAAAGACGGTTGATAATTGTTTAAACCTTTTGTTTTCGGTTTCCTGCAGGCCTATACCTTAGAACTAGAGGCAGAAGTTGCAAAACTTAAAGAAATGAACGAAGAATTACAGAAAAAACAGGTACATGATATATTTACATTAAAGCATAATTGTCTATCAACCTGGTTGTCCTAGTTTCGCTAACCCTCCTCGACTTCACTTTGGTTCTCTGCAGGAGGAAATTGTGGAAATGCAGAAAGATCAGGTACATCATTGTTCATATCTCTCCAGTCTCTATGTAATTCATTGCTCTCAGAAAAGATAACCAATGAAGCAAAACAAGTATATTTCTTCGAGTGTTCACTTGCATCTTGATGCATTTTAACTGCAAAGTAAACTGACCGATCCCGTTTTCTGAATGTGTTGACAGATGTTGGAGACAATGAAGCGGCAATGGGGAGGTAAAAGGCAATGCTTACGACGAACATTGACAGGCCCTTGGTAACTCAGATGAAATTGGACTGCGAATATAAGATGAGTGCTCGAGTTTACGAACATTATAGGTAGTACGGTACAGAGATTGGAGCTTGTATCTGATATCTGAATCCAATCTTATACTAGAAGCAGTAGGTAACTGGTCTGTATAGGAGAGGAGTGTTGAGTTGTAAATTATAAAACTAATTAAAGTTAATTAGTCTCATCCTGTAGATTAAACTTCTTGTGTTTTTGGTGGACTCTTTGCTTCTCATTTGATGGCAGGGGGGATCTAGTTTAATTAAACAAGTCATATTTAGACTACCTTAGTATTTTTTATCTACTTAATTAACACGTTTCTGCCGCTCATATAAACTGCTTTCACTTGCAAGGGGACCAGTTTATAGTTTAGTTGGCTAAATGCATTTACTTTTAACCTGCGTTCTAATCCCCTCCCCCCCCCCCCCCCAAAAAAAAAACAACAAAAACTCTATTGCTTGTATCAACATTAAAAAAATAAAAATAAAATAAAATGAATTCACTATTATTCTTCTGGTTCATGGTGCATTCTAGTATTTTAAATCCTCGTTTGATGGCAGTGGGAATCTAGTTTAATTAAACAAGTCTTGTTTAAACTATCTTAGTATTTTTTATCTTATTAATTTACACATTTTTGCCGCTCATATAAATTGATTTCACTTGCAAGGGACCAATTTATAGTTTAGTTGGCTAAAAGCACTTACTTTTCACCTGAACTCTTGTGTTCGAATCCACCACTATCTATCACTTGTATCAACATTAAAAAAAAAAAAAAAAAAAAAAAAGCATAACCGAATTCACCATTATTCTTCTGGTTCATTGTGCATTTTGATATTTTAATTCTTATTTACAACGATACAAAGTTGATATAATAAGGTTCAAATTTTAATTACCATTTTCATACCAATATTTGGATATATAATTCAGGAAATAGTGGTTTTTTTTTTCTTTTGATAAAAGATACGATATTACTGAGAATAAAGAACCATAACAAGAGGATAGCAGAATAAAAGAGAGTGAACCTTGAAAAGTTTTTGCTGGGGCTGCCAACTCAGAATCAAGGAAAGAATGGGCTACCAAATACATCAAATGACAAATACTTGAAGGAAAACTATGTAACACTATCCTCTAACAAGGCATCTACAACTAAATTTGGAGGTTCCTCAAACCAAATCATCTCGTGTTGCAATCCAATTCCAGCTCGTGCAAGTTGATGGGCCACTTGGTTGGCTTCTCTTTGGACCAACAGGATCCTCTCCGGATCCTTTTGGTGAGGATCCTAAGGATTCGTAAATTGTGTCCGTTCATCATATATCGTGCGGTCAGTTTTTGTCAGGTATTTTTTGTATTTAATTTTAAATAAAAATATTTAAAATGATTTTTAACCGCACGATGTACGATGAACGAGATAAGATTCACGGATCCTCAGGATCCTCACAAAGAGGATCCTGATTCCTCTTTGGACATGGCTAAATCATGCATTTGATAACCCTTGTAAGACCATCTCCAACCAAAGGGTCCAGAGGGCCGAAAATGGCCCAAAAACTGTCTCCAACCGAGGGCCAGGCCAAAGGGCTTGTGGACCCCACTGGACAAAAAAAGGCCAACCAGCTGTTATTTTTTATTTAATTTTTTTTTAACAATTTTTTTAATTTTTTTTTAAATTATATGTTTTTTCCTATAACTTCCTAAGTCATTAAACAACATTAAATTAAATTAAGTAACATGAAATAACATTAAACAACATTAACCAACATAAAAATTATACAAGATAAAAAAAATATTTAACAGTATGAAACTTAAACAACATTTTTAAAAACATTTAACAACATAAAACTTAAAACGCCCACTCCATGCTTCTTTTGGTCCAAAGACGTGCAACAAAATCCTGTTGTAGTTACTTGTTTATGGCACGGGAACGTATCATCCTATAGCGCCTCATGTACTCATTTATAGAGATACTACTAGTTCTTGGATTGAAAGGCAAATTAGGCCCATCATATATTTTTGCACGAGCCCTTCTTGACCTATTTGGATCCTCTTGGTCATCATCTGACTCTTCATCAATATACCCATTTAAGTTGTTGTACTCATTTAAGTTGTTGTAGTTTTTAAATTTAAATAATAAACTATGTTTGGCCATATGGCCCTCGGTTGGATACGGTTTTTTTGTTACAGGACTAAAATGAGCCATATGACCATTTGGCCCTCGGTTGGAGATGGTAAGAAATATGGCTCTGCACTATTCATTAAAATATTAATTTCTTGGAGGACCAGAGGGCTAAAATAAGCCATCTGGCACTCATTCGGTTGGAGATGGTCTAAGCAATCCCCTATATCATTAATAATTGGTTCCAGCGGAGAGAAATCTTCCTCCTCCTTTGCATGGCTGCCATGGCCACGATAGTCTCCCTCAAAATGCAACACCCCAACTGCCTCCCCCCCCCCCAAAAAAAAAATCTCCAGCAAGATGGTCATCATGAAATAGTAGATAGTAAAGCTCATTATTCTCAATCGGATCACCTGTCCTATTTGTGCAATATAATACACAATTGAGAACAAGAAGTGAAATCTAGATCGAACACATGCAATCGTGCTCTTAACTACTTAGTTACAAGTCATTCGTACGCTTGATGATGAAAGACATGAGTTTTTCATATAACCGAAGTGGTAGGAAAATATCTCAAGGTGGACAGTAGGTGTTTTGTGAGCAAGCAAAAGTATTAATGATAAAGTCCTAAATTTTCTATTTTTCATCATTAATTACTAGCCAAAACATGTTTCTAGTATTAATCATATTTGTAGCTCAACGGAACAATAATCCGTTGTAGTCTAGTTGGTCAGGATACTCGGCTCTCACCCGAGAGACCCGGGTTCAAGTCCCGGCAACGGAATAACCTTTTTGTTTTTTGGTTTCCCTACTATTTTTCTATTTGCACCTGTTCTTTCAGAGTCTTCACATTCCTCATCAACTTTCCATTCCAAGACATAAAAGTTGAAAACATTTACAGCCGGCCGTACCAACAAAAATATTCTACATAATATTCAGGCCTTTCCATCTCCAACACATTATTTTTTACATCAATTGCAAAAGCTAGAAGCCTGGACCGGTGAATCAGCAGTGTCGTGTAATGCAATGATGACGTATCTGCTTTGTGAACGGGCACTTGGGAAACGGATGGACAAACTCAACACTCAAAAATCCATCCAAAACTGCTTGGTAACTAGATTCTCCTTCCGTTGCCCATTATGAGTTGGGCAGACTATACCCTTCATGGCTAAGGGCTGAAGAAAGAATCACCTTCCATCCGCAAGGACTTCACTCTATGAGTCTAGATCATCCTAACTCCTCGGGTAATCATAAACGAGGCCTTCTGCAACACTTCTTGCCCTTGCATGACCATGTAGTTTGCTCACAATAGCTAACGCAAAGTCTGTGACGGTAGAAAGTCCTCTGCTTGTAATCAGTTTACCATCGATAACTACTTTGGTGCCATTTATCACTTCATTTGTAAGTTTGCTTACAATGGAAGGATGAGCGGTGGCTTTCTTACCCTATATTTTGCAAAGAAAGCATAAGGAATCATATAAGCAAAAAATAAACATTAAAAATATAGAAGAAAGAAAATAAAATTTTATGGTACCTTCAATAAGCCTTGTTTATGTAGGATTGCCGGCGACGAACAGACCGCTCCATATACTCTTCCAGCTAGTTCTTGTTCTTTGAGGAGGTTCTTTAGAATCCTAGATTTGCTTAGCCGCTCAGCCCCAGCATTTCCTCCCTGTCAGAAGGAACCAGAACCGTTGAATGGTCTACTTTGTAACAGGGAAATATATATATATTTTTTTTGTCACACAGTTACCAACAAAAAAAAAGCGTATATAAATGCAACAGTACTTAAGAAGTGCCTATCTATCTAATACTGAATACGTATATACCTCTACAACCCATTTAAGGAATTAATAATTCTACATTTTGCTTTTTCATTTTGATTCTGCACCGCACAACGCTAAAGATAAATACCATCACCAAAGTCAGAATTCAATATTTACGCTTCACAACTTAATCTTAGATCTTGATAGTTTGTTTAAGAACATAAGAAAGATAAATGTATCACTAACTATTCCGTTTGTCTCACCGGAAGAATGATTAAGTCGTATGTTGACTCTGCAGCAACACCAATCAACTTGTCAGCAATGATTTTGGTGCCTTGAGATCCTAAAATCTGCACAGATTTTTCAACTGAAGCAACTATAACATCCACATGTGCTCGTCTCAGAATATCTACAATAGTTACTACTTCAATATCTTCGGATCCATTTGCAACTGGAATCAGAACCTGCATGACAATAGAATGATAAAAAGCTTCTTACGCCAAAAAGAGGGAAACACAGAGAAATAGAATGACAGGCAGAGGATACTATGTAATAAAAAAATCTAGACAGTTCATGACCAAAATAAATAAATGTAGGCAGTCATGTAAAAGTGTAATCAGAAATGTGAACCGGGTTAAGAGTCAAAGGAAAAGAGCGCAGAGGTGAATTGTTATCCAAAACATATTTTCTTGTTAATCAAAATGAGCATTTCAAAAAATTTTAGATGGCAAAGAAATTTGAAGTTCATATACGTTATTTGTAGAGGAGGCTGTTCTGCATCCAATCGAATTGCACATCTATAGATCAAGGTTACAAAAGATTAGTCATGAAGCAGAAATAAAAGAAACTTACTCGAGGGATGTGATCAAAAGACCATTCAACGTCATTAAACTCCTCCTTTTTAGATTTCTCATCATCAGGACAGATCAACTAATACAAGAGATGCAGAGTATTAGCTCAAAACTATCACGAAAAAGGTATTACGACACTGAAAATGAGAAGGAAATACCATAGAAATACAAAGAATCTGAAAAGGAACATCTTTATTAGATGAAGAAAACCATAGTTTACGCAGGCTTTTCCTAGAGACAGTCTGACAAAGGATGGAGTTTTTTGGATAAAAGAATTGCAAAGTTTATACAATGACTTCACAGACATGAATGCTCACTCAAACGCTTATATAATGAACAAAAAAATGAGACAGGATTTTACTAAGCATCTATGTCAAGAATCAAGCTAAAGCATGAGTTGGGACACTCTAACATTACACTATTACAGTAGTAGGGCTCACCACACACCAGCGATTCTCCAATTTCCTTGGCAATGGATTCCCCAAATAGCTGTTCTACTAGGCAAAGGGCAAACCCATAAGAAGTTCCAGGGCCACGGCTTGTTGTGAGTCCTCCTGACACCTGAATGTTTGATTTGACTGCCCAGAACGTCGGAAGCTTGTGCATGAATGCAGGGTGGCAAGTAGTCTTGCATAACACACTAACAACCATTAGCCGGAAAAACCACACTGAAATTGACAAAATTTTGAAAATTTAACGAACAACCCACCTGCCTTCTCTTTAAAAGACCCCATGGCAGAAGTGCTACTGCCGGAGCAGCACATATGGCTCCATATAACCTACTTTCCTC
The DNA here is from genome assembly GCA_035220775.1 of Malus fusca. Lineage (NCBI taxonomy): Eukaryota > Viridiplantae > Streptophyta > Magnoliopsida > Rosales > Rosaceae > Malus > Malus fusca. Next base: position 18,025,947 of record CM069063.1, read on the forward strand.
AGCCTGCTTTCTTGTAATTTCCTGGAGTGCTGCACAGTCTCGTAGCCTCACTGATCCCGGCATTCCTCCCTTAAATACACATAAAAATCATCAGTGGATGCTATAAGTTGTCAAACTTAAACACAAGACCATCACCAAACTTTCTAATATATTGATCTAGTCAATTGAAAGGCAAAAGTTCAGGCGTGCAAACGAATCGCAAGAATTCCAAAATAACAACTCCAGAATCCAGAATACCTTGTGCCTACAATTTGTATTGCTTCAAACTATAGATGCACACTATTACACTTCTTTTAAACTTTCTCTAGCTCGAAAATTAAAAGAAGACAACTTTCTGTGGCTCTCATTCTAGTATAAAAAAACTTTGGTTGCTTTAGTAATAAGTTTCATCATGCACGGTATCCCCATAACCAGTAACTACGAATGGTTAACAATCTCAATGACCAATTTACGTGTATGTACCGCATTTTATCACAAGTTCATTACTTAATAAACTAGAAATTCATGAAACGTAACATAAATTGGTCAAGAACAACTAACCGGCAAAGCCACAAGATCAAAAATTTGATCGGAACACGAGGAAATGGAGGTGTCAGCAACCAGTTTAGTACCGCAAGAAGCTTCAATCTGGAGCTGCGGCTCCACGGAGGCCACGGTAACATCAGCACCAGCTCGGCGCAGAACATCAACTATAATGACAGCTTCCATTTCTTCCGTCCCATACCCAATTGGAACCAGAACCTGCGCATAATACACAAAAAAAAAAAAAAAACTAAAAAATTCAGCTCTCTCTCACTTAAAGTTCCGTTTGGTTTCCGAGAAAGTAAAGATCACAAACCCAACAACCCATTTTTTTCAAAGTTTCCATTTTTCTCATCCATTTTCTCAGCAACCAAACAACATTGACGGAAAAGCTAATGTGGGTATTGCGAAAAGACCTTCTTGGGAGGCACCGAAATTGGGTTTGTTGTTGCTGTTGCGGAGAGGGTTTTAGTGGGTTTTGCAGAGTGTATTGAAGTAGGTGTTCTTCTCTGTGCAGAGGCCATGGAGGTGAATGAGAACGAAGGAAGAGTGGCTGCAGAGGCAGCCATTGAAGCGAGCTTCGGATAGCAGAATTTCACAGCGGTCGGTGAGAGAACCGGAGACAGAGACTCCATTGAGGCAAATCGGAGTTTCGGTTGAAGGCGCAAAATGGACCTTATCTGAGTTCTGTCGGATTCTCTTTCTTGGTCCCGAAACTTGGGTCAGCACACTATACGGCGCCGTTTAGCAAAAACTGTTTATTTCCATAATTAAATTCTTAGAGCATCTCCCCGTTGGTGGAGGAAAATGGCAATTAAATGGCAAGGGCAATAAAATTGCCAATTAACTTGAGTGAGCCAGAGGAGAGTGGAATTTCGTGTGTAGGGGTGGATTCTGAATTAATCTAGGCCGTTGGTTTGTGACAAATAAAAATAAAAAATTTTATTTAAGTTTGTTAAGTGTGTTTAATTTTATGAGTGTTTAGAATTTGTTTGGATTTTTTTATTTTCAAATTAATCTAGGCCGTTGGTTTCTCTCAAATCAAATGCGCTAGGTTGTGACATATATCAACAATTTATAATTTTCAATTTTTTTAAGGTTGGAAATCCAACTGTCCAGATAAAAGGATGCTTGGAAATCCAACGGCTGAGTAGCATTCCAAGCCGTTTAGAATTGCATTGCGCATGGGGGTCGCTTGTTGCAGCTGCCAAGTGGCGGGTCCAAGGAGAGAAGAGGAAGCAGAAGGCTTTTTCGGCTTTTGGGGGTGCACGTGGGTGGGCCACAAATTGTGGCGGTTTCTGTAGCACAAGGGCCCAATCGCCCTCTCGTTCTTTCGCTGTTGGAGCAAATTTTTTTGGGTGAGATGCTTTTAGTGTATTGTTGAGACTAGCATTTAGTGGTATTTTCCTACGTTGGTAAGTTCTAAGTTGGATGTGTTAAGTTTGATCCTCGTGAATGATTGTTCAATACGAAATTATGATTAATTTATTTTGTGGTCTTGTCAAATTTTCAACCTCGCTTAATCGATGTCACGTAGATACCGATTTTGAGGTGTGTTAGTCATCACTTAAATAGGCGATATAGTCATAATATGCATGGACACATAACTAAAATTGTCAACTGAAATAGATCTATCGAAAAGTTCGGCAGAACTTCCCTGAAAATAGAGATAGGTCCAAATTAAAACATCTACAAGTAACCATACTTATTTTCAAGTTTCCAACACATCTCAAAATGCCACACCTAATGAGCCTCAGCTATTACATGCATGATAATAGGTTTAGAGCATAAATGCCAGTTTACAAATTATACAGACAGTGCAAAGTACTTATAACTTTGGAGTACTAGTCCACATAGAAATGGACGTTTATTCGAAGGGATTTTAGAAGGAGTAGATATCCAACTCGGTAGGAATATGATCACTGCCACTGCTACCAAGTCCTAAGGGGACGCAAAGGGTAAAAATAACATATTAATCCCCTAATTTACAAAATTATATAGCTACTACATATACATACACATATTTTTGAAGTTTAATCATGCTATAAAATTGAAAAATTGGTACTTGCATATACTGATTTTTTACTTACTTGGGGCATAACATACAATACCATACACTAGCATCAACTAGTATAATCTGTATAATATAGTCATGTCATTGCTGGGTAACTTTGAGATATTGGCAAACCGAGAGTATAAATATAGTACCTAAATAGACGTGTAAGATGAGTAACATAATCATACACTAGTCATGGCTAGTGTAAGCGGAAATTATAATCATACACTAGCCCTAGCTAGTGTAAGATGAAGGAACATGTACATAGTATGGACAAGCTGAAACACTGAAATATAACTCATACAAATGCATGTTGTGTCCTACAGTCGTAGACTAGTACAATACTCTAATTTTGTGTAAGTGTATGCATCCCACAAGATAAGTAATAGAGAAAATCCATATTGTTGCCAAAATTAGATTAACCAAAATCAACCCAATTAAGTCCAAATTTTAATGCTTGCAAGTGTACGAATCGTTAAGTAGTATAGCAGGCAAGCACAAGATCATTCCAACTATAAGATTGAAATAATTCTAACTATCCAACTTAATTGGTATTGCACTTGAATTGAAATTGTACGATTAATGATTGAGAAAAATTTAGGAGTAGAGATTCTAAATTAATAAAAAGTAAAATGAAATTAACAAGTAATGGAAAATGATGAACAACTTGCAAAGAAAATTATAAATCAATTGTGAAAGACACTAGAGCATCCGATTCACCATAACCAATCCAACTCAATTCCTACAGTTAACTATTAATGAGTAATCATCCAAATTGACGGTCTAGTTCCTCTAATTCACATAGTATCCATGGCATCTAGATTACTATATATACTCATATGTGCTAACAATCTATGACATCTAGATTACTAAACGCACAAGAGTTCATTAACGATTTAGGAACTACTTAAGAGACCGCATGAAACCTAGTGTATGGCATCTACATCAAGGAATTCATGGTACCATTTGCAAGACACTAAAACCAAATTAACATGGCATCTGTGTTAATTCGCATCAAATACACTCAACTCAAACCAAAGTGGTGGCCAATCACCAAGATTAAAATCAAGCTCATAAGCACATCAAAATGATACTCAAAGCGAATGAAAATTCATAAATAATTAAATTGAGAAATTAAGAATTCATAGTTAGGGCTAGCGAAAAGAAATTAGTTCCAGAACATAATCAGAAATATTATTGTATTCATAAAATTAAAAGAAAAATAAGTTTAGAAAAGCCTAAAAAATGCCCTTGCTCTGCCGCTGCCTTCTTCTTGTTCCGCCGATGCTTTCTTCTTTTCTTTTTTTTTTCTTGTTGAATGATGATCAGTTTCCTCCCTTTAATTCCTCTTCCTTTTCTCTTTCTTTAATGAATAATGACCAGCCAATTAACTATATTAACCAGCCCTTTTTTCTTCTTCTTTGTCTTGCCCACTTTTGCTTCCTTCTTCTGCTTGTCTTATTCTTCCTTTTCTTCTTCCCTCTTTCATTCATTTCTTCCATAATGAGCAGCCCCAATTATCTCCAAATTAATGCCAATTGAACTCCAGTTGTTCCTTTTGGTTTCTTTTGTCTTTCCCCTTAACTTCCTTATTTCTTTCTCCGTAATTGACGAAGGTTTAAAACCACAACCATGACCTTCATAATACCCTCTTCAATTCTCTACTTGATTCGAAACGGTAATTGTATTTTCCAAATGGACATCCTCCAATTTTATTCCAATGAGTATCTTGCAAAGAGATTGAAGTAAAACAAATTTAAGCCACATGTATTTTCTAAATCGTAAATCCATAGTCCACACTTCAATCATGGTCACAGACATTTAACATACCACATGATTATATTAAAACTAAGAAATTAATATGTTTTGATCCTATTCATTAGTATGACTATAAAAACTCAAAGTCATATAATTCCTCTCGTTTAAATCCAACATGTCATCATAAAATGTAACTTTCAGGGTAAAATAAGTAATAAAATATGTGCTCATCACATATTCATAAAATCGTCATCATCATTAATCACAAAAGTATGTTTAATTCATAAAATGAAACTGAAATTCACATTTCCAAAATAAAATTCCACTCATTGGTCAACAATCTAGCTGAGTCTGTCCTCCAGAACGTTTGAAACTGTTAGGATCTAAGCACATAAAAGGACCCATTAGCAAAACGTTATTAAAACAATTGAGTTTGGAGAAATAGAGTGTGGATTTGGGATTAATGTGTCAAAATACCCTAATGGGGGGTCTCGTAGCGGATCCAGAAAACAGTCTACGGTCAATGTTAATAGGTCAATGCTGGTCTGAGTCGATCGAGCCAATTTGAGCTGATCGAGCTGGTCAATTTGCATTAATGAGGACAAAATGACTGAAAAAATTAGGAACCGGTCGTAACACTTACTAGATTGAACACAAGTTCTTTATTTTCATCTTCCTCCGTCTATTTAATGAGCAAAACTATTTCCCTTAATTTGTGGGTCTAAATTAATTTTTTTCAATGCTAATTAGTAATTTCATTAACTTGGTAAAATGTACTCCATGAAAAGTTTCATTAACTTGGTAACAATGTGCTCCATAAAATGCTAATTAGTAATTTCATTAGGGTAAAGTACAAAAAACTACCTCAACTATTGGTCTCACGACACTTTCATACCTCATCTTTTTAAAATGACAATGTCATACCTCATCTTACGAATTTGTGCCAATGTCATACCTCCGTCAGTTTTTCTGTTAGTTTCTCTGTTAAGTGCTGACGTGACCTGACTTAAATAGTGACGTGGCTTAAATAAATTAATAAAATATTAAAAAATTAATTAAATATTAAAAACTAAAAAATTAAAATCATTTAATATTTTTTTTACATGGGGACCCACCCCCTTTCCCCCTCCCATCTTCCCCAAATCCGATCCACCCTCTTTATTCCCCATCCACCCCTTTCTCCCTTCTCTCATCTGCAACCCCACCCACATTTCTCTCATCTGCAACTCTCACTCACCCTCCATTCTCTCATCTTCATTGTCGATTCCATCCACCAACGACCATCACCTTCTTCCTCATTCTAACTGACGACATCGAAGTTGCCGATCTCCAGCACACCAACCTCGCCCCTCTTCGGGTACCCACTTCTTCCATTGATCTCCTCCCTTTCCTTACCAAACTACCCATATGGGTTCGATTACTTCTGTGAATCCTTGACAGCCTTGTCGCCCCACGGTTACCAAGTAATCGACTTCGTCGTCGGGTTTGCAGAAGTTGAAGACCGCCTCTGCCACCTCCCTTTGCTCCTGTAGCCTAGCACCATTTTCAAGCCCAGCAAAACGCAGCAGCAATCCCGCGCCCACCACCGCTGCCGAGTCTTTTATGAATACAAATTGGTTTTTTTTTTTTTCCTGGGAAAAATGGAATGGTTTTGCTTTGTTTGGTTGCTCGGAAAATGTGGGAGAAAGGAAATGAAATTGGTGGGTGCTTTGTTTTTTATGCATGCTTGTAGGTTAGAAATAGAGAGAGCGGCGGAGGAAGAGAAGATAGGCACCTGGTGGGAATGAGAGTGGTTGGTTTGGGGTGGGATCTAGGTTTGGGTTAGGGGAAGACGGCAACCTTGTCGGCCCCGACCTTGACAGCTCTCCCTCTCTCCCTTTCTCCTTGACAGCTTCGAAGACGGCAACGACGGCGGATCGGTGGTGGGCAATGGAGTGGGAGAGATAAGCGGGTCGGAGCTTGCAGGTAGATCTGAGAAAGGAGGGCGGATGAAAAAATCCAGGTGGGTTTGGGGGGTTTTAGGCACGGTGAGAGAGAGAAGTGGGGAGGAAAGAGACTATGGTGGATAGGAGAGGGAGATGCGAGAGAGAGAGGGGAGAAATAAGGTGGTGGAGGAAGGTTGGGGGGACGGGTGGGAATGGGACGGGGGAGTCGAGTGGGAAGGGGTTTTGGGGATGCAGAGAAGAGAGATAGGCGAGAGAGAGGGAAGAGAGAGAGAGAGGAGAGAGAGAGATTTAATATAATTTTTTTAATTTTTTAAAATTTTAATTATTAAAAAATATATTTAATTATATTTTAATCCAGTTGGATTAGTGAGTGGCCCGTATCTAGCCACGTCAGCACTTAACAGAAAAACTAACAGAAAAACTGACGGAGGTATGACATTGGCACAAATCCGTAAGATGAGGTATGACATTGTTATTTTAAAAAGATGAGGTATGAAAGTGTCGTGAAACCAATAGTTGAGCTAGTTTTTTGTACTTTACCCATTTCATTAACTTGGTAAAATGTACTCCATGAAAAGTTTCTTGTCTTATTCTTCATTTTCTTCTTTCCTCTTTCATTCATTTCTTCCATAATGAGCAGCCCCAATTATCTCCAAATTAATGCCAATTGAACTCCAGTTTTTCCTTTTGGTTTCTTTTGTCTTTCCCCTTAACTTCCTTCTTTCTTTCTCCGTAACTGACGAAGGTTTAAAACCACAACCATGACCTTCATATTGCCCTCTTCAATTCTCTACTTGATAATTGTATTTTCCAAATGGACATCCTCCAATTTTATTCCAATGAGTATCCTGCAAAGAGATTGAAGTAAAACAAATTTAAGCCACGTGTATTTTCTAAATCGTAAGTCCATAGTTCACACTTCAATCATGGCCACAGACATTTAACATACCACATGATTATATTAAAACTAAGAAATTAATATGATTTTGATCCTATTCATTAGTATGACTATAAAAACTCAAAGTCATATAATTCCTCTCGTTTAAATCCAACATGTCATCATAAAATGTAACTTTCAGGGTAAAATAAGTAATAAAATATGTGCTCATCACATATTCATAAAATCGTCATCATCATTAATCACAAAGTATGTTTAATTCATAAAATGAAACTGAAATTCACATTTCCAAAATAAAATTCCACTCATTGGTCAACAATCTAGCTGAGTCTGTCCTCCAGAACGTTTGAAACTGTTAGGATCTAAGCACATAAAAGGACCCATTAGCAAAACGTTATTAAAACAATTGAGTTTGGAGAAACGGAGTGTGGATTTGGGATTAGCGCGTCAAAATACCCTAAGGGGGGTATGTAGCGGATCTAGAAAACAGTCACCGGTCAATGTTAATAGGTCAATGCTGGTCTGAGTCGATCGAGCCAATTTGAGCTGATTGAGCTGGTCAATTTGCATTAATGAGGACAAAACGACTGAAAAAATTAGGGACTGGTCGTAACACTTACTAGATTGAACACAAGTTCTTTATTTTCATCTTCCTTCGTCTATTTAATGAGCAAAACTATTTCCTTTAGTTTGTGGGTCTAAATTAATTTTTTTCAATGCTAATTAGTAATTTCATTAACTTGGTAAAATATACTCCATGAAAAGTTTCATTAACTTGGTAACAATGTGCTCCATAAAATGCTTAAAAGAAGCTAGGGGAGTGCTATCAACTTTTGCATTTGGATATTTTCACTTCTTCAAATGATACATGTCATTTAAAAATAAAAGAATACCTTTAATGCTTTTAGTTAGGAATTATTGATGACGCTTAAATTGTAGTTTTTAGTATTAGTTCAAAAAATTAAAAACAAAATAATTATCAAATGACGCTTAAATTGTAGTTTTCAGCCTAAAGTGCTAGCAAACAAAATTTAACTTGTTGGTTTTCAATTTTCATAAAAAGTGAAAAGTAAAAAATAAAAACAAAATTATTATAATATCTTCTTTTTTGATCTGAAACTGAGTTTTCTTTTCATTAAAGATGACAGAGTACAAGAAGATTGGGGGAGCAAGGGAAGCCTCGTTAAAAACCTCTAGTGTAGAGGGAAAAAAAAGTACTTAACCAAGTTGCTCCCCATTTACATTCAATTATCATTCTCCAAATCTACTCCCAAAAAAGGAACGAGCCAAAGTGGCTCATCCTCTATCCAAGTATGAAAACCTCCATTGTGAATACCAAAATTTTCTAATTCATGAGTCACCATGTTTCTTTCGCGTTGTTGTCATTGGCATAAAAAAAATAAAAATAAATAAGAGAACATTTTCTTCAAGATATCAATCTCCTCCAATATAGTGTCATCACAATCAAGACGAATGTCATTTGCAACAATTAAATCCATTGCGCTTTTGGAATCCAATTCCAATATAATAGAAGTGAATCCCGCATCGTATGCAGACAATAAACTCTCATTTGTCGCGAGCAATTCGGTTGTTAAAGCATCAAAATAACCATATAATTGTGTCGCACAACCTGCCATGAAAGTCCCATCATCATTTCTAATAACAACTCCTGCACCTCTATTCAATCCCTTCACTATTTCTAATAATTCGATCTTGTTGGCATCGTGAATTCGGTTGTTATAAAATTATAATCTCTTCAAGTCATATGCAAAACCTTGATCCAATAAATGGTCGTACTCTCCAAAACTTGCCACACCCTTATCTAACAGTCAATAGAATTATACAAAAATTTCAAACGGATAGGCATTCCACATCAGCAGATATAGGCTGCTCACTCCCTCAGTAAAATACGCGCCTCTGTGATTGCGAGAGACATTCGAGTCAGAAACAGAGAAGATTAAAATGCTCGGCATATTGATGAGAAGATCAGTAGCTTCGGCTTCACGGAAATCACTCGCCGCACTGCAAATCGCACAAACGAGTAGGAATTACAGCCTCGGAGTCCTTCCCGATGGCGTCGATCGAAACTCCGAGGCCTTCTCTCGCAACTCCAAGGCCATGGACGGCTTGATCTCCGACCTCCAATCCCACATCCATAAGGTCGGTCTATCTGTCTGTCTCTCTCTCTGTCTCTCTCCATTGCATTAATTCAGTGATTGATGAGCAGGTTCTTGGCGGAGGAGGAACTGTAGCTGTGAAGAGAAACAGGAGCAGAAACAAGCTCCTCCCAAGAGAACGCATTGATCGACTGCTTGACCCCGGCGCTTCTTTTCTCGAGCTTTCTCAGGTTTCCCATTTCATCAAACTCCTCAAGTTATAGCTTTCATGAATTGGGTTTTGATTGAAACACACTAAAAGTTGCAAATTTGGAATAAGATTATGAAAAAACCCCATTAAATCATATATATTATGATTGTTATCTTCACCCTGATGCAAAAGTTTTCATCTTTTGGACGAATTGATTGGACCCAGTTGATATCTTGCCTAAATTGTTGTATGTTTTGTTAATTTTAAGCTTGCAGGACATGAATTGTATGAAGAATCCTTACCATCTGCTGGGATCATTACTGGAATAGGTCCTGTCCATGGACGGCTTTGTATGTTTGTAGCTAATGATCCTACTGTGAAGGGTGGGACTTATTACCCCATCACAGTTAAGAAACACCTCAGGGCACAAGAGATTGCCGCTCACTGCAAATTGCCGTGTATATACCTTGTCGATAGTGGGGGTGCTTTCCTCCCCAAGCAGGCAGAGGTCTTTCCTGACAGGGAGAATTTTGGTAGGATTTTCTACAATCAAAGTATAATGTCTGCTGAAGGCATTCCTCAAATTGCGCTGGTATTAGGCTCCTGCACTGCTGGCGGTGCATATATTCCTGCGATGGCGGATGAAAGTGTGATGGTCAAAGGAAATGGTACCATATTTCTAGCAGGACCCCCACTTGTGAAGGTTATTTTTAGTTTTCTCTTGTATATGCTTTGTATAGTTTCTGCATGAATCTCGTGATTTATCTGGTATGTTGCCTTTTAAACTTTGTTAAAAAAATATGTGAATATTATGTATACAATCTAGATGTATAACAAGGAAATGTTTCAATAGGCTGCTACTGGAGAAGAAGTATCTGCAGAGGATTTGGGGGGTGCTAGTGTGCATTGCAAGACATCAGGAGTTTCAGACTACTTTGCTCAAGGTATTACTTTCTGCCATTTCAGACTTTAAACCTCACATACATTTCTTTGAATTAACTAGCTGCTAACTTTAGGGTCTCTTTATATGTAATTTGATATATTAGTTAACAAATGCACGAGAAAGGATAAGATTAGGAATGAGGATGTCCGAGGTAAAGTAGGAGTAGCCGAAATTGAAGGAAAGACGAGAGAAAATCGGTTATGGTGGTTTGGACATGTGAAACGAAGGCCTACTGACGCTCCGGTTAGAAGATGCGATTACGGGACAGAGGTTTAGGGCCGAAGAGGTAGAGGAAGACCTAGAAGTACTTTGGAAGAGACTCTAAGAAAAGGCTAGTACTTGGATCTAACGGAAGACGTAACACAGAACCGAGCGCAATGGCGTTCTAGGATTCATATAGCCAACCCCACATAGTGGGAAAAGGCTTTGTTGTTGTTGTTGATCATGTGAAGGTTTTGAAATACTAACAGGACTATAAGAAAGTATTTTCATCGATAGTTAAGGATTGGTTGAGCTTCATTTAGATTACTAGTTTATGTAATGTTAGGCATCATCTTGATATTGATGGAGAGTTCTTGTGATATAATTCCCAATTCCAAAGGTCCATTCTTTAGGGATAGACATGTTGTAGAGTAGTCTTAATCGCAGATGAAATAGTTGAGGAGTATCGAGTGAGAAATAGGAAAGGAGAAATTTGAATGTTTTCTTAAAATAACACATTTGTTTATCTTTACCTATTAGAATTATTTGTTCTATGCATGTATGTGGAGGGAGGAGGGAGGTTAGCTATTTGTGGTCACGTTTGTAATCTCACGTGTTCTTGTAGATGAACTCCATGGACTTGCTCTTGGGAGAAATATTATTAAGAACTTGCACATGGCTGGGAGAAGCTTGAAAAGCGGGTTGCAAAACATAAACTCTGAATATAAGGAACCATTTTATGATGTGAAGGAGCTTCGATTCATCGCGCCCACAGAGCATAAGCAACAGTTCGATATCCGATCAGTTATTGCTCGCATTGTTGATGGAAGTGAATTTGATGAATTCAAGAAATTGTATGGCACTGTAAGGGCATTTGCACCAATTTCAATTCTGATTGTTTTAATTTATTCCTTTTAATATATGAATTTTGTAATTTCAATAGCACCTCTGCAGACTCTTGTAACAGGTTTTGGTAGAATCTTTGGGCAGCCTGTGGGAATTATTGGAAACAACGGAATACTATTTAATGAGTCTGCTCTAAAAGGGGCACATTTCATTCAATTATGTACTCAACGAAACATTCCTTTGGTCTTCCTTCAGAATATCACTGGATTTATGGTATGTAAAGTTGTAGACTCGATGTCCTTTTCTATTACTTTCTTAGTGAAGACGTTATCAACACCATTGTGTCAGTGTGCTTTTCTGGAGGGTCACTCTTTGAACTTGCGTAATAAGTCTCTTATTTTCATTGGTTGTTGGGTCCATTCTAGAATGAGGGAGCCATGCTTACCAAAAGTTTGCTCATTGAGCATAGGAAGGTTATATATTCATTACATCCTTTAAAAGGTTACCCAAGCCTTTTCATATTTGTGAAGGTATTTAAAACATCTTTGAACTTGAACAGTTGGAACATAAAGGTCGATACGACAGGAGAAATGTACTTAGAGGATATAAAATGGATTCACTCGTTCTGGTCTAAGTTAGGCCTTGGCATTTTCACCTCAGATGTATTCGAGTAGTGGCACTCTCTTCTACACCACATTTTTTATGCATTGGCAGTATTTTGGTTCAGTAATATACAGTAAAAAAAATTACTTATGCCCTGTTCAAATATCTCAATTTTGAGATTATTTGGCCTCGTTAACTGCCGAATTTATGGAGAAAACGCTCTTCTCATTATTACATAGTTGTGATATATTATATTCCTTGGTAGGTTGGTTCGAGATCTGAGGCAAATGGTATAGCAAAATCTGGAGCAAAAATGGTGATGGCAGTTTCTTGTGCCAAGGTTTGTTCTTCCTTATTTCTGTTTATATAAATGTTCTTGTGTGATTATGAATCTATTCCCCCTTGCGCCCTTATGTGAATATGCATGTCTTGAGGGTATTACTTTCTTCCTTAAAACTTTACTAGTTCCGCCTGATTTTGCAATTGTAGCATCAGCCCTTTTTTTCATCAATCTTAATTTTTCCCCATGTGTTCAAATACACGTATAGATGCTTCCATTTTACCTCGAGATGAGTGTAATCAATCATGAATCTCAAATAACAATGAATGTTTACAGGTTCCAAAGGTAACTATCATCATTGGTGGAAGCTTTGGTGCCGGCAATTATGCAATGTGCGGTCGTGCTTATAGTCCTGATTTCATGTACCTTTGGCCGAATGCCAAAATATCCGTGATGGGTGGTGCTCAGGTGACCCTTTTCAAACAACATACCTATGATTTGTTTTCCTGCATATTTCTTATTTTTGCATTATCTTCTCGACTTTGGATGTCATGAGAGATCTAATTTCCGTTTTCAATTCAAGACAGTATAGATGATTCGTTGGACCATGTCACTGACAGCTGGCCTTAGGTGTAGAATGACATTTTTTTCATTATTGAAATCCTCAGGCTGCTGGTGTCCTTGCTCAAATCGAAAGGGGCAAGAAGAAGAAGAAAGGAATTGAGGTAGAAATCGCCTGTCTTAGATAAAAGCGCATTTTAAGAAAACTACTAGTGTTTTATTTATCTGAGTCCTGTGCATGTAATGCAGTGGGACGAGGAAGAAGAGGAGAAATTCAAGGCAAAGGTAGTGGAGGCATATGAGAGAGAAGGGAACTCTTACTACTCCACAGCAAGGCTCTGGGATGATGGAATTATCGATCCAGCCGACACAAGAAAAGTCATCGGTCTCTCCATCTCCGCTTCTATGAACCGTGACCCCGGAGAAACCAAGTACGGTGTATTCAGAATGTAATGTAGATGTAGTTATGAATTGATACAATGCAGCTATGTGAATGAAAACCCCTTGGCTGCCAAAATGCTTGGTGCTTGTTTATTCAAATGTTGTCTAAATGTTGTTGGCCACGATTATGTCACTACATCAATTCAACCACTTATATTTTCTAAACCATAAGAAACTAGATGCCTGTTCCTATTTTCTATCAAGAGCTTTGATATGGGTTGGGTTAGGTTAGGGCAATGCGTTTACTCCTGTACACATAGGGTGCGTTTGGTACGCAGACGGGACGGGACGAAGGTTCCATGCCCTCGGATGGAAGTGAGGAGGAAGAAGAAGGAGACAGAAATGTTATAATTTTGTGTTCCATGGATGTGGAACGAGTTCGTTCCAGGGGAGGGAGGTGGAACGAAAAATCATCCAAAACTTGTCCCGTGGAACAGCGCGTTCCACTCGTTTTAGGCGTACCAAAAGTGGGACGGAACGCCTCGTCCCGTTCCGTCCCGTCCCGTCCCGCGTACCAAATGCACCCATAAGTTTGAATCCTACCTCGCTCCCTTACCATAAGTATGAATTCCAACTCACGTAAATTAGAGCAAGTGATAATACAGGTTTGCCATAAAAACGAATCCAGAGCTTTGTCTTGATGAAAAATGAGAAAGTTTGTTAACAATTAGGGATAGGATATCAGGATAATGTGATGTCAGCTTATATTTTATAGAAATAAAAATATAAGAGATTTTTTAATATCTTTTTTTTCCGTAATAGTTGTTTATATTTACCCTTAGATTGAATAAATAAAAAAAAGAAAAATAAACAAGGGTGTGCAGAAGGAGGTAAAACATAAAGTGAGAAAGAATTGCAAAGCCGATGCTCCAGTACGTTATATAAACTAAAGTAAGGAGTAGTAACAAGAGCGCCCGTGGCCTAATGGATAAGGCATTTGACTTCTAATCAAAGGATTGTGGGTTCGAATCCCACCGGGCGTGCGAACTTTTTTACTCTACCTTTTGTTTTTTTGTCTTTTCCCATCAATCCAAAATCCAAATCATTAATTATTTCCCATTTAAAATCAACGAGCAGGCCCCACACTTGTCTTGTTCTCCACCAATCGCTGTCACTTGATCCTTCATCATCAAAACAAACCTGCCCAAAATCCCCATTCCACTCCCTCTCTTCCTCATCGCACCAGAAACCAACCAACCACCATTTCTCTCTCTCTCCCTCTCTCCCCCCCTCTGCTGCTGCTGCTGAGCTGCCATGGCCGCTTCCACGTTCCACTGCTTGACTCCATTACGCTCCCCCGCCATCCAAAACCCAATGCTCTCGCCTCTCCTCTCCCACTCTCCGCCAAATCTCTCATTCCCTTTCCGATTGCAGCAGCCCGAACGGGGACTCATCGTCGGCCTTCCAAATGTTCCTCCTCGCAGCCTCAAGATCCTCTCCGTTCGCGAATCCAAAGGTGTTTTCTGATCTCCCTCCTCTGTTAGATCTAATCCATTTTTCTTTTGCTCGTCACTTCTTGTTTGGTCCGCCATTGATTGATTGATTGAATTGTGTATCTGAAAGTTAATTTTATGGATGCAAAATGTTTTGGTTTTGTGGGAATAATTTGTGTGCTTTGTGCCTCCGATTGGTAGTTTCCTCGAGGCATCTTAGCATTTGGGTATCCAACAATTTGGCCCCAAAACTTTCCTTCGATGCTTAAAATCTGGTTTTGAATGGTATGATTTGGGTTTATCTATCTGCCTGTTTTGGTGATTGCATACATTTTTAAACATAAATTGATGGATTACTTGTTTCTGGGAACTGATGTGAGAGTAGATCCCACTGGATTTTTTTTACCAAGACGATATTTTAAAGTACTCAAATCTACGGGGAAGGGATTCTAACTCGGATGGAGGGCCCCTTTCCAACTGGCCTAACCCGCGTCTTTCAAATACATTTTGTCCATCCGAATTGAGAGAGATTGGTGTGTATGTATGTTGGGGATGTTCGGTTTTGTCTCTTAACCATATTATGTTCGTATATATGCAGCTCCGGCGGTTACTGGAGACTCATGGGACAAATCAGTCATCAACAGTGAGACCCCTGTCCTTGTTGAATTTTATGCGAGCTGGTGTGGGCCGTGTAGGATGGTGCACCAGGTGATTGATGAAATTGCGGCCGAATATGCTGGGAAGCTCAAGTGCTATGTGCTCAACACAGATGTTGATTTGCAGGTTGTTGAGGACTATGAAATTAAGGCTGTGCCTGTAGTTTTGCTGTTCAAGAATGGGAAGAAATGTGACTCTGTGGTTGGTACCATGCCGAAGGAGTTCTATGTTGCTGCCATTGAGAGGGTTCTGAAGTCCTAACCTTTTCTACGATTTGTGCCAAAGAAGTTAACAACAATCAACAACATAGTTGAATTTTTCCGACATGTTATTCGTAAGGATTCCTATCACTTTAGTGCGTATTCAAATGACACTATACAGGTTGTACATATATATCTTAGACATAAGCCTAGTTCATTACCAGCATAGCTCTTAGTTACTGTCATCTCATCATTTCGTGCACCTCTTTTATCTTTTGAGTTTTTACCCCGTCTTTTTTTGGTTGAGGCATTCGTTGAAACTAGTTCTGTAACAAAACGTGTTGTTGATTGTTCATCCATTGGCTTGAAAAATGTTTGATGATTGCAATGCAGACTTAGTTAATGATTCATTTGAAACCAATAAGAAAAGGTTGATTGTTGATCTTCATATTGGTGTTTTCTCCTTCTCCGTGGCATAGTTGTGTATTTGTTTTGTGCATGTTTGGAGCAAATACACTTGCAGATTTCATCACATGAAACCATCAGAAAAGCTTATCTCGAGCGGATGAACACTGTTCTGCTAATTACTGTTACATATTGGCCTGGTGCGTTTCTGGTTTTTGTGGGTGAACCTGAGTCACCTGATCTATTCGGCTTAGCGGTATAACACGGTTATCTTTATGGATGAACTCTTTACAACTGTTCAAACCAGGTAATAGCTTAAATGTTTATTCTTTTTGCGGAGTTATGTTGGAGGAATTCGAACCCTGAAAAATTACTCGTAGCCATAAAAGTTAAGTTCTTTCTCGTCACTTGTCATACTAGGGTAAGAGAACATTTCCCATGATTACTCAAGTAAATTTGCATGCAGCAAGTGCCTTTGTCATCAGAGGCGTGTGTGGCGGGTGCTACGAAGATTGGTATTTCAGACATTCTTGTTGTTGACGGGCGGGCCTTAATCGATGCCACTGTCAAGAGTATCCCGAAGATTGCTTGTTGGTTTCATAACGTGGAGTTTAAACATGTTTTTCGTGAAGCGAATTTTGTTGATGATGCTCTTGCTAAGATTGGTAAGAGATCCTCAAATTCTCATGTTTGGATGTTCTCTCTTCGTTTTGATAATCAACATGGTTATGGGATAGTAAAGGTGGTAGTTGTGTTTGTAATTTCTCTTTTCTTATTAAAAATAAAAATATCATGCTTCAAAGTATGTATAGGATAATTAAAAATGAACTGCTAAAAAACTTCCTAGGGTAAGATTTTCCCATGATATGTCAAAAATCAAACATGAAACAAAACCCTAATTGAACTTCTAAATATAAGATGGAAGACTTTTTTTGTGTTTGGTTATGGGAGAATAACACACAAAGCTCACAAATATGAGCTCAACCCAAAAACCCCGACCTCACTCTTATGAGCTCTCTCTACATCTATGTGTTTGAAATTAAACCCCAAAGTTCTGAGCTCAACCCAAAACTCCCAACCTCACTCTTTTGAGCTCTCTCTCGACTTCCCCTTCATCGAAATCAAAGCTCAACCCAAAAATCCACAACTCAACGTTGTCTCTCGACATCCCTCGCTTTTAAATTAGAAAAATGACGCCATCAGCTGTGAGTTTTTACAATTTATGTGTGGGTATTTTTGTTATTTCAATTTTGTGCATGAGGAGTTGGAGTGTGGATATAGCCGGTTTGTCCTATTTTGGTCCCAAGAACAAGAAAATGCCATTTTTGTCAATTTCTCAAAATTTTAAGAGAGCTGCTAGACCCATCTTATTGTCTTATTTTTCCATCCACATTATAATCCCACACCTTAAAAAGTTAAAAAATTGAAATATTATTTCCCCATCCATTATTATTCCAAAAATAACCTTTGATTATTATATATATGTGTAAAATTATAAAATTGTCTACCCGCAAAGAAATACGAATAAGAACCACAGACGTATGCAAATTGAAGTGAAAAGGTTTGATGGCAAAGATCAGTGCTAATACTATTAATAATATAGTAGGCAAAATTAAATATAAATTCAAAGCCACAAAGGTATACAAATTGAAATGAAAAACCACCGAGCTATGCAAATTCAAATGAAAAAGTTCGAGAACGAAAACTTCAAATGTACGGATGCAGCAAATTCATATGACCCACACAAAAAATTATTCTTCTACCTTTTCAATGGAAACATAATCTTCTATCTGAAAAGATGAGTTAAGGTTTAAGGTAGACAAATCGTCTCTAAACAGAGCATGAGAGCTATCACGCCCAACCATTTCTTAAAAAAAAAAAAAAACGCAAAAGAGGGTAAGAAATGTCCTTATCAGTCAATTTACAAATGGACAAATTTGTAATTAAAAAAATTCATTAAAAGGTAGGTGGAAAGATACAACACTGAGGTGTAAATAACATCACTTTTTTTAATGTCTTGCAAGTTTGAGTCCTTTTCTTCCCTCTTTACCCTTATTATGATTCTAACAACTTCCAAAAAAAAAAAATCTAATTTAAAATAGGGAACTTTAACGAAAAACTCCCGGTACTGTTCACTTTAACGAAAAACCATATTTTTACACTAAAAAGTCAATCCTGGTATTATTCACTTTACCCTTTATTTTGTCCTTATCATTAAAACTCAAAGTTTTCAAGTCTTTTTCATTAGTTTTCCTTTTAAAATACCATCTTTACTTCCCCAACCCTTCATCTCCTACCAATTCTTCCCTCACAAGTCTCAGCTTCATCGCATTCCCATGTCCACCACCTCTTACACCTGCACCGACGCCCTCCCTGTCCTCCTCTAGGAAAACTACATTATGCTCAAAACTGCCTACCAATGATCCTCCTACATATTGTCACATTCTTAGCAGGGCCGTCTCTGAGATTTTGGGAGCTCTGTGCGAAATTAATAAAAGGGCCCCTATTTAAGATAGTTTTAACAAAAAGGTGGAACAATGTATTGACGCTAGAAATTAATCACTTAAATCAAAACAAAAGTTAACACTCATTGATTGCAAGTTTAAAAATGTCATTAACAATAAATAAAAAGAGCTAGAAACATAAAGTAAACAAGAAAAAAAAAACCTCAAAAACTCTAACTTTAAAGGTTCACTTGAATATATAACATTGTTATATAATAAAATTGAAAAACAAAACCATTTTAAGGTGTTATTATTGCCATTAAAAGTAAAGAAAACTAATGAAAATGGCTTGAAAAATTTGAGTTTTAACGATAAGAACAAAATAAAGGGTAAAGTGAATAGTATCAGGTTTGACTTTTTAGTGTAAAAATGTGGTTTTTCGTTAAAGTGAACAGTACCGCAGGCTTTTTGTTAAAACTTCCAAAGTAAGGAAAACTAATGAAAAGGGCTTGAAAAATTTGAGTTTGTATCTCATTGTACTCCAAATTTTTATATTTAGAAAGGAAAAATATTAAAAGTAATGTTATACATACCATGTTTTTATACCACATTTCTATACCACCTTAGTTGACATATGATGTGGACAACCATATCATTTGAAAAATTTGCAAAACCCAAGGAAAGGAAGGAGAAAGACTCCTCGTATACCACAATCATTATTTAATTAAGGGGCTTTTAGATCCAGGTCCAAAAACATAGAGTATTTTTAGGAGTTACTCCAGTTATTTAATTATATGTATGAATAACATTACTCAAATATTAAAGCTTATAAGAAGTGAACGATGAGATTTTAAAGTGCTAACAATTTTTTTTTTAAATATAGAATGTTATTACATATAACTATTAGGTGACAAAAATTTTGAGGGTTCTTTCAAATTCGAGAACATATGCGACTCAATCTTTAGCTCCCCCTCAGAGCAAGTCCAGCGGGGCCTTTAGCCCGATGGACTGTGGATTGCACAGGAGCAAATCGCTGGGGATATCAACTTCAGCCCATGCGGGCTTTAGCGTAGGAGGGGGCCCGATCGACAGGCCTGACACGAATCGATGACTTGAGAGCCCGAGGTGGGGGTGATGCAATGCGGACGTCAGGGCGACGTCATCCACGTTATTATATTTTGTGTCAAGCGCGTGCGTAACACGCAGGCGTGGGGGCGCATCCCCGACCGGTTTTGCAGGCGTTGGGGCCTGTGGCACAGATTCAGTAATGTTACCGTTGGAGGCCACGTGGCACCTTCATGTCCATTGGATTTCAATGGTTATTTTTTATGGACCGTTGGATTTCCAACGGTAAAAAAAAATTCAAACCTTCTTTAATTTCAGCCGTTGGATTTGAGATCAACGGTACATGTTATTCGCCTTTATAAATTAAAAAAGAAGAAGAAAAGAAAACACAGTAAAAAATTCTGAAATTTTACTGTTGTGCCACGTGGCACAATCTGGAGGGTTGGATTTCAAAATTTTTTTAATCCAACAGCATGTGAATAAATTTTTTAAACTAAATGTAAAAAATTAATAAAAAATTTGAAAAAAAAATTTGAAAAATTAAAAAAATAAAGATTTTACTTTTCTATAAATAACTTCTCATTATCTTCTACCTTACACCACAAATTCATATTTTCTCAAATACTTTCAACTACATTCCTATCTTTCTCTCAAAGTTTCAATCCAATTGTTTTCCAACAAAATGACTAATGATGCAGGTACGAATTGGACGCTTATTGAAGATGTTACGTTGTGTTCTAGCTGGGTTGAAGTTACTCATGATCTGATTACGGGTAATGAGATGCAGTTGTGAGAAATGTAATTACATAAACACACCAAATAAAATTACATAAACATACCAAATAATAAAAAACTCACTAAATGAACTTAAAAAACACACCAAATAAAATTAAATAAACACACCAAGTAAAAACAAACACACTAAATGAACTTAAGTATCTTGAGCTTGTTTCAATTCCCACTGGTGCTCTATCAAGTCAATTTGCCGGACATTGTGCATGTATGGGTCCTGAAGTGCAATATATCGTTGAATGAGCCTTTCATTATAATGTCCATCCCTTTCCAATGGCTCGTGTTGCATGGGTTCTTCGGTGTCGTCATGAGCATAGTATATTTGTGTTCTGGAATTGTTCATCTTGTCTGGCTCATATTCATCAACGGCATCATAATCGTACTCATCTTCCACAATCATGTTGTGAAGAATGATGCACGTCATCATGATGGATCGAAACGACTCTAAATCAAACATTCTGGCAGCACCTCTAACAATCGCCCAATGAGCCTGGAGGATACCAAAACAACGCTCCACATCCTTCGTACACCCTTCTTGACAGCTTGCAAAGTGTTTCTCCTTTGCACTTTGCGGACATGGCACTGTTTTGACAAACGATGACCATCTTGGGTAAATGCCGTTTGCTAGGTAGTATGGCCCGTGGTACTTATGTCTGTAGACCTAGTATGTGACTCTTGGTGCTTTTCCTCGCATCTCGGCCTTCTTCAATAGCCTTTGCAAGTGCATCTCAATAGGTCTCCGGAGGTACTCTGTGGTGTAGAGTGATTCAATTGCAGAGCAAAACCTCATCATGGACTCAAGAATGGTTGATTTCCCCATCCTCGCTATCTCATCCACTTGGTCTGCAAATGCTCCATATGCAAGCATCCGCAAGGCAACAATAATTTTTTGCTCAGGAAGGAGACCCATAACACCAAACGCATCCTTCTTTTGCACAAAGTAAGAATCATGGTTGCAAACAACAATCATGATTTTGTTGAACAAATGTCGTTCCATTCTAAAACGACGTCTAAAGTACGTATCAGGGAATGCACTGTTACGGACAAAATAATTGTCCCAGAGATCCGTACCTCGTCGTTGCCTACTTCTATCAAGGTTTGCGGAACGACTGGGCCTGCAGATTTGAGCCATAACTTGGATGACTCGACGAGAATGTGAGGCTCTTTGGCTTCTTGCTTCGTCATCTCTCCTTCTACGTTCCTCATCATTTTCCTCTTCCATCACATTTTCGCCCACCTGGAGATTGAACATTTCTTCCCCCTGCTTAAACAATTCTTTCTTTTGCTCATTGATTTCCCACAACATCCTTGAAGAAGACATTGTAAGAAGGAAGCAGAAACTATGAATAATGATAGAGATTTTGATTTTGGTGTGTGATTTCTTAGGATGGATGGTGAGTTATATGGAGGAAAAAGAAAGGATTAGGTTATAGATAATGCCACGTGGCATGCCGTCATTCGTTAAAAATCTGATCGAAATCTAACCTCAAAGATTGTAAACAGATTGTGACACGTGGTGTAACGTGATTAGTTAAAAATCTTATTAGAAATCTATCCTCAACGATTCTGAAAAGGTGACGACATGTGGCACGAAAGCATTGAATAAATATCTTATCGAAATCTATCACCAAAAATTGTCTTCTCGGATAATGACACGTGGCGCAACGAGAACGATTAAAAATCTTATCCAAAATTACAAATAAAATTATTTTGTATTATTTTATAAAATAAAAAAATACTAATATTTTATTGCCTATTACCATGGCTATTCAGTGTAGGGGTGGAGATGCAATGCAAAATGCAGTTACTGTTCATTAAAGGCAATTACTGTTCATTGGAGGATATTCAATAGTGACTTGCCCTAGGGGGCCTTTGTAACGCTGGAGTTGCTCTGAATGCCCCTCTCTTCGGTGGCGCTGTCATTGCTGATATTTCTCTTGATCGCGTTCAAGGCGACGATGTTTTGGGTTGGAACCTGGTTCGTCACGTTACTTTGGAGGTGATCCCACTGGTGACCTTGGCCCACTTCCTCAACTTGAGCATATTCTTAATTCATTCGGCTTACTAATTATGGGTACGATGGGGTTTTGCCCGCAAGTAGGGATGGGCAACGGTTATGACGGTCGGGTAACCGTGGTTATTTACCCATAACCGTTTATGCTCATACCCGCATAACCGTTTACCCGTTTATGCTCATAAGGATTCTAATAAGTGATACACTAGCGGTTACTGCCAAGGAATCTAGACTATTTATGGTTTCCTAACTCAATAGGTTGAAATAAATGACTAGTTAATAGCAAGGAAGAAAATATCGGTAATATCGGAAATATCGGTAGTCCGAAAACACGGAAATATCGATGGAAATATCGGGATAATATCGATATCGATAAAAATTACATGGAAACCACGGAAATTGTAAGAAAAACTTGGAAATTTTTATTGAAACTTTGCAGGATGTTTATTTAGTCAATTATCTATTAGTTTATCACAAAAAATTGGAAGGAAATGCATTGCATGATGGATTTAACATTATCAAGTTGATTATATAGCGAGCTGGCAAACATTGTGAGTGTAGAAAATATGTAGTAATTAATGAAAGAAGTTTAAACACACCATAATCATTTATATATAATGAATTAGTACAATATTTTACACTTTATACATTGTACCATTCCTAAAAGCTGTAAAAGTTGAATTATTTACCATGCTTTTCTTTTCTCACACCATCACACACCACCTACACACACACACGCCACCTACACACACACACACGCACACACAGGGATCACACACGCACACCACACACGCACAACAACACACGCACACACGACTCGTCTCTTCTCCCTCTCCCTTCTCCCACAAACACACACACAGATCTCACAGATCTCTCGAAATCTCGATCCTTCTCTCTTCTCCCTTCTCCCATACACACGCACAGAGACCTTTCTCGATCCTTCTTCCACATGGCATTCTCCTCCTCCCCCGCCTTCCTCCTCGTCCGCGTATTCCGCCTCGTCGGCGAACCCAGGAACTCTCTGGCGAGTTCTTTGATCCTTCTCCGCCTTCCTCACCGATCCCACCGATAACAACCCCACCTCTATCGTTGACTCCAGCGACGACCACCACGACCCCCAATCGCCCCCAAACCCCAACCTCAACCTCCACAACAACCACCCATTCTCCTCCTCCCCTTAGAGTCTGCCCCGCCGGCGCTGCGCTCGCTTCTGTCTCTGTTCCACGTCTGCTTCAACCAAGACCACGCCTGCTTCGCCGTGGGGACAGACCACGGGTTCTGGATCTACAACTGCGATCCGTTCTGCGAGCTCTTTCGCCGCGACTTCGACAACGGCGGGGGAATCGGCGTCGCTGAGGCGCAGATCTTGGGTTTGAGCATGGATTGCAGAGAGATCTGGGCAGCTGGGGGAACGACGCAGCCTCGGCTGCCTTTCCGACGACGGATCCACGATGACTTTTTCGATAATATCGAGTATATCGCGATATTATCGATAATATCGTGATATTTTGACGATAATGAGACGGATATGTGGGAAAATATCGGAGCCTCTGAAAAACGATAATATCGGCGAAATATCGCCGATATTATCGATATTTAATACACTGGTTAATAGTGAAACTAGTAGGTAATTCTCCCGTGATGCACAACTATCGCTATAGTAGCCCTGCTTCAGGGCCATCACCTTATCTGAAATCTACATCTTTCCTTGGCAGGGAAGTTCTTCGCTTTAAGTCTAAAATTGTTCTCCAAAGTGACCTTCTAAAATGTCAGACAAGTAGACAAAACTGCCTAAAACTTAGGAAAAACTAACATATTTTTTGTATTCGACGAGGTGGCAAAATTCGAAAATTAGGTTCAAGAATTAAGAATGCCTACATCACACGTGTGATGAACGCAATACTGCCCAACTTATGCTCTGATACCAAATTGACACACCCCGACCTGGAATGTTCACTAGGACTCCGAATCGAGCTGTGCTGCCTAGAAGGTGACGAAGCCATAAAGTATAGTGATGTGGAAAATGTGAACAAATTTAAATCTAAAAGTGCCTAAGGACAATAGTGCACAGTGAGCGGGTGTGAACCCATTTCACACGCGACGTCAGAGCATAAATAAGGTACAATAGTGTGGGTAAGAATCATACCCTGAGAGGTAGCCACCTATACTGAGATTCGCCAAGAATCCTCGTCGATACGAACTTTCATCAGCTAAACCTGTATGGGCGAAAAGAAACAGAAAATGTGAGTGGGCAAAAACAAAGCTTTTTGAAACCATTTCTCTTTCCAAAAATAATGACCCCTCACCGTAAAACCTGTATAATTTCCAAGAAAATAATAATACATACGTATAAAGAAATTAGGCTCGAAAGTAATGAAAACCAAAGTATGTGCCATGTCAAGTATCTTGATGATAAATATGTAAGCCAGGTGATGTAAATTAATATAAAATGATATATCAGCCGGAGTCACCTAACATGACCTATACACGACAGAAATTCATCAATCGGACTTCACAAATGGAACCAGGTTATTGAAATTTAGCCTAGTAAGGTCAGGGGACGTCTCGCCCATGCGCCGCCGCATGTGGCGGTTGGCCACCCCAACTTGCCGGAAAATCCAACTATTTCCAAAAATTACCAAAATTTATAAGAATGAAGATCTCAATGAGTAGAGTAAGTTTTATACCTGTGGCCAAGTCCAATTTGGCCGGGAAAAGCCTCAAATCGCCATGAACCCATCGGAACCCTAAAAATGGGTGTCCCTTGATTCGTCCATAATTCGAACCCTAACACCCCCAAACTTGTTTGGGCCTTGTTCCTGAGGTTGAGAGAAGTTGTATTGGGGTGGTGGTGGTGATGAAACTTGCCGGAACGGCGGATCGTCGCCAAGAACCCGCCGGTGTCACTGTCGCCAACTGGCACTAATTTGCCCCAATTTCAGTCGAATCTTGGGTGAAAAATGAAGGAGAAGAAGTATGGTGGTGATTGCAGGTGAAGGTGGGGTGAAAATCGCCTGAAAAACGGCTGAGAACCGCAGGAATTTCACAGGTTCGAAATCGGGTGTTGTGGGTGCACGGGTCAAGGGTTGATTCCGTGCTTCTCGTTTCTCTCCCTTCCCCTCCTTTCTTCTCTTTCTCTCATTTCCCTCATTTCTCTACTTTCTCTCCTTACTTCCTTCATCTCCTCCGTCGATCTCACTTCCCTTTTCATCTCAGGCACACATGTGGCACTCCAGATTTTCTGGAGCCTTCCAAATTAATGGAAAAATATCTATTTTGCTCTCGACTTCGATCATTAATAACTTCTTCATTATAACTCCAAATTACATTCCGTTTGTGAGGATACGCCAAGAAAATAAATCTTACATGACACGACAAGGCAGTTAAACAAAGTCAACACATTTGCCTCGAAGGGCAATTTCGTACATTCACTTATTAAAATTATAAAAACCGTAAAATTGGGAACGGGTCGTTACAATCTACCCCTTTAAGAAAAATTTCGTCCCCGAAATTTAAAATAACTTGTTAAATGTAAAATCCTCAAAAATAAGGAGAAAATATGTATATAAATACATATACAAGGAGAAATCAAGTTATTGCGGCTGCATAAAAGAGAATGTCATTCCGTCGCGATCGGATTACAATTATTCCTCTTTCATGCCTCCAAGCTCATATTTTCCTTCTCCTTTAGCACAATACTAAAATCTAATACTTTTATAAAAACATAGGATCAAAATTAGACGTATAAAAACATAATGTCCAAATACATATACGTAACGCTATAGAAATAGTTGTATTGAAATCAAAACTGAGCATAGAAAAGTTTTACTTGTGCACTTGTAGTGTATTGTACTCCTAAGGTATAAATATAGTATCTTTGAATCGAGCCCAAATAATAAATAACTAATTAAATAAGTAAATACAAATGTTAACGTAAAATGACCCATTAGTTTACTTGCTTAAAGAACCCAACGGATAAGTTGTTGATATTACGGTCTGTAGCCTGCAATATCGACAACTCACTGTTGTCTCGGTAAGCAAGTAACAATTCCCGAGGGTGCAATATTACCATCATGCCCCTCATTGGAAATACACATACATCGTTAATATCCTAAAATTTTCTATATCACAATCTCGATTATTCAAATACCTGTTCGCTATACTCTTTTGTAAATCACATACTGCACAGAAAATATTTATACCATAACTTAATTGATGCCATGCTCAAAACCAAGAATGTAACCGCAATTACACATAACTCTAACAAAAGTAAGTGTCTATCAATCATGTACTGAGCGTAAAATCTCTGTATAGCGGCTCCAATGGTACCATAGCCAACCAAAATTGTAACCGTAGTTACAAGCAACTAAAATAAAGATCATGATATGTTGCAACCAAACTAATTATGGGACGAACAAAATGCAACACGTCCACTAAGATCTGAGTAACTCGTTTTAGTCTAATCGTTAGTCTAGGGGTGGAAATGTGATACTAAACAAAATCTAGCACTCATAACCTTTAAAAAGATTTCCCAAGACTTGGAAGTGAAAAGTGTAATACGGTGAAATATAAATACACCAAGATGATAATCTGGTCTGGTTCCTGTTTGCCAGAACTAGCTTAGAAGTCCAGAAACAGCTCTCTCATAATGCCATCATCATCTGGAAGCAAACAGAGAAGAAATTGTGGTTGTCTAGGAAGTTTGAACTGTATATCCTCAATATCCTCTCAACTCTAACCAAAAGCGGGGCGCGCCTAAAATGAGGATTCTCTTTAAACACATCAAATGGAGCCTCAATTTTAATTCATTTTCTATCTCCACATTTGATCATATCATAGACGAGGACTTTTAGATCACAGCATGCGGAGAATTTAACAACAGTCCACTTCTATCTTAGTTGGTTTCACAAGTGTCTTGTTGTTAAAATCCCAACGCTCATTTCGAGGAAGGAAATCATCGCCATTACCCATTTTAAGCTTTAGGACTGGAAGAACACGGCTTTCCACTTAAGTAGAGCTACCAAGAATTGAAACACCACATAAGGGTAGCATTGGTTCAGTATCATAGTCATTGATTTTCACATTATAAGGGTAGCATTGGTTCAGTATCATAGTCATTGATTTTCACATTCTCTACATGTATAAAATACCTCGTATCGATAGTGTATAATAATATTTCCTAACTCAATTCATATATAGGAAGTGATTATGACCATTCGAACGCTTTCTTGAAGGGTCAAAGGTAACGCCATATTGATACTCGTAAATTCCCAACTGAAATGGAATAGGACAAGTTGAAAGTGTTCAAGGGTAGATATATCTTTTCACACAACCGAGCTAATACACGATAATGCACTCGTAGATGTTGATTTAGTCCTTCTAATGCTGCTGTCAGAAACTTAACTCATTCCAAAAGTAAGTGTACCTAAGAAGTTCTAAGGTTAATAAAGATTTGGACATATTCCTCCACAGAGAAGTACCATTCTATTTTCCAATGAAAATGATATATGTTGACTCTAGGTCATGAGCAAGGTGGTTTATTTCATACGGTTCTAACGGTAGGGAGATATGAGCGATTACTCCATCATGCTACCTCTACACAGCTGAAACACCCAAAGAACACGTCATCATGGATTTCAGAATGATCAACGTCATCGAAAGAAGTAGAACATAAATGAGGTGAGACAACACTTTGGTTGTCAAAAACTTGATTCATATCTAACATCATAACTAAATTAACTTTCCTCGGTTGTGAGTGAGGAAAAACACTATAGCCGAAATTCTCTATCCAATTGTCGATAAGATCGACAAGACTAAAGATATCTCGAAATTCACAGTACTTTGTGAGAATTCCCACTTCTTCCACTACAATCTTTTGGAAAAAAGAAAGGAATCTTATCCACTGAGATCAAGTCTCCCAAGAAGAGTATCAATTTAATCAAAGTTTACAGTCGAGGAATCTAGTATAACGATGACTAACAGAGCTCAGAGAATTTGGTCTCATTACCGAGGTAGATAAGAAGGTAGTTGATAGGACCAATATAAATTCGTCAGACCATGGAAGCAAACTCTACAAAGGTTGGTCAGTTAGACCATTAGTTCGAAGTAGGATTTAAATGGTTTTTAATCGTCACCCGACCAAGTTGCTAAAGTCTAGGTACAAACCTAGGGTTCAGTCTTTCTCCTTCGCGAATAGGTTTAAAATTCCCTAGATAAAATGTTTGGTTGGGTAGTTCCCTAATCGGTAAGCTTTAGTGACTAAGTTATCTCAATGAAGTAGGACTTACTTGAAAAGTCACAAAGAAAACTGGTATAAGAGTTGTTCGATAAGAAATAAGAAGAATAAATGTGGTATTAACAAGGTGAATCACTGGTGTATTCCACTTCTCGCATTCGGTGGCATCTCAATTAGAATTTTGAAAAATGATGCGAAAGGTATACCTCCTTGAACCGTGCTAAACTACTAACCAACTCCACGACACGAACAAAAAGGTCTTCACAGTTTCTCAACACTCTAAACATTCTAACAGTGACATGTCATTTGGTATTTTGGTCCTACTGTCTACCAGTGAAAGTGGTCGAGAAGTGGCTAGTCAAAGAGGTTTTGATTACCTAAATAGGTAATATGGTTAACATAACCGTGAGTTTAATGTCTTAAGACAAAGCTTCTTCCTAAATTTCCACGATTTAGCTTCTTCGGTTCAAATAGTCACTGTTAATCAACCTATCAGTTGCGCCGCTAATTAACGCATATACGATATTTTGATATTGTTCACTACCCTGAAACTATAAACCGGTGTTCTGGCACAAAGGTATCACTCCCATATACTAGCATATGTTCGGTATCAGAAATCATACCACCAGAATACTGGTTGACACTTCCTGGGTATCAGACATTATTTTTAATTAATAGCGCCACCATAGGCTGATTATAGGCTAGAGCCCACTCAGATAATTGGTTTTGGACGATTGGTAAAGAATTGGTCCGGTAAGGTGGTTTCATTAATTCTAAAGAAAATACTTACAACTTCAGGGATTTCTACTAACTATAGGTATAACAACTCGTATATCGGTGCCTATGCTTGTCGAAATGACGAGTACATCACCAAAAGAAAACTCAAGAACTAGCGTTGGCTGGAATGTCCTAAAGCCGATAAAGAATTTTCTAATAATCTACTTTAGGACAGACTTAGACGGAAGTCGATCTTCCCCCTGAAGATCCGGAATAATCACTAGTGCGTTTGGAAAGATTAGTGCTATCAGGGACCAAAAGTGATTGTCCCCCCTGATGTTCTTACGTCAAGTGCTACCCTTTTAGCACCCTACTGACACTCAAGACAATTCTAAAAATTTCGACGAAAACTAGAACTTCGTAGGGGTTCTAATAGGTTATCCACTCGTATTCTACCTCCCCCATTTCTTTACTCTACAACGCCTAACCCCCCGCGCCGCACCCTCTCCCTTCCTCGTCCCCCTGCACCCTCTCCCTCCCTTCTCTATTCTGCAACCCACACACTTTCCCTTCCTTCTCTATTCTATCCTCTTCTGCAATCCGTCCGCCAAGTCTCCCTCCCACCGTCGTGACCTCGGTTCCCCCTTCTTCTCAGGTAATTGTTAAATGGGTTCTCTTTTCTTTCCCTAATTCTAGAAGTGGTTCTATTTGTTCCTGATCAAATATTTGAAATTCTCAACTGGGTTTGGTTTTTTATCTCCGATCTCTTTTTCTTTTTGGTTTTTTTTTCCTTCTTCTTCTTCTTCTTCTTTTTCTGGGTTGGGGGAAGTTTTGGGTTGGGAGGGGGGGAAGGACGAACTGGGTTTGGTTTTTTTTTTTTCCTTCTTCTTCTTCTTTTGGGTTGGGGATGGAACTGGTTTTGGGTTGGGGCGGGAGGGGAATGACGAACTAGTTTTATTTTTTTTATTTTTTTAATTTCCTTCTTCTTCTTTTTCTGGGTTGGGGGAAGTTTTGGGTTGTGTTTGGGGGGGGGGGTAAAGGACGAATTGGGTTTGGTTTGGATTGGTTTTTTTTTTTTTTTTTTTTTTTCCTTCTCCTTTTTCTTCTTCTTTTGGGTTGGGGATGGAACTGGTTTTGGGTTGGGGAGGGTGGGGGGAAGGACGAACTGGGTTTGTGTTTTTTTTTTTTTTTTTTTTTTCTTCCTTCCTCTTCTTCTTCTTCTTCTTCTTCTTCTTCTTCTTCTTCTTCTTCTTCTGGGTTGGGTGCGAGACTGGGTTTTTTTTTTCCTTCTTCTTCTTCTTCTTCTTCTCGGTTCTTCTTCTTTTGGGTTGGGGGCGGGGCTTCTTCTTCTGGGTTGGGGGTAGGGGGAGAAGGGAAGGGGTTTTTTCTTTTAACTTTTATTTAATTAATTTTTTTAATATTTTTAATGACACGTGGCGCCCAGTTATTGTCTAAATGGGCGCCACATCATCAGTTAACTAGAGAGTTAACGATTTGACTAACGGATGTACGAGACAGTCCCAAAATTTACACTTTAGGTATGACTTTGGGATGAAAAAAACTTGATGTACTAAATGTTGAAAACCACGAAACATGAGGGTAGTAAACAGAGATTAACCCATAAATATAATATAAGAGCAAATTAAGATAAACTCATATAAATATACACATAATCCATAGCATTATTCATAAAGCATTTTAATACATATGGAATTGTCATCAATGAGTTCTCATAGTTTTGAAAAAGAATTTATGATCACATTATTACAAAATATTAACTAACTTTCTAACTATATATAACCCAACAAGTGGCATTTTACCACATTGTTGGAAAAGTGTTGAGCCCTTACATGACGGTATGGATTCTAACCTCGTTGATGACTAATCTAACAAAATCTATTGTTTGACAAAGCAAAAAAAAAAAAAAAAAAAAAAAAAAACTATATATAGCCAAGTGTCATTCATCCATATTTACTCTTGGGAAAGTTGCAAATTCCACACAGAAATCCAAATGGGTATTTGTTTGTGGACTTTGCTGTAGGCAAGGAACAAAATGCCGATATTATCGGTTTTTCACGGTACCGATATTTTAATAGGTATCCAACGGGTTTTCGTCAAAATATCGCGATATTATCGATAATATCGCGATATTTCCGAAACTATCACGATATTTTGGAACTGTGCTACTCGGAGAAGAACGCCGGAGCTTCTACAGCTCCAGCCGACTGTAAAAGAGCACCCTAGACACCGATCTAGGTATCAAAATGAAATAGACGACGAGATGAATGTTTTTATAAATTCCGTTTGCCATGAAACGGTCGGAGGTGTTCGGAAAGTTCGTTGACACCCACGGCCTCGCCGGAGTGTTGGAAATATGCCCTGAAAGCCAATCTTTGGAAGAAACCTTTCAGGACAAATGAATGGATGTATAGATGATTCTTATACGTCAAATGGCAAAGACACGAATTAAGACTATCTCAATAAACGATATATGTCTTAAATAGTGTATCCATGGACAATGGATTGATTGAAGAAGTAATCTAATGATGTTAGACTACAGAGACCTTCTTCAGATAACCAAATGTCCAAAAGGTTCCTGGTCATTGGATTGTCGGAGGGAAACTGACAATGCTTAGATCGGTACATACTGTGTCTGCTTCAAATGGAAGGATGGAAAGTCTCATCCCATTCGTGTTGTGACACTAAGGCAAGTATGTAGGTGCTCATTAGGGGAATGAGTTCACTGAACACAATCGAACGAGAGTACTTGCATGGAGGTCTACTCACATGTCAAGCAAGTAACTCTAATGGTTGGAATAATGTAAGTAGTCCTTAGACCTGAGGCATCGTCGTTGTCTTGTGGTTAAGTACTTGATCTTTGATTATGTCAAACGTCACTCTTTCAGAATGTCAACGGCATAGTCGGGGTTAAGCCACTTAGTCATGAAGGCAAGTGTATGCGCAACAAGGAATCTCTAATCCTCGATAAGAGAGGAAGAATACTCTAAGATATGATTCGGGAATCTTCGGCCGAAGTATCGAGCGTATTAAAAGGAATGCGTTCCTATACGACTCAAAAGAATCATATAAGAAGGAATAATCACATTAGGGGTTTGACATAATATATCCATACCCTAGTAATATGATTGAGAGTATTGTATTAGAGAAGGATCGAATTACATTGTAATTCCAATGGAATAGGTTCTCCGAATAAACTTCTACATTAGCTTGGGTAGCTATGACATATGGTTAGATGTCACTCATAGCTTGTGAGTTCTTCTAGATAATTAAATGTAGTTATCAAAGAAGAAAGGTGAATTAAAATGAAGTTTTAATTCACTAAGTGATTGAATTAAATGTAATCAATTGGATTGATGCCAATCACCTCACTGCCTTGCTAATTAGAACCTAAAATGATTGTTCACCAATACACTATTGTAGTGAGTAATTAATGGATGATGGAAACAATTAATTGGATTAATTAAGTGTTGGGATTAATTTAGAAAGTCTAAAGAAATCATAAAAGCGATAAAGATCGTTTTGGGCTTAAAGAAACGTTCGGGTTTAATTGGGCCCATTGGGCCTAAACCCATTGGGCTTTTATTCAAGCATTGGATGACTTGAAATAAATAAAAGCCCAAAGCCCAAATGACACTAAGGAGGCCGGCCACTTAAAGGATTTGGGAGAGATTGGAAGTCAATTGTTGACTAGGTTTCTTTATGCAATAAAAGAAACTTTATAGTGAAATGTTCATTAAGTGTTTTGTGAGTTTAGAAACACAAAATTTAAGAAACCATCTCTCTCTCTCTCAACCAAAAAGGCCGGCCACCTTAAGGATGAATTAGCTAACAATCTTTCACCCTTTTGGTTATTCCTTCATCCTTCTCATTATACTAGTGTGTGAGGATCTTTAGAGGTCTTCTACTTTGGAGACTTAAGGAGAACCTTGGAGCACTCATTCTATCAAAGTGGAGGAGGCAAGGAGGGAAGCTAGGCTCAAGGAATTCAAGGAACAAAGGGCTTGGAGGTGGTCCATCCTTGGTCTAAAATCAAGAACAAGAGGTATAGATCTATTCCTTGACTTTGTTCTTAAGTAAAAATGTTTTGATGCATTATATTTAAACCTATGAACCTTGAAGGGGATTTGCATGACTATAACTTTGATAACATGTTATAAATGCTTCCGTTGCTTATGCATATAAAACTTGAATTGTATATGCATGCTAGTCATCTTGAAATCCCATATCTTGAAAACTCATAATTTTCCCTTCACGGAGATGGGTGTGCCTATTCCCGAGCCGATTTCGTCCCAAAAACCTTGCAAAAACACGATTTTGAACTTAAATTTGACATATAAGCTTTAATCTAGAACAGAAAGAGGCAAACCCGAAGCTTACCTAACCGGAGAAATTCAAGAACCCTGCCGGAGTTCCTGGGTTCGCCGAGTTGCAGAGACGAGAAGGAGAGGGAGAAAGACGAGGTTGCTGATGATGATGGGTGTCTTCCTGAAGCAGGTGCGATGGTGTGCGTGTGTGTATGTGGGTCTCGGACCCTCGGTGCAGGGAGAAAGGAGAGAGACGGCGCCGACGAGGGAGGAGCAGAAGGCGATGTGGGAGAAGGATCGACAGACCTTGGGTCTCTGTGCATGTGTGTGGGAGAAGGATCGAGAGACCTTGGGTCTCTGTGCATGTGTGTGGGAGATGTGTGTGTGTGTGTGGGAGAATGGAGAAGGGGGAGAAGGGAGATCAGAGAAGAGAGAATGATCGAGAGAGAGAGACTGTGTGCGTGTGTTGTGTGCGTGTGTGGTGGCGTGTCGGTGTGTGTGTGTGGTTGGGTCATCTGACTCACACTCACCTGACAACTTTTACAATCACTTTTTACAATTTCAGACCATGGACAAAAATAATAGTGCTTTCATAATGAAACCGTGTGGCACTGTGAGTCTGTGATATTCTTTCACATTCAAAACCGTGTGCCACTGTGAGTCTGTGATATTCTTTCACATTCTCAGAGGTGGAGTATCAGAGCCATTCAGAGTATTTTCGTTTCTTCTTCTTCCCTTACCCCTTTTAAAGCCATTCCAGAGCTTGAACACAAAGGTTTCATATTTAAAGTAAGTTTACAAACTTATATTTATATTATTGTAATTTATACAACAACAAAAAAATTTGTGTGGACTCGTATGTTAATTTTTTTAAGTAATTAATACTTGCATGTTAATTTTTGTAAGTAATTAAGTAATGTTAACAATTACATGTTAATTTTTTTAAGTAATTAAGTAGTGTTGTATAATTATTCCCTAGGATAATTTTAATATGTTTAATGTTATTTATTATTTTATTAATATTAGGTTTGATTATCAAATTGGATTATTATTCATTAATATTAGGTTTTTTTTTATTATCAAATTGGATTATTATTCATTAAATTGGATATTTATCAAATTGGATTATTCATTAAATTGGATTATTATTAAATTGGATTATTATCAAATTGGAAAAAAGTTGGATTAAATTGGATTATTCATTAAATTGGATTATTATTAAATTGGATTATTATCAAATTGGATTATTATTCATCACTATGTTTTATATTAGGATTATTTTTTTATCAAATTGGATTATTATTCATTAATATTAGGTTTTATTATTCCATATTATTTTTATAATTACTTAAATTTTTACAATCATTTTCTTTACTTCGTATTTAATTCTTCTGCAGAATAACTTTATTATTTAGGTTCTCTTATATAACTGTCATCACTACTATATTTTTTGGCCAAAAAATAATTGTCTAATTTTCATGAAAAATAAATATAGGTACGTTTAAGATGTCCAGTGGAGTTACTAAACGTGATCCAGCTTGGGAACATGGAGACCCAATAGACGGAAACAAACATGGCACAATTTGCAAATATTGTGGTCGGGTAATGAAGAGTGGCGGAGTGACACGACTTAAGTACCATCTTAGTGGATTAGATCCAGCAAAAAAATGTCCAACGATGTGATAATGTCCCCCCCCAGAAGTGAAGGCATTCATCAGCACATTATTAAAAAATAAAAAACAGCAGAAGGAAAAGATAACACATGGAATGGAAAATATTCGAGCTGGGCTACGAGGAGAAGTCTATGGCCAAGCGGTTGACAGTGATGATGATGACGATGAGGACGAATGTGATAATGACATGGGACCTGAAGAACGATGCAGTTTGAAACAAGCATTACGTGCCTCCAAACAGTCAGCATGGGAAAGAGAACACCTTCATAAAATTCCTAATAGAGCATAAGGTTCCGGGACAAGTGGTGGTGCACAAATGAGACGGGGAGGCAGTCTTAGAGAATCACAACCAACACCACCAATAGCCCCAAGTTTATATAAGTCATCCAAAGCACGTCAAAAGAGTGTTTGGAGTTATTTCACTGGAGGTAATGTGAAGGAGGGAATGGGGCGTCTAATTAGCAAGTTCTTTATCTATGAAAATATCCCTGCTGAGAAAGCATCCTCACATCATTTCAAAAATATGGTAGTGGGATGTCAACAGGCCGGTGTTGGAGTACAACCTCCCACTCCCTATGAGATAAGAAACAAATATTTGGATATGGAGTATAAAGACATTGGCGAGTATGTTAACAAGTTGAGGTCAAAGTGGGAAACTAATGATTGCACAATCATGTGTGACGGATAGACTGGCCCGACCAGATTTTCTATCATAAACTTCATGGTATACTCCAAGGGAAAGACAATTTTTTTGAAGTATGTTGATGCTTCAGACCATATAAAGAACTACAAGTATATTTACAAATTATTGAGGGATGTAATCATGGAGGTGGGAGAGCATAATGTTGTCCAAGTCGTGACCGACAACAGTTCTGCATTTGTCAAAGCTGGAAAAAAGTTAATGAAGCATCATAATGTGTTTTGGACATCATGTGCAGCACATTGTATTGATCTCATGTTTGAGGCAATGGGGAAGAGAGAGAATGTTGCTACTGTGGTAAAAAGAGCTAGAACGATCACAAATTATATTTACAATCACGGTTGGTTGTTGGCAAAGATGCGTGAATTTTGCAAAGGAGACATTATTCGTCCAGCTACCACTCGATTCGCCACCAACTATATTGCATTAGACAGCCTACTTAAGAAGAAAGCAGGGTTGAAACAACTATTCACTAACTAGTGACGATTGGGCCAACCATAATTTGAGCCGCTCAAATGCAGGTCGTATGGTGGAAAGTATAGTGCTCGATCATGCTTTTTGGACACAATCAGAACATGTGTGCCAAGTGTTTGAACCTCTTTACAAAGTTTTACGGATCGTTGACACATAAGTGTATCCTACTATGGGGGCAATATATGAGTTGATGCGTGTAGTGAATGATGAATTGGAAAGAAAACATGGTGCAAGGTGGGTCATAAAGATAATTGAAGACCGATGGTATAAAACATTATACCACGATTTTCATGCAGCAAGTATAAATTATGTCATAATTTGCAATTCATTTCTTTAGTTGCATAAGTATTATTTCTCTTATTAGAGTATGTGTTTCTTTGAACAACATATTATTTGAATCTTCGATACCAATACAGACCCGGTGTTGGAGATTATGGTACCCTTATACGTGCTGTACATAATGTATACTCTAAATTAGACCCTGCATCACCAGCAGTTGGCCAATTTGGAAATGAGGTACACAATTACTTAAATTATAATAATTACTTTGTTGGATTAAACTAACACGATTTATTGAATTCAACTAACATGGTTTAAAGATGCAAGAAGAACTTTTGGAGAACCAACATCAGTTGCTACTCGAACAAAAATGTCTCCTAGTGAGTGTAAACATATTTCACTATAAGTTTATAATAGAATTTGTTGGAGTTATTAGGCTTATCAACATTGTTTTTCATTGTAGCTGAATGGTGGATCATGTATGGGACCGATGCACCAACTGTGAGAAAGTTAGCAATCAAAATATTATCACAAACAGCTTCATCATCTACTTGTGAAAGAAATTGGAGCACATTTGCACTCATACACACAAAGCAAAGAAATAGGTTGGCTCATAGTCGGTTGGAAAAATTAGTTTATTGCTACTACAACATGAAGCTTCAAATTTGAGATAAGGAAGCATAAATAGATCATGTCGACCGTGGTGACCCACTAGATGTGTTTGATATTGTTGCTGAAGA
Source organism: Malus fusca (assembly GCA_035220775.1). NCBI lineage: Eukaryota > Viridiplantae > Streptophyta > Magnoliopsida > Rosales > Rosaceae > Malus > Malus fusca. Next base: position 18,063,462 of record CM069063.1, read on the forward strand.
TGATGATACAGAGGGTAACCAACTTTATCAATGGATTAGACTTCTTCATTTAGATGATGATGAAGGCAACCCAGCTCCCAGAGTTGCTGAAGAAGCACGTAATGAAGGGATAAATGTAGAAAGAGTATTAGCGGAGGAGGTGGGATCTAGCAGCGCTGACTCTTTGGAAGAACTTTTGCGCCCAAGACCAAGAAACACTGGAATTCCACCTTCTTCCAATCCTACACAACCACAACATCGTGCTGATACTAATGATAGCTCTAGTACAAGATCAGGAGGAGACTCACCTACCACTGGAGGTGGGAATGATGAAGGATATAGTGGAGCTGGAGGTAGTGGTGGTGGATATGGAAACTATGTTGGACCACCTCCCGGATTTATGAGCCTCTTCACTGGTGAGGTAAACTTCACGCATGCAACACAGGATGAGGACCATGGCAGTAGGCGGGCAGGACCAGGAATTGGTGTCATAGGGAAGGACTATACTCGTAGAGAAAGAGGCAAAGGGATTTTGTCAAGTCAAGAAGATGACTCGTTATCTATAACTTCGGACTCTGTTGGAGTGGGAAGTAGTAACTATGGTTATACTCATAACCAACCATTTCCCTACCCTTCATATCCCATTCCTGTTGGGATGGAATCGAGCGACTCATGGAAACAATCCGAGACTCAATCTTCAAATGATTTTGCTTATGGACAAGGTCAACCAATATCGGATCCATAAGGGTGGCATGTTAACAATTACATGCAAAACTATTTTGGGGATTTATCATTTGATAACTACTCTTCACAATACACTCACTCTACACATAGAGATGATGAAGATAGTGAAAAATTTGAACCTCATGGGAACTCTATGTGGTACTAAGTCACTCATGTATCTTACCATGCAATGTATAAAGTGTAAAATATTGTACTAATTCATTATATATAAATGATTATGGTGTGTTTAAACTTCTTTAATTAATTACTACATATTTTCTACACTCACAATGTTTGCCAGCTCGCTATATAATCAACTTGATAATGTTAAATCCATCATGCAATGCATTTCCTTCCAATTTTTTTTGATAAACTAATAGATAATTGACTAAATAAACATCCTGCAAAGTTTCAATAAAAATTTCCAAGTTTTTCTTACAATTTCCGTGGTTTCCATATTATTTTTATCGATATCGATATTATCCCGATATTTCCATCGATATTTCCGTGTTTTCGGACTACCGATATTTCCGATATCATCGATATTTAATACCTTGGTTGTAGGCAATGATAAGATATCCTTGCAAGAGAGGCGATAATGGAATCGGAAGAGTTTGAAATTTCAAACTTATTTTGTTGTTTGACTTTTAGGTTGGTAGTTTTTTTTTTTTTTTTTTTTTTTTTTTTTTTTTTTTTTTTTAAGGTTTGGTAGTAGTTTTATGAAAAATTCAAGTTTTATTAACAATATAAAACAAATAAATAATAAAGTCGTTCGGTTCTCATAGTGTATGATTCATAAAGCATTTCAATACATATATGGATTTGTCCTCAATGACTTCTCATAGTTAAAAAAAAATATTATGATCACATATTACAAATATTAACTACCTTTCTCACTATACATAACAAATATTCCATGTTGAGTTCATATTAATAGAATGAAATTTTATCTTTATTCAAAACAAATATTTTGTTTCTTCAGTTTCTTTGAATTCAAACAAAATTGAACTGTTGAATAAAAAAACTAGGGATGTAAAATAGCTTACGTGGCTCAGGGTTATAAGGATGTGTTTGCTGCACTGGACTACACTAACATTTAGTCCAATCTAAGCTAGTAAAAGCTAAGGAGGGCAAACAAACGCACCTTAAGAGCCTAAATACTAGGAACCAGGTTTACAGTGGACTGCACCCAATTGAGGCCTATAAATTTGACCTATATTCAAATACCCCTTCGGATTCATGCATCGTGAATAAGAAGAGCCATACACACCTTTTCCAACTTTTCTAATAAAAAATGGTAGCAACAGAGCCGCTGATGTATCGTTCTTGGAAATGTCCTGCAAGCTGATAATGTATTGCCAACGCACACGGCAGAGTAAAGTAAATGAAAGCGTATTGAAAAGTCTTCGTCACAATGACGACAGACGAATACAACAACAATAGCGAAGAAAATAATAGGGTAAATCTCTGTTTACTATCTTCATCCTCATATTTTATGGTTTTCAACATTTAATACATCAATTTTTTTTCGTCCCAGAGTCATACCTAAAGTGTAAATTTTGGGACAGTCTCATATATCCGTTAGTCAAACTGTTAAGTCTCCCGTTAACTGTGACGTGGCACCCATGTGGACAATGACTGGACGCCACGTGTCATCCACGTGGAAATTAAAAATAAATTATTAATAAAATAAATAAATAAATAAAATTTTAAATTTTAAATTTAAAAAAAAAAAAAAAAAAAAAAAAAAAACCTTCATCACTCACCTGTTCGTCCCCCCTTTCCCCATCCCTTGCAACCCACAAGGAAGAGGAAGAAGAAGGAAGGAAAAAAAAAAAACCTTCAGCACTCATCTGTTCGTCCCCCCCCCCCCCCCGTTCCCCACCCTCTGCAACCCATAATGAAGAGGAAGAAAAAGAAGGAAGGAAAAAAAAAAAACCTTCATAACTCACCTGTTCGTCCCCCTCCCCCTGTCCCTACCCCTTGCAACCCAGAAGGAAGAGGAAGAAGAAGAAGGAAGGAAAAAAAAAAAAAAAAAAAAACCTTCATCACTCACCTGTTCGCCCCCCCTTCCCTTTTTCCCCCTACAGCCCGGAAGGAAGAAGAAGAAGGAAAAAAAAAGAAAAAACCTTCATCTTCCTCAAATCTCATCCGTGCATACCCTCCCATCACCCACTTGTTTGTCTCCCCCCCTTTCCCCACCCCCTGCAACCCAGAAAGGAAGAAGAAGAAGAAGAAGAAGAAGAAGGAAAAAAAAAAAAAAAAACCTTCTTCCCCAAATCCCACTCGTGCCCACCCTTCCATCTCCCACCTGCTCGTCTCCCCCCCACCCCCCCCTTCCCCACACCCTGCAACCCAGAAAGGAAAAGGAAGAAGAAGAAGGGAAAAAAAAAACCTTCATCTTCCCCAAATCCCACCCGTGCCCACCCTCCCATCTCCCACCTACTCGTCTTCCCCCCTCCCCCCCCCTTCCCCACCCCCTGCAACCCAGAAAGGAAGAGGAAGAAGAAGAAGGGAAAAAAAAAAAAAACCTTCATCTTCCCCAAATCCCACCCGTGCCCACCCTCCCATCACCCACATATTCGTCTCCCTTCTTTCCCCACCCCCTGCAACCCAGAAAGGAAGAAGAAGAAGAAGGAAAAAAATCCCCAAGTTCGGCCCCCCCACCCCTGCAACCCAGAAAAAAAAAGAAAACAAACCCCAAGTTCGTCCCCCATCCCCTCACCCCCGTCGGAGAGGATCCATCGGGAGATCCGATCTGAACCGAAGTCGTCAACGAGGATCCATCGGCGTTGTTAGGGGTCTCACAGAGGGAGCGGAGTGGGGTTAGTTGGGGGTGTCACAGTCGATTTCGCGGGAGCGATGGGAGGCGTAGCGGGAGTCTGGGTAGGAGTGGTGCAAGAGAAAGAGTGTTGAGCGGGGTGGGAGAAGGGGTGGGTGATGGGAGGGTGGGCACTGCTAGGATTTGGTGAAGATGAAGGATTTATTTTTTTATTATTTTTTTATTTTTTATTTTTTATTTTATTTTTTTATTTATTTTATTAATAATTTATTTTTAATTTCCACATGGATGACACGTGGCGCCCAGTCATTGTCCACATGGGCGCCACGTCACAGTTAACGGGAAACTTAACAGTTTGACTAACGAATGTATGAGACCGTCCCAAAATTTACACTTTAGGTATGACGAAAAAACTTGATGTGCTAAATGTTCAAAACCACGAAATATGAAGGTAGTAAACAGAAATTTACCCAAAATAATAATAGTGAAAGCATATCGAAGGTAGTATGGTTGGCGACCTTAACAAACCTTTGGCTTTTTGGTGTAAATATTTGTAGTTGCTAAACATTGAGGCTTTGGGCACTGTTCTAGGTTTATTCCAGGAACTTGGCAAGCCTCATTAAGCTATTATTTGTCACTTTTTAGTGAAGTCATTCCATTTTATGCAGGTACAAGGAAGTGCTGGTTGGTCAGGAAGTGAAGGCCAATCTATTCAGTGAATTCCCCTTCCCCTTTTTGTTTTCATTAGATTTTTTTCTTTTTTCTTTTTTCTTTTTTCTTTTGGAGATTATGTATTAATCTATTTATTGATCGAAAGTCGGAATTCATTAACACGCACTTTTGATCATTACACAGAAAAATATATCTCTTAAAATTCTCTCTAAACTTTCTTGGATTTTCATGATGATTGTTCTTTGTGACCCCAAATTCGCCGAAGACAAAAGCCAACAGTCATCCAACTTCTCTTTTTTCCCTTTTTACCCCCAAATGTATGAGACATTCCCCGTCGGCTCGAAGACAAAAGCCAACACTCATCCCACTTCCCTTTTTCCCCTTTTTACCCCCAAATGCATGAGACATTCATCCCGCTTCCCTTTTCCCGTGCTTTAAAAACACCACCATTCCCCGACCAGTAACCCGTACCCCCGAAGTTCAGAAGAACTCAAATTTGCATTAACACCAGAAGTTATGTACGGCGGGACTTTGGGTGATCCTCCACGAATCCTAGCTGGGTTAGTACATTTTCTATTCCTTTCCTTTTACTTATTAGTTATCATCTTTTTAGTTTTTAGTTTTTATTTGTTTGCATCCATTTGCACACCGCCAACATCTCAGTTCGGTGATAGTCTACTCATAAGGAGAATGTTGCATCTACTTGTCTATGCATTTAGTCACAAGCAGATTGTGAAACATAAGGAAAACAGTACACTATCGACCATACTCTGCGTAACTTGCTTTTTCGTTTTCAATTTTCAGGTTCAAGTCATGGATCAAATAAATTTGGTTTCCAAATATTCTTTAACATACACTTATGATCAAATAAACTTAGTCATGGATGATGCAAACATTAACATTGACCCTCTAACAGAAACGTAATTTCAAAATATTTACCAAAATATTTTTTACCAAGGTTAAATAGTTTTTCATATACTTCACCATGTATGTATGTAGGTAGGCCTAGGCTGTAGGTAGGTATGTATGTATTTATGATGTGATTTTGTCCTCGTATTTCTTCATAGTTTTGTGGAAAGCTCTTTTATCCCTGTTCACTTTTGTTCTTTCAAAATCAGCTGAGAAAAAAGTTTTTTCGTTAAGTTTCGAACCTGTTGTAAATTTTAAGTGAGTGCAAGTAAATTCAAGGTAAAATAAGCCTAAAATAATTTTTTTTTCAACTTTTGTGGAATTGAATTAGTGCCCGTTTGATTATTGTTTCGTTTTAATGTATGTGTGCAGTAAATAAAGGAGAAATATTTAGTTATATGAAAGAAATGACGATTAAAAAAGAGTGAAGAAACAATATGTATTTCAAACGGGGTTTTGATAAGCTCATGTTCTTAATTAATTAGCTAGCAAATGAGTTTGTGTTGTGGGCAGATATTCTAACGGTAGATGACACATGTCATTAACTAATATGGAAGAAATTGAAAATTAGGAACCCCGGTAGAGATTTTTCAGAGTGATAGGTACACAGAGTGGTACACCACGTGTTATTATATAATTTATAAATAATTAGATATGTGTGATGATAAGTTAATAACTTAAAAAATTAATTTTCTCACCATATATATATAAACAGGTGGTGTACCACCCGTGTTCGATCACAACAAAAATTACTTGAATGGCTGTTATCATTAGAATAATGCTAGAGAGATCATTTTCCTAATCATTAATTTCTATGTTGTATTGTTGTTTATAATATAACAACACTAGGGAGGGGGGTGGTCAATACAGTCCTCCACTGGCAGTACACAAATACATATTCTTTCTCCTCGGCATTCTAGGAGGCCTGTTGGGGGTGAAGCATGCGACCGGAGATTTGCCGTCTCCATTTGTCACAGACCACAAAACTGTTCAGGTGTTTATTGCTGATTTATTCGCTTATGTGGGGGCATTGACAACAACCAAGATTCTCCAAGCTTCCAACAATACAAATATATATGAATGGATGAACAACATAAGCCTCTTGTGTGGAACTCTTGCGGTGATTCTGATGGTGCTCCTCCTCGATCCAAATTTCGGGTGGTTTACTCTTGCATGTTGGGTAGTGTCTGTTGCGACAATTGTGACCAAGTCCTACCAAAACCTAAGAAGACTGTGCACTACAGTTGTTGGTTATGTCCGTGAAAAAATGAAGGAGCTGATGATGAGTGTTTGAATCCAAAACCATCGGCCCGTGTAATCAAGGCCGTTAAGTAAACATAGTCCTCAACCGTCGGATGGAAACGTGAAGATATTTTTGTTATTAAAGGATAATATTATGGTTTTTGCCATATTAATTATCTTTTGATTATCCGATCATTATATCTTCAAACATGGACAGTTCGAGTGAACTAGGGATTCCTGCTATCAGATTCAAGGTGCATGGATGGGATACCAAGATACGGAATGCATCCGGATGAGTTTGAGTAGAACACAATTAAAAATTAAATTAATACTCATGTGGTCAGGATGCATGCCACATTTTTGGGAAATGATGGTCTTGGATAATGATGACAAGTCTAGGTGGGCTAGGCAATGATGATAAGAAGACTTTTATTTGGATAGGCTTTTATGGGGTTTGAAAAGTCACAAAAGCTGGAGGATAGGCTTTGGCATTTCACACGGATCAATTTTACAGAGTCAGAGTTGCAGTTGGACTTTACACAGTTATCCAGCCGTGCCAAGCAAGTACAAAATGCTATAAATACAGGATGCTCTGCGACAGAAAGAGGGCTCCAATTCAACACACAAAACTGCCCTGCGCAAACCCTCTCAACAACTTTGAGATTTTTTATTTTCTATTTTCGCTGACACATCTTCCGTTGGCATCAACAGCACTGTGAAAGCAACCAGTGATATCTTAAGTCGGCATAGATAGCTCTGTCACCGTAGAATCACCCGGTCTCGCAGCATCTTCCGTTGGCATCAACAGCACTACGGCGAGGACGGTTGATTACCTATCCAAGTCTCGGTCGAGAAGGGTTTCCGAATCCTTATTGGTCGAGGTCATCTCATTAGTCTTCTCGGCGAAGTGAGGTGTTACAGTTATTACTTTCGGCACATTGAAAGCCGAATTCAATCCAAGAGGCCGAGACGTGTTCCTTTCTCGGCCGCAATCGCAAGACGCAGAAGTCAGTAGCGCGACCCAACGCAATATCAACAAATTTACTCCTCGGCCGAGCTCGGCCGACGAGTTGGCACGCCCCGCACACAACCGAATGACGTAGTTGGCTTATTAATTACTCGGCCTGCGCGCCACGTAGGCTTGGTAGTTTTTAGGGTCTACATTTTGGCACGCCCAGTGGGACACAGTGCTAAAACTACGAAGTTCACATGATAGATCAAGATGTCAATCTGGCTCCATTTAGCCGATTGCACGAGCTCCTAGAGGAATTGAAAAAACACAATGAGGAACATAAAAGATCTTTGGAAGTGGAAAAAGTTCTTCGTGGCCATAAAGAGATGCAAAAGTCATTCGCTTACATGGTGAGAATAAAAGCTCCTGTTACCTTGCAAGAGCAATGGGTAAAGGAAGACAGGACTCGATTTAATGCCTGGCTAGATGAAGAACGTTTTCCTTACGTTTCTGATTACAGATTAATTCCATTTGAAAAATGGTTAGGTCCAAAGGCCGGGGGGCAATTTTTCGCTCCGGCCACAATCAAAATTCGGCCTCAAAAAATTGTTAAGGCGGCCGAAGAAATACTTAGGCCACCTGTTGTTTCGGTCGAGACTCAAAGTGTGGTAGGCCTAGAAGAAAAGGTTGAAGTTTCTGAGCAAAAAATTGACTCAGAAAATGATTCGTCAGAAGAGTGCTCCAATGACGAACAAAACCAATACACAACTTTAAACCATAAAATCACATCGATTGATATGGTAATTGAAGACATAGGCCTAGCCGAAAAAATCACGCCAATTGATATGATTATTGGTGATAAAGCCGATATAGAAAAATCCCGTTCGGCTAAGTTGCTTGAGTTCAAAGACGAAATTGGTGAAATTATTATGCCCGGGGGGCATAATAATTGTTCAACACGTTCAGCGGCCGAAAATGAAAAATATTTCTCCAAGTCAAAAATATATGGAGATCATTTTTTATTCGGCTCAGTGCAAAGTTTGATTGGCTATGATGGTCTTAAAAGATCTCGGCTTGGAACCAAGCATCGCTGGCCTCCCCCTGATTATGTTTCGGCTGTTTTCATTTTCTTTTGTTAAAAAAAATTTTATATATATATATATATATATATATATATTGAATAAATTATTTTCTTAACCATTCGGCTTTTTACGCCGATGCATAAGAAAATAAGGGGGCAACACACATATAATCGGCTATTTAAATTTTTTTAATCTCGCCGAGGATGAGCATATATAAAGAGGCTGCTTCGTGAAATTTGATACTCAGTGCAGAAGAGAGAAAAAGAAGGAATGATTTTTGATGCACTGACTGAAAAAAAAAAAGAGCATTTCGGCCGTCTAGGCCGAGGCCGAATAAGAAAAGGGTTGATGGCAATTCGAAAGGTGGCAACTTGAAACAGTATATTAAGTCGAGGTCGCCGAGGTTGAGAAATGTGAAAGGTCGCCGAGGTTGAGAAATGTGAAAGGTCGCCGAAGTAAAAAGAGATTGGCCGAATAGAATATTTCTAGACCTCGGCCTTGGTGTTTCTGGGCCTGCATTTGTTGACGTTATGGCTTGGGTTATATATATATATATCTTGCTTCAGGGTGCTGCCACCAAGAATGAGTGAAACCGTGTATATATATACAATATGCCAATTGCATGGCTGGCAGATCACAGGTCATTAGGCTACTTATATATATATATATAAAGGGCTGCATTATTAAAGACAGAGACATGCAAGACAGATACAAGACATGGGTTTATATATATATATATATGTATATATATAGGCAGGTCGAATTCCCACGACCATTTTTTTTATTCGGCCTCGGTTCTTCTCGGTCTTGGCCCCACTTTTCGCTTGACCTCAGTTTTTCGACCGGTTTATGGCCTTGGTGACATATATATATATGTAGGAATGGATGGTTGAATGACAGGCCAAGCTTGGGCCGAGCTCTAGGAACGGTTTTTTCTCGACCTCGGCAGTCGAAGAGCTGCGGTAGCTCTCTCATTCTCTGCTCTCTGCAGAGGAAGATCACAACATTGGCAGAACTGAGGTGATTTTGAGGCCGAGGAACAAGCTCGGCGAGGTATTATTGCCGAGTGCTAGTCCTTGACCGTGGGGTCATTCGGCCTACCATGTATATATATATTTCTATGGCCATTCGGCCTGGAGTATTGGTGCTCGGCCATGGGGTCATTCGACCTGCCATATATATATATATATATATAAATACAGAAATGTTATTATGAACAAAGTTTCTTTTCGGCGGTACAACCAGATTTTGTTGGTTGCACACAATTAGTTTCCTTAACCATTCGGCTTACGAGCCGAAGCTCAAGGAAACTGGGGGGCAATGTTTGGATCCAAATTTACACCATCGGCCCGTGTAATCAAGGCCGTTAAGTAAACATAGTCCTCAACCGTCGGATGGAAACGTGAAGATATTTTTGTTATTAAAGGATAATATTATGGTTTTTGCCATATTAATTATCTTTTGATTATCCGATCATTATATCTTCAAACATGGACAGTTCGAGTGAACTTGGGATTCCTGCTATCAGATTCAAGGTGCATGGATGGGATACCAAGATACGAAATGCATCCGGATGAGTTTGAGTAGAACACAATTAAAAATTAAATTAATACTCATGTGGTCAGGATGCATGCCACATTTTTGGGAAATTATGGTCTTGGATAATGATGACAAGTCTAGGTGGGCTAGGCAATGATGATAAGAAGACTTTTATTTGGATAGGCTTTTATGGGGTTTGAAAAGTCACAAAAGCTGGAGGATAGGCTTTGGCATTTCACACTGATCAATTTTACAGAGTCAGAGTTGCAGTTGGACTTTACACAGTTATCCAGCCGTGCCAAGCAAGTACAAAATGCTATAAATACTAGGCCTGGCAATTCCTGACACGACCTGATAACCCGACACGACACGACACGAAATTAACAGGTGTTTGGGTCAACACGATAACGAAACGGGTCCTTATCGGGTAACCTGATAAGCACCTGTTAAGATAACGGGTTGGTTCGGGTATACACGTGGGTAACATGATACACGATAAGCAGAATATTGATTTAATAATTGTATAACCCTAAAAAAATACTATAATAATTATATATATTAATTTAACAATTTTATACCCCTAAAAACTATAATAATTATATATATATATATTAAATTAACTATAATAATTATATATACTATAATAAGTATACCCCCAAAATATTAACTATAATAGTTATATTTATATATATATATATATATATTAAATTTTAAATTAAATTTTATACCTCTAAAAACTATAATAATTATACATACAAAATAAATAGATTTAAATCTACTTAATAAATAAATATATATATATATATACACACACACACCATTGAACTTCATGGGATACGAATTATACGAAACTAATTTCAACGATCCAACCGTCAAACTTGTTTGTATATGCTTCGAGATCACATCAACAAAAAATTACAAAAAACAAACATTCACAGATCAAGTAACAGGACAAAACTTTTCGACGGTTATAAACGAAAAATCACGATTTAACGGTTATTTTAACTCTGATTTTGATAATTTTTTACAGCTACACTCCTTGACCCTATATGAATACAATGAATGAATTCGATCTTCAATTTAAAATATTTACACTAGTGGATATCACAAAATCTTATGTTATACTTAATGAAAATATTAATAAACTCTTAAGTGTTAGTGAATATATTGTTTTGATGAGATACGTATTTTGCGAAACTAGTTTCAACGATCCAACCGTCAAATTTGTTTGTATATGCTTCGAGATCGCAGATGCCAAAAATTGCAAAAAACAAACATTCAGAGATCAAGTAACGAGACAAAACTATCGACGGTTATAAACGAAAAATCACGATTTAACGGTTATTTTAACTCCGATTTTGATGATTTTTTACAGCTACACTCCTTGACCCTATATAAATACAAGGAATGAATTCGATCTTCAATTTAAAATATTTACACTAGTGGATACCACAAAATCTTATGTTATACTTGATGAAAGTATGAATAAAATCTTTAAGTGTTAGTGAATCTATTGTTTTGATGGGATACGCATTTTACGAAACTAGTTTCAACGATCCAACCGTCAAATTTGTTTGTATATGCTTCGAGATCGCATATGCCAAAAATTGCAAAAAATAAACATTCAAAGATCAAGTAACGGGACAAAACTTATCGACGGTTATAAACGAAAAATCACGATTTAACGGTTATTTTAACTCCGATTTTGATGATTTTTTATAGCTACACTCCTTGACCCTATATAAATACAATGAATGAATTCGATCTTCAATTTAAAATATTTACACTAGTGGATACCACAAAATCTTATGTTATACTTGATGAAAGTATGAATAAAATCTTTAAGTGTTAGTGAATCTATTGTTTTGATGGGATACGCATTCTACGAAACTAGTTTCAACGATCCAACCGTCAAACATGTTTGTATATACTTCGAGATTGCATATGCCAAAAATTGCAAAAAACAAACATTCAGAGATCAAGTAACGGGACAAAACTTATCGACGGTTATAAACGAAAAATCACGATTTAACGGTTATTTTAACTCCGATTTTGATGATTTTTTACAGCTACACTCCTTGACCCTATATGAATACAATGAATGAATTCGATCTTCAATTTAAAATATTTACACTAGTGGATACCACAAAATCTTATGTTATACTTAATGAAAGTAAGAATAAACTCTTAAGTGTTAGTGAATCTATTGTTTCGATAAGATACGCATTTTACGAAACTAGTTTCAACGATCTAACCGTCATACTTGTTTGTATATGCTTCGAGATCGCATACGCCAAAAATTGCAAAAAACAAACATTTAAAGATTAAGTAACGGGACAAAACTTTTTGACGGTTATAAACGAAAAATCACAATTTAACGGTTATTTTAACTCCGATTTTGATGATTTTTTTACAAATACACTCCTTGACCCTATATGAATCCAATGAATGAATTTGATCTTCAATTTAAAATATTTACACTAGTGGATACCACAAAATCTTATGTTATACTTAATGAAAGTACGAATAAACACTCTAGTGTGTCGCTTTCATTAAGCTTTGAGTTCCATTGGCAAGGTTTAAACTTTTGAGAAAGGCTTCACAACCTTGAAAACAAAAATGCTTTCATTTTGCATATCCTTGCACATTTAATATTTGTAATAGATTAGTAGTGTATGAATGTATTTTTTATGAGGCTCTTATTTTCGAGTGTAGATGTAGTACTTAAACGACAAATGTGTTTTAATGTTTTGAAGTAATATTATGTGACAATGTGGGGTATGTGCAAATTTAAGAAAAAAAAATATTTTTCTTAACGGGTCATAACGGGTCGGGTCAATTTACCCGTTGGGTAAAGTGACCCGACCTGTTAAGGACCCGTTAAGATAACAGGTGTGACACGACACGACCCGTTAAGATAACAGGTGTTACACGAAAACGACACGAACACGATTGACACGACCCGTTTGCCAGGCCTAATAAATACAGGATGCTCTGCGACAGAAAGAGGGCTCCAATTCAACACACAAAACTGCCCTGCGCAAACCCTCTCAACAACTTTGAGATTTTTTATTTTCTCTTTTCGCTGACACATCTTCTGTTGCCATCAACAACACTGTGAAAGCAACCGGTGATATCTTAAGTCGGCATAGATAGCTCTGTCACCGTAGAATCAGCCGGTCTCGCAGCATCTTCCGTTGGCATCAACAGCACTACGGCGAGGACGGTTGATTACCTATCCAAGTCTCGATCGAGAAGGGTTTCCGAATCCTTATTGGTCGAGGTCATCTCATTAGTCTTCTCGGCGAAGTGAGGTGTTACAGTTATTACTTTCGGCACATTGAAAGCCGAATTCGATCCAAGAGGCCGAGACGTGTTCCTTTCTCGGCCGCAATCGCAAGACGCAGAAGTCAGTAGCGCGACCCAACGCAATATCAACAAATTTACTCCTCGGCCGAGCTCGGCCGACGAGTTGGCACTCCCTGCACACAACCGAAGGACGTAGTTAGCTTATTAATTATTCGGCCTGCGCGCCACGTAGGCTTGGTAGTTTTTAGGGTCTACAATGAGATTGAAGGGCGCCGAAGAACCCGAGAACCAGAACGGGATGCCTTAATACTCATGTCTACCACTTAAACTTAAATTAATTAACTACTTGTTATTGCTTTTGTATTACTTGGTCAGCTTTGTATGCTACCGTTTCTATTAAAGACAGAGTGATCTGTTTTGAGTTGGAACAGAGCATCGTTTAAATAATGTTGTTAATTTGGAGATCCAAGTTATTGTTGAATATTTCAAGAACATATTCATATATTTGTTGGCTGAAAAGTTGGGTATTTGCCCAATCGTTGCTTCTCTTCGAGTGAAGCATTGCAGCAATTAGTTAGTTTAATATATGACATACTATATATTATATATATGTTATATGTGTATATATATGAGTATAATATATATGATATATATCGGTGCTGCATTGTGCAGCATGTGTGCGAAAATCATAGTACCCAAAGGTTGGATTTAATTCAACCTTGTATCTTTTAGTTGAACTGCAACTTTTGGTTAAAATATATGATTTTTACTCAAATTGTACAAGTAGTATTAAAGGATATAATTAGTCAATATTTATTTTCTGAAAATTCTAAATAGAAGACATGTCTTTTGGGTCAACATTATTAACAAGGATTGTGTATCTTCAACTAAAATGAAATGGCTCGATGAACTGGTACTTTAATGTCTATAAATACTTATTGTGGCATAATGTTTCACACACAATTTCATAAATTTGTTTCTACATTCCTTGCTCTCTTCTCTCTTCATCACATTCATACAATTTCTTTCTAGTTATTTCTAAGGGAATATAATTCAATTTTGCTAATCGAATATTTCATACTTTGTTGTATCCTGAAAGTGATTTGCCAAGAACCCTTTAGCAAACTCATTTGAGTAGGGTTAAATAACACCTTAAGGAAATGATTCAAGTCGTACCTCAAAGTCATTGTTCGGATTATTCTCTATATTTCTACATTTCTACATTTTCTCTAACAGTTATGGATCAGATAATTAAGCGGCAATACATGGTGATTGTATTACGAAAATGCATGTATTAATAAGATTTTGTCTCATCAATTTCTATGTCTTTGTAGTACAAGGCATGTGCTTTTTGACAATGGATGCAGACCTTAATGTTAACCCTCTCCATTCAGAAACACAAGTTCAAAATAATTGTTTCATTTCCTTCTATTAAAATTGGACCATGTAAAAGGAAAAAAAAAAAAAAAAAAACACTTCAATGCTCAATTGAAGGAAAAACCCCTCAACTATCCACTTGTTGATTCTTAGTTGCAAAATTTTCTTTGTTCTAAGTTTTCTAAAATTGTTCACCGAACAAGTGCGTTTGTTGCTTTCATTTTGTTGCAAGTGTAGCTCAATACTACCGCGTTTCTTTTGCTCTCATTCACTACCGTGCCACCTCCCGTAGTTCTTGAAGCTTCACAGCCACAACTGGCCATATTCCTCGGCACCAAACTTTGTTTTGGAAATTCTCTTTTGCTGGGAAAGAAAACAGGGCTCTCGTTGAAATAAAAAAAATAATAAATAAATAAAAACAGAGTTCTTGCATGTGTCTGTGTGAGAGTAAGAATGTGTAACGAGTCTTCGATTTGTTTTATGTTTATGTGTTCCTAGGTCGGTGGAAATTTTGAGTGAATTTGTAGGCAACCATTTGGGGTAATTTTCAATTTTCAGTCTTCAATTCTCAATTTTATGTCTTTAATTTTCGATTTAGTTTGCAGGTTGAGTTATAATTTAGTTATCTGTAAATTTGTTTATCTTATGAATTTCTTTGTATAATTGACTATATATAGATAATTATGCATGCATGCATGTATGTGTTAAGCAAAAATTGTCACGAGGGCAAATAATTTGCTCGACACAATTTCACCCTTGTTCATTTTTACGAATAGGGGTTTTTTTTTTTTTGGACGAAGGGGAATATTTGATTGCAACCAAACACAAACTTACAAACAAACAAACAAAGGCCCAACAACACCTAGAAACAACCAAAAAGGGCCTAAACAGAAAAAGAAAATGAGCCCAAAAGCCCAAGAACGAAAAAACAGCTGAAAACATACACAACATTCTCCACCATCGATCCAAGGAGCTTCCAGCCACCCAATTCGCCGACCACCGCCGATCATCTCCTTCACTAACGCATCATGCGCACAGCCATAAGCAAGGGGTAATCGGCATCCAAGCGAAGGAGGCCAATCACCAAGTTGAAGCTCAGAAAATTTCCTGAGCAACACTGTTGGAACAAGTAGAAACCAATGAGAACGTGGTGGTGTTGGTGACACCCGAGCCGGAGACAGCACCAGAACTCTACACACGAACTCCACAAAGGACATGGCTGAAAAACGAAGCGAGGACAATCCAGGAAGAGGATTACCCACGGAGGTTGAGGAATCAGAGAAGCCGAATTGAAAATTGAGGAGAACCAACTGTGGATGGAGGGAGAAGAGAATGAGAAAAGGGAGAAGAGGACACAGCAACCAACGCTAGCCGAAGCTAGGGCCGGTGCCACCAGAGCCGCTTGAAACTGAAGGTCTCATAGACGTAGTGAGAAAGGCTCTCGCACCAGAGAGAAGAACTCTCACTTCGGAGGAAAAAGTATGCCAAGCAAAGATTTCCTCCCTTGTGCTGTTATGATGAGGAAAATAGAAATATTACATTCTGAAAACGAAAACTATATATGAACAAGAATAACTAGAATAGCTTTTAAGAAATTAAGCTATATATGAGATTAATACTATATTATTATGCAGCAATATTGTAACATGTCGATTATTAATAATGCCACCCAGTTTCTTTCTGCAGCAGTCTCAAAACATTAAATCCTCAGTATGAGGATCAGATTGACAAGCGCAAGCAATAGAAAGTTCAAACAATGCAGATTTAGGTTCTAGTCCGATTTAAGTCCTTGACTCACATTCTAAGTTTTGAGGATCTTTTTGGTATATATTTTGTTGATTATGTATTTTGATTCCTATTATGATTCTAGCAAGCTTAGAGTTGTGGTAGACTAGGAATCATTTGAAAATATGACTGCCAAGGAATCAAGACTATTTATGGTTTCCCAACTCAATAGGTTGGAAGAAATGACTAGTTAATAGTGAAACTGGAAGGTAATTCTCCCGTTATGCACAATTGTCAATATAGTAGCCCTGCTTCAGGGCCATCAACTTATCTCAAATCTACATCTTTCCTTGGGCAGGGGAATTCTTCACTTATAATTTAGAGGCATTCGCTAGAATAATTTTCTAAAAGGTCGATAAGTCGACTAAGTCACTCAAGACTTAAAAAAATAATAATACATTTTTTGTATTCGACGAGGTGGTAAGATTCGACATTAGGTTCAAGAACCAAGAATGCTTACATCACGCTTGTGATGAACGCAATACTACCCAACTTATGCTCTGATACCAAATTGACACACCCCGACCCGGAATGTCCACTAGGACTCCGAATTGAGCTGTGTTGGCCGACGCTTGGAAGGTAACGAAGCCATAAAGTATAGTGATGTGGAAAATGTGAATAAATTTAAACCTAAAAGTGCCTAAAGACAAGAGTGCAGTGTGAGCGGGAATGAACCCATTCCACACGCAACGTCAGTGCATAAGTAAAGTACAGTAGTATGGTAAAGATCATACCCTCAGAGGTAGCCACCTATACTGAGATTCGCCAAGAATCCTCGTCGATACGAACTTTCAGCAGCCAAAACCTGGAGGGGCGAAAAACAAGGGTGAGTGGGCCAGAAAATAAAGTTTTAATAAAAACCTTTCGAAAACGTCATAACCCATCGCCGTAAAACCGGTATAGTTTCCAGAAAATAATACTACGTATATACATACGAAAACCAATGCACAAGGGCAGTAAAAACTAAAGTATGCCATGTCATAATGTTTCCGCACTAAAAGATGTAAGCCAGGTGAAATCAATATAAAATAATATGCCAGTCGGAGTCACCTAATGTGACCTGTACTACTGGAACTATAACTCATTAGTCAGGTGAAATCGATATAAAATAATATGTCAGTCGCAGTCACCTAATGTGACCTGTACGACTGAACCCATAACTCATCAGTATATGCTAGCACACAAGTCGGAACCACCTATTGTGGTATGTACGACAAGGCTGTGCACCAAACTTGGATCCAAGATGAGTGTGCGATTCAAGAGGTGAACATCACGTGAAGGACTGTGCCCTGGCCACGGGCGGGAGCACTAACATCGGGGTGCAGCAATGATGAGCTCTAAATGCATCTATGCATACCAATGCAACTCAACCCATTCAATCATATAATACTCACCTAAAGCTTACATGAGTCTCCGCAACATCATTCCTTATAATTCATAACAATAGTAATAAAATACTAAAAATATAATTCAGTCACGACATGGCATTCAAAGCATAGTTCATATAAAAATATTTCTGGAAACCTTAAAGCATATATATATACTATAAAAAGGAAAAAGACCCATTCACCTGGAGTTCGAGCTACAACTCCCTAGCACAAATATTGAGGCGTCACGAACAATCGGCACCTAGAACAATTATCAAACCACATCTCAGAATCCTTATCAATAGAATACGTAACTTACATAAAACACATCCCTAAGGACATTCTAGAATGATTTGAGACCCATTGACCAAAAGTCAACCGTCGGTCAAAGATCGACGGTAGGGTCTACAACCCTACGTAACTCAATCTGAAAGATCCGTACCTTGAATTTTCCATCTGTAACTTTCAAATATCCACATTATAGGAATGAAGATCTCAATGAGTATAGTAAGTTTTATACCTGTGGCCAAGTCCAATTTGGCCGGGAAAAGCCTCAAATCACCATGAACTCGTCGGAACCCTAAAAATGGGTGTCCCTTGCTTCATCCTCAATTCAAACCCCAACACCCCCAAACTTGTTTGGGCCTTGTTCCTAAGGTTGAGAGAAGTTGAATTGGGGTGGTGGTGGTGATAAAACTTGCCGGAACGGCGGATCGCCGCCGAGAACCCGCCGGTGTCACTGTCACCAACTGCCACTAATTTGTCCCAATTTCCGTCGAATCTTGGGTGAAAAATGAAGGAGAAGAAGTATGGTGGTGATTGCAGGTAAAGGTGGGGTGAAAATCGCCTGAAAACGGCTGAGAACCATCGGAATTTCACCGGTTCAAAACCGGGTGTCGTGGGTGCACGAGTCAAGGGTTGATTCTGTGCTTCTCGTTTATCTCCCTTCCCCTCATTTCTTCTCTTTCTGATTGGGCTCTCCCCTTCTCTCCTTTCCCTATTTTCTCTACTTTCTCTCCTTACTTCCTTCATCTCCTCCGTCCATCTCACTTCCCTTTTCATCTCAGCCACACATGTGGCACTCTAGATTTTATGGAGCCTTCCAAATTAATGGAAAAATATCTATTTTTCCCTCGACGTCGATCATTAATAACTTCTTTATTATAACTCCAAATTACGTTCATTTTGCGAGGATACGCAAAGAAAATAAATCTTACATGACTCGACAACGCAGTAAGTCAATGCATTTGCCTCGAAGGGCATTTTCGTACATTCACTTATTAAAATTATAAAAACCGTAAAATTGGAAACGGGTCGTTACAATATCTAACTGTGTTCTTCCAGCTTACACCACATTTCAATATTTTCAAATACTTTTAACTAGTCTTTTATTATCATCTGAAATTAAAAATAAAATTATCTTTCATTATTTTATAAAAAAAAATAATAATATTTTAATACGAATTATGTGGGCTATTCAATTTAGGGTTGGAGATGCACTTGAGCAGTTACTATTGTATCACCCTGCCCCGAAATATTTATTTCGGAAATTAATATCGGTGATAGGCCCAAACTAAACTCTTGTTTATTTAACTACCATTAATCGCAATTCATTAATGAAATTCCTTAATTCCACACATGATCCAATACCATAATTCTCTTACTAAAACATACAATTACATTTTTAATTTATCACCATTTTCTTTTCTTAGATCAATTTCCATTCAACAGATTAATTATCGTAAATTTAAGGCTGCATCTAACCCTATTAGACTACCTACGTACCCTTGAGTGGGATCAAGCCTTTCGTAGTTCACACTTCATTCTTTTATCCATTTCCGAAAATATTCTAGTATTTGTCATATTCAACATTAGCTTTCACAATCGAACCACATCAAATGGGTACCAATTACGGACTTAAAATATCAAAAATTGCATGAAAAATGTAGCGTCGGCCCACTGGCCATGCGCCGCTACACGCGCTGCCGCGAGTGGCGGGTGGCCGCCCCGAATTGCCGAAAAATTCAACTATTTCCAAAAATTACCAAATTTCACATAAATGTATAACTCAAGGAGATGAACATTTTTCATACCTGGGCCAAAGCCCAATTCGGCCGGGAAGTGGCCTGAAAACACCTCGATCTGCCGAAAAACCCGAAAATGGGTGTCCTTCAATTCGCCAAATTCAAAGCTCCGCCGTCCCAAAACTGGTTTGGGCTTTGTTCCTAGGTTCAACAGAAGTTGTATAATGGTGGTGCTCGATGGCACAAGTTGCAAGAACGGCGAGTCCCCGCCACGAACCCCTCAAAATCACCAGTTTCATTCTTCACGAAATAGAAGCTAATAATCCTTGGTTTTGGGTGGAAATGGAAGAGGGAGGGACATCGAGTTGATCCCAGATGGTAATTTGCCATGGATCGCTAGGGGAACGCCGTGAACGACGTTAGATTTCAAGCCCACAGCCGTGTCGGGTCGAAGGTGGAAACCGGGCAAGGGATCCGGTGTGTCTCCCTTCTCTTCCTTCCCCTCCTTTCCTCTCTTCCCTATTCTCCATTGGCCGTGTCTTTCTCTCTCCTTTCCCCCTTTTCACGTGGCTTTTCTCAATCCAAACACGGCTCCCACAAATCTGGAACCTTCAAATTTCAGAGTAAAATGACCATTTTGCCGCTCATTTTGCTCGTTTATATTTTCTACGTTATAACTCCGTTTCGCGAACGGTTTGCGCCTAAGTGCTCGTGGAATCGTCCTCTATCCAAATATGTCAAAAAATACGATAAAATCTATAAGGATAAAATATGTCCTCGCATAATTCAATTTAGCCTACTAGGGGCATTTTCATCTTTTCCACTTACCGATATAATTTACGACGTAAATTATACTATTTTCCAGAAACAAAACTTTAAAATTTCCCAATTCTATTTCATAAATCGATTTATTTCCGATTTTCTCCACATATTCATAATTATGAATATATAATTCATATGTTTAAATTTTTAGGGTATTACAACTATTCACTTGGGGGATTGAATTGCCTATTTCTCGAGGCCCTTTTTAGAGGTGGAAATGCTCTAACTGTGGAGAGACTAGAGAGAGATCGAGAAACTAAGGAGACTATGAGAGAAACAGCAGACCCCGTGTCAATTGTGAATTCTGTGTGTTGGAATTGAAGGGTGGTGAACGGTGGAGATTTTATCTAGAAAAATGGACTGTTTATATGGACAGGTTTGGGGCTCATGATTCCTAAGTTTTAGGACATGCCTCACCCCCTATTTACATCCACGCCCCGCCCCGTTTCGTTTCTAGTAACTTCATACTCGCCCCGAACCTTGCCTCGAATAGTGACTACCCGACCCCGCGGGTCCTTGACCCGTTTGCTCACCCTGTCACACAGTTCCTCCCTGTGTGTGTATAATCTTTGCATTCTCTAGACTTTCAGGGTAACCCAAAAAAATCACAATTTTCTCTCTGGCTTCGACTTCAGTAGGGTTGGAAAAAATTCCCGAAAATCCCGAACCAAACCAAAAAAATCCCTATCCCAAACCAAAATTCCCGAAAATTTTCGGGATAAAATACTGAACCGATCCCAAAATTTCAGTATGGGATTCGGTATTGTCTACTCAATCTTTCGGTAATCCCATACAGAACCGAAAATAAATAATATATATTATTATATATTGGGATAGGATCAAGGGACAAATATTTTTACAAATACTTTTACACACTTTTTAAGCCTTTTGATTACATGACATCCAATGGTTCTTATTTATTCATTAAATGACATGGATGTTTATGTGGATTTTAACTAATATTAAAGATAAAATAAAACTGAAAAAAAAACATAAAATCTGGAAAATTAAAACTAAAATTAAAAAAGGAAGAAACTCTAGTTGTACGCATTCCTCCGTCTCCCCCTTTGCTAATGTGGTTTGCAACTTCATGTCCTGGATTGATACGAAATTCTGATGCCTTCTACAAGGAGTCAAGTTATTATTCTCTTGAATCTTCATTAGGTAAGCCAAACGAAACCCTAAATTCTATATTATTGTTTATATATGCGGGGTGATTAAATTAGGTTTTGCAAAAAAAAAAAAAAAATAGTTTTGTCAGATCATGTGTTTCAATTGAACTCGAACTTATGTTCTAGGGTTTTAAGTAAGAAAGCAACAATTCCAAAGATGTTTGACTGGTCGCTATTGTTAGTGCAAGTCTTGTAGATTGAATTTGAGGAGCGTATAATGTTTTGCTAACCGAACTGGATCTCTGCTTGCAGGTTGAGCAGCGGGGGAGTCACGATTTCTGCAGCTCTCATTTCAAGTTTCCAACCATCTTGCCGACCCCAACCTATATAGCATAACCTGCAACATGAAGTTGCAAAACCACATCAGCAAAGGGGGAGACGGAGGACTGCGTACAACTAGGGTTTCTTCCTTTTTTTAATTTTAGTTTTAATTTTCCAGATTTTATGTATTTTTCAGTTTTATTTTATCTTTAATATTAGTTAAAATCCACATAAGCATCTATGTCATTTAATGAATAAATAAGAACCATTGGATGTCATGTAATCAAAAAGCTTAAAAAGAGTGTAAAAATATTTGTCCCTTGATCCTATCCCTTATATATATGTATGTATTATTATACATTTGAATTGTTGCTAACTACTAGTAGCAATATAATTGGTGTGGTCTAAGGTAGTAACCATAACCCTTTATCGCCACATTTTCCAGTACGAACCTCCCACAAATGTGTCTATTTCTTCAACACGAAATCAAAAAATTGTATTGTTAGTTTCGAACATATTAGGTTTGTAACTTATTTTTTTGCTTTTGGGTTTGTTACTTATTTTGTTTTGGTTGCATGTTAATTTAACTTGGTATGAATGATTGCTATTTCAATTTGTATGAAATTTGGGAATACCAAACCATCCCGAAATAACAAAAATATTTCGGGATTCCCAAAAATTGGGAATACCGAAATTTTGGCTTAGGATTGGTTTTCAAATTCCCATCCCGAAAATTTTCGGTTTGGGATTCGAGATCCCATACCGAACCACCCCTAGACTTCAATGCCCAAATCTACAGTTTTTATTTGCTTGAAATTTAGAAAGTAGGTACGAGTTTTAGTCAGTCCTCTTAATCGAACTTATAAAATTCTCAGTTTCTCACATAAATCCCCAATTACCCATTAACCAGCTTCTTTCCTTCTTCCCACGTTGGCTTAACATAGATGTTGATTTGCAGGTTGTCGAGGACTATGAAATTAAGGTTGTGCCTTTAGTTTTGTTGTTCAAGAATGGGAAGAAATGTGACTCTGTGGTTGGTACCATGCCGAACGAGTACTATGTTGCTGCCATTGAGAGGGTTCCGAAGTCCTAACCTTTTTTTTTTTTTCAATTCGTGCCAACGAAGTTAACAACAATCAACAGAGTAGTTGATTTTTTCCGACATGTTATTCGTAAGGATTCCTATCACTTTAGTGCGTATTCAAATGACACTATACAGGTTGTACATATATATCTTAGACATATGCCTCATTCATTACCAGCATAGGTGTTAGTTACCGTCACCTCATCATTTCGTGCACCTCTTCTATCTTTTGAGTTTTTACCCCGTCTTTTCTTGGTTGAGGCATTCGTTGAAATAGTTCTGTAACAAAACGTGTCGTTGATTGTTCATCCATTGGCTTATTGGCTTGAAAAACGTTTGGTGATTGCAATGCAGAGTTAGTTAATGATTCATTGGAAACCAATAAGAAAAAAGTTGATTGTTGATCTTCAAATTGGTGTTTTCTCCTTCTCTGTGGCATAGTTGTGTATTTGTTTTGTGCATGTTTGGAGCAAATGCACTTTTAGATTTCATCGCATGAAACCATCATAAAAGCTTACCTGATGCTTGAGTTCAACTTTTTAAACTCAAAAACATTTTTTGAGTTTTAGGCTTTGAATTTTTGTTTGATAGGACTCTTTTTAAAAACTAGATTCAAAACCAACTTAAAAACATTGGCTATTTCTTAAAAACACTAAAGGTGAGTTTTTAAAGTTTTTTGTCATTTTACTGCTCTCTCTCCTAAACATGGATTATTTCTTAAAAACACTAAAAGTAAGTTTTTAGAGTTTTTTGTCCTATTCCTTTAAGTAAAATTGCATGCAACAAGTGCCCTTGGTATTTGAGACATTCTTGTTGTTGAAGGGCGGGCCTTAATCGATTCCACTGTCAAGAGTTATCCCGAAGTTGCTTGTCGGTTTCATAACGTGGAGTTTAAACGTGGTTTTCGTGAAGCGAATTTCGTTGATGATGTTCTTGGTAAGATTGGTCAGAGATCCTCAAATTCTCATGTTTAGATGTTTTCTCTTCTTTTTTATATTCGATCAACTTGGTTTGGGATAGTGGCGGTGGTAATTGTGTTTGTAATTTGTCTTTCTTATTAAAAAAAAAAAAGCATGCTTCAAATTATGTATAGGATAATTAAAAATGAACTGCTAAAAAACTTCCTAGTATAAGCCGAGAGACCTTCTCTTGGCTTGAGAGCACTGTTTTAAAAGTTCTCATCTTGACGTTAGATGGTTGGACACCATTCCAATTAGTCTCTAGGCATTTGAAAATTAAGAAAGTGCGCCTAGACCCACTTAGGCGTCTGCCTATACCCGCTTAGGTTACGACTCTCACTTAGACAAAAAATCGATAACATTCATTTTGCACTTTATTTTGTCAATAAAATGTAAGAGACTTGTTGAATACTTAAATGAACACTCATTATATGTTTGTTCCCCATATTTTCGATATGGTCTAATACTGTATAATCTATATGTCATTTTATTTAGCAATTTATGTGTTCCAATAAAACTATGTACATGTTTTTTAAGTATAAATTTATTTATACAATATATCATAAATTTACTTATACCCACCTAGTCCGCCTAGGCACCAACCCATTGCCCGACTAAATTTGAACGTCTTTTAGAATCTTGATTGAGAGTATTTCCCCCATTGTGTGAGGGTTTTCTATCCTGATCAAATTATATGGCGTTGACTCTAGCTTTGGCTGGAGTTAGTGGCCGATCTCCCCTTTCTTTCTTTATCTCATCCTTTCCCTTTTTCTGCTGCTTTTTCCCCTGCTCACCATCTTGATTTGTCCTTCTCTTCTTACCTCATTGGAGTCCGTCCTCCTCGTTCATCTAAGTTGCAATCCTCAGTCATACTTTCCATGGAGATGGTGCGTAGAGTTTCGATGCTTCAACCAGCTCGGGTGTTCCCAACACCATCACCTTTTCTTTATTGTCTGCCGTTTATGGTAATTAATGTTGCTCATGGTTTTCCATGGGCTTCTTTTTCTTGATAGCTGACTGATTTCATTCAGTTGCTAGTTATCTTTACTTTGTGGTTGCGCTCGCAAAGTTGTTTGGGTTGGATGATGACTTTGGCGAGGCGATGTTCGGTTGTGGGTATGGGTTTGTGCATGTTAAGATGCACGGTTTCGACAGAGGTGGTAGCATCAAATTTTTCGATTTTTCTATCCTTTTTTTATCTTCTATTTTTGGGCCTCAACTGTTTGGTTGGGCTCTTGTTGGTTTGATTGGTTGACCTGTATTTTGCTTGTTTATGTTTTTCTAGTTTTGAGCTATTAATTTGTAAATCGTATCTTTGTAGCTAGTAATAAATTTTCATTGATTTTGAAAATAAAAAATAAATAATCATTGAAAAACAAAAGCGCACGCATTTTTCAGATGTTATAAAGAATATTGCAAGTGCTAATTAGGAAGGTGCTGTATGTCGGTTTCAAAATACGCGTGAAATTTTATCAGAAAAATGAAAAAGCTCTGACCCTCCTCAACACACACTCTCTCTCTCTCTCTCTCTCTCTCTCTCTCTATCTAATATTGCATTCTCTCTAGACTTTCAGCAGTAAACCCCGCAAAAAATCACAATTCTCTCTCTCTCTCTGGGCATCGACTTCAAAGCCCAAATCTACAGTTTTTATTTGCTCGAAATTCAGAAAGTAGGTACGAGTTTTAGTTAGTCCTCCTAATCGAATTCATATAAATTCTCATCGGTTTCCTTATAAATTCTCAGGTTCTCACATAAATCCCCAATTACCCATTAACCAGCATCCTTCCTTCTTCCCACTTTTGCTCTCTATCTATCCAATTTTCTGCTTTTTCGGCTCCAATTTGTGTGGGTTCTGATTCAATTTCAGATTTCTTTTTGGTATTTAGGATCTAAGTTTTTTGGCCTTTGACGAGCAGCGGCAGGCAAAGTATGAGGTACCCTTTTCTTCTTTCTGTATTTCTTGTGTTTAATTTCTAATTTTGATTCCATGCATGGTGTTAAATTTCTGTGATGATTTGATCGGAGTGGGAGATTTTACGTTGATTTCTGGCACTAAAAGTTTACGAATCGCAACTGTTACAATCGCGCTTGGCTGAAAATAAGATTTTAGACGTCAATCGAGTACCATGATTACTTTTGGTGTTTGTTAAAAGAAGCGCAAACGAAAGTTTAGAGAGTTAGAGATAGAGAATAAGGAAGGGTAAGCAAAGCTGAGCGATTCATTGTTCGTTTTCATAAGATCGATAGACATGGCTCAGTTGTAATTGATGGCTAGGTTTCGTTTAACCATCTTCTATTAATATTTTTTTCTTCCCAACTTAAACGAAGATTTTAGTTTTAAGTCCAGTATTACCTAACTGTTAATCATTATATTGGACTAACAAGGAAGATTCATTAAACAAGAAACAACAGCAATATAAGAATAATGAGAAATGAACAATTTGATGTACATTCAGTCAAACTCTATTAAGTAGTTCAGTGGGGATAATGTACACTTCATTCGCTTTAATTGGTACGCTTTTGGTTTAATTTGCATTTTTACAAGAGAAAGACTAATGCTGCTTGTTTTGGGTTCCACTTCGGTAAACCAGTGTGGTTTATTTTGGAAGAGGCCTTCAACCTGTGATTATTCGCCTTTGAATTTATGCTTATTAAGACACTGGAGGCCGTAGTTGTCTGTATCTAATTCTGTATAACTCCACTCGCAACTTTTCAGTAACTAGTAGAAAAGTTATGCTCAAGTATTAAAATTCTACACACTTTGGGATGCAGGTTTTGCTTTTGTTTAATCTTGTTGTTAATAATTCTTTTGAGGACCATTCTTATTCTGTTTTCTTCTATTTGCATAAGCAGGATTCTATGAGTTTTGAACTGTGATGGCTTTCCCATATACATCAACATCAATAGTGCCTTCAGAACTGTCAGAGCAAAGAGGAGCAAATATATCAGATTCAAACACAAACATGTTTCAAGCTCCAACAAACCAGCCCAGCCGAGGCTCCTTTGATGGTCCTGTGGCTATCTTTTGGGATATTGAGAACTGCCCTGTCCCTAGTGATGTCCGTCCAGAAGATGTAGCTGGTAATATCAGAATGGCTTTACAGGTGCATCCCATAATTAAAGGAGCAGTTATGACGTTTTCTGCTTATGGGGACTTTAATGGCTTCCCTAGACGACTCCGCGAGGGATGCCAGAGAACTGGTGTTAGACTAATTGATGTTCCAAATGGAAGAAAGGATGCTGCTGACAAAGCTATCCTGGTTGATATGTTCCTGTTTGCCCTTGACAATCCTCCACCTTCTTCCATCATGCTCATCTCCGGGGATGTTGATTTTGCTCCAGCACTTCATATACTTGGGCAACGTGGGTATATTGTTATCCTGGTAATCCCTTCTGGAGTTGGTGTTTCATCTGCTCTCAGCAATGCTGGTAAGTTCGTGTGGGACTGGCCTAGTGTGGCTCGTGGAGACGGCTTTGTGCCTTCTACTAAAGTTTTAATGCATCCTCGTGGGGGTCACACTGATATTTCTGGGTATCTTATGGGTTGCCATATCAATGATAATGTGGATATCCAAAATGAAGAAGAAGCTATCTTGTATAAGGGAATATCACAAAGCTATTACAACTCGAGAGATTTTTCAATAGTCTCACAATCACTATCTGAATTCAACAGTAGTTCCGTAATGGTGCCTTGCTGTCCTACTGCTTCAAGGTCACACAGTCTCCCGTCTGGTCTCAATGAAGTTTCTGCTGGGCCTACAACATCTGGTGATCAAAATGAATCTACTTGGTGGGTCCAGCCAGGGGACCTAAATGGTCTGAAGGGACAGCTTGTAAGACTGCTTGAGCTATCGGGAGGTTGCATGCCTCTTATGAAAGTTCCAACCGAGTATCAGAAAGTTTTTGGAAGGCCTCTTTATGTATCAGAGTATGGTGCATTCAAGCTCGTAAATCTGTTCAAGAAGTTGGGTGACACAATGGCTGTAGAGGGAAAAGGGAACAAGAGATTTGTCTACCTCCGGAACTGTAAAACGGGCACAAGTGCACCACCTTTGGTTTTGTTAAAGAGGGATAACAAGAAAGGGAAGGGGACTCAAGAAGAGTGCATGGATATTACTACAGGCAATGGCTCGTCAGATGAGTTCTCAGAGGAGGAAAGAGTTGTTGTAGAAGAATACGATGAGACGAGCCAAGGAAAGACCAATGTGAGAACAGTAGGTGAATGTGGAATTGATGATCCTAGTCTGGAGAATTTCAAATATGAGCTGCAAGAGATTCTTGTCAGCTACTCTTGTCGGATTTTCTTGGGTTGCTTTGAGGAGGTCTACCAGCAGAGGTATAAAAAGACACTGGACTATCGGAAGTTTGGAGTTAATCAGCTAGAGCAACTGTTTGAGAAGGTGACAGATGTGGCGGTGTTGCTTGAAGAGCCAGTTGGCAAGAGGAAGTTCCTGGCTGCAAGTGGTGGCTATAAAAATTAAGGTGGTTTGGTTGCTGTTTCTAGTAATTTTCCGATGCTTTTTAGGTACGCACACCACAGCCCAGCGTCTCCCTCTCCTTTTTGAATATTTACGTTTTTTTAGTTACAAATTTCATAAAGGGGAAAAACAAAATGACCGATGAGGCTGGGAAGCACCTTTTATTTTTTGTTGTGTTAAACGTGTCCTGCATGGATGGGAAGCTAATATCGAAATTTCCATGCACGATTCATGCCCGGTCATTTGCAACTGATGATAAACTGGTAATGGGAGATGTTAATGTAAATTTACTTGTATTTTGCTTTTGTGCTTGATTACTGAAACTGAAATTAGCTTGACCTACATAATGTGGAAGTATTCTCAACTCATCAATAAATGTTTTATGTTAAAGAATGCGGCTTATTTTTTTCGTTCCTTGGTTGATAAGTAATCATATTATATTCCTTGTAAGTTAACATGTTGGTTCGAACTACTTATGGGTCCAACTCGGTTTAGTCTGGTTTCTCGGTTCACCAGCTTTGATGCACACCCCTAGTTTCGTCGTCTACTAAACCCTTGCATACCTCTTTCCATATGGCATGGCCAAGACTATAATTAAGGTTGGTTTACTTGACTAAATATAGTTGGCTTGTTAGAAGAACGGGTGAACTTGGTGATTTCTACCGTAGAGAAATTCCAGTACCTTCAATCGTTGTCGCTGGGAGAATCATTTCCAGCAAACATGCGACTTTCAAAACTTGTGCATCTTCCCAAGCTTAGTTTTGCCGGGAAGTCAAGTTAGAGAATCTACCTGATCCACTGCACTTCCAGCCAAACCTCGTCAAGCTAAGTGTCCATCATTTCAGTCTCAATCGACAAACTCAGTATGTTGCCAAACTTGAAGCTTTTGTTGGGATCCGAATCGTACGCAGACAAGAAACCTGTTTGCCTCTCCTCATTAGGGTTTCCTGAACTGGTCCTATAATTCAAATGTATAAAGTTGGAGGAATTGATTGTTGTATGGAGGGGAATCAGAGAATGACTTTCCTGGGTTGCTTGTGTTGCCGGAGTTACCGATTTTGCGGAGGATATTTCCTGTGTTGTTTTTGGTTTGCTGTTCTTCTACTTTTGGGTTACATTTTTATTTGCTTGGATTGAAGATTTGAAATGTGATTGTGCTTTGTTGCTTGTATTGTTGTTGTTTGTTTAAACTTGGCCCTCTTTTTCCTGATAAAAAGTTGTTCTAGTGCTTTTTCCCTATTGGTAATGAGACTCCTCTTGATACTAGATTGATGAAGTTTTATTGTTCGCACATGAAAGTTTAAAATTAATATCGAACTTCATTCTAGAGATTCGAGTCTAAGACTTCTCATTTACAAGTAAAAATTGACAGAGTTGAGCTACTGCGACACGATGTGCTGCATAATAGATCAATCTTCGCATCGCGGGTGAACATACTATATCTGATTACTCTATCCGCTTTGCCATCACCAATTAACTTGAATCTATGTCGAACCATATATACACACACATGCCTTTTAAGGGAAGCGATTCTCATTTTTTTTCAAAAATTGAGATTAATTGTGGGACTTACTCCATATTAAACTTCAACAATCCGAACCGTTCATTTTGCATGTCTCGAATCATAAATCATTCTTACAAAAATTTAATTCAATCCAAAACTGTTTGCGTATTTAATTATCACAATGAAATTTCTATGTTTTTTAGAAAAGAAAGTGTTAATCAATTTCTTTGAACTCAATTAGATACCTCAAATATTTTCGATTTGTCTAATATTTTGCAAGGATGATCTATGAGGTACAACTTAAAAAGTAAATTGTTCGGATCGTTAAAATTCGATGCGGTGTGAGCCTAACGACTAATTCCCATTTTTATAAAAAAAAAATTTAATTAAAAAAAAAAAAGAAAAAAAAAAGGGTTTCTTGTACGTAGGAAAATGGTCCATACCAAATTAATGTTGTTCCAAAATTGTCCAAGTCTTTAACAACAGTACTAGCAAAAGGATATATATTCATGTGCTTCCCCAAAACTTCTAACAAGCAAAAGACATAAGCTTGCAACAATACTGCCCTCACAATTTGCTTTGGCATTTTGGTCCATACTGGTAAACACCTTGAAGCCGTTTGATGAGTTTTTCAAAACGTTGAGCTGAAGAAATACTGAACGTACCTCAATCCGTGGAACACAGTCTCGAATCAATGAAGTCTTCAAACGGAGAGAATATTCGGAGGGGATTGTGGCGAGCCATTTTCAAGCAAGAAGCTTCTACTACAATAAGACCTGGATGTACTCGAAGAAGAAGCGAGATACCTCCCATCCCCGCTATGAAAAATCATGTCAGTCCTATGCATCTTCCCTTTACTAGTCCTTCCTCTTCCTTCCGTCTCTTCGTACTCTTCATCTTCCACGGCTGCTAGGAACCCACTATGCATTGGGTCCGAACTCTCGTACAAAAGCCTAAGCACCTGTTTGATTGAAGGCCTATCGCGGCCTTCTTTCTGGGTGCACCATCTCATGATAGACACAATCGTTTGGAGCTGATCCAAATCAAATGAATCTCGTATACTGGGATCCACCAGATCAGGTAAGCTTAATTCAGATTCCATGTGCTTTTGTGACCATTCTACCAAATTCCTGTTGTCTTGTATTGCTCGCCTCGCAGTTACTAGCTCCAACAGTAACACACCGTAGCTGTATACATCACTTTTCTCCGTCAGCTCTTGGGTAACCACGTACTCCGGATCCATATAACCTGAAGCCATCCATTCAACATAGGTTTTTAGCAAAAAGAAACTGTACCTTCATATGTCAGTCTATCTATATGATTCTCTAACCTGGAGTTCCCCGGATATCCGTATTTACTGGTTCAAAGCAAATAGAACCATCTTTTGAAGCCTGTGCAAGGCCAAAATCTGCAACCTGGAAAGAAAAGTAGAGAGATTTCTTTCAAGAGTTTAAAAGAGTTCTTGGCATGCATTCCCTGCCACGGAAGGAATATCATAAAACTTATAAAAGTAATCTTCCTCCTTGAATGCATTCGATTTAAAGAGGAATAAAAAGTTTAGTCACATATGAGAGGGGTTAAAGTCTTTCTTCGTTACGTTGTTTTGAGAACGAAGAGATTCCGATCGAGTATTAAAAGCTACATCTGCATTCAGCCATATATTCTACCTTGGCAACAAAATTATCATCCAGTAAGATATTGCTGGACTTAATATCTCTATGGCAAAGAGGAGGATCACAATAGAAATGGAGATACTCCTGCACGGAAGAACAAATTAGAAGCAAATCAATTTCATGAACAACACAAGCCAGTAAAAAGATGACTATAAGCCTGCTGTTTACCAGAGCGTTAGCTACGTCAATGGCAATATGGATTCTAGTCCGCCAACTTAGAGGAGTCCTATTTGGAGCTGCATAAAGATTAGAATTAACATGATCAGAATACGTGGCCTTAAAAGAATATGGCTTTCGAAACAAAATAAGAGAATGACTTTATGCTGTCCTCCACGGCTCTTGAAATCCTGAATATACCAAAGGTAAAAATCACCATACTAAAGTGGGATTCCACCAAAATTCAGAAACTTGTGTTGTTAGATAGAGTCATAACTCTGCACGAGCGCAAGTGTGTGTGACAGTGCAACAGAGAGGGAGAGAGACAAAAGGATGAAAGAATTGATTTCAAACGTGATGAAAAACACCATAAAGTCATCCCCTTCCATAATCCAGTTTTAGAACACTATTCTCAGCAGAAGGGAATTCAAGAGATGGAGTAACATACAGTGAAGATGGTCCTTCAAGCTACCATTTTCCATGTATTCATACATGAGAAACCTGCCATGGAACATGTAAAGCATTTGGGCAGGTATATAAGGGCCACAAACATACAGAAACATACATATATTAACTACCTCTCACGCTTCTCGCTGCAAAAGCCCCTCAGAGCAACAAGATGACGATGATGCAATCTGGCTAGAAGCACTATCTCTCGGCAGAACTCATGTTCTCCCTGCTCTGACACTTTGCTCATTCGCTTAACTGCTATTGCTAAACCATCACTAAAGTGAGCTTTGTACACAGTTCCAAATCCCCCTTGTCCAATAATTGTGTTGAAGTTTTCAGTCGCCTTCTTTATCTCCTTGTAGCTGAATTTCCGAAACATAGATGGAGGACCTGCACTTAAATACCATCTCAGATGGGACCCCCAACAAAATGTTTCATTCATGAATACAAGTCATCAAGAAAACAAATTACGAGAAAAATAAGAGAGATAATTATACCTTCCTGAAATTTCCTCATAGGACGAGGCGAGTTAAAGGATTTTGACGATTTTTGATCCATACTCTCAGAATCCAGTAACTCTCTGTTTTTCTTACGAATGAGAACTATCAAGACTAAAAGCATCATTACAGCGACAGCTGTTACTGCAATGCCAATACCTGGAACCAATGTAAGGTGGTAGGAATGATGTGTTTCATTTTGGGGTGGACCCAACAAGTGTTGGCTTGGGCTAGCAGCCACAAAAGGACTTGGAGAAGCCTTCGGGGTGGAGGATGGCGATGGCTCTGAAACTAGAAACACAATTTCAACATAGAGAAAAAAAATTTACCTGTTTGGATCAAGAAAATATATGGACCACGAACCCCATTTATAAAGATTTCACAAACATGAATAGTTGAACCCAGATCTTCTGCTTTTAAAATTACTTATTCGTAAGAAAAATAGTATATTGTACATTATACAGGTCTATGTGATTGATAAAAACAAAAAACGATCACTTCTCACAATATGTTTCAGGAAAAATGACATAATGTTAACTATCCTCATACCAAGCTTGCCCTCAAGGCATTTCAAAATACATTAAAGCTGTTCCCAACAACCAACCTTTCCACCGAAAAAAAAGGTAAATAAAACATCAATGACAGTGGCAATAGTTGAAGTACTCATATGATTTGAAGAGGCCTTCAATTACCTCACCAAACCTGGATCCAAAAACTAGTTCACTATTCTAGTTTACCAAATATACAATATACCCTTGTTTGTTCGTACTAATAGCATAAAATTATTTATTTAACACACGAAGCATGACATTGATCGCAACAAAAAAAAAAAAAAAAATTAGAACTTGGTATCTGAAAAAATAGAATAGTTTTTAAGAAAACACTAAAGACTAAACAAAACGGTAACACAGAGTTTTATAATACAGTTGAAATCTAGCACATGGTATTTGTCACATTCTGTTTCAGTATAAACCAAAATCTCCTCCACAGCCAGAATTGTCCGTACCTGGTAGGATGTTGTTGAGCCCCTGGATTTGAAAGAAACAGCTTGCCATGTCAATAGCTGAAGCATCATCAAGTTGGCTTGCCAATGCAGCAAAAGTTGCATCACGGCAGGTACTCAAAGTTATATTATCTTCTGTTCCTAATAGACGATGAAGATATACGATGCCAGAATTTAAACACTTCTTGCATTTAGTTTCCTCTGAAAGTGGTACCTTGCAATTTGCCATGACATCAATGAACTTTGGAGACTGCAACATTTGTGTGACAGTTGTTCGACCCTTACACTCATAATTTACTGGAATTTTTGTCCCAAACCCACAGAAAGCTGTTGCATTTCTGGGAACTCCATACAGTACTAAGGTTTGTGATATGGAATGGAGGCATATGTCAGATAAATTTGAAGGAACGCCCAAGTTGCTTGTCACATTTGCATACTGAGCAATAGAAACTGCAATGAAAGCATTTATATAGCGGCAACACTTTCCTCTGTCTTCTTTATTAGAGCACAAAGAGGCTGCCTGAGTAACGTTTGATCCACTCAAATTTAAGGGGCATTCTGCAAAAGTATATACTATGGTCTTATTTCATTTAAAATTCATCACAACAAGGGACATCAGACTGTTTGACCAGAACCGATAAGTACTGATAATCTCTACACTGGATTGAAACTGTCTGTAATGGGCAAACATATAATAGCCTTGGAAAGGATACGTACGATTATAACAGAAACTCCAAGAATTAACAAACATTGCATCTGTTGGTGATGTCCAATGTATTAACAGAGTATTTTAGACCCTCCGTGCAAGGTCCAGGACTTCTCAGTGTTGGATCTCAAAACGTATGTTGTTTTATGTATCTTAACCCCGTTATTATTCTTAAGACAACAAGTAGCTCCCAATTAAGATAAGAACTAAGCACATTAGTCACTGTCCGAAATGATTATCACTCAGCGGTACTCTATCCCTGAATGAAGATGCATTTTCTTGGAGTAACCTAAAAAGTTCAATGAACTGCTAGTGTGATAAAGAACATAGACCAAGACAGATTTCAAATGTATTATATTTGACTTCTACAAGTATCACATTTACCCGATGCTCTATTGTGCACACCATATTGGCAAAGGATGCAGCACCACTGCAAGCACATGTGACTCTTCACAACGTCAACAATTGTTTTCTATATAGCTTTTATGAAGGACAAGAGTATAAGATAAATGCAAGGCCTGCTCCAATCTATTCAAATTATACCAACAAATTTATTACATTACACCCAAAAAAGGCTATAATTTGCAACGAGAAGACAAAAAATTTACACTGAAAATGTTGGATTTCACCAGAACACACAGATTGTTAAAACTACAAAAACCCAGTAGCCAAATTGAGCTCAAAATTGTAAAACACATGCCAATAACATGTATTGATAACATATAGTAACCCCATTAAAAATCACAGCTTCTTTAAGAAGGGAAATAAAAGGTAAAAACTGAACTCGCGGGTGTCTTAAAATTAAAAATTCAACAAAAAAAAGTTAAAAACTTGAATTTTCAAAAGGACCCATCTCCAGAATTAATACATAATAACCTACAATAGGGTCGCTGAAAGTGAAAGTGCCCAAAACATGAATTACAATTACAACAAAAAAAATGAAGAAAATAATATTTAAATAAACAAACATAAATGCAGGCTCTTCGGTCACACAATACAGAACAAAACTAAGCAAAACCAGAGGTTCATAAAAAATAAAAAAATTTAAAAAAAAAACCCAGAAATTGTACTGACCTGCCATTATTTGAGGGAGAAGCTGCATTCCCAGAAATGCAAGAAAACCCAGAAGAAATCCAGGTCCGTACGCAGCCATGGTCGAAGCCAAGAGGGAAACTTCCTCTCATTCACCCACCAGAGAGAGAGGGAACTCAAAAGTGGGGTAGAAGAAGAAATAAGTGGGGTTTGTGTAGAGAACCAGCGCCTATGTGCGCTGCTAAGTTCTTAACACATTTGTCTTGAGAATGTGTGTTCGACATGTGAGAGAGAGGGTTTTGACTGTGGAGTTGACTAGAGCGGACCCACCACTCTCCCAAGAGATCAAGATTACTTATTTCAGGTAAATTTTTAGAGATTTCAGTGTGGATTAGACCATCTCCAACCGAAGGTTGGTCAGAGGTAGGCCTGACAATTTCTGACACAACCCAATAATCTGACACAATACAATATGAAATTAACAGGTGTTCAGATTGACACGATAACGAATCGGGTCGTTATTGGGTAACCCGATAAACACCTGTTAAGATAACGGGTTGGTTCGGGTATACACGTGGGTAACACGATACACGATAAGAAAAATATTAATTTTATAACCCTAAAAAATTACTATAATAATTATATATATTAATTTAACAATTTTATACCCCTAAAAACTATAATAATTATATATATATATATATATATATATTAAATTAAATATTAAAAATTGGTGACAATTGGATCGGCTTAAATATACATATCATTCAATTTCTTAAGTATTATATGTACAAAATAAATAAATTTAAATCTACTTAATATATATACCATTGAACTTGATGGGATACTCATTCTATGAAACTAATTTCAACGATCTAACCGTCAAACATGTTTGAGATCGCATTAGCAAAAAATCGCAAAAAAAAACCTTCAGAGATCAAGTAACGGGACAAAACTTTTCGACGGTTATCAACGAAAAATCACAATTTAACGGTTATTTTAACTCTAATTTTGATGATTTTTTACAGCTACACTCCTTGACCCTATATGAATACAATGAATGAACTCGATCTTCAATTTAAAATATTTACACTAGTGGATACCACAAAATCTTATGTTATACTTAATGAAAATATGAATAAACTCTCAAGTGTTAGTGAATCTATTGTTTTGATGGGATACACATTTTACGAAACTAGTTTCAACGATCCAACCGTCAAACATGTTTGTATATACTTCGATATCGCATACGCCAAAAATTGCAAAAAAAAAACATTCAGAGATCAAGTAACGGGACAAAGCTTTTCGACGGTTATCAACAAAAAATCACGATTTAACGGTTATTTTAACTCCGATTTTGATGATTTTTTACAGCTACACTCATTGACCCTATATGAATACAATAAATGAATTCGATCTTCAATTTAAAATATTTACACTAGTTATACTTAATGAAAGTATAAATAAACTCTAAGTGTTAGTGAATCTATCGTTTTGATAGGATACGCATTCTACGAAACTAATTTCAACAATCCAACCGTCAAACTTGTTTGTATATGCTTCAAGATCGCATACGCCAAAAATCACAAAAAACAAACATTCAGAGATCAAGTAACGGGACAAAACGTTTTGACGGTTATCAACTAAAAATCACGATTTAAGGGTTATTTTAACTTCAATTTTGATTATTTTTTACAGCTACACTCCTTGACCCTATATGAATACAATGAATGAATTCGATCTTCAATTTAAAATATTTACACTAATCTTATGTCATGATGATCGATAAAAATTGAGGATTTTGTAAAAGGAATAACATGCAAGCTTTGAGTTTCATTGGCAAGGTTTAAACTTTTGAGAAAGGCTTCACAACCTTGAAAACAAAAACTCTTTCATTTTGCATATCCTTGCACATTTAATATTTTGTAATAGACTAGTAGTGTATGGATGTTTGTTTATTAGGCTCTTATTTTTTAGTGTAGATGTAGCACTTAAACGAAAAATGTTTTTTAATGTTTTGAAGTAATATTTATGTGGCAATGTGTGGTATGTGTAAATTTAAGAAGAAAAAAAATATTTTTCTTAACGGGTCATAATGGGTCATAACGGGTTAAGGACCCGTTAAGATAACGGGTGTGACATGACACGACCCATTAAAATAACAGGTGTTACACGAAAACGACACAAACATGACAGACACGACCTGTTTGCCAGGCCTAGTTAGAGGGCTTGTTTTAGCCCTCTGACCTTCCAAGAAATTAATATTTTAATGAACAGTGCATGGCCATATTTCTTACCATCTCCAACCGAGGGCCAAATGGTCATAGGGCTCGTTTTAGCCGTGTCACAAAAAACCGTCTCCAACCGAGGGCCAAAGGGCTATAGTATGAAATATGAAGAATTGAAATAAAATGAAGTAAGATAGTATGGAATAGTGAAAAATATGTGAGAAATGGCATAGGAAAAATTAGAAATTAAAAAAAAAACGTCCAAAAAAAAAAAGTTGTCGGGCATAAAAACAAAAAATGGGCCAGGACCATAAAAAAAAAACTAAGCCCTAAACCCTAAAGTGGGCTGGGCAATGGAAAAGAACAAAAAAAAATCGAAATTGGGTTAGCCAGCCGGTTGGCCCTTTTAGAATCCGTGGGGCCCATGAGCCCTCTGGCTTAGCCCTCGGTTGGAGACGGTTTTCTGGTTATTTTCGGTCATCTGGACCCTTGGGTTGGAGATGGT
Organism: Malus fusca; assembly: GCA_035220775.1. Taxonomy (NCBI): domain Eukaryota; kingdom Viridiplantae; phylum Streptophyta; class Magnoliopsida; order Rosales; family Rosaceae; genus Malus; species Malus fusca. The sequence goes on from CM069063.1 coordinate 18,101,735, forward strand.
CTTAGGTTGTAACATCCCACATCGCCCAGGGGAGTGGATCCTCTAAGCCTTATATGTACATGCCCACCTCTTCCTAGCACGAGGCCTTTTGGGAGCTCACTGGTTTCGGGTTTTATCGGAACTTCGAAGTTAAGCGAGTTCGCGCGAGAGCAATCCCAGGATGGGTGACCCATTAGGAAGTTCTCGTGTGAGTTCCCAGAAACAAAATCGTGAGGGCGTGGTCGGGGCCCAAAGTGGACAATATCGTGCAACGGTGCAGTCGAGCCCAGGATGTGGTGAGGGCCCTGGCCGGGATGTGACATAGGCTGGCCAGATAGCTCGTTTTAGCCCTCTAGCCCTCCAAGATATTAATATTTTAATGAACAGTACATGACCATATTTGCCTTCATCTCCAACTGAAGGCTAAAGGGTCATAGGGCTCGTTTTAGTCCTGTCACAAACAAACCATCTCTAAACTAGGGTCAAACATAATTTATTATTTAAAATGTTGTTTCATGGTACTTAATTTAATTTAATGTTGTATAATGGCTTAGGAAGTTATAGGAAAAAAAATAGAATTTAAAAAATATATGAAACAAATTTTGTAAAATAGAAGTTATAGGAAAAAAATAAAATTTAGAAAAAATATAAAACAAATTTTGTAAAATAGAAGTTATAGGAAGTTATAGAAAAAAATAGAAGTTATAGGAAAAAAATTGTGAAAAATAAATAAATAATTAAATAAAACTGTAAAAAAAATTCAAAAATAACGGCTAGCAGACGTTAGCTAGCCGTTGCATTTGAAATTTGGCCTAGAATTCCTGTCGGATATAACCGACAGGAATATATTTATTAAATATATGCCCAGGGCTGGCTGTTTGGCTAGATTGGGCCAGTCGGTTGGCCCTTTGGTGTGACAGCACGTCCCAAAAAATTATAGTTTTTATAATTTTTAAAGTGTGAAATTACAAAAATGCCCTAGAAGTGAAGGTGTTGACTTTCATTGACCAACGCGTAGTGAAACGTACTAAATATTCTTTTAGTGTATTCCTGAAGTATTCGACGATACGAACGTGTAAACGCAAGCAGAAGTGAATTTGGAGTTACAATTAAAGTTTTATGGAGCTACGAACCGAATGTATTTTGAAGAAATAATTTATTCTAAGAATATTATATTATTTTGTACAAAATGATTGGGCCACATGGGTGTGGCTGAGAAGGGGGAATCGGGAAGAAAAGGAATCAGAGGAGAAGGAGAGGGCTACTGCCCAATCAGAAAGAAGAGAGAGATGAGACTGACCAACCAGAGAGGAAAGAAATGAGGGAAATGAGGGAAGGTGAGCAGGAGGGGAAGTCGGGTCTTCTCCTTGACCCGAGCGACCTGGCCAAGCTTCAAGGCCAAATTCGATCATTTTCCGGGCAATTTCCGGTGAATTGTCTTGAAACACCACCCTAGCCCTCCCTCTTCCATTTCCACCCAAAATTTGAAGGAATTTGGTTGAAGTTTGGTGGAAAAACCACCATGGGTGCCGCGGGAAAGATTGCTCGAGATCCACCAAACCTGAAACAATTTCATTCAATTACCACTACCAAAACACTCCTCTAGAACCCAGGAACAAAGCCCAAGCAGTGGTGGAGGCGTTGGAGCAAGTTTGGAGGTCGAATCGAATCAGACCCAATTCAAGGGTTTTGTACGATTTTAGCAAAATTGGAGCTTTTCCCGGCCAAATTGGCCTTGGCCGCAGGGGACGATGGTTCGTGATGTCTCGATATGCATGCTAGGGAGTTGTAGCGTAGACCTCAGGTGAGTGGGTCTTTTCCTTTCTACTGATATCATATATATATATATATATATATGATTGACTATTCCATAAATGTTTATAAATTGATTATTGCTTATGATTATTGTGAATGCTTTGAAATACTATTGCGAACTACGAATGGCTTGATCCCGATTTAGGGTACGTAGGCAGTCTAACGAGACGTTAGATGCAGCCATATAATAAATGAGAATGAATAATCAAGACAACAACCTAGTTTGGGAATGGGGCATTACAATTTATGCATTCTAGACCATTTGTTTATATGTTTATATATCTGGAAATATTATGATATGTTGAATTTCAGACTTACATCCTGGTATTTCCATCTATATATTCCTTACACATAATTATTGTGAACGCTCCGAAGTACAGGTGAACGCAGGACACACAAGTAAGTTCATGTAAGTTCAAGTAAGTATACGGTATTAGTTGAAGTGATGGGGTTATGGTATGACTACATTTATGTTTTAAGCAACTCCAACACTGTCGTACAGGTTGCAATAGTAGGCAACTCCGGCATTGTCGTACAGGTTGCTTATGAATCATACATGTTGTATTAGATGTATTTAAAGCTCATAAACCTGCACCCCGGTGTTAGTGCTTCCGCCCGTGGCCAGGGCACAGTCCTTCACGTCATGTTCACTTCCTGCAGTATACGCTCACCTTGAATTCAAGGTAGGTGCACAGGTCTGTCATACAAACCATTATAGGTGGTTCCGACTCATAGGTGACTCTTCACGTGATCGTAGCATTTGAGCATATTCATTTACACCTAGTTCTGTCATACAGATCACTACAGTGGTTCCGACTCGTGTGCATGCGTAATACAGTATAGGTTTCTATAGGTGACTTCGGCTAGATTGATTGATGAGATATGAATATGTCGTACATGTCACTATAGGTGACTCCGGCTAGATTGATTGATGAGATATGAATATGTCGTACAGGTCACTACAGGTGACTCCAACTTATATGCTAGCAATGATTGATGAGATATGGATAAGTCGTACAGGTCACTAGAGGCGACTCCCGACTTATGAGCTAGCTTATGTGATGAGATATGGATAAGTCGTACAGGTCATTAGGGGTGACTCCCGACTTATGAGCTAGTATATGTGATGAGATATGGATAAGTCGTACAGGTCACTAAAGGTGACTCCCAATTTATGAGCTAGCATATGTGATGAGATATGTGATGAAATGTGATGAGCTAGCATATGTGATGAAATATGTGATGAGCTAGCATATGTGACAAAATATGTGATGAACTAGCATGTGTGATGAATAGGTGATGAACTAGTATATGTGATAAGATATGGGTAAGTCGTACAGGTCACCCTAGGTGACTCCGACTTGCGTACTAGTATGAGTTATTAATTGCATGATTATTTGATATTACTGATGAGATGCTGTGTTGTGGTATATTATGATTTTTCTGAAAATTATACAGGTGTTGCAGCGAGGGATTATAATGTTTTATATGGTTTCTATTAAAAATTTACTTACAGGGCCACTCACCCTTGTCTTGTCTTCCCCCTCCAGGTTTTATTAGCTGAGTTTTCTTATTGTCGAAGATTCGTGGCGATTCTTAGTATTAGAGATAAATTTCGAGGGTACGATTCTTAATTCACTCATCTGTACTTACTTATGCTCTAACATCACGTCTGAAGTGGGTTTATTCCCGCTCACCAGTGCACTCTGGTATTTAGGCACTCTTAGGTTTAAATTTATTCACAATTTTTCCACATCATCACACTTTGTGGCTTCGTCACCTTCCAGCACAGCTCGATTCGAAGTCATAATGGACATTCCGGGTCAGGGTGTGTCAGTTTGGTATCAGAGCATAAGTTTGGCAATATTGTGTTCATCACACGCGTGATGTGAGCACTCTTGGTTTTTGTGTCTAATATCGGAATCTTGCCACCTCGTCGAATACAGAAAAATATGTTAGTTTTTCTTCAGTTTTGGGCGGTTTTGTGGTCTTGACGACATTTTAGAAAATCGATTTGGCGTTTGATCTTAGAATCAAAACGAAGTTCTTCATTGTGAAAGAAATGTGTAGATTTGAGGCAATTTAATGGCCTAAGTTGATGTATTGGTAACCGTGTATCACCGGAGATTTTATCAACCAATTCCATCATCATTCTTCCGTTGTTAGAATTAATCCTTTTGAGATTGGAAATCTCAGCTAGTTTTAATTTCTTGGTAGTATTGTTAGAATATCGCCTAATAGAATTCTTGTGAAGTCTACTTTGTTAAGACTCTGGAAATGTCTCATGTGGCAATGTGATGTTAAAGTGGTAACACTTGGTGGAAGAACATTTTGGGAAATTACTTTTGGTCCTTGGTAGTTAATACTTTTGTGATGTTACCATTCGAACATCAAGAACCTTGTTAGCTCATTCTTAAATTTGATCTTGTTACTTTTGGCCTGAGACAACAACGGAGTTGTTTAGTCTTTCGGCATAATTCATTGTTTGTTGACCCTTTGATATTCTAGTCTGCCCTTGTTATGTTTATACCCCCAGTTTCACCTCCTGGTATTAAAGGTAATTGGGTTGATTTAGAGTCACCGGCCTTTTTCCTATATCATTTTGGATAGGGACACACTGTCCAGGAGGACTACTTAGACATTGAAATTGTACATTTAGTCCAAACATCTTGTACTCTAGATTTCATGAACTTGTTTTGACCCTCAAATTCTTGAGTGTTCATTTAACCTTCCCGACATAATTTTTCGCTCAATTAGTGAAGAATTCATGATAGGTCAAATTGGAGGGTGCGTGCGCCACTTTCATGTCAATGCTAACATGAACCATTGAAATATAATCTTATATCGAGGGTTTATTTATTAGATTCACTAAGCCAGTGGGCAAGACCGCTCATCTCCGGCAACATTTACTAGGAGTTATGGTTCGGACCCATTCTCGAAATTCACGAGACAACGAATGTTTGGCGAGGTTCATTTCCATTTTAGGCTCTGAGTTGGTTCGTACAAATATCTTTCTGACTACATTATTTTATTTATACGGGTATTATATGTAACAATCCACATCGCCCAAATGAGTGGATCCTGTAAGCCTTATATGTATATTTTCATCTCTACCCATGTTGGAGATAAAAGAAAATGGTGGCGAAATCATGGTGTTGACAATGATAAGTGTGGCTAGAAATATAAAATGTTTGGCAAATGATAATTGTGGTTGGAAATTTGGTATTTATTAAAGTCATTACAATTTATTGAATGAAAATATGGAATGTGATCTTGAGTTCACTTAACAGGGCCGGCCCAGGCCCAGTGCAGGCAGGGCGACCATCCAGGGCCCAAAAAAAATTAGGGGCACCAAAATTATTAGGGCGGTATATTTATATATATTTTTATAAGAGTATAAATTTATAAAATTTGGTTCAAAGACATAGAAATTTAACTAGAAGTGGTGGTTTGTCATTTGAAAATAATGAGGAGGTCTTGGGTTCAAAACACCATGTGTGCTTATTTACTTTCCATTTTTTACAAATTTCTTTTTATAAGAGTATAAATTTATAAAATTTGGTTAAAAGATCAAGAAGTTTAATTAGAAACAATGATTTTTGTTGTTTAAAATTAACAAGAGGTCCTAAGTTCGAAATGCTATGTGCATGTTTATTTTTTACAAATTTTTGTTTGGTTGTTAATTTATTTTTAGTTACTATCTAGTAGCTATGTGGGTTGTTATTTTTAAATATTCGTTTTAATTCGAGTCTAATCTTCAACAAAGAATAATATGTAAACCAAATTTGTAAATTATATGACGTGTCATCAAAATGTTTAATTTAGTGCCCATTCATTAATAATACATATCAATTAAAGACTCGAAAACATCATTATTTTTTAGTCCCATATTGACAAGGTTAGTAAATAAGAAAAAAAACATCTCACGATTTATTCAAAAACACATTCAAAGTTCAGATGAAAAACAAAACTCATCATCTATCTACCTGTAAGGCCGAAGTTTTTTTGTTTCCCTCTCTCAATACAAAATAAATTAGTCTTTCTGTGTTTCTAAATTATTGAGTTTGAAGTGTTTTTCTAAGTATAATTTTTTCGATGTCTTATGTGTGAAAATAAATAATTTTCTTACATGAAGTCAGGGCACTTTTTTTTACGTCGCCCCGGACCTCAAAAATCTCTAGACCGGCCCTGTCACTTAATATAAACGTTTTCCAGCGAGTTTTTATCAAATACTTTTTATTTCTCAACTTTAAATGGAAGTAGTTGTTTATGAAGCAAAAAGTAAACTCAAAGGGGTAAATATCTTCTTTCTTCTAATCTTTTTCATTACTCGCACAGTAATGAAAAAAAATTATAAAATAAAACTGATGGAAAGTGGTTCATATTGCTGCTTTTTCTTTTTCTTTTGGTGCAAATTCAAGCAATTATGCAATGCTACATTATAAAAAATAAAAACAAAACAAAACATTGTGGCTGGTAGAATTAAATAATTCGGGCTTGCAAAAGATTCAAACATGCGACAGTTTTATATCTTTTATTTTTTTTAAGAAAGGAAATGATTGGTACATTAAATTACGTGAGAGATTTAAACTGAAATGCATAAGATTAAACACATTGTTTTAGCTAGTTTGACTAAACACATGTTTGCCTAACATATAAAAATTTGTATAAAAGAAATTGTATCGCAAAAGTCAAAACTATCCACCACATCCTAGTGAAAGATAAATAACTTTGACAACCACTGACTTTTTTTGGGTTGCGCATATTGTTTTAGGAATCTTTTATTATGCTTAGAAGGTTTTCCATCTATGGAGTTTCGCTAATTAGATTCTAGAGAAAACATAGATCAAAATTCTCGGTTATGCATATTGTATTGCAAAACTATCCGGGGATAAAAGCCTGGAATTAGTTTCGATCTATGGCAATTTCTTTGTAGTGGCCAGTTATAGCTATCAGATATAGGAGAGACTACCTACTTCAAGTTCAAGGTAGGCTAGCTCAATACACGATTCCCTTCCTTTAATGTGCAATTCCCGTCCTTTGAATAGAGCGACTTCTCGCTCTTCTGCATGTCATCTGTCAACTAGTAACGGTTGCATCTGTCCAGTAACTGTCCTATAGGCGGTCCAATCGCTCATCCGTCCACGAATACCACCCTACGAATATTGTCCTCTAGCTTCTGTTATGAATGAACTTATATGGCCTATTTTATCTAAAAAGAAGCCCTGTGAAAGAGTCTGTAATGAGGAGCGGTCCGTTAATGTTGCTTGATTGGCCTTAGCGTTTCGCACTAAGTAAGCAAGCCACCTTATTTATGTGCTCTAGTCGAACAAGCTAGCACAAAGTTAGTCGATGTTTATTTCTCAACTTATGAATTCTCTATATTATACAACGGATTCTTCCTTGCAGAATCTGTCAATGAGGAGAAAGGGCTTTTTTTTTATTTAATGTTAAATAAAAAATTATTATTTAATTAATTTTTTATTCCAATTGGTGAAGGAGTGAGCCTCGCTCTTGCCATGTCATCATTTAACAACCAAATTGACAGAAAATTTAATGGAGGTCTGACATTGCAACGAATTCATAAATTGATGTATGACATTGCAATGTTTAAAACATGAGATATGAGATTGTGGTTCAACCCATAGTTGAGGTAGTTTTGTGTAATTTACCCAAAGTTTAAGTATAAAAAAACAGGCCTTTTAAGGGAAGTGATCACCGTTTTAATGAAAAAAAATAGGAAATAGTTGTGGGACAAACTCTACAACAAACTTCAATAATCCGAACCGTCTATTTTGTAAGTCTGGATTCATAGATCATACTTTGCAAAAATTCAATTCAATCCGAAATCATTTGCCTATTTAATTGTCACGGTAAAATTTCAATGTTTTCTTAGAACAAAGTTTTCGTCAATTTCTTTGAACTCAATTAGGTGCCTCAAATATTTTCGATTTGGCTAATATTTTGCAAGTATAATCTATGAGGTGCAACTTAAAAAATAGACGGTTGCTCCACAACTAATGCCCATTTTTATATAAAAATGGGAATCCCTCTCCTTAAAGGCCTCCATAAAAGAAATTGTATCGCAAACCCATCCACCACTTGAGTTTCAAATCTTTACTACAAGATTCCTCATAACTACAAGATTCCTCATAGTGAAAGATGAAAAACTTTGACAACTAGTGACTTTTTTTCGATTGCGCATATTGCTTTAGGAATCTTTTAGTGTTTAAAAGGTTTTCTATCTTTGAAGTTTTCGCTAATTAGATTCTTGAGAAAACATAGATCAATATTCAATGAATTCTTTATATTAACGTGACTGCTAGTACAGAATTAGTCGATGTTTATTCCTCAAATTATTGCTTCTTTATGTTTTTTCAAAGTATAAAATCATCAAAAGGATACTAAAAACTTTTGAATCCTCCATCCCTTCACATTTCATGGAAATTATCCCAGGGTCGACGTGTTCGTTCAATCCTCTCATCCTAGTGACCTGACGGCATGCGAGGGAGATTTCTAATCCCTTCCATTAGGGGAAGGTTCACGTGAGACCCACAAAAACATTGTTGGGGCATGGTGATGAATTATGATGATGCTGTCTTCGTTGTCATGCCACAAAAACATGTCAAATAATCATGTAAATAAATTGTATAATGTTTAGCAGAAACAAAAGGAAATAAATAATCTAATCGTGTATGCAAACTTGGGAGAATATCAATTAATACGTGCTCGAATTATAATTCAGATTGTTTTTTTTTTTTTTTTTTTTTTAAATATGGGCGGGATCTTGCATACTAGTCCTTCTCTCCATGCATTCTCAATATTACATGAAGTGACAACATATTTTTTACTCATGGGTCAAACACAATCCTAAAGTAGAGCTGATGACCTCTAAAAATGTATGTGTAGAAGTTCAAATTTGAGTTGAAAGTTCTAAATCTTTGCTTGCTTTTCACGAGCTGAGTTAAGTTTTAGTTCAAAAATAAAAAGTGCAATATAGTGTTGGAGTACCGAGAGGACCTTGATTAGGCCCAACTTCATTTATGTGGTTTTGAAGATCAACTTAAAAGCAATGCCCAGCCTACTATTTAACTCAATATTATTGGCCCATGAAATGACCAAAGAGATGGAGTGACTAAACTCATATTTAGGGCAAAAACCCTTTATCCAATCCAATGCATGAACAACCACGGGTGACTCAGTGGTTGATGATGAATTTTAAGCCTGTATTTCACATGGCATATCCTGAGTTTGATTCCTGTCATTAGTGAATCACACGACGGTGGTCAGAGGAAGGCTGAAATGCCTCTGTGAGTATTTCCGGTCACCGGAAAAGTAGACTGCTATGGTAAAGTCACGAGCTAGTCACCTTTTTGAGAAAAAGAAAAAATTCAATGCATGAAATTTTACATATTTTGTTAAGAGTTGCCAAACTAGAATTACGAAAGTGAAAGAGTGATATTATTCAATGTTCAGTGTTCAAATCTCCCTTCCACAACGTCGCTGGTTTAAAAGTAAAAAAAAAATCGCATCCCTGTGTCTTGTTTCACCCGCTCCTTATCTGGCCCTTTTCCCTAATCTTAATTCTAAGTTTCTAACCCTAACCCTGGAACTACGAAAGGAGAAGAAAGCTGCTGTGGAAGTGCTGCCATTATGCGCAAGAAGAACGTCCTATGATTAGTATTAACCATAACAAAGTGTATGTAGGCACTTAGTACTACGGTCTAATGATATTTCTCTTCACTTGTAAGTGAGAGGTTTTATGCTCAATTCTCGCTAAACGCGAATTTGAACTACATTTTATTGCTAGCCAATTGTAAGGCTAAACCCATCACCTCTTATCCCAAGTGTATGTAAAAGCATATTAAGGTGAGGACATAAGCTGTTGTAGCCAACTTTTAATTTTTATGGGTGGTCTAGTTGCAAAAAACACTAGCCTTATAGTAAAGTAAGAAATCATCATATTTGCAAGGGGTGAATTGCTTTGGTGTTTAAATTCTATACCTCTTCAACCATGAACCTTGAAGTCAAATTGCTTCCCCTCTCTTTTTTAGAGGTGGGCACGGTGTATTTCGGTCGGGTTCTATACCCAAATTGAAACCGAAATAAAAACTTGTCACCAGTTCAGTTCAATTTTACTTAAAAATGTCAATAAAATTGAGCGGTTTGGTTTACACCAATTCCAGTTCAGTTTGACAGGTTACAAACCGTATGTACACACTTGCATGTGGAGAAGCAACATCGCTTGTGAGAGTAGAAGTCCTCTTAGTTTCCCTAAGTCTGTCAAAGTTTGTAACTTACAAGTCTTGTACTTGTACCTAGTCTTGTAGATAAAGCAGTTTCAGTGCGTGATGGGTCACATCCATTTCACGAGAGAAGGAAGCTGCTTCAAGCAAAAACAAAACTGAAGACAGATCGTACCATTTTCTTTTCCTTGCTGAGAACTTGGTTTTTCTCAAACTGTAGTCTCAGAAAAAACAGGAAAGACGTATTGCATTACATATTTTCTTAGCTCCCCCAGTTGGTCTGCATAACCCTATATATTAAGGTACCCATTGCTTTGGTCTAAGTCCTTAGCATGAGGATTAATAAGTTCATATGGATATGGAATAAACTCTTAATCCCAACAGTCATACACTCATGCTTAAGCAAAGCCATAAGCTCTAGCTCAATTGTGTAGGGTTACAGTAAGATCCATTGAAATCAAACGATTAGGAGAATGGTAGAAGCTTGGTCCAATAATCCCATAGGAAAAAGGAAACAAGGTTTCACCATGCATGGTCTACAATTTACTTGGTCTAAGAGAGTTATCCAATTAACCCTTCTTAAAATGTTGGTTGCCCTCTGAAACTGTCATTTAGTCTCAATATACTTCGTGAAATTAGTTTTGTCTCACTTTGTCTCCTGAAACTAACATTTTCACATCCCATTCCGGTAAAGAACTGTTAAATCAAGGGTATTTTAAAAATTTACTTTTTACACATCTATTTACCTATAGCCACACGCTAAACCAATCTCAATTCATTTTTGACAACTATAATTCAAACCCCATGAGTTAGGGCATTTTTAAAAATAACTTATTCAATCAATAAAAAAATTTCGAGACAAGCAACGATGTCAGACTTTTAGATGTAAACTATGTACATTTGCGTTAGATGATTTTTTTGGTTTGGGAAGGATTTTGGACATGATAGCTTAATGGTTTTTTTTTGAGATTATATTTTGTGCAACTGATCTGAGATCATTATTTGATGGGTGAAACTTGCGGTTAGGCCAATTTCAATTAGAAAGATATCTTGAAATAGGTTGATCATGTTTCCTTTACGTTGTAGTTAATATTTTTCAAGTGCAAAGTATACGTGGATGCTTTGCATGTGAAATGACACTAAAAACAAAAAAGTAAACCCTTATTTTGGTTGATATAATGATTTTGTTGCTTGAAAATTTTCTTTTGATTGAATAATTTATTTTTAAAAGGCCCAAAACTCATGGATGTGAATTAGAGTTGTCAAAAATAGAATTGAGGTTGGTTTAATGTGTAGGCTAGAGGTAAATAGATGTGTAAAAATAAAATGTCTAAAATACCTTTGTATTTAACAGTTTTTTAACGGAATGAAGTGAAGTGAGATCAAAAGAGTTGAAAATGTCAGTTTCAAGGTAGAGTGTAACAAAACCAATTTCAAAAGGTAAACTCAGACTAAATGACAGTTTGAAGAAACATTTCAATTAATAAGCCTAAATTGTTTATTAAGTACGAAATGCAACCACCCATTTCAATAGGCCTTTATCCGCGCATAAAAAAATTGTCAATTTGAGTGAATAAGAATCCTACTTACTAATAAATTAGCAATCTCCTGGCGGCTCTCGAGACCAAATATATAAACATAAAAACAACACACATTTCATGTTGATCTAAAAGAGAAAGAGGGCAAGAAATTTGTAACATTAAGAACATTCTAATTTGCATAGTTCTTAAGTTCGATTTTTCTAATATTAAAAAAAAAAAAAGGAAAAAAAGAGAGAGGTTCTAGGGTGGGACCGCACTTGATCAAGTCATATAATTACTTGTTTTTATTGTGAAACATCCCCCAACTTTGTTTCCCACAACACTTGTTACATAATATAACTCAAACATTGGGTGATTTATAGAGGGTAAGAGGAGTCCTCAACAAATTGTATTTCTTTTCTTCATTTGTTCTTGTAACAGAGGACTCCTTTCTTTCTTTTTACTTCATAATTTCCCTGAATCTATAGCGTCTGTGGAATTAAAGCTCACCACCTAACACTTCAATGGAGCACGTAATTAACAACTTCTTCTCCATCACCTCCTTCTAGCTCCATCACCTTCTCGCACACTTGTTTATTTTATATTTTTTTACTTGCAGAGACTTATTTTTGTTGCAACTCTGTTAGCTACTATTTCACTCCTCGATCTTTCTTCAGCTCGCGAGGTATTAACCTCTTGATTTATTTCTCTCATCTCTCTGATCCAAAACTGAAAAACCATTTCATATCTTATTAATTCTGTACATTTTCCACAGCCTTAAAACCCATTTTTCCTCTGTTTTTGTTTTTGCTTTCTGCAATTTCCAGGAGGGACAGAGATGTATCAAGAACAGCGACTGCGACTCGGGATTGCACTGCGAGACGTGCGTTGCAGACGGCAACGTGGTGCCCAAATGCACCAGAATCAAACCCATCAGCCCCATTTCTCAGGTTCCCATAAATCCAACTTCTTTGATTTTCCATTTTTCTCAAAGTTTTGGTCTTTATTTTTGTTTCTGTCTGTCTGATGGGGTAGTTGTGCATTTATACAAGAGCAGGTTCAAACGCTACCGTTTAACAAGTATTCATGGTTGACAACCCACAATTCGTTTGCAAGGTTAGGTGATAGGTCGGCGACTGGCTCATTGATTATCGCTCCTACTAACCAGCAGGACTCCATTACTGAGCAGCTGAACGTATGTCTTTCTTTCTCCCTTTCTATTTCTTTTGTTTATGTTATTTTTATTTTCTTGTTTAATTTCTGGGAAATAATAAGGAACTTGATGTTTGAGGAACAAAACTCTGTTTAGAATTCTAGGCGGTTGACAGAGCGGTGTTTCCTTGTCGGTTATGGCATTTGATGGCATTCATCAATGGCCCTTAGAAAAAAGACCAGACACACATTCATTCTGTCAATCACACTCATCGAATGAATAAAAAAATATTAGGGAAAAATCAGTAAGGGTATGTAGGAGGAAATATGGGTGTGTGACTATCCTTAATAAATGAGGTAGATGGAAATGTGATTTTCTTTTTCTTTAAAAAACGTCAAAATGAATCGCTTAGTACTACGATTTATTGAGATTTTTTATATTTATTTTTACTTATAAAAGAAAGATCTTAGATTCGAATCTCGTGAATGGAGAGTTCGATAATAATTTATCTCCCCTGAACCTGCACTTGTAAATAAAGTTCTAAATGGTGCTTAGGTGCTAGTCGGCAGCTTTAGGAGCCTAAGCGGGGGCCTAGACGATTTTTCCGTATTTTTATAAATATGAGTACACTTATTTATGTGTTATATAATAAATTTAATTAAAATATATAATTATATTGGAAAATATAAGTATTAAAATAGAATAGTATATAAATTATAAATTACTAGAATATATTGAAAATATGAGAACAAACATATAAATATGTATTCATCTAAATATCCAACAAGTCTCTTACAATTTGTTTAAAATATAAAATGCAAAATGAAAGTTATCTATTTTTTGTTTAAGTGAGAGTCGCGACTCTAAGTTATTTTCTTAGAAGAAAAAAAAAAGCAAAAAAAGTCACAAAACTACCAAGCCCGCCTAGGCTACTTATGTCCACCTTGGCGAGTGTAGGTGCCCTTTCTTATTTTTTAAACGCAAAGAGATTAATCGCGACGGTAGCCACTCGCCTACTACCTAGGCAGATTTTTAGAACACTTGCTCAGAAGTTTAGTATTCTATATGAAATTAAACTCTTTCTGAGTATGAAATAACTCTACAAATGGAATTATAAATTCTCGCTAATGCTTGAATTCAATGTTTAGTTAGACACATGTATATTTTGTCACTTAGTATCGTTACGCAAAGATACATAGTTACAAACACTTGTGCTATGGACGTAATGTTCTTGTTCTCCTATAGGATAATGTGCGTGTGCGTAATAAATTTGATTTGGATCACCACTTGAATTAAAAATTGAGGTAGGGCAATAGTTGAACTATTATTAATAGGAAATGATAGTTCAAGGTTCATATGGGGCCTAATAAGTAATGATAAAGACTCATGCAGGTTGGTTGTCACGCTACTTAAGGTTTTGGTGTGAAAAGGAAAATGGACAATGTCCTACATTCAATTAAGGAGGACCAATCCTAAAGTGAAATAACCGTATGACTATGTCTTTGGATTTTTTTGTTTTTTTGTTTTGTTTTGAAAATGGACTAACTGATGGCTTCGCCACAACAGTCGACCCTTTCGTGGAATGGAAAGACTTACAGATGCATTTAAGCCCCCTCTTAGTCACCATCGTGTGATTCACCAACGCCAGAAATCGAACCAAGGACGTGCCGTATAGAATACTGGCGTGGAATTTGTCCTCAACCACTGGATTACCCGGTGGTGGTTATGATTAGTCTTTGGTTGGCTGTGGTGACCCTTATGTTGCCATGAAAGTTAAGTAATCTAAGATTACAAAAGCACTTGGAAACCCAGATAAAGCTTAAAAAAACTCAAAAACAAAAGCACTTTTTTGTTAAGAAAGGAAAATATTTGTTGAGTCTTGGCTTTGGCGGCAAGAATAGCCATCAGATTTGTGCTTTTGTAGAACCGTGGAAGGATGTTCAAGGGTTAGACTTTCTACCAACTGCATAATATGTTTGGATATTAAAGTTGTTATGGATTAGGTATTGTTTTGACTTTAATAATTCCCTCTTGGTCGATTGTCTAATATTCATGAAAGAAGAAAATAATCATAGACTTTGATGATTAGAAGCTCCAGCAGAATACCTATGTACCGTACGTATACTACGATGATGACGACAATTACTTGCAAGATGCACCTATCATACTTGCATTATAGTACATAAGCAAGACTGCCAAATAACGATAATAGACCGATAAAACAAAGGGAATTTTTAAAATAATTATGGCTATATGATAAATTTTCAATTCTTAAATTTGTGAATTAATTGCTATATCATCTTGCAGAATGGTGTTAGAGGGTTAATGCTGGATATGTATGACTTCCAAAATGGTATTTGGTTATGTCACTCGTTCGGCGGCAACTGCTACAATTACACATCTTTTGTAAGTATTATATGGCTTCCAAATGATATTTTGTATATACGCAAAAGGATGACTTTGTGTTGTGATGTAAACGCATGGGTTGCTTATATTATGCGACTACCCATTGAAGATTTAACTCTTGAAGGATTATTCTTGCAAAACTTAACCAAACTGAAAAATCTTTTAGTTATTTAACTGTGATCAAATATACAGACAAACACAATTCTACTGAAATTATCATGATGACAGTTAATTAGCTAAACGATTTTTGGTTTAATTGATTTCTACATCCTGTGAAGGGTAAGAAACAGATGCTTCTCAAGTTAAGTCTTCAACTTAAAACGTTTATCAATGACTTGGCTATTTGTGACTCTGCTTAGATTTATTGAAAAGATTTCGTTTAAGAATAGCAGTACTAAATCTGCAATCTGGTTTATCAGCAACCTGCCATTAATGTGCTCAAAGAAATTCAAGCCTTTCTTCAAGCAAACCCATCAGAGATTGTGACCATCATCATTGAAGACTATGTTACATCACCAAAGGGCTTGACCAAAGTGTTTGATGCAGCTGGCTTGAGAAAATTCTGGTTCCCAGTGTCAAGAATGCCAAAAAAAGGCGGAGATTGGCCGACGGTTGCTGATATGATCCAGAAAAATCAGCGTTTGGTGGTTTTCACTTCAAAACGAGCAAAGGAGGCAAGTGAAGGTATAGCCTATGAGTGGAACTATGTGGTCGAAAACCAATGTGAGTCCTATCTTTGACTTCGAACGCTCTATTTGTATTTTTTTGTACTTATGTCCAAAATTACGTCGTTTTAGGGTTTTATTTAATCCTATAAACATAAATCTTTGGCCCCAACCAGGGCCGGTCCAGAGATTTTTTAGGCCCGGGGCGACGTAAAAAAAAGTACCCTAACTTCATGTAAGAAAATTATTTATTTTCACGCATAAGACATCGAAAAAATAATTAGAAAAACACTTCAAACTCAATAATTTAGAAACACAGAAAGACTAATTTATTTTGTATTGAGAGAGGGAAACAAAAAAACTTCGGGCTTACAAGTAGATAGATGATGAATTTTGTTTTCCATCTGAACTTTGAATGTGTTTTTGAATAAATCGTGAGATGTTTTTTTCTTATTTACTAATCTTGTCAATATGGGACTAAAAAATAATGATGTTTTCGAGTCTTTAATTGATATGTATTATTAATGAATGGGCACTAAATTAAACATTTTGATGACACGTCATATAATTTGCAAATTTGGTCTACGTATTATTCTTTGTTGAAGATTAGACTTAAATTAAAACGAATATTTAAAAATAACAATCCACATAGCTACTAGATAGTAACTAAAAATAAATTAACAACCAAACAAAAATTTGTAAAGTTGAAAAAAATAAACATACACTTAGCATTTCGAACTTAGGACCTCTTGTTAATTTTAAACAACAAAAATCATTGTTTCTAATTAAACTTCTTGATCCTTTAACCAAATTTTATAAATTTATACTCTTATAAAAAGAAATTTGTAAAAAATGGAAAGTAAATAAGCACACATGGAGTTTTGAACCCAAGACCTCCTCATTATTTTCAAATGACAAACCACCACTTCTAGTTAAATTTCTGTGTCTTTGAACCAAATTTTATAAATTTATACTCTTATAAAAACATATATAAATATACCACCCTAATAATTTTGGTGCCCCTAATTTTTTTGAGCCCTGGACGGTCGCCCTGCCTGCACTGGGCCTGGGCCGGCCCTGGCCCCAACATGCTTAATTCTAAACTCTAAAACGATTAACATGAACTTGACACAAAAAACACAAACAGAAGATTCTATTTCTTCATATAGTTCTGTTTTGAGTGAAACTGTAGATGGAAAGGGTGGAATGGTTGCTGGATCATGTCCAAATCGCGCCGAATCATCTTCCATGAACACAACATCAAAATCGTTGGTCTTGGTCAACTATTTTCGAGATGCTCCCGATATAACCCAAGCTTGCAAGGATAATTCAGATGCATTGCTTCGCATGGTGAATACGTGTTATGATGCGTCTTCTAAAAGATGGCCTAACTTTATTGCGGTTGATTTTTACAAGGTATGAATTACTTTTAGAAATAAACTTACTAGCAAAAATTATGTTGATGCTCATTGTTTATATGTGTGTAGAATTATAAATGTATTCATTTATTCATTTCTGTAACCTACCTTCTAGAGGAGTGATGGTGGGGGAGCTCCTAAAGCTACGGATGTCGCAAACGGTCATTTAGTTTGCGGGTGTGGAACCATTGCTAACTGCAAGGTGAGTAATATATGATATTTGGTATATAAATATCCAGTAATGTGATGCATATGTGGTTTTATATGACAGTTTGATATGTTATGTTATCACGCTATCAATCTGGACAAGACATTCAAGCGATAATGAACCTAATTTGTGGTCATTTACGTGCATGGTAATCATAAATTCATAATTACGTGTTCTTGTGTACGCAGGCCAATGTGAGCTTTGGAGTATGTCCACAGCCTGAGGCTGAAGTTGTCCCAAGAACTGCACCATCAACAACAAACTTTGGTTATTCGAATACGGGACCGGTTCAGCTGCTGTGGTTGTTTGGGACTCTTCTTGTGACACTTTTAACGTTGTTTTCGCTGTAGACTTTATAACCTGAAAGTATTCTCTTCTAAATTCATAACTCAGTGAAAAGAAAAAAGGAATTCTAGTTTCTAACCAAAATCAAGTTTGACTGTCAATGGTATTTGAATTAGAGTTTAATGGGATTCATGTGTTCCTTAAAAAGAAATATAAAGAAAAACACCTTACACAAATACAGTTATGGATTTTATATTTCTGAGAACGGTGGTGCTATCCAAACACACATATTTACCTGTCACACACATCGCTCAATTTTCGGCCGTTAAATCAAATAAATTGAAAAGGTTCACGGGAAAAAAATTAACAGGTGGTGTGTGAAAGGTATAAGAAGGTGTATGGATAGCATCACTCTTCATAAAGTTGTGATGGGTACTCTTTCTTAGTTACTAAATTGTTCTAGTTGGGACATTTGGTTGGTGATCACCAAGTGACTGTAGAACTAACGAATCATATTTATTTTATACGTACTTTGGCTGCAGACTCAGAGGAATGTATGTCGACTTCGGCTGCGAGTTGGAATTAATGGTTTATCATATACAAATATAATGGTTACCACTAGGTTAGAGGTCATGGGAACATTAATATATTAAAGGAAAAGTTTTATAGTGCAAAATGCTTTCTGGCCTTTGAAAAACTAGTTTCTTATAGATGTGTGGGTTGCACATCTTTTATTTTAAAGGTTGGTAAACCGATAAATCGTATAAAGTTCATAAAAGCTTGAACTTAGACTCGGAGACTATTATACAATGCATGGTTTTGTTTTTTCTTTCTTGTGATTTTGTTTTTTTTCTTAAGAAAATGATATTTTAAAGGGTAAATTACATAATACCTCCTCAAATTTGAGGTCTATTACAATCTCATACAACATCCTTAAAACATTTCACTTTCATACCTCACATACTATGTTATTTCAATATAGTACATCCGTTACATTTTTCATCAATTAATCTGTTAAGAGTTGATGTGGCTGCCATGTGGCAAAAAAAAATTATACATTAAAAAAATTATAATATTAACCCTATTAAAAAAAAAAAAAAAAACCCAAACCAAACCCAGAAATCGTCTCCCCATCCCCATCCCTAGCCGCATTCACTTCTTCTCCGTTCATCTAAAAGTCTACAAAACCTTAATTTTTCCCCCAAATCTCACGCAAAAAGTCACAATATCCTTATTCCCCTATCCGACAAAATAAAACAAAAATTAACAAAACCCTAATTCCCCCCCCCCCCCCCCCCCCCCAAAATCTCACACACAAAACACAAAACTCCAATTAGGGCTTCCTCATAGCAAATCAGCTTTAGAGAGTTAGGCTTACAACCACAAGGAGTAGAGCTTCGAGCTTCGAGCTTCGTTTGCTTTTCTCTACGATAGATCTTGTTCCTTCTTCGCTCTTCTCTACTTTCTCTCTCTAAAACGTTTCACAGTCCTTATTTTCTCTGTTATTTTTCTTCTGGCGCTTTGCGGGTCTTCGGATTTTAGGCTCCAGGAGCGGGTTTCTTGGCTTCAAGCCTTCAACAGATCAAGAACTGATATGGGCAGAGCGGTCGCATGGATGTGGGTCGTGGTCCCGGTGCGGGTATGGTAGGTAGGAACGATGCGACCATTTTTCGTTGATGTTCCTCTTGAATTGTTTGATAATTAGAGCCAATTTATTTTGGATTTTGATGATGGGGATGATGAGAATTTTGATGATGGGGATGATGAGATAAAAGAGGAGAGGAATTTGGCAATGGAGAAAGGCGGCGAAGTACAATGGAGAAAGGAAAGGAATTTGGCAATGGAGGAATTTGGGTGAATGCGGCTGGGGATGGGGAAGGGGAAGACATGAGATTCTGGGTGGGGAAGACGATTTTTGGGTTTGGTGTTTTTTATTTTTTATTTTTATTAAATAGGTTTAATATTATAATATTTTAAATGTATAAATTTTTTTTTGCCACATGGCAGCCACATTAGCACAAATGTGGCAGCCACGTCAGTTTTTAACAGATCAATGGATGAAAAATGTAACGAAGGTGCTATATTGAAATAAAATAGTAGGTGAGATATGAAAGTGAAATGTTTTTGTATGGAGTTGTAATAAACCTCAAACCTGATGGGGTATTATGTAATTTACCCTATTTTAAACTACTCTAATTTATAAAAAGAGAACTTTGAACTCAGGTGTAAAAGAGCGACACACTGCCTAGCAACTAGATTAATTGGTTACCCCTATTCCCAACCCTTAAGAATATATTTAAATTACGAATGTGCCACTATCAGTTGAGATATGAAATTTAATAACTTGTGAATTGGTTGGGGAACTAGCCCATTGTGATTTTTTTATGAGAAATACCTAGAAATAGGACAAATTCTTAATCTTGGGACAAAATACGACATTTCGAATATGCACACGACATGCACAACAATCAGACAGAAATATGATTTTTCCTACACCTTGAAATGACTTAATTGCCCTTGTATATAAATGGGTTATTTCCTCCCATTTGTTTATTTCCTCACATTCATTCAATCAGTTTGGCTAGCTTCCCCTTCTCTATCCCACACGCATTGGGTGATTACTTTCTCTTTGAAAATGGCTTGTTTTTCTCCTTTTAGATTCCACCATCTAGTCCTTGGGCACTTCCATGTCTTGTTCTTTTTTCTCTCTCTTTTGATATGCACATCCCTCTCTCCATTCCTAACTCTCTTCTCTCACTTTCTCCCTCACGCACTTTCTCTCATTTTCTCACTATGCAGACACGGTGCACAGTCATCTCGACCAACACCGTCCAAATCGAAACCACCATCAATTTCATCTCATCCTCATGAGTCCAAAACACCTAGCCTTGTCACGAATCTCATCTCCGATCGTTGGGATCGAAACTCAAGCAGACCGCGAGTTTTCCGGCCATTTTCTGGCAACACGGCAAACGACCGACGCTCGAGACCACCACCATTGGACTCGCATCGAGGGTGGGAACAAAGCCCCATCATTAAATGCTGGTGTTTTATTGGATGAATTTTTCAGGATTTGCTCACTGTATATATACGACATGCACATGATATGCTCACAGATCTGAGCCAACCCAAAAACCCAGAACTTACAGCTCTATTTTTGAAATAAAAAAAATGACATCATCATCTGTGACGTCACCACCATATACACTATATGCACACCACATGCACATTATAAGTGCAGTACATGCACATAATATGCATAGAACTGGAGATTGAGCAACGAGCTCATTTTCACATTAATAAGAAACTTTAACGGCAACCTATTGGTATAGTGGATACAATTAAAACATAATTGTTACGTATATAAGGTTACATTGGCAGTTTGAAAAATCTTGTTACGTATATCAATCTCCGCTTAATCGTGCACATGGAAAACTTGATATTCATTGTCGTTATTTCATGGACACGCATGATCCTTAACGTCCTCTAAGCTTTTTCTTAATTTTATTTTTTGCCGAGGCACAACGTATGTGCATCATAACTAGTGAACATTACCACTTCTCATATTAAGATGTGGCCATGCACACCATATGCACATTACGGAAAAAATTTCACAAATTTATTGGACACTTAAGCCAGAAATTGTACCATCCCAGTTTTGTAGCATGTCAAAACTTGAAATTTATTCCACAACCCATAGGCCCCAATATAAAACACAAACCCTAATTTAACTTCTAAGTATTAGTTCATTTGATTTCGAAGAGAGTAAAGTCCAAAGAGAGGTGAGAAGAGTGAAACTGGGTTTTGGGTTGACCTCATACCTTTAATTTTGAACAAAGGGATGCAAGAGAGAAGTGATAAGAGAGCTGGATTTTGTACCATAAGAGAGCTTAATTAATACTTAGAAGCAGTGTTCTAAAAAAGGGCCTAGGCGGCCGCCTAGGCGCCTAGCAACCGAGGCGTTTTTGGGCAAATCGGGAGGAAAAATCGGGTTGGGCCTAGGCGGCCGCCTAGGCGGGCTAGGCGGTGCCTAGGCGGTCTAGGCGGGCTGGGCGGCTAGGCGGGTTAGGCGGGCTAGGCGGGCCTAGGCGGTCCTAGGCGGTCCTAGGAGGTTTTTTTTTTAATTATTTTTTATTAATTGCGTGCTTTTTTCTTTTTTGATTTCATGGTGGTATACTTATGGAAATTGTGTATCTAATTTGCAAATGATGGATTTACTACAAGTTCATCCAATACTTATGGAAATAGTGTACCTAATTTGCATTTTATCATTATTTTATTATCCATACAAGTATAGTTTTTTTTTAGGTGTCAATATGCACTTATTTACAAGATATACAAGAAATTTACCTAAATCCGCCTAAGCCGCCTAGGCACCGGCCTAGGCGCCGCCTAGCCGCCTAGGCGCTAGGCGCTAGCCCGCCGCCCGACTAGCGCCTAGCGTTTTTTAGAACCTTGCTTAGAAGTTAAATTAGGGTTTGTGTTTCATGTTGGGGCCTATGGGTTGTGGAATAAATTTCAAGTTTTGACGTGCTACAAAACTGGGATGGAACAATTTCTGGTTCAAGTGTCCAATTGCAGAAATTTGTGAATTTTTTTTCCGTAATATGAGAAGTGGGAATATTCACTAGTTATGATGCACGTGTTATGCCCCGGAATTTAGCGAGTATGACCACAACCTAGTTGGCCTTGGCGAAAAAAAGAAAATAAGAAAAAGTTTAGAGGACGTTAAGGATCATGCGTGAAATAACGACAACGAGTATCATGTTTTCCACATGCATTATTAAGCGGTGATTGATATACGTAACACGACTTTTCAAACTACCACATTAACCTTATATACGTAACAATTATGTTTTATTTGTACCCACTGTTGTGTTCATTCCGAGTGCAATATATGGTTAGTATAATGGCACAAGTAAGGGTGTCGAACCACAGGGACTGATTAGACCTTTATAAATTACTAGCCTTGAAAGAACCCTAACTAAATAATGAAAATAACAAATTGAATGTAGGTTTTGTGTTGTTAATGAGAATAACTAAAAATGCAAGAAAAATGTAACAACAAATGATATGTTGATTGAGAAACGATGAGGATGGGTCCAGGGATTTCGAGTTCACCATTACAAAACCAATTCCATGTTTATAAAGTTAAACCATATTCAATTACCAACCTATTTCCAGAGTTCGTTTTATATATATATGATCAGCCATATGATGTGTGGTTTTGATCAAATTCTCCTAATCTACAACCTAATTGGGATGTTCAACTTTGGTTCCAAATTAAGAGTCTTTAGCATGCAAGAAAACATTAAAGAACTAAAGAAAATACATGGAAGGATGTTTGCATAGCATTCTCTTCATTCATTCACATGTCTACCAAGATTAAGCATGATGTTTACTATAATCTTGATCAAATGATCTGTAAGAAACCCTAATGGTGATCAATCATTAAAATTAACAAACAAATTTAACATAAGATTCAGTGAATGAAACAAGAGACAGATTGATGAATTGAATATTTTAACATAAAAACATGAGTCAATTGTGCAAGGTTACATTGAAATCCCTAGCTATGAATTTAGTTACCATCATGTTCACAAAGATGAAATTGGAAATAAACAACATGAGTGAAAATAAATCAAAGAGAGAGGAAACCCTTGAAGCAATTCTGATGTTGAACTTCTCCAAGAACAGCCTGTCGGGATTAGTCTTCGGTGATGTTGGAGTGTATAGAATGGGTGGAGTTTTGAGTGTGGATGAAAAGACAGAAAAATAGTGACTGGAGTTGTGTAATTCGCTCATAATGAAAGGTGTGTGTAAAAGTGGCTGAAAGGCTAGGTTTTATGATGTTAAAGAGGATGTTATAGATTGCCAATACACCCCAGTAATTGGGCATTTAATTCCCACGTTTTTTTTTTGGGGTAAATTACACAGTAGCCCCTCAGGTTTGGGGTCTATTTCAACCTCATACAACAACTTTAACACATTTCACTTTCATACCTCAAGTACTATTTTATTTCAATATAATACATCCGTTAGATTTTCCATCCATTAATCCGTTAAATGCTGACGTGGCTGCCACATTTGTGCCACGTGGTTGCCAAATGTCTGCCACGTGGCAAAAAAAAAATTTTTTAATTTTTTTTTTAAACCTAAATTTTCTCAAAAAAAAAAAAAATTGAAACGCACATCTGTAAGAAGAAGAAGAAGAAGAGGGAGGAAGAAAGAAAAACAAAAAAAAAATTGTCCCTCCCCCCCCACCCACCCACCCCAGTGACCCAGAAGAAGAAGAGGAAGAGGAAGAAGAACAAGAAGAAGAAGAGGAAGAAGAAGAGGGAGGAAGAAAAGAAAAAAAAAAAAAATTGAAACGAAACTTAGATCTGCGACGAGAAGAAGAAGGAGGAGAAAAAGAAGAAGAGGGAGGAGGGTCGCCGGGCCAGGAGGGGGGACCAGAGGTGGGTCGTTGGGCGGGGAGGGTGCGACGAGAAGAAGAAGAAGAAGGAAAAGGGTCGTCGGGGCGGGAGGGGGACCGGAGGTGGGTAGCTGGGCCAGGGGGGGTGCGACGAGAAGAATAAGAAGGAGAAAAAGAAGAAGAGGGATGAGGGTCGCCGGGCCGGGAGGGGGGACCGGAGGTGTGTCACTGGCCGGGGGGGGCTCCCTTCTTCTTCTTCTTCTTCTTCTTCTTCTAGGTCGCTGGGGGGGAGGGACAATTTTTTCTTTTCTTTTCTTCCTCCCTCTTCTTCCTCTTCTTCTTCTTCTGTGTCGCTGGGGTTGGGGGGGGGGGGGTTAGGGACAAATTTTTTTTTTCTTTTCTTCCTGCCTCTTCTTCTTCTGGGCAGTTGGGTGGGGGGGGGGTGGAGGGACAATTTTTTTTCTTTCTTTCTTTTCTTCCTCCCTCTTCTTCTTCTTCCTCTTCTTCTGGGTCGCTAGGGGGGGAGGACAAATTTTTTTTCTTTTTCTTTCTTCCTCCCTAATCTTCTTCTTCTTGCAGATGTGGGTTTTTTTTTTTTTTTGAGAAAATTCAGGTTTTTAAAAAAAAAATTTTAAAAAAAATTTATTTGCCACGTGGCATATATGTGGCAGCCACGTCAGCATTTAACAGATTAATGGATGGAAAATCTAACGGATGTATTATATTGAAATAAAATAGTATTTGAGGTATGAAAGTGAAATGTTTTAAAGTTGTTGTATGAGGTTGAAATAGACCCCAAACCTGAGGGGCTACTGTGTAATTTACCCTTTTTTTTTTGTTATTGGTTTTATAAAGAGCCATATTCATTACCATATTCAGTTTCCATTTTTAATTCTTCGTCTACATCAGCATCCTCATTCAATTCTCCAATTTTAACACCATTTTGCCTTATTTGTCCTTAACTGAGCTCCAAAATACGATTAGCTACACACTAACACAAAATAGGGTAAAATGCAACTAGTTTAACTCAAAAATATCACAAAGGGACTAGGAATGGATGGTATACATGTATGAAATATATGAGTTATCACCCATTATACCAATAGGTTGCCGCTAAAGTTTCTTATTAATGCGAAAATCAGCTCATTACTCGATCTCCAGTTCTGTGCATATCATGTGCATGTACTGTACATATGATGTACATATAGTGTATATGGTGGTGACGTCATTTTTCTGATTTTGAAAAGAGAGCTGTGAGCTCTGGGTTTTTGGGCTGACTTAGATCTGTGAGCATATCATGTGCATGTCATGTACATACAGTGAACAAATCCTAAAAAATTCATGAAACAAAATACTAGCATTTAATGACTGGGCTTTGTTCCCACCCTGCATGCAAGTCCAGTGGTGGTGGTCTCGAGCCTCGCTTGTTTGCTGTGTTGCCTGACAATGGCCGAAAAACTTGCGACCTGCTTAAGTTTCGATCCCAACAATCGGGGATGTGATTTGTGACAAGGCTAGGTGTTGTGGACTTGTGAGGACGAGATGAAATTGGTGGTGGCTTCGATTTGGACAGTGTTGGTTGGGATGACAATGCACCATGTGTGCATAGTGAGAAGGGGAGAGAGAGAGAGTGCGTAAGGGAGAAAGTGAGAGAAGAGAGAGAGGAAGGGGGAGAGAGTACAACAACAACAACAACAAAGCATTTTCCCACTAAGTGGGGTCGACTATATGAATCCTAGATCACCATTGCGCTCGGTTCTGTGTCATGTATTCCGTTAGATCCAAGTACTCTAAGTCTTTTCTTAGAGTCTCTTCCAAAGTTTTCCTAGGTATTCATCTACCCCTTCGGCCTTGGACCTCTGTCTCGTAGTCGAATCTTCTAACCGGAGCGTCAGTAGGCCTTCTTTGCACATGTCCAAACCACCGTAACCGATTTTTGAAGGAAATTTTGTGAAAAAACATGTTCATTTGAATAACATCATATAGCATGCAATTAACAATTAAAGGCGGAATCATGCTTTCATGCATACAAAAACAAAACATCAACCATGAAATTCAAAGCCTAGTAGATTGGTGAACCTTGACTCAACTTTTAAATCAACATTTATTAGTTGAGAAATATTTACCTTTGTAGATTCCTCTTTGCATATGCAAAGGATAATCACCCAAGAGATAGGGCCTTCATTCCTTGCTTCTTAGCTCCATGGATTTGGTTGAAAGAATAGGATTCTCCAAGTTCCCAAAATAGAGAACCTCTAAAGATTCTACACCAAGGTTAGATTGAAGAAGAAATGAGTGACCTTGAGGAAGTAGAATTGCTAGATAATTTCCCCCAAGGTGGTTGGCCTCTTAGAGAGAAATGGAAGCTTTGTGTTCTCACCAATTTTCTCTAAAATCAACAACTTATGAATTTTAGGCTATAAAGTTCTTTATATAGTCACTTCTTTAAATGACCTAAAGAACCAAAAACCCTAATTCAACACTAAAATGGATATGGGCTTTTGGGCCTTTGTGAATCTTTATTCATTAAGTTGTCATACAACTTAAGTCAATGGGCTTTGACGTTCGAAGCCCATTGGGCCTTAAGGTCCAAAACTATCCCGAGGTCTTTAACGAACTTATTCGTTTGATTAATTAACATATTAATTAATCCTTGCCATAAATAATTAAACCATTTAATTATTCTTATTCATCTCCTTTGTTTCTTCAATCTCCACCTTACACGGTGTACGATACATTAGGTTCCTTTTAGCGAGGCAGTGGGCGATTAAAACCATTTTACATCGATTGTGAATTGAAACTTACTTTCAATTCTCCCTTTAGTGATTACACACGTTTAGGGCTTCCACAAACCATGAGTGACACCTAGCAGCATATCATGGCTACCCAAGCTAATCAGAAGAGGTAGAGAACCTATTCAGTTTAGGATTACAAATGCAATACGGTATTTCTCTAATCTAATACTCTTGACCACATTGTTTGGTTTGATAGTTTATTTATTCATGTCTACTATCCAATGTGATTCGTTTGCTTATATGATTACCTTGAATGTGATTTGGAACGCATTCCCAAATCTCATTCATACTCTGGCCAGAGATTTAATCATATCATAGAGTATTCTCCCTCAAACCATTTGAAGGTTAGAGATCCCTTGTTGCACATTCACTTGTCTCCATAACTAAGTGGCTTAACCCCAATGATGTCGTGGACACCCCGATGGGGTGACTTTGACATAATCAAAGATCAAGGACTTAACCACAAGACAACTGTGATGCCTCAGGTCAAAAGACTAATTTGCATTATCCCAACCATGAGTTCTCATGTGACATGAGTATGAGAACTCCTCGTTGATCGTGTTCAGTGGACTCATTCTCTATTGAGCACCTACGTACTTGTCTTGATGTCACACACACCAATGACTCGAGACTAGTCACTCTCGCTGAGAGAAGGCACAGTACGTACTGATCTTATCGGACTGTCAATGCCCAATTGGCAATCCTATGATCAGGAACGTTTAGGATGTGTCTACGAAAGAATGGTCTCATTAATCTAACTTCATTAGATTGCATTCTCCCAATCACATATTCCTTGGACTTTATCGTTTAAGCATATAACTTTTATATGAGATGGCTCAAACAATAATGTTTGCCCTTTATATGTAAACTAGATTAGTTTAACATGTGAAATGTCCGTAAAGTATCATCATATGATTGGCTTTAGGGCACATTTCCAACAATTTTCTCTCATCTTTCCTTCAATTTCGGCTACTCCTACTTTACCTCGGATATCTTCATTCCTAATCTTAGCCTTTCTTGTGTGCCCATACATCCAACGAAGCATCCTCATCTCCGTTACACCCATTTTATGTATGTGTTGATGCTTCACCGCCCAACATTCTGTGCCATACAGCATCGCCGGCCTTATTGCCGTCCTGTAAAATTTTCCCTTGAGCTTCAGTGGCATACGTCGGTCACACAACACGCCGAATGCACTCTTTAACTTCATCCATCCAGATTGTATTCTATGGTTGAGGTCTCCATCTAATTCTTCGTTTTTTTGCAAGATAGATCCTAGGTAGCGAAAGTGGTCGCTCTTTGGTACTTCCTGATCTCCGATCCTCACCCCTAACTTATTTTGGCCTCCATTTGCACTGAACTTGCACTCCATATATTTTGTCTTTGATTAGCTTAGGCGAAGACCTTTAGATTCCAACACTTCTCTCCAAAGGTTAAGCTTCGCATTTACCCTTTCTTGAGTTTCATCTATCAACACTATATCGTCTGCAAAAAGCATACACCAAGGAATATCATCTTGAATATGTCCCGTTAACTCATCCATTACCAATGCAAAAAGGTAAAGACTTAAGGATGAGCCTTGATGTAACCCAACAGTTATGGGGAAACTTTCGATTTGCCTTTCATGAGTTCTTACGGTAGTCTTTACTCCATCATACATATCCTTTATAGCTTGGATATATGCTACTCGTACTCCTTTCTTCTCTAAAATCCTCCAAAGAATGTCTCTTGGGGACCCTATCATACGTTTTTTTCCAAATATATAAAGACCATGTGTAAATCATTTTCCTATCTTTATATCTTTCCATCAATCTTCGTAAGAGATAGATTGCCTCCATGGTTGAGCGCCCTGGCATGAACCCGAATTGGTTGTCCGAAACCCGTGTCTCTTGCCTCAATCTATGCTCAATGACTCTCTCCCAGAGCTTCATTGTATGACTCATTAGCTTAATACCCTTATTGTTCATGCAATTTTGTACGTCGCCCTTATTCTTGTAGACAGGCACCAAAATGCTCTTTCGCCACTCATTTGGCATTTTTTTCGTTTTCAAAATCTTATTGAAAAGGTATGTGAGCCATGCTATACCCGTCTCTCCCAAGAATTTCCACATTTCGATTGGTATATCATCTGGGCCCACTGCATTTCTATGCTTCATCTTTTTCAAAGCTACAACCTCTTCTTCCTTCCTGATTCGGCTGTAAAAGGAGTAGTTTCCACTCTTCTGAGTTACTCAACTCCCCCAAAGAAGTACTCCTTTCATGTCTTTCATTGAAAAGATTATGAAAATAACCTCTCCATCTGTCTTTGACCGCGTTCTTTGTAGTAAGAACTTTTCTATCCTCATCCTTGATGCACCTCACTTGGTTTAGGTCCCTTTTCTTCTTTTCCCTTACTCTAGCTAGTTTATAGATATCCAACTATCCTTCTTTGGTATCTAGTCGCTTATACATATCGTCATAAGCCGCTAGCTTAGCTTCTCTCACAGCTTTCTTCGCCTCCTGCTTCGCTGTTCTATACCTTTCACCATTTTCATCGGTCATATCCTTGTATAGGGCTTTACAACATTCCTTCTTAGCCTTCACCTTTGTTTGTATCTCCTCATTACACCACCAAGATTCCTTTTGGTGTGGAGCAAAGCCCTTGGACTCTCCTAATACCTCTTTTGCTACTTTTCGGATACAACTAGCCATAAGCCAGATGATAATGATATTGGCCCAGTTCTTTCTTTAATCAACCAATTCTCTGAATATCGGCACTGCCTTAGTAGCTTCTGCTGACCATGACACATGTTGATAATTGATTCCCGAGCCACATGTCATATGCATATGATCAATTTTTGTTTTAATATATGACAAATCTACCTAATGAGAGTGTTGTCATTGCAAAATGGTGATTTTGTCTCTGTTATTGGAGCGGGATCCATAACTCTTACAACTTCTTTGTCATTTGATAATGTTCTACTTCTTCCCGCCCTGTCAAATCATCTATTGTCAATTAGTCAGGTTACTGAACAACTTGACTGTGTTGTGCTAATGTTTCCTAGTTTTTGCTTGCTTCAGGATATCTGGACGCGGACGATCATTGATCGTGGTACTAAGAAGAGAGGGTTGCACTATGTGGATGAAGTGGCATCATGACATGTCAATAAAGTCCACAGGCTGACAGCCTAGGTTGCATGGAAATAGATACCAATATGGCGACATGGGGATACAACAACAATACAAAATTCGAAAAATAAGGACATGGACATAGCTAGGACCCGACGATTAAAATATAACAAATATTACATATATAAAAAACAATACTTCAAATTCATAAAGTACTCGCGTTCACCTAATTCATTTACGATACATAAAAATGAAAACACAAATATAATAGTTAAAACAACACATGATTCGAGTCTTAATGGTCTTCAAGTCTGTCTTTCTATTTCCTCTTGAACTTTAATGTCGTCATTAGTAAAGATCACGGCCTCTAGTTCCGGTTCACAAGTGAAAGGTTTGCAATTTCGAGCACACCTGCATGTTCCATACTCAAGGAATCAAATCCATCCCCATCCACATCCCACATCTTTAAGTGACCTTTTTTAATATAGGTTGGTCCTCCTAGATAGAAGATGAAGATTATTATGAACATATACCAAATCCTTGGCTCTTTGTGGTGCTGTCCGATTCCTCCTCAAAGACTGTATAAAATTATATGATGACCAATTTCTTTCACAACATGATGAGGAACAAGACTGTCCAAGAAACTTCAAATCCAAACCTTGAAGAGTTGGAGTAGAAGCTCCATGGATAAACGACCACTTCACTGGTTGCATTGAAAATCTGTCACTCATAGCATCACTACTTGAAAAATCATAAAGATGAGCCGAAAAGCGGCATACTCCTCATTGATACTTCTTCTCTCCACATTATTAGCAAAGTAACGCTCAAAGCTATTTTTTTTCATTCTATTGAGATCTCTATATCCTTATGCGAAGCAACACGATTTGGAGCACCAACAAGTTACTCATTGCTATAATACATGTAAGTGATAAATGAAAAAAACTTATAATAATTAAGACCAATTAAATAAATTTACTAAAGCTCTCAAGAAAGTTACCTTGGATTTAAAGAATGTGCAAGGCAATGGAGTGGTGTGCTACTCTTGGTCTATCTTTGTATTAGCACCTTATACACAGTATAAAAGAATTCCGATTGCTCATCAAGCTCCTTGTTTTTTTTCTCTTCATAAATAGCCTTTTTCACATCTTTAATCATACAATCCCACCATTCATAAACCAAGTGAAGACACGGAATATCGATGTCACAAATTCTAAGCATATAATAAATAGGAGATGTAAAACTAAGTATGCATTTAAGGTCACACCAAAGCTTGTCACTTAACATTTTCTCTTTGATGCTCCTAGCTAGTTCACACAATCCTCTTGATATGAATCCCATTCCTCACTGATCACCATTCTTTGTAAGTCACACTTTATTTCCTTAGATCTCCTCATCATCACAATCATGGAAGCAAATCGTGTGTCGGCGACTGCAAGAAGCTTCCGCTTTGAATAAGAATTAAAGATGGCCAAAATCATTTGGTGGTTCATAATATATTTTTTCATTGCTAAAAACTCTTCACAAACATCAGCAATCCAAATGCATTGACCCTACACATCGTTAGACGAACTTGCCGTCAGCGTGCATATGTTATTCAAAGCTAGATTTAGTGCATGTACTACACATGGAGTCCAAAATATGTATCTATATTTGGCCTCTGTTATTTTTCCTGCTTTGCAAGAACTTGCATTGATTGTGATTACTTGAACTACATATTGTGGTCCAATCTCATGAATGCACTGATCGAGCAAATTAGCATTGAATTGAGCATTCTTCGTCTCATCTTCGCAATTAACCGTCTTCAAGAACATAGGTCCAGTTTCACAAGTGGCCATAATATTGATAAGTGGTCTTCTTTGAGAATCCGACCATCCATTGCTACACACGCTTCACCCTTTTTTCTCAACGAATTCATTACTGGATTTAATTTTATCTTAATATGAATCTTCTTCATTTGGAAAAGTGTAGTCCTCAACCTTGAGGCTTATAAACCATAACTGAATTCTTACAAGCATATGTAAATGCTTGGAAAAAAATATGGTTCCTAGCAAGATTGAATGACAACCCACTTGTATAAAACATTTATACCAATAATAGCATTCAAATTCTCTCTATGCATCAATTAGAAGTTTTCATCAATAAATCCAGCAGCTCTCTTTCTTTTCTTTTGACTAAGTCCACTTTCCATTGTGGAAAGCAATGTATCAAATTCCAAATCAAAGGTAGTAGCAATCGAAGAGCCAACTTTGCTTGATGTGGTGGTCTTGGTGGTTAAAGAAATTGTTCTAGCTTTGGAATTTTTACCCTCACCTCCGCCTCATCTATCACTCGTTTCCTTTTTAATAAATTACTTTGTGTAACTTTGTTGCAAGGTCTAACCCCATCTACTTTGATTTTCAACAAATGATAATTGACTTTAGATTATGACCCATGAAAATCTTCTTGACAATAATTACACTTGAAACTTACATTCACTCCACTCTTCACCCCACTTGATTCATATTTTGTAAAATACTTCCATAGAGGAGCATTATCATTAGGGGTGGTCATGGTTCGGTTCGGTGTGGTTTTGAAGCCAAAACTGAAATGAAACCAAACCATTTGATTTGATTCGGTATGGTTTCAAACGGTTTATGTTCGGCTTCAGACCATTTACATACAAAATTAAAAAGTAAGAAGAACAACTTTTCTAAACTGAACAGAAAAAAAGATCGAAAGCTAATTAAGATTATACTAAGCGGTAAAGTCAACTGATTATATAATTGTGCCAGGTACATTAAGAGATTACACATAATATATCAAAAGCTAAGAAGTCTTATAAACCATGCAATTCTAGACTAAAAAATAGACTGAATATTAATTCTACCAACTGGAAGATGGATGACTTTTGAGAGAGAGAGAGAGAGAGAGAGAGAGAGAGAGAGAGAGAGAGAGAGAGAGAGAGAGAGAGAGAGAGAGAGAGAGAGAGAGAGAGAGAGAGAGAGAGAGAGAGAGAGAGAGAGAGAGAGAGAGAGAGAGAGAGAATGATGAGTGATGAGAGAGAGGCGAGAGCAGTGCTGCTATAGACATGTAAATTTCGTTCCATGCAAATGATACATCACAAAGCTCCACGTGGCATATGACTCATCACAAATGGAAAAGTCATCAATGATATGTGGCACAAATCAAGCAAAGGAAGCTCAAAATTTCCCTAAAATTCGGCCAAAAGTAAGAAATCTTCTTAAAATCGGCAAGGGGCCCAAATTGCTCCCAAAATCGGAAAGAAAGCTAAAGCATCTTCACAAAACAAGAAAGAATTGAAGATTGCTCGCAAAATAGGGAAGAAAGCCCTATAGATTTCGGCCAAACAAGGGAAAGTGGCTGAAATTAAGACACAAAACACGCCTAAATTCTCCCATGGACGAATCAAGACACAAATCAAAGCAAAATCCATTCAAAGGCAAGCTTTGAGAAGTCTATAAATACAAGGTCCTTAGACAAACATAAAGGTGGACAATTTCTACATTCAAGGCCGAAATTCTCACATTGAGAAGAACCTCTCCCAA
The DNA here is from genome assembly GCA_035220775.1 of Malus fusca. NCBI lineage: Eukaryota > Viridiplantae > Streptophyta > Magnoliopsida > Rosales > Rosaceae > Malus > Malus fusca. The sequence continues at coordinate 18,135,293 of CM069063.1, forward strand.
ATCTTTGAAGACTAATGCGCTGCCAAAGCTCTCTTTGAAAAATGTACAACCAAAGCTGAAGCTTTCTTTTGACCAAGGCCGAAGCATTCCCTTGAAGAATCAACAAGCACTTGTGCCGATTCCTTCAAGACTTTGTTGCAAGCTTAAAACTTGTAACAACGTTCGATTCAAGATCAAGTCGCCAAGACCCTTGAATCAACGAAATCCTACATCAACACTACCTTTGCCATAACTTTGAGGTGAAGACTATCCATGCATTGTTTCAAGCTCAAAACTTGAAGCAATCGTTCAATTGTTTGTCTGAGATCAAGTCATTGCGACCCTTGGATCAACAACCTACGCATCTACATCAAATTTGAAGACTGAATAAGAGGAAAATTGTAAATAAAGATTGTAACCCTACAAATTCATCAATACAAATCTACTTTGTACACATGTTCTCGTTTCATTCGTTACATAATTTTCGTGTTTACAAATTTGGCACGCCCGGTGGGACCTCTCAGCCTCTCATCTCTGTCTTCAAATTCACAAGAAACACACATGGCATCAAGAAAGGATCAAGCTATTCCCACAACCAACGCAAAGAACAAGAACATCATTGCCGCAAGTGGTGGCACTTTGGGCATCACAACCCGAAGCAAGGCAAGAACTCTTTATGCCGTGCATTCCACCCCTACATCAACTTTGCCGAATGAGCAAGAGCACCTGAGGCACGAGCCTGTGATGACCCAGGCCTCACTAGGGTGCCAAAGGAAGAAAGCTCGATGAGGTACCTCAAGTCGTTGACTTCCGATGCCGACTCAAGCAGCAGCTCGTATCCCGTAGCCATGCAAGTCATGACTACTGGTGCGACTTCAATCGAAGATTAGTTGGCACAAATGAGTGAAGCAATCATAAGGCTGACAAGGACCGTGGAAGAAAATGACTTGTAGATTGCTACACTCGTCATCCGTCTAAAGGCGCAGCACGCCGAGAAAGTTGACCCAAAGGTTGATCTACTAAAGGAGGGAACTGACGAAAATGAGGAGCCTCTGATGGACAAAGCTGAGGAGAAGCTAGAGGTGGACTGAGCTGCGATGCTCATGTGATCTCTTTCTATCCAACAACTACAAGAGATGATCACAAGAATGATCAGGGCACAATATGAAGGAAACTCGCATGATTCCGTGTTGTACTCAAAGCTATACTCTAAAAGGATTGACGCTTTGAGGATGCCAAGGGGTTATTAGCCACCCAAATTCATGAAATTCAATGGAAAGGGCAATCCTAAACAACATATTGTCTATTTCATTGAAACCTGCAACAATGCTGGGAGGGAGGGAGACTACCTCATTAAGGAGTTCGTGCACTCGCTAAAAGGTAATGCCTTTGACTGGTACACCGACCTCGAGCTCGAGTCTATCAACAGCTGGGACCATCTTGAAAAGGAATTCCTCAACCGCTTCTATAGCACTCACCGCACCTAAGCATACTAGAGCTGACGAGTACGAAACAGTGGAAGGATGAACCTGTCGTCGACTGCATCAATATGTGGCGTTCATTAAGTTTAGATTGCAAAGATCGGCTTTCTGAAACCTCCGCCATTGAGATATGTGTTCAAGGCATGCACTGAAGGTTACATTACATCCTCCAAGGCATAAAACCGAGAACATTTGAAGAATTGGCAACTCGATCCCATGATATGGAGTTGAGTATTGCCAATCATGGGATAAGGAGTCAATCACCGACTTAAAAAAGGATAAGGTGTTTGCCCCAAAGGTAGACAACACTGGGAAAAAGCCCTCCAAGGAAGCTTTTGCCATCCATACCACCCCCATCAAGACCTCATTCGCGCCCGTCAAGATCTTCTCCAAAAGGAAAACAAAGGAAATTAAAGGTGAGCCTTCTCGCACCCAAGATAGGTACAAAAACACCTTGAGGGAACTAGAGCAGAAAACGTGCTATTTTCCTGAATCTGACGTGGCTGCAATGCTAGACGACTTGCTGAAAATGAAGGTAATTGAGTTACATGAATGGAAGCGCCCTGAAGAGATGAATCGCGTGAACGATCCTAGGTACTGTAAGAACTTCCAACAACTTGCTCTTAGGAAGGCCTTGGATCCACGAGAATGGAGTAGTGCCATCCACCCTTCATGAAGTTCTACTGAGAAGGAGTAAAGGTGATACAAGGCGACACCAAACCATTCACTGAAGCTGAATCACACTTCGCGAATGCCAAGTTCTACATGGATGAAGACATGGTACCCGAAGCTCTTCCAAAAGAGATCAAATCCACAGGCAAAGTCGCACCTAAGAAACAAGAGTGGCAAGCCGTGCCCAAGAAGCAAGAAGGGGAAACCGTGCCATATTCAAACAAAGACGATGATGAGCCTGCTAAGCCCACAACAATCAAATGAAGCGTGACGCCTTCAAAAGGACCAAACACACCCGTCTTCCGATACATCCCAATGTCGAGAAGAAAAAAATGGGCATTCCCATTTGAAACTGGAACAAGCAAAATCGACACACAGCTGCACAAGGACGATGTAAAGCTACTCAAGACAAATGCAGTTTTACCTCTGACACCGTTAGGCAATGCTAAAGTTTCAAAACCATCACAAGGTTTTGTAAAACCCCTGCCAAAAGGGGCAGAACCAAGTTTTCTTCTAACTAAGAGGACCGAAGAAGGTTTCGACCCAAACGCCTACAAACTCATGTCAAAGGCTGGGTACGATTTCACCTTCTCTTTAAATCTTGGAAAGAAGAATGCAAACACCATTAACGACAAACAACGTGACCTCATCAAGACTCAAAAGAAGTTCAAGGAGCATGGTTACGGAGTTGATAACAACAAAGCTGGACTTGGCTTCACACCAAATACACCTGTGAGCAAAGCAAAAAAATGTTAGTTTTCAACACATCAGCGTGAGTGTTGAACAAAATCAAGAGGAGCCTAAATCCGACCCTCGAACCTCAGTCTTTGATAGGTTGAATCATTCAAAACCTAGAATTTTGGCACTTGATCGTATTGGTGGTCAAAACCGAACTTCCATCTTCAAGCGGCTTAACATGCCAACACCCCAAAGCTCTATTTTCAAAAGGTTGTCAAAACCTAAGAAACAAAGTAACACGGCTAGCTCTCATCCATAAGGGTCGGACTTGGAAAGACTTGAAGAAACCAAGCAGCCTTCTAGAAAGAGGAAGACAATGCCAAAAGAAGAAAAGCTCGACGGTCTAGTAGCAAAGGACGACATTCAAAACTCTGTTCTTTTAAGGATGAAGCACCAAGCAACCTTGGAAGTCGACACAAAAGGACAACTAAAGGTAAAGAGTTGCACCATCATCCACACTAGCCAATCTTCATGCCAACAAGCCCAAGAAGACGGAACTGAATAGGAGGTCCAATATGTCTTCCACATCACAATCCAATAAGACAAAGAAGACGAAATCTCCGAGAAAGACGCCATTGTTGCGCCACCACAGCTCGAGGATGTGGGGCAAGTCACGGTTGATGATCTCAAGGAGCTTAACTTAGGCACAAACGAGGAACCGAATCCTATCTTCGTAAGTGCACTACTAAGTGCGGACGAGATCGAGGAGTACTACCAACTGCTAATGGAGTACAAAGACATCTTTGCTTGGACCTACAAAGAAATGCCCAGCCTTGACCTTACCATCGCTGTGCATCGTCTTACAGTCAAGCCTGGAACGCGACTGATAAAGCAAACTTCTAGACGCTATCGACCCGAGCTCATCCCACAAATTGAGGCTGAGATTGACAAGCTAAATGAAGCAGGCTTCATTTGAAAGGTCCAATACCCTAAATGGATCTCCAATATCATCATTGTCCTTAAGAAATTTGGACAAATACGTGTTTGCGTAGATTTCTGCGACCTCAACGATGCTTGCCTGAAGGATAACTTTCCTTTGCCAATCATCGAAATCATGGTGGACGCAACCACTGGCCACGAGACACTATCATTCATGGACGGCTCCTCTGATATAATCAAATACGTATGGCTCCTGAAGACGAGGAACTAACAACCTTTCGCACTCCAAAAGGTATTTATTGCTACAGGGTAATGCCATTTGGCTTGAAGAATGCTGGAGCTACATATCAAAAGATCTTCAACAACATGCTACATAAAAATGTTCAATGTTACGTGGACGACGTAGTTGTCAAGACCAAAAAGAGATCCGATCACTTGAAGGATTTACGAATCATATTCAACAAACTACGACACTACAACCTCAAAATGAACCCGTTGAAGTGTGCATTTGGTGTCACTTCTGGGAAGTTCCTCGGCTTCATTGTAAAGCACCATGGTATTGAAGTGGACCAATCGAAGATTAAGGCAATTCAAACCATGCTCGAGCCAAGGAATCTACACGAGCTGAAAAGTCTACAAGGACGACTAGCCTTCATTAGGCGCTTCATCTCTAACCTTGCTGGACGATGTCAACCCTTCATCTTTAACTTTATGGAATACGACTCGGAGTACCTACTCGGGCTTTCTTCCCTTGGCGTCCTTAGTGAGGTCAGGGTGATCACGGGCTTGTGCCTCGGGTGCTCTTGCTCATTTGGCAAAGTTGATGTAGAGGTGCAAGGCACGGCAGAGAGAGCTCTTGCCTTGTTTCAGGTTGTGACGCCCAAAGTGCCACCACTTACGGTAAGGATGTTCTTGTTCTTCGCATTGGTTGCGGGAACAACTTGATCATTTCTTGATGCCATTTGTGCTTCTTGTGGATTTGAAGACAGAGATGAGAGGCAGAGATGTCCCACTGGTGTGCCAAATTTGTAAACATGAAAATTCTATAACGAATGAAGTGAGAACACGTGTACAAAGTAGATTTGTATTAATGAATTTGTAGGGTTACAATCTTTGTTTACAATTTTCCTCCGATTCAATCATCAAATTTGATGTAGATGCGTAGGTTGTTGATCCAAGGGTTGTGATGACTTGATCTCGGACAAACGGTTGAATGATTGCTTCAAGTTTTAAGCTTGAAACAATGCGTGGATGGTCTTTATTATGACTAAAGAGAGATTTAGGTGGAAACACTAAAAGTCTAGTGTGTTGCATCATGCATGCAAAATATATCGCCATATAGAAGCTTACAACAATGTTGTTTGGATGCGAAAGTTCATTTATGAACTCTCCATTTGGTTCCAACCAAAAAGTGCCACTAATGTACCTCCATTATGACACTAATGGGGTGATAGGTCAAGCCAGGGAATCAAGGTCTCATTAAGATCTGAATGTAGTTGAGAGACTTAACCACATGATTGAGAATCATGTATAATGGTGACGTCTTTAATCTCAAGGTTGCTTATCTGGATAACATATAGATATCAACTGTCTAGGCCTGTTACTCATCTATTTATAAAATGACTTCAGAAGAGGTATCATTACTGATGACAAGCTGATTGGCTCTAGTGCAAGTGGGGAGATTGTTGGAAATGTGCCTTAAATCCAATCACATGATGATACTTTACGGACATTTCACATGTCAAACTCATCTAGTTTAATATAAAGGCAAAGATTATTGTTTAAAGTCGTCTCATATAAACGTTATATGCTTGAATAATAAGTCTAAGGAATATGTAATTGAGAGAATGTGATCTAAATAAGTTAGATTCATGAGACCATTCTTTTTCGTATACACATCCTAAATGTTCATGTTCATAAGATTGCTAATTGAGCATTGATAGTCTGTTAAGATAGTGCTATGTCTTCTCTCACTGAGAGTGATTGGTCTCTAGTCATTGGTGTGACTAACACCAAGACAAGCATGTAGGTGCTCAATAGAGAATAAGTCTACTGAACGCGATCAACAAGGAGTTCTCTTACTTATGTCACATAAGAGCTTAAGGTTGGGATAATGCAAAGTAGTCTTTTGAATTAAGGCATCATAGTTATCATGTGGTTAGGTCCTTGATCTTTGATTGTGTCAAAGGCACTCCATCTGAGGGTGTCCATGGCATAGTTGAGGTTAAACCACTTAACTATAGAGGCAGATCAATGCACAACTAGGCATCTCTAACCTTCAAACCTTTGAGGGAGAATACTCTTTAATATGATTAAGAATCTTTGGCCAGAGTATGAATGAGATTTAGGAAGTCATTCCAAATGACATTCAAGGTAATCATATAAGTAAGAGAATCACATTGGATAGTAGACATGAATAAACTATCAAACCAAATAATGTGATCAAGAGTATTGTATTAGAGAAAGACTGTAGTGCATTTTAATCCCAAATTCAATAGGTTCTCCAACCTTTTCTGATTAGTTTGGGTATCTATGACATATTGCTAGGTGTCACTCATGGCTTGTGGAAGCCCTAAAGGTGTTGTAAACATGAAAATTCTGTAACGAATGAAATAAGAACACGTGTACAAAGTAGATTTGTATTAATGCATTTATAGGGTTACAATCTCTATTTACAATTTTCCTCTGATTCAATCTTCAAATTTGATGTAGATGCGTAGGTTGTTGATCCAAGAGTCGCGATGACTTGATCTCGGACAAACGGTTGAACGATTGCTTCAAGTTTTGAGCTTGAAACAATGTGTGGATGGTCTTTACCTCAGGTTTCAGGCTGCAGCAAAGGTGATGTTGATGTAGGATTTCGTTGATTCAAGGGTCTTGGTGACTTGATCTTGAAACGAATGTCGTTACAAGTTTTGAGCTTGGAACAAAGTCTTGAATGAATCGGCATGAGTGCTTGTTGATTCTTCAAGGGAATGCTTCAGCTTTGGTCAAAAGAAAGCTTCAAGTTTAGTTGTGCGTTCTTTGAAGAGAGCTTTGGCCGTGTATTAGTCTTCAAAGATTTGGTGCAGAGGTTCCTCTGGATGTAGAATTGCCGACCCCTATTTGTGTCTGGGGACCTTGTATTTATAGACTTCCAAAGCTATGCCTTTGGATGGATTTGGCTTTGATTTGTGTCTTCATTCATCCATGGGAGAATTTAGGCGTGTTTTGTGTCTTAATTTCAGCCACTTTCATTTGCTTGGGCGAAATTTATGGGGCTTGTTGCCTATTTTGCGAGCAATCTTCAATTCTTGCTTGTTTTATGAAGATGTTTTAACTTGCTTTCCAATTTTAGGAGCAATGTGGGCCCCTTGGCAATTTTAAGGAGATTTCTTCCCTTTTGCCGCATTTTAGGAATGCTTTTGAGCTTCCTTTGCTTGATTTGTGCCATATGTCATTGATGACTTGTCTATTTGTGATGAGTCATATGCCACGTGGAGTTTTGTGATGCATCATTTGTATGCAATGAAATTTTCATGTCTACAAATGCCCCCACTTCAAGGAGCGTTGTAGGCATGTGCTTGTCACATGTAGGAAATGTGTTTTGAAGTCTTGCAATGTGAATGTGCTAATTCAAGGGTCATCGAGACTTGATCTTGAATTAGTTTGCGTCTTCAAGGGCCGTAGAGGCTTGATCTTGAACGAAACATTTCTTCAAGGGCCGTTGAGGCGTATTTCTTGAATTGAGATGATGAATTTCATCAAGGGCCAATGAGGTGTATTTCTTGGACGAAACATTTCTTCAAGGGCCGTGGAGGCTTGATCATGAAAGAAATGAAATTTTTCTTCAAGGGATATAGAGGCTGGATCTTGAAAGAAATGATTTTTTTTTCTTCAAGGGCCGTAGAGGCTTGATCTTGAAAGAAATGAATTTTTTTTTCTTCAAGGGTCGTGGAGGCTTGAATTTTTTCCTTGTGGTTGTAGGAAAAAAAATGTTTTCCTTCCTTAGGTAGGAACCTCCTTCAATTTTGGTAATGAGGGTGATTTCCTTCAAAGTGTTGGAAATCTTTAGTGATTTCCTTCAACACTTTGGAAAGATTTAATGCTTGTCCTTGGGTAAGTAGGATTTGCATTTTTTGTTCCTTTCCCCTTTTCTTTTTTCGGTTAAGGGGGTGTTTTCCCTCTTGGTTTGGGAAACTTGAAGACTTGTCCTTGCTTTGGAGGGATTCCCTCTTTGAATTTCGGCAATGGGGCAGTTTCCTTTGATATTTAGGAAATTTTGAAGACCTTTCCTTAATTTTTTTGTTTCCTCTTCTTTTCTTTGTTGATTTTTGTTGCAAAAACAACATATGTTTCCCTTGTTGCCATGTATGGCATTGCCCTTTTTGCTTTGGGATTTGCTTCCTTCTTTTGATTGGAATGTACTTCATTCTTTTGATTTTCCTTTTGCTGTTTGGTATGTATTTTCCCTATAGCATTAGGAATCAATTGACCCTTATTTATAGGACAATTGGGTGTGTGTTTTTGCCACAACAAACCCTTGCCATGCATTGCCAATGTGATTGCTGCTGTGCCGTGCCCTATTGCTGCTTGCTACCATGCCTTGTTGTTACTTGGAGCTTGTTGCAGTGCGTCACTTTTTAACGCGTGGTGTTGTACAACAGACTGCAACAGGGTTTCGCTATGTAGTGCCTTTTGGTAACAGTTTCCCTCGATGGTGACGTTATCGTGTAGTGCAAGAAACTGCTTGCGTGATCGATGCGGGGTTGCGTAGCATTTTGGTTTTCTTTGCTATTGTAGTGTGCTTTGAAAGACCGTCTTACAACTATTCTCTGTGCTGTGCTGCTCAAGTTTTGTGGCTGATTTCTTTTTGTTGTTGTGACTTTGTCATCGTCATCCTTCAACGCTCACGAGGTTTGTCTCGCATGTCTTTTGCTTTAGTGAAGCAATCTTTTTTTCTTCCTTTTGCCATCCTAACTTATGCTTATGTTGTTTTTTTGTTTTTTGTTTTTTTTGTTTGTTTTTGTTTTGTTTTTTGTTGCAGCCATGGTGTTTTTTAAGTGCTTTAAGAGCAATACCATCATTATTCTTGTGAAGGAAGGCTATTCGCAAGATAGGGGAACAACGTTGAAACTTTGTGCGCCGTTGACTGGCCCTAAGACACTTATTCTTCCTGCAAAAGACAACTTGATGCATATCAAGTCGTGGTCTTCTAAAGTATCTTGGGAGGTGACATATTTTGGTAAACCAAATACGAAGAAGAAGGCATGTACATCGAGGATTCTTATATTGAATCCCTCGCACCATGTTCGTGAAAATTCAACGACTTTGTTTGAGCTTCTTAGTGATCGCATTTGTAACAGAGCTATGACTTGGAATGGCATCTTGTCTACTACTGGAGAGGCCATTTTTGTTGAGTTTTACTAGGAGTGGCTTGAAGATGTCTTGAGTCAATCTAAAGATGTGTTCACCAACGTGGGCCTTTATTATGCCGTATACGTATCCTTGTTTAGTTATGATCGCCACCCTTCCATCCTTCGTGCATTCTTTGAGCATTGGTGTTCAGCAACCAACACACTTCACACATCACAAGGGGAGATGTCGATTTCACTTTAGGATTTCCACAAGATATGAGGCTTGCCAATCCAGGGTAAGTTTTACGACGAGGTTGTTCCTAGCATGGAGGAATTTTCTCATCACAATAGTTGAGATTGCCTGCTAGTTACCGATATTTGTTTTGGGCGTATGCGAAGCTTTCCCAGAAGGCTTAGGGTAAGTCAGGTGTGAAGATTTCTTCATGGATCCGATTTTGGTATTGGGATGCCATGAAGTACAAGAAGTGTTCGAAGAAAAGTGGCACCAACAAGACCACTAAGCCAAACCGAGACTTAGACCCGTCAAGTGTCATTGGTTCAGCTAGGCACCGTGCCCCTGTCGAGTTGAAAGCATTTAAGGATCTTGGCATAGCGTCAAAGCACATGGAAGAATCTTACCTAGCCGTTTTCTTAGCTTGTTGGCTTTGTAAGTTTTTTTTCCCAAAGACGACGTCAACTTTATCTGCCCTGGAGTCTTCAAAGTGGCTGGCAAGATGGCTGCAGGTGAATCTTTCAGCCTTGCTATTCCGGTCTTAGCCAATATTTATGATGGCTTGAGTGTTGTTTCGAACTCGGTAAGCACCGAAGATCGTGCTGCAGTACTTCCCTACCACTATGTGTACGGTTGGTTGGGTGAGTATTTTGGCACTCATTTTTCTTCGTCGACTTTAGGCAAGTCAGGGTCTTCTTTAACAACTTTAGTCAAGCTGGGGTCTTTGATGACAAAGTACTCTGGCATGCTTTCTACAAAGAACCTTGATGATTTGCAGGCGCAAGCATTGTTTAGAAGTTGTGACGGTTTGAGGATGGACCATCTGGCGAGAGTTGGCTCGGCGCAGTGAGGTCTCATAGATGATTCACACATTCGTTTCTCATACTTGTCTTATCTCACAAGTCTTTGCTCGGGGTATGTTTCTTTGTGGCCAGGAGACCGATGTATTTATCAGCCATACAGTCCTTACTGTTTCAACAGGCAGTTTGGTTTTGTCTAACATATGCCTGGCAAGTTGAAGGAAAGCGCACAGTCAGAATCCTTGCAAGCCATGTATATGTATTGAAAGTCTTGCACACGCGCATGTACAAATGCTTTTATCACCCTGCTGGCCGAGAACGAGTTTAAGAGTAATCCAGTGACCCGTGCCTATGTAGGTTGGTGGTCAAAGGTTCATCGTGAAGGCTTGGGGACGGCAAGTGATACCAATTCTTCTCATTCAAGCAATGATGCTCCAAGAAAGGGTTATTCTGCGGTTCATACACAGCTGGAACCTTTTGATTGTGCGAGTGCAGCTCACTTGCAAGATGGACCTGCGGCTTTAGCTCCTCAATGCCCATGCTTGTCTTCTTAACATTTGGATACTTCTGAAGAGGCGGGTGACGAAGTTGATTCGCACGAGGATGAAGGTGCTCTGGATGACAGTGATGTTAATTTCCATCATAAGAAAAAGAAAGTGTTTAGGCTTCCTTAGTTTGATGGTCGTGTGTCACTTGAGAAAGATGTATATATTTCCTTCATTTTTGTGATTTCTTCTACTTTCATTGGTTTAGCTTTTGTTTCTAACTCCTTTCTTTATCTTCTTTAGGCTGGGCCTTCTTGTTCATTTGATTTGGCGAACGTGGGCGTTCAATCCTTTACAGAGGTGTTATTTAGAGGCAATCTACCTATAGACGAGGAGATTAGGGATTTGCCCGGTGCAGAGCTTGTTCCGAATTCGTCAAGTTGCCCAAGTTTACCGTGTGTAGGTATAGGTATGCAATAGCCCGTCATGCGTCCAACACCTTTGTCAGCTAGCTCTAAGATCTCTCTTAGAGGGCCAAACCTTAATGGCACTGAGCAGCTTATCCATCGCATCAACTTTTGCGTGGCCTTGGATATCACGAGCCATATTGAGAAGAGGATTTCAAAGTGACCATTAGAGGACCTTGCATTACTCAAGGAGAACTTGTAAAAGCTTGTTTTTGCAATTGACAACCTTAACGTTGATTCCTCGCTCTTGAGAGTCAAGATTGCCGAACTTATGGCCGTCTCAACTGAGTATTCTTCTTTGCATGTTGTTTCCTCGAAGAAGTTTAATCCAAAGGTTAGAGGTCAGCAACTTGTGACAGTAGACTTATCAATTGCCCAAGTTCGGTCTTCTCAGCAAGCTACTTCGGAAGGTTATCAAGCCACATGGACTTCTTTAACTTCCGTCCAGGTGCGTCTAGAAGTGTTGGTGCAAGAATGAGAGCAGTTGGAAATCGAAGCGTCACAACTTCAAGGTGTTCTCTCGGAGCAGGAAGCTACACTTTCCCAACATCAAGATGAGATTTTACGCCTAGAGCAAGAGAAAGGCATGGCCATGGAAGTGCCCACCTTGTCTCCCACCGATGTAGAGACTTTGAAGACTTTGGAAGGCTTGCTTGAAGGTCGTCGCTGTAGTTTTAGGGACATAGCATTCAAGTAGTGTCTTCCATTTTTTTGGTTTAAGTCTTCTTTGTTTTTGCTTACTTTGTAATAAGGTTTTGTAGCCGAATTCTTCCTTTAAAGAAATAAAGTATTCACATTTTGAATTTTCTCTTTATTCTTCAAAGTGTTTGCATTTTGTTGGTGATGTGATTGTACTTGAAGTTTTGAAGTTTCAAGTTGCCTATGTACCCTCAGTTGAGGAGAGATCAAGTCATGACGTAGTTCAAAAGAAATGATGGATTGTTTTTTTATGGTTTTGATGGTGATTTTGCCATACACAGTTTATGCTATTGCTGGCCAGGAGCGTTGAGTGTCCCTTTTAATCTCGTGCCAAAGAGCATTGTATTTCACCTTTTAAACTCGTGTGAACAAGGAGTATTGTGTAGTGTGCAGTTTAGGCTTGTGCAGGGATGAACTTTATGTCGTGTGCAGTTTAGGGGTAGTAACGCTTCAAGAATTTGCCATTGATGAGGCTGATCTTTAAGCCATCTTCTGCCATGATTAAGTAGGCACTGTTGGTGTAGACCTCTTGCATTACGTAAGGTCCATCCCACTTTGATGTGAACTTGCTTTTTTTCTTATGAGTTGTGATGATAGGCCGTCGTAATGTCAAGACAAGATCTCTAGTTTGGAAAGACCTTGGGTAGACATTCTTGTTGAATGCCTTAGATAGTCGTGCTTGGTAGCATTCCAAGTGTTCTTGAGCTTCGAGCCTCCTTTCGTCAAGTGCTTTCAACTCTTGAAGTCGTAGCTTTGCATTTTCATCTTCAGTCAAGCCTTCTTGTATAACCATCCTTAGTGATAAGATTTGACTTTCGAGTGGCAGAACAACTTCTATGCCATATACGAGAGAATAAGGCATAGCTTGGGTAGGATTTCTATGTGTCATCCTATATGCCCAAAATGCTTCGCTTATTCTTTCGTGCCAGTCTCTTTTTGTTCGGCCAATTACCTTGCACAATGTTTTGTTGAATGCTTCAACGAGACCGTTGGCCGGAGCATGATACATGGAAGACTTATGCTGCTTGAACTTGTATTTCTCTTAGAGATCGTCCATGAGTTGGTTAGAGAACTGTTTTCCGTTGTCAGTGATGATGTAGCGAGGCACACCATATTGATGGATGTTATGCTCTTTGATGAAACGGATGACAGTTTCCTTCTTGACTTCCCTTAGGGGTACGGCTTCAGCCCACTTGGAAAAGTAATCTTTTGTAGCTAGGATGTAAGCTTCTTCGACGGATGATTTTGGTATGATTAATCCCACGACATCCAATCCCCATGCATCAAATGGCCATGAAGCAACCATAGGGTGTAGTGGCTCAAGCAGTTTATGTATGAAGTTGGTGTGGAATTGGCAGGCTTGGCGCATTTTGGCGTATTCCAGGCAATATTTCACCATGTTTGGCCAGTAGTAACCCATTCTCTTGAGATGGAAGTGTAGTTTTGATCCAGATTGATGCGTTTCGCATACGCCTGAGTATGCTTCTTCCATGGCTTGATTGGCTTCTTCCTTACCTAGGCATCTTAGAAGTACTCATGCAAAAGAGCGTCGGTAGAGTGTTCCTTTGTAGTAGTGGAAGCGAGATACTTGTCGATGTATTTCAAAGCGGGGTCTAGGATTGTCTGGAAGTTTTCCATGCTTCAAGTAGTCAATCAGTGGCTGTCTCCACTTTACAGTGTCGACTGGAAGTACTGAGATGACGTTTATATCATCCAGTATCATTTCAGTGACAAGCGGGATCACCCATCTTTGGCAAACGAGCACGTCTGCAGCTTCGTCTTCTCCTAGCGCCATACTTGAGGCTAAATTAGCGAGAGTGTCCACCATTTGATTTTCTTTTCTTGGCACATTTCTAGCGTTATGGCCTCAAATTTTTGTAGCAGTTGAGTTGCTAGCCGGAAGTATGGGACGAGATCACATTTCCTCACTTTATATTCAGTCAAGAGTTTATTGATTATGAGCTTGAAGTTGCCATACACTTGTAGCATTGTGATTTCCATGTTGATCGCCAATTGGAGTCCAATGATCAGTGCTTGGTACTTAGGAACGTTGTTGGAGCATAGCTCGCTTAGTTGCAAGGAATAGGGTAGTACTTGTCCTTGTGGCGACATGAATACTACTCATGCCCCCGCTCCATCCGTTTATGCAATTCCATCAAAGAATATTGTCCATGTCGGGAAGATGTCGATGTAGAACGCCTCCTCATCAGGCAAATTGTTTGAGATTTTCCAATTGGCTAGGATTGGATGATCGGCAAGGAAGTCTGCTAGTGTTTGTCACTTGACGGCTTTAGCTGGGACGTAGATGATCTCATATTGATTGAGAAGCAGTGCCCATTTAGCTAGTCGCCCTGTCAGAACGGGTTTGGACATAACGTACTTGACTGGGTCGGCTTTAGCAACTAATTGGATGGTGTAAGCATGCATGTAGTGTCTTAGCTTTTGGATGGCAAAAACTATGGCAAGGCACATCTTCTCGATTAGTGAGTAGTTGAGCTCGGCAGCAGTGAGAGTTCTACTTAGGTAGTATAGTGCTTTTTCCTTTTGGTCTTCATTTTCTTGTGCCAAGAGTGCTCCAATGAAACCTTCTTGTGCGGCAATGTATAGGATGCGTGGCTTTCCAGGCACAGGGGCTCCTAAGATAGGTGGGCTTACCAGATACCTTTTTATGCTCTTGAAGGCATTGCGACAGGTGTCATCCCATATGAATGGAGCGTCCTTCTTCATGAGTTGACTAAAGGGTTGACAACGTCAAGCGAGGTTGGAGATGTAATGTCTAATGAAAGTAAGCCGCCCTTGTAGACTTTTCTGCTCATGTAGGTTCCATGGCTCAGGCATGTTTTGAATGGCCTTGATCTTTGACTGGTCCACTTCGATGCCACGTGGCTTGACAATGAAGCCAAGGAACTTCCCAGAAGTGAAGCCAAACACACACTTTAACGGGTTCATTTTGAGGTTGTAGTGTCGTAGTTTGTCGAACTGAAGGAAAAATTTTATCCTAGCTAAGAACAAGTAAGAACATTTGAATACATATGCAAACTATTAACACTTTAAAGTAGGCATGCATCCAAAAACAATTCATAAAAACCCATGACTTTCAAAGCCTAGTATATGGTGAACCAATGAACTCTTTAACAACATTAAAGAGAAGGAAAGATTTAGAGTTTCTTTACCCTTGAAGCTCATCCTTGATTACACAAGGGATTCACCCAAGTGGAGGGCCTTCAAGTTACCTCCTTGGTCCTTGGATCTTCCTTGTGATTTTCCTCCTTTTAGTGCTTCTTTGCTTCTTTGAGGATTTGAGGATTTGTTCTCCAAAACACCAAAGGTTTGGTGTCTCTAAGTCTCCACACCAAGGATGAAGTGTGAAGATGAAATGGATAACTTAGAGAATAAAAGATTGCTAGTTAAATCCCCTCTAAGTGGCCGGCCTCTTTTGAGAAAATGAGAGAAAGTGTTTCACCTCATTTCACCAAGAAAAAACACTAATGAGAAAAATAGCTATAAAGTTGCTTTTATAACTCTTTTCTTAGGTGAGTGGCAAACTTGCAATTAAGCAATCCTTCACCCTCTCCTCACCATGGCCGGCCTCTTTGTTGTGATTGGGCTTATTGCCCATTTTGTTTTAGTTGTCATACAACTTAAACATAATGGGCCTTGTGGACCAAAACACTTTTGGGCCCCGAAACCCAAAACCAACTTAAAAGCCCAATACGAACCTTTCGTAAAATTAATTAACTAATTAATTAATCTTGACCATTTTTCAATTAACCATTTAATTGCATATCCATTTCATTTGTATTTCTTCACTTTCATCCTTACTCGGTGTACGATCCATTAGGTTCCAATTAGCGACAGTGGGGGATCGTTACTCTTAACGATCGATTGTGAATTGAAACTACATTTCAATTCTCCCTTTGATTAGTGTTTGCTAATCTTCAAGGCTTCCACAAACCATGAGTGACACCTAGCAGTATATCATGGTTACCCAAGCTATGTAGAAGTGGTTGGAGAACCTATCCAGTTACAACTACAACGCAATACGGTCCTTCTCTAATACAATACTCTTAATCACATTGTTTGAGTGATAGTTTGTTTCATGTCTACTATCCAATGTGATACTTCTCTATATGATTCAACTGAATATGATTTCGAACAAACTTCCTAAGTCATATTCATATGCTTTGGCCAAAGACTCTCGAATCATATCTTAGAGTATTCTCCTTCCACCATGGAAGGTTAGAGATCCCTTGTTGTGCATTCATATGCCTACATGACTAGATAGCTTGATCCCAACAATGTCGTGGACACTCCAATGGAATGCCATTTAACATGATCAAAGATCAAGGACCTAACCATTAGACATCTATGATGCCTCAGGTCAAAGGACTACTTTGCATATTGTAACTATCGAGTTCTTACATGACATGTATGTTTGAACTCTCTTTTGATCGTTGTTCAGTGTACTCGATTACTCTTTCGAGCACCTATGTGTTTGTCTTAGTGTCCAACATTAAATGACTTGAGACTTGTCATACTCGCGCTTGAGTCGACATAACACATACTAACCTTAGCGGATTGTCAATGCCCAATTGGCAATCCTATGGCTAGGAATGTTTTAGGAATGAACATAAGAGAAAGGTCTCGTTAATCTAACTTACTTAAATCACTTATCTCTTAGATCAAATACATTCCTTGGATTCCCTTATTGCTTAAACACAAGATACAACAAATAGTGATTAACAATAAGCTTTGCCCTTTATTAAACATATAAAAGTTTAATACAATAAGTATTCCAAAAGCTATTACATCAAATGAGTGGCTTTGTAGGCATACTTCCAACAATCTCCCACTTGCACTTAAAGCCATCCTCTCATGTATCTAATACCTATCTTTTCCATATGGCAGTCAAGTTGGATTTGAGACATTGGCTTCGTTAGTGGATCTGCTACGTTATCGGCTGAGGCAACTTTGAGGATGTTGACTTTCCCCTCGGCAACATATCTTCTAATGATATTAAAGCGCCTGTCAAAATGCTTGTTCTTTTGATGTGCCCTGGGTTCCTTGGCTTGAGCTATCGCCCCACTATTATCACAGTACAATGTTACTGGTGATGTAATGGTTGGAACCACTCCAAATTCAGTAATGAACTTCTTCATCCAGAACGCTTCTTTGCCAGCTTCAGCTGCAGCGACATATTCAGCCTCTGTCGTGGAATCAACAATTACACTTTGTTTCTTGCTTTTCCAGCTGACAGCCCCACCATTCAGAGTGAATACATATCCGGAGTTGGAACTTCTATCATCGACGTTAGATTGGAAATCTGCGTCTGTATAGGCTTCCACTCGCAACTCTGTGGCTCCTCCATAAACGAGGAACATGTCCTTAGTTCTTCTTAAGTACTTGAGGACCGTCTTGACAGTTGCCCAATGTTCTGATCCTGGGTTAGATTGATATCGACTAGTAATGCTCACAGCATATGCGATATCAGGCCTTGTGCATATCATGGCATACATGAGACTTCCTATGGCGGAAGCATAATGAATAGTATTCATTTACCGTATCTCTTCAGGAGTCTTAGGTCCCATGGACTTAGAAAGGTGAATTCCATGTCTAACAGGAAGAAAACCTTTCTTAGATTGTTCCATCTGGAACCTACTTAGCACCTTATCAATGTACATAAATTAGGATAATCCAATTAGTCTTCTGGATCTATCACGATAGAGCTTTATCCCAAGTACATAAGATGCATCTCCCAAATCTTTCATGTGGAAGGTTTTGGACAACCACACTTTTACAGAAGAAAGTATTGCAGTGTCATTCCCGAATAGTAATATGTCATCTACATATAACACTAGGAATACTACTGCTTCCCTAACGACCTTTTGATAAACACAATTATCGTCTTCGTTTTGAGTAAAACCAAACGTTTTGATTTCAGTGTCGAAACGAATGTTCCAGCTCCTTGAGGCTTGCTTAAGTCCATAAATAGACCTTTGAAGCTTGCATACCTTAGTCTTTTCAGACTTGGACACGAAACCTTCAGGTTGAGTCATATAGAGCTCTTCCTCTAGGTAGCCGTTCAGAAAGGCCGTCTTCACGTCCATTTGCCATATCTCATAATCATGGTACGCAGCTATAGCAAGAAAAATCTGAATGGACTTAATCATGGCTACAGGAGAGAAGGTTTCTTCATAGTCAATCCCTTCTCGTTGCCTGTAACCCTTGGCTACGAGTCTAGCCTTATAAGTCTCCATGTTCCCATCAACGCCTATCTTCCTCTTGAAGACCCATTTGTTTCCAACAGGTACTATACTTTTTGGAGGGTCTACAAGAGTCCAGACCTGATTTTGATACATGGAATCCATCTCGGATTTCATGGCCTCTTGCCATCTCTTTGAATCAATGTCGGACATTGCTTCAATGTAGTCCCTAGGGTCCTCCTTTGTGTCATTGCCACCTAGAAGGTGCAATTCCGCAAATTCATTATTTAAGCCATACCTCTTAGGTGGCTTACTAACCCGTTCAGATCTACGTGGAGCTAGGGGTTCAGGAACAGGGTTGTCAACTTGTCGAGCGCTTGTTTGTGGTTCATTATTAATCTCATTAATTTCCATCTCTTTGCTTATAGTTCATTTGAGAACAAATTCGTCCTCTAGAAACTTAGCAGTTCTGGCGAGAAAGACTTTCTTGTCGTTAGGATGGTAGAACTCATATCCCATAGTTTCTCTAGGATATCCCACAAAATAGCCTCTTACTGATCTCACTTCAAGCTTAGTAGCCTCAAGCTTCTTAACATATGCTTCACAACCCCAAATCTTAATGTGATTAAGACTTGGCTTTCTTCCATGCCATATCTCATAGGGCGTTTGTGAAACTGACTTGGAAGGTACTTTATTAAGCAAGTAAGCTGCTGTATATAGAGCGTATCCCCAGAATGTTACTGGTAGATCAGCGGAACTCATCATAGAACGAACCATGTTCATCAAGGTTCGATTTCTCCTTTCAGAAACTCCATTAAGTTGTGGAGTTCCCGGTGGAGTCCACTGTGATATTATTCCACACTCTTTGAGATAATCTAGGAAATCATTACTCAGATATTCACCCCCTCGATCCGATCTTAGGATCTTTATCTGTTTCCCAGTTTGCTTCTCAACTTCATTCTTGAATTCTTTGAACCTTTCAAAGGATTCTGACTTGTACTTCATAAGATACACATAGCCAAACCGAGAGTGATCGTCGGTGAATGTGATATAGTAGGAGAAGCCTCCTCTCGACGTAGTAGACATAGGTCCACATACGTCAGTGTGGATTAACCCTAGAATTTTAGTGGCACGCTCTCCTTTTCCAGTAAATGGAGATTTGGTCATCTTCCTTTTCAAGCAACATTCACAAGTACCCATCTGGTCATTACCTAATGGGCGAAAATATCCGTCTTTCGACATCTTGCGAATCTTATCAAGGTTCACATGTCCAAGTTTAAGATGCCACATCTTTTCTTGGTTAACTTCTTCTCTAGCCCTTTTGGGTTTTGAGGTATTCCCGCTTTCAATACAGTGCATCCCATTATTCGTCTCTAGGTGAAAAAGTCCATCTATCATATTACCTTAAGAAATAATACGACCGTTCAAGTATAAAGTGTAACTCATTTTGTCAAACAATACTGAGTGCCCATCTCGTAAAAGCTTAGAGATAGAAATCAAATTCTTTATACATGAAGGAAAATATAAACAATTTTTAAGTTCCAGGACTTCCCCAGAGGGTAGTTTAAGCATATAGGTGCCTATTGCTTTTGCAGAGATTTTAGTGCCGTTCCCAACTCGCACAACCATCTCCCCATTGCGCAGTGACTTGCTCCTCACTAGTCCCTGCATCGTATTACAGATATGTTGACTAGCGCATATATCAAATATCCAGGAACTGGAGCTCACTGTAAAAGAACTCTCTATGACAGAAATAGTCTCTTCAAAAGTTCGTGTCCTAAGGCTCGCAATGCGCACCCTGTATTTCTTCTTCCAACGTTCATCCTTTCCACAATGAAAGCATGTTCCTTTGGATTTATTTGCCTTCTTCTTATGCAACCTTTTCCTTGTGTTTGCATTCTCACTCCCACTGTCCTTTTTGAAACCTTTTTCAAATTTACAGCACATGTCAATCATCTCGTTTAAAGAATGATCGAATCTATTCACTTTATAGTTTACAATAAACTTAGTGAAATCATCCGAGAGAGATGCAAGGAAAACGTCTTGGGCCATTTTCCCATCGATGGAAGTTCCTAAACTTTGAAGATCTCGAAAGATCCTTTCCATCTTTTGTCCATGTTTATAGACCGATGTCCCCTTTGCCATTTTGGCATTCATTAGACTACAAACATTTGAGAATCGTACATTACTAGTCTCATTGTCCTTTAGAGTTTTTGGGCCTAAACGTAAAAACGTAAACTTTTGGGCCAAAATACAAAAACACAAAAGTATCAAAACTTTATGTAATTGCATAAAATGCCCAAAAAACACCCCCACTAGGGGTTGGCCGGTTTTTGAGTGTAAAAGAGTGTGAAAGGGTTTTGGTGAAACAATCAAAGGTTTAATAAAGTTTTATGCAAGTAGAACATGCAAGTGGATTAGTTAGGTGAAGATAAAGGTGATGGGTTTATGTGTAAGAAAATGTTTTGTAAAACTTTAATGGCATTTATCAACCCTCACCAATAATCTATCACCCATCCAAATAAACCAAAACTTTATGTAAAACAACAAACACTTTGAATCAAATCTTCAAACCTTTTTGTTCTTGGTAAAAAACTCAAGAACATTGAAGAACACACATGAAAACTCATAAGAGCTCCATGAATGTTTTCACACAATAAAACTCAAATTTTCACTGCTCAAAAGAAGGTTAATATCCTAGGGTACTTATGGGTTCCAAAAGTCATTTTAAAACCATTTTAACAAGACAAACATGAACCCAAAAAATCACCTTTTAATTTTGGACGAATTTCACAACATTCATGGCACCAAATTTTAGTTCCAATATTCATGCCTAAATGAAATACATCTACAACATTTGAGATGCTAAATTTTCTAGCAAAATTTATATTCAAAAGCAAGAACAAAGCTTGTAACATTTACAACATTTAAATCACAAATCATGAAAATCACAAAACCCAAAAGGATTCACCATAAACTAGGCCTAGCCTCTGATACCACTTGAAGGAAAAATTTTGTCCTAGCTAAGAACAAGTAAGAACATTTGAATACATATGCAAACTATTAACACTTTAAAGTAGGCATGCATCCAAAAACAATTCATAAAAACCCATGACTTTCAAAGCCAAGTATATGGTGAACCAATGAACTCTTTAACAACATTAAAGAGAAGGAAAGATTTAGAGTTTCTTTACCCTTGAAGCTCATCCTTGATTACACAAGGGATTCACCTAAGTGGAGGGCCTTCAAGTTACCTCCTTGCTCCTTGGATCTTCCTTGTGATTTTCCTCCTTTTAGTGCTCCTTTGCTTCTTTGAGGATTTGAGGATTTGTTCTCCAAAACACCAAAGGTTTGGTGTCTCTAAGTCTCCACACCAAGGATGAAGTGTGAAGATGAAATGGATGACTTAGAGAAGAAAAGATTGCTAATTAAATCCCCTCTAAGTGGCCGGCCTCTTTTGAGAAAATGAGAGAAAGTGTTTCACCTCATTTCACCAAGAAAAAACCCTAATGAGAAAAATAGCTATAAAGTTGCTTTTATAACTCTTTTCTTAGGTGAGTGGCAAACTTGCAATTAAGCAATCCTTCACCCTCTCCTCACCATGGCCGGCCTCTTTGTTGTGATTGGGCTTATTGCCCATTTTGTTTTAGTTGTCATACAACTTAAACATAATGGGCCTTGTGGACCAAAACACTTTTGGGCCCCGAAACCCAAAACCAACTTAAAAGCCCAATACGAACCTTTCGTAAAATTAATTAACTAATTAATTAATCTTGACCATTTTTCAATTAAACCATTTAATTGCATATCCATTTCATTTGTATTTCTTCACTTTCATCCTTACTCGGTGTACGATCCATTAGGTTCCAATTAGCGAGGCAGTGGGCGATCGTTACTCTTAACGACCGATTGTGAATTGAAACTACATTTCAATTCTCCCTTTGATTAGTGTTTGCTAATCTTCAAGGCTTCCACAAACCATGAGTGACACCTAGCAGCATATCATGGTTACCCAAGCTAAGTAGAAGTGGTTGGAGAACCTATCCAGTTACAACTACAACGCAATACGGTCCTTCTCTAATACAATACTCTTAATCACATTGTTTGAGTGATAGTTTGTTTCATGTCTACTATCCAATGTGATACTTCTCTATATGATTCAACTGAATATGATTTCGAACAAACTTCCTAAGTCATATTCATATGTTTTGGCCAAAGACTCTCGAATCATATCTTAGAGTATTCTCCTTCCACTATGGAAGGTTAGAGATCCCTTGTTGTGCATTCATATGCCTACATGACTAGATAGCTTGATCCCAACAATGTCGTGGACACTCCAATGGAATGCCATTTAACATGATCAAAGATCAAGGACCTAACCATTAGACATCTATGATGCCTCAGGTCAAAGGACTACTTTGCATATTGTAACTATCGAGTTCTTACATGACATGTATGTTTGAACTCTCTTTTGATCGTTGTTCAGTGTACTCGATTACTCTTTCGAGCACCTATGTGTTTGTCTTATGTCCAACATTAAATGACTTGAGACTTGTCATACTCGCGCTTGAGTCGACATAACACATACTAACCTTAGCGGATTGTCAATGCCCAATTGGCAATCCTATGGCTAGGAACGTTTTAGGAGTGAACATAAGAGAAAGTCTCGTTAATCTAACTTACTTAAATCACTTATCTCTTAGATCAAATACATTCCTTGGATTCCCTTATTGCTTAAACACAAGATACAACAAATAGTGATTAACAATAAGCTTTGCCCTTTATTAAACATATAAAAGTTTAATACAATAAGTATTCCAAAAGCTATTACAACAAATGAGTGGCTTTGTGGGCATACTTCCAACACGAACACCATTCCTAAATCCCTCAAGTGATCGGATCTCTTCTTGGTCTTGACAACTACGTCGTCTCTGTAACATTCTACATTTTTGTGTAGCATGTCGTTGACGATCTTCTGCATTGCAAATTGATATGTAGCCCCAGCGTTCTTCAAGCCAAACTTCATTACCTTGTAGCAGTAGATACCTTTTGAAGTGTGGAAGGTTGTTAGTTCCTCGTCTTCAAGAGCCATGCGGATTTGATTGTACCCAGAAGAGTCATCCATGAATGATAGCGCCTTGTGGCTAGTGGTCGTGTCTACCATGATTTCGATGATTGGCAAGGGAAAGTCATCATTCGGGCAAGCATCATTGAGGTCACGAAAATCTATGCAAACACGTATTTGTCCAGATTTCTTAAGGACAATGATGATGTTTGAGATCTATTTAGGGTATTGCACTTCTCGAATGAAGCCTGCTTCGATTAGCTTGTCAATCTCGGCCTACTCAATTTGTGACGGAAATCAATCTCCCTCCCCTAATAACTAATAATTTAACTTGCTAACACTGTCGTTTGTCAAATAAAAAAAATGAAAGTGAATGCAATGGTTTGATTGAAAACTAGAGTTGACTATGATTAATTTTTCAGACAAGTGAGGGTGGTGGCGCCCCAGAAGCTGTAGATTTAGCAAACAGTCAATCGGTTTGTGGGTGTAATGATATCGCCCCTTGCGAGTTTTGGAATGAAAACTTCAATCACAGTTTTCAGGTTTCTTTTAGGTATTTTTGCACATTTTCGAGAGTGTGAGATTTGCACTCTCAGATGACTGCTTCAATATCAGTTTCTTGGGGTACGGGGGCCTACAAAAATGTTGCAATAATGATTCAGAAACTGTTATTTGCACTCCTCTAATGTTAAGTCACTTTTTCTAAAGACTAAAAAAAGGGGATATATACACAACATAAGCTGATTATAAATTTTTAATAAAAATATAATTGATGAGAAAAATTTCTAACCGAATTTGTTTGTGCATATATATAGACAACATTGAACATTGAGCATTAAGACTTGTCTAATTCGTTTTGCTCTCAAAATACTAGGGAAATTTAAAACGCAGCTCCCTTACAGATGAATGAGTTGTACTTGTAATAAGTAAACTCATGGCCAGGGATATGCACTAATAAAGAACTGTAGATTTTTTGGTTTCAAAGTGTAATTCATGAGTAATTCTGAATGTACAAGGCAGTATATATATATATATATATAGGCAAGAGAAACAAATGGTTACACGCAACCATCTTTACATAAAACCTAGAGACCGGTTAAGCCAAGGACACAAGCTTTTCCTTAATTTAAGGTGAAGACTAAGAAGTAATCAGCAAGTTAAGCCAAGACTAAGAAGTAATCAGCAAGTTAAGTGCCTTGAATCAATGAGCTGGAAAGCTGGAAAGAAAGTTGGTAGTTGACTTGTGCATCCATGATTACTTGGGGACTTATGACATGAGATGACATGTTAGGGTTATAGTTGCTAGGGTTTAGTGTGACTGGTTCCAACACTCTTCCTCAAGTTGGATCATGAAGTGTAGTCGAGCCAAGCTTACTCAGAAGCCTGTGTAACTGAGAAGAGGGTAGAGCCTTGGTGAATAAGTCAACCAATTGATCATGGCTTCGAGTAAATTGAGCTTGAATGACTTGTGTTTGAACTTGAGCTCGGATGAAATGGTAATCCAATCTTGATGTGCTTGGTTCTTTCATGAAAAACAAGATTAGTTGCGATGTGCATGGCAGCTTGGTTATCACACATGAGAGACATGGGGGCTCGATGTAGGAACCCTAAATCTGAAACCAAGCCTTTAAGCTAAATCAGTTCGCATGCAGTAGCTGCCAATGCTCGATACTCCGTTTCAGCACTAGATCGTGCTATAACATGTTGTTTCTTACTCTTCCATATCATGAGGTTTCCCCTAACAAAAGTGCAATATCTAGTTGTAGATTTTCTGTCAATTGTACTACCTGCCCAGTCTACATCGGTGTAAGCACTGATTTTTGTGGACTGATTGTTTGACATAAGAATGCCTTTGTCCAATAAACCTTTGAGATAATGAAGAATACGTTTAACAAGGTGAAGGTGTTGCATTATGGGAGCATGCATAAACTGACTAACTAAGTTGACAGCATAGGTGATGTCTGTGAAGGGAAATAATGAGATTTATGTGGGATTTCTAGTGACTAGCATGCATATACAATTCAAAATTTATATACATAAGCAACGGAAGCATGTTATCACATAATATCAAAGCTATAGTCATACAAATCCTCTTCAAGAAGCATAGGTTTATATAAGATGCATCAAAACATTTTATTGAAGAACAAAGTGTAGGAGTAGATTTATACCTCTTGATCTAGACTTGAGACCAAGGATGGACCACCTCCAAGTTCTTTGCTCTTGGAACTCCTTGAGCCTAGCCTCCCTCCTTGCCTCCTCCACTTTGCTAGAATGAGTGCTCCTTGGTTCTCCTTTAGTCTCCAAGGTAGAAGACCTCTAAAGATCCACACCCACTAGTGTAGTGAGATTGATGGAGGAATAACCAAAGGGTGAGAAGA
Organism: Malus fusca; assembly: GCA_035220775.1. Classification (NCBI taxonomy): domain Eukaryota; kingdom Viridiplantae; phylum Streptophyta; class Magnoliopsida; order Rosales; family Rosaceae; genus Malus; species Malus fusca. The sequence continues at coordinate 18,160,707 of CM069063.1, forward strand.
TGATTAGCTAAACCCCCTTTGGTGGCCGGCCTTGTGTGTGGTTTTTGAGAGAGAGGGTTTTCTTCTTTTGTGAAAAATCAACACACAAAACCCTAATGAACTTTTCACTATAAAGTTCCTTTTATAACTTAAAGAAACAAGTCAACAACTTGACCTTCTCTCTCCCTCTCTTTGGCCGGCCCTTTGTGTTTGGTTTGGGCTTTGGGCTTTTATCATTTCAAATCATCCTATGCTTGAATAAAAGCCCAATGGGTTTAGGCTCAATGGGCCCAAATAAACCCGAACTTTTCTTTAAGCCCAAAACGATCTTTTATCGCTTTTATGATTTCGTTAGACTTTCTAATTAATCACAACACTTAATTAATCCAATTAATTATTTCCATCATCCATTAGTTGTCTCACTACAAGAGTGTATCGGTGTACAATCATTTTAGGTTCTAATTAGGAAGGCAATGAGGTGATTGGCACCAATCCAATTGATTATATTTAATCCAATCACTTAGTGAATTAAAACTTACTTTTAATTCTCCTTCTTCTTTGACGACTACTTGTTTAATCATCTAGAAGAACTCACAAGCCATGAGTGACATCTAACCATATATCATGGCTACCCAAGCTAATGTAGAATTTGTTCGGAGAACCTATTCAGTTGGAATTACAATGTAATTCGATCCTTCTCTAAAACAATACTCTCAATCACACTATTAGGGTATGGATATATTATGTCAAACCCCTAATGTGATTATTCCATGTTATATGATTCAATTGAGTCGTATAGGAACGCTTTCCTTTATTACGCTCGATACTTCGGCCGAAGATTCCCGAATCATATCTTAGAGTATTCAACCTCTCATAACGAGGATTAGAGATCCCTTGTTGCGCATTCACTTGCCTCCATGGCTAGGTGGCTTAACCCCAAATATGCCGTGGACACCCGCGGATGGAGTGACTTTGACATAATCAAAGATCAAGGACCTAACCACAATACAACTATGATGCCTCAGGTCAAATGACTACTTACATTATTCCAACCATTAGAGTTACTTGCTTGACATGTGAGTAGACCTCCATGCAAGTACTCTCGTTCGATTGTGTTCAGTGAACTCATTCCCTTAATTAGCACCTACATACCTGTCTTAGTGTCACTACACGAATGGGATGAGACTTTCCATCCTTCCAATTGAAGGGGACATAGTATGTACTGGTCTTTGTATTGTTAGTATCCATCTGACAATCATATGACCAGGAACCTTTTTGGACATGATGGTTATGTGAAGAAGGTCTCTATAGTCTAACATCATTAGATTACTTCGTCCATCGATCCATTGTCCATGGATTCACTATTTAGGACATATATCGTTTATTGAGATAGTCCTAATTAGTATCTTTGCCTTTTGATGTATAAGAGTCATCTATACACACATTCATTGTCCTGAAAGGTTTCTTCCAAAGATTGACTTTCAGGGCATATTTCCAACAGTCTGGATGTGCGATAGTGAGACAGATAAACTAACCAACCAATCTTTGGTAGTAGCTTATATTGGTGAGAGGTTCTCCAGTCGAATCAATCTTCATTTTGTTGTCAATAGGTATGATGGCAGGCTTGCAATCTGTGAGATTAACCTCAGTGAGTAAATCAACAACATACTTTCTTTAACTGAGAAACAACCCTTTGTGAGAGGTGGCCATTTCAATGCCAAGAAAGTGCTTTAATCTCCCAAGATCTTTGATGGCAAATGTGTGGTGTAAGGAATGTTTAAAGGCTTTGACTTCACTCTCATTGTGACCAGTGATGATTAGATTGTCAACACAGATAAGAACCACAAGTTTTCCACTTGAACAACTTCAAATAAATAAGGAGGAATCAACATTACTTATGATGAAGACCAACCACAGTTGATTGCCATCGAGAGCAATACCCTAATAGTATTCATTTTTGCCACTGGGGCAAAGGTTTCCTTGTAATCATCTCTGAATGTCTAAGTGAAGCCACGAGCAACAAGTCTGGCTTTATGCCTCTCTATTGAACCATCTACCTTGAGCTTTGTTTTGTAAACCCAGTTGCTTCCAACAGCCTTCTTTCCTGGAGGCAACTTGACAATGTTCCAGGTATTATTCTCTTCCAATGCATTCAGCTTTTCAGCCATAGCTAGTTTCCAATGTGGCAAGAAAGCAGCTTCTTGGAATTTTCTTGGTTCAACAATCTTAGAGACTTCAGTGAGAAATGCACAGTGAAAAGCTGAATACTTTGAGTAATGTAGTGCATCAGATAGGGTACCTTGAGGCATAAGTGACATAGTCCAATAGCCTCGTCAGAGGTTTTCTTGTCTGAGCAAGATTTCTTCGTGCACCTTAAGTTAACTGTGATGATTGCACATTGTCAATTTGATCTTCAGATCCATGTTCAACGTCCTCTTGTATGACCTGTGGATTTGAGGGATTTGTGACTTGGTGCCCATCCTCATTGCCTTGAGTGCCATATCTTGCTGGAACATCATCATCTTGTTCTATGTACATAGGTAACTGGAACAAATCATGCAGAGACTCCTCCTCACCAGAAGCATGCCTTGGTGGTTGGAAGAAATGAGTGTCTTCATTAAAAAAGACATCTCTGGAGACAATACATTTGTTGGTGAGGGGATTGAAGCATTTGTACCCCTTTTGTGTAGATGAGCTCCCTACAAACACATATTTTGCAGCCCTAACCTCCAATTTGTCACGATGTTGAGGCTGCACATGAACAAAACATGAGCAACCAAACACCTTCAAGTGAGACAGATTGATAGGCCTCTTCTCTAGAGTTTCATAAGGAGATTCACAAGTGTATGAAAGTCTTGAAAAATAGTTGAAACTTCACTTTTAGCTTTCATGAGATAAAGGAAACTGACACAAGTGCAATCATCCACAAATATGACAAAATATTTGTAACCTTCCATTGATTCAATAATAGGACCCCATACATCGGTGTAAACAAGTTCAAAGGGTATGCTAGACCTAAACATTGAGGTTCCAAAAGGTAACCTAGCAAACTTTGAGAAATGACAAGTATCACACTTAATCAATGGGTGACAAAACTTGGGAAATAGTATTGACAAAACAACTTCGGATGGATGGGCTAGCCTCTGGTGCCAAAGTTGTTGATCCTTGGAAGAGCTTGGTTGAACTTGAAGGGCTTTTGACAAAAGGGGCTTCGTACAAAAGTAATAGAGACCATTTTGATAGAATCCTTCACCAATCGTCCTCTTAGTGAGAGCATCCTGAAAATTACATTTGTGGGTGAGAATATGGCTAGGCAATTTAGAGTGTTAATGAGTTGTCCTACGGACATCAACTGAAATGGAAAAGAGGGCACGTGTAAGGCAGTAGACTCTATAGTGTTTAAGACTAAACTTAGTTTTCCTCTTCCCATGACCAAGACATTTTTTCCATTTGCAATTGACACATGGGATGGTCTTGACAAGACTTGAAAAGCATGTAGATTTGAGGCTTTATTTGTCATGTGATTAGAGGCACCCGAGTTAATTATCCAACAATCATGATTAAAACTAGTTTGTAGTGCAGTTGAGAAGGCTAGGCTTTGAAGATAGTTGGGACTGCATCTCGTGAAACATGATATGATTAGCTAGAAAACCTGCAAATTATCCAAGAAGTGTAGTTTGTTTGTTCCCTTCACCCTTTGACGTTTGTGCAACTTCTCCATGATGATTCTTGGTTTGCAAGTAAGTTGCAAACTCGTTGATAAAAGTCACAGGATTGGTTGTGAAATACACCAAGCCATAAGCGAGTGAGCTGGTAGCATTGTTCGCAACATGTTGAGCCTTGAAATGAGCCACTGATGAGGATTTTTAAACCATCATTATGTTGTCTTGAAATTTGGGCTTGAGTTCAGGGTGCAGTTCCCAACACATTTCTTCTGCGTGGCCAAATGCATTGAAATAGTTACACTTTAGATGTGGATTCTTTCCTCTGTACACTTTGGCATCATGGTTCCTGTGGTTTGCGACATACCCTCGAGCCTCAGATAGCTTGAGATTAGGCTCCTTATTCATCATCCTCATTCTTGCTTCTTCACATTGCACCGTGGCACAAACAGTTTTGAATGATGGTAGCTCGACACTTATTAATATGTGACTCCTGAGATCCTCGTAGTCTGAGCTGAGGCTTGCGAGTAGTTGGTAGATCTTTTCCTCCTCAGCTTTTTTGAGAAGAATAGTAGGATTCGTGGTGTGAGGGAGGTACACATCCAGCTCATTCCACATAGTCTTCAAACTGCCAAGATGTTGAACAAAAAACTTCTTTTCTTGCTGACGGCAAGCAATATCTCTTTTCAACTAAAATACCCTAGCGTAGTTATTCTGGTTTCCATACATATCCTTCACAGATTTCCACAAATCTCAGTAACTGAATATCTCAGCAACATGTTTCTCCATAGTGTTAAGTAACAAGGACATAACAAGTTGATCATTCCACAACCATGCTTCATAGGCCTAAGAAGAAAGATCTGGAGCTTCAACACTTCCATTAATGAACCCTAACTTTCCCCTTCCTACTAGAGCCAATGAAGCTGCCCTAGACCAAGGAAGGTAGTTGAGCTCATTCAGCAGCACCGAGAATAGACGTTGGCTGGTATTGACTTCAGCATCCAAAAATTTCGAGGGAGCAACCTGAGAGCTTTCTCCCTCAAGATTGACTAAGATTTCCTCAGCCGTTACAGAAGTTTAAACGAACACCAATGGAAACAACATAGGCAGAGACAGGTCAAGGATGACACTGCTCTGATACCATGTAGATTTTTTTGTTTCAAAGTGTTTCTATTCATGAGTAATTCTGAATGTTCAAGGCAATATATATAGGCAAGAGAAACAAATGGTTACAAGCAACCATCTTTACATGAAACCCTAGAATCAAGCAAGTTAAGTGCCTTGAATCAAGGAGCTGGAAAGAAAGTTGGCGGTTGACTTGTCCATCCATGATTACTTGGAGACTAGTGATATGAGATGACATGCTAGGGTTGTAGTTGCTAGGGTTTAGTGTGACTGGTTCCAACAAGAACCGTCCACATATGTTCATCTAGTTTCCCTCTCTTACTCTGACTTAAGTAAAGCTAATATATATCTGGTTGTGTTAAGGAATAAGGGCTCCTACTACTATCCTTCCAGGCATGCAGTAAGAAAAATTGATATGAAAAGAAACTGGTTAGACATGAGGACCAATACTTCACATTTTGCCAAATTCATAGACCAAATTAATGAACTTTAAGTTAAGGGACTAAAGTTACAATTGAGCATAGTTTAGGGACCATTAGTACTCCAATTTTCTCAAAATATAGATTAGCAGAAAATCTGACCTTGTACTTGTTGTGAACTGAGTCATCCAGTTCATGTGCACATATTATATGAGCACAGCAGTCAGCCGACTGATCAGGAACATTTTTGGTCAGGGGCCAAGTACTGTATATAAAAAAGAATGGGGCTTCCTGCGAAGTCTTCAATCTTCTAGCTATAGGGGCTAAACTCAGATGCATGCATGAATGAGGGCACTTTGCATGCGTTTAAATAATTTAGTCTTATGAAATCGTTTCGTGCAGGGCTCAAGAAACCTTTAACTCCTTTATTTTAGTGGGCTTTAAGGTTAATAGATTAACATGCACCAATTAAGCTTTGGCTCAATGTGCTTCGACAGTCGACCCTTCTGATCAAGCACTCTGATCGAAACCAATATGTTGGTTTGATTAAGTTAATCCAGCTGTAGGAAATACATTGAAATAGATACGACTTGTAGGTCGGTTGGGTTTTTGGGGGTGGGGGGGAGGGAATCCTGTTCTGAAATATGTCATCGTACGGCTTGTGAGTTTTGGACAGGAAAAAGGCAAAGGCAAAAAAAAAATAAAAAAATAAAACAAAAAAGCATATTCTAGAGCACTGGACTCGCTTGGCCGCAGATGAATAAACAAAGTATGAAAGCTATGCATGCATGATATTTTTTGTCTCATATACGAGTAATCTTCTCTTATCATATTATTATGAGTCATTAATGTTCAAATTCAGTTCACATGATAATAATTTTTTGTTTATACAAATGGTATAGAGAGGAAGAATTCGAATTCTAAATCTCAAATTGTTGGATAATGTAAATTTAACCACGTCAATCACAAACTTGCGCTATTGTTCTACAGTAAATAAGCAAATTGGTCATGCGCTATTTGTCATCTAGACTTTTTGCAAGGTGAAAAATCGTTTTGTCGAGGAAAAGAAAAATGATTCTCTACCCAATGAAATTCAACACCTATGACAACAATGGGTTCTCCACCATCCAATCACAGACATGTTTATAATTTTCAGTCATGCTCAAAATAGCCTTCCAGAAATCGCACATATTAAAGTCATGTCCAATTAAATCCAAGTCCCTATAATAAGTTATATTCCTTGTACATATATGAACTCATGGATTTTCCACTCCCCTGTTTATATGCGCAGCAGCAACATTTAATTTATAATTATAAGATATGGAAACTGGGGCAACAGTTGCCAAGTTTGAAAGCAACCCAGAATTATACGATTTTGGCACTTAATTATAAATTTATATATACTTATATATACAGTTAGGGCATTCCTGAATTTGACTGCTTGCATCATAATCCACATGCTTAATTATTAATTATGAATAATTTTAGGTAGACCAATTTTTTAGATCAAATTTACAAATCATGTGATATGTTACCAGTATAAAATAAGCACATAATCAACAGTTAATTGATAATCCAATCATCAATAATCACATTATATGATCTACAAAATATAATTTAAATAGATAGTCTTTCTAATATTCCCTGCTTAATTATATATAAATATCCAAACATTATCCATGGCCAAGCCTATATCGATTTACTCATTTGGTACGACACTATCCCCGTGCGTGCATGCGCCATACATGCAAGTAGAGCTTAATTAAGGTCATTATCTAGTGGTGTATTACGTTTCTAGTTTATTTTCTTATTATCTTGCTTTTTTTATTGTTGGGTTAAATTATATTTTGACCCCTCAGATTTTCATCCAATTTCAAAATCATACTTTTTTCAATTTCATACAACGGCTCACAATTTCATATCAAAGTCCAGCTCACCATTACATACCAATGTCATACATCCGTCACAAATTCTGTTAGTTTCTCTGTTTTCTGCCCATGTGAACGTTGCGGACCTAAAAAAGGTTTAATTATGTTTTTTATGCAAAAGATTTAGTTATTTAATAATGTAAAAAATAAGGAAAAAAAAAACTTTAAACAACAATCTCGTTCCCAATAATCAATTCATCACCCATCGCAAACTCATATGCATCACAGCAGCTCCTCCTCTCCCACCCATTGCAGCTAGGCCTGGCAATTCCTGACACGACCCAATAACCCGACACGACACGACACGAAATTAACAGGTGTTCGGGTCGACACGATAACGAATCGGGTCGTTATCAGATAACTCGATAAGTACCTGTTAAGATAACGGGTTGGTTCGGCTATACACGTGGGTAACATGATACACAATAAGCAAAATATTAATTTTATAACCCTAAAAAAATACTATAATAATTATATATATTAATTTAACAATTTTATACCCTTAAAAACTATAATAATTATATATATATATATATATATATATTAAATTAACTATTAAAAATTGGTGACCATTGGATCGGCTTAAATATACATATCATTCAATTTCTTAAGTGTTATATGTACAAAATAAATAAATTTAAATCTATTTAATAAATATATATACCATTGAACTTGATGGGATACAAATTCTACGAAACTAATTTCAACGATCCAACCGTCAAAATTGTTTGTATATGCTTCGAGATCACATCAGCAAACATTCGCAAAAAACAAACATTCAGAGCTAAAGTAACGGGACAAAACTTTTCGATGGTTATCAACAAAAAATCACGATTTAATGGTTGTTTTAACTCCGATTTTGATGATTTTTTACAACTACACTCCTTGACCCTATATGAATACAGTGAATGAACTCGATCTTCAATTTAAAATATTTACACTAGTGGATACCACAAAATCTTATGTTATACTTAATGAAAGTATGAATAAACTCTTAAGTGTTAGTGAATCTATTGTTTTGATGGGATACGCATTCTATGAAACTAGTTTCAACGATCCAACCGTCAAACATGTTTGTATATACTTTGAGATTGCATACGCCAAAAATCGTAAAAAACAACCATTAAGAGATAAAGTAACGGGACAAAAAATTTCGACGGTTATAAACGAAAAATCATGATTTAACGGTTATTTTAACTCCAATTTTGATTATTTTTTACAGCTACACTCCTTGACCCTATATGAATACAATGAATGAACTCGATCTTCAATTTAAAATATTTACACTAGTGGATACCACAAAAATCTTATGTTATACTTAATGAAAGTATAAATAAACTCTAAGTCGTTTTGATGGGATACGCATTCTACGAAACTAATTTGAATGATCCAACCATCAAAGTTGTTTGTATATGCTTCAAGATCGCATACACCAAAAATCGTAAAAAACAAACATTCAGAGATAAAGTAACGGGACAAAACTTTTCGACGGTTATCAACGAAAAATTACAATTTAACGGTTATTTGAACTTCGATTTTGATGATTTTTTACAGCTGCACTCCTTGACCCTATATGAATACAATGAATGAACTTGATCTTCAATTTAAAATATTTACACTAGTGGATACCACAAAATATTATGTTATACTTAATGAAAGTATGAATAAACTCTTAAGTGTTAGTGAATCTATCATTTTGATGGGATACGCATTCTACGAAACTAATTTCAACGATCCAATCATCAAACTTGTTTGTATATGCTTCAAGATCGCATACGCCAAAAATTGTAAAAAACAAACATTCAGAGATCAAGTAATGGGACAAAGCTTTTCGACGGTTATCAACAAAAAATCATAATTTAACGGTTATTTTAACTCCGATTTTGATGATTTTTTACAACTACACTCCTTGACCCTATATGAATACAGTGATTGAACTAAATCTTCAATTTAAAATATTTACACTAGTGGATACCACAAAATCTTATGTTATACTTAATGAAAGTATGAATAAACTCTTAAGTGTTAGTGAATCTATTGTTTTGATGAGATACGCATTCTACGAAACTAGTTTCAGCAATCCAACATGTCAAACATGTTTGTATATACTTCAAGATCGTATATGCCAAAAATTACAAAAAACAAACATTAAGAGATCGAGTAACGGGACAAAACTTTTCGACGGTTATAAACGAAAAATCACAATTTAACGGTTATTTTAACTCCGATTTTGATGATTTTTTACAACTACACTCCTTGGTCCTATATGAATTCAATGAACTAATTTGATCGTCGGTTTAAAATATTTACACAAGTGGATACCACAAAATTTTATGTCATGATGATCGAAGAAAATTGAGGATTTTGTAAAGGGAATAAAATGCAAGCTTTGAGTTCCATTGGTAAGGTTTAATCTTTTGAGAAAGGCTTCACAACATTGAAAACAAAAACTCTTTCATTTTTCATATCCTTGCACATTTAATATTTTGTAATAGACTAGTAGTGTATGGATGTTTGTTTATTAGGCTCTTATTTTCGAGTGTAGGAAAAATGTGTTTTAATGTTTTGAAGTAATATTTATGTGGCAATGTGTGATATGTGCAAATTTAAGAAAAAAATTATATTTTTCTTAACGGGTAATAACGGGTCAAAATGGGTCGGGTCACTTTACCCGTTAGGTAAAGTGACACGACCTGTTAAGGACTCGTTAAGATAACGGGTGTGACACGACACGACCCGTTAAGATAACAGGTGTTACACGAAAACGACACGAACATTACAGACACGACCCGTTTGCCAGGCCTAATTGCAGCCACCTGCACTACCAAAAAAACACTTTGCCAGACGAAAATGTTATGTCGGGTCAAAGTGATTTTCGTCGCCATACACTTTAGCTAACAAAAACACAAATTTAGCGGGTGAAACAGGGTTTGCAAGACAAACAAAGGCAACGGATAAACATGCGTTGACTGACTTGACCCAACAAAAATTTCTTACCTAACTACCGAGTTTCGTCGCTCAACATCGAATTAAATAATATTAAAATCTTGACCCAACAAAAATGTCATCGGCCCAATTTTTTTAAACCAAAATATATTAATAAAATAATAATAATAAATTAAAAAAATAAAATTAAAAAAAATAAACTTGGCTCGACGACAATAGTTTTTGGGCTAATTTTTTTTTTAAATTTGTTATAATAACAATATTTATAATAAATAATTAATTTAATTTACATTAATTTTAAAATAGTGATTTTGTATAATCAAATTTTATGATACTGACAATATGTCAATCAAATTTATTTCAATTATAAATAGGTCAATGAGACTTTAAGGTATACTATAACACCTCAATCAAATAAAATTTACAATTCATGCCACTGTCGGTTAAACGCCCAACCTCTCTCATCTCTCTCCGTCATAATACACGATGCTAGCCTTCAATCCCATAAAACACTTAAACCCATCGCCTCCCATGACATTCAACTTCCATTTTGCAGCCTCAAACACCTGCCACTCTGAACGATCTCATACTTTCAAGTTGATTTTGACGAACGATTTCACACTTTTGCTCAAGAAATCACGATCAAGGTATTTTTTTTTCTTCCTGTTTTCTTCTTCTTCTTCAATTTTTAAGATTTAGGTTTTTGAATTGTGTTTTAAAGAGATTTGGTGTAATTTTACACATTACACCCTTTGGTTTTGAATTTGAGCTTGTTTAGATTAAAATTGGTTTGGGCATATCACAAATTTAGTTTTCTTTGCATTATTGGGGCTTTTGCAAATAGTGTATGTTGTTTAGTACTTACCTTGTTTTTCGGTTCCTTGGAAATGTGAAGAATAAGAAAAGAGAAGTAGTTGGGTAGTGGTGCGAAATATATAAGCACACAAATTAAACCATCTTTTATCAATTGTAGTAAAGTATGTAAGTAGGGATCGTTCTAAGCCGGGGATTAGGAGGGATTGCTAAATCACTTGGAAACTGACTTGAAAACGTAAAAACAAAGTTTAAAACACTAAACTAGACTCAAAGAATGCAAAACTATACTTTAAAACACCAATACAAACCAAAAGACTCAAAACAGCAAATAAACACTCAAAACTACCTTAAAAACAGTTTCGGGGCAGTTTTGAACACCTAACACTAAATTGGATGAAATTGGGTTATGACTTGACTCAAGACACTTAAAAACACAAACTAAATTGATTTCTAACTAATCTAACACTTCATAATAAATGGGGATTGAGTTTTGACGAAAATTGAAAACAAGAACAAACTTTGTAAATTGAACAGATTCTAAAACGAATTTGATAAAAGTGAATGGATGGAAAGCTAGCTAAGGGGTTCTTCTCCACACATGTTATACTTGCATACAAAATGATTTCCAATTGCTCTTCGACAAACCATGAATACTCAACGCCCCAAATTAACCGTGAATTACACTAATTAACCCTCAGTTTTTCCACAAGTTATTAGGTTGGATGATTGCATACAACAACCCAAAACATTCCCTACAAGTTCCCTACATGAATTGCATAATAGAGATACGCGCAAGAATCATTAAGTTCTATGAAAAACATAAGCATTGACGAGGCACTCGTTACTATGAATTGCATGAAACTTATGCCAAGAATTTACTTAACACGATTGTGATCAACAACCTTTACTACTTATGAATATAAGTTCATAACGATTAGGTGAAACTTCCTTATATCCTAGCATCAAACTTATGCATGAAAATGAAGCGTGCACTCTCAACCAACATACACAAATTAGTTTTAATTCATAGAGATAAGTAAATTAAATTCACAATTCATGAAACGCAATTGGAAGTAATCAAATCATATAGCAAGCATAAACATGGTTTTGAATCCCCTCTAGCCAAGGGGGGGTTTAGTTCCTCATACTCGCAATTACATAAAGATAACTTAATTTAAACATTGAAATCAAAGATAGAAAACACCTAGAAACGCTCCAACACTCCCAAGGCTTGGGTATAGGCATGGCACAAGATGTTCCTTCTCTTTCCTTCCTTGCAAGCAGCGGCACTAGAGGTTTTGGACGGTTTTGGGTGGTTTTTATGGTGTAGAATGGATGGGGAATGGTATGTAAAGGTTTAGGATTGATGGGTGGTGTGGCTAGGGGTGGTTTTTGGCTGAAATTAGAGAGAATGGTGGTGGGAATTTTCGGCCAAACAAGGATCAAAATCTGTTATGTTTTTTATGAATATGGGAGGTGGTATTTATAGGCTTGAGAGAGGACCACTCCATTTCCTTTGCATGTGAGCTTGTGTGGGTGTGTGTTGGCATGTTTCCCCTTTACATTTACACACACATGCTTCATCATTTCAACCACAAAACACACACATTTTCTGCCATGTTTTTCCCTTTACATTTACACACACATGCTTCATCATTTCAACCACAAAACACACACAATTCCTTCCCCTTTGCCATGAGTTTTGTTTTCACTTTGCATGTGGGCTTCTTTGCATGTGTTTTCTCCCTCTCTTGCCTTGAGTTTGCATGTGTATGAGTTGTCATTGTTTATCCTTGCAATTGCACACACACACATGCACACACATATGCCCAAAACGTCCATCCTCATGCATGCAATCCATTTCAACCCAATATTGATCCAACATGCACAAAAATGCACTTTTCTTGCCAAGGTTGTCATTAAGACCTACAAACAAATGAAAATGGCTTTAAACACTAAAATAACTAAGGAAACACAACGTAAACGCACGAGAACAAGACAATTAAGTCGCATAAATATGCTCCTATCAAATTCCCCCACACTTAGCTTTTGCTAGTCCTCGAGCAAAACAAAGAAATAAAACGAAACAAAACAAATAAAACACAACCTAAACCTTCCAACGTTTGCCTCAGGGATTTGCAATGCACATGACATGTTAAAAATCATTATCCCCCACAGATTTGAATCATCTTACACTTAAGCACATACTTAATCATAGTCACCATTTACTTGTTCATAATTAATCGATTAAAACAATGTTTTTGATGTAGTAACATGCCTTAGAGAATTTACTCAATTCCTTACAAAGAATGCACTCAATTTTCACTCAGATTTTCTAACTACACACCCTATACTAGTCATATGTGAGAAGATTGATGTAGATATGAAAACGAACACTCACATATATGTATCACAAAGAACGCAATTTCTGGAGTTAATAAGCATGTTCAGATATGATCTCATGAATGGAATGCTACTACTTAGATGCGAGAACCAATGACACCATATGCTCATACCAAATTCAAACTCCACAAATTGAAACACATAACACTCAAGATAGAAGTCAAGGGTTGTAACAAGGCTTAGGGTAATGGTTAACAAAGGAAAGATAGGGATAACAAACGTTCCTAAGGCAATAGCAAGCAAAGTAATGAAATCGAAACTTAGAATTCACTTTAGAATGCAGAACTCAACTTTTAACACAAAGGGAAGATTTGAGCAATATTTAGGGCCGAATTCAATGTTTTGGACCTTTTCTTCAACAAACAACACTTTAGAACTCTTTTTTTTTCTTTTATTTTCTTTTCTTTTCTTTTCTTTCCACCCGTGCCTATGGCACACTAACTCACATGAGAAACACTTCCCCCACACTTGTTTTCTGCCAAACATTACTCAACAGGAATTCAATTTGAATCATGCTTTACTATGCTTTAAGAATAAGGGTATGGATGGTCCTAATCTAGGCTAGGTGAGAATAATGTGGTTAACAAAGAAAATAGGCTAACAAGGCTCAATGGGGTTAACTTAAACATATAATGAAATAGGATACACGGCAATTTGGCTTTGGTGGTGCTCACTACACAACTTCATCTTGAATATGTGTTATGCAAATCAATAACATGCTTTGAATGAAATGGGCATGAGTTCTAGCATTTGGAACTAAATGATGAAACGCCTTCTAAGTAGTAACCAAGCAAAGAATAATGAGATCATGCAACGACTTTAGAAAACAATAATGCACAGATTTTAACTCTCCAAATAACGTTTTAGGCTCAAGTCTCACAGGGTTGTAGCGTTTGTTTGAGTTCCTTCCTTCAAGCATGTTACAAAAACTAATTTTTCCTTTATGATTGCATGTGAATTCATGAATTATAACCACAACCAAGCATACACCAAAGAGTAAATCAAATGTTCATCCATGTTTATAACTCTTTTTAACAGCCATGCAATTACAAACCGAATCCTCATCATTGTGTTGGAAGGTACCCTAAGACACAAATAAACATACAAAAACAACTCTTTTTGGGTTTTTCAAAACAATTTTTCAAATTTTTATGAGATTTTTGGATTTTTATGTCAAAACACACTGAAACACTCCAAAACAGCTTGAAAACACTTAAAAGAGCAAGGAACAACATTTAGAAGTAATGGGTGATAAACTCCTACGAATTTCATACAAAACAATGGTTACCCCCCCCCACACTTAAATCAAACATTGTCCTCAATGTTTTAAGCATAAACTCACACAAAAAAAAGGCAAACAAACAATTAACGAATAAACATGACAAGTATGGCAAAGTAAAAACCAGACAGAGTAGAGTTTAAGAACGCAAATCTGGTTATGGAGAGATGATCTTGTTGACTTTCCACAGCTTTGAACTCGAACTGGCCTAGGGAACTTCTTAGCAAGGAAAATGAGACTTGATTGGTGGCCTTGTACGACGAGGTTGTGCACTCTGGCGACTGATGCGTCCATATGTTGTTGAAGCTTCTCGAGCTCTTGGTTTCAACTCGGACTCCTTCTGCCGGGTTGATTGAGTCTGCAGGCTGCATTCTTTTCTGCTTGTTTCTTCTGCACGGCAGGTAGGCACGAGGTAGAGGTGGTGGTCTGTTTCTTTGTTCAATCTGTCCAAGTGCCGACCGATTGCTTTCTTTCTCCTTTTCCCACAGGCAAGAGCAAGGGTAAAGGAAAAGCATGCCATGAGATAACTTTGCCTTTGACTCTGATGATATGAGATACTTTTGCTTTTGAAGAAGTATCTTTCCACAGGTTTATTCTTGAACTGGGCTGGGGAACTTCTTAGCAAGGAAAATGAGACTTGATCTTGATGATGAATTAGCACGTTGTCTCCACATGCTTCAAGGTATCATTTTCACTTGCCTTATCTGTTCTCCAGGCAGATGTGGCATCTTCTTCGGAAGTACATCAGCAGTTGAAGATGAGCACTCGAGAGCAATGCTAGGTAAGCAATCAGGAAGGAGTTCCAAGCAGTCGGTTCTTAGATCGGAAGATTGACACCAAGTGCTGGCTGATTGCTCGCTTTCTCCTTGTCACAAAGACAAGGAAAATGACAGGGAGAAAGCATGATATGAGATACTCTTGCTTTCAACCTTCATGATATGAAATACTTTTGCTCTTGATGACTTGTTTGCAGAGGTACCCCAAGGGATGAGAAACACAAAGTAACTCGAGAGGCTTCGCTGGGAATGCATTTTCGGAGATGAAGAAGGATTATGTATGTCTGCCTTGCTATGGAGGGTGAAGGACGACATTTATAGGAATTAATAACCGGTACTAATCTTTCACTCTTGTCGGCACCTGTTGGATGATTGAACAGTAAACTTCACGTGCTTTCTACTTCACCAGAAATCTTCGACAGATTGCTCGTAATTTCTGCAAGGTTGAGTGTGCATGTGACAGATGCTGACAAGGCTGAAAAAGACTGGCACCTATTCGATATCTGGAATCCGCGCGTCGACAAACTGCCCGTGATTTCCTCAAGCTGACGCTGCATGTGACAGATGTTGACATGTCTGGAAAAGCAGATGGTTGGAATCGGCGCTTCGACAAACTGCCCGTGATTTCCTCAAAGCTGAGGTGCTGACGAGGCTGAAAAAGACTAGCGCCTCTTCGATATCTGGAATCCGCGCGTCGACAAACTGCCCGTGATTTCCTCAAGCTGACGCTGCATGTGACAGATGTTGACACGTCTGGAAAAGCAGATGGTTGGAATCGGCGCTTCGACAAACTGCCCGTGATTGGCGCCTCTTCGGTATCTGGAATCGGCGCTTGGTTTTTGAGCAGCCCATCTTTTGAGAAAGCAGACGTCTCTTCGATCTCTGAACTCGCCTCTTCAATTTCTGAAGCTCCGTCGAGTGCTGATTTTTAAAGAGAGGCACGCATCACCTTCGAAAGCACACTTGAATTTTTCGCTTGTAGAAGCTCCTTACTTGTACTTCTAAGAACTTGATTTGTCCGACCTCTTATTTTTCTTCACACCTTGGAATATGTCTTGCCCTTCTGACCGTCGCCTTAACTTGAATGTCGGGGAAGATAGTGACATATCTTCTCCAACCAACATTTGGCAGCCGTCCTTCGTATCCCCAAATGGTCCTCTTACAGTTGGGGATTCCATGATGATGAATGATACAACCGCCTCGGTGGTGGCCAGAAATCTTCCCACTCCTAGAGACACTAGGATACTTTCCAGGCGGTCCGACGAACTGGCTGTTAAGGACTCTCTGGCCTACAGCGTCCGATGTGCAGGCTCAGTATCAAACATGGGCTAGCGTCTTCTTGCTCGAACTCGTCAGGTTGAGTCGTTGATGGCTGAAGTGGCTAGTCTTCGGCAAGAGGTCAGAGTGCTTAGGCATGAGAATAAGGAGTTGCACATGCTCGTAACTAATTACTCAACAAGCATGAAGAGGAAGCTTGATCAGCTGTAGGAGTCCGAAGTGCGGATTCAGACTGATCATCAGAGGTTTGTGGCGTTACTCCAGAGGCAACTTCTGCCTTCATCCTCTGGTGTTTCACCAAGTGTTGAGGCTCCGGATAATCAATCTTTGGTGCTTCGTCTTTCTGGAGCTCCGTCGAATGTTGAGGCACCTCCTGACCATTGAAGACTCATTCTTGTTTGTATGCACATCTTTTAATTTTTCTACCAAATGTTCCTTCTCTACTAAAGTCAATGTAAAAGCACTTTGTTTACCTATCAATGTTTCAAACAAAAATCCACACCAAAAACAATCAAACAAGCAACAAATAAAAATGACAAATAAGGCAAAATAAACGTAGTAAAAGGGAAGGTTTTTAGAAACGCAAAACTGATTGTGAAGCGATTCAAAGATCTTCCTTATTTGAATACATGGGCTGCCTCCCAAGTAGCGCTTGCTTTAACGTCGTACAGCCGGACGAAGACCTCATTCACTCCTCATTAGGGCCCACAGCATCCAAGGATGCTTCCTCTCCAACCTGCCCTACGAACCACTTCATGCTTTAAATCTTTGAATGGAAGGGGATAATGATCCTTCCTGATTTTTGTGCTTTGCTTCCCTAAATCAACTCTCCCACCACTTTGAATGCACCTAGGTACCTGCACCAAACAAGGTAACAACCTATTATTCGAAATGGGAATTGAAAGTGGAGAAGATGGCTTACCCATGTGCTGCACTGAAATGGCAGCACATTGAACAAATGCACAATGAGTATTCTCGGCCAGATTTGGTGATTTGGAGGTTGGGACGTGCTCCTTGTGCTTTAATCCAAGTCCCTCCTTGATTGTGGTGCGAGGAACATCCCTCTTGATTATTGTTGAACATTCATGCCTGTTACTTTCAGTCACATCAATGGCAAAACAAGAACGAACATCATTAGTATTCTCAATAGATTCAGAAACTTTGAAATTAATCATATCACCACCAAACGCCATAGTGACTGCTCCCTTGGCCACATCAATCTTGGTTTGAGCTGTTTTCATGAAAGGTCGTCCAAGTAAGAGTGGTGATGATGGAGAGTGTGCCGAATTTTCCATGTCAAGCACATAGAAATCTGCAGGAAAAATCAAATGGTCTACCTGCACCAAAACATCCTCCAAACCTCCTTTCGGATATGCATTAGATCGATCGGCTAATTGAATAATAACATCATCATTTTTAAGCTCTCCTAGATTCATAGATGCATAAACAGAATATGGCATGACATTAATGGATGCACCTAAATCTAGCATAGCATGATCAAACCTCGCATTACCAATAACACAAGGGATAGTGAAACTACCTGGATCTTTGCATTTAGGTGGTAGCTTTCTTTGCAATATTGCAGATACATTCTCACTTACGTGTACCACCTTTTTCTCCCGAATCCGTTTCCTTGTTGTACAAAGCTTTTTCAAGAACTTAGCGTATTTTGGGATTTGCTTTATTGCATCGAGGAGTGGGATGTTGACATGCACCTTCCTAAACGTCTCCAAAACGTCTTTTTCCTCCTCTTTGTTCTTGGCTTGCAAAAATCTGCTAGGGAAGGGTACATTTGGAGGAATAACGTTAGAATTAATTGGAATTGGAACTTTCTTACCTGTATTGGCCGAATTGGATGGCTTGGGTGGTTGCGGCAAGGATTGCTCAATCCTTGTCGTGGCCCTTGCTTGCTCCTCCTCTTCTATTTGCAACTTCTCGTCCTCCTTGGGGGCAGATTGGGATGGTTTTGGCTCGGTTCCTACTTCTTTCCCACTTCTTAGCGTGATAGCTTTGGCACTTTCGAAACCTCCTTTTGGATTTGGAATGGTAGAACTAGGGAGTTGGCCTGGGTCCCAAAATTTGCTCACAAAGTCTGCAATCTGCCCAATTTGTTTCTCCAATTGATCCACCCTTTTGTCTTGGCTTTGCATAGCTTTGGTTTGATTTTCTTGCCCCTGAGACAAGTTAGTTAGTAACTTAAGGAGTGTATCATTGTCTAGAGATGTACCTGAAACATTTGGGGTAGATTGTTGTGGAACATGTGGGGGTGCGTATGGCTTGGTGAAAAACCCCGGGGGTTGTTGCCTAAAGCCTCCTTGTTGTTGGGGTTGTTGGGCCTCCTTCCACTTGAAGTTTGGATGGTCTCTCCAACCTGGATTATATGTGTTTGAATATGGATCGTTCCTTGGTTGGTTGTGGCCTTGAAATCCAATTGCGTTGGCGCTCTCCCATCCACCATTCTCAATGAGTTGAGGGCACTTCTCTGAGGCATGTCCTTGGATAGAACATACGCCACACACCATTGGCCCTTGCATTCTCATTCCTTCGACCATCTGAGACACAATGGAAGTAAGATTAGCTAATTGTGAATGAATGTCGGATGTGGAACTTACCTCATGCACTTGTTGCCGTGGGGGTCCTCTTTGGCCAACGTCTTCGTATTGTTGAGCGTTCAATGCTCGATTAGCGATCAAGATCTTGGCAGCCATGGGTGTTTTGTCCACCAATGCTCCACCCGCCGAGGCATCGAGCATTTGACGTCCAAGTGGTAGGAGCCCCTCGTAAAAGTATTGTAGAAGTAACTCCTCCTTCATCTGATGTTGTGGACAAGAAGCAACAAGTGATTTCATAATAAGTGGGAAAATACTCACCTTCTTCTTGCTGAATACCACTAATCTTTTTACGTAGGAGAATGATTCGAGAAGTTGGGAAAAATTTCTCCAAAAACGCCCTCTTCATACTCTCCCAAGATGTGACAGTTCCGGGAGCTAACTCGTACAACCAATCTTTGGCTTTATCCATTAAAGAGAATGGAAAAGCCTTCATCTTCAAAATACTACCGTCGACGTTAACCGGAGTCATGCTTGAACACACCACTTCAAATTCTTTTAAATGCTTGTTCGGATCCTCCATGGACAGCCCATGGTATTTTGGAATGTGGTGGAGCAAACTTGACTTTAACTCGAACTCTTCGGTCTTACCTTGCGCAGCCGTGGGATATTGGATACACAAAGGTGCTGCATTATCTAATCCCGAAGCGGCGAGCTCCTTGAGTGTTCGGTTGTCCATGGCTTCTTTTTCTTCAAATTCAGATTCGGCCTCTGAACATGAACTAGGTTCACTAGGTTCTGGATGCCTCTTCTTTCTTCTCAAAGTTCTTTCAAAATCGCCGTCGAACTCCGAGATGTTTGCACTAATATGTTGAGAACTACGAGTCATAAACTAGTACCTAAAAATAAGAAATAAACCCAATCAGCAAACTAAAATAAAAACACACAAAAAAAATAAATAAAAAGAAACAACGAGGGATTAGCAAAGTTGCTAATCCCCGGCAACGGCGCCAAAACTTTGGTGCGAAATATATAAGCACACAAATTAAACCCTCTTTTATCAATTGTAGTAAAGTATGTAAGTAGGGATCGTTCTAAGCCGGGGATTAGGAGGGATTGCTAAATCACTTGGAAACTGACTTGAAAACGTAAAAACAAAGTTTAAAACACTAAACTAGACTCAAAGAATGCAAAACTATACTTTAAAACACCAATACAAACCAAAAGACTCAAAACAGCAAATAAACACTCAAAACTACCTTAAAAACAGTTTCGGGGCAGTTTTGAACACCTAACACTAAATTGGATGAAATTGGGTTATGACTTGACTCAAGACACTTAAAAACACAAACTAAATTGATTTCTAACTAATCTAACACTTCATAATAAATGGGGATTGAGTTTTGACGAAAATTGAAAACAAGAACAAACTTTGTAAATTGAACAGATTCTAAAACGAATTTGATAAAAGTGAATGGATGGAAAGCTAGCTAAGGGGTTCTTCTCCACACATGTTATACTTGCATACAAAATGATTTCCAATTGCTCTTCGACAAACCATGAATACTCAACGCCCCAAATTAACCGTGAATTACACTAATTAACCCTCAGTTTTTCCACAAGTTATTAGGTTGGATGATTGCATACAACAACCCAAAACATTCCCTACAAGTTCCCTACATGAATTGCATAATAGAGATACGCGCAAGAATCATTAAGTTCTATGAAAAACATAAGCATTGACGAGGCACTCGTTACTATGAATTGCATGAAACTTATGCCAAGAATTTACTTAACACGATTGTGATCAACAACCTTTACTACTTATGAATATAAGTTCATAACGATTAGGTGAAACTTCCTTATATCCTAGCATCAAACTTATGCATGAAAATTAAGCGTGCACTCTCAACCAACATACACAAATTAGTTTTAATTCATAGAGATAAGTAAATTAAATTCACAATTCATGAAACGCAATTGGAAGTAATCAAATCATATAGCAAGCATAAACATGGTTTTGAATCCCCCCTAGCCAAGGGGGGGTTTAGTTCCTCATACTCGCAATTACATAAAGATAACTTAATTTAAACATTGAAATCAAAGATAGAAAACACCTAGAAACGCTCCAACACTCCCAAGGCTTGGGTATAGGCATGGCACAAGATGTTCCTTCTCTTTCCTTCCTTGCAAGCAGCGGCACTAGAGGTTTTGGACGGTTTTGGGTGGTTTTTATGGTGTAGAATGGATGGGGAATGGTATGGAAAGGTTTAGGATTGATGGGTGGTGTGGCTAGGGGTGGTTTTTGGTTGAAATTAGAGAGAATGGTGGTGGGAATTTTCGGCCAAACAAGGATCAAAATCTGTTATGTTTTTTATGAATATGGGAGGTGGTATTTATAGGCTTGAGAGAGGACCACTCCATTTCCTTTGCATGTGAGCTTGTGTGGGTGTGTGTTGGCATGTTTCCCCTTTACATTTACACACACATGCTTCATCATTTCAACCACAAAACACACACATTTTCTGCCATGTTTTTCCCTTTACATTTACACACACATGCTTCATCATTTCAACCACAAAACACACACAATTCCTTCCCCTTTGCCATGAGTTTTGTTTTCACTTTGCATGTGGGCTTCTTTGCATGTGTTTTCTCCCTCTCTTGCTTTGAGTTTGCATGTGTATGAGTTGTCATTGTTTATCCTTGCAATTGCACACACACACATGCACACACATATGCCCAAAACGTCCATCCTCATGCATGCAATCCATTTCAACCCAATATTGATCCAACATGCACCAAAATGCACTTTTCTTGCCAAGGTTGTTATTAAGACCTACAAACAAATGAAAATGGCTTTAAACACTAAAATAACTAAGGAAACACAACGTAAACGCACGAGAACAAGACAATTAAGTCGCATAAATATGCTCCTATCAGGTAGGTTTCCATTGAATTAATGTGGACAATGACGTGGCGCCACATGTCAGCCACGTTTTTTTTTTTGTGACTCGTTTTTTTTTTTTTTTGGTACCCATTACAAATAGAAATGAGAAAATAAGATAAATTTAAAATTTTAGAGAGGAATGAGATTTTTTCAGAACAGTGGATTTGAGTAAGCTGAAAAATGGAGGAATAAAGGGTGTTTATTAAATAGATGTGGAGATGAATCCAACGGTAGGGGATTGGAGCAAAGATTACGTTGGTATTTTTTATCATGACGGTGATCCTCTCCATGTTCTTCCACATGCATGACATTCAGGTAACTTTTTATCATCACCTTCTTCGGCATAGAGGAATTACTCAAGTACACCATGTGAAGCAAAAAATAATCAAGAGGCGACACATGGATTTTTGGGTAAAAATGACAAAATTACCCTCGAGGCACACCGGAATTCTTACACACAAGCAGTGGACAATTATCCCTCAATCAAGTCAAAAATGCCCAAATAAGTATTTATTTATAACCTATTTCATCCATCCCTCATCATATCTTCTCCACAAGGTAACCCCTAAATCATTCCTTTTTTATTATATTAATTAGCTAATTAATTGATTAATTATTCAATTAATTTGTTAATTAAACACAAATCATGAACTTCACCCACAAAACCACAATTGGCTTCGACTCTTTCTTTTTCTCAAACTTACTCCTCTGATTTTTACCACAAATACTACTCCTTAGACCTCCATAACTGAAGGTGCATCTCATTCCCTTAACTAGCCATGTGGCATTGGCACCGTCATCTTCTGGTTTTGGACTCCACCATAGGCATGTTTTTGCTGCTTCTGTTTTTCATGAAGTACTTGGGGGCCCTGTGCAAAGTGGTGAAATGGTAGAGTTTGGGTAATGAAAAAAAGGGTATTGAAGCAAATAGTTGTGGCAGTTTGATGGAAGTTCATCAGAAAAGTTTGATCACCCTAAACCCTAAAACATAATTAAGTCAAAGATCTAATTAAGCCTTTACGCGGCGGAACTTTTTCAAGTTCGTCGGGCAAGATTACACTAGCTTCACGCCATTTTTCGCCCTTGGAACCAAATGTTTGCATGACGAACTACAGCTTGTCTAATCAAAATTCTCCATCGTGCAAAAGCTCTAAAAAAAACTAAAACATTGACCACATTTGCCCAACCAAGTGTTAATTTTTGTTGGGCGAAGTGGTTTTACCCAAGAAAACCCTTCTGTCGGGCAAATGGTAATTTCTGGTAGGGCTGATTACCATCCTTTCTTTTCTACCCACAAATTAACCAAACCCAAATTAAACTAAACGAAGAAGAAACCGGAAAAGAACCCAAAAACCGAATCAGAAGAGAGATTTGGTAGCTAAGTTAAAGGGCTAGGTTGTGGCCGTCAAAATCAAAAAAGAAAGAAGAACTCATAAAGTTTAAAAATCAAGCGCAATATTGCAGAAGGAGTAATCGAAAGAGAACTGCATTTTTTTTTTCAAAACAAGTGTAATATTGTGGAAGGAGTAATCAAACTTGAGGCCTTAGTTCCAAGGTTGAATACTCTTTTCTTTCATAAAGAAAGAAATATAAAAAGAAAATCCAAACAAAGTGGCATTATCCCATTAGGTTCTACAACACAATTGTTATAGTTATAGTACACATTCCTATAGTTTCAATTATGGTGCAGAATTTGAATCTTTTTTCTAATTTTATTTTCAATTATCACACACAATTCCTATAGCTTCAATTATGCATCACAATTTGAAATCATATATGTACAAGATGGTTGCTATACAAATTCGAGGGAGAGATGAGTTTGATGTTAAATATATAGGAATAAGTCAATATTTAGGAGAAAAGGAATGTAAATATTTTGTAATTATTAGAGTCATGTTTTAGGAAGGATATTGTGTCATTTATTTTTGTTTCCTTTTGTAACAAGGATTGTATGTTCCTTTTATACAGAATTATGGAATACAGGAAAATTTAGCGGCAAAATTCTATTTGGTATCAGAGATAGGGAGCGGACCCGTACTGTACTGCCACGTGATGGGTGTGTCCCTTTGGTCCCATGCGATGATGATGGATCCCTTGGCCCCACGTGTAGGGTGAGTCCCCTTGACTCCACGTGGTTATCGATGTGTGGATCTCTCACGTGTGACCCACTAATTGGGTCTCATGTGAGGGGGCATGTTGAAATATCACACATCGATCGTATCAAGGGGATAGAATTTGTTCCCGTAGTGTCCACTAATACTCTCACTCCTCATGTGTTTGGATCTATAGCCTATGGTCATATTCACAACATTCATCGTAGTAAATTAGATCCATGTGCTCTCCAGTGTGTCTTTCTTGGGTTTTCTCCCCAACAGAAATGGTATAAGTGCTACCACCTTGAAACTCACCACATGTATGTGACCATGGATGTTACTTTCTCGGAATCCGAGTATTTTTATGCTTCGATTCCATCACCTTCCGATCACCAAGGGGAGAATACTAGTGGTGATCTTGGGTGGTTAGACATACTAGACAATGTAATATGTAGCTCAAGGGGAGCATATGTTGAAAATGAAAATTGTGAAGGCTCTCAGCAAGACATTGCCGAGAATAAAGACAGTGAGGGCTTTCGGCAACAGCCTGCCGAAAATTGGAGGATTGTTCAGCTGCTAGGCACCGAAACAATTGATGATTCTCGGCAATAGTCTGTCGAGTATGATGTAGAGTATCGGCATAAGTCTACTGAACTAGCAGCTACTGTACCCGTACCCCTTCTCTCTCGAGCTCAATAGTGCCACCCAATGTGTATTCTCTAAATATTCCTGAGGTAAGTACAATAGATACTCGTGTAACTAATCTGGATAATATTATGATTATGTATAAGTTATCGTCAAGGTAAAATCGTGGTGTTCCTCCTGACAGGTTTTCTCCTGAAGGAAAAGTGAAGTATCCAATAGCTAATTATGTGTCATGCTTGAACCTTGCACCAGAATGTCAAGCCTGGGTAAATAATGTGGAAGCAATCCAAGCACCAACCCGAGTTGAGGAGGCCTTGAAGAATCCTAAATGGGTTACTGCAATGGATGAGGAAATGATGACACTACATAAGAATGATACATGTGAGGTAACAGAGCTACCTAAAGGAAAGAAACCGGTTGGGTGTAGATGGGTCTTTATGATCAAATACAAGGCAGATGGATCGGTAAACAAGTATAAAGCGAGGTTAGTAGCAAAAGGTTATACTCAAACTTATGGTGTTGATTATCAGGAGACTTTTTCTCCAGTAGCAAAGATGAATACAGTACGAGTTCTGATTTCTTTAGCTGAAATTTTGAATTGGCCACTGAAACAGTTTGATGTGAAAAATGCTTTTCTTCATGGGCACTTGGAAGAAGAGGTGTATATGGATTTTCCTTCGAGGTACAATGTCGGAAGGAAAACCGAAGTATGCAGGTTGCGAAAGTCACTCTATGGACTTAAGCAATCACCTCGTGCATGGCTTGGTAGATTTACTCAAGTTATGAGAAGGATTGGGTATTATCAAAGTCACTCGGATCATACATTATTTGTGAAACGGGGAAGTGGTAAAGTGATAGCCTTAATTATTTATTTGGATGACATAATAATAACAGGTGATGATATGGAAGAGATGATGAAGCTAGAACAAAACCATGCCGCCGAGTTCGAGATGAAGAATTTGGGAGATTTGAAATATTTTCTTGGCGTGGAAGTCGCTCGATCATCTAGAGGTATTTTCTTGTCTCACCGTAAATATGTTATGGATTTATTAAAGGAAACATGCATGCTGGGATGTAAGCATGTGGACACTTCTATCGTAGAGAAACATTATTTGGGGATTTATCCGGATCAGGAACCGGTTAACAGAGGTAGATATTAAAGACTAGTGGAGATGCTGATTTATTTATCTCACACCCGTCCAGATATTGTCGTAAGTGTGGTTAGTCAGTTTATGCACTCACCAAGTGTGGATCATATGGCGGTAGTAATGAGAATCTTGGCATATTTGAAGTCTACTCTGAGTAAAGGAATTTTGTATGAATGTCATGGACATATGAGGATTGAGAGATTTACTAATGCTAATTGGGCAAGTAATGTGACTGATAGAAGGTCTACATCTGGGTATTTTACATTTGTTGGAGGTAATTTGGTTACGTGGCGGAGCAAAAAGCAGAATGTGGTATCACGGTCTTCTGCCGAAGCCGAGTATATGGGTATGGCACATGGTGTGTGTGAGATTCTTTGGCTACGAAAGTTACTTTGGAGTCTTGGTTTTAAACAGAAGGAGGCAATGAAGTTGTATTATGATAATAAGTCTGCTAGAAAAATAGCCAATAATCCAGTACAACATGGCAGGACTAAGCATATTGAGGTTGATAGACATTTTATCAAACAAAAGCTAGAGAAGAAGATTGTGTCAATACCGTTTGTGAACTCTATAGAACAACTTGCAGATATCCTTACCCATGTCGTGCGTAGTAGAAGATTCGGTGATTCGCTTGTCAAGTTAGGCATGAGTAATATCTATGCTCCAACTTGAGAGGGAGTATTGGAATAAGTCAATATTTAGGAGAAAAGGAATGTAAATATTTTGTAATTATTAGAGTCATGTTTTAGGAATGATATTGTGTCCTTTATTTTTGTTTCCTTTTGTAACAAGGATTGTATGTTCCTTTTATACAGAATTATGGGATACAAGAAAATTTAGCCGTAAAATTCTATTAAATATATGTCCCACATCGGGAAATTGAGAAAATAAAATACATATTTAAGTGTATGGTTCCATTCTTAATAACACCGAGGCATTTTCTGATAAAACCCAACACCTAGAAATGAGTATATAAGTTGAGACATTATCGGTGTGGTTAGACCATCTCCAACCCTTGGGTTTAAACCTAAATTTTTTAACTCAGAAAATTTAAGTTTTAACCTAGAAACAGTTTTTCTGCTCCAACCCTTCTGGGTTAAATTTTTATCATGAGAGTATTAAAGAAGGAATTTAGGATTTTTTTTTTCTTAAAGTAACTTTAAAAAAAAATTAGGTAGACTATCCTAATTTAATTTTATGAACATTTTAACCTAAAAATATTTAGATTCCGATACCATGAAACTTGTGGAACACTATGAAAGAATACAAAACACATAAAATAATTTTTTTAAATTACTTTAGCCGTTGGATTTAAATTTGGACCATTAGATTTTTTATTTTTTTTAACCATTAGATTTGATCATATTAGATCTTAGCTGTCGGATTCAATGAATTTATAAATATAAAACTAAAAAAAGTACACACATATGGTGAGCCAACTCCACTAACACACGAAGAATCTTGGGCTAAATTTGCCCCAGAAATGAGTTTTGGGTTAAAACTCATATTTGTCCCAAGGGTTGGAACAAGTTCTGGTAAGTTTAGAACCTAAAATTTGAGTTTTACTCCAAATGTTGGAGTAGGTTTTAGGAGTGGACTATTGTCTCATCTCTCTGAATATCTAACATGACATCATAGTAGGTTTGATTGTGGCTCTTGTGGGCCTGTACCATGCCCGAGTTACCGGGTTTAAATAACACCATGCTTCTATGCTCCATATCCTATGTGAGATTGATTGCACATGTAGTCCACTATGTGGTGATCCTGTGTGAGAAGACGTGTTGAATATAAGCCCCACATGGAACAATTGAGAAAATAAGTAAAATATTTAAGTGTATAATTCCACTCCTAATAACACTGAGGTTATTTGTGATATAACCCAACACTTAGCAATGGATTGTTAAGTTAAGATAGTATCAGTGTAGTTAGAAGTAAGTTAATGACTGTGTCTCTGAATATCTGACATTTGGGGTATTCATTCATAAAAGTAGTGTTGAAACTATGTATGTGTTTGCCAATAACAAAAGATTAAACCTTTTTTTAACTTTTTTTCTTTATGAAATTGGCCCATCTCTCTGAATATCAGACATGATATCAAAGTGGGTTTGATTGTGGCTCATGTGGGCATGTGCCATGCCCGAGTTACCAGGTTTAATATAACACCTATATGGGATTAGTTGCACGTGTAGTCCACTATGTGGTGATCCTATGTGACGGGACGTGTTGAATATAAGCCCCACATTGGGGGATGAGAAAATAAAGTAAAACATTTAAGTGTATGATTTCACTCCTAATAACACTGAGGTTTTTTGCAATATAATCCAACATTTAGCAATGAATGGTTAAGTTGAGATAATATCAATGTAGTTAAGAGTGAGTCAATAACTTGTGTCTGAATATCTGACATTTAGGGTATTGATTCATAAAAGTAGTGTTGAAACTATTTATGTGTTTGCCAATAACAAAATATTAGACCTTTTTTTTAACTTTTTTTCTTTAGGAAAACAAAAGAAAATGGCTATTTCCATGGTAGAAATAGAACCTATCTAATGACATCAAATCACCTTTTTTCATTTGAGTTGAAATTTGAATCAATACCATGTACACAAATTGGTGTCTTGTAGCTTTTGGGGAAAACTAAAGGGCCACGTTGAGAACCCTGTGCACACATACAAAAAATATAGTTGATGATAGACGTTTATAATGGACCACATCAGCATCCCCATCAAAGTTGACACGCGGTGCAAGCATGGACCACCCACGTGGAAAGATGATTGCATTATTTGATAAATAGGAGAGTATAGGACCACAAAGATAAAAACCCTAGGCGTAATCACAATTCACAAGCTCCACCAAGTTTTCAATTTCCAAAAAGTTAATTTCAGAGGTTGAAATCAAGCTGCTTAATCAAATAATTAGTTTATGGATTATGGACAACTCATCCACTATCGAGACCTGTAATATTGTAAGACCTCACAGATGTATCACCTTAGAAATTGGTAAACTAATCTTGCTAAAAGGTTGGCTTTCAAGCACTTGATGATTTTGTATCATATTTAATTCTGATAAAGAAGATTTGATTACTTTACTGGATTAAATTAGTAGGGGAATTGTTGCTCCCATAACATGAACAAGATCTGTTGAGCACTAGGTTAATTAATATAGAATCAAAGCAATTGCATGAAAGCAGTATGCTGGAATCCTTTTTTTATGCTTATGGAAAAAGGCAGATTCGAATTCACACATTTAGTTCTAGCTCCATACCCTATAAAATGTTATATCATCAAACTATTAGTTGAGCTAAAATTTCTAAATAAAAATTTGTCTAATCAGTAATTCAACATCGACAATATAACATAGTTTGCTCTTAAGGGTTTAGCAAACCTATATTTTATGCTGGAATCATTCTTATTATCAAGAAAATTTGGTAGAGAGGAGACAGGCTGGGAGTTTCAGGATGTAATCGTTGTTTTTCTTTTTAGGATAGGGTAGGTGTATAGCACACGCCGATCAGCGAATAGCTAATCTCATCTAATTCTTCATTATTTTTATAAAAGGTGATATTATATATGTAAGAATACTATATATCTCGGGTAATGCTCTTTGTTAGACTTGAAAATTACATATTATAGAAGAAAAAAAAACTCAGTTGATTAAGAGGCCATATCAAGTGTTGAAAGTTTGCATAAGATTTTGATCGGGTATGTTCGTTTTCTGTTAGAAATTTAGTTAGTGTTTGACTGTGAACTTTCCTTTGTGACGATTAAGTATGTGTGATGTCTAATAGTCCATGTCACTAGGAGGGGCTTTTTAGTAGGAATTATTACTTTGTAGGATACAAAATTGGGAAAAAAAATTACACTCCATAAAAATATTTTTTTCTTGGTTTAGGTTCTGATGTGACAATGAGGTCAATTAGTAGGCTAATATATATATAACAATATGCTTCTTTACGTGAGCCTCCACTTACAGGGAACAACAATATGAGGAAGGGATTAGTCAGGAGGTTACTCTCTTTTGGAGAAAGAAAACAAATGTATAAAGTATATGATTCCTTCCTGCTGCTTCTTTCTTCGAACTTTGTTACTAATTAAAGTATAGTTTACAAGATTTGATATAGGTTGACCAACTAAATATTCATTATTCACAATCATGTAGAAAGACGGGAAAAAGGGGTCCAGCTCAGCTAGCATTTTGTAGGAAACACAAGCAAGCATGCACTACTTTTTTTCCACTTTATATTTTGACAATATATATATCGTTTAAACTTTAAAATTAGGCAATGTTTTGAGTTCGACTTTTACTAAAGCCTCTTTTGTTGGTCTCCCATATGCAATAGTAAAGAACTCACTATTTAATTACTAGCTAGGTAAGATCTACAATATCTAACTGGAAAGCTTTTGCCAAGTTCAATATATACTGTAACCAAATAACTTGACAACCTTAATAAGGCTTACACTGACTCTTGAATAGTATCCTTCACAAAACTCGGCATGGAATGAAGTTTAGAACCTAAACCCAGACTGATTTTATAACCATGACCAACCAAATAAGATAAGTTTTGTTCGTGGATTTCTATTACATCCTAGTCCAAATCAATCCTAATGACATTCTAATAATAAATTCCAAATTCCAATCGGTATAAAATCCAAATCAACCGGCAAACAACTTAATAGTTAGCAATTCAATACGACGTTAATTACTTGTTTAAGTCTACTATATTAGTTTAATCTCTCAATTTGAACCATTCATACTTTGAATCTTCATTCAAATATCATTCTTATAAATTTATTCATACTGAAAATCTGTTAACAGTTCGTATATTGTTTGGTCATGGTTACGTAACTCAGAAAGGGTCGTTTAATAACCATTTCGTTTTCAGTTTTCAAATTATTTTAAAACTGAAAACTATTTCTTGAGTTTTCAAAATTTGGGCTTGAGTTTTACTTTTTTTTGTTTTAAAATGAAAACTGAAAGTAGTACCAAATAAGATTTCAATTTCAGTTTAAAAACAAAATGAAAACTGAAAGCCAAAAACTAAAAACTAAAACTAAAAACGAAATGGTTATCAAATGTCTCCTAACATTTTTTTTTTATCCTAGTGAATTTTTGTAGTAATGAACTTTCTTTGAAAACCTAATAACTTATCGATTTAAATTATAAAAAATATTGTGGAGTGCTTAAAACAAGTCCATACTAAGTCATGAGTTAGTTACAGATTGAACGCTTGTTCGTGACTAGAATAACATCTTAGGCCAAGATAGGTTGGCCCGAGGACCACGATTCTCAGCTGAGTATGCGTCTTTTAGGCCAATGGGCTTTTATCCCATAAATAGGATCGACCAAGTCCTTATGAAGGAAGGACGGTGAAAAGATCAAGTGTGGGTAGTTTGGCTGAGTCCTATATAAACTGAAATTGCTCGGATAACTCAACGAGTGTTGACCTAGTTGTCGATTTTTAGTTATATGCTTTAGCCCGCGGAGTTTTGAAGAAAAGAATGTTGGAAGATGAGGGAGGTTGAACTTACATGCTAGGATGTGACCTATTGGTCTAAGATGCCGGTTTTGACAGCTTAGGGATAAAGTCTTCACTCCTCAGCCATGACTGGTTCATTTGGAGTAGCGGTTAGAAGAGGTTTTCCAACGGGAAGATGAGCAGCGCCAATCTTATCTTTCCCTTTATCTTGATGTGGTGGGAGAACAGGCTCAAGTCTAACATTTTCTGCTTCACCCTATAGCAAGGAGGCAGTTTCGAGCCAAACACCTTTTACTTCATCCTGTGGCAATGAGGCATCCCTTGGTTGGACATCTTTAGCCTTGTCCTGCTATGGATGAACGTCTTTCGAAGCAGCCTGGGTTTCCTTCCCCTTGACTTGCAGTGAAAGGAAATTTCTAGCCAAGTGTCCCTGGCCTCATTATGCAACTGAGAAACACCTCTTAACCAACCATTCGACAATGGCACAGACCTCAATAAAGGCTTGGTCGGGCTATTTTTATCCTTTTAAGGAACAAACAGGTTACAGGAGTAAATGGCGAAGAATTAACAAAGAAAGGGTCAAGATTACCTCTACATTCACTCATCTCTCTCCCAGAAACTGAACAAAAGAAAGTATAACAACGCCACTCTAGCGAAATGCTTCGATGTCACGGTCTACATCATTGACTGGGATGATAAGGCTCATAAGGGAACTATTGATTTAGATTATGCCAAAAATGCCTACCAAAAAAGAAGCAACCAAGATACCCATCCCTCTTCCCCACATCAAACATATAGAAGAAGCTGCCGAGACAGGCAAGCTCTACCCTAACCAAAGTAATAGATTGCTCTAAACACCACCATCGACAACATCATCAGAATAAAAGACAAACCATACCTCCGACATCTAAAGCCACTCCCTGAGCATTTAGTGAAGAAGAATTCGAATGAGTATTGCTCATTCCACAAGAGTATCGGCCACGCTACTAGGAGCTGTCGTAGGCTGAAAAATCACATTAAGAGTTGCTGGATTAAGAACATTGATGGGAATTTGTCAGGGGCAAAGCAAGAAAATAAGACTTGGTTAAATCGAAGGACAGGGACATAGCTGACAACCATACCGACGATGAGGACGGTGCCCAGGAAAAAAGCCCACTCTTAACATCAACTGTATCTATGAATGACGCAAGGCCCAAATAAGTAAGGAATAGGTGAACAAATTGCAAGAAAATGAATCCCCATCACCCTAAGATAAACCCCTAGCAGACGCCTTTAGACCCATTAGAAAAGTCATCATCCGAACTACACGCGATTTGATTCCCTTCCCAGGATATGTAAGTCATCCATTCCAAACTCAATCGCAAAGCCACCGTCTGCACGAAGACAAGTCTATAGAGAACTCAAATCCTCAATGCCACACCATAAGTTATTCGTCAAGGATGATCACTGATGTAATACTTATATTATATCATCTTTTCTTAGAACTACACCAGTTATTCGATTCTCCTTCCCAGAGATATGTACATATCCTTCTCGATTCAATTACACCTCATTGTCAAAACAAACCTATTTCCTTTATCAATAAAGAAATTATTAATTTTTTTTATCTTATGATCAATGTTTATTTCTTTCTTTTTTTTCCGGTGATGCAGGGAATACCTCAGTCACTTAAGTGAAACATAAACTTTAAAACTTTGCATGATTGCAAGTTTAATAATTCAGAGTAACACTATTAGAGAAGTGTATTTTAGCCCATTCCGTATTATTCGGCCAATAGCTTGAGAAGCTCGAGCCATAATAAGCACGGTTACAACTGGAAGGCTAAAGGCGCGGGCACATAGTGCCCTGACTGGAAGTCCAGTGCATCATCCGGCCTCCGAAAAGTTATGCAACCAGAATGGTTGTGGGTTATAACATTCAAACTTGGGCTTTACGCCATTCGAGGGAATAGTCGAAAAGGCAATTCGAAAACAGTACTCGCTCCGAAGACAGTACTCGCTCCATTCGAGGGAATAGTCGTCAATGCTTGCTCTGCCACAATTTTGGCCTTGCGTTCCAACTCCAACTCTTCCCACACCTTAGCAAGATCCTTCTTGTACTCATTCGCTTTAATCTCCTCGAAGGTAGTTGCGTCAATGTACTTCTCTACCTCTTTCTCATAAGCCTCCCTCATGGCCTATTAATTTGCCTACATCCTCTTAAGCTTTGATAATTAAACTTGCAATAGTTGCTCGAGCTGCAACTTAGCCTCCAATTCATATGAAGAAGATCGCTCAAGATGACGAATTCGCTCCGCTTGGGGGAAGAGAGCCGACTCCGTCCAGATGTGAGCCTGATCAACATAAGTAAGGAAAAATGAAGGGCAAAAGTTACTAAAATTATTCTGTAACGGAAAAATGAAGGATTGCCTCACGGTGGATTTCAGGACATCATCATGACATCTTCGTAGGTCATGCAAACTCCCTTGTAGTCAACAGAGTGAATCATGGTGCCAAGAAGAGCCCGAGCAAAGTCTGTGCTTTGGAGACTGCTAACATCTGAATGAGGGGCATCATGATTTATTAAAGGCCTGATCATAAGCAGAGGCTGCATTCTCCATTCAGGTATAGTTGAAGCTGTCAATAAAGGAGTGTCAACCTTGAAGGGCCCTTCAACAGGTTTAGGTGAATTCCTTGTTATTGAATGAGTCAAAATTGAAGTAGTTTAAGATTTAAGGATTTGAGCTTCACTCGAACACAGGGACTGAGCTTCATGCTCTTGCAGGGTTGGTGATTCAAGTTTGAATTCTGGTGTTTGCTTTGGTTCTTGGAGTAAAAATGGAGGAGACTGAGGCCCACCAACGAGTAGCAGCAGAGCAGATGTCTTTGGGTTTGTAGTTGTTGGAGCAGCGAAACGTCTCTTTATCCTCCACAACGAGATTTCCTCGTCATCATTGGGATTCTCTGATGACACTTCTATTATTGGTAACCGAGCTTGAGAATAGGCACCTAATAATATTGAAGAGGTGCCCCCAGACAGATTTCGTTTCTTTTTTGCTGGAATTAGAGAACCTTTGGGTCTAAGGAAGTAAGTATCTTTATTAACCACATCTGTTTCAACCCATTCAGGGTTTGGAATAAGAAACTTAGAACAATGTTCGATGACTACATTCTTCCCGTAATCTGAGAATCGAAGTCGGGAAGTCAGCCAGTTCTCAGAAGGGATTCACATTGCCCAGTTGATTAATTCCTATTGATATACACCAATGTCCTCCATATCACTATTGAGATAAAGGTTAGGAGAAAAGGTGTGTTTAACACTAACCCCTGAGATGTCTCATTCCTAGTCACCATTAACCACCCAGACGTCCTTGAACTAATCTTTATCTTGTGACGGGACATCCAAGATGTAAGGCTCCCAAATAAGGCTAGGTCTTGGCGTGAAATATTAATATCCATCAAAGTTTTCTCGCGCATTGAACAAGATTCTAAATCTTAGAGATCAAGGTCAGCCTCATACCATTGATTGAGAAGCTCAAAGTAGGTAATGAACTTGAAGGCAGCCGGTGCTAAGTCGTAGATAGGCATGTTGTAACTAATCATGATTCATTTCAAGAGATCAGTCAAAGGAAACCTTAGGCCTAATCCAGGAACCACATATGGATCTTGGTGCAGGGCTATCGAGGGTCAGACGAAATAAGGAGAAAGGTCTAAACATCATGCTCGGGTTCCCACCAAACCCTACATTAGTGTTAGAGATCCAGATGACTCTCGACGAAGGCTTGGCCTTCTACTTGGCTACAAACCCTTGTTAATGGAAGATTGTATGGTGAAATCTTGGGCGATTTGGAAGTTCTGCTCAAAGAAGCCATTGAAGAAGATTGAAGAAATTGGGGAAATTTTTTAATGAATAAGTGAAGAAAGTTGGAGCTGTTTTCCTTGAATGATTACGGGATTTTTGAAAGATGAAGATAAAAGATTGAGATTATATAAATGACACGTAGCAGAGTCATCTAGCCATTGAATACGATCGATTTCTCGCACGATCAATGAATCTGACGGTTAAAATTAGTGCAAAATATCATAGGTAATTTCTTATTTTTCTTGCACACACAACAAAGGCAGACTTCATCATTACAAGCTTTATGGCACAACGTCCGAGACCGCACATCTCTATCCAAAACGTCTCCAATACACCACAAGAGTTGAATCACCATTAGAAGATAGAAGACTAAACGATACAAGTGCCTTTGAGATATATAGTTAGGGGCAATTGTGGGACTATGATTTTCTTGGGTTAGAGTAAGTGGATCGAAATACAGTTAACTTAGAAGTCTGGTCAGGGACTCAACAGCTCCGAGTGGAGCTGGATTAACGGAGTAGTGGTGCCACTATCATCTTGTTCCATAGCAGTGGGCTAAGTCTGAGCAACTTCGCTGAGATTAACCATACTTATCCCGCAAAACTCGGGGTCTGATCCAGTATGGAATCAACCTGATCCTCTATATATCTTGGAATTCCTACAATCTATGAATTAGCATGCGCTGCAAGCAATCACACTCCTAAGGAGGATGCAGTATCTACTTCTAAATATCCTCTAAGATTCTCCGTCTCTGGTAGCGCATTCATTGCACTCTACTTCTCTTGCTAACTTTTTGAGTCTTATACGTAATTACTAATTTGACCGTCGGAGAACCTTTGGCCAGCACACATCCCTTATCGTCTTAGGCATGGTCACAGTTGTTTACTGTCTTACAGGCTACTCAGATTTGTGCCTACACCACTCACTACGATGCGTGAATTTGGTTCTAACAGTATTTAAATTTGTTAACATACAAATTTTGAGTGTTAGTATCAACAATCGGCGACATATTCAGTTTGGACTAACAGCACTAGAGCCGTAGAATCAAGCGATCAAGGAGCATCTTTAGTTTTGACTAACAACACTGCTCCTAGTTGTTTGGTTATCTATTCAAGTCTCGGTTGATGAAGAGGTTTTTTAACTTATTCATTGTAAGAGGCCACTTCATTAGCTTTCCAGCGAAGTGGAGTGTTCTATGATTGATTATTTTCAGGTGCATTTTGCAGTTCAACATTCAAAAGGCCGAACCACATTCATCATCAAAATGCTCATCTCCTTTAAGTACCTATGTTCCTACAGCCCGATACCGATTCGACGCACCTATATCCTCGCAAATATAGTCGAGGTAGCGAAACCTGGTGCAAAAGATCTTGAACTTCGCAATGATTTAGGCAACCTTGTCTTCAGGTTCTAGAACCCAAGGTCGAAATGTGTTCTTTCCTTGGTCGTAATCGCTTGAGTACAGAAGTCAGCAGCGCATTCGACACCACCACCACCAGATCTATTCTCCTTGCCCGACCGAACTCGGTTACGAGTTGGCACGCTCGCATTCGCAAAAATGACGTAGTTAGCTCATATTTATTCGGCATGCGCGCTATGTAAGCTTTGTAATTGAATATAATTCAATAGATAGTACCTCAACAAAATAAAATTCTACTTTTTTGCGTTAATTAATTGTTCTTATTAGATGCGAATCCGTAGTATAGAATTGAAACAAATTCTTCTAACCACCACCTCTCAAAGGTGGGTTCTTTTCAATTTCAACCGAACTTATCATTTCGTTTTTTAAAGTAAAATACCAAATTATCCACATACCGACTTGTTACAGGGATGTTAATCTCCTCTGGCTCTCACGATTCCACACTTCACGTGTTAGGGTTTTGTGAAGTGGGAAGCCATCGGACAAAGTCATTACATGGTGGGGGCTCGGACTTCCGTACGTGGGACACTGTTGTCAAAGCATGCGGTCAAAAGGAATAAACGAGACCTAGCTGGAAACACGTGCAGGCCAAGTAAAAGTGCACGTGAAATGGGGCCAAACCGGCAAGCTGGTTGTGCCCGGTTGACCGGGGACAGGTGGGTCACCACCAACTCACTAACAAAAATTTACAATGGGGCATGGCTCGTGGGCCGCACTGTCTCTTAACCCACCCGTGTGTTGGCTAAACGACGCCGTGCTTACTCTGCCTCTGCTGCTGCTGCTGTTCATCTCTGACTCAAGTTGGATCTTTATCTCGGATTTATCCGGCAGCAGGTAAAACCGAAACTGAAAATAGTACTTTTGTTTTTCTTTTTATATTTTTGTTTGCGTTTGTGTTCCCACCTGGTTCCCATTTTCCACGAGTTTGCCAAAGATATGCTGTACTGGAATTTTTTATGTCCCAAAAAAGGAGGAGCTCTTTTGGTGAAGGGGAAAAAACGAAGGTAAAAATTGGAATAGTGGCACAGTGGATGTGTTGGTTGAGGAAGGACTGCGGTTGTCAAAACATTGGTGTTGGTGGCCCTCTTGGTTTTGTATTGAGAGTATGAATCTTACATTGGTGAAAAAAAATAGGAAACTTTAACGAAAAGCTCCCGGTACTTTTTTACTTTAATGAAAAACCACATTTTTACACTAAAAAGTTAATCCTGGTACTATTCATTTTACCCTTTATTTTGTCCTTATCATTCAAACTCAAAGTTTTCAAGTCATTTTCATTAGTTTTCCTAAAAAAATAAACTTCACTTCTGTTTTTTAGTTACTTTATTTTCTTAAGAAAAGATAAGAGTCCCATGAAGGTAATAAAAGTAGTAGGGAAGAAACTCCGGTGATCCCTTACTCATTTAGTTTGTGACTTATTTAAGAGAATTGCCTAGAGCTTGCTACATGTGAATGTTTTTTTAAATTGATTTTTGCTAAAACGACGTTGTTTTGAACTATGTATTTAAATCCTTTAAATTATAGAGATTGTAATGGAAGATATATAAAGCAAAACAAACTGTAGCATTGGTGTAAAGCAGTTGATGTTATACTCTCTCATTCTCTCATGCGAACTTTTTGTTTAAATGAATTTGCTAAAACGACGTTTATTTGAGCTAAGTCTTTAAATCTTTTGATTTATAGAGGTTGTAATGGGAAGATATATAAAGAAAAAAAAATATATATATATATATATGTGGGCCCTTTATGCAAAGGAATCCTTATTTTTTGAAAAAATTGGGATTAGGTGTGGGCCCACTCCACATCGAATTTCAACGATCCAAACCGTCTATTTTGTTAGTCTTAATTCATAGATTATCCTTACAAAAATTCAATTTAATCCAAAATCATTTGCCTATTTAATTATCAATATCAAATTACATTGTTTTTTATATAATAAAGTATTCGTTGTCTTAAATATTTCCGATTTGCAAGGATGATCTATGAGATACAACTTAAAAATAGACTATTCGGATCGTTAAAGTTGGATGTGATGTGGACCCCACAACTAATCCTCATTTTTATATAAACAAAATGAGAATATATTTCCTTAAAGGCTTCATATATATATATATATCGTTGACGTAAAGCAGTTGATGTTTCTCTCATGCGGGCTAATAAAGAAACTTGAAACATGAAGAAACTGGAGACCAATCCAATCGTATATACAACGTCTCCTAATCTCATCATGTAATCAAATAATTCATTCTCTTTAGTTGACCCGTAAATTCCATTGCTTCTTGAATTATTTCTTTCTTTTTTTCTTCAACCCCACATTTTTGTGAAGAAATGTACAACATGCATTGATATGATTTAGCGAATAAGTACAAATTGAAGGATATGGTGCAATTAAGTGGGTCTCGATAAAAACTTTGTCGTTCATTTGAATCCAGACTAAAGAGAAAAATAGCATCACACAATAACAACTATAAAACCGTACTATTCTCAATTGAAAAATCAGTGATTGCATCGGGGGTTCCATAGATAGCCCAACTCTTGCCAATTTGTGAGCCACCCTAGTAGCTTCTTGTCGTGTGTAGAGAATTTTGGTATGAGGGAAACAATGGAGAAAAGTTTGAGCATATTAAGATTTGATTTTCTTCTTCTTTTTTTCATAATCTCACCTTTGAGTATATAATGAGTGTGTGTGTGTGTCTATATATATTATGAGATTTGTTTATTTTTTGACATTGCTGGCCTTAGCGTGCGCAGTTGATTGAGTAGTAGTAGAAGTAAGAAATAAGATCTTACAATTCCAATTTCCAGAAATTTTTGTGTCGTCCACTTAATCAAACAAACAAAAACATCGTTTCTTTCTCTTTCTAATTTCTCGTGTTTGTGTTGGAGTCTTGAGTGTTGTCTGTTCATCTTTGACCTTTGACTGCCCCACTGCCACTACCCACGCTAATATCACAACTATTTACGAACCTAATTATTGTTTATCCACACCACCTATTTTATATATGCTTCTATTATTCTACCGTTATTATAACTATTATCTAATTGTGATTGTTTAAATTCTAAAAAGATTTGATTTCTAAATTATTAATTATTCTAGTAATTCTTTTTCTATATGATTATCCTTACTTGGAGGGTAAGTTAATCCTTTTCTCTTGGTTTATTATAAACATTATTCTAAAAATCCCTGCGTAGCGCCGCCTAGGTGCTAGGCGGTTGGCCACCACCCTATTTACTGCCTAAGCGTTTGAAAATTAAGAAATGGTGTCTAGACCTGCTGAGACACCCACCTAGCCTGCCTAGGCACCCGCTTATGTTGCGACTCACTTAGACAGAAAATAGATAACTTTCATTTTGTATTTTATTTTTTTTTCAATAAATTGTAAGAGACTTGCTAAATAGTTAAATGAACACACATTATATGTTTGTTCCCCACGTTTTCATTATGTTCCAATACTTCATAATATATATGTCATTTTATTTTGTAGTTTATGATGAAATTATATATATTTTAAAGTATAAACAGACACTTATTTACACAAAATATAATAGATTTACTTAAATTCGTCTAGTCCGCCTAGACCCTGCCTAACCGCCTAGGCGCTAGGCCTCAACCCGCTGCCCGACTAGCGCCTAGCGTCTTTTAGAACCTGGATTATAAATAAAGGCACTGACATAGACAAAATCACAATAATCCCCAAGCATTCTACCATTTCTCGTCTCTTTCTATATTGCCGTACCCTCTCTCTCCCTCAGATAAAATAGACCACAACACGTTATCAGCCCGCTCCTACGCTGTGTTACGAAATCTGAAGGGAAATTTTTGCTACAAACCAGTTCACCAATATCATCATGCAATTCAAGTTCTTCTTAAACATGGTCTTAGTTCTCGATATTTTCTTAGCCTGATTGCATGAACATCCACCATAATCTATGAACCCAACTTTACGTTTTTTGAATTATAGATTCTACATAAATTGTGTTTGCAGTATATTAAAATATTTTATTTTGTAAATTGATATTGTGAAGAAAAAATAAAACAAAATTTAGGGTTTTGAAAAAATTCCTGAGCGAGCCGCGACTTCGAGTCGTATCGCCAAGCTACGCAAGCCGCTAGCGCCAGGCGAGCAACCTGCGTTGAGCCCAGTCGCCGAGCCACAAACCAATGAGCCATCTGCTCCAACCGAGAACCAAAACGACGTTGTTTTTGGCATCGTCCCCAAAACTCAAACTTGCTCGCCTGAAGCCAAGCCACAACTTTACCATCTTTTTGCAAATCACGACATACGATCGTGTTTTTTGTGACTGAATTCATTGTCTCTGACAATGTTCTTCGAAATCTAGAAGAATTTCATTGATTTTCCCCGGATTCCAATCAAAGCCTTACGATTCTCCACACACCCGACGTCAAAATTAATTTTTTGTCGAAAACCTAGGGTTCCAGTTGAACCTGTGGCTTACCCGGATGGACCCGACCCAGAACCAAGTTTGTAACATCTCACATCACCCAGGGGAGTGATCCTTAAATGTATATTCTCATCCCTACCTAGCACGAGGCCTTTTGGAAGCTCACTGGCTTCGGGTTCCATCGGAACTCTGAAGTTAAGCAAGTAGCGCGCGAGAGCACTCCCATGATGGGTGACCCACTGGGAAGTTCTCGCGTGAGTTCCCAGAAACAAAATCGTGAGGGCGTGGTTGGGGCCCAAAGCGGACAATATTGTGCTACGGTGGTGGAGCGGGCTCGGGAAGTGGTTCGCCCCGAGCTGGGATGTGAAAAATGGTATCAGAGCCTAACCCTGGTCGTGGTGTGCCAACGAGGACGTCGGGCCCCTAAAGGGGGTGGATTGTAACATCCCACATCGCCCAGGGGAGTGATCCTTAAATGTATATTCTCATCCCTAACTAGCACGAGGTCTTCTGGGAGTTCACTGGCTTCGGGTTCCATCGGAACTCCGAAGTTAAGCGAGTAGCGCGCAAGAGCACTCCCATGATGGGTGACCCACTGGGAAGTTCTCGTGTGAGTTCCCAAAAACAAAATAGTGAGGGCGTGGTCGGGGCCCAAAGTGGACAATATCGTGCTACGGTGGTAGAGCAGGCCCGTGAAGTGGTCCGCTCCGGGCCGGGATGTGACAAAGTTGCCTGAAGCAACGCCGTTTATTTTTTCGGTAATAACACACACCCAACATAGCTTGGGTGGTCTGGATCGAACCCGAGTCCAACTAGGGCTCGATTTTTCCTTTGGGCTGCAAAGTAGCAGCACCCATCTTGGGCCTCTTCCTCTACCACAACAACCCAGCCGTAAGAACAAGGCAACCCTCTATTCTATCTCGGCCCGCATCAAAATCTAGCCCAGTCTTAGGCTTGGATCCTATTTCTGTCCACTCAGCCTGTGTGGACTTAGGTCTAGTTTCGGACCCCCAAA
Organism: Malus fusca; assembly: GCA_035220775.1. Taxonomy (NCBI): domain Eukaryota; kingdom Viridiplantae; phylum Streptophyta; class Magnoliopsida; order Rosales; family Rosaceae; genus Malus; species Malus fusca. Next base: position 18,202,858 of record CM069063.1, read on the forward strand.
ATTTCAACACCTGTTTTTCTTAGGCATTATTTATTGGGTTTACATTTTGGCCTGTTTCTTCTTTGTTGGTCAATAGTCCAATAACAACCAATTATCAATTTATTGTAGGCCCTGAAGACCTACATACATTTATCTGTTGCATACTTTTGGTATATGTTGCGTTTTCTTGCAGAAACTAATAAACTTGAAGTTTATAAAATTCAAACCCGAAGTTTTTGAAAAATGTAACATGAAAACCCATAGTTTTTCATGAAAATGTAAACCAATACATACCTAATAGAACCCGAATGTTCTACTCCTTGTGTGTGGATTGATAATTTTTTGTCTATATTGCACTAACGACACTCTTGTCTATTTTTTCTTTGACAAAGATATATTGTATTTGAATAAACTCGATTTTACTGCGTTGGAAACCTCCTAAAGAAACTATTTAAAGTGGGTCCACGATGTGAAGCTCCATCTTACCGCTAAAAGCCTTAGAGCTACCTAGAAACTGAGATGGATGTTTCAGTTGGCGAAGCTGACAAAGCCACCACCATGGTTTTCATACGAAGGCATATGCATAACGTATTGCAAACTGAGTACCTCGCTGAGGAGGATCCACGAGCTTTATGGATCTCTTTGAAGGATTACTTTTATCACAAAAGAGATATATTCTTACCTGAAGCAAGACACGACTGGCAACACTTACGCTTCCATGACTTTAAGTTTGTGACTAAGTACAATTATGAAGTTTGTCGAATCCAATCACTTCTTAAGTTCTATAAAGAGGATTTAACTTAAGAGGATCTCTTGGAGAAGACCTATTCGACCTTCCATGCTACCAATATAGTCCTGCAACAACAATATAGGGCACATAAGTTCACTCTATAAAGAATACATCAAAGGAGACAACACCAAGCATATTGCGCTGAAGTTCTTTTTCTCTTATTAGCAACAAGAACATCAGAACATTGAAGTCAAGCAAATTTGTTCCCATGACAACTTGGCCAACCTTTTCACCAAGTCACTACCAAAGTTTACTTTTCAGAAACTTGTTCAAGAAATTGGTATGCGTAAACTTTCTGAGTTGTAACATTATTAGTTCTCTTTGGAACTATGTCAAACTCAGGGGTGTATCCCGAAGTATACTCACTTAGCCTTATGTACTATTTTTCCCTACGATTAGGAGCATTTTTTTCCTTTGGGTTTTTGCTATCTGATTAGGTTTTAACGAGGATGTGCACCCATTCTGAGCTAGTCATACCGTTATGTACGTACTGTAGGCGTTTAAATTGGCTTTGCATCCAACTCACCATTTTCCTAAAACTATGGGGTTTTGTCCCATATTAGGTTTTATCATAGCTGGGTTTTGTGAGACTTATTTCCATATGCAAGTTCCATGTTTGAGGCTAGCGTGTTCCCAGATCAGTGCTGACAAGTTGAATTCCTCAATTTGCCGAACCTGATGTTACACCTAAACCCTTGATATAAATATTACCTAATTCTGATTGTGTAAATCCTAGATAGATTTGATTTTTAGATTATCCATTATTCTAGTGATTCTTTTCCTATAGGATTGCACTTACTTGGAGAACAAGTTAATCATCTCCTATAGGGAGAATCACAACAATTCTTAAGCATTCTACAATCTCTCTCTCTCTCTCTCTCTCTCTCTCTCTCTCTCTCTCTCTCTCTCTCTCTCTCTCTCTCTCTCTCTCTATATATATATATATATATAGATATATTTCCGCACATTTTTTTTCTCTCAGATAAAATAGGCCACAACAACCCTTTTATTTTTCTCTTATTTCTATTATTCACTACATAAATCCATATCCTTTATGCCCTTGCTTATGTTGTCAACTTCACCAATTTACCAATATAAGTTTGGAAAAAAAAAAATCATTTTGGCACATTGTTTCTTCTTGTGTAACATCATTTCATTTTGGAAATTTTTATTTCAACTCGTATAACGTCTATCTGCACCCAATTTAAAATTTAAATTGTTTTAAAAATTATATTTGAACCCATATAACTTCTCTATACACCCAACTTAAACTTTAAATATGAATTTTTTTTTATTATTCTATTGCATAATTGCCATCAAGTACAAGATGAAAAGAATAATAGAACTAAGATTTCTAAATGAACCCACATTCAATAATCAAACCCTAACCACCATATAATCTTTTTTCAACATTCTATTCTATCAAAAATCCTAAGGCGCTCTCATAGAGAAAACAAGTGTTTTATTTTTATTTTTTTATTTTACAGATGGATGATGATTTTGAAGTTCTGTATCCTCCAACTAAGGTAGGAATTGATTTATGCAAGTATTTTTTTTTTTTCAATTCTTATATGAAGCAAAACAAAAATTCAGCTGATGCCTAAGAAGCTCTATTGCACTTGCTTCAGTCAATGTTCTATCAGTGAGCGTTAAGAGCTTTCAATTTAAGAATTTAGCTTCTTTCTTTTTGAATTTGTGGTTAAGTTAGTAACATGAGTAAAAACCATGTCATTATAAATTGATTAGCAATATTTTTTATGTTTGTGTTCATGTTTTTTTCTACTTAATCACTGGATTTTTTTCTGCTTAACAGTTCAACATGACTCCATTGAAAAAAAAAAGTTTTATTCAACAAGATACCATCGAAAATATCAATTTTCAACAGGATTTAACTAAATACTTATGTTTATTCTAGTTGTTTGCCACCGAATATAATTTTGTCTTTTTTCTTCAATAACGGTGATTTTATATATATATTTATTTCAGTTATTTATTTTTAAAATGAGTGTAAAGATAAATTTACATATTGAATTGAGTTTGTGAGAATAATTTAGGTATTTTGATTTAAAGAGATTTGATAGTTTAATTAAAAATAATATGAATGAAGAGAGTAAATTGGCTGTGGAGAGAAATTATATGAATCTAGAGAGTTAACTAAAATTATTATGCATACGCAAGTTGTAAGAAAATCCTTTACAATTAGTTGTAGTGTACACACATATTTAACTTTCTTGAGATACATTAGATTTATCAAATCACGCATACTTCATGGTAGCCACCTTAACTAAAGGTATATGTCTACGCCATAAATATTCGAGTTTAAAGTAAAATACAGTTACATAAATAATTTTTTTTTTCTTAAGAGAATCAACTGTTTGATGAAGAGCATGAATGCAGAGAAATTTATATACAGGGAGGTCCCACCCCAGTCTTCCAGTCCACTCCATTCCATTTGACCAAACCTTAACCTAACCACGGTCGCACTGTTTCACATGGAGGATAGATTTGTTTAGTGTCTCAGAAACACGGTCTTGTATGCCATACAAAGATATACACATACCAGATATAATTTTTTTTTTTTAAGCAAACGATATTATCTACACTAAGAGAGGTGGGAGAGAGGCTAATTTTCAAAATGGATTAGCAATAATATGATTCAAATTAGTTTTTGACGAGAATCGAACCTAAAACCTATTATTTACAAATGCAAAAATTAACACCATTAAATCGTAATATTAAATGCTACTAAAGAGACTTTTGAAGTGCATCAGAAACACGATTTAATAGAGATATACACATAGCAGATAAGTTGTCCTCCCACCAAACACACCACGCGTGTGGCCAAAGTTGGAGTCAGATGTATGTGGAGAGAGAGAGAGAGAGAGAGAGAGGCCTGTTGGGCATGTCCCTCTGTTCCACTTGTTCTAATATAAAAGCCACCATATACCCAGCAAAGCGTAACTTAGCCAAATCCAAATCAGAATTTGCAGAGACCCCCTCAGATTTAGCAACCAACACAGAGAGAGAGAGAGAGAGAGAGAGAGAGAGAGAGACGCACAAATGCCCGGGAGTTTAGAGCCGTTGGATTTGGGGGTACAGATACCATACCACTTTAGGTGTCCCATATCCTTAGAGCTCATGCGCGACCCCGTCACCGTCAGCACCGGCCAGACCTACGACCGTCCCAGCATCGAGTCTTGGGTCGCCACCGGCAACATCACCTGCCCCGTCACCCGGGCCCCGCTCTCCGACTTCACTCTCATTCCCAACCACACCCTCCGCCGCCTCATCCAGGAATGGTGCGTCGCCAACCGCTCTTTCGGCGTCGAGCGCATCCCCACTCCTAAACAGCCCGCCGAGCCCACCCACATCCGCCACCTTCTTGCACAATCTGCATCGAATTCCAACCCTTACCCGACTCGAGTCTCCGCCCTCCGCCGCCTGCGCGGCCTTGCCCGCGACCTCGACAAGAATCGCTCCACCATCTCCTCTCAAAACTCCCGCGAAATCCTCCTTGAGCTCGTGTTCTCCGATACCAATTCCGAATCGTCCGAGTTGACTCACGAGGCGCTCGCGCTTCTCGTTCTGTTCCCGCTCCTTGAGTCCGACTGCGCTGCGGTGGCGTCGGATCCGGACCGGGTCGCCTACCTGTCTCACCTTGTGCAGCACCCCTCCATGGAGGTCCGAGTCAACTCGGCCGCGTTGATCGAGAACGTCCTGGCCGGGTCGCGAACGGCGGAGCTACGAGCGCAGGTTAGCAATGTGGACGAAATCCACCACGGCGTCGTTTCAATTCTCCGAAATCCGATCGCCTACCCGCGCGCCCTCAAAATCGGCGTGAAGGCGGTCTTCGCTCTGTGTCTTGTGAAAGAGACCCGAAACAAGGCCGTATCGGCCGGCGCGCCCGAAACCTTAATCAACGTCTTGGCGGATTTCGAGAAATACGACTCGGAGCGTGCACTCGCGACGATCGAGCTGCTATGCAGAGTCCCCGAGGGTTGCGCGGCGTTTGCTGCGCACGGGCTGACTGTGCCACTGCTGGTGAAGACGATTCTGAAGATCTCGGACCGGGCGACGGAGTACGCGGCGGGAGCGCTGCTGTCGCTGTGCTCGGCGTCGGAGAAGAACCAAAACGAGGCCGTGGCGGCGGGGGTTCTGACCCAGCTGTTGCTGCTGGTACAGAGTGATTGCACGGAGCGAGCCAAGCGGAAGGCGCAGCTGCTGCTGAAGCTGCTTCGGGATTCGTGGCCCGAGGACTCTGTAGGAAATTCAGACGATTTCGTTTGCAGTGAGCTCGTAGTGCCCTTTTGAAATTCCACTTTTTTTTTTTTTTTCCTGTTTCTCATTAATTTTCTTAATCTCAAATTTTCAGATTCTTAGTAGAAAAAAGAAAAAAAAAAAAGGAAAGTGAAAATGGAGGTTGTAGATTATTGGTATATAAAAAAATTGTAATTTTTTTGTGTATTTTGTATGTAAGCATTTTTGTTTAGATGATTAAGAAAAGTTGCAAATTAAAATTTCAGAGGACAAAGTTTAAATGTGTTCTTTCTATTGAATTTTTTTTTTTTACTTTAATTCTTCAGAAAAGAAAGAAAAAACGAATGTTTAATTAGTTTGTTAAATGTAGATAATATCGTTTTATTTGAATTCGTAGCATTTTCATACATAGAACTGCACTCTCATAAGTGAGACGAAAAATCCATTGGAGATTATGAAATAGTGATTGTCATTGGTCACCCTAATTTCCACTCACTCGTTTGAATGAGTTGGTCGCACATCAAATCATTCATAATTCTTGTTTGTGACCAGCTTTGACTGGGCCCTTTTGTTCGTGGAATTTTAAATAGTAATAATTCATTAACACCACAACTTAAGCCCATATAAGCCCAATTAATAAAACCGAAAGGGGGGGGTGGGGTTCGGTTTCCAAAGATGGCTAGTGGTTAGGTTTGGCAATTTCTTGCACCGCCTGTTAATCCGTCATGAAACGATACGAAAATAACAATATAAACATTTTCTCATGAAACGATACGAAAATAACAATATAAACATTTTCTCATATAATGTGGCTTGAAAGTATTGAAGAAGATGGTCACATGTTTGTGGAATAAAAGCATTGGAATCACATGGCTTTGTTCATATTCTTTGTGTTGTGATTGCTACTAGTGCTCACATGCCAACCCAACTTTGTTTGCTACTCTTTTAGTCACAACAGCATATGAGAGTTCAATTTGTCCACCAATATGATATATTACAACATTTGGGTCCCATCCTCTTAATTTCTCTCTTCTAACTTTGTCAATAAATAGGGGATTTGTCACCCTTTCTGTTATGCTCTCCATCTTTCCATCTTTTTCAACCATATTTTTTTTACAACACTCTTTAAGTCGTTGGATCAGATTTACAGTTACCTAATCACAAATTTTAAGTTGTTAAATCAAATTTAACGATCAATTATGCAACGACATTCAGTGGCTCTAGGCTCTAGGTCTCGAAGAAAAGTTGCCTCTTTCAAGGGTGAATTTAATAAAGTGTTCTTGAGGAAAAAAATCCAAGATATCTTGGGTGGTCGCCAGTGAGGACATGATACTTGACTCATTGAGACAATTTTTGCTTAGTTAAATCGTGTATTTATGCCACATAGTACTACAGTTTAGTGATATTCATCTTCACTTGTAAGTAAGAGATCTTATGTTCGATTCTCGCCAAAGACGAATTTGAACCAAATTATTGCTAGCCCATTGTGCCGCTAAGCCCAGAATCCCTATCATTTTTAGTGTAAATAATATCGTTTGTTCAAAAATAAAAAATAAATAAAAATGGTGTATTTATATAGATCATTTCTACATACTTCATTTTACTCGATGTGGGATTTGGACTACACTAATAGTCAAAGCAAACATTATATTTATATGGACTTGAACAACTCATATTTTCACGCGTGAGGCTACTGCTAGAGTAGAGTGCTCACACACTCTGTAGTAAGGTCATGCACTGTGTAATGCATGACTTATGTAGAATAACCATATTACATTTCTTTTGGAAATATTCAACCAATGAGATATGGAGAGGAGAAAGTAGTACAAATCAAATAGCTAGGTTTGTTTACAGCTTACTATAAATGATTATTTACTTTGATAGTTTCGTTTCACTCTACAACGTACAATTTCTAATTATAAATGGTTCGGTTTTTGTTGCATAAATTTAAATTTGTCCAATTCTTTGGGACAAGTTAAACTAGACCCTATGCTCTCTAGTTAGTAAATTGATGGATCTCGATAGATAATGTTAGTGAACCATCACGGGGTAGCCTACTGGTTCGGGACAAAGTCTAGGCCTGTATTTTATACAGCATGTTATGGGTTCGATTACTGGCGTTAGTGAATCACACGATGGTGGTCAGGGAAAGACTGAAATTCCTCTTTGAATCTTCCCCACCCCTTACGGGGGTTGACTGCCCTAGACTGCAATGCAATAATAGTTGGAGTTATTCATTCAAAACGGAGCTTCAAGTAATTTTGATTATGAAAAAGAGTTTCGGAGGATTTACTTCCCCTGAACCTAGATTTAAATTTAACTTGTCCTTTTCGTTTTGAAAGAGATGATGCTTCGTTGAACTAAACAAGAATACTTTCATAAAATAATAGGTGTTAAATAAAATCTAGAAGCTTATCTCATGTTTTAAGTTGTCAGGAAGTGGTTCAACTATGTTCATCAGTGCTGTGAAAAAATAATGGTACGAGATGATAGCAGCAAGATGTTTTAACATCAGAATGCCCCAACAAACAGAGCAACATGTTCAATTGGAAATATACCAACCATTTTGCTGTAATCATGACAGAGCCTGGTGTTACTTTGAGTTGTTTTTGCTGAATGCGGACGGAATATTTTAAAACCCAAGATACGTGGGTTCATGAGAATCTAGCCCATTAGTTGATTGGGTTTAGTTTTGAAAAACTGGGCTCCAGTAGAGATTTTACTTTTATTTACCATGTCAATTGAATTAATAGATTTAGTGGTATTCCTCTTCACTTGTAGGTAAGAAGTGTTAATGTGACATCCCACATCGCCCAGGGGAGTGATCCTTAAATGTATATTCCCATCCCTACCTAGCACGAGGTCTTTTGGAAGCTCACTGGCTTCGGGTTCCATCGGAACTCCGAAGTTAAGCGAGTAGCGCGCGAGAGCAATCCCATGATGGGTGACCCATTGGGAAGGTGAGTTCCCAGAAACAAAACCGTGAGGGCGTAGTTGGGGCCCAAAGCGGACAATATCGTTCTACGGTGGTGGATCGGGCCCGGGAAGTGGTCCGCCCGGGCCGGGATGTGACAGTTAAGTTCAATTTTTGTCAAATGAGAATTTGAACCACATAATTATGAGCACATTGTGAGGCTAAGCCCACCCTCATCCCCCTTAGTTTGGATAATATCGGTTGTTAAACTACCCACATCCTCCTTAGTGTAGATAATATCCGTTGTTAAAAAAAAAATAATAATAATTGAACTAAAACACTCTTGAACAAACTAAATAGTTACTTCTTGATCCACACACACTCTAACCCTCGTCTGGAGATATAGTCAGCTAAAAGCTTGTTTGGTCTCCACCATAGAATTGGTTTTGGAGTGGATAAGTCATGGAATCAAGATACATTGAAAGTAGGAGTTAATGATTTTTCATTTGACGGGATTAAAAATGGATCAAACATGAAGTAGACTTGTCACTTTTAATTCTACCATTTTAGAGGGATTGGAATGGGTTAGTTTTAATCAAACTTTTACTTTCAAGGTGGACAGAAGTTTCTTCCTTCAATATGCATTCAACACAGTGGGTTAGAGACACCAAGTGAGACCTAAATGTTTAATCCGTTTGGTTCCTCACTTCTTAGCTTAAGCTTTTAAAATGGTAATCAATAATGATATTAGGGCAACTTCACTTAGGGGATAAGAATGAATGGGTATGAGATAAACATTTTTCAGGTACATATGTCATGGTACTGAAAAGTAATGGCCCACTCGCTTAATCCTTTTATTTTAGTAAAGGGTAATGATAGGCAGACTAAATTTTTTAAACTAAATTTGTAAACCAAATGATGTGGTTGTAGATGACTGAATTATTAACTAAGTATCGATCAATGTGTTTGTTTTTTTTTATTAGTAACACATCATTTAGTTTATAAATTTGGTTTCTCTAGCATGGGGAAAAGAACGTCCCGCCCCAAAAAATTACAAAGTAGTATTATTCTCAAAAAAAAAAAAAAGATAAAAAAATTACATCAGGAGTTACCAAACCAAATTAATTGATTATTTAAAGACAAGCTTAACCTTCGCAATCGATGTGCCAACTTGTTCGTCTCTCTTCGACTAAACGTGATCTTCCAATGGGGAATTGAGTGCATAACCTGGCAAGCATCGTTCAGAATATGCCTAAAGGAGCAATATCATTTGTTGCATCCCATTGCAATGTAGCTAGTACCATCATCGCGTCCCCCTTGAACACCACCGGTGTTACAGCCTGATCCTTCACGAATAGCACCATTGCTCGAGCAACCAGTACATCTAGGAGTGGGTTTGAAAAATCGAAAATCGAAAAAAATCAAACCAAACACTGAATTGAAGCCGAAAAAAACAAAACTGAAAAAAAAGGGAACTGAATTTCAAAAACCCAACCAAACCAAAATTGGTTGGTTCGGCTCGGTTTAGGTGGTTTGAAAACTGAACCGAACTGAATAAACTCTTCCCCTAAAACGACGCTTTTTTGAGTTTTGACTTTGGTTCCTATGCTCACAGATCTATTCATTTTAGGTGATGATAAAATTACAAAAGGGATGCAATTGTATGTTAAATGGATCAGAGTTCAGGTACATCACCTTCATGCATATAGTTTGGATATGCAATTGTATGGCCAATTACAAAACTATGCAGATTTCTCTTACACAAGCCGTTTCAGTTACAAAAAGGATATGAAGGTGATGTCTAGTTACAATTGTATGATAAAATTACAAAAAAAGATCAACTTAGGGCTGATGATGCGTATCCACACTAATTGGCCATACTACATTTCATAATTTCTGATGCTCAGTATTGTTTGCCTACCCTTGCAGATTTCTGTTGTACAAGCCGTTTTGCTCCACTCTAACCACTATAAAAACAGAACCGAACTGTAAAAAACCAAACCAAAGTTAAACCAAACCGAAAAAACCGAAAGGAAATCGAACTGAACTAAACCAAACCATAATTTCAGTTTGGTTCTGGTTTTGGCCAAAAAACGAACCGAACCGAAAGGAACCGAACTCACCCCTAACTACATCCGGTAGCAGCGGCTAGGAAATGTCGACATGCTTTTGCGCTATTGCAGCCATGAACTCCTCCTTTTCATTACGTAACACCACACCAACGCCTCCGAGTTCTCTATGTTCATCCCATGCCCCATCAAAGTTGCATTTGGCCGAAGAATCTACCCCAGCTGCACGTGGTGAATGAGACTGCTCCCTACTTATTTAATAGGGGCAGTCTTGTTTTTTCTTCTTCGAGCAGCCTTCTAACAATTTTTCATTCCACTGTTGTGGAAATCTTTCAAACATGTCTTCCTCAAGCCACAAGAATGATGAATTTATTCCGTCGTTGTATTGCCAGGGCGGATCCGTAAGTAAGCTAGGTTACTTTAGGGCTGCTTATGTCAAGGTAGGTTCTAATGAGCAGTTCAAAGACTTCCTCGAGATGTTTAAGCACACAATCCCGTTTAGGGTTCGCGTGAAGCGGGTCAAGGATAATAGTAGTCGTGAACTGTGTGGGTCTAGGAAAGCCATCAAGTTTCACCCCTATTACTTTGTATTAGGGTTCACCTTTCTTATGGCTCGATTCTTCCAAAGGGTGATCTGCTCTATAAAGTGTGCTCCTACTCAATGCTCTCTAAACGCGATATGCGTGATGGTGGGGTTCCACAACTTGAGCAAGTTCTTTGACTTAGACCTGACTACCAACGAGTTTTGGTACTTCTTTAACATAGGCCACATCAATGGTGTTGGGCAGTTGAAGACTTGTCATAGGCTATTCGATCACTCGAGTAAAGGGGATCATGACTAGTTTAGAGAGACCCTAGAGATCAGCAGAAAGTGGAAATCCTACTCCTCGCCTGGGCTGCACGTTCCGACTGCTTTCATCGATGTTAAGTAGGCTGCTTAGTCTCTAAGCTGCTTCGTACTTTTGTTGAGTTTCCTTCTAGATTCGAAATTCGAATCAACTCCCAATACTTTTCCAAACATGAAGAATGTGCACATCATTTTGGGGATCCATGCTGAATATCACGAGTTGCGTTGGCTGCTCAATCTTCTTCGTAGGGAGAAAGGTGGGCTACCCCCGTTGGAAGAGATTAGGAGGATCAAGGGTAAGGCGTTTTCTTGTCTGATCGCCACTGTGGAGCTTGTTGCAAGTGAAGGCGGGAGAAAAAGATCTTTGTCACATGGTTGAGAGCCGTAGGTGGAGAAAAAGCTAAAAGCTACATCTGCTGCTCGCAAGGGTTCATCCACTGATAGGAGGCTCGTGATTGACTTGAGTTCTTCCAAGGGGAAGAAAGAGGCTGTTGGACCTGAGCCTGTGAAACCTGCTGCTCCGAAGGTTGCTAGAACAGTTACTGACAGGATTGCGTAATGAATGAGTTCTGCCGTACCCCATATGCCTGGTTTTATTCTGAGACAGTTTTCCGTGCCCAAGTTAGATCTGATTATAGAGGTTTGTTCAGCAGCGAAGAGTGAAGATGGTGATTCCACTGCCAAAGTAGTGCCAAGGCTGACTCTTCCTGCTGAGAATGAAACATCTGCCCATATGAGCAGTCTTGATCAGCTTGCCAAACCAACCTTAGGGAGTTTTTCGAGATCTATGCATTGTTAAAGCCTAATCTGCTTGAGGATACTGAAGCATGTGCCAAGTTTATTGATGGTGTGAGCAAGGTTGTCGACTCCAGTTTCTTCGCGAGGTTTGAGAATTAGTCACGAAGGGGTTCCTTGCTTGCTATGATGCAGAAATTTGTAAGCTTGGCAGCCGAGTATACGTGTATGGAGTAGGATAACGCCAAGGCTGTTAGGGAGATAGCAGAAGCCATGGTAGTAGACGCTTGCTCGACTGCTGATAAAATTAAAAAGTTGGAGTCTGAACTTACCTTTTTGAAGGGATCTGATGTCTCTACCCCCTCAACAGCTTGAGACTGCTCACCAAGAGATCAGTGACTTGAAGGCTCAGCTTGACGCAATTCAAAGGAAGTATGGTGTTGTAGAGAAGGAGATTGAAGTCCAACTGTTGCTAGTACGGGACCTTGAGTATGCTATTTCAGAATTTCGGTCTGCTTGTGATGCCAAGGATGTAGAACCTATTTCCATGCATAATGACGTTGTTTGACTCAAGAAAACTATCAGTAGACTTGTGTCCAAGGAAATTGAGCTGCAAGGAGCGTTGTTTGCCAGCGAGAACCTGAAGAATAAACTAGATGAATTGTAAAAAGCTTATGCTGACCTGACTGAGGAGAATAAGCAAGTAAGAGCGAGAAGTTTAGTTTTAAGGTTGTCCTTGCCCAAGGTTATGCTGACTTCTACAAACTTGACTATATAGATAATTTCCTTGGCATGTCGTCTGACTACATCTTTTCTGATAAGGACTTTGAGCTTTTTGCTATTTCTTCTGAGGATCTGCTTAAGTTTTCCTTCAAGAAAGTCGTTGGTGGAGCAGCTGAGGATTAGGCTGCCAAGGTAGGTGTGGCCGAAGGTTGTGTCGCCTAGGCAGGGGCGGCTAGTGATAGTGATGCTCAAGATAGGGGCAGCTGTAGATGAGGTTGATGCTGCTATGAGCGATGCGGCTGCTGAAGATGTCCAAGCTGATGAGGAGTAGTCTTTTTAGATAAACTTTAGGATTTACTTTCTTTTCCTTTCCTGCTTTCCTTTTTCCTTTGCTTGAACTCTGTTTGCCTTCATGCCAGTTTACCAATTTGCTAGAAATTAATAAACTGTTTTTCTTCGCTTTACTTCATCCTTGTCTCTTTGTCTTGCTTTAAGCTTTTGTCGTAGAATGAACAATTGAGCAAGCTGCTTTGAACAAAGCAGTCAAGCCCATCTCCATTGCTTTAGGTGCCAATTGCAGGTTGTTGGGTGTGAATCTTTACTTGCTTAAGGCATATTTTGAAACTTCTAACTTGGACGGCCGAATGACCTTAGTAGTTACATGTTTCGTGTCATGGTCTACTAGATCATTAATCACAAGGTCATTAGCAAAGCGCGCTACTTTTTAATAAGCAGACGGGCTTGCACGACCTACGTGACTGTCGATCTAGGCTTAGGACCTCTGCAAAGTTGTTAACCAGAGAGTCAACAGCCAAGTGCCTTACTTACAGAAGTAGGCGAGTTTGCATGACTGCTCGATTGTTAACTTTGATCTTCTAAGGCATTGAACTGCTGAGCCTTGTCTCACATTGTTGCACTCTGACCATTAACTGCTTAGTTGGTCGTCATTTCTTTAATCCTTTGAGCTGTGTGGCCTGTATCACAATATACTAAAGATTGCTGGGACACAAAATTCCCTACCCTTTCGCATCAAAAGTGCATGGTTATATGGAATTTTGTGGGCAGTGGTTCGAAAGAATGCTTTGCACTTTATGTAACCAATTTCGTAGACTGCGTAGCAAATAGCACAACATTTTAAAAATCAGTGTAAACGTAAGGGGTTGTTCTGCACTAGGCAAGTCATATACGCACTAACCTGTTAACCTTTCACAAGATTGTGCGATTGTATAAGTTTATGTGGTTAACTGCTCGAAGGGTGTATCGTAGGTATTCTTCCAGAAACTGTAGGCTACTTATTGAGTTGGCAGTGGCTTTAGGTTCTAAGGATCTTCCAGAATCCATAGGCTGCTCGTTGAATTGGCAGCAACTTTAGGTTCCTATGTACCTTCCAGAAACCATAGGCTGCTTGTTAAATAGGCAGCGACTTTAGGTTCCTAGGGATTTTCCAAAGACCGTAGGCTGCTCATTGAATTGGTAGCGACTTTAGGTTTCCAGGGATATACAGAGATCGTTAGTTGTTCACATACAAGATGCTCAGCCGGGGGTTGCCAGTAGTTGGTCACATCAAGGATGCTCAACTATGGTCCATCTTTGTGGACAACAATCCAAATGGCGAGCTGCTTTATGTGCCTCCTTTGTCTCTGACGCTTGGGTCCAAGCGGATTAAGCCAAAGGCCTAAAATCTTTCAATCTAGAGCCTTGAAAAAGATCATTGTGGCTACTTTTAAGAATGCCGACACAAGCCATCGTGCTTTAGTTACAGCATGGCAGCCCCACACATCCATGTCTGGATATTCAGAGTGCGTAGTTTGGAGAGCATGGTTGGTCCCTGGGGGGCGTAATTCTTACAATAGGTCCCTGATTGGGCGCAATCTTCAATAAGAACAGGAGTAAGTTGTTGCATATACGCAATAGAGCCAAGTGATGAATAACTTCGAAAATCTTCATTAAAAAAATTAGAGGAATGATATCGAACTTAGTTGAAAGGTAAAAACTGCATAACAACTAGATATTCCTTGACTTGCGAGGTAGTGCTCGTCGAGCTGATTGAGTATTCGAGCTTTATTTCGTCCAAACAGTGCTCAAGGAGAAGTGGGAGGTCATGCATAGTACTTATGCAGGTTGTAGGCATTCCACTACTTGTCGATCTCTTTGTTGTTCATGGTGGTGAGGGTGTAACTACCTTTGCCGCCTACTTTGCTAACCCTGTATGGATCTTCCCGAATAAGATCGATCTTTTTGGAGCCTTTTTTTCGGCAGTGATGAATGCTTTTCTTAGGACCAAATCTCCAGGCTGAAACTGCCAGATTTTTGCCCGTTTGTTGTAGTTGGAGAGAAGTTGTTGTTGTTGGTAGGTTGCAATGCAGGTGAAGACCTTCTCGAATTCCTCCTTAGCTAGATCTAGATTTGTGGCCATCTTCTTTCTGATCTGCTCCAAAATTGATAGTATAGTGTTTATGCTAGACATGATGACATTGGGAGGGATGATTGCTTCTAAACTGAATGCCAATAAGAAAAAAGTTTCACCGATTGCTTGTCGTCTGGCCATTTTCCTTGCTTATCTATGAGGGATTTCTTGATGCAGTCCAGGATTGTCTTGTTGGATTCCTCTGCCTACCCGTTACCTTAGGGATATCAAGGCATAAACATGTGCTCCTGGATGCTATATTTTTGGAAGAACTTTGCCAAGTCTTTGCCCACGAATTGCGGACAGTTGTTGGTGACGATAGATTGTAGGATGCCAAATCGACAGATAATGTTCTTCCATATGAAGCATTATATGCCTGATTGAGGGCTTCTACCCATTTGGTGAAGTAGTCGGTAGACACGATCATCATGCCTTTGCCCCTAGTATCGGGTGGCATGGGCCCTACCAGGTCGATTGCCCATTGTATGAATAGCCATGAGCTTGTCTGTGAACGGTGCTCATTGGCAGGCAGTGCGGGTACAGGCTTGAAGGGTTGGCAGTTGTCGCACTTTTGAACAAATTCCTTAGCATCTTGATGCACGGTGGGCTAGTAGTAGATGTCGTTGAAGACCTTCTGTGCTAAGGATCAACCTCCTAAATGGTTTCCATAAACTTCTTCGTGGATCGAACTTAGAACTTTCAAGTCTTCAGGAGGCGCTAGGCAGCGAAGATGTGGGCCGGAAAAGAATCTTCGGATGAGAATGCGGTTCCACATGTAGTAGCGTGCCGCATTTATTTGGAGCTTCCTAGCTTCTAATCTTTCTGTAGAGAATGTCACATTGACTAGATAGTTAATGATGAGGTCTTGCTAGCTTGGGGTTGTGTTGCTTGTAACACCTCGGCTGCCAAGTTTTTCTTCTATGCTTGGCTTTCCCAAATACTCAATCGAGATAAAGTGTTTGAATTAGTAGTCCAAAGCGGAGCCTAAGGCTGCCAAGGCGTCTACGTAAGTGTTGTCTGCCTGTAGCACCTGTGTGAAAGTGTAAGTCTGAAACGCCTCAAGCTGCTTTCGTACCTTCTCGAGGTATTGTGCCATCCTTGGATGCTTTGTTGTATACTCCCCAGTAGTCTGGCTAGTGATGAGCTGAGAATAGGAATGGATTCGAGATTCTTGATTGCCAGATCTTGTGCCATTCGGAAGCCTACCTATAAGCCTCGTACTCTGCTTCGTTGTTTAATGCGTTGAAGCTTAGAGTGAATGCTTGCTTAAGCATCACGCTGTCTGGGGTGATAAGAACCAAGCCTGCCCTAGAGCCCTTGTAGTTGGATGAACCGTCGACGTGCATATGCAAAAAGTCTTTGTCAGAAAGGGTTGGTGTAGCCAGGGCATGCCCGGCTGCTTCGGAGACGCTTTTGGGTTGTGTTGTTGCGTCTTCTAGGCCGGAGTGAACTCCCCTATGAAGTCTGCCAAGGCTTGAGCTTTTATCGTCGTGCAGGGTCAGTAAACCAAGTCGTATTAGCCGAGTTCCATCGCCTACTATATCACTCGTTGAGAAGCGTCTAGACCATGTAGGATATATCGTAGGGAATATTGAGTCATGACGACTATCGTATGCTCCTGAAAGTATGGTCTGAGCTTCCGAGCTGTAACAATTAGTGCCAAAATTAACTTTTCAATCCTCGGGTATCTTGTTTCCGCATCGAGAAGAACTTTAGAAGTGTAGAATACTGGTAGTTGAGCCTTCAACTCTTCTCGTATGAAAGTAGAGCTTACTGCTACATCTGAAACTGCCAAGTAAATGCATAATTCCTCGGCTGCTTCCGGCTTGGATGGTAGCAGAGGTGATGTCAAATATCTCTTCAAGTCTTAAAATGCTTTCTTGCACTCATCGTCCCACTTGTCTCTTTGGGCCTTCTTGATGGCCTTGAAAAAAAAGCTTGTATCGATCAGTTAAGAAAGAGAAGAAACGGTTGAGCGCGGCTGCTCATCTGGTTAGACTTTGGATCTCCTTCAAAGTGGTTGGGGATTTTTTCTCAAAGATTGCTTTGATCTGGTAGGATGCACCTTGATTTCTCGTTAGATTACAATGTACCCTAAGAATCAGCCTGAGGAGACTCCAAATGTGCATTTGGCAAGGTTAAGCTTCATCTTGTACTCTTTAAGGATACTGAATGTCTCTTCCAAGTTTCTATGGTGGTCTGACCGCTGCTTTCCTTTTACCATGACGTCGTCGACGTAGACGTCCATGATAACCTCAATCTACTTCTTGAACATTATGTTTACTAACCTTTGATAGGTAGCTCCTACATTCTTGAGGCCAAAAAGCATAACCTTGTAGCAGTAGGTGCCTCGCTCGATCACAAACACAGTTTTCTCTTTGTTAGGCTCAAACATGGCGATCTGATTGTAGCTGGAATATGCGTCCAAGAAGCTAAGCAGCTGGTTCCCGCGGTTGAGTCCACCAGTAAGTCAATTTGGGAGACTGGGAACGGATCTTTCGGGTAAGCCTTGTTGAGGTCGGTGTAGTCTACACATACTCTCCGCTTGCCATTCTCTTTCTTCATTACCAGCACGACGTTGGCTAACTATGCTGAATGCACCACTTCCTCGATGAATATGGCTTCCAATAGCTTGTCTATCTCTACCTCAATAATCGTTACTCATTCTGGAGTGAAATGTATTCTCTTCTGGATCACCGGTTTAGCAGCAGGGTCGACATGTAGCTTGTGGTCTTGGGATCAATGTCAGGCATGTCGGAAGGTGACCATGCAAATGCGTCATGGTTTACCTTAATGAAGGCCGTGAGTTCTTCCTTTTCCTTTGGGCTCAGTTGTGAGCCGATTCTAGCCATCTTCTCCGGCTGCTTGGGATCAAGAATCATGTATTCAGCGTCATCTTCTAACTTTCATCCTTTTTCTTTTCTCGGTGTGTCATCTTGATCCGCCTGCTGTAATTGCTATTTGGTTGCAGGCTCGTTCTTTTTAACCTCGGTAGCTCCTATAGGGGTGAAGGAATTCTTCTTTGACTCTTTCAACATTTACACCGTGCATCATCGGGATACGGCTTGGTCAGACTTGATCTCTCTAACTCCTTATTTCGAGGTCCAGAATCAGATTTTCTAGTACTCGACGGAGGTTACGGAGCCTAGTTTCACTAGCTAGGGTATTCCCAGAATCCCGTTATAGGTAGACGGGTCGCTGACTATAATGAACGTCTGCTTTGAGACTATTGGCAGTGTTCTCACATCGAGTGTTATGTTGTCAATAGCAGTGTATCCGTTGAATCCGGTGAGTACCCCTACTCGGCATATTATCGTGCTTTCTAGGCCCATTTTCTGAATAACGGATAGTTGAAGTAGATTTACTGTGCTTCTGTTATCCACCATCACTCTGTCGACTATAGCATGTGCCAGTTGAACAGACACTACTAGAGTATCATTGTGTGAGAAGTCAACTCCCTCAGCATTTTGCTTGGTAAAACCAACGATGGGCCCAGGTTTGGAATTTGTTATAACCTACTGGATCTTCCTCTTCTTGGAGTCCTTTTTGGAAGGCTGCGCTGGCGATTGAGTCGTTGCAGCCGACTATCTTTGCCTTTTTCGCCTTAAACCTCTTGACATAGTCGCGGAGTGACTCCTTTGAATTCTTCTTGATGTTGAAGAGATGATCAGACTTCTTCTTGATTGAGCGGTAGGATGAGTATTCCTTAGTGAAAACTACGGAAAGCTCGTCAAAACTCCAGATAAACTGTGGAGGCAGGGTATGGAACCAATCTTGCGCCTCGCCCTGCAAAGTAGTGGCGAATATCTTGCACATTAAAGAGTCGTTGGCTCTGTAAAGGATCATCGCGCTACAGTAATGCTTCAAGTTTATTTCCAGGACTCCGTCTCCCTCCGTCTGCTCAATCTCGTTTGTGAAAAGTGATATGCCCATGTGTGCCACGTCCCTATGAAGGGCCTCGTTTATAGTCTCGATGCGTTTGAATATGTGCAATCACTTATTTAAGAGCCTCTTTACTTCTTCCTGAATTTGCCTCTGCCCGGGCAGTGAGGCTTCTGGCTGCCCTTGGTTTTGACCTGCTGGTCTCGGCTGCTCTTCCATATGCTCAGCTCGTCTATGCCGCAGATGCGGTGCATGTGGTATGTTCCTGGCAAACGAGCGGATTACTCGCGTGTTAAGACAAGAGTATATATGTTATCTCGGAGGCCCAATGAGTGCACACTGCCAGAATGCTCGGTTCGTGGCTGGTCGAAAGACTGCTTGTTGGGATGCCACTGAAGAGAATCGTCATCGTCTGCCCTTGTCCTACTTCGAGACACCTCATCTGGGCACGCTGCATCTCGGTGCACCGCAGAAGCTGATTCACCAAGGTAGTCTGCTGCGTAAGGGTGCTTGTCAGTTCGGCGACCTGTCAGGATAACTGTTGTTGGCCATTTGGAGTGAAAGAGCTGGGACGGTAGATGTTTGCTTGAGTAATAGAAGTGTAATGGACTATGGGTGTAAAGCTCGAGCCAGGATAGGTTAGATCTACAACAAGGTGGGGTGAAAATACCTTGGTTTAACCGTCAGCCTCGAAATCTGGATCTGGCTGGTTGAATTGGTCTGGGACCATGTTGGACCTTCTGGAGGGCTACATGAGCAGGTCGAGCGCGAGGGCATTAGGCCGCCTCGGTTGGCGTGGCTTAGGCTCCTCAGTCTGGGCAGCTCACGTCCAAGTGAAGGTGGCCAACGCCAAAGGCTACTGTCGAGGGCGAGCAGTTGCTTGGGTCTGTGCCTGCTGGCTACTTGTGCCATAAGCCTCCTGCCCTAGGGTTTCCTCGCGTTGAGTGGAGGTGACCCAAAAAAAAAGGCAAGGGTGCCCGATGGATACAGCCGGCCGTACGGATTAGGCTAGGGCAGTCAAAACTGCCTCGTGGGCCACTACAGCGGCGGCAACTGTTGTTGGCATGGCCACGGTGCCTCATGGTGGCAAAGGTGCAGTCCTTGTCGTGGTAAGCCTCGATGAGTGATGGCATGGAGCCACATCGCAATCTCCATCGGTTGGTCCATGTCCTTCAACGTAAGGGGTCTCATTGGTTGTAGTTTTTGAATTTCCTTCTATTGTAGTCGTAGATCTACGAACGAAGGAAGTTAAAAGTGAGAGTCTTCTTCGAGTCTTCGGATCAGAGCTCTCAATGAAAGAACCAATTTGTGGATGCAAATTTCTGCCGTCTCTTCCTTTGATGAAAATGCACCTGTAAAATAATAACACCTAAGATTAAGGTCAAAAGCCTCACGCGCCTACGATAAATGGGGGGGTGGGGGCTTTGGCCGAAGAATCTCCGATGCCAAAGTTAGAATTCTGAAGAAAAAAAAATGTATTTGAGTGTTTGTGGGAAGTAAAAAGGCCCTTTAAGGGTAGGTAAAACTTACTGAATTTTGGAGATAAATGGAGTATTTATAGGAGAAAAGGCCCTCTAGGGTTTAGGGGCGGCCGACCCTATGTGGTATTTTAGATGAGAATATTCCAAGATATTTGTGTAAATAAATATCTTGAAATAATTAGGTAAATATCCTAAATAAATGGAATTAGGATAACTTACTTGAAAGATGTCTTCTCTTATTAGAAATGTATTTATGATAAGAATAAGGGATTATTTTGTCATAAATACCTTTGTCTTTTCCTATGGGCGGAGGTCCCTTGAGCAGCTGTTGATCTCTGCTTGCTCTACCTTAGCTGAGTGTGGTGAATGAGACTGCTCCCTGCTTATTTAATAGGGGCAGTCTTGTATTTTTTGAGAAATAATATGTTTCAGCTCCATGATTTTTAGGATTATTTATGGCTCCACACTGGTCTTTTCCAGATCATGCCATTTTTTGAATTCCTACAACCAAGCTTGTGTTTCGCAATGAATGTCCAAGGGGTTGAAAGCCGAGCCTCTCGACAAAAAGGAGTTTTGCTTTTTCCAGATGCTCCAGGAAAGTACCAGCACCATGTCGAAACCTTGACAAAGACCCTGCCAAAGCATACCATACCAGCACTCTCCCATGTCTATGGCCCTAAATCCTAATCCGCAGCGGGCTACAAAACCAAAATTAGCTGACCTCGGGCAATCCCTACGTACATGCTCCACTATTTCTGCTCCCCCATCATAAAATAAACACGACGCATCCGTAATCATTTTCCGTTTTCTCAGGTTATCCCTAGTTGGAAGCGCATTCATGCAACTTCTCCCCACAGAAGATGCTACTGATTACCTCCATGTTCCAGGCAACACCACCATCATCCTCGATTAAGTTATTCACTATGATAGAATATATGATCCAACCCCGCAGGGATAGGTCTAAGTACTTCGAAAAAGTTCTTCCTAGGCAACCAACAGTTGAATATCAGAGTGCGCAACGAACAAAACTAACAAGAATAATAGAAATATTATTAAACAAACGAGAATGCCGGAACGGCTACAAAAAACCTAAGAGACTACATTGTGAATAACTTGTTATTCTATAGAGTTACAAAGTACCATATATATACAAAACTAACCTAACCCTAATAGGCAAGGAAACGAAACCCTAATACTAACGGGCTAAGCCCAAAATACCAAACATTAAAATAAATCTAAATAATAATATTTTCCAACACCAACTATCGCCCCAAACCTTTATATGTGAGCCATACCCCACCCACCATCATGCTGCTAAACGAATAACCTTGCAAGACTTCGCAATGCTTCTCCAACAGAATGAGGAATTGTCTTCACCAGGGCCTACCAAAAATCAGTATTTGGATAGTATCGAGCTTTGAACAACTGAGAAGCAAGTGACTTGGGTTGTTGTATAAGTCTCCATCCTTGTTTAGCAAGCAACGCTAGGTTGAACGCATAAATATCTTTGAACCCTAATCTGCGCTCACTCTTGGATTTACACATTTTACGCCAACTAAACCAATGAATCTTTCGCTTACCTTGTTCTCCTCCCCACCAAAACTGAGCTACAATTTGATTCAATTCTTCACATAGCATCTTAGGTAACAAAAAAAGTTTGCATGGTACAAAGTGGCACAGCTTGAACCACGGTTTTGATCAAAATCTCCTTCCCTTTCCTCTAGTTAAGAGCCCTAATCAACCCAATTTGAACAGCCAGATTCCATGTCATCAGTTCCGACCTTCGATTAGGTGGTCTGGTCTGGCTGACTGGCAAGTCAAATTAACCCTAAAGTTTATTCAAGGTAGAACAAAATATATAATTCACTACCCCAACCAAACTTGATCTGTTTAGAAAAATTTCCCAATGAACATCATTCATGACAATAAAGACTTAAAAACCCATAATTTGTTCAAAAGATCCTTACCATGCATTCATACGAGCAGAAAAAAAGGGCAAATGAAAACCGACAGTCGACCAGAAAAAAAAAAAGAAAAAGAAAAAAAAAGACAGACAAGTTCATGTACATCGCCATAGCAAGCTAAGTACGACGCTGTACTAGTCTTCGAAAAAACTTAAAACTACCAACGATTTGAGATGCAACTTTTGTGGACTTGAGTTTCCAGCCGAGGTTTGATCAACAACCTTCGACCACTAGCATTATCTCTGCTACTGCTTGTCTGAAAATTTCCACTGCAGGAAACACCTCAAAAAACTGATCTGGAGCTCCCCTTGCCTGCGAAGCGACACAGTAATTAAGTATAACTGCAACATTTAATGTTGAAATGAAATTCAATCAGAGAAAAACTTCTGTGGTGCGGACGCAAACAGGTGCTGCCGTGTGCTAGGCTTCCCACAAGAATAGCACATGACCCGTAAATGGACAATTCGTCCGTCTCACCTAAGTTTTTCTCAATTCAATTATTAAAGATATTTAGTAAGCATTCATATCATATACAGGGTCCAATGAGGCTCTCTAGCTAGGAGGGCTACGCTATTATATAGACATAAGTTTGCAATGAAACTAAAAGCAGTGATAAAAGCTTCACAGGTCTAACTTTCTTAGCAAACTCAACAATTCATGTATGGAAATGAAATTAAAAGGAGACACTTCTATGGACAGACAGAACTAGCCGTGGGCGTGCACTCGGCTTGTCACAATAGTAGCATGGGACTCATAACATTCTGTAAATCCAAAACCAAGTTATGTGAGGGGCGGATGCGAGACGCACCCATCCTAATAAAGGTTTTTCTCTATTCAATTAATGATATCTGTGTCTATGCAGTCATGTAATGAAAAATACCATATTACTCTATATTGCAAGCAATAAGATAGGAATGAATTCAATGATATTTCCACCTGAGCAGAACTACACAAAACAACTTTTCTTCAACAATTTTCTAAATTCTCTTTAATATCATGGTGTCTCTAGCTAGTTGTTTTTTCTATGTAGTTCGTATCATGTACTGAAATTTCACACCATGTTGCGATCGAACTACTGAATGCTGCCAACTTATAACCTAGTAAGGTTAATGCTAATAGGTACTATATAGTATGGTGTCTCTATAGGTATATGTACGTCTTTCTTTCATGTTAACTAATAAAATTTAGTATTTTCTTGATTTGTTACAATTTAATAAGGAGGCTTAAAGGCTAAATAGTGAGGAGGGTAAGAGTCGAACTCGTTGTAAGTGTGTGGGCATATGCTCTACCAATGGAACTACGAACCTTATGGTGAAAATTTAATTATGGTTTCTAGGTACATAATTCGCAAGAGGTCTAGCCCTGAGGAAAACTTGCGTACTCCGCTCATAGGCGTAACCAGCTGGTTTTTGTACAAAGCCGGATCTCATCCCATTTTATGAAATTTCCTCTTTTATAATTATTACTTTTTTTAATGGAATCCTAATCCAACACAACTATCATCCTAGCCCATCTTCATCCAATCTCACTCCGTCCCAAGCTAAGAACCTAGTTCCGCCACTGATCTCCTATAGAGTACATTTGCTTCTCACGTGATGCGAGAGGCGACTCAAACGGTGTACACAATGGGTTCAGATATTTTTGGCTGGAACAAAGTCATGCAAAAATTTTCAATAGCACTTTAATTAAATTTCTGCAAATGTAGACATCTTGCTTATATATTAACTAGCATTATAGAGTAGCACAACCATAATGATATAGAATTTAACAAAGATCTTATACTTACGTGAGTATGAATCATGTACATGCTACGATTGGAGTCCGAGGTAATATGAGCTGATATCACACCAATGTTATATTTCTCCAAAAGGAAGCATATAGCGGTAAAGAGACTGGGCTTCTTTGGAGTGCACACACTAATATGTGCTTCTTCGCCGCAGATGTTGGCTACGACATTGGGTGAAGTCCAAGTTTGAAAGCTTATAGAAGCAAAATGCGAGGCCGAGAATGAATTGGATGGGTTGCTTGTTGGGGTAGTACTAGCAGTGGCCAAGTTACTGGACCCATGATTAGCAAGGAATGCCTCTCTCGAACTGAATGCGACATCTTGTGTGTTAATTGATGGGTCTAGGTCCAGATTGATGGTTGTGACACCTTGGAGCCTTTCCAGCTTTTGTTTTTGTAGCTTTTGGAGAGTCTGCTGTAGGGTTTTGACGTAGCTCACTGCCTCGTCTACGATGGTGGATTTGTCAGCCTGTAATAATATATATGTAATCAGATATTATTAGTTGTCTTATAAAAACAAAAAGAAGAAAGTAGATCTATAGTTGTTCTTGCTCTTCAGATCTATACTTTTCCAAATCTTAAAAAATTAGATGCCCTAAAGAAATCATATGAAATTAGCGAATTGGTGTATCTAAGAACTCACACTGTCTGAGTTTAATTAGTGTGTGCCCAAACATTAAATTTGAATTGCATGTTTCAGAATTCAGCTAGATGGGTTGTATATATTTACCGACTCCATCTTTGGTTAGATCTTAATTTGATATATGTCATGGCTGACAAACCCTTACCTTTCTAGAGAAACCCCTCTTTTTTTTGTTTTGACATAAAAGTTATATCTGTTTCAACAAAATCAGTAATGGAAGAAGGAGAGAAAGGGAGAAACACAGAAGGGAATAAAAAAAGAAGGAAAGCTTTTCTCATTAACTGCTCATTATATGCAAAAAGGCCAACCAAAGCTTTGATTCACCTAAAGAGAAACGCAAGTAGAAAGGCTAGTCTCTTTTTAAGAGAGAGAGAGAGAGAGAGAGAGAGAGAGAGAGAGAGAGAGAGAGAGAGGGGCGAGAGACATGCAAATGAACAAGGCTCAGTAGTAACCCTTAATCAACTTTAAATGGTTAATTGTATTACCTTAGCTGGAAGCTGAGGAAGCAAAGAATGAAGGTTAGCAAACATGTTCCTCATCTTCTTCCTCCTTTCTCTCTCTGTCAATATATGCATCTCATGGTCATCTGACTCATTACCCCCTGCAACACCTTTTCCTTTATCACCAGTTCTAGTACTCCCCTTCCCCTTCGCCTTCACATTCTTGCCCACACCTCCTCCTCCTCCTTTCCGCTTCTTCCCCGCTGCAGGTGGCGGCGGCACTGTCTTTTCCTGATTATGACCTTCTGCACTAATTTCCATCACAGCTGTCTCTTGCTCCTTCCCCAAATTTTTCTCTTCATCACCACCACCACCTGAGTTGTCAGAATTAAAATACAAATTAGCCCATGACTGGTTTTCCCACAACAGACCCTCAGTGAACCCTCCTGCTTCCCCTTCAGCCATTATAGCTAGAGAGAGAGAGAGAGAGAGAGAGAGAGAGAGAGAGAGAGAGAGAGAGAGAGAGAGAAGGAGAGAGGAGTATGAACTATGAAAGATGGAGATGGGGTGAGGAAGCGTTTAAAAAGGTGATAGGGGGGTGTGGGTGTGTAAGAGAGATATGTTTTTGGTTGGCAAAGTATGAATCCAAAATACAATCATTTTGCCATGCCGTTACTATGCATCAAAACAAAAACGGATAGCCTAGGCTATGCGTATTCAAGGGCCCCACAAGGGCACTCACCGACCCCATCTGCCCTAATACCACCTGATACCCAAAACCAAATTACCCTCGGCCCTCAAATTAAATCCATTTTCTCATTTTTCTTTTAGGATTTTTCAACAAATCTGAGTAGGTATTGGTATAGGAACTATGTATTAACAATCCTTAGTAATTGGTATTGGTATAGGGTCTCTGAATCAGGGATACGATTTTGCTCGTACTACTTTAAAAGAATTCGCCGTTATAGTAGTTCTGTACTGGACATAACGTTTTTAAAATCATTTTACATACCTTAAAAGAAAGAATGAGAATAACGCTTTCAATATACCATAAGTGTGTTATATGTAAGTACCGTTAAGGATAACTACGTCTTATTTTATTATTGACAGAAGAAAAGACAGTGTATCCGGCACTGTTTAATACTCAAAACTACGTGTCGTTTTGATATCGTAGCCTCCAAAAGATACTACTAGTGATCACTTGTACTCTTTGGATTAGCATATATGAAACCACCACTTAGTTATGAGCTAACGAAGTAGTGATTAAGTTGAATACTGTATATGTCTAAACGAAATTGTGATTTTTGAAATTAAGCAACTCAACCATTGTACTACTTCCATCAAATTTTCTGTTTTCCTTTGTCAGAAAGCGGATACTTTACCGAATTTATAGGTCGGTGCTCAAGGTACGCACATAGAAATGCACTTTGTTTAATGCGTCTCTATTTTGTTCACCCGATTATCTCTATAATCAATTGGAAAAGATGCGAACGTTACAAAAGTATGTAATGATTGCGTTCGACTTATTATTAATAATATTGTAAGAGTATTAGTTTCTGTAAATAATTTGTCCAGAGACTGTTATAATAAGGGGTTTTAGGAAGCTTTATTATATATAAATCTAACCCAACAACGTAACTAAATCTAGGCGAATTTAAACAAGGGAACTTTAACGAAAAGCTCCCGGTACTGTTCACTTTAACGAAAAACCACATTTTTACACTAAAAAGTCAATCCTGGCACTATTCACTTTACCCTTTATTTTGTCCTTGTCATTAAAACTCAAAGTTTTCAAGCCCTTTTCATTAGTTTTCCTTTTAAACAATCCAACTTAGTCATGGTCCAACATGTGTTTTTCCTCTTGATTTTGGTTTTAGATATACAGTAAAACCTCCATATTGCCATAATGTTGGATTAAATCAATTTTATAACTTTAAGAAGGTTATTACTTAATAGAGGTGTAGTTAAAAAGAAAATTATTTTTTGACTTGTCCTTAATGAAAATTAGATGGATACAAAGAAACTACTAGTGGAGCGTGTCAGTTTTCAAGATATAATATTGGAAAAAGAAAGGCATCGAATCTTTAAAATCTGGTGCTTGTATGTATGTAGTGCTCTTTAATGTTTCTCTGTAAACATGCTTGAGAAGCTGTAAACATTATGGCTGCACCAAGAAGATGTCTATGTTGACGATGTATTACGTATCTGCAGCGTGGTATCAACTCTAAAAAATAACACATTATCCCAGATAATTAAGAGAAATATTTTAGTTCATCGTAAACTTTTATTTGTGACATTGCATATTTTTGTATTTATTAATTGACAATTATTATTACATGGAGGTGAGATTCTTCAATAACAGACATAGAAAGATAACTTATTACAATGCAAAGTTTATTCTTATCCAAAACTAGTCCAAGTTAGACCGAAAATTTTTATGACTACAAGAATTATATTTCTATATAGATTCTTACTATAGATCATTGTAGGTGTAATTATATAATTATATTTCAGAGTAAATAAATAATTTGGTATCCAACTCAATATTCAAGAAATTTAAACTTAAAACATCTCGGTTTCAAATAAAAATAATACCATTAAAAAGAATGCTATTAAACTGTAATAATGAGCAACATTAATATGTGCATGTTAAAAAACCCTAAACCCTGGTATTATATAAAAGTTTAGAAACCCCCCTCTACACATATGTAAGATACACAACTGAAGAACCCTAGGAACCAAAATATGAAGAATTTCTCATGGTCTGCATATCATTGATTTCAGTGACAACGACTAACAAAGAAAAAAAGCACCTGTTTCTATTTTTATTTTTATTTTTTTGAAAGGAAAGAAGGAAAACAGAGTTTTGTTGCTTTGGAAACCAGAAAGAGATTGTCGTGTAGTGCTTTTGGAATTTATAGGGATCAAAACTCTGCAACTGAAAGACAAGAGGCAGCTAAGATGTCTTACTCACGCAACACGTAAAAAGCTACAGTTGCATGCAGCAAAAAACAACGCATCTGGATGGATGGTAGCTTCTTCTTCCATCTTGATAATGGTGATGATGATAAAGTTGAGGAAAAAAGTGTGTAAGCGTAATCATATTTAACCAGTAGAAACTGCAGAATTTGCAGAATTAGGTTACTCTGCCTCGCTGGCTCAGCCATCCCTATATGATATATGCGTTATAAGTAATTATATATTATATAATAGTTAGTACTTCACTCTTCAGTCTTCAAGAACATTTAGAGCATGATTACGACGTATACAGATTAATTTTTTATGTTTTTTTTGTTAATCATTAGAAGTAATTAAGCCAAAAGCATTTGTTTCAGTTCCATTAATTTGTTTCATCAGAGATAACCATACATAATTTGTATTGTTTTCGTAGTTGACAATCTTGCATGGTTTATACTTATGAAAGTATGACTCTGAACTCTCAATTTCAATTTTTTTCATATAAAACCTGACATAATTTTTTTACTTTAAAAAATTCATTGACTAAAATCCATATAAGCGAATTCATTAATTAAATATTGTTTTACCCATTTTACAATTTTCAAATGCCTAAAAGATTCCTAATGTAGATGGTAAGGAGAGAGTAAATGATTTTGCAAAAAAAGAAGAAGATATTAATGTTAAAAATTCATTGCATATTACCATCAAAGCCAAATCGGATTAATGGTCCCTATAATGATAGGGTATTCGAAAGATAACACTATTGACACACCCCGACCTAGATCGAGGCATGCTGGCAGTCACGTGAGGGTGACATAGCCAAGTGCACAGTGCGGAAGCAAATAGAGATATAAGGAATTACAAATAAACAAAAACCAAATCAGCTAGAGTACTAGATAAGATAAGGTGCAAGTGCGAGATTAAGTGTGAAATACACAACCATAGCATAACATCCTAGATGCAGTCAAGCAGGACAAGTACTAATTATACAACACCCGAGGGTGATCCTAAATGGTGATGTTCTGTCAGAACCCCCATCAGAATCCTCGTGATCCACCAAGCACCTCTACTTAAAACCTAGAGGGGCGCAAAACAGAAAGTGTGAGTGGGCAAAAACAAAGTTTTTCAAAATCATTTCATTTCTCAAAAGTTCTAACCCCTCGCCATAAAACCTGTATAATTTTCCCAGAAAAATAGAATATATACATATCTCAAAACCATGCTCAGAAAACGATATTCATAAGTATGCCATGCCAAAGTATCTCAATGCAATGCTAAAGGTAAACCAGGAAAAATATATAAATATCAAGTATCGCATCAGCCAAATCTCTCTAACTCAAACTGCACTGCTGAGTATATAGCTCATAACCAATCTCAATCATATCAAATCAAATCAAATTTTGCACACGAGTTAGAACCACCTACAGTGGTTTGCATGACAAGACTAGGTGTAAAGTAAATATGCTCTAGTGCTACGATCATGTGAAGGCTGTGCGAATGATCGTGGGTCACCTACTAGTCGAAACCACCTAAAGTGGTATGTACGACAAGCTTGTGCACCTAACTTGGATCCAAGGTGAGCATACGGTGCGGGAGGTGAACATCACATGAAGGACTGTGCCCTAACTCTGGGCGGGAGCACTAACACCGGGGTGCAGGTTTATGAGCTCTCAATACATTACAACATATCTCACATAACCGAAACAATCTCATACCTTTGATTTATGAACTTACCTGTGCGTCCGCAACACCAATCATGAATGTATGCAACTACTAATGCATAATTAAAATAGATAGATACTTGCATGGGATTTCCAAAACATATATTCATTTAAATTCATTTTCTGGGAAAAATCTCGAGTATATAGGCATATACAGAAAACCAAAAGCCCACTCATTGGTATGTCGAAGGTTCGTAGCCCCCGAGCCTCGATTGATGGCGCTCGTCCTCAGGATGGGTCTCACCTATATGCGAAATAATTGAATAAACGTTATTTAAATCACATAACCAAAATTAGGTAATAACTTCTCATACAAAGCTCAAATGGGGTATTTGAATACACCACCATCATCTACTCAACCTCAGGAACATCCCCATATTTTTAGAAAAAATTTCCGATGTCTCACGCGCCGGCCAAGGCACGGCCAGACGCGCCCCCACGCGATGGGTCAACCCTGACGGAATCTTTAACCGCCGTTAGGGAATATTCCGCTAAAAATTAGAATATTCCGTTAAAACTAACCTGACGTTGTTAGCTTCCGTTAGGAATATTCTGTCAATATCGACGGAATATTCTCCTTTCTTCTCCGACGAATCGTCGGTCGCCGTCGTCGTCGTTCGAAACTGGAAATTCGAAAACCTTAATATCTTCTTCATTTTTCAACCAAATTTCACAAAGTTTATACCAAAATGAAGCTTAAGACAAGTAGAACAAAACCTTACCTTTCAAAAGTCCTAAAACCAACGGAACTCGTCGGAAACTCCCTCGATAATCCGGCTAAACCTGCAACTAGTCGAAATTCAACTTCTCGACGTCCAAATCACTTTATTTTTCTTCTTCAAGCTTCGTGAAGACGATCTAAAGCTTCCTATAACCTTAGAATCTTCCAAAAACTCCACATTTACGTGTGCATGAACAGTACCTCGAATCGGAGGTTATGGTTTCTCGGGTTTTCGAAGGTTTTGAGTTCAACCAAGGGTATGGTTGGATTCCTGGGCTTGCTAGGTGTTCAAAGCCACCCTTCAAACCTTCCATCCATGCATGAAATGCTTGATCCAAGGTTTGTCCGTACACTGTATGGAAATTGCAGAAAATTCGAAAGGAATGAGAGAGAGAGAGGTCTGAGTATGTGGTATGCATGTGTGGTGTGTATGTGTGGTCCTAGTTGGGTCACCAACCAACACAAAACTTTAAGTCCTTTAGTTCTAATTGGTCCCAAAATATTAGGGACTTAACGAATTGGTCCAAATCCAAAATTTAAACCACACAACACCACAAACATTCAAGGGCATATTTGACATTTCACGCCTAAAAATATAATATTTCGGGACGGGTTGTGACAATCTACCCACCTTATAAAATTTCGTCCTCAAAATTTACACAATCATCAAATCCACTAAAAATCATAAAATAAGCGTGGATACATCTCTCTCATCCGGTCCTCTGTCTCCCAAGTAACTTCTTCCACAAAATGATTTCTCCACAAAACTTTTACCAAATGCACTGTCTTATTCCTCAACTCCTTATCTTTGAGTAGTGAGGTGAGGTGGCAACAAGACAGTGGGTGAGTAAAAAGAGAAAGAAACTAAGGTTTCAGGAATGAGGGGATACGGGACAAGGCATGAGTGGGGTGTGGGCCCCATGTGTCTCACAAAACAACACAAAATATCTCTAGACGTGTTCGGTGTTTTGTAATATTTTAATTGTAACTCTGAATTCGATTTTGCTTGTGCCTACGTGTTCGTACTGTTGAGTACTTCGAGAATACAGTGAAATAATTGCTCGTCTACATCACGAAATGATAGTCAACGAAAGTCTACAATCTCGCCCCTATGGGCATTTTTGTCAATTCATTCTTTTAGAATTTATAAAATCATAAAATTAGGGACGGGTTGTCATACCTGATATGTAATTATACATAAAAATAATTTACCTACAATGTACGAAAATGTTATTTGATTCAAAATTTATATAATATGTATATGTTTTTTTTATATAATTGGAACAAATTAATTTGCCTACCTACTTTTTGAAATATTGTTCAATTCCAATGATGCAAAATATTGTATACCAACAACAAAATATTGCATAAACTTAGGAATTGTATCATACTTTTTATGCTATCTTTTTTCTTAAAACAATCATATACACACATATACACACACACACACACACACACACACATATATATATATATATATTGTGTGTGTGTGTGTGTGTGTGTGTATAATAAAAAAAGGTGCCTGATATATGTAATAATACATGAAAAATAATTTACCTAGCTACCATGTACAAAAATATTATTTGATTCAAATAATATAATCTAGTAGTATAATATATTTTTATATAATTTGAACAAATTAATTTACCTACCTACTAAATGAAATGTTCATTTCCAATGATGCAAAATGTTATTACCTACCTACAAATTAATTTCCAATAATTTACCTACAAAAATTATACCACGGGTGTGATATAATACTAATACATGGAGAATAATTTACCTATAACAAGAAGAAATGTAGTTTGATTCATATTGAAAATATTATGTTACACTCATATTTATACAACAATAAAACGTGCCTAATATATGTAAAAGTACATGAAAAAATAATTTAGTTACAAGTTAGAGAGATGTTATTTGATTCAAAATATATAATAGGGACTTAGTATAATTTTATTTTAATAATTGGAACAAATTGTGAATTTTTTGTATGAAATGGATGCAATTAATGCAATACAACAGTTTGTATATATAATTTCAGTTTTTATTTTACTTTTAATTTGGCATAAATTTAGGGATTAGGGAAACTACATGGCATGTAAATAAATTGTATTGGTAAGTCAATAGTATTCTGATGTGGCTGCAGATTTTAAATTTGGGCTTTTATTAAACGTTTAAAGATAGATGGGTTTTATCTACAATCATGAGCTTTAAGGGCCAAAATCTAAAGCTTGTTACCCACAAAACCTGCTGTACAATTACGGGTTTGATGCTTTAGGAGTATTTTTAATTTGGTGCAAGTGGAAGTTATAATGAATGACAGTAAACTAGTTTTTGGTATAAAATCTAATCAAAAAGATTAAGTACCATTGAAGGACAAATATTTGATGCTATCTGTGTATTTGAAATGGAAAATTTTATTTGAACCAACTAATACTCTCTTTACACCCAACTTTAAAATTTGGTCACATGCAATTTTTACTTTACCTTAAAAAAAAGCTACAGTTTTAAAACTAAAAGCATAAATCACAGTAAACCCACCTGTCTAACAAAACTCAACCGATCGGCAACCATTCATGGCAGCAACCCGATCCAAATACGACCGTCATCAATAGCCAGTCGTCGTCAACCTTGTTATCCTCTCTGTACACATTTCAACAGTCAAGCTTACTTTTAACAAAGAGTTGGCATAAGGATGAGTTGTCAAAAGGACTAGTGGTTGTCTATATGGATTCAAAGGGGCACACCCTGGTTGTTGCATAGGTTTTGCACCAAATCTACTGCTGAATTGAACATCGAATCATATTATCCTTATTTGTTGCGTTGATCTTGTTATGAAAGATACAGAAATCTAATCTAGCAAAGAATCAACATGTTCCTATAATCTTGGAGTCCTTACAATCTAAGGATTAGCTTGCGCCACAAGTAATCATACTTCTAAGATGATGCAATAACTACTTCCTAGATATCCTATGGGATTCTTTCAGTTTAATACGATTCAACTATCCTAAAAGGTCCTCTCTTTGGCTGGTATAAATACACCCTTCTAGGGTTCATGTCTCATAACACAATTCTTGCATACTTAATCTCTTCCCTATTGCTTGAGTCTTAATATTGCTTACTACCTTGTGTGAAGTCTAGACTTATGTGTTTGGCTTTCCTTGTCAATTTTTTTAATGGTACCACACATACTATAGTTAGATTTAAGGCACACGGTCATTGCGGGATCACACTACTTGGAATACTCACTTAAAGGTTCGACTTCTCTCCTCAAAGGTTTGTTCATGTATATGCATTTCAAGCTTAAATTTCCAGTTCATTTTGTCTAGTTGTGTTGCCTCATCAGAATTACTTACTGCTTTCATGCGAGCCGGCCTCACACTTTAAGACAGTCCACATGGGCCAACTAACATCTTTTTCCCGAAAGTGAACTTTTCATCCTAGATCTGTAAAGATTACTTTTTCTCTTGGCATGTGTCTTCTGGTTCCTTTGTCTGAAATATTCATGCGCATGCCCAATCTCAGCGAAGTCTAACGACTTCGCTCCCTAATTCCATAACATAATGATGGTGGCATCATTGTTCTGTTTATCTAGCTTCAGACCAGAGGCTGTGGAGTCCATGACTAGACTTCTGAGATATTCGTATTCCGATAAACCTTACTTAGGCCCTGGAAAATCATGGTTCCACACCTATCATTTCAACTTCCTAAATAATAAATAATTTACTATCTAAGTAACATAATAGATTCTTCTGAGTCTATGAAAACGGTGCTAAAAACGTGATTCAGGATATTGAAAAACCTTAGGATAGGTCTTAGGTTTCCACGTGCTGGCCAGTCGCCGTCACAAGCCAATGCTGGTGGTTGTCGCCAGCGGAAGAATATTCCTTCAAGGTTGATTGGAATCTTCTAGATTTCAGTCACCTATGAGAGTATTATGTTGGCATCAAAAGGATTTTAACAAGGAAAAATACCTTGGGAATATTCCTGTTCAGGGACTGAACCAGGTTTAGTTTGTCGATTTGAACGGGTTCATTACTTAGTTTTGTCGAAAAGACGCACCGATTTCTGAAAAAAATTCACCGATAAGTTGATAACTAAGATTCTAATTTTGTGATAAGTTGTTATAAATCCAATTTTGTGAACCATTACTAAGATTTGCCCACTTAATTAAAATAGGTGCAATAACTAAGATTCCACGTAAGCTTATTTATAATTTGTACCATATTTATCCCTTAGGCTTATAAATTGTAATACATACACAAAATTTCTTACTTATGGGATTTTTTGTGGTTTAACTAATCCCTTAGTTGTAGGATTAGTTAGAGCAATATAATCACCTCAACCCCCAGTCCGTTTCATCCCTTGTTTTTTCCTTGTTCTAAACAATTCCATTTGTTAGATCATGGAATCAATCCTCCTCTTTCTTCTCTCTTCTTTCATGGATGATATTTTTGTGTTCCTCCCTCCAAATTCATTCATGACAATTTCAGTTGTTACATAGCCTTCATAATTTTTGTTACATATTCATTCTGTAATATATTATCAATTGTAAGCAATAATACAGTATCATGCATTTATATTTGCTATATTCTATTTTTGTGCTATAATAAGGGCAAAATGAAACTTAGTATTTGTTCCTTCTTTTTTTTGTTGAGTATTTTTCCTTTGATGGAGGTATATTGATATTTCTATTTCTAATGTTCCGCCATGGAGGTTCCCAGCATTTTTCTTCCTATACAATAGGAAGCATTTGTCTTCCTATACAATGGGTAGTTACTAAATTATATCGGTTATGTAGGTAGATATCATTTTTCTTCATATATAGTAGGAAATTACTAGATAATATTTTAGTTTGAGTATTTAAATATTCAAATTTTAAAAACTGAACTTTCTCAAAAATAAAAAAAAAAAAAAATAATAAAATGAAGAAATAATACAAAAATTAAAGAATTTAATTAAATATTTTTATCTGAAGGGGCAAAATTCGTATTAAAACATGTAATTAATTTGATAATTGGACTCAGTCCCAAAAGGTACATATATTTTGGACCTAGTTCCAAAAGCCCCGTTAAAATCCAACTTCGTTTTTCTCCAAATCTCAACCAAAAATCACATTCAACACATAAAATTCGTACCTGAGATGACAATCAGCATATATGGAATCACCACTTAGTTATAAGCGGATGAAATGAAGTAATTAGCATATATGGAATCACCACTTGGTTATGATCTAAAGAAGTAATTAAGTTGTTTTTTTTTTTTTCGCAAAGAATGAAGTGATTGAGTTGAAAACTCTAAAATGTCTAATTGAAAATGTGATTTTTTAAGTCAAATTAAGCAACTCAACCACGTACCGTACCACTTGCATCAAATTGTACTTTACATAATTTAAAGCTCAAGGTACGAATGTACTTTGTTTAATGCGTACGTCTCCATTTTGCTCAAACAATTCTCTAGGTAACAATTGACTTCCCCATACCCTTCTAATACCATTGAAATAAGAAATTACATGTGTTTTTTCTTTAAAAAAAAATAAAAAATGAATCAATGGATTCGTCACACCAGTCTACTTTTCCGATAAAAATATGGTAAGATTTACTTTCTATTAATTTGTTAGGCAGCTTCATTATATATAAATCTGACCAAACAAGGTAACTATATCTGGGTTGATTTAATACAATATAGAATCTGGTCATGGTCCAATGTATGTTTTTTTTCTCTTAATTTTGGGATTGATTTAAGAAACCCTAAACCCTAATGTAATGTATTTAAGAAAAATATGAAGGAATAATTCTCACTTCAAAGTGTAAATAATATCGTTTGTTAAAGAAAACTCTTAGCACTCATGGTGTGCAGTGCACTAATTTCATTGACAACGACCAACAAAGATTAAAATGAAAACTTGTTTCTATTTTTTATTTTAGAAAGGAAAGAAGAAAACAGGGTTTAGTTACTTCTCTCTGCCTCTCTATGCCAAGTCCTAAACCTCATATCGACCACCACCACCACTAGTGGCGGAGCCAGAATACTAGATTAGGAGGGGTCTTTAAGTCATATGAAAGATTGCAATATAACTAATGGGAGTAAATTAAAAGTTTTATTTTATTTTATTTTATTTTTTTGTATTGGCATGGAAAATTTTAATCAAACAAGAATGGTAGAGCTTTAAATTTTGTATGAAAAACCTAGTATTGAAATGATTATAGCATAAATCAAAATTTGTTTATGAGCTTTGATAAAAAAAGATTAACACATTAATTACATTCGAACAAAAATTTAAGGTCGTTACTAGACTATATAAGCCTTTGTTTGATATAAATGGCTAAAAAAGGGGTATGATTTTTATATGTTAAAACATAAGGCTTTTTAAAAATAAAAAAAATAAATAAATAAAAAAAAAAGAGCTTAGTTTAATATGGTAAAAAATAAGGCCATTTTATTCTTTCAATTTAGAAACATCTAAAAGATTGCGGCATACCAGCAAGTCTCGCACCATGGACGCTTGGAATTGCAAAATCCCACTAATTAATGAGCATTCTGCAAAAACTTGCATAAAGTACATACAAATGGCTGAAATTCCAGGATAGACCTGGCCAATGCTGGGCTATATGTGGCTCCGTCACTGACCACCACCACTTAGTTCTCTCTCTCCCTTCTTACCAGATCCATCATTTGAATGGATCACGAAGGATGGAGTGGGCGGGACGCAGAGGAAGATGTGAGTGGTTCGAATGGGATGGGCCGAAGGCGGGTAGCAGTTGATTTTTCTTCTTCAACTGATTCGCTAGGGCATGCAGGTCTGCATCTTTGAGAATTGCGATCTGCATGCAGGTCATCTTTTTCATGAATTTCAAGATCCGTATCTGATTCTTCATCTTTGGGGCATGCAAGCTTTTAATCTTAATTGTTTCTGTCTGATTCCTCATCTTTATGGCACGCAAGTTTGATTCTTCTTCATTTTTTTTCCGTTTGAATCTTAACTTTTTCCGTCTGATTCTTTAGTAGTGACTAAGCTCACGACTTGGGAGGAGCAGAAGGGGCCGAAAATAAGAAGGGAGGGGAAGATAGCAGTGGCGAAGCCAGGATTTCTCGGAGGGAGGGGCGAACTTAAAAGAATGCAAGGTTAAAGAAAAATGGCAACAACTAAATATTTTTATATAGTAATGTCTTCCATAATTAATTAATACAAACAAATTACAATTGTTGCCGGCGAGGTTTCATGTCATGAAAACGTCGCATAATAGGCTCATTATTAATAAAAGCAAATACATCTTTCTCAATGTAAACAAGCATGCTATCACTCAACCATTGATCTCCCATTTTGTTACGCAATGGTGTTTTCACAATCTTCATGGCAGAAAAAGCTCTCTCCACCGAAGCGGTTGCAACCGGTAACACCAAAGCCAATGTAAGAAGTTTATACACTAACATATAGCTTTCACACCTTCCGGTCTTCACTAACTC
Source organism: Malus fusca (assembly GCA_035220775.1). Lineage (NCBI taxonomy): Eukaryota > Viridiplantae > Streptophyta > Magnoliopsida > Rosales > Rosaceae > Malus > Malus fusca. The sequence continues at coordinate 18,240,644 of CM069063.1, forward strand.
TTTTGCAAGATCACTAATTCCTCTCAATGATGAAAACTCACTATGCATCTTCATATCATGAATGTAATTGTCAAGTTGAATTGGAAGATTCATAAGGTCCATACGATCAAAATCTTGAGGATAAAGTTGGGCTAAACGAACAATTTTTGCTTTGTCAAAAGATGCAAAATTATTCACCGGACTCAAACATGCCATACAAAGAAGTAACTCGGTGTTTACCTCATTGAAGCGATCATTCAACTCCTTTAGTTGCATATCAAGGACTTGAAAATAGAGGTCCACACGATAGAAATGGAAGTTTGTGATTTTTGGAGCTTTACGCCTTGATTTTCCAGGTACGAAATGCAAATTCTCCATGTTAGGAACGATAATATCATGCTCCTCACAAAACTTTTCTACATCTTGAAGCAAGTCTCCAAAGTCATCATCTCTCAAGGATTGTAATCTTTGCTTGCATACTTCCACTAATGCCATCGCATTCACAATATCTTGATCTTTCTTTTGCAATGCTTGTGATAACTCATTTGTAATTCCCAATATAAGTCTCATCAAGAAAAGGTGAAATGCAAAATCAAAAGTTTGTATGTCTTTGAATAACCTAGTTGATTCACCGAGATTATCTTGGTTGCGATCACTTTTAATCCATTCAACCACCTCCACCACGGCTTCAAACATAACAATAATACTAACTATAGTACCATAATGCGAGTTCCACCGTGTATCACATGGACGCATGAGACTCATTTCTTGATTTAACCCTTTACCCGTTTCAAGATTACCAAGATTAAGAGCTTTCTGAATTTGTGCTTGTTGTTTCTCTCTAAATGCATCACGACGCTTACACGATGATCCAATAAGATTCACCAAACTACTAGCATTGATGAAGAAATTGGCAACATCCTCATTTTCCTTTGCCACGAATACAAGAGCTAGTTGGAGTTGGTGTGCAAAGCAATGAATATAAAATGCTTGAGGGTATTTGTTCAAAATCTTTGTTTTAAGACCATTTAACTCACCTTTCATATTGCTAGCTCCATCATAGCCTTGTCCTCGTAACTTGGACATACTCAAATTTGTTGTAGCAAACAATCTCTCAATGGCCTCTTCAAGGGAGCTACTAGTTGTAGAGGAGACATGTTGAACACCCAAAAACTTTTCAATTGCTTCTCCTTTTTTGTTCACATAACGCAATACCACCGCCATTTGCTCTTTAGTTGAAGAATCACGTGCTCCATCAACCAAAAGAGAAAAAAATGCACCTTCCATATCTTTAGTGATTGCATCTACAGTTTCAATGGCACAAGCACGGACAAGATCTTTTTGAATATCAGAATAAGTATACTTAAGATTCTTGGGAGCATTCTCAAACACAACCTTCCTAACTTGTTCATTATACTTGGAAAGAAATTGCATAAGCTCCAAATAATTGCCCCTATTGCTTGATTTCAACGATTCATCGTGGCCACGAAAAGGCAAACCTTGTCCCAACAACCATCTTGTGCACTCAAGTGAGGCACTCAATAAAGTATGATAATTAATGCGAGCTTCATCAGTTTGCTTAATCACAAATGTTTCAATGTGTTGTTTTTGTGTCATCAAATCTCTAACTTGTTGTACAGCTTTATTATGAAGACTTCCAACACCTCCCTCATGGACTCGAAGATTTTCGGGTCCTTTCTTCCAATTTGTAAACCCTATCTCAGTGAAGACATCACTTCCAGTGCTACCCATTTGATCAAAATCACATTTGAAAAGATAACAATAACGGCAAAATGCAGCATTTTTTGATATACTATACTCCAACCACTTAAACTTATCAAACCAACGAATGATAAAACATCGATTGTCACTAACCTTTCTTGGCATGATGTGGTCTCTAGGTTGACAAGGATCAATTTGGAGATAGTGTCTACGAATTGCTTCACGATAATTAGGTGGATAATCAATCATTCGACGTCTATGTGCAGGGTCTGCAGGAAGATTAGCCAATATTTCATCCAAATCCAACTCAGTGGCTTCACTTTGTTGTGCTTGGAATATTTGAAGGAGGACTTCTTGGAATATTTGAAGGAGGAGGAGGAGGACTACTCGGAATATTTGAAGGAGAAGGACCACCCGAAATGTTTGAAGGAGGATTTAAGCATTGTTTCTTATAGTATCGTTCCATTACGTAACTGTAAAATGGAAAGAAATAAAAATTCTTAGACTCTTAATCCTAAAGTAGACTATACTATTACTATAGTATGTATAATAACTAATCCAACCAACCAACAATTCAATTAATCAAAAGTACTAATAACCAATAACCATATTCGTATCAATTGGGTTAAATTTGTATCAATAATTTGTATCATAGAATCATAGAAGCATATCAAAAATTTGTATCAATAATTTGTATCAATTGGGTTAAATTTCTAATTCCCAATTCGTATCAATAATTTCACCCTAAAAAATAATTTCATAATTTCATATCAATAATCATAAAAGCATATGATTCACATCAATAATCAATAACCAATAACCATATTAATGCATTACCATATAATTTTATACCAATTAAATGAAATTTGTATTGAATAATTAATTAGGTTAGGGATTATACATAATACATTTAAGAATTAAAAAATTTACCTTTAGATGGTGATTGGTGGAAGCCGACGGTCACGGCTCAAGCTCAAGTTGGAGAGGACGAGAGTGGCTTGGCGCTTGTGAACTGTGAAGGCCCTGTGTTGATTGGTGGCTTGTCAGCTTGTAAAGGCACGTTGGCTTGGCTGCTGGGATGCTGGGGAGCAGAAATTAAAGCTCCTGTGTTGATTGGTGAAGAACGGCACGGAAGGAAACAAAAGTAAAGGGAACGGGGTTGGGTGGGGGGACAGACTGACTAGGGTTTTTGGGCGACACGCGGAAGCGGTCCCCATTTGTAATTTTTTTTTTAATTCAAACATACAAAACGGCGCCGTTTTGTATAACAATTTTTTAATTTTTTTTTACCAGGCCCAAAACGACGTCGTTTTGGCCTGGTTTAAAAAAAAAATTAAACTGCAATCTGCAGATTGCAGATTGCCCAGAAAAACAGAGGAGCTGAACCAGGGATTTCCGGCGAGGCGCGCGCGAGGGGAGTGGCGAAGAGCTGGGTCCAGTGGTGTTTCCCGGCGAGGGGAGTGGTGGCCGCCACTCCTCGCCCTCACGTGGCTTCGCCACTGGAAGATAGGATTGCCATTTAAAAACTTTCATTAAAAGGTGACTGTCCAAAAAACGCATGAGACGCTTTCTCTCTCTCTCTCTCGTTCCCAACTTTGCAAACATCCTTACCGCTGGCCCTAGCCTTTGGCTTGGGTGCTGGTGGCTACCCTTGTCCAAATCTCCTTGTTCTCCTCTTTCCTTCTTTCTCCTGATCCCCTTCTCTCTTTTTCAATTTTTCCTTGAGATTTGTCTCATTTTCCTTGAGCTTTATCTCAATTTTTCCGGGAGTTTGTCTCACTTTTGGACTTCATGTCCCTTCTCTCCACCCCTCCCTCTCCTCTGGCCATTCTTTTCCAAACCGAAAAATTCCATCTCCCTTCACTTTTTCCCTCTGCTTCCCTTCTCCATAGACCATCGCCACCCTATCCTTTGCTCTAATTTGCAAACTTCGGGCCGAATATGGTTGCCAGATTTATTTCCCTCCCTCATTGTCCCTCTCCCAACCAACATGCTGGATTTACCTCGAGGCCAAGTGTACTGCGGCTTCGGCCAAAGTAAGGGTATTTTATATACCCTCTTAGCCTCACCTTCTATCCATGTGTTATTGTGTTTGTATATTTTGCAGGGATTCGTGAATAGAATTTGGATCTGGTGACTATCTCTTTGTTCGGCGCCTTTGGTGAAGAAATCTGGATGTGGTGTGCTCCTAGTTGTAGGTTTGGTACTTTTGTGTTGTGATGTCTTGGTCGTTTTCTCTAGTGTTGCTGCTTCAGTAGCTGCTGGCAAGACTTTTGTGGCAGTGACGGCGACGAACACTGCTTTCTGCGATCGGAGATTAGAGATTTGGGTTTTCATTTTAGTTTATTTAATTGGGATGGGCTTTTATGTATATGTTCCCCCCCCCCCCAATAACCTTCTATCAGATTAATGAAATTAACTTTTCAGACCCAAAAAAAGGTGATTGTCCACCCATGTTTTAGAATTAAAAGTTGGTTTTTGAATAGCTGCTTTCGCTTTTCTGGAGTAGGATTCCCTCCTCTCTTAATTTCTCTCCCCTTCCCTCCCTATCTCTTCTCTCCTACTTGAACATTTAACCGTAACCGTTTAATACCCGTTTACCCATTTATCCTTTTTAACCCGTTTATCTTTTTTTTTTTTTTTACCATTACCCTTTTTTCACCCGTCTACATGTTTTTTTAACAACTTGAAAATTTAAAAAAAATTGTCATAATTTTTCAAGGACTTTTATTGATGCTGCATTGTTGAATACATTAAGATGATGCGGTAAACTTGAGAGGGAGTCATCAGCTTATGGATGTGTTAACACATCCAATGTGTTGTAATCTTTTCGCTACTTAAACATGTTAAGAATCTATTCAACTTAATGTATTCATAATTGTGTTGAATTTATTCAACTTAAATGTGTTTTATTCATCCGATTACGCCTAAAACAGCTGGTTCCCTCAGCAACGCTCGGGCGTAATTTCTAGTCATTCCTGTAGTAGTGTTATTGAGAGAATGACCTATGAATTCCTTGCTAATTTATTGGGTGCTAAGTATTATTAGATCGAGAACATGATTTGTGTTAGTTTTACACATATAAAATAAATGGGTAAACGGTTACCCGTTTATAACCGTGGTTAATACCCATAACCGCCCATTTAAATTTCACGGGTAAACGGTTATACCCATAACCGTTTATTTATCTAAACGGTTACCCATAACCGTAACCGTTTAATTTAAATGGGCGGGTAACCGCGGTTACCCATAACCAATGGGTATTTGCCCATCCCTAGTACGGATGGATGGTAGCTTCTCCTTCCTTCTTTGGTTATGTTGATAAAGTTAGAGGAAAAAACTGGAAGTGTAATCATATTAAACCAGGAGAAACCGTAGAATTAGGTTACTTTACCTCACTGACATGACCATCCAATATTTGTTTAGGTCAATTACATGACCATCCAATATGATATGAGCATTTGTGCTATTTACACTCATTTTTACTTCTCATACACTCTTTTCAATTTTTTGTCGTTGTATTTAATGAATTGAAGAAAATCAATGACAAAAAATTAATATGGGTATGTGAGAAGTGAAAGTGAGTGTATAAATAGCATTAGAGTGTGTTTGATTTTCTTGTTGAATCTAATTATTTTGTTTTTGAAAAAGAGACTGAAAATAAAAAAAATTAAAAAACTGAAAATGAAATAGTTATCAATTTATTTTGAAAACTAAACATTGTCAAATTGAATACCAAACAGAAAGCGGTGTTTTCCAAAATAAGTTTCACATCAGATTTTAATATGACGAGGTATATTAAACTCTCACATAAAAATCAAGGGGTGTGATATCCACACACCCCATTTTACTTCTCATACACCCTTCTAATTTTCGGCCGTCGGATCGGATTAATTGAAGAAGATCAACGGACAAAAATTAACAAGGGGTATGTGAGAAGTAATTTGGGATGTGTGGATAGCACACCCCAAAAATCAACTAGTATTTGGTATAAAATCGAAAAAGAAGTAGCAGTGAAAGACAAATAATTGATAGACAAATAATTGATTCTTTCTGTGTATTTGGAATTTGGTGCATATGGAAGTTACTGAGTGAAGAGATAAGGTCACAAGAGAGAAACTAATGACATCTCCAACCGAAGGGTCAAGAGGGTCAGAGAGCCGGAATAAGCCCGAAAATCGTCTCCAACTGAGGGCTAAGCCAGAGGGTTCGTGGGCCCCACGAAATCTAAAAGGGCCAAAGGGCTGGCCACAAGCAGCCAGCTAGCTAGCCCGGGCTGGGGCAGAGGGCTGAGTATTCCTGTTGGTTATAATCGACAGGAATGCTTAAACAAAAATTTGAATCCAACGGCTAGCTGACTAGCCGCTGTATTCATTTTTTATTTTATTTTTTTTGGGCCAATTTTTTTTTAAAATTCTTAAAAATTCAAATTTTTGTTCCCATAAATACCTAAACCATTAATTAAATTTAAGTTCTAATTTTTTTGGTTTTTTGGGCCAGTTACCGTTGTAGTTTTTAAATTTAAGTTGTTGTTGGATTTGAATTTAAGTTGTTGTAGTTTTTAATTTTAAATAATAAATTATGTTTGGCCCTCAGTTGGAGACGGTTTTTTTTTGTGACAGGGCTAAAACAAGTCATATGGTCCTTTGACCCTCGGTTGGAGACGGAAGCAAATATGGCCCTGTACTGTTCATTAAAATATTAATATCTTGGAGGGCTAGAGGGCTAAAACGAGCCCTCTGGCCAGCCCTCGGTTGGAAATTGCCTAAAGATCAGGGTTTTTTTTGGCCTGCAGCAAACCTCCATCTGATCTGACAATTTTGATGCGCTGCGGCAGTAGCATTTGTGCCATTTGGAGGGGTTCTCATGGATTGTAATGCACATTGGATCGAGGCAGCGCCAGGTTCTCAATGAGAAATGTTTTAAATGTTATCGTCGTACAGATACTTGGTATTAAAAATTTACGTGTTATAATATAAATGAATAACATGATTATTTATACATTATGGACTTGATCCGGTAGCATAACATAATGGATTAGTAATACTAATTGTACACACTGGTTAAGGTTAAAAAATCATAAACAAAATAATTTCCACAACCTTTTTCTTTTTATGCACATTCCTGTTTATATCCGCGCAGTATGTAAGCACAAATTGGCGTACAAAGATGTTTCCCTCCTCTTCAGACAACCACAGCTCCAAAGTAGCACCATATTTCCAAACTCAATGAATCAGAGTGCGAGAGAGAGAGAGAAAACCCATCTCTGAAACTCAAATTCAACAAATCAGCTGATCGAATCGACAATTTGGTTAACCATAAATGAGAACAAAATATGAGATTGCAGCGGCCGGCGACAATCTAATATAAACATGCGTTGAAGTTCAGTAAAATCAATGCATATGACAAGTAACAATGAATATGAAACGGTCAATCTTCCAATTCAGCAAAGGCTTCATAAATCCAGAAACATTATTCAAATACATTCATTATTCTCAACAAAAAAATAAAAAAAATAAAGAAAAATAAATAAAACAGTACCCTTGGCCAGCTGATATATAAATCCCTTCATGACCCACGCAGCAAAGTTTCTTCTTTTTATTTTTTTTTTTTCCAGTGACGGCTGCTCTTTCCGCTTTTTATGAAACCATGCAGTTCATGCACAAATAAAGTTAGTTTCAGACAAGGAGGGAGGACTAGATTCTCCCCCAACTTTCGGGTTTAATGATACAGCAGCAAGAAAATCAAATTTCAGGCTTGGACATCAATGAAATTTCAGGCTTGGACATCAATGGTTTTCCCTTTCAAGTAAGCAGGGCTGTTGTTTTACAAATCGGGCACAGATTCTTCTGCATTAGCCATTGTTTGATGCAACTGGTGTGGAAGTCGTGCCCACAATCTAGTGTGCCGATATCATCCTCATCAGCATATATCTCCTGCCATGATAAGGATTCAAACAAGGTAACAAAAATAAATAAATCAGCTGCTTGAAGTATGCGAAAGCAACTAGCTGTGTTCTTGTGTGGATAGAGATAATCACATAGCTCATACCTGACAGACACAGCACGGTTCCATATCTGCTGGGGATTCTTCTGAAATAGCAAGAAATTTTCGCTGTTTCATGCACTTCATAATAGTCTCCTCACTCAGTCCAGTGCTAACATCTCCTATACGTTCCCCCAATGCCAGCAGTTCCTATTGTCCAAAAGTACTGTTATTAGAACTGCTCTGAAACAGAGAAAAAAAAAAGCCTATGGAAAAATACTTGCCCCTGTTTTACCTCGTAAGACATGTTATCAACATCAAGGCGCATGTCTCTATGCCTGTCATGCATCTCAGCCATGCCATGATATATGAATGGGTCAAAGAGCATATAATCCTGACATCACCACATGAATCTTGATTGTCAACTAAATGTAATCTGCTGTATTCAGCAATGAGACAAGCTCCTTTCCCATTGTTCAACAAAAGCATTTAACCGTAGATACTAACAGAAAGAACAATCAAGCCTGTACCTACTCATAAACATACCCTGATTGCAGATGACTGATTATCCAGATATTTTATGTTCTTACTCAAGAAAAAATCCTAATGTTACGCTGATGCACAAAAGACCAATGTCCAATGTGCCGCACCAAAAAAATTGGGGGCGTTGAACGGTAGAATAACCAGTATTCCATGCTGCTTTCTTCTAAAGACATACTTCTGCTACGTTTGGATGTTAACCTAGTAAAGCAGACAGATCTATTGCAAACGGGCAAATGTGATAAACTGCCTACCTTCACAACATATCAGAAGATTGTTTAGGTAGAAATTGTTGTAGTAAATTCATTTCTAATGGGCTTTTTTCATGTCACAGCTAGTGTACTCATTACTCAAGCTGGTTTGTATACACGGTGGCAGATAAACTGTTACCAGATTTGGCCACAGAAATGGCATAAACGAAGCTCAGTGTCTTCTATGGCGTTCCAATGTACTTATTGAGAATGAAAAATCTAATTTTAAATCAATCATAAAATATGACAGCTGCTGCATCCAAGACATCTAACCTTGTACCTCCATGTTTTCGTACTTGTCAAAAGAAAATGAGAGCCAGCTACCAAAACAGCATTTTGCAATTGCAACAAAACGTATAAACTCAAAGTTAAAGCAAACAAAAATTAATGTAGAGGTCAATAGCAAACCTCGACGCGTAAGTTCTCACCCCTACGCATAGCATTCAAAACTTGACGAATCTGGTACACGAGAAAATTATAATTGTTAGTTCCAGAGGGAATGATTCTTTTGCAAAATCTAGTGGATATAGATGAACAAAACTTGAAACACTAATGCCATCGTATCACCAGTCAGAGGCAAGAACCATTCAGTGGTATCCAAAATAAATCCACTCAACCCCATATCCAACCATAAAACTGATCCTTAACGTGCAAAAATACCAAAACAGTAAAGAATAGTTTAATTTTCCTAGTCAGAGGCCAAAGATAAGTACAATCTGCTTTAATGTAGCAGTACAAATTAGAATTAGCTACATAAACACATAAAATGTTATTTTACCATTAACACCACCATTTAGTACCCACTCAATGCAGTACATATTCACTCTGGGAGTTTCACCTTACTTTAAAGATAATACTCATAAGAAAAGAGAGGCGCCGTTATCACCCCTATTTATTTACCCAGCCACCTTGTTTTGCCACCCCCACAAAATTTTGTATGCTAATTTTTTTAAACTAAATTACCCATTATTCCTACAATATCTCTAACTTAGCAACTCAACTACCCACCATAAAAACACTCTTTGTAACCTTCAAACTTTATCTTGATAGCAGATGACAGTGCTGGCCTTTAGCAAAAAAAAAGGCCAGTGTGTGTACTGGCTTCTTGTAAATGGTCTCCTTTAAAGTAATTTTGTGAAATGCTAAATTTGTAATAAAAAGTTACGGGGTGGGTAAAGTAGATTGGGAGGTTGAAATAGAGCTCCTCAAAAGAAAAGGGACCATTTTCACGGCAGAAGTATCTTATTTAGGAAACACAAATTGAACAGTGGAAACTTAATACCTTTATTGTCCATCAACAACTATGGAGAATATGTACAATATTATAATGAGAAATTTTTGGGTGAACAGCATGCAAAAAAATTATGGGGCGAAAGATTTCAGTAACTAAGAGACATTTCAAAAATGTATATTCAGACTGAAATCTGAAAATCCAAATGACAAAACTAACTGAGAAAAGCCATTGCAAAATTAATTCCAAAAATGTAATATCCATGATACACGCCCTCCAAAGAGTACATGTACGATGAGAGTGTACTTGAAAAGTACGAAGAAGAAATAAAAACACAAACCTCAGATATAAGTCGGCGCCTGCCTTCGATGTCGGCTGCTAATACCCGCAGTGACTGCGGCATATTAAGAGCATCACCTTGTCTGTCCAGCAAGAATGCTGACCTAGGATGTGGTAGATGACGACCCTGGTTATTAGATCCAGAAGAACTTCCTGAATCTTGTGAGGAAGCAGGTCCTGAAGGTACTGGGTTATAATGACTATGACCTCCGGGTTGAGAATCAACAGAAGGAAACAAAGACCAATCTATTGTTCTTTGATGATTTTCGGTAGGAGGGTTATTGGTACGGATCAATGCAGGAGTAGGCACAAACCGAATGGCCGAACTGGAGCCAATTGTTGAAGAGGAAGGAGCACCTACAGAAGAGCTTAATTCTCCAGAGGCCAGACTCCAAATTGTGGGATCCTGTGCTGAATTTCTCATATCAGTAGCAGTTGCAAACGTCGAATGCTCCACATTGTTTCTGGGAATGCTTCTTAAGATTGATTCTTCTCTTAACTCAGCACCTCTATATCCAGACATAAGAGAACTTGATAAGCTGCCCACTCTTGAACTGGAAGCACCAGTCCAAGGAAAAGGAAGCATGTTTCCTGACGAACCACTCATATGCATAGCAGGAAACTGGCTTTGGGGACCACCCGAATTTGTTGCAGCTGCAGTTGTTGATCTCCCTTGTGATGATAAGTTGGATGGAGCAGATTCTTGCTGAGGCCCAGGACAACCCCCACTACAAAAAAAATCCCGCAGAGAGCTTGCTCCATTTCCTGTTGCACCTAATGAAGGAAAGGTATCAGATGTCCCAAGTCTCAAACCAACCCTGGTTCTTGAGTTTTGTTCTGAAGGACACCCACTAGGAGAACTACGCAAGGGTGTAGATAAACTTAAATTACTAGAAGGACTGTAATGAGCAGGACCAGTATTCCATGCACTAGTTTCAGCTTGTGGAAGGGAGCTAGAACTTCCACCAGAATAACCCTGGCCTGAAGTACCCTCAAGGGCCTTTCGCTTGCATGATAAGCCCCAAGTTCCAAAAGAAGAACCTGGGTTACCATCATTTTCCTCAACCAGAAAATCAGTGCTTCTGGATGAAGTCCCAATAATATCAGGCGAAACACTGCCAGAAGATGTCTGTTCTGTTTCTAATCCACCTGACATATCAGCTTCCATGCCAGGCGCACTATTACCACTATTTCCCACATACGCAGAATTTATATTTGCATTTTGAGAGCCCTGAGAAAAAGAAGGCCCGCCTTGAATCTGATTGCCACTTTGTTCAATACGAGCTCTTCCAGGAAAAAGGATATTTTGTTCAACTCGTCTTTCTTCAGAACTTTGACCAATAACAGGACAAGCACTATACGGAGATGACCAACCTTCTTCCATTTTCATCCCATCATCGTCCACTGGGTTTTGTAGATTCAATCTCGAGCTAGGTTCACCTGAACCACTCAAGTTCTGGGTGTCATTACTAGAGGCATTTAAACACGGAATCTCACCAGATGTCATCATATAGCTTGACAACCGGTTTTCAACAGGATTTAGCATATTATTTAAAGAAGTCGGCTGATTCATACTAGTGCTGTTGGAGAGAGATCCAAGCCCAACATCAGTGATTTCAAGGAAAGTATCAATACCACTCCCTTGACCTTGCATTAGTGTCAACAAATGCCTGACTCAGAAGACACTATAAGGTATTCACAGGTGGTTCAGATAAAACACTTGTTTGAAAGATCTGGAATATCAACGCAATGCTGGTACCCTGAATGTAACAAAACAAAATTTTAAACATTAGTTCAAATCCATTTTTACATAATATAGCAAGAGATAAAATACGATTCAGATTTACTAATGGAAATAAGATGATATAAAATCAATTCTTTGCATTATCTGCATGCCTTCAACTGAAAACCCTGACCCTGGAAACTGATATAATAATAATAAAAAATCAATATGATGGATAAAATAAGAAGGTGCATGAAACAATGGTTCTGAGACTAGTGACGTGCAGATTGGTCATTCAGGAAGATGTAAGCTCACGATTAGCAGACCAATTACAGCAAAATACACCTCAAATGAAACAGTATGAGGAGTTTAACAAGGGAGGGGAACGATAAAAAAAAGTAGGACAAAGTAAGAATAGAAAGAAAATTAGAACCCAGAGAACAGTCAACTTATTCTCAATCAATAATCTTAATTAATTTATATGCCAGAAATCTAACCCTCTTACAAGATAGCATCTTAAATATCTAAAATATCATAAACCCTTATATAACTAGTACTATACTTTACAAGTAAAAGCCAGTTGACCATCAATTCTAATCCACATTAGTAACTTGGTAGAAACTAAACAAGCAGCTTCAAACTTGGAACATTGATAAACTTTTGTCTAAGAACTCTCAGCCTAGTTTACCTCCAATATGTGAACTTGTACTCAGTAGTTTAATCTTGTGATTCTTACACAATCAAGTGTGAATTTTTTAAGTAAACAGTATTAATGTGCTCGAGTCAATTCAGTTTTGCACCAAAATAAAGTTGAACTGGGTCTGGTTGACCATAAAAGGATAACCACCTCAATTTTGTCTATCAGACCAAGAATCGTGTACCCCACCCTTTTCTCAAGCTTACTCAGGCAGACTTAATTAATGAAAAGAATTGGTCGGAGCAGGTTAGAATCTGGTTGAACTCAATAAGACTAAGTCAGCCTCAATTTGCAATCTGGTCACACTCTGGCGAAACTGATCACTCAACTGCAGCTTGGCGGGAATCAGGCGAGCTGAATTAACTCTCTCTATTTGATCAAAAAGACTAAATCAAATGAACTTAACTTAATTTCTAAACACTCTTGCTTATGTCTAACCAATAATGAAAATCTTATTCCATCATCATTAGACTCAGTCAGACCATTAAACAATCTAAGACCTCTCCAAACCCAAATCTACAAAAGGTTCTAATTACTTTATCCAACTTCCGTCATAATTAAGATACTTGTGCATGTTAAATTGACCTCCTTTTTTTTATTGCTCAACACAGGAAAAGCAAGATGAGAGAAAAAAATCCTTATATACAGGAGAGTTTCAGAACACCACACACTACTTTCACACTGTCAATTGCATCCCTACACTCAAATGGCATCTCTATTCAACTACTCTCAACTATTTATATCAAATTATGCAATGACAGGTATTAACTTCGATGCACCATATAAAACAAAGTGGTGCGCACAACATGAAGAACAATTGTTACCACTACAACGAACATTGATTTTCCAGTGATTCAGGGTATTTTGTATACCCAACGGAATGTTAACACGACAGCATAAAGAAACAAGAGAAAGGCAATTTGGTAGCCGAAATGAGATACAGAATCATAAATCAAATACCACAAAGGTTTAAGCTTTAGCAAAAAAAAAAAAGAAAAAAAAAACCAAATTCCACCACAGAATCAAGAACACATAAGCCTTGAGTAAAAATTCAAGAACTGATATTATAGCAATCAATGAAATGTTTAAAGCAACAATGCAAACAGCGTTAAACATCTGTAATCGTAAATGCTGCTAATGCAAAACCTCCAACCCATGATATGCCTAGCAAAGTAATTGATCGGCTCACAAAACCCAATAATAAAAATTGCAAATGAGAAACTTGGGATAAATCGCCCAACCCATTTCTTCAACTGGGTTTGAATTTTCAGCATACCCAACCCAGGATCTTTGCAATTCTCGCCAAAAAAGCGGACCTAATTGATTTCTTTTCAAATGATTCGACCCAACCCCGGAAAACAAACCAAACCCAGAACGCACAATTACCAACTAAAATCATGGTCATTTGGGTCGGTTCCGATCCTCCTAATTCTCTCCAATTCGGACGAAATGAAAACCACAGAAACAAATAAAAAATCAAAAAAATTGAATAAAAAATGGAAGACGATAATCCAAGGAATTAATGGTGGGAAAGAATGAGGAAGAAGAACTACCGGAGGAGATACTGGGGAGGATGAGAGATCACAGATGGAAGTGGCAGGATCAAATGGTATGGTGAGAAAACGTCTCCCACTCTCTCTCTCTCTCTCTTTTCTGTGTGTTCTGAGTCCACCTGAAATTTCTTCTTCCTTCAGATACTGGTTTATATTATTAATTTACTGCGAAAGAGATAACCGAAATACGACAAAGCCCAACGGATGAGAGAGAGAGAGAGAGAGAGAGAGAGAGCAAGATTAAGGAGAGAGAGCAATGCAAATGAAAAGGTTAACGTTAGAATAGATAGAGAGAGTAATGTATTCGAGAGAGAAAAGGAGTGATGTAATTAAATAGGGTGATGTTAGGAGAATATCTATTTAAAGTATGTTTATAAATTCGGTAATAGTAGAGAGACTAAATGAATGTGTAGATTAAATTTTGTAAATTAAATGATATGCAAGATGAGTCAATTAGTACTACGATCTAGTGATATTCTTCTTCACTTGTAAGTGAGAAGTCTTTGGTTCGATTTTCGCCAAAAGCGAATTTGAATTATATTATTGCTACCTCATTGTAAGGCTAAGCTCACATCCTCCCCCTTATTGTAGATAATATCATTTGTTAAAAAAAAAAAAAAAAGTGATGTGCAAGATGATGATTGAATTGTTACTTAAATATTGATTAATGTGCTTATTTTGGTAAACACGTCGTTTAGTTTACAAATTTAATTTACCTAACATTACTCTTGTAACTTATATGGTTTACATAGGTAGTTTTTTTTGGAGAATATTTTTGTTCACCATTCTCAAATCATAATGATGTTCATTATTTTATTTATCACCATTAGATGAGTTTAAAATTTCAAAATTTATGTAGTGCATATACACAAAATCTCAAACTTTGAATTCATTCATAGGGTGGCAGAGCCAACCCTGGCTTAAGACAACCAGGGCGACCACTCGACACCCCAAAAAAGGAGGGGCACCAAAAAAAATTATGTTGGTTTATATAAGTATAAGGATTTGTTTTGTCTTATTAGACTAATAACAAATGTTCATCACAGTTATGGATATATCTTATATGCTAAATTGGTTCTTAGGTTTGATTATCATCAAAGACGAATTTAAACTACATTATTACTAGCTCATTATGAGGTTAAGCTCATCCCCTCCTTTAGTATAGATAATATTATTTGTTAAAAAAAAAAATTGGTACTGTTTTTATTTCCGTGCCCACCCAGGTTCAATTCCCTCTTAACATAAAGGGGTTAGTTCTATTTTTATTTTTATTTTTTCATTTTTACTTTAAATAACAAAGAAACGATAATTAGGTTATTAAATGTGGCATTTTTTAGTAGTGGTTTTTTATTTATTTTTTTAAGTTTGAATTTGCTTGCAAAATCAAGTTCAAGTTTGTCTAAATATAAATTAGGGATTTTTTATTTATTGATAATCTTTTCATGTTTAAGTTAGATAAAGTGTTGTCACTTAAACTACGATCTAGTGGTATTCCTCTTCATTTGTAAGTGAGAGGTCTTAAATTCGATTCTCGCCAAAGGCGAATTTGAACCACATAATTATGGTTCGCCCATTCTAAGGAAAGAATACATAGTTATTCTTTCTATATAGGCACTGCATAGGAAAGAATACATGCAAGAATCCCTAAGCATTATGCAATCTCTTCACTCTCTCTCTCTTTGAGGCACCCCTTCTCTTTTCCTCAGTTAAATATAGGCCACAACGCGGTATTATGCAATCTCTTCACTCTCTCTCTCTTTGATACAAACCGGTTTATAAATATCATCACGCAATCCAGTTCTTCCAAACCAATGGTGTTTATCTCGATATTTTTTCAGCCTTGATTATATAAACCTTCACCATAATGCATAACTCAACTCTACGTTTTATAAATTTTAAATTCTACATAAATAGTGCATGCATTATACTCAAAATATTACTATTATGTGAATTTCTTTTTGGTTTAAAAACTGGGCCAAACAAACCTACTCAATAATAAATTTAGACTGGGACATCCCAAGTCGATCCTCACGAATAAAACTAACTGAACAAGGAGGAGTATCAAAATAAAAATGACCTAAATCTAAATCAAGGCTATATGTTGCTAAATTGTCCGCCATAAAATTCTTTTCTCTGTAGACATGCCGAAATTCACATTGCCAAGATCTTGAAAGCAAATATCGACATGCCAACACAAGGGGACCTAAAGGATGATTATTGCCAGTAGCTTGTAACACCAAATGAACTATGACTGCAGAGTCTGATTCCACCAATAATTTATCAATTCATAATCTTCATGCCAATTGTAAGCCCAAGTATAGACCTATAGCTCAAAATTGAGAATCTCACCTGTGCCTAAATTGGCGCAAAACCTAGGAATCCATTTACCATCAGAATCTCTCAAAACACCTCCTACTCCAATAGAATTATTACTTTCAGTCTTGCAACCATTAACACTAATCTTAAACCAACCTGAAGGAACTTCCCAATGGAGCAAAGATTCAATCCTATGTGGTTTATCAACCATCAACACTTTTAAGTTAGATAAAGTGTTGCCACTTAGTACTACAGTCTAGTGGTATTCATCTCCACTTGTAAGTGAGAGGTCTTAGGTTCGATTCTCGCCAAAGGCGAATTTGAACCACATTCTTATGGCTCGCCCATTGTGAGGTTTAGCCCACTCCCCTACCCCTTTAGTGCAGATAATATTGCTTATTCAAAAAAAACATTAGATAAAGTGTTGTTATTTTTTTTAATTGAATTCAGTGTTGTTACTCTTTTTTTTATTGAATATAGCGTTGTTATTGACAATCCAAATATATCATCCTACACTTCTTCGTATAATTTTTCCCTTGTGATTTTATAAATTTGGAGTGAAGCGCAACCTCGCAACCTTTCATGAGAGCTCGGGAAAAAAAAAGGTATTTGAATTGCTATAGGTGGCCTTTGGTAGTAGTAGTTTTTCGTTTTCATTTATAGTTCACGTATAAAAATTAGAGATTTTAAAATATGAAATTTCATTTCAAAGGTACATAATGTTCTCCTTTGCACCTAAGGTCTCGTGTTCGAATCTCCCTGCTTATAGTTTTGACGAGTTTAGGGTAGATTATCCTATTATTTGTCAAAAAAAAATTTATCAATAATGTGAAAGATGTTATTATTTAAGGGAACTGTTATTAGCACTTCAAAAATTTCATTTATGTTTTTCCTTTTAAGTATAAAAAGTTTAGAGTGCTAAATGAGAACCTTGGAGTGTCAATAACAATTCCCTTCTTTAATTGTGATTGTGTAAATCCTAGATAAATTTGGTTTCTAGATTATTATCACTCTAGTTATTCTTTCTAAATAGGCACTGCGTAGGGAGGAATACACACGAGAATAACTAAGCATTCTATAGTCTCTTCACTCTCTCTCTCCCTCCCTCCCTCCCTCCCTCTCTCTCTCTCTCTCTCTCTCTCTCTCTCTCTATTGCACCCCTCTCTTTTCCTTAGTTAAATATAGGCCACGGCACGTTATCAGTACACTTTTATGCTGTGCTACAGAATCTGAAGGGAAATTTCTGATACAAAATTGGTTCATCAATATCGTCACACAATTCAGGTTCTTCCAAAACAATGGTGTTTATCTCGATATTTTTTTAGCCATAATGGCATAAACCTTCACCATAATGCATGACCGAACTCTACATTCTATGAATTTTAAATTTTACATAAATAGTGCATGCATTATACTCAAATTATTGCTATTATGTGAATTGATATTATGAATTGAAAACATTAAAAAAAAAATTGGGGTTTGAAAAACCCATGCGATCAACAGTTTTGAGCCGCGCCGCCAAGCCACCAGCACCTAGGCCAGTAGCCTGAGCCGCTGGAGCCGAGCTGAGCCCACACGGAGCTTCCCTACTCTAAGCCTGAACTCAAAAAGCACGACACCGTTTTAGCATTGTGAGAATAGATGTCCCCGATGATCTGCAGTCATCCCTGACGACCCTTGGCCAAGATTCTCGTCAAATCTCATTGAATTTTTTGAAATCCCGATTTTGTTTTCTAAGGTTTTTGGTTTTTTGGATGACGAGAATCGTTATCTTTGTCGACACATGTGGTACTCCGTTATCAAATGTAATATATTATTTTATACAAAACAAAACATTTAATGCTTTTGAAATTATGTTTTATGTTTGAGTAATGTAGATAGCCAATTTTTTAGATCAAAATTGCAAATCATTTGATGTGTCGCCAATAGAAAATAAACACAATCATCAATGCTTAAGTAATAATCCATTCATCAACAATCACGTCGTCTGGTTCACAAAATATAGTTTAAATAACATTACCCTTTATGTTTTTCATTTTTAATCCCTAGCTAAAAGCATTAAAGATCTTGTTTTTTATGTACAAAATCACATGTGACGCTTGGTAAGTGAAAAGGTCCCGATGCATAGATTAGTGCAAAGGTTGCGAGCACTTCCCATTTACAATATGAAAAAAAAATCATGTTGTGCAATATTGGGCCTTGGCAAAATGAATTAAGAGTTTGTGACCCACAATTTTTAACATGACCCAAGCTTGTTAGTGAGCAAGTTTAACCAAACTTTTCTACTGTTTTTTTTACCCAATTTGGTTATATGAGTACAAACGATAGTCTATATTAATCTACATTGGAGGGAAAGGAGAGAGGGTTGGACCAAGATATAGTGGGTTGGAGATAAATACTTTAACGCCAATGCACCACTTGCCCTAACTTAGTTCAGCTGACTCTTCCAATTTATACATCGAAGATGGGCTCCGAAACCTAAAACCCATATACAAAGTCCGTTTGACCCATTTGGTTTATTAAAGTTTCTATGAAGCACATTTTTCTCATAGAAGTATGCTTGAATTTTATATGGCCTTGTTTGGTCTTTACCTTCAATGCGCTTTCGATATAGCAGTTATCCATTCTAATCCAATTCAACATAAGACAGAAATCATAGATAAAATTTAGGGTTCATGACCAACAAAATGCAACAATTGCCCAACGAATTGGCACAGTAAGCGATCATGGTTTGAAGGTCTAGGGCTTAAGTCATGGATTGTATGTTATAACCCATTTGTTTTTTCAAAGGTGGAATATAGCATATGAAAAAAAAAAAAAAAAAAAAGACAAAAAAAAAAAAGAAAGAAGAAAGAGTTGAGTGTACCATTTCTAAGGGTTTTTTTTTTAAAACAAATCCCAACTATCTTGATCATAAGAACGAATATATTTTCTTTCGTATTCATCCTATCTTTTTAGTATGGATGATACTATCCACACACTTCTTTTTTACCTTTTACACACCGCATGTTAATTTCTAATATTTAATCGTTCTCAATCCATTCAATCGACAACTGAAAATTACCAAAATATGTGTAAGAAGTAAAAAAAAAAGTGTGAATAACATAATATACAACTAACAAGAAATGATCCATTAAACAAGACCTAAATCATCCAAATTTGGAGTGTCTTCAAGACCTAAATCTTGCACATTAAGTTATTAAAATGTATCCTAACATTTCCAAATATAGAATTCCTTCACGTGACCTACATTGTATAGAAAATTTAAAACAAATAATGCAGTGCGATTGGTTCACGATAGCATACTCACATCTTAAAGAGTGTATGTAAGTCATTAACCTCTTCGAGCACAAAATCTTTCAAATTAGGAAACCACCAAAAAAATCCAAGTAAAGAATTCTCTCACGTGCTTCTGAGAGGACTTATATGAAATGGTGACATCAAAGTAGCCGTATCTCAATCCAATTATAAGACGCTATATAAGAAATTTAAACATATAAAATTGTATTATTGATCTAAAATATTACCGTGATACATTAAAATGTACACCAAAATTTCCCAATAACACTCTCACGTGCCCCAAAAGACCCTTCCAAAATGGCAAAATACCAGTAGTGTACAAAAAGAACCAAGAGCCAGGTGTGCCTTTGTACATCGTCTCCCAGATATTCAATCCCACGAATCCCAAGAAAAATAAAGAAAAATAAACAAAATCAAAATCAAAACACCCATGAGAAAATGGAATCCGCCACCCTCGTAGCTCTCCTCTCTTCCATCTCCCAACTCATCGTCCTCCTCCTCCTCTCTCCCAACTCCGCCGATTCCAATTCCGCCGCTAATGCCTTTCCAATCGTCAACAATTTCCTCTCATCCCACGAAACCGCCGCCGCCCTCTCCCTCCTCACCCTTTCCCGGAAACGAAAGCGAACCCATTTCTCAGAACGGGATTCTGAGCCCGATGACCATGACAGCGATCATGAACTTGGCGGCGGTGACTCAGTCCGACTCGGTCTGAGTCGGAGCCCGGACTCGTTCAGAAACTGCTTCAGAATGACCTCGTCCACCTTCGAATGGCTCTGCGGGTTACTCGAGCCGTTGCTCGAGTGTCGTGACCCAGTTGGGTCGCCTCTCAATCTCTCCGCCGATCTCCGTCTCGGTATGGGCTTGTTTCGGCTGTCCACCGGCTCCAGCTACCCCGAAATTTCAAAGCAATTCGGGGTTTCGGAGATGGTGGCCAGGTTCTGCGCCAAGCAATTGTGCCGAGTTCTTTGCACCAATTACCGGTTCTGGATTGAATTTCCCAACCCAAATGAGCTTGATTCTGTATCGGCGGCTTTCGAAACCCAAACTGGTTTGCCCAATTGTTGCGGTGTGATTGACTGCACAAGGTTTAAGATTGTTAGAAATGGTGGGGTGCAAGAAGAAAGCATTGCTGCCCAAATCACGGTGGATTCTTCGTCACGAATTCTCAGCATAGTCGCCGGTTTTCGTGGCAATAAGGGTGATTCAAGAGTACTAAGGTCGTCGACTTTGTACAAGGATATTGAAGCGGGAAAGTTGTTGAATTCTCCTCCGGCTTCTGTCAATGGGGTGGCTGTGAATCAGTACTTGATAGGAGATGGAGGGTATCCTTTGCTTCCTTGGCTTATGGTCCCTTTCGTTGATGCTGTGAAGGGCTCACCCGAAGAGCATTTCAATGCAGCACACAATGTGATGCGCCTTTCGGCGCTTAGGACGATTGTAAGTCTGAAGAATTGGGGTGTTTTGAGCCGACCAATACAAGAGGAGATGAAGATGGCAGTGGCTTATATCGGTGCTTGTTCGATATTGCATAATGGTTTGTTGAGGAGGGAGGACTTTTCTGCATTGTGTGATGGATTGGATGATTATTCCTTGTATGATCAGAGCTCTCAGTATTATAGGGATACTAGTTTGGAGGAGAATTCGATTGAGAGGAAGGCTTCTGTTATTCGAAGTGCTTTGGCTACGAAAGCGAAATAGTTTCAAGACACAAACTTTTGAATTTTGTTCAACTGAATATCCCTTGGAGATTGGTTTACAAGAGGGAGTAGCTATAGAACAATTTTGTTTTAGCAGGTAAATTTGGATACTTTTTCGTTCGGCATTACAGTTATGCTTCCATAGATTAAATACTGCTGCTGCAATTTGCTCTGGTGTTTATTTCCCATTCTTTTAATTTATTTTTGAATAAATATTGCTTTTGCAAACAATTTTTGACAACTTATGTTTGAAGATGTACCCATCTGATGTCAGCATACAATAATCAAAGTGGAAATATGGGATTTTTCCTGTTGTGAATGTGAATCTATTAGTTGGACATTGTTATTCATTTCTTGATGAAGGCTTAATCTATCTACAATGGAGATAGTATTTTTGCTGTGATATATTGCTCTCTGTGTACCAACATCCGAACAAGAACTGCGAAGCTTGCGGGCTATAGAACCACAAAAAAGATTATGAAGAATACACAACTTTCATTTGTAACTTGTTACCCTTGACTTCTGCAGAATGCAGAGCACAATATGGGGTATTTTCCCCATTCAAAACGAAGCCCCGAGTTTAATAAAAATTCGTCTATCTTCCAGAACAGAAACTAATCTAGTAACAAACTGACCTCCCTTTACTAATCCTATCCAAGCTGACTGCGCTTTGCCAACAGCAACACCAAAAACACCATAGCGGAAACTGCACATTGTAGCATCTGACAGTAAGCCAACTTCATTGACTGTTCTGTATTATAGAGTGTTCATTAGAGCAATTTAGTTGGCTACTCATCAACTTAGTCGACTGTTTTTCGGTTTGTTTTTCACCATCCTTCTCTGCCTCTTTCTTATATAGCTTAGTAGTTGTACAATTCACTATCGCTGCACAGTGTGATAGCAGCTTAACCTTGCTTTTCACAATTGCTACTTCTTCGGGTAATGGTAGCTGGGGTATTACTTTCTACACAATCCTACCTTGCACTTATGGAACTGGTTTAGACTGCTAAACTGGTTAACCATTTTATACAAGTTTACCTACTGCCTCCAGAATGATAGGCTGTGCTCATATGTAGCTCAGTTTGAAGTGCCGGTCGGCCTCTAGACCAACATTGCACACCAACCAGAGTGGAAATAATATTCACATTACTCTTCAGTCAGTCTTAACACTGCATCCTAGTCCTATTCTCTAGTCCCTTCTTATCTTACACAATCCATTCCCAGAAGCATGTTTTCAAGGCTTTGATGACCAGTTCTAATGATGTATCGGCTTCAGTGACAATGATTGACAGATTGAGGGTTCATTTCGTACGTAGACAGTCCTGTATTTGGTATTCCTAGATCGTAGCAGTAGTGCTTTCACTGAAGCATGTTTTTAAGGCTTTGATGACCACTTCTAGTGATGTATCGGAGTTGGTGACAATGATTAAGGGTTAATTTTCGTATGTAGACAGTCCTGTATTCGATATTCCTAGATCGTAGCAGTAGGTGCTTTCACTGCTTTGCTAACTAGATTGCATCCTTACATTAAGCAAAGGTTGGAAATCCTCTTTCAGAGCAGACAGTGCATCAAAATCACCACCTCATACTAGAATCAATGGGAAAAGGTTGTGAGAGTAACCATTATTGTATATCGTATGGACATCGTGTACAGTCGAACAATGCTTGAGTCAGTCGTCTCCTCACAAAACTCATTGTACATACCACTATGAGTCAGTTGTCCTGGCAAGTGTATATACAAGAATGAGCGAGTTGCCCAGGGCAAGTGGGCGACTGTGGTTAGCAAAATCCTAGTGCATACATATTAACGACTATATAATTAGGCAATGAGAGATGTTCTGTGGCTCTAACGAAAAGGCAGCCAGCTAGTGGGGTTGGTGGAGAACCCTTGGACAGTTAGACTAGTCTGATCTGGTGAGGACCGACTCCACAGGATAGGGACAGAGAAAGCGTTGTCTATTTTTCACGCGTTTCAGAACCAAAAGCATAACAAAATCAAAGCAAGAAACAGCCTCCCTCACCAAACAACTCAACTTTTATGATTAAATTAGCTGTGGTAGATATATATACATATTATATATGGAAAACTATCCAAAACACCCTAGAAAACTTTCATTTAACCATAAGGACGAATAATTTCAAAAATGCTAAGGTTGCCCTTGAAAGCCTTCAGAAAGAAAAAGGCAAAGGTGTTCCAACTTCCAACATCTAGCAGAGTTCACATGCATTTATTAAGACAAAGCAAAAGAAGACAAGCTAGTTCACATGCAAAAGAAGACAAATAAGTCAGATCACGTTTCAGAAACAGTGCTGACAATTTCAGCAACAGTAGATGCAAAGTGACAAATGACAAATACCAAGGAGATGTCCACATTATTCATTTTTAAAGAATTTTATTTTTTTCGTAGCATTCTCATTCAGTCTATATAAGAGGAGTTCTATTCATTGTAAAGACACCATACTCACACCATACACACACCATACTTCAATCCTCAAACACTCAAGCATCCGAAACCTTCCTAGCATCCTTTGTAAACACTTCTCTTTGTAAACATTCTATATATCAATAAAAGTTCAAGTGTACAGATTCAAGCAATCTCCAAGTCTTAAGTAAGTTTTCTTTTTTTCTTTAGTGTGTCGGTGTAATTAGACTTCTAGTTCAAAACAGGGAAACACTATTGTAGTTATATTATTAACCTGCTAAACTGACGATCATACTTTGTTCGAGCACTCTATTATAGTTGAATGCTTGCCATACAAATAACTGGACATTAACCAGGGTACCTTTGAGTTCAGTTGTTAAGGTCTTATACCTACATTGTGAGTGGCCGTCATGCTGAAACATGTCGAGTTCCATGTGCAAGGTTTTATGTCTAATTGTTATAATGACCATCCGACTATTTAACCGGGCTTGCTTTACGAATTTGGCATCAGAGCCAATTTTAGCATTATAATAGTATAATTATACTAGTAAAGTACCTTTAGGACGGAAGTCATTAACACAACTAATATCACACTTGTTTAATTTTGTATGAATAACATATATTATTGTCCTTGTAGACCTTGTCAACAACAACCACCAGGTACTTATTGTCCTAGACACCCAACTATAACTAGCATAAAGAGAAGATTAGCATATATATCCAAAAGAATTAGCAGGATTTTGAAGAAGCAGAAGTTTTATGTTAGTTATCTTGAACATCATTCATTTATTTGTAAATATAATAACATAGAAGTACAACATAAAGTTTTAGAAGCAAAAAAGCAACAGATCAAGTTTTAGAGACCTTGAGAGAATAAAGAGAGTTTCTAATAAGCCAGTTAGCAGTAACTTTAGAGAAAAGTAGACTGTAGTTTATGATAGATTACCTTAATTTAGAAATTTGTGAACCACAAGAAAGAAAAATAACCTTAGACCAAAATAGTTTAGTTTGTTATTTTCCATTGAGAAAGCATAATCATATTTTGCTAGTGAAGAAAATCCACAAGCCAATAGTATTGCAGATCTTATTATGAGTCAAGCATGAAATATAAAATTAGAAAATAATAAGCATAATCATTTGTTAAACCAGTTGTTAGAGCATTTTCAGAAAAATTCTATAAAAATAATTAGACAAAATTTAGATTATATTACATCTTAGTTAAAAGATAATAATAAAAATATTCAAAGGTTTCCTAGCAAAAGAGAGATAAAAGAACTTATTGACCTCATAGATAGTAAGCCTAAACGAGTAGAACTCAGATCATTAGAAATAGTTGAGCAGTTAAATTAGAAGTGCAAAAAATTCAATTAGTGCAAAAAGAGTTGAGTGAACAAGTAGATAAGTTGCATAATAAAGTAGATAGATTATTAGTTTAATGGCCGATTCTAGAACTAGCAGAAAATATATCCAAGCTTTGAAAAAAATTAGTAAGTTAGATAAAGAACCAGTAGGTTTAACAGATTTTTCAACACAAGTAGCTAGTAGTAATATTCCCATTAGGCAAAATAATTTAATTATTCAATTAGTTTTAAGTTTGGCTAAAAAATTAGATCTAGTTGATGAACAAATAGCATAAATAAATCAAGTTTTACATAACGCATCTTTATCACTTCCACCATCTTTGTTAGAAAAATTAGAAAATTTAATTTTCAGTACAAATAATCATATTAGAAGACCTAAGATAAATCCTTTTGATAATAGAAAATGGAACTTTTTAGGAGAAAAGGAAAAGAAGTAGTTAGAGCTGAAGATATTTATCCAAATGAAGAAGAAACACAAGAATTTATTAGAAGATGTTTTGAGAAAACACAGAAAAATAAATACAATTTGTATCAATTAGGTTTATTTGAAAATAGAAGTAGAATTGTAAGCAACATTAGATGTCACAGCCCGTCCCTAATTTCAAGAATTTTTAAAGTTTTAATAAAGGATTTTACAAAAATGCCCTTTGAGGCACGCACGTCATTCGAGGATAATCGTCATGTCGTGCCATCTAAGATTTTGTTTTCTTGGCATATCCTCGTAGTACTCGTCGCTACGGACGCGTGGGTGCAGACGGTTCGTTATTTGGAGTTATAACGAAAAAGATTTTAAAGTTTGAAGTTGGACATTTTATGAATTTTATTACTAAAATTTGGATGGCCCAGATTAAAGGAATTTGAAATGGATGGCTGGGATGTTAGGACATAAGGTTTTGTGTGTGTGTGTGTGCGTGAGAAGAAGAGGAAGAACAGAAATGGGGATTGGGCAATCTGCCCAACCAGAGGAGAGAGAGAGCCGAAGCTCCGGGAGAGAAAGGAGAGAGAGAGCTGGCGAATGGGGAGAGGAGAGAGGAAGAGACTGGCCAATCAGAGAAGGGGAAAGAAGGAAGGGAGGGAGAAAGAAAAGGAGAGGATCGACCTGGCAACCCGCGCACCCGACTCGCGCGACCCGCCGGTGTTCTTCACCAATTCTCGTCGAAATTTCTCCATTTTTCCGGCCGAGTGGGATATTGAGCTATTGAATTAATCGTATAGGACCAACTGCAGGGTCTCCGATTGATTCCTTATTTCACCTGATTTATATTTTGATTCATGGCATGGCATATTTTTCTTGAAAAATGTTACAGACTTGGGATTTGAGTTTTGAGATTTCATATGGTTTTATATATATACTATTTTCTGGGAAAGTATACAAGTTTTACAGTGAGGGGTTAGAAATGTTTTAAATGAAACATTTTCGAAAAACTTTGTTTTACTGACCCACTCAATTTTGTTTTGCGCCCCTCCAGGTTCAAGTTAGCAGAGCTTTGGTGGCCACGAGGAATCCAATGGTGTTCTGACAGAATTCACAAAAGTAGGACTCACCCTCGGGTGTTTCATCTTAGTAATTGTATTCTTTAAGCTTCCGAACTGTGTAAATGGTTACGTCACTCTCACGTGACGGCCAGCACGCCTTCTTCGGGACGGGGTGTGTCATCAGACAACATGAAGTTAGCTGTATTGATAAAGAAGTTACACTTAATTTACCTAGTAAGGAAGCAGTTATGCATTTGAGAAAATTACATTTAAGTCAGATTCACATAGGAACAATATTAATTGGAATAGTAGGATTAACCAGAGCACAAGTAGGCACAAAAGCTTTAGTATACATATATGATGATAGACGGGATAATCACCAACAAGCAGCAATAGCAACAGCTGAAGTAGATTTAAGTTCAAATTTAGCAATCATACGTTGTATTCCTAATTATGTTATGACAATAAATGAATTTAGTAAATATATTAAAGTAAGCATAAAAACAAAAAATATAATATGAAAGGAGAGTATAAAAATTTGTGTATTAGCTTAATGTATATTGGTAAAGTTTCTGATAAAAATAATCATAAGTTTAATTTAGAATTTCAAATTTTAGTTCAAATATTTGGTTGTAAGCATGTAAATATGATAGAAACAAAACCTGTAGATGATAGCTTTTTAGAAGGAACTCAATGGACATTACCTAATTTACAAGTAACAAAAAATAGACAACCAGATAGAGTACAAATATACGAAACTAGTACATGTAAAGCAACAATTAGGTTTAGTAATTACAAGCAACTAGAAAATATAGAAGAGGATGAGAGTGAGATCGAAAATGAGAGTATTCATATGGCTTTTCATAATTTAGATATTAATTTAGTTGAGCAAAATTTTGATCATATTGTAGATAAGCTTATAGAAGATATTGATCATTACTTAGAAAAATATAAGACATATGATTTAGGACTGCATAGAATTTCAGATGAAGATATGAAAAGATTAATTTTAGAAATAAGAGTAGAACATATTTTAGGATCAAAAGAATATAATAATTTATTAGAATTGAAAGTAGAATGTAATCCAACAGAAGAAAGTAGTACATCAGGAGTAGAAAATCCAGGATACACAGGTAGAACTGATCAACAATTTTTGAGACCAACAAATGAAAAATATAATGAACAAGCTGGAGTAGATTGTAGAAGAAAGTATGATGAAACCACCTATAAAAAATAGGATTCCATATTTGAGAGGATTAGAACAAATTAATATAGAAGGAAATATATTAAATTTAGATAATGTAGATCCACAAGATTGGGAAAGAACGATTGAGAGATGGGAGAAAGGTTGCGTACATACAACATTAATGTTAGATTTTAGTAATTCACAAAATATGTTAGATTATTTTGAGCATACTTTAGATGGTTTAGTTTTTGACTATTTCCAGTCATGGAAAGTTCAAAATCCAGAACAACATCAGGTAGCTAAAACACATTTTAATATTGATGGTTTTGTTACTTTGATTAAACAAGAATTTTTAGATCATAATAGGTTAGATGGCAGAAGCGAACAAGAACAAATAAGAGCAATTCGAAATTTAGAACAATTACAAATTTTGTGATTTACAGTATATAGCTGAGTATACTATAAATTTCTTTAAATATTCAGGAAGAACAGATAGAATTAGTGATATTAATTTATTAGATACTTATATGACAAAAATAAAAGGACCAATAGGAGAAAAGATTTGGAATGAATGATAAAAGCATCCAAAGAAAAATGATATTGCAATAGGACCTAAAATTCAACATGTATATGACATACTTAGACGAGAATGTAGCCAAATAAAAGCTAAGAGACAAATTAGGAAAAAATTTTATATGAGTTGTAAAAATATAGATTTACCACAACAATATGGTTGTCATAAGAAAAATAAGCATAAGAAAATATACAAAAAGAAATATAAGTCATATAAACCATAAACAACATAAGAATTTTAGCATCAGGCCTTCAAGAACATATAGAAAGAGAAAACATATTCCAAAACAATTTAGGAAAAGAAGTGGTAGACCTTGGATTAGAAAATATAAAGCACCAAAAGATAAGAGTAGTTGTAAATGTTATTTATGTGGAGAAGTTGGGCATATTAGACCTAAATGTCCAAAATTAGGTAAACAGTCGAGAGATAAAGTACATTTGATGGAATTGTTTACGTTAGAAGAGGATGATGATATACAGTCAATATATAGTTTAGATGATTTAAGTGATAATGAGAGTATTTATAGTATAGAAAGTATAAATATGATAGATTCAGACTCGGAAGATTCAAGTAGTTCAAATAGTGATTTAGAAGAATATATGTGTGCATTCATAGAAGAACAACATGAAGAAGAGTATAAATATATAAATTTAGATTGGCCAGAAAAATGTCATAAGTGTAGCAAGTTAGTTGCAAATAAATATTATAATACATATTCAATACTGTGTGAAAAATGTTATAGTAATAGGTTATTAGAAATTAATTCAGTAGAATCACAAGAAAGTACTGAAATATTAGGAAATATTATTTATAGTATAGAAAAGCCAAAAAATAATTCTTTAATTACCATAAATTGTGAAATAGAAATAGTAAAAGAACACAAAATACAAACAACAACTATGATGGATACAGGAAGCACAAAGAGTGTCATAAGAGAAGAGTTAGTACCAGAAAAATATAGACAAAAATTAGCAAAACCAGTGAGAATAACACAGTTTGATGAGAGACCAATTTATTTAACACATTGTATTAATAATGAGCCTATTAAAGTAGAAAACAATAATTTAATTTACCATTAACATTTGTTCCACCAGTAGGATCATACCCATTCATTTTAAGATTTAAATTTTTTGAAAAGTTTGTAAGGTTTTTTATTTATGAATCCTAACATAACATTTTTCAAAAGAGACATTACAATAACTGATCAAAGTAATATTGTAGAAGCATACAAAAGCATAAGTATAGAAGAGTCTAGTGGCCAAGATAGTCATTAATTCGAAAACTCAAAAGAAAATGATGAGCATAATAATATAGAAGAGTTTGATGAAGAAATATTTGAACATGAATATCCGATTTTAGAATAAGGAACCCGTATAAAAATATTACAGTTAGATAGACCAAAGAGTTTAGAAGAATTGTTACAATTAGCAGAACAAGCTAGAATCATAGGAGAAGACCCACAGTTACATTAGAGTAAAAATAAAATATTAGCAAAATTAGATATAATTCATCCAGATTTAACCATTAAGACAACTGATATGCCTTGTAGTTTATTAGATAAACAAGAGTTTGAGCAGCAAATAAAAGAGTTGTTACATTTAAAAGTAATTAGACCCTCCAAGTCTAGACATAGATTAGTAGCATTTATTGTGAGAAAACATTCAGAGCTAAAGAGAGGTAGGAAATCTTAAATTGTTGACCTTTGTAGTAGGCGAGATCTGACCGTTGAATCGTCACATATTAATATGTGTTATTGTAAATAATATTTGATAACCTTAGGAACTTACGGATTTGAATCCACCGTACGGATTTTCCCGTATTGAATTTCTAAGTTTTGAGGAAACTATCGTTCATCGCCACTTGAAATTGCGATTGCGAAGATCTGACCGTCACAAAATTTTAATATATTGTTCTACAAACATATTAAGACCCTTAGGAAGTTATCAATCAAAAATCCGGTGGGCGGGTCTTTCGGATTGGATTAGTAGGGTGGTTGACCGTTCCGTTAACCATGTCGACTGAGCGTTGACTTTTGATCAACATGTTTCAAATTGTTCTTAAATACTAAAATTAGTATTACTAGAGACTAAGTAGGGCTTAGTGGGCCTATCTTGGTTACCGGGCTATCCCAGTTAATGT
The DNA here is from genome assembly GCA_035220775.1 of Malus fusca. Lineage (NCBI taxonomy): Eukaryota > Viridiplantae > Streptophyta > Magnoliopsida > Rosales > Rosaceae > Malus > Malus fusca. The sequence continues at coordinate 18,271,139 of CM069063.1, forward strand.
TTACCTCGGTTTACATGCAAGTGACCCCTTACTGTGATTTGTATGTTTATTGAAGTTCTTGATAATATAATGAGATGTATGATTACTAGTATGAAAATATGAGCTAGAACCTCGTTATAATTATTCCTTAGAACTCGTATGTATGTGTGACTAGATATTGGCTAGTTAAGTGGAATCAATAATATGTACATTTGAAATTGTGATTCACAATGAACTGGCGTATGTTATAGAATGTATGATATGTGATTCGACATTCATTTGTCTTGTTAAATCGATAGTATGTATGCTAGTAACTACAATTCATATTGATTTGATGTATATTATGTGATCATGTGACTGCACCATATATCGGTGGTACATGGATGGTCTCGCCTAGTTCATTTGCATTAAGGGACCATACGCATTATAGGGATGACTCCGCCTGGTTAATCCATATTGGGGAGTCACTACTTACCTGGTGACATTATCTCCATAGGTGGTTTTGCCTGGTTAATCCGCATTGGGGGACCACATGCACCTTAGGGGTGACTCCACTTGGTTAATAAGCATTGAGGGGTCTCTACCTACTCGGTTTACTTCCATAGGTGGTCCAGCCTAGTTAATCCGTATTGGGGGACCACATTATTGGATGTTGCCTATGGTCTGGCTTGGTTAATCCGCATTGGCGGACCATACACATTCTAGGAGTGACTCCGCTTGGTTAATCCGCATTAGGGGGGTCACTGCCTATTTGGTTATATTAAATCCATAGGTGATCCTACCTGGTTAATCCATATTAGGGGATCATGCTATCAGATGGATGCCTATGGTTCCGCTTGGTTAATCCGCATTAGGGAACCATAAACATTCTAGATCGGGATTCTGTTGAGTGGTTCAGAATCGTATTCAAATTGGGATTCGGTTGAGTGATTTGGATACCCCATTTCGCCTCGATTTCGTTGAGTTGTCCGAAATCGTATTTTAGTCGAGATTTCATTAAGTTGGTTCGGACCTATATTCCTAGAAATCTTTATGGATTCTATGTGTTGCTCTAGCCCTAATTTTCTACATGGTTGTGAATGAAATATTGAGAATCGTTGTGTGTTTGAATTAGAAGGACCGATGAATGTCTAGGTGATTCATTCGGGATTTCCGACTAGATTATTCATAAGTTTATAAAGTATGATTTACATTTTCTTTTTATTTTTCAGATTGGTTGTTAAATATGGTTAAAGACTATTGTTATGCATCGTTGGTTGTTCATTGTTAAAATTGTCCATCTTGATTCTTTGAATCTACTATTTGATGTGACAACATGTCCCTAATTTTACGATTTTACTAATTTTAAAGGAGTGAATGGACGAAAAATGCCCCTAGAGACGAGATTGTTGACATTCGTTGACCGTCATTTCGGGACATGTATGAGCTATTATTTTACTGTAACCTCGAAGTACTCGACGGTACGAACGCGTAGGTGCAAGCGGAATCGAATGTGGAGCTACGATAAAGATTTTATGGAACTACGAAACTTGAGGGTGTTTTATGAAATTTGAATTTTGGGTATTTTATTATTTTAATATTTTCTGAGTGGATATTTTAAATATTTTATAATTTTTCTGGCTCATGGGGCCCACACCCATACAAACTCTCCACTTTTTTCTTTCCACGTTTCTATTTTTCCACCACTCTTAGACACTCTTTCTTCTATCTCTGTTACTCTCATTTCTCCCTCACCTCTCTCCCGTGTCTCACCTTGCAACAACAATGGCGACACCGGTGTCTACCAACTTGCCATCTCCTCCGGTGAGCTCCACCAAACCACCACCTAGGTTTTCTCTCTCTTCCCTCTTCCCTCAGTTTTTCTCTCGTCCCCCTCAAAGTCTCTTACTCTCCCATCTCTTTGGGATGCACCCAGATGGTGCAACGGAAAACACCGAGCCACCATCATCGTCATTTTGACAAGTTTCAACCACAAAACAACTCACTCCATTCTCTCATTCGAATTTCTTACTCTAGACTCCGTGCACACTGCATAGAAACGTAACGGTGAATGCCGCCATGTTTTCTGGGGAGTTCGCAAACTCCCGACAAGGGTAAGCTATGAAAACAACCTAAAAATTCTTGGATCATGTTTTAGTATATGTTTCTAGCTTTCTTAAGGGTTTTGATGATGGTTTTGGTACAGAACCGCTGCGGGGAAGGCTTCCTAGATTTTTTGGCGACTTTTGAGCCATTTTTTCTGCCAACTCCAGGCACGGTCGAGGAACCCAATGATATATTTTGATTCCTTATTTCTTGGGCTTCAATTTGATATATTGGATGATTAGTTTTAGTGGAGATTTTTACTTGATCGAAGCCGTTAAAAATTTCCGGCCAAAAACCCGCCCAAACCTTTGACCCATGACACATTAACCTAGGATCCGGCCCGACCCACTTACCTGGAATATTCCTTGGCATATTTTTTTGGAATATTCCTTCTGTTGACTTTTTTGAAATTTTCTTGGAAACTCTCCTAGGCTAATTTTGATGCCCGAGTCCGTTTTTGACATTCATTTAGTGAAATTTTAAAGTTTTAACGTAGTTGACTGGCTCGGCGTCTCGGTTAACTTTTTAGGATTAACCGTTGATTTTTCGTTGACTTTTTACAAAATTTGCCGGGGATGTTTCTTAACTTATTTCAATGCGCTGATTCTGAATCCGTTGTCATTTTCTCCAAATTCAAACGTTTTAATTGAGTTTTACTAATGGGTCTCTATTATGCTTAGGTACGATTAGCATCGGTGATCCGTATTTACTCATTCGAACGGCCATGACTTCTCAAGTATCTATGAATGGGTCTTTTATTTTATATAGTATATATACTTGTTTAGTTTCCACATATATTTTTAATAAATAATTTTTCAACGTGATTGCCATAATTAGTTTAATGCTTATAATAAAGGCTGTAGTGTTGAGAATTATGAAATTATTTTGAATCCTGCAGGATGTACAGGTATGCGTACTATTATGGGATGCTTTAATTATATTTGCGGACATGAATAGTGTTATGGTTGACTAGAATTATCGATTTACCATTATATGATCATAATTATATTATCTGGTCATCGTGTGCTACACTGGTGTTTGTACTTGCACCGTATGTTCACATTGCATCGTACGCTCACTTTAGATCCATTATAGGTGCCAGTCCTGTTCTAGATTTCTATAGGCAATTAGAACTCGTATGTGATGCACATAGCGCCAGTCTTCACGTGATTGTAGTACTAGAGCGTATATCATTATTACACCCAGTCCTGTTCATGTTAGAATATCTCTGCATGAACTCGTGTGTCAGCATATGTCGATGAGCACTCGATATATTATGTTTGTTTATGCAAGATTATGTGATTACTAGACGATAGATATTTGTTTACGAAATATTGTGACGTATTGAATTCTTGAGATACTGCAGGCTACAGTAAGTATTTTCATACTATACGTAGTATGTATATTTTGGAAACTGTACTTATTTTACGGAGAGGGGTTATCATGTTTTCGAAAAGGTTTTTATAAAGCTTTGTTTTTAGGCCCACTCACCCTTGTTTTTTTCCCCTTCATGTTTTAGTAGCTGAGCTTTCGTATTGACGAGGATTCTTGGCAAACTTGGTATAGGTGATTACCTTCGACGGTATAATTCTTATCCTACCTTTATTTTACTTTACTTATGCTCTGACATCACGTGTGAATTGGGTTCACTCCCGCTCACATGTGCACTCTTACATTTAGTCACTTTTAGGTTTAAATTTATTCACATATTCCACCTCACTACACTTTATAGCTTCGTCACCTTCCGGGTGTCAGCCAACACAACTCGATTAAGAGTCTAGGTGGACATTTCAGGTCGGAGTGTGTCAGTGGTATCAGAGCATATGTTGGGCAGTATTGTATTCATCACGCACATGATGTACGCACCCTTGGTTCTTAAGCCTAATTGTCGAATATTGCTTGGGCTACTTAGACGACTTATCAACCTTCTAGAAGAACATTTTGGCGACCGCCTCTAGGCTTAAACAAAGAACCTCCCTGCTAAGGAAAATCTCGACTTGGAATAGGTTGTTGGCCCTAAAGTAGGGCCAATGTATCGGTAATTGTGTGCCACCAGAGATTTACAAATCAATTCCACTACCATCTAGTCATTTCTACCAACCCTTCCGAGATAGGAAATCAGAAATAGTTTTGATTCCTTGGCAGTATCTGTTAGTATACCACCTACCATAATTCATACGAAGTTTTACTTTTTGTCGAAATCTCTAGAAATGTCTCGAAAGAAGATGTGGTGCTAAAAGGGTAGCACTCGACAGAAGAATATATGGGGAACAATCACCTTTGTTCCCCAACTATACTAATCTTTCAAGCGTAGTTATACTTCCGGATCTTCAAGAGGAAGATCGATTTTGTTAAAGTCCATTCTAAAGTAAGTTATTAGCAATTCCTTCTCCCATCCTTAGGACGTTTCAACCAACATTAGTTCCCATAATTCCTTTTGACGATGTACACTTCATTGCGATGAGTATAGGCATGAGAGTACGAGTTATTATACCTTCGATTAACAGAAAATTCCAGAAGCAGTAATCAATTTTCCTTAGAACCAGCGAGACCAACTCTTGGGATTAGTTCCTTACCAATCATTTGAAACCATCCACCTGAGCAGGCTTTAACTTGTAATCAGCCTAATGGTGGCGTTACTAATTGACGATCTAGAAGCTGCCAACCAGTATTCAGGCGGTATGATTTCTAATACCGGACACATGCTGGTATCTAGAAGTGATACCTTTGTGGTAGGATGCTAGTTCACAATTTCTGGGTAACGAAAAATATCAAAATATTATAAATGCATTAATTAACGGCACGACAGATTGATTGATTAACAGTGACTACCTGAGCAGAAGAAATTAAAATTGGGGAAACTTAGGAGCAAGCCTTGTAGGAGGACAATAAACTCGTAGTTGTTTTAACTTTATCACCCATCTAGGTAACCAAAACCTCTTCGACCAATCACTTTTCTGACCTCTTTCATAGGTAAACATTAGAATCGAAGCACGAGTTAATTTCCCGTTGTAAGAGCAATTTGAGTATCAAGAAACCATGAAGACTTATTAGTACATGTCGTAGGGAAAGGAAGTAGTATGGTACGTTTCGAGGATAAACATATTTGGTGTCATTTCCCAAAATTTTACCTGGGACATCACCAAATTGTGAAGTGAAGTACACCATTGATCCACTTTCTAGTACTACACCAATTCCCTTTGCATCTTATCGAATGACTCATTCGACATTGAGAACACTTAGTTGCAAAAGCTTACCGATTAGGAATTTACCCAACCAAACACTTTATCTTAGGGAACCTCAAACCTAGTCACGAAGACAAAGACTGAACCTTAGGATCGTACCTAGATTTAGCAACTCAATCGGGTGACGATTAAAAATCGTTAACCCCTACTTCAAGTTGATGGTCTCTTCGACCAACTTTTGGAGCCCGAGTTTTCTTCCGTAGTTTGACGGATTCATAGTAGTTTTGTCGATGACTTTCTCACCTACTTCAACAATGAGATCAAATTTTCTAAACACCGACAATCAACTTAATACCAAATTTCCCAAGTGTTAGCTTTGTTAAAATTAGTACTTTTCTTACGGACGTTATGATCTTAGCAGACGATATTCTTTTCATTTCCCATAAATTATTGTGAGATATGAGATATCTTTGGTTTTGTCGTTTTCTATAGATAGTTTGTTAACGATTCTTTTTCTGCAATAGTGTTTTTTTTCCTTACTTGTCGATTAAGGAAAGTTAGTTTAGTTTGTGATGTTGAATATGAATAAAATTTCTGACAATCGAAGTGTTGTCTCTTCTCGAGCATTATTCTTACACCTTTCAATGACGTCGATAATTACAAAATCCATGATGACGTTTCCTTTGAGTGATTTGGTTGCGTACCGATGCAGCATGATGGAGTCTTGCATATGTCTACCGATAATTGGGACCGCATGAAGTGAATTACCTTACTTCCGACTTATATTCAACATTTACCGTTTTTACTTGAAAATTCGAGTGATACTTTTCTGTAGAGAAACGCGTCCAAAATCTTTACTAACCTTAGATCTCTCAAATACATCTTCATTTAAAAAGAACTAAATTTTTGACAGCGGCGATGGAAAAACCAAGTCAACGTCTATGATTGCATTATCATGACATTCGAGATATCTTTGGTTTTGTCATCTTCTATCGACAGTTTGTTATCGATTTTTTTTCTGCAATAGTGTTTTTTTTCCTTACTTGTCGATCGAGGAAAGTTAGTTTAGTTTGTGATGTTGAATATGAATAAAATTTCTGACAACCGACGTGTTGCCTCTTCTCGAGCATTATTCTTACACCTTTCAATGACATCGATAAATACAAAATCCACGATGACGTTTCCTTTGAATGATTTGGTTGCGTACCGATGCAGCATGATGGAGTCTTGCATATGTCTACTGGTAATTGGGACCGCATGAAGTGAATTACCTTACTCCCGACTTATATTCAACATTTACCCTTTTTACTTGAGAACCGAGTGACACTTTTCTGTAGAGAAACGCGTCCAAAATCTTTACTAACCTTAGATCTCTCAAATACATCTTCATTTGAAAGGAACTAAATTTCTGACAGTAGCAATGGAAGAACCAAGTCAACATCTATGATTGCATTATCATGACATTCGAGATATCTTTGGTTTTGTCGTCTTCTATCGACAGTTTGTTAGCGATTTTTTTTCATCAATAGTGTTTTTTTTCCTTACTTGTCGATCGAGGACAGTTAGTTTAGTTTGTGATGTTGAATATGAATAAACTTTCTGACAACCGAAGTGTTGTCTCTTCTTGAACATTATTCTTACACCTTTCAATGACATTGATAATTACAAAATCCATGATGATGTTTCCTTTGAATGATTTGGCTGTGTACCGATGCAGCATGATGGAGTCTTGCATATGTCTACCAGTAATTGGGACCGCATGAAGTGAATTACCTTACTCCCAACTTAGATTCAACATTTACTGTTTTTACTTGAAAACCGAGTGACACTTCTCTGTAAAGAAATGCGTCCAAAATCTTTACTAACTGATAGGAACATATTTATGCGACTTAGTTAGCTTGTTCTTGTGCATTTGTGTTGTTATTTCTTTGTTAATTATGTATTTTAAGCTATTTTCGTGTGTTTGTAGGTCATAATAACAAAGTTGGCAAGAAAGTGCATTTTGGAGCATTTTAGAGCATTTTTGAGCCAAGATTGGATAGTGCAAGCATGGAGACATGAGGATGGACGTTTTTGAAGATTTGAAGGCTAGAAATCAGCATGTGTGTGTGCAAGTGTGTTGACCTACAACTCTAAACATCCATCCACTACACCCATTACATCCACTCATTACCAAACACTCATCCACTACACCCATTACATTCACTCATTACCAAACATCCACCCACTACACTCATTACATCCACTCATTACCAAACACTACTCATTACCAAACACTCTTCCACTACACCCATTACATCCACTCATTACCAAACATCCACCCACTACACCCATTACATCCACTCATTACCAAACACTCATCCACTACACCTATTACACCCACTCATTACCAAACATTCACCCATTACACCCATTACATCCACTCATTACCAAACCCATTACATCCACTCATTACCAAACATTCACCCATTACATCCACTCATTACCAAACATCCATCCACTACACCCATTACATCCACTCATTACCAAACACTCACCCACTACACCCATTACATCCATTACCAAACATTCACCCACTACACCCATTACATCCACTCATTACCACAACACTCACCCACTACACCCATTACATCCACTCATTACAACTCCATACACTTCTCTCCCTAGCCTATAAATACATCCACCCTTCACCATAACTAGGGAGATTTTTCCATCAACACAATCCATCATTCACCATAACTCACCTATATCCATCCACCACCATAATTAACCATTCACCTCCATCCAACCTAAATCAAACACATTCAGCCATTCCCTTCCATATATCCATACACATCCTTAGACACTTGTGCCGCAACAAGGTGGTGAAAAAGAAGGTCCTTGGTGTTTCAAGCTTGAAGATTGGAGCGTTTTAGGTGTACTTCGTTCTTGCTTTCAATGTCTACTTTGTTATTTTCTGATTTTGTTGCAATTATGAGTAGCTAAACCCCTATTTAGTTAGGGGGAATTCGAAACCATGTTCATACTTGCAATACGATTTGATTACTTTCAGTTGTGATTCATAAGTTGTGAATTCAATTTACTTATCCATTTGAATTAAAACTGATTTATGTGTGTTGGTTGAGAGTGCACGCTTAAGTTTCATGCATAAATCTAATGCTAGGATATAAGGGAGTTTCACCTAATTGTTATGAACTTATATTCACAAGTAGTGAAGGTTGCTCGTCACAACCGTGTTAAGTAAATTCTTGGCATAAGTTTCATGCAATTCATAGTTACAAGTGTTTCGTCAATGCTTATGATTTTCATAGAACTTAATGATTCTTGCTTGTATCTCTATTATGCAATTCATGTAGGGAACTTGTGGGGAATGCTTTGGGTTGTTGTATGCAATCATCCAATTCAATGAAATTAGGAAAATCTGAGGGTTAATTTAAGCGTACCTAATTAATCTGGGGCGTTGAGAATTCATGGTTTATTGAAAAGCAATTGGAAATCGTTTTTATGCAAGTGTGTCGTGTGTGGAGAAGAACCTCCTAGCTAGCCTTTTATCCATTTAATTCACTCAAATTCGTCCAGATTTCACTAGTTCTTTACTTTACTTGTTTTGTTTTCAAATTCGTCAAAGCCAAACCCCCTTCACTTTGTTGAGTCATATTAGTTAGCAACTGATTTAGTTTGTGTCTTTAAGTATTTTGAACCAAGTTGAAACCAAAATTCGTCCAAAAGTGTGTTTAGAGTCTAAATCTGCCCAGTTTGTGTTTTTAGGCAGATTTGAGCGTTTTTAGCTTGTTTTGAGTTCTTTGAGTTTGTTTTGAATTCTTTGAGTCTAGTTTAATGTTTTTAACTTTGTTTATATGTTTTTAAGTCAGTTTAGAGGTTATTAGCAAGCCCTCCTAATCCCCGGTCCAGAACGATCCCTACTTATTCATACTACAATTGACAACAAGAGGGTTTAATTTGTGTGTTAAGTTAATTTTCGCATCAAGTTTTTGGCACCGTTGCCGGGGATTAGCAACTTTGCTAATCCCCCGTTGTTTCTTTTTCATGTCTTTTGTTTTAGTTACTGACTTTGTTTCTATTTGTGTCTTTTATTTTTACTTTTGATATTTGATTTAGTTTTGTTTCCTTGATTTTAGATACTAGAGAAGTAAGACATGGATTTTGCTACCATTCAAGCTCAATTGGCGAAACTTACTTCTCAATTGTCACAAAATGCCGAAATGACCACAATGCAAAGTGTCACTACATGTGGTGTGTCCTATGGGCAAGGATATCCAACTCATCAATGTTCTCAATTCGCTGCGAATGAAGATGCTTGGGGTTATCAAGGCCATAGCCAATCATGGGACAACATGTTTTCCAATGCTTACAATTCGGATTGGAGAGATTATTCAGATTGCATGTGGGGAGAACCTCAACAATTCCAACAAGATGGATATTGGCAGCAAGAAGAGGAGTTCTATTCAAGACCTATGCAGCCACCACAAGAATCTGCCCAATTCGATTCAGGTACGTCTTTGGATAATGATATGTTTAATAAGTTACTCACCTCTTTGAACCAAGAAGTAGAAAATCGAAACACAGAGGTGCAAAATCAAGCCAAGAAGACGGGCGAATTAGAGAAGCAAATTGGGCAGATTATGGAGTTCACGGCACAAATTCAAGAGCAAAGTGAACTCTCCAACTCAACTATTGAAAATTTGAAGGAAGATTTTGAAATCCATGATGCTATCACTTTGGGAAGTGCTATGGAGGTTGGAGGTGAACCCAAGCCATCCAAACCAAGCCAAAACATGGATGAACAGCTGCTGCTCGAAGAAGAGGAGAATAACAAGGCCACGGCAAGGGAAGAACCACCCTTGCCGCAACCCCATATCCCCTCTATGTCGTCCACTACAACCAAGGTAAGCCTAAATTCAATTTGTCCTGACCCCGTTTCACCAAATGTCCTTATTCCTTGCAGGATCATGCAATCCAAGGAAGAAGAGGGCGAGAAAGGCATCTTCGAAACCTTTCCAAAGAATCAAGAGCAAGAAGTAGAGGGGGAATGTCTAGAATTCATCAAAGAAGATACACTTGAGACGAAAATTCCCAAAGAAGTTGGATTTTATGACACAGGAAAAGTCATAACTCTCAAAACACCAAATCTGACCAAGTCCCATATCCCTGCAACCTTCAAAGATGTGGTGTTTGTAATTGAGTTTGTGTTGGAGCAAGCAAGTAAGCCATCTTCTCCAACTTCGATTTTATTATATACTAACTTGCTGATTTTGATGATTCAAGCACCTACACTAGAATTTAAACCATTGCCGGATCACGTCAAGTATCACCTTCCATTCAAGGATCAATTCCATGCTATGGGCCTTATCCAAGTTTAGAAGGAAGTTTCGTCCGGCTGGAAGATGTTAAAGCAAGCGCTTCTTGGGAGGTAGCCCATGTATTCAAATAAGGAAGATCTATGAATCGCTTCACAATCAGTTTTGCGTTTCTAAAAACCTTCCCTTTACTGCATTTATTTTGCCTTGTTTGTCATATTTATTTGTTGCTTGTTTGATTGTTTTTGGTGTGGATTTATGTTTGAAACATTGACAAGTAACACAAAGTATTTTTACATTAATTTTTGTGGAAGAGGAACATTAGGTAGAAATGTAGAAAAATACAAGAAAGTGCAAACAAGCAGGAATGAGCCTTCATTGGTTAGGTGGTGCCTCAACATTCGACGGACCTCCAGAAAGACGAAGCGCCAGAGTCTGATTTTCCGGAGCCTCAACACTTGGTGAAGCGCCAGAAGACGAAGGCAGAAGTTGCCTCTGGAGTAACGCCACAAACCTCTGATGATCACTCTGAATCCGCACTTCGGACTCCTGCAGCTGATCAAGCTTCCTCTTCATGCTTGTTGAGTAATTAGTTGCGAGCATGTGCAACTCTTTATTCTCATGCCTAAGCACTCTGACCTCTTGCCGAAGACTAGCCACTTCAGCCATCAACGACTCAACTTGACGAGATCGAGCAAGAAGGCGCTGATCCATGTTTGATACTGAGCCTGCACATCAGACGTTGTAGGCCAGAGAGTCCTGAACAGCCAGTTCGTCGGACCGCCTAGAAAGTATCCTAGTGTCTCTAAGAGTGAGAAGATTTCTGGCCACCACCGAAGCGGTTGTATCATTCATCATCATAGAATCCCCAACTGTAAGAGGACCATTTGGGGATACGAAGGACGGCTGCCAAATGTTGTTTGGAGAAGACATATCAATATCTTCCCAACATTCAAGTTAAGGTGACGGTCAGAAGGGCAAGACATTTTCGAATGTGTGAAGAAAAAGAAGAGGTCGGACAAATCAAGTTCTTAGAAGTGCAAGTAGGGAGCTTCTACAGGCAGAAAATTCAAGTATGCTTTGGAATGTGATGCGTGCCTCTCTTTAAAAATCAGCACTCGACGGAGCTTCAGAAATTGAAGAGGCGAGTTCAGAAATCGAAGAGGCAAGCTCAGAGATCGAAGAGACGTCTGCTTTCTCAAAAGCTGGGCTGCTCATAAACCACGGGTTGATCTCAGAAATCGAAGAGGCACTTGCTTTTTCATACGTGTCATCACCTGTCACATGCACACTCAGCTTTGCGAAATTCACGGATAATTTGTCGAAGCGCCGATCTCAGATATCGAAGAGGCGCCAGTCTTTTTCAGCCTCGTCAGCACCTGTCACACGTAAACTCAGCTTTACGGAAATCACGGGCAGTTTGTCGAATTGCCGATTCCAGATATCGAAGAGGCGCCAGTCTTTTTCAGCCTCGTCAGCACCTGTCACACGCAAACTCAGCTTTGCGGAAATCACGGGCAGTTTGTCGAAGCGCCGATTCCAGATATCGAAGAGGCATCTGCTTTATCTAGACGTGTCAGCATCTGTCACATGCACACTCAACCTTGCAGAAATTACGGGCAATCTGTCGAAGATTTCTGGTGAAGTAGAAAGCACGTGAAGTTTACTGTTCAATCATCCAACGGGTGCCGACAAGAGTGAAAGAATAGTACCGGTTATTAATTCCTATAAATGTCGTCCTTCACCCTCAATAGCAAGGCAAACATACATAACCCTTCTTCATCTCCGAAAATGCATTCCCAACGAAGCCTCTCGAGTTACTCTGTGTTTCTCATCCCTTGGGGTACCTCTGCAAACAAGTCATCAAGAGCAAAAATATTTCATATCATGAAGGTTGAAAGCAAGAGTATCTCATATCATGCTTTCTCCTTGTCATTTTCCTTATCTTTGTGACAAGGAGAAAGCGAGCAATCAGCCAGCCTTTGGTGTTAATCTTCCGATCTAAGAACCGACTGCCTAGAACTCTTTCCTGATTGCTTACATAGCATTGCTCTCGAGTGCTCATCTTCAACTGCTAATGTACTCCCGAAGAAGATGCCACATCTGCCTGGAGAACAGATAAGGCAAGTGAAAATGATACCTTGAAGCATGTGGAGACAACATGCTAATTCATCTTCAAGATCAAGTCTCATTTTCCTTGCTAAGAAGTTCCCCAGCCCAGTTCAAGAATAAACATGTGGAAAGATACTTCTTCAAAAGCAAAAGTATCTCATATCATCAGAGTTGCAGGTAAAGATATCTCATGGCATGCTTTTCCTTTACCCTTACTCTTGTCTTTGTGACAAGGAGAAAGAAAGCAATCGGTCGGCACTTGGACAGATTGAACAAAGAAACAGACCATCACCTCTACCTCGTGCCTACCTACCGTGCAGAAGAAACAAGCAGAGAAGAATGCTGCCTGCACACTCAATCAACCCAGCAGAAGGAGTCTGAGTTGAAACCAAGAGCTCGAGAAGCTTCAACAACATATGGACGCATCAGTCGCCAAAGAGCAAAGCCTCGCTGTACAAGGCCATCAAATCACCACCACCAATCAAATCTCCTTTTCCTTGCTAAGAAGTTCCCTAGCCCAGTTCGAGATCAAAGCTGTGGAAAGTCAACAAGATCATCTCTCCATAACCAGATTTGCGTTCTTAAACTCTACTCTGTCTGGTTTTTACTTTGCCATACTTGTCATGTTTATTCGTTGTTTGTTTGTTTGCTTGTTTTTGTGTGAGTTTATGCCTGAAACATTGAGGACAATGTTTGATTTAAGTGTGGGGGGGGTAACCAAGTTGTTTTGCATGAAATTCGTGGGAGTTTATCACCCATTACTTCTAGTGTTGTTCCTTGTTATTTTTAAGTGTTTTTATGCTGTTTTGGAGTGTTTTAGTGTGTTTTGACATAAAAATCCGAAAATCTCATAAAAATTTGAAAAATTGTTTTGAAAAAACCCAAAAAGAGTTGTTTTGTGTGTTTATTTGTGTCTTAGGATACCTTCCAACACAGTGATGAGGAATTGGTTTTTAATTGCATGACTATTAAAGAGAGTTATAAACATGGATGGAAGTTTGATTTACTCCTTGGTTTATGCTTGGTTGTGGTTATAATTTATAAATTCACATGCAATCATAAAGGAAAAAAAAATCTGTTTTTGTAACATGCTTGAAGGAAGGAACTCAAAGTAACGCTACAACCTTGTGAGACTTGAGCCTAAAACGTTTATTTGGAGAGTTAATAATCTGTGCATCATTGTTTTCTAAAGTCGTTGTATGATCTCATTATTCTTTGCTTGGTTGCTACTTAGAAGGCGTTTCATCATTTAGTTCCAAATGCTAGAACTCATGCCTATTTCATTCAAAGTATGTTATTGATTTGCATAACTCATTTTCAAGATGAAGTTGTGTAGTGACCACCAAAGCCAAATTGCCGTGCCCCTATTTCATTATGTGTTTAAGTTTAACCCCGTTGAGACTTGTTAAGCCTATGTTCTTTGTTAAACCACACTATCCTTACCTAGCCTAGTTTTAGGACCATCCATACCCTTGTTCTTGAAGCATAGTAAAGCATGACTTAAAATGAACTCCTTTTTGATCAATGTATTGCAGAAAGCAAGTGTGGGGGAAGTGATTCTTGTGTGTGTGTGTGTGTGCCAAAGTCCTTAATAAGGCACGGGTAGAAAAGAAAAAAAAAAGAGTGAAAAGAAAAAAAAGTTTGTTAAAAAAGGGTCCAAAACATTGAATTCGGCCCTAAGTGTTGCATGAATCTTCCCTTTGTATTTAAAAGTTGATTCTGCATTCTAAAGTGAATTCCAAGTGTCTATTTCATTGCTTTGCTTGCTATCGCTTTAAGAATGTTTGTTATTCCTATCCTTCTTTATTAGCCATTACCCCCAAGCCCTGTTACAACCCTTGACTTCAATCTTGAGTGTTATGTGTTTCAATTTGTGGAGTTTGAAATTGATATGAGCATATGGTGTCACTGGTTCTCGCATCTAAGTAGTAGCATTCCATTCATGAGATCATATATATACATGAATTAATAATTCCAGAAATTGCTTCTTTGTTGAAAAACATATGTGAGTACTAGTTTTCATGTTTACATCAATCTTCTCACATATACCTAGTATAGGGAGTGTAGTCAGAAATTCTTGTGTGAAAATAAGAGTGTATCTAGTAAGGAATTGAGGAAATTCTCTAAGGCATGTTACTTTATTCAAAATGTTGTTTTAATTGATTAAATGTGAGCTAGTGAATGGTGACTATGATTAAGTATGCTCGAGGGTAAGGAATGCTTAAATCTATGTAAGTGGTGATCTTTGGCATGTCATGTTTCATTGAAAATCCCTGACGCAACTGTTGGAAGGTTAGGTTGTGTTTTGTTTGTTTTGTTTCGTTTTGTTTCTTTTGTTTTGCTCGAGGACTAGCAAAAGCTAAGTGTGGGGGAATTTGATAGGAACATATTTATGCGACTTAGTTAGCTTGTTCTTGTGCATTTGTGTTGTTATTTCTTTACCAAACATCCACTACACCCATTACATTCACTCATTACCAAACATCTACCCACTACACCCATTACATCCACTCATTACCAAACACTCTTCTACTACACCCATTACATTCACTCATTACCAAACATCCACCCACTACACCCATTACATCCACTCATTACCAAACACTCTTCCACTACACCCATTACATCCACTCATTACCAAACATCCATCCACTACACCCATTACATCCACTCATTACCAAACACTCACCCACTACACCCATTACATCCACTCATTACCAAACATTCACCCACTACACCCATTACATCCACTCATTACAACTCCATACACTTCTCTCCCTAGCCTATAAATACATCCACCATTCACCATAACTAGGGAGATTTTTCCATCAACACAATCCACCCTTCACCATAACTCACCTATATCCATCCACCACCATAATTAACCATTCACCTCCATCCAACCTAAATCAAACACATTCAGCCATTCCCTTCCATATATCCATACACACCCTTAAATACAAAAAACTTCATTAAAGGAGCAAAACAATTTGTCCTTTAACGTTTTTGGGCCAAAGTGCAAATACACAAAAGTATCAAAACTTTATGTAATTGAATAAAAGACCCAAAAATACCCTATTCTATTAGGGTGGCCGGCCATGATAGAAAAAATATGATTTTTACAAAGTTTTTGTAAGTGGGTTTTGTTAGGTGAGGTAAAGATGAAATATTTTGAATTTATGTTAAACTTTTAAAAAAGTTTGTCTACCATTATAGCCATTAATTGAATTTATGTCAAACTTTTAAAAAAGTTTGTCTACCATTAAAACCATTAATAATACTTTACAAATAATCATCACCCACTAAAATCACCCACTAAAATTAAACCAAAACTTTATGTAAAAACATAAAACATTTTGAATCAAAACTTCAAAACTTTTTGTTCTTGGCAAGAACTTCAAGAACATTGAAGAACACTCATGAAAACTCATAATAGCTCCATGAATGTTTTCACTCACCAAAACTCAAATTTTCATCACTCAAAAGAGGGTTAACATCCTAGGGTACTTAGGGGTTCCAAAAGTCACTTTAAAACCATTTTAACAAGACAAACATGAACCCAAAAAATCACCCTTTGGATTTGGCCGAATTTCCCAAAAAACATGGCACCAAATTTTAGCTCCAAAATTCATGCTCATATGAACTACATCTACAACATTTGAGATGGCAAATTTTCTAACAAAATTTACATTCAAAGAAACAAGAATAAAGCTTGTAACATATTACAATTTTTAAATCAAAAAACTATGAACTACAAAACCCAAAATGATTCACCAACTACTAGACTTAGGCTCTGATACCACTTGAAGGAAATTTTGTGAAAAACATGTTCATTTGAATAACATCATATAGCATGCAATTAACAATTAAAGGCGGAATCATGCTTTCATGCATTCAAAAACAAAACATCTACCATGAAATTCAAAGCCTAGTAGATTGGTGAACCTTGACTCAACTTAAAAACAACAATTTGTTAGTTGAGAAATATTTACCTTTGTAGATTCCTCTTTGCATATGCAAAGGATAATCACCCAAGAGATAGGGCCTTCATTCCTTGCTTCTTAGCTCCATGGATTTGGTTAGAAGAATAGGTTCTCCAAGTTCCCAAAATTGAGAACCTCTAAAGATTCTACACCAAGGTTGGATTGGAGAGGAAATGAGTGACCTTGAGGAAATAGAATTGCTAGACAATATCCCCCAAGGTGGTTGGCCTCTTAGAGAGAAATGGAAGCTTTGTGTTCTCACCAATTTTCTCTAAAATCAACAACTTATGAATTTTAGGTTATAAAGTTCTTTATATAGTCACTTCTTTAAATGACCTAAAGAACCAAAAAACCCTAATTCAACACTAAATGGATATGGGCTATTGGGCCTTTGTGAATCTTTATTCATTAAGTTGTCATACAACTTAAGTCAATGGGCTTTGACGTTCGAAGCCCATTGGGCCTTAAGGTCCAAAACTATCCCGAGGTCTTTAACGAACTTATTCGTTTGATTAATTAACATATTAATTAATCATTGCCATAAATAATTAAACCATTTAATTATTCTTATTCATCTCCTTTGTTTCTTCAATCTCCACCTTACACGGTGTACGATACATTAGGTTCCTTTTAGCGAGGCAGTGGGCGATTAAAACCATTTTACATCGATTGTGAATTGAAACTTACTTTCAATTCTCCCTTTAGTGATTACACACGTTTAGGGCTTCCACAAACCATGAGTGACACCTAGCAGCATATCATGGCTACCCAAGCTAATCAGAAGAGGTAGAGAACCTATTAAGTTTAGGATTACAAATGCAATACGGTCTTTCTCTAATCTAATACTCTTGACCACATTGTTTGGTTTGATAGTTTATTTATTCATGTCTACTATCCAATGTGATTCTTGTGCTTATATGATTACTTTGAATGTGAATTGGAACGCATTCCCAAATCTCATTCATACTCTGGCCAGAGATTTTAATCATATCATAGAGTATTCTCCCTCAAGCCAATTGAAGGTTAGAGATCCCTTGTTGCGCATTCACTTGTCTCCATGACTAAGTGGCTTAACCCCAATGATGTCGTGGACACCCCGATGGGGTGACTTTGACATAATCAAAGATCAAGGACTTAACCACAAGACAACAACTGTGATGCCTCAGGTCAAAGGACTAATTTGCATTATCCCAAACATGAGTTCTCATGTGACATGAGTATGAGAACTCCTCGTTGATCGTGTTCAGTGAACTCATTCTCTATTGAGCACCTACGTACTTGTCTTGATGTCACACACACCAATGACTCGAGACTAGTCACTCTCCCTGAGAGAAGACATAGCACGTACTGATCTTATCGGACTGTCAATGCCCAATTGGCAATCCTATGATCAGGAACGTTTAGGATGTGTCTACGAAAGAATGGTCTCATTGATCTAACTTCATTAGATTGCATTCTTCCAATCACATATTCCTTGGACTTTATCGTTTAAGCATATAACATTTATATGAGACGTCTCAAACAATAATGTTTGCCCTTTATATGTAAACTAGATTAGTTTAACATGTGAAATATCCGTAAAGTATCATCATATGAATGGCTTTAGGGCACATTTCCAACATATTATGCAATTCATGTAGGGAACTTGTGGGGAATGCTTTGGGTTGTTGTTGTATGCAATCATCCAATTCAATGAAATTAGGAAAATCTGAGGGTTAATTTAAGCGTACCTAATTAATCTGGGGCGTTGAGAATTCATGGTTTATTGAAAAGCAACTGGAAATCGTTTTGTATGCAAGTGTGTCGTGTGTGGAGAAGAACCTCCTAGCTAGCCTTTTATCCATTTAATTCACTCAAATTCGTTCAGATTTCACTAGTTCTTTACTTTACTTGTTTTGTTTTCAAATTCGTCAAAGCCAAACCCCCCTTCACTTTGTTGAGTCATATTAGTTAGCAACTGATTTAGTTTGTGTCTTTAAGTATTTTGAACCAAGTTCAAACCAAAATTCGTCCAAAAGTATGTTTAGAGTCCAAATCTGCCCAGTTTGTGTTTTTAGGCAGATTTGAGCGTTTTTAGCTTGTTTTGAGTTCTTTGAGTTTGTTTTGAATTCTTTGAGTCTAGTTTAGTGTTTTTAACTTTGTTTATATGTTTTTAAGTCAGTTTAGAGGTTATTAGCAAGCCCTCCTAATCCCCGGTCCAGAACGATCCCTACTTATTCATACTACAATTGACAACAAGAGGGTTTAATTTGTGTGTTAAGTTAATTTTCGCATCATTAACCTTAGATCTTTCAAATACATCTTCATTTGAAAGGAACTAAATTTCTGACAACGACGATGGAAGAACCAAGTCAACGTCTATAATTGCATTATCATGTATTACCCCGATTGTGCAAACATAAATTATGTTTACCACAACAAAAGACATATCTACCCTTGAATACCTCTAGCCTATCGTATCCCATTGCAGTTGGAATGCGCGAGTATCATTTTGACGTTATTTCCGAATCATCAAGACATTGTTCGAGTGGTTATAATCACTTTCCTATATCTAAATGGAGATGAGAAAATATCACCATAAGCTCCCGGTATGAGATATCTTGTACATGTGGAGATTATGATGATGTTTTGATGATTATCGATCGACTTGACAAGTTAGCTCACTTTTTGTTCGTCCAGAGTGACTACATTTAGACCACTTAGTAAAATTTCTCATTCTTGAATTTAACGGATTTTCTGGTGTTTCGATAAATATTTACTCTGCCTGTCATTCCATATTCATCTTCTTGTGCTGGAAAGCATTTCAGTCAACCTTGGGTACGTGTCTACGCTATCGCACTTCGTGTTATTTTTGAAGCAGACAGACCGTCTAGGCGAATCACTCGGACATTGAAATGTTAGTTGTGACCATTAATTCCTCAATCACCCAACAAATGCTCTGCTAAACAAATTATCACCGTTGGTGATTGAATCTCTCGACGAGATGTTATGTATTCAATATAGTTATCTTGTACTCTAGATTTGATGGACTTGTTTTGACCCTCAAATTCTTGAGTGTTCTTTAAGCCTTCTAAACATAGTTTTTTGCTAAATTCGTTGTTAACCACATAGTTCAATTACATGGTGTGTCTGACATTATTATATCTCACTGTGATACGCATTTCATCTCCAAGTCTTGGAAGTCATCTTGAAAGCCATGGGTACTAAGTTTTTATTCCATACCACATTTCACCCTCAGACTAACGGCCAGTCTGAATGAACTAACATATTGCCTTTGTCTGTTTTGCAGTCTTAGTATGGTTATGATGAACACCTATTTTTGTTTCAGTCGTGTACAATGATAATTATTATTCTGGTTTGGCTATAGTACTATTTAAGCCGTTGTATAGAGATTTTACGCACATAACACGATTGATAGATGAGTATTGCGAACATGTATTCGAATGATCGAGATTGCAATATAGGAAATTGTATAATATTGACGAAGTTGCCCGAGAGGGTAGTGCAGCGATCGAGGCCTTGATCAGACGATTTAGGTGTATTTCCCAATGGGGGGCATGATGGTAATATTGCACCCTTGGGAATTATTTGCTTGTTTATCATGACAATAGTGAGTTGTCGGTATTGCGGGCTGCAAATTGTAATATTGATAACTTATTCCTTGGATTCATTAAGCAAGTGGATAAGTAGGTCCATTTACGTTAGTATATTTATTTATTGTTTGGATTGATCCAAAGACACTACACGCTTATTCTTAGAGTACATGATGCTACGAATGCGTAGGTGAAAAACTTTCTACTTTTAGTTTTAATTTATGTACAACTATTTTAAATCTTATGTTATTATATACATATTTTGGCGTTAGGTTATTATATACCTGTTTTGACTTTCTGTTTTTATAAAAGTATTATATTATAGTTTTGTTTTAAAGAAGAATGAAAGTATGAGTTTGGAGGCATGAAAGAGGAATCATTGCAATCCGATCGTGACGGAATGGCATTCTTTTTTATGCAACCGTTCTAGCTTGATTTCTTTTTTATATATTTTCTTTCTATCTTGAGTATTTTCTGTATAGCAATTTATTTCAAATTTCGGGGACGAAATTTTTTTAAGGTGGGTAGATTGTGACAACCCGTCCCTAATTTTACGATTTTATTAATTTTAAAGCAATGAATGGACGAAAATGCCCCTAGAGACGAGATTGTTGACTTTCGTTGACCATCATTTGGGGACGCGTATAAGCTATTATTTTACCGTAACATCGAAGTACTTGACGATACGAACACGTAAGCGTAAGCGGAATCAAATTTGGAGCTATGATAAAATTTTTACGGAACTACGAAACTTAAGGGTGTTTTATGAAATTTGAATTTTGGGTATTTTATTATTTTAATATTTTATGAGTGGACATTTTAAATATTTTATAATTTTTTGGCCCGTGGGGCCCACACCCACACAAACTCTCCACTCTCTTATTGCCCTGTTTCCTCTTTTCCACCACTTTTAGACACACTATCTTCTGTCTCTGTTACTCTCACTTCTCCCTCACCTCTCTCATGTGTCTCACCCTGCAACAACAATGGCAACATTGGCATCCACCAACTAGCCATCTCCTCTGGCGAGCTCCACCAAACCACAACCTAGGTTTTCTCTCTCTTCCCTCTTCCCTCAGTTTTTCTCCCGTCCCCGTCAAACTCTCTTACTTTCATGTCTCTTTGGGATGCACCGAGATAGTGCAACGGCAAACACCGAGCCACCATCATCTTCGTTTCGACGAGTTTCAACCACAAAACAACTAACTCCATTCTCTCCTTTAGATTTCTCACTCTGGACTTCGTGCACACTGCATATAAACGTAACGGGGAACGCCGCCATGTTTTCCGACTAGTTCGCAAACTCCAGAAAGGGGTAAGCTATGAAAACAACCTAAAAATTCTTGGATCATGTTTTAGTATATGTTTCTAGCTTTCTTAAGAGTTTTGATAAGGGTTTTGGTACATAATCGCTGTAGGGAAGACTTCCTAGATTTTCCGGCGACTTTTGAGCCATTTTCTGGCCAATTCCAACCACGACCGAGGAACCCAATGGTATATTTTGATTCCTTTTTCTTGGGCTTCAATTTGATTTCTTGGATGACTAGTTTTAGTGGAGATTTGTAGTTGATCAAAGCCGTTAAAATTTTTTCGGCCAAAAGCCCAGTTTCGGCCTTCTCTTTCATTGGGTCTGGCCAGCTCGAGAAAAAAGGGCCCAAGCCCAAAAATCGGCCCAAACCTTTGACCCATGACCCATTTCTGAATCTGCCATCCATTTCTCCAAATTTGAACATTTAAATTGAGTTTTACTAATGGGTCTCTATTATGCTTAGGTACGATTAGCATCGCCGATCCGTAATTATTCGTCTGAATAGCTATAACTTGACAGGTATATGTGAGTGGGTCTTTTCTTTTATATAGTATATATACTAGTTTAAAGAATTTTTCGACGTAATTGGCATAATTAGTTGAACACTTAAAAGAAAGGTCGTAGTGTTGAGAATTATGAAATTATTCTGAATCCTGCGGGATGCACAGGTATGCGTACTATTATGGGATGCTTTAATTATATTTGCAGCCACGAATAGTATTATGGTTGACTAGAATTATTGATTTACCATTATATGATCATAATTATATTATATGCTCATCATGTGCTACACTGGTGTTTGTACTAGCCCAGGCCAGGGCCAGGCTTCACTTGTATGTTCACATCGCACCGTACGCTCACTTTGGATCCATTGTAGGTACCAGTCCTGTACTAAATTGCTATAGGTAATTAGTGATACCATTTGTCACATCCCGGCCCTGGTCCACCACATCCCGGGCCCGATCCACCACCGTAGCACGATATTGTCCGCTTTGGGCTTACCATTCCCTCACGGTTTTGTTTTTGGGAACTCACGAGCAACTTCCCAGTGGGTCACCCATCCTAGGAGTGCTCTGGCCTCCTTCTCGCTTAACTTCGGAGTTCCTACGGAACCCGAAGCCAGTGAGCTCCCAAAAGGCCTCGTGCCAGTCTTCACGTGATTGTAGTACTAGAGCGTATATCATTATTACACTCAATCCTGTTCATGTTAGAATATCTCTGCATGAACTCGTGTGTCAGCATATGTTGATGAGCACTCGATATGTTATGTTTGTTTATGCGAGATTATGTGATTACCAGATGATATATATTTATTTACGAAATATTGTGACGTATTAAATTTTTGAGATATTATAGGCTACGGTAAGTATTTTCATACTACACGTAGTATGTATATTTTGGAAATTATACTTGTTTTACGGCGAGGGGTTATTATGTTTTCGAAAAGATTTTTATAAAGCTTTGTTTTTAGGCCCACTCACCCTTGTTTTTTGCCCCTTCAGGTTTTAGTACCTGAGCTTTCGTGTCGACGAGGATTCTTGGCAAACTTTGGTATAGGTTATTACCTTCAACAGTATAATTCTTATCCTACCTTTACTGTACTTTACTTATGCTCTGACATCACGTGTGAATTGGGTTCACTCCTACTTACATGCGCACTCTTACATTTAGGCACTTTTAGGTTTAAATTTATTCACATATTCCACCTCACTACACTTTATGGTTTCGTCACCTTCTAGGTGTCAGTCAACACAGCTCGATTCGGATTCAGGTGGACATTTTGGGTCGGGGTGTGTCATTTGACATGATGGTGGAATGGTGTTGGAAAGCATGTGATGTAATTTGGAAATTTATATTGGTATATGGTTGTTATGTGATTTGGAAATTTATGTTTTATGCTAGGAAATACTATGAGGAATGCCGGAGATTAACAGAAGATAAATTACGAATGGCTTGATCACATCTTAGGATATGTAGGCAGTCTAACACAGAGGTTAGATGTAGCATGAGATAATGAAAAATTACTACGTTGCTAAACCGTCGGCTTGTTTTGGTCATGTCTCGAAGGTGGGGCATGATAGAGGAATAATTGCTCGATGACGTCACGTATCGATCCTTGACGTATCTCGAGATTGGGGCGTGACATATTTTGTTGTAGATATTTAGATAAACTAATTTTTTTTCAATGTAATATATTATGATACAATTTATGTTCTTCATTTAGGTACACTAGTTCATTTAATATATTTCGGTATACCCATTAATACAGACATTTAGCTAGGTACATTATTCTTTATAATACATTTTGGTACATACATTTAGGTATTGAAGTTTAGGTGCATTAATTCGATATATTACATTCCGTGACATATCTTTCAGTACAAACATTTGGTACATACATTGCGGTACATCCAATTGGGTACAGAAATTTTTGTACAAAGAAGTCAATTTAATACATTTCATTATAGTCATTTATATACACTTATGTATTTACATATTTTTCTTATGTGTCACTAATTTTTTTTATTGTCTTCTATTAATAAAATCAAATTTTTTTTTTTGGCAAAAGACTGTTTACTACCTTCAAGTTTCATGGTTTTCAACATTTAGTACATCAATTTTTTTTCATCCCAGAGTCATACCTAAAGAGTTAATTTTGGGACAGTCTCATACATCCGTTAGTCAAACTGTTAACTTTGCTGTTAAATGATGATGGGGCACCCACGTGGACAATGACTGGGCACCACGTGTCATTAAAAAAATTTAAAAATAATTAATAAAATGAAAGTAAAAAAAAAAAAAAAAAATCCCCAGATCCCTATTGTCTTCCCCACCCCGACCTTCCATCCCTTCTCCCTCTACACATCCATCCTTCCCCTCCCCCTTCTCCCCAGATTCCCTTTCGTATTTTCTCCCGTTCCCTCTGCATAGGCCTAGTCCTTCGTCAACTTTGAGAACTCAATGCCGTCCACTCCCTCTGCACATCCAATAACTCAGCCGTCCACTCCGTCGAGGTCCAGGAACTCGACAAGTCCCTTGTCCTCAGATGGAAGCACGACGACCCTCTCTTCCATAGAAATCTCGCCTAGCTGCAGAGATTCAAGAACAACAACCAACCAACCAAATCTCAATCAAACAACCAATCAGTCAATCAATCAATCCAAATCCAAAAATTCAAATTGTAGAGAGAGAGAAAAAGAGAGGAGGCGTACAGAGATGGCTTTGGGGGTGGCGTAGGGAGGGCGGAGCTCCGGTGAGGAAATCAGAGAAAAAGGACTGGAGGGAGGGATGGTGGTTGGTGCGGGTTGTAGAGGAGATGAAAGGAGAGGGAGGGAGAGTGAGTGGTTGCAGAGGAGAGAAGAAAGGGTGGGGGTTGCAGCAAGTGCCAGAGGGAGGAGAGGACGGAGAAAGGGTGGCTCGGGTAAGCAAGGGGTGGGTGATGGGGGTGCTCGGATGGAGAAGATGAAGGGGTGGATGGGATGAAGGGGGCGGAGGGGATGGGGGAAGGATGGATGTGCAGAGGGAGAAGTGATAAGCTCATATTTATATATATTTTACATCAAATTCTCTTGTCTTTTCTTAGTTATTTCCTCATATTTTTGTGCTATTTACTTTGTTTTTGTGTTTTATAGAATTTATCTAGCTAAGAAAATAAAAATAGCACTAGTGAGGTTTTAAGTAATAAATTCGTTAAAACAACCTTACCCACTCTATTTGGTTAATAATTTGTTAACTGCATTGTCACTGTCCCTTTTGTTTGAAAGCAGAAAATAATAATAGGAGGGCTGCCCTTTGGAGTGAAGAAAGAAAGCTGACAGCTGCCAGCAAAGAAATAAAAAATATACAAAAGCAGCAAATGCAAGAAGTGGAGGACAGCAGTGGAACACTGAGAGAAAGCAGTGGAGGTGTGCAGGACTGAAATAATAAAAAAAAAGGGAATAAAAACAGCAAAGCTGCCTTTGCAGCTCGAAAGGGCAGGCGGAAAAAGGAGAGCTGAAAAGAAAAGAAAGAAAATAAAATAAAAGAAGAGGGCAGAAAGGCAGCAGCGCGGAATAGAGAGCGAGACGTGAGGGAGCAAGAGAGAAGAGTCAGACGCGGAAAAAAAGAGAGAAGGCGCGGGGAGAAGTTGACAAAAGGAAGAAGGAAAGCTGCCTCAGCAAGCTGACTTGCGCAGCTTTCGCTTCGGGGAGGAGAAAAACAGAAGAGCAACTCCTCATTTGGTTTTATTTTTCTTAAACTCATGTTTAATTTAATTTGCTTTTCAATTATATTAAACATGTGTAATTAATTTCTGTTTAGTTAGAGGGGAATTTGAAACCATGGATAAATGTTTATTATGATTTGATTTACTCCAGTTATGAGTTCTTGAACGTTGGATGTGGTTTACTTTTCTGATTTGATTAAGAACTTGTTTATGTATGTGGGATAAGGGTCGACACTTATTTTGCATGCTTAGACTTGATGCTAGAATATAAGGGAGTTTCACCTAATCGTTATGAACTTATATTCACAAGTAGTGAAGGTTGCTAGTCACAATCACGTTAAGTAAATTCTTGGCATAAGTTTCATGCAAATCATAGTAACGAGTGCCTCGTCAATGCTTATGTTTTTCATAGAACTTAATGCTTCTTGCTTGTATCTCTATTATGCAATTCATGTAGGGAACTTGTAGGGAATGTTTTGGGTTGTCGTATGCAATCATCCAACCCAATAATTTGTGGAAAAACTGAGGGTTAATTAGTGCAATTCACGGTTAACTTGGAGCGTTGTCATTCATTCGTTTGTTGAAATCATAACTGGGAATCAAATTGTATGCATATATTCATGTGTGGATAAGGAACCCTCTAACTAACGTCTCATCATTCTATAAAATATATTTTCTTTGAAGTTTGTTTTTAAGTTTCTGTTCTTGTTTTCAATTTTCGTCAAAAATCAATCCCCCATTTATTTTAAAGTGTTAGATTTGTTAGAAATCAATTTAGTTTGTGTTTTCTTGAGTCTTGAATTATTTTGAGTCTTTTTATTTGTTTTAGTTTATTTGTTAGTTTTATTTTGAGTGATTCTAGTTAAGTGTTTTGATTTTAGTTTAGTGTTTGAAATTTTGTTTTTACGTTTTTAATTTAATTTTACTTTGGTTAACATCCCTAGTTAATCCCCGGTTAGAACGATCCCTGCTTACATCATTACTACAATTGTCACAAATAGGGTTTAATTTGTGCGTTAACTTATTTTCGCATCAAAATTTTGGCGCCGTTGCCGGGGATTAGCAAATTTGCTAATCCCTTGTTTATGTTTTTGTTTGTGTTTTATTTTTTTTTATTTGTGTTTATTTTATTTTATTTTATTTTATTTTGTTATGTCTTTTACTTTTGATATTTGATTTAGTTCTCTTTCTTTGATTTTAGGTACTAGAGAAGTAAGACATGGATTTTAATAGCATTCACGCTCAATTGGCAAATCTTACTTCTCAATTGACTCAGAATGCTGAAAGGGCCACAATGCCAAGTGTCCCTACATTTGATATGCCCTATGAGCAAGGATATCAAACTCGTCAATGTCCTCAATTTTCTGCAAATGAAGATGTTTGGGGATATCAAGGATTTCAAGCCAATCGATGTCCACAAAGAGATTGGAGTGATCATTCAAACTCTATGTGGTGGGAAGCTCAACAAATTCAACATGAAGCATACTGGCAGCCATATGAGGAGTTTTATTCAAAACTTATGCAACCACCACAACCTCATATGCAATATGCTCAATTAAACTCAGGTTCGTCAATAGATTATAATCAAATTCTTAATGAATTAAACTCTTTGGTGCATGGTTCACAAAATCAAGCTAAGGAGACTCACCAAGGAGAATATTGGCAGCCGTGTGAGGAGTTCTATCAATGGCCATGTCAACCACCACAGCCTCCACCACAATCTCCCCAACCAAATTCAGGTTCGTCGGTTGATAATGATAATATTATTCAATTAATCACCTCTTTGAACCAGGAAGTAGAAAATCGAAACAAGGAGATGAAAAATAAAGCCAACAAGGTGGATGCATTGGAGAAGCAAGTTGGGCAGATTATGGAGATCATGGCACAGATTCAAGATCAAAGTGAACTCTCCAACTCCACATTTGCAAATTCAAAGGGAGAAATGGAAATCAATGAAGCCATCACTTTGGGAAGTGATATGGAGGATGAAGTTGTCCCAGAACCATCCAAACATAGCCCGAACATGGATGAATTGCCGCTTCAAGAAGAAGATGAGGATGACGACTTGGGCAGTTTAGAAGAATTCTTGTCGCAAACCCCTCAAGTCCTTATGCCATCCAACTCAGGTGAGGAGGTTCTAAATTCAATTCATTCTAACCCCATTCCGCCAATTGTCCTTTTTTCTTGCAGGTTTTTAAATCCCAAGGAAGAAGTGAATGAAAAATACGTTGTGTAAGCTCTTCCCAAGGTGCAAAGTGATATCCCAATTCTTGGTGCACCAAATCATGTTCCCGATGATGTTGAAACATTCAAAGAGACTTGTACACCAAGAAGAACTATTCAAGAAAAGGAAGTGGCCGGAGAATATGTTGAATGCATCAAAGAGGATGTAGTTGAGACAACCAATGCCAAAGAAGTTGAGTTTGATAACAAGGGCCATGTCACAATCATCACATGCAATCTGGCTAAGTGCAAAGTCCCTGAAACTTTCAAGGACGTGGTGTTTGTGATTGAGTTTGAACGAGATAGTAAGCCATCTTCTCCATTTTTAATTTTATGTTATGCTAACAATCTAATTTTGATGATTCAGGCACCATCATTAGAACTTAGACCATTGTCGGATCATTTCAAGTACCACCGTCCGTTCAAGGATAAACCCGTGCATTTAAAGAAGGGAGGCCTAGGAATCGCCCACAATCAGATTTGCATTCCTAAACCCTTCTCTTTACTGAATTTATTTTACTTTGTTTAGTTCTTTCATTGTTTGTTTACTCTTGTGTGAATTTATTTTATTTATTTTACGTTGATTTTTTTTAATTTAAAAAAAAAATTAAATAAATAAACATTTTTTTTAAAAAACAAAAAAAAAATACTTATATTTATATATATAATTAAATAAACTTAAAAGCATAAATATTTTACAATAATGTGAACTAATAGCTTTCATTGGTCATTGGTAGGTGGTGCCTCGGAGGTCGACGGAGCCCCAGAAAGACGAAGCGCCAGAGCTGGATCATTCGGAGCCTCAATACTTGGTGAAGCGCCAGAAGACGAAGGCAGAAGTTGCCCTTTGGAGTAACGCCACAAATCTCTGATGATCACTCTGAATCCGCACTTCGGACTCCTGCAGCTGATCAAGCTTCCTCTTCATGCTTGTTGAGTAATTAGTTGCGAGCATGTGCAACTCCTTATTCTCATGCCTAAGCACTCTGACCTCTTGCCGAAGACTAGCCACTTCAGCCATCAACGACTCAACCTGACGAGATCGAGCAAGAAGACGTTGGCCCATGTTTGAGACTGAGCCTGCATATCGGACGCTATAGGCCAGAGAGTCCTGAACAGCCAGTTCGTCGGACCGCCTAGAAAGTATCCTAGTGTCTCTAGAAGTGAGCATATTTATGGCCACCACCGAAGCAGTTGTATCATTCATCATCATGGAATCCCCAACTGTAAGAGGACCATTTGGGGATATGAAGGACGGCTGCCAAATGTTGGTTGGAGAAGACATATCAATATCTTCCCCAATATTCAAGTTAAGGCGACGGTCAGAAGGGCAAGACATATTTGAAGGTGTGAAGAAAAAGAAGAGGTCGAACTGATCAAGATTAAAAAAGTGCAAGAAGGGAGTGTTTACAGGAGGGGGCTCAAGTGTGTTGTGGAACAAAATTAGCGCCTCTATAAAAAGAAGAAATCAAAGAGGCGCTCCTCAGAAATCGAAGAGGCGTCCTCTCGCAAATCGAAGAGTCGGGGCTCCTTTCTCAAAAGCCGTATTCTCTTCTTAAAAGCGGCGTCTCCTTTCTCAAAAGCCGGATTCTTTTCTCAAAAGCGGCGTTTCCTTTCTCAAAAGCTGGGCTTGCTCAGAAACCACGAGCCGAACCCCGGATTTCAAAAGATCAATTTGTCCAGACGTGTCGTCACTCGTCACATGCAACGTGCAGCTTTGCGGAAATTACGGGCAGCTTTGTTAGAAAGCGCGTAATTTGTACTATTCATCCATCCACCGGTTGCCGACAATGAGTGAGAGAATAGTTCCGGTTGTGAAGAGAAGTCCTATAAGTATCTACCTTCGCCTTCCACAGCAAAGGCACACCCCCTCAGTACTTCTTCATCTCCGAAAATGCATTCCCAACGAAGCCTCTCTAGTTACTCTGTGTTTCTCATTCCCAGGGATACCTCTGCAAACAAGTCATCGAGAGCTAGAGTATTTCATATCATGAAGGTTGAAAGCAAGAGTATCTCATATCATGCTTTCTCCCTGTCCTTTTCCTTGTCTTTGTGATAAGGAGAAAGCGAGCAATCAGCCAGCACTTGGTGTCAATCTTCCGATCTAAGAACCGATTGCCTGGAACTCCTTCCTGATTGCTTACCTAGCATTGCTCTCGAGTGCTCATCTTCAACTGCTGATGTACTTCCGAAGAAGATGCCACATCTGCCTGGAGAACAGATAAGGCAAGTGAAAATGATACCTTGAAGCATGTGGAGACAAGGTGCTACTTCATCTTCAAGATCAAGTCTCATTTTCCTTGCTGAGAAGTTCCCCAGCCCAGTTCAAGAATACACATGTGGAAAGATACTTCTTGAAAAGCAAAAGTATCTCATATCATCAGAGTCAAAGGCAAAAATATCTCATGGCATGTTTTTCCTTTACCCTTGCTCTTGCCTGCGAGACAAGGAGAAAGAAGGCAATCGGTCGGCACTTGGACAGATTGAACAAAGAAACAGACCACCACCTCTACCTCGTGCCTACCTGCCGTGCAGAAGAAACAAGCAGAGAAGAATGCAGCCTGCAAACTCAATCAACCCGGCAGAAGGAGTCCGAGTTGAAACCAAGAGCTCGAGAAGCTTCAACAACAAATGGACGCATCAGTCGCCAAAGAGCACGGCCTCGCTGTACAAGGACATCAAATCACCACCACCAATCAAGTCTCATTTTCCTTGCTAAGAAGTTCCCTAGGCCAGTTCAAGTTCAAAGATGTGGAAAGTCAACAAGCACGACCAATGATCACTTATTAGTTCTATTCATTGTCTTTTATCGTCATTTTCAATTTTTCGTTTGCATTTTCTACATTTTCTTGTGTTACTTAACTGAATTATTTCTTTTCTTTGCAGGAACTTTTGGTTATTTCCACCCTTGAAGTTGATTGCAGAATTTTAGCTTCGGGGTCATCGCTTGATTTTACTGCAAATTAGGGAAGTTTTCGGTCCTATTGCTTTATTTTGTTTCTTTATATTTATTTATTTTATTTTTATTTGCATTTTATTATATTTTCTGACATTGGGGACAATGTCCAGTTTAAGTGTGGGGGTAAAGAGTATAAAAATGACCAAATTGAAATTTTTTGTACCTTCGACGTTGAACTGGTTTCATTTGTTTCCATGTTATTGCTTTGTATTTTCTTAATTAAGTTGTTGTTTTAAAAAAAAAATAAATAAAATAAAAAAATAAAAAAATCGGAAAATTTAAAAAATCCAAAAATATTTCCTTGTTTTCCTTATTGTTTTGAATTAGATTTTTGTTAGTTTCCCGACCCAATGATATAATTGGATAAAATTTGAACCATGATGATCAAGAACTTAGTTAACATGTGTTGTGTGAAATTCCTAATTCTCGTGTTAGTTTTGTACATATTTGATTATCTTTGAAAAACTAAACGCACATAGCCTTGTTGATGTGAAACTAAAGCATGATTTAAAGCTCCATATGTGAATTTAGTGACCATATACATCCTATGTGAGTTTTTGAGCCTATTGAAAGTGTGTGCATTTTTCATACACTCTTATTCTTTCATGTGTGATGAACTTATGTGAGATACTTCTCTAGAACTTGCATAACGATCTTTCGAAATATTTGTCATTGATTGCATGAACTTGAAAATGATAGAGGCATTAGGTTTACCACCATGGCCCAAATAACCTTGTTTCCCAAAGAAAAATGATATCATTAGATTGCCAATTTGAGCCGTATATGTGAGCCTTTTATTTCTTATCACCAGATATGTCTACCCTTATGCCTGAAATATTTTTCCTTACCCTTTCCAAGCGAGCTAATGAGTAATGTGAAATTGTCTTATGAGAAGTGTTTGTGAAGTACTCGAAGGGAGTTTGGCAAAAGAATAAGTGTGGGGGTTTTTCATATTTGTTTCTGCTTGAAAAAAAATAAAAAATATAATATAAAAAAAATAAAAAAAAAAAACAAGAAAGAAAGAAAGTTTGTTTACGAAGAAAATAAAAAGTGTTTAAAGTTTCAATTTAAGGTTGTGGTTGGAGGTGACTAGAAGAATAGCTGGAAAGCTTGAGTTCTTATAAATCTAAACAAAAGAATTGCTTGCAATGTAGCTTGGAACTTGTGTTTACCTATTCTTTCGTTTCATTAACCCTCGCCCTAAACCTCATTACGTCCAATAAAAGTCCTCTTGATTTAAGTTTTGCAATTATGATTGTGGAGAAGTGATCTTTATGCAAGCATATGGTAGAACTTTCACATTTGATTCTTTGAGCGAAACACATTAAGACTAAACACATGTGTGATTAAGTGTATATCCAGTGAGAAGGTCGCTAGTTTGCATATGGTGATTTTAAAAATAAAAATTTGAAATTGCATTAGCATGGCTATCTCACACATTACACTTCAAGGATGATTCAAATATTACTGCTAATATTTGAATAAGGAAAATGAACTTGGATTAGCTTGTTTGGTGTTAGCTATGGTTCTTGATGATTTGTGTTCTCGAATGAAGTTCTATGAGGGTCACATAGCAGAAACTAATGTTTTTCATGTTATTACTTTTTCATGTTTCCGTTGTTTTGCTCGAGGACTAGCAAAAGCTAAGTGTGGGGGTATTTGATAAGCTCATATTTATATATATTTTACATCAAATTCTCTTGTCTTTTCTTAGTTATTTCCTTATATTTTTGTGCTATTTACTTTGTTTTTGTGTTTTATAGAATTTATCTAGCTAAGAAAATAAAAATAGCACTAGTGAGGTTTTAAGTAATAAATTCGTTAAAACAATCTTACCCACTCTATTTGGTTAATAATTTGTTAACTGCATTGTCACTGTCCCTTTTGTTTGAAAGCAGAAAATAATAATAGGAGGGCTGCCCTTTGGAGTGAAGAAAGAAAGCTGACAGCTGCCAGCAAAGAAATAAAAAATATACAAAAGCAGCAAATGCAAGAAGTGGAGGACAGCAGTGGAACATTGAGAGAAAGCAGTGGAGGTGTGCGGGACTGAAATAATAAAAAAAAAGGGAATAAAAACAGCAAAGCTGCCTTTGCAGCTCGAAAGGGCAGGCGGAAAAAGGAGAGCTGAAAAGAAAAGAAAGAAAATAAAATAAAAGAAGAGGGCAGAAAGGCAACAGCGCGGAATAGAGAGCGAGACGTGAGGGAGCAAGAGAGAAGAGTCAGACGCGGAAAAAAAGAGAGAAGGCACGGGGAGAAGCTGACAAAAGGAAGAAGGAAAGCTGCCTCAGCAAGCTAACTTGCGCAGCTTTCGCTTCGGGGAGGAGAAAAACAGAAGAGCAACTCCTCATTTGGTTTTATTTTTCTTAAACTCATGTTTAATTTAATTTGCTTTTCAATTATATTAAACATGTGTAATTAATTTCTGTTTAGTTATAGGGGAATTTGAAACCATGGATAAATGTTTATTATGATTTGATTTACTCCAGTTATGAGTTCTTGAACGTTGGATGTGGTTTACTTTTCTAATTTGATTAAGAACTTGTTTATGTATGTGGGATAAGGGTCGACACTTATTTTGCATGCTTAGACTTGATGCTAGAATATAAGGGAGTTTCACCTAATCGTTATGAACTTATATTCACAAGTAGTGAAGGTTGCTAGTCACAATCACGTTAAGTAAATTCTTGGCATAAGTTTCATGCAAATCATAGTAACGAGTGCCTCGTCAATGCTTATGTTTTTCATAGAACTTAACGATTCTTGCTTGTATCTCTATTATGCAATTCATGTAGGGAACTTGTAGGGAATGTTTTGGGTTGTCGTATGCAATCATCCAACCCAATAATTTGTGGAAAAACTGAGGGTTAATTAGTGCAATTCACGGTTAACTTGGAGCGTTGTCATTCATTCGTTTGTTGAAATCATAACTGGGAATCAAATTGTATGCATATATTCATGTGTGGATAAGGAACCCTCTAACTAACGTCTCATCATTCTATAAAATATATTTTCTTTGAAGTTTGTTTTTAAGTTTCTGTTCTTGTTTTCAATTTTCGTCAAAAATCAATCCCCCATTTATTTTAAAGTGTTAGATTTGTTAGAAATCAATTTAGTTTGTGTTTTCTTGAGTCTTGAATTATTTTGAGTCTTTTTATTTGTTTTAGTTTATTTGTTAGTTTTATTTTGAGTGATTCTAGTTAAGTGTTTTGATTTTAGTTTAGTGTTTTAAATTTTGTTTTTACGTTTTTAATTTAATTTTACTTTGGTTAGCATCCCTAGTTAATCCCCGGTTAGAACGATCCTTACTTACATCATTACTACAATTGTCACAAATAGGGTTTAATTTGTGCGTTAACTTATTTTCGCATCAAGAAGGGAGGGGGGTCGGGGTGGGGAAGACAAAGGGATATGGGGAATTTTTTTTTTTTTTAACTTTTAATTAATTCATTATTTTAATAGTTTATTATATTTTTAAAGGAAAATTAATGAAAATTGCTTGAAAACTTTAAGTTTTAATGATAAGGACAAAATAAAGGGTAAAGTGAATAGTACCAGGTTTGACTTTTTAGTGTAAAAATGTGGTTTTTCGTTAAAGTGAACAGTACCGTGGGCTTTTCGTTAAAACTCCCTATTTTTAATGACACGTGGTGCCCAGTCATTATCCACATGGGCGCCACGTCACAGTTAACGGGAGACTTAACAGTTTGACTAACGGATATATGAGACTGTCCCAAAATTTACACTTTAGGTATGACTTCGGGATGAAAAAAAATTGATGTACTAAATGTTGAAAATCATGAAACTTGAGGGTAGTAAACAGTTTTTTGCCATTTTTTTTTGTGTGGAGACATTAAATAAAAATACCCATTTAATAAAAAAATAGAATATAAATTTAATAAATGTACACTATAAAGAATAAAAAAACATGTAATCTGACACCTTTTAAAAAAAAAAAAAATCCAATCGTTTTTAAGGACTAATGTTCAGAGAGCCCCTTAAAATTATGAGTATGAAGACGGAAATGATAACGGCATACCCATCACTGTTGTAACTCATTGTCATTCCTAAGTTTTATTGGCTTTAAAAAGAACTATTACCCCCTTATCCTCTTAATTGGTAAAGATACCTTGACTTTATATATATAGTCAGGATACTTTTTTTAGGAGAATTATATGCATGGCTCCTTCTTTTAGAAATTAGAATTTTCACATTTTTGTCAACTATACATAGTTTAATATGCATATATCCATTTTTGTTTTTATAATATAATAAGTTATTATAGTATATGTGTCAAACTATAATTTACAATTATAAAATATATCATCAAGATAGTATAGTGCTACTTTTTAATGGAACATTATTGTTCATTTTTTTTTCTCTGTAATTTAAAGTGTTATTTCTTTTTTTGTTTTTTTTGTTAGTAATACAATCTAGTCATATTTCTCTTTACTTGTAAATGAGAGGTCTTAGGTTTGATTCTTGCCAAAGACAAATTTGAAACATATTATTACTAGCCTATTTTGAGACTTAATCCACTTTTCTATCTCTAAGTGTAAATAATATCGTTTTTTTTAAAAAAAGTTATATTTTTTAAGAAAAACTAATGAAAAAGGCTTGAAAACTTTGAGTTTTAACGATAAAGACAAAATAAAGGGTAAAGTGAATAGTACCAGGATTATTTTTTTAGTGTAAAAATATTTTGTCGTTAAAATAAACAGTATCGGTATCTTTTCGTTAAAATTTTTTATTTTTTATTAATAAAAATAATAATAAAAGACAAAAGGAGGTTCAAAAGTGGAAGAGAGGAGGGGGTGGTCACCTACCGCCACGCCTAAATGCCAAGTTCATCCCAATCTCACCAACTTATTTTTCGTGTTGGAATGATAGTGGTCCCCTTTTTTAAAAAGAAGGTGGTGATGCATGATCATGTCCGACTCCGATTTCTGTTTGACTCTTCATAATGAGTCATTTTTTACACATATAAATCACAGTTTGTTAAATAAAAGGGTAAAGTACAAAAACTACCTCAATTATTGGTGTCTCGACACTTTCATACTTCATCTTTTAAATTTGACAATGTCAAACCTCATCTTTAGAATTTGTGTCAATGTCATACCTCCGTCAGGTTTTCTGTTAATTTTTCTGTTAAGTGCTGACGTGGCTACATGCGGGATCCACTCACTAATAATTAAATATATTTTTAATAATTAAAAATTAAAAAAATATTTTTTTGTATTAAATCTATCTCTCTCTCCCCTCTCTTTCTCTGTCCTCCCCTCTCTCTCCCCAGTTCGTCCCCCCTCCCCAACAAACCCAGAAAAAAGAAGGAAGCAGAAGAAGAAGGAAAAAAAAAAAAAAAAACCCAAATCAAACCCATTTCGTCCCCCTCCCCCCACCACAAACCCAACCCCCTGCAACCCAGAAAGAAGAAGGAGGAGGAAGAAGAAGAAGAAGAAAAAAAAAACCCAACCCGCCCTCCTGTTGGAAGTATGCCCACAAAGCCACTCATTTGATGTAATAGCTTTTGGAATACTTAATGTATTAAACTTTTATATGTTTAATAAAGGGCAAAGCTTATTGTCAGACACTATTTATTGTATCATGTGTTTATGCAATAAGGGAATCCAAGGGATGTATTTGATCTAAGAGACAAGTGATCTAAGTAAGTTAGATTATCCAGACCATTCTCTTATGTTCATTCCTAAAACGTTCCTAGCTATAGGATTGCCAATTGGGTATTGACAATCCGCTAAGGTTAGTATGTGTTATGTCAACTCAAGCTTGAGTATGACTAGTCTCAAGTCATTTGGTGTTGGACACTAAGACAAACACATAGGTGCTTGAAAGAGTAATCAAGTACACTGAACAACGATCAAAAGAGAGTTCGAACATACATGTCATGTAAGAACTCTAAAATTGCAATATGCAAAGTAGTCCTTTGACCTGAGGCATCATAGATGTCTAATGGTTAGGTCCTTGATCTTTGATCATGTCAAACGGCATTCCATCGGAGTGTCCACGGCATTGTTGGGGTCAAGCTATCTAGTCATGTAGGCATATGAATGCACAACAAGGGATCTCTAACCTTCCATGGTGGAAGGAGAATACTCTAAGATATGATTCTAAAGTCTTTGGCCAAAGCAAATGAATATGACTTAGGAAGTTTGTTCCAAATCATATTCAAGGGAATCATATAGAAAAGTATCACATTGGATAGTAGACATGAAACAAACTATCACTTAAACAATTTGATTAAGAGTATTGTATTAGAGAAGGACCGTATTGCATTGTAGTTGTAACTGGATAGGTTCTCCAACCAATTCTACTTAGCTTGGGTAACCATGATATGCTGCTAGGTGTCACTCATGGTTTGTGGAAGCCCTAATGATTAGCAAACACTAATCATTAAAGGGAGAATTGAAATGTGGTTTCAATTCACAATCGATCGTTAAGAGTAACAATCGCCCACTGTCTCGCTAATTGGAACCTAATGGATCGTACACCGAGTAAGGGCGATAATGAAGAAATTAAATGAAATGGATATGCAATTAAATTGTTTAATTGAAGAATGGTTAAGATTAATTAATTAGTTAATTAATTTTACGAAAGGTTCGTATTGGGCTTTTAAGTTGGTTTTGGGCTTCGGGGCTCAAAAGTGTTTTGGTCCACAAGGCTCATTATGTTTAAGTTGTATGACAACTAAAACAAAATGGGCAAATAGCCCAATAACATTAATATGGCCGGCCATTAGTGTGAATGGGCAAGCTTGGATTAATTACAAGTTTGCCACTCACTTGAAATGAAGTATAAAATCAACTTTATAGCTTTATTTCTCATTAGGGTTTTTCTTGGTGAAATGAGGTGAAACATTTTCTCTCATTTTGCACAAAGGAGGCCGGCCACTTAGAGAGATTAATCTAGCAATCTTTTCTTCTCTAAGTCATCCATTTCATCTTCACACTTAACCCTTGGTGTGGAGACTTAGAGACACTAAATATTTGGTGTTTTTGGAGATCCTTTCCTTACATCCTCAAGGACCAAAGGAGCACAAAAGGAGAAGGAAATCACAAGCAATATCCAAGGAGCTTGGAGGTGACTTGAAGGCCCTCCACTTGGGTGAATCCCTTGTGTAAACAAGGATGAGCTTCATGAAGGAAAAATTTTGTCCTAGCTAAGAACATGTAAGAACATTTGAATACATATGCTAACAATTAACTCTTTAAAGTAGGCATGCATCCAAAAACAATTCATAAAACCCATGACTTTCAAAGCCTAGTATATGGTGAATCAAAAGACTCTTTAACAACATTAAAGAATATGAAGAATTTAGAGATTCTTTACCCTTGAAGCTCATCCTTGATTACACAAGGGATTCACCCAAGTGGAGGGCCTTCAAGTCACCTCCTTGCTCCTTGGATCTTCCTTGTGATTTCCTTCCTTTTAGTGCTCCTTTGCTTCTTTGAGGATTTGAGGATTAGTTCTCCAAAACACCAAAAGTTTGATGTCTCTATGTCTCTTCACCAAGGATGTATTTTGTGAGAATGAAAATGGATCACTTAGGGAAGTAAATTTGCTAGATAACTATCCCCAAGTAGCTTAGAAAACCCTAATTGATAACAAAGCTATAAAGATGAATTTATACTTCATTTCTTAGGTGAGTGGCAAACTTGCAATTAAGCAAGTTTTGACTACCCTCACCCTTATGGCCGGCCTAGGTATTGTTATTGGGCTTATTGCCCATTTTGTTTTAGTTGTCATATGACTTAAACATAATGGGCCTTGTGGACCAAAACACTTTTGGGCCCCGAAGCCTCAAAACCAACTTAAAAGCCCAATACGAACATTTCGTATAATTAATTAACTAATTAATTAATTTTGACCATTCTTCAATTAAACCATTTAATTGCTTATCCATTTCATTTAATTTCTTCACATATATCCTTATTTGGTGTGCGATCCATTAGGTTCCAATTAGCGAGGCAGTGGGCGATGTTACTCTTAACTATCGATTGTGAATTGAAACCTCATTTCAATTCTCCCTTTTTGATGATTAGTGTTTGCTAATCAATAGGGCTTCCACAAACCATGAGTGACACCTAGCAGTATGTCATGGTTACCCAAGCTAAGTAGAATTGGTTGGAGAACCTATCCAGTTAGAATTACAATGCAATACGGTCCTTCTCTAATACAATACTCTTAATCACATTGTTTAAGTGATAGTTTGTTTCATGTCTACTATCCAATGTGATACTTTCTTATATGATTCCCTTGAATATGATTTGGAACATCTTCCTTAGTCATATTCATTTGCTTTGGCCAAAGACTTTAGAATCATATTTTAGAGTATTCTCCTTCCACCATGGAAGGTTAGAGATCCCTTGTTGTGCATTCATATGCCTACATGACTAGATCACATGACCCCAACAATGCCGTGGACAATCCGAGGGAATGCCTTTGTCATGATCAAAGATCAAGGACCTAACCATTAGACATCTATGATGCCTCAGGTCTAAGGACTAATTTGCATATTGTAACCTTAGAGTTCGTACATGACATGTATGTTTGAACTCTCATTAATCGCAGTTCAGTGTACTCGATCACTCTTTCGAGCACCTATGTGTTTGTCTTAGTGTCCAACACCAAATGACTTGAGACTAGTTCATACTCACGTTTGAGTCAACATAACACATACTAACCTTAGCGGATTGTCAATGCCCAATTGGCAATCCTATGGCTAGGAACGTTTTAGGAATGAACATAAGAGAAAGGTCTCCTTAATCTAACTCATTAGATCACTTATCTCTTATGTCAAATACATCCCTTGGATTCTCTTATTGGTTAAACACATGATACAATAAATAGTGAATAACAATAAGTATTGCCCTTCCGTTAAACATATAAAAGTTTAACATATTAAGTATTCCAAAAAGCTATTACATCAAATGAGTGGCTTTGTGGGCATACTTCCAACAATCTCCCACTTGCACTCAAAGCCATCCTCCCATGTATCTAATACCCATTTTATCCATATGACGATCAAGCTGGATTTGAGCCATTGGCTTTGTCAGTGGATCTGCTACGTTATCGGCTGAAGCAATTTTGAGGATGTTTACTTTCCCCTCGGCAGCATATCTTCTAATGATATTAAAGCGCCTATCAAAATGCTTGTTCTTTTGATGAGCCCTGGGTTCCTTGGCTTGAGCTATCGCCCCACTATTATCACAGTACAAAGTTACTGGTGATGTGATGGTTGGAACCACTCCAAGTTCAGTAATGAACTTCTTCATCCAGAACGCTTCTTTGCCGGCTTCAGCTGCAGCGACATATTCAGCCTCTGTCGTGGAATCTGCAATTACACTTTGTTTCTTGCTTTTCCAACTGACAGCCCCACCATTCAGAGTGAATACATATCCGGAGTTGGAACTTCTATCATCGACGTCAGATTGGAAATCTGCATCTGTATAAGCTTCCACTCGCAACTCTGCTGCTCCTCCATAAACGAGGAACATGTCCTTAGTTCTTCTTAAGTACTTAAGGACCGTCTTGACAGCTGCCCAGTGTTCTGATCCTGGGTTAGATTGATATCGACTAGTAATGCTCACAGCATATGCGATATCAGGCCTTGTACATATCATGGCATACATGAGACTCCCTATGGCGGAAGCATAAGGAATTTCATTCATTAGCCGTATCTCTTCAGGAGTCTTAGGTCCCATGGACTTAGAAAGGTGAATTCCATGTCTCACAGGAAGAAAACCTTTCTTAGATTGTTCCATCTGGAACCTACTTAGCACCTTATCAATGTACATCGATTGGGATAATCCAATTAATTTTCTGGATCTATCACGATAGAGCTTTATCCCAAGTACATAAGATGCATCTCCTAAATCTTTCATGTGGAAGGTTTTAGACAACCACACTTTTACAGAAGAAAGTACTGCAGTGTCATTCCCGAATAGTAATATGTCATCTACATATAACACTAGGAATACAACTGCATCCCCAACGACTTTTTGATAAACACAATTGTCGTCTTCGTTTTGAGTAAAACCAAACGTTTTGATTTCAGTGTCAAAACGAATGTTCCAGCTCCTGGAGGCTTGCTTAAGTCCATAAATGGACCTTTGAAGCTTGCATACCTTAGTCTCTTCAGACTCGGACACGAAACCTTCGGGTTGAGTCATATAGAGCTCTTCCTGTAGGTAGCCGTTCAGAAAGGCCGTCTTCACGTCCATTTGCCAGATTTCATAATCATGGTACGCAGCTATAGCAAGCAAAATCCGAATGGACTTAATCATGGCTACATGAGAGAAGGTTTCTTCATAGTCAATCCCTTCTATTTGCCTGTATCCCTTGGCTACTAGTCTAGCCTTATAAGTCTCCACGTTCCCATCAACGCCTATCTTCCTCTTGAAGACCCATTTGTTTCCAACAGGTACAATACCTTCTGGAGGGTCTACAAGAGTCCAGACCTGATTTTGATACATGGAATCCATCTCGGATTTCATGGCCTCTTGCCATCTCTTTGAATCAATGTCGGACATTGCTTCAGTGTAGTCTCTAGGGTCCTCCTTTGTTTCATTGTCACCTAGAAGGTACAATTCATCAAAGTCATTATTTAAGCCAAACCTCATAGGTGGCTTACTAACCCGTTCAGATCTACGTGGAGCTAGGGGTTCAGGAACAGGGTTGTCAATATGTCGAGTGCTTGTTTGTGGTTCATTATTAATCTCATTAATTTCCATCTGTTTGCTTATAGTTCCTTTGAGAACAAATTCGTCCTCTAGAAACTTAGCAGTTCTGGCGACAAAGACTTTCTGGTCGTCAGGATGGTAGAACTCATATCCCATAGTTTCTTTAGGATATCCCACAAAATAGCATCTTACTGATCTCGTTTCAAGCTTAGTTGCCTCAAGCTTCTTGACATATGCTTCACAACCCCAAATCTTAATATGATTAAGACTTGGCTTTCTTCCATGCCATATCTCATAGGGTGTTTGTGAAACTGATTTGGAAGGTACTCTATTAAGCAAGTAAGCTGCTGTATATAGAGCGTATCCCCAGAATGTTACTGGTAGATCAGCGGAACTCATCATAGAACGAACCATGTTCATCAAGGTTCGATTTCTCCTTTCAGAAACTCCATTAAGTTGTGGAGTTCCCGGTGGAGTCCACTGTGATATTAATCCACACTCTTTGAGATAATCTAGGAACTCATTACTCAGATATTCACCCCCTCGATCCGATCTTAGGATTTTTATCTGTTTCCCAGTTTGCTTCTCAACTTCATTCTTGAATTCTTTGAACCTTTCAAAGGATTCTGACTTGTACTTCATAAGATATACATAGCCAAACCGAGAGTGATCGTCGGTGAATGTGATATAGTATGAGAAGCCTTCTCTCGACGTAGTAGACATAGGTCCACATACGTCAGTGTGGATTAACCCTAGAATTTCAGTGGCACGCTCTCCTTTTCCAGTAAATGGAGATTTGGTCATCTTCCCTTTCAAGCAACTTTCACAAGTACCCATCCGGTCATTACCTAATGGGCGGAAATATCCGTCTTTCGACATCTTGCGAGTCTTAGCAAGGTTCACATGTCCAAGTTTAAGATGCCACATCTTTTCTTAGTTAACTTCTTCTCTAGCTCTTTTGGGTTTTGAAGTATTCCCGCTTTCAATACAGTGCATCCCACTATTCGTCTCTAGGTGAAAAAGTCCCTTTATCATATTACCATAAGAGATAATACGACCGTTCAAGTATAAAGTGGAACTCATTTTGTCAAACAACACTGAGTGCCCATCTCGTAAAAGCTTAGAGATGGAAATCAAATTCTTTATACATGAAGGAAAATATAAACAATTTTTAAGTTCCAGGACTTCCCCAGAGGGTAGGTTAAGCATATAGGTGCCTATTGCTTTTGCAGAGATTTTAGTGCCGTTCCCAACTCGCACAACCATCTCCTCATTGCACAGTGATCTGCTCCCTGTTAGTCCCTGCAACGTATTACAGATATGTTGACTAGCACCTGAATCAAATATCCAGGAATTGGAGCTCACTGTAAAAGCACTCTCTATGACAGAAATAGTCTCTTCAAAAGTCCGTGTCATAAGGCTCGCAATGCGCACCCTGTATTTCTTCTTCCAACGTTCATCCTTTCCACAATGAAAGCATGTTCCTTTGGATTTCTTTGCCTTCTTCTTACGCAACCTTTTCCTTATCATTGCATTCTCACTCCCACTGTCCTTTTTGAAACCTTTTTCAAATTTACAGCACATGTCAATCATCTCTTTCAAAGAATGATCGAATCTATTCACTTTATAGTTTACGATAAACTTAGTGAAATCATCCGAGAGAGATGCAAGGAAAAAGTCTTGGGCCATTTTCCCATCGATGGAAGTTCCTAAACTTTGAAGATCTTGAAAGATCCTTTCCATCTTTTGTCCATGTTTATGGACCGATGTCCCCTTTGCCATTTTGGCATTCATTAGACTACAAACATTTGAGAATCGTACATTACTAGTCTCAATGTCATGCATCTTATGCAAGCTTTCAACCATGGCACAAGAAGTGTCCATGTGCTTATGTAGCTTCATAAGCTCCTCACTAAGTGAAGTGAGGATTAAGTATTTGGCTTGTAAGTCATCCTCATAGTGTCTAACATAATTTTGACACTCCTCCTTTGAAGCTAGTTTCGTAGGAGGTACATGAGGAGGGGATTGCTTAAGTACATACAATATGTCTTTCACCTTTGAGACATTCTCAATGTGGCGATACCAAGCAAGGAAACGTTGGCCCTTTAGGCCCTTTTTGTCAAGTATAATGGTGGGTATAATTTTAGGCATGTCGTTCACTACATAACATAACAGAAATCGAATTAGCATTGTTGTTTAAAACTATTTTGATTGGGTCTTTTAATCAAATAGTATCACCCACCATTTTTGGCAAATTCCACATCCCTCAATAGAATTCGAGAGTTATATTGAACTCTTAGTGGGTTATGGGAGACTCACCATTACCAAGCCCACCTCACGATGATACGATGTTGGCTAGCAAAAATAATGATGAGAGAATAACGCATTATTCATTTACAACCTTTTGTAATTACCCATCCGTTTGGCCTCTAGAGAATGTTGCCTCATGATGATACGATGTTGGCACCATTGCACTTAGTTTAAGTTATTCCCACCATGCTTAGTTCGTGAAGGGGTTCAAGAATAGCCTCACGATGATACGATGTTGGCTATCCTCGTTGCCTACACTCACCTCATCATATGTATATGGATTCCTCCTGGATATAAGCACATGCTTTGTACTCCCCCATGATAGGGTGAAGCCGGTGCATGAGTCACAAACGCTTGGAACCCACCACGATGGAAGGCCTACGAAGATATATTCTAAACATCTCTCGCTTATCAACTTAAATATTAATTTGTTGAGGGAATAGCGTTGGGCTA
Source organism: Malus fusca (assembly GCA_035220775.1). NCBI lineage: Eukaryota > Viridiplantae > Streptophyta > Magnoliopsida > Rosales > Rosaceae > Malus > Malus fusca. The sequence continues at coordinate 18,315,546 of CM069063.1, forward strand.
CATCAAAACATTTTAATCACATTAAAAGAACTTGGGCCTATCACAACCATTGGTCCAAGTTTATATGAATTAGTAGTATATAATACTCCCACTGTTTCGTTGAAACAAGCGAGACTATATGGAACTACTAACGAATGCTTTGCATCCTCATATGGACTATATAGTCATATTAGGTTTTAAGATGATTATGAACCGTTTGATTTGATCCAACACGAGCCTTGTGTTGGACCTTGGGTCTAAGGTATGTAGTTGTTGATTTTAGTTACGCGTTTAATCCAATTAAACCGTTATTTCCTATTGGGCGTTGGACCCAACTATTCCATTTTGCATACATTTAAACAAAAGGAATACATGAAATAATAATAAGGGCTTATGCCCTTTTACAACACAAATGATGGACTTATGTCCATTTACAACAATCTTGAACTAATCAAATTACATTCAAATCTACACTACCAAGCCCAAACATTCATAATGTAAAGCGGCCAATCACATAGCTCAATTATCGAGGCATTTGGTTCATAATCACCCTTCTCTTAATCAAACACATTTAATTAAGAAAACAACTTTAAAACAATTGGTTTTCGGATCCATAGAATTGATTTAAATGGAACTAAATAAAATGAAAATCCAATTCTCATTTAAAGAGAAACCATTTTGTTCTCATCTAATTTGGGCCAAAAAACAATGACCACAACTTTTGGGCCATTTTCTAAAAACAAAAAACTTTTGGGGTCATTTTGTAAAAACACAAGAGTCCACAACTTCATGTAATCACAACTTAGAACCCAAACATTTTTAATAATGTCAAAACATCATTAAAGGAGCAAAACAATTTGTCCTTTAAAGTTTTTGGACCTTAACGTAAAAACGTAAACTTTTGGGCCAAAATGCAAATACACAAAAGTATCAAAACTTTATGTAAGTGCACAAAAGACCCAAAAATACCCTATTTTAAAGGGTGGCCGGCCATAAGTGGTTTTTAGTGATAAAATTCAAATTTTATACAAAGTTTTGTAAGTGGGTTATGTTAGGTGAGGTAAAGATGAAATAAAATTTTGTAAGAAATGATTTATGTCATTCTTTAAAACAAAGTTTGTCTCCCATTAAAATTACTTAATCATTAACCATCACCCACTCAAATTAAATCAAAACTTTATGTAAAAACATAAAACTTTTTGAATCAAAACTTCAAAACTTTTTGTTCTTGGCAAGAACTCCAAGAACATTGAAGAACACTTATGAAAACTCAAAATACATGGCACCAAATTTTAGTTCCAATATTCATGCTTAAATGAAATACATCTACAACATTTGAGATGCAAAATTTTGTAGCAAAATTTATATTCAAAGCAAGAACAAAGCTTGTAACATTTACAACATTTAAATCATAAAACATGAAAATCACAAAACCCAAAAGGATCCACCATACACTAGACCTAGGCTCTGATACCACTTGAAGGAAAAATTTTGTCCTAGCTAAGAACATGTAAGAACATTTGAATACATATGCTAACAATTAACTCTTTAAAGTAGGCATGCATCAAAAAACAATTCATAAAACCCATGACTTTCAAAGCCTAGTATATGGTGAATCAAAAGACTCTTTAACAACATTAAAGAATATGAAGAATTTAGAGATTCTTTACCCTTGAAGCTCATCCTTGATTACACAAGGGATTCACCCAAGTGGAGGGCCTTCAAGTCACCTCCTTGCTCCTTGGATCTTCCTTGTGATTTCCTTCCTTTTAGTGCTCCTTTGCTTCTTTGAGGATTTGAGGATTAGTTCTCCAAAACACCAAAAGTTTGATGTCTCTATGTCTCTTCACCAATGATGTATTTTGTGAGAATGAAAATGGATCACTTAGGGAAGTAAATTTGCTAGATAACTATCCCCAAGTAGCTTAGAAAACCCTAATTGATAACAAAGCTATAAAGATGAATTTATACTTCATTTCTTAGGTGAGTGGCAAACTTGCAATTAAGCAAGTTTTGACTACCCTCACCCTTATGGCCGGCCTAGGTATTGTTATTGGGCTTATTGCCCATTTTGTTTTAGTTGTCATACAACTTAAACATAATGGGCCTTGTGGACCAAAACACTTTTGGGCCCCGAAGCCCCAAAACCAACTTAAAAGCCCAATACGAACATTTCGTATAATTAATTAACTAATTAATTAATTTTGACCATTCTTCAATTAAACCATTTAATTGCTTATCCATTTCATTTAATTTCTTCACATATATCCTTATTTGGTGTGCGATCCATTAGGTTCCAATTAGCGAGGCAGTGGGCGATGTTACTCTTAACTATCGATTGTGAATTGAAACCTCATTTCAATTCTCCCTTTTTGATGATTAGTGTTTGCTAATCAATAGGGCTTCCACAAACCATGAGTGACACCTAGCAGTATGTCATGGTTACCCAAGCTAAGTAGAATTGGTTGGAGAACCTATCCAGTTACAATTACAATGCAATACGGTCCTTCTCTAATACAATACTCTTAATCACATTGTTTAAGTGATAGTTTGTTTCATGTCTACTATCCAATGTGATACTTTCTTATATGATTCCCTTGAATATGATTTGGAACATCTTCCTTAGTCATATTCATTTGCTTTGGCCAAAGACTTTAGAATCATATTTTAGAGTATTCTCCTTCCACCATGGAAGGTTAGAGATCCCTTGTTGTGCATTCATATGCCTACATGACTAGATCACATGACCCCAACAATGCCGTGGACAATCCGAGGGAATGCCTTTGTCATGATCAAAGATCAAGGACCTAACCATTAGACATCTATGATGCCTCAGGTCTAAGGACTAATTTGCATATTGTAACCTTAGAGTTCGTACATGACATGTATGTTTGAACTCTCATTAATCGCAGTTCAGTGTACTCGATCACTCTTTCGAGCACCTATGTGTTTGTCTTAGTGTCCAACACCAAATGACTTGAGACTAGTTCATACTCACGTTTGAGTCAACATAACACATACTAACCTTAGCGGATTGTCAATGCCCAATTGGCAATCCTATGGCTAGGAACGTTTTAGGAATGAACATAAGAGAAAGGTCTCCTTAATCTAACTCATTAGATCACTTATCTCTTATGTCAAATACATCCCTTGGATTCTCTTATTGGTTAAACACATGATACAATAAATAGTGAATAACAATAAGTATTGCCCTTCCGTTAAACATATAAAAGTTTAACATATTAAGTATTCCAAAAAGCTATTACATCAAATGAGTGGCTTTGTGGGCATACTTCCAACACTTCAAGGGTAAAGAAACTCTAAATCTTCACTTCTCTTTAATGTTGTTAAAGAGTTTATTGGTTCACTATATACTAGGCTTTGAAAGTCATCGGTTTTATGAATTGTTTTTGAATGCATGCCTACTTTAAAGTGTTAATAGTTTGCATATGTATTCAAATGTTCTTACTTGTTCTTAGCTAGGACAAAATTTTTCCTTCACCTCCCCCCCCCCCAACCCAACCTGAAGAAGAAAAAAAAAAAGAAAAAGAAGAAGAAGAAGAAGAGAGAGAAGGAAAAAAAAAAAAAAAAAAAAAGGGGACACCTAGTTCGTCCGTCCCCCCGCACCCACCCTCAGTTCTTTTTATTTCTTCTTCTTCCTCCTCTCTTCTTCTTCCTCTTCTTCTTCTTCTTCTTCTTCTTCTTCTTCTTCTTCTTCTTCTTCTTCTTCTTCTTCTTCTTCTTCTTCTTCTTCTTCTTCTTCTTCTTCTTCTTCTTCTTCCTCTAAGAGAGAGAAGGTGAAAAAAAAAAAAAAAAAGAAGGGGACACCCAGTTCGTCCGTCCCCCCCGCACCCACCCTCAGTTCTTCTTTTTTTTCTTTTCTTCTTCTCCTCCTCTTCTTCCTCCTCTTCTTCTTCCTCTAAGAAAGAGAAGGTAATAAAAATAAAAAATAAAAAAGGGGACACCCAGTTCGTCCGTCCCCCCCGCACCCACCCTCGGTTCTTCTATTTTTTTTTCTTCTTCCTCTTCTTCCTCTTTATGGGTTGCAGGGGGGAGGCGGGTTGGATTTTTTCTTCTTCTTCCGGGGGGGGTTGGTTGATGGGTTTTCAAAATTCAAAATTTTTTTGGGGAAAGAGAGAGGAGGGGGCGGGACGAAGAGGGATTTAGGTTTTTTTTTTTTTTTATAACTTTTCTTTATTATTTTAAAAAATATTAAATAAATTTCTTTTAGTTTTTAATAATATTTTATTAATTTTTTAATAGAAAATGGGTCCCGAATCAAGCCACGTCAGCATTTAACATAAAAATTAACAGAAAAACTGACGGAGGTATGACATTGGCACAAATTCTAAAGATGAGGTATGACATTCTCAATTTTAAAAGATGAGGTATGAAAGTGTCGAGATACTAATAGTTGAGGTAGTTTTTTGTACTTTACCCTAAATAAAAATATATGGTTAAAATTACGATAAGAAAAATTTATCATGCTTCAAATAAAAATTTGTCTAAATAAACAAAGAAATCAAGTATTTTTCTTTATGAAATTAAATACACACTCTTTTTTTAGTACATTTGTACTAAGAGGGGGGGGAGTTCGGTTAAGCCACACAATAGGCAACCTAATTTGGTATCGAATTTGTCATCAACGAGATTCAAACCTAAGACATCTCACTCTTAAAACACATAATATCATACTATAGACTCCACATCGTACAGTTTTTCCTTTACGTTTAAGTGAAGAAAAAGCACAAAACTTACTTGCCTTGTGTGCCCAATATTAATTCCCTAAATTTGGTAAATAAATTCAAGAAAAATCTTAGTGAATGTAGGAAGATACATGATGATATTGGCAAAATTTTAGCCGAAATTCCACCAATAGAAGGGAAAATAACGATGACGTGATAATTACAAAAAATGCTGTCACCAAAACCCAACCACAACACCATAAGTCCTACAACATCGATGATGGACAAGGATTTTTTTTGTGAGAATCCGGGAATTAATTAATCGTGTTCGTTCATCGTATATCGTGTGGTCAGGTTTAGTTATATGCTATTTATATTTAATTTAAAATTTAAAATAATTTCTAACCGTACGATGTATTATGAACGAACATGATTGATTGATCTTCCGAATCCCTACAAAGAGGATCCTATTACATCGATGATGTTACCATTTACCAGATCAGTGGGCCCCATTTAACTCGCATACATTCGGAGGACCTAATCACCCACCAACCCCGGACCGGTTTCTGGTGGAAGGTCTAACCAACCATCCGGTTCAAACCGGAGACTCGATTCCATATATACCTTCTTCTTTCCTCTTTCAAGTCAGGTTCATCTTCCTGTGTGTAACCTTTCAGTCATATAAGAGAAGAAAATCTGGTGCAATCCAAAGCAAAGTAAAAGAAGAGAAGAAAAAGAAAAAACACAGAGCAGCAATGGCAGGCAATGGAGAGGAGCAACAAACTCAGTCAGGGAGGCACCAAGAGGTTGGCCACAAGAGCCTTCTCCAAAGTGATGCTCTTTACCAGGTATATATTTTCATAATCTCGAACGCGATGTTTTGTTTCAAGCGATATTCTAATTTAGTATATATTGCGATGAGAAAATTTAAACTTGGGTGTCGAGGGCATGCTGTCCTTGTCAACTTGGCTACGTCTAGATTTGCAAAATTTGGAAGGTGATTTAAGGTTTATGATGAAGCTCATGTTTTGGTTTTTGGGTTTTGATTTTTGTGCAGTATATATTGGAGACAAGTGTGTACCCAAGGGAGCCTGAATCCATGAAGGAGCTCAGAGAAGTGACTGCAAAGCATCCATGGTTTGTGAATTTTGGTTTAATTTTCATCAATTAAACCTAATTAACTAAATTCAGATTTTTTTAGGAGATTAATTTTCAGATATTATTTTCTTAATTTTTTGTTTATAATTTGATTTTTTTAATGGAAAATAAATAGGAACATCATGACCACATCAGCTGATGAAGGGCAATTCTTGAACATGCTTCTCAAGTTGATCAATGCCAAAAACACCATGGAAATTGGAGTTTACACCGGCTACTCCCTCCTGGCCACCGCCCTTGCCATTCCTGATGATGGAAAGGTATATTTTCAAAGCCTCACCTTCAATAAAAAATACCCAAAAATGTTTATAAAAAATTTGGATATAATGGTTTTTGTTTATTGATTTGGGATTACAGATCTTGGCCATGGACATAAACAAGGAAAACTATGAATTGGGTCTTCCGATCATCGAAAAGGCCGGTGTTGCCCACAAGATCGACTTCAGAGAAGGCCCTGCCCTCCCGGTGCTCGACCTATTGGTCGAAGATGTAAATACTTAATTCTCAAAAATTGTTCAGCAGCGGTCTTACATGTTATGTCGTTTTTTTTTTACAGAAGCATGTTTATATTGTTAGAATTAAAATACTTTGTTTTGACGAGACAATGTACATCGTACATATAGCCTCGATCATATTCTTGGGGACTCACAAGTAATGTACTATCGCAGAAGAAGAATCATGGGTCATTCGATTTCATCTTCGTGGATGCTGACAAAGACAACTACATCAACTACCACAAGAGGCTGATTGATTTGGTGAAGGTTGGGGGTTTGATCGGCTACGACAACACCCTATGGAATGGCTCTGTGGTCGCACCCCCTGATGCCCCACTGCGCAAGTACGTCAGGTACTACAGGGACTTCGTCCTCGAGCTCAACAAGGCACTCGCTGCTGACCCTAGGATCGAGATCTGCATGCTTCCCGTTGGTGATGGCATCACTCTCTGCCGTCGAATCAAATGAATCACCAACCCTAATTGGCCCGCCAATCATGTATGATGAAGAAAAAATGTGTTTCTTTTTATCATTTTTCTTAATTTACTTTGTATTTGTATTTGGATGGATCATCGTCAACTTTCATGTCGAAGAATTATTATAAGGCAAAAAGAAAAAAAATATTATAAGGCAAAATCGCATGTTAAAATTTATTGCCATGCATAATTATATATTACATCAAATTTCTTTCTGGGATAAATTGCTTTTGAAGTAAACATACAAACACAAACACAAAAGATGGTTGGTGAAGTATGACCAAAACAAGTAAAAAAATTAAGTTGTCTGGACACATATAAAACACAAATTTAATTTGTTCACTTCAGCCACTTAGTATTATGACTGGCCCATTATGAGTTATGACCCACTCTCCCATTCCTTAGTGTAGATAATATCATTTGTTAAAAAAAAAAAATTGTTCACGTCAAGATTTTGGCTTAGGACCTACCATTTTACTATCTCCCAACAAGAAAAATGACGTTTCAGCCTAAGCTTATGAGTATATATCTAAAACTAAAGATCAATTGATATGGTAAGAAAATTTGATTGAAGAAAGTTTTGAGTTCAAATTTGGCACACATATATGAGTTAAATAAAAAATAAGCATTTAACTGAAAGTTGGTGAAAGTCCAATGTAGGTGGGTGTACATACTTTTACAAAAATGAAAAAGATAATTGAAGAGATTAACTGCTACATGCTAGAGAGGGCTGTAAGAAAATGACACATTTTGTCATCTCCTTTTCTATTTGTCCATATCCATTTGGTGCTATATATTTGTTGAAAGTTGCAGGAACTGTAAATTAAATAAAATGAATAAAAAAATGACAGCCACTCGACGCGTCTTAATAATTCTTCTAGTTTAACAATGTCAGAATCTGGTATTCCCTAAAATTTGATAATGATAATGCTAATGATTTTTAATCAATTAATTTGATGTTAACAAAGTGGTGAAGATACCCAACGTTACTTCCTCGAAGATGGTTGGAGTAGCAGCAGCTAGAGATGGTGTCTCTTTGGCCTTGGAACAAAACTAGCGGCACACATCATCTTGAGCTTGTGCTCAGGAGAGGATCCAATTCCACTAAAACTAGCTTTAAACTAGCTTTCGACACTTTGTTGATTCTAAAGTCTGTCATGTATGTAAATCTGCCAATGTAGCAGATTGGCCTTATTTTTAGATTTTTTTCAATTGTTGGTTTGAGGAGAGTCCTGATTTATTTCAGAATGTCCTTTTTGAGAACGGTATGTTTTTTTAATAATCAAGAAAGATTCTTTCGTGTTTTTTTTATATTTATTTATTTTTATTATAGATGGGAGTGATCAAGAATGGTCATCTAATAGTGGTAGAATAATATTCATGGTGGGGCCCCCATCCACTAAGTCACCAACTCACCAACCCTTTTTCACTTTTTTTTACTTTTAAGTTCTCCATAATTCCTTTAAGTTGAGACTTGGTTGGTGAACCACTTTAATCTAATTTATGTTTATGTTGGAATAAAAACTCAATAGTATAAGAGGCACCGATATTTTTCATCAAGTTTATTCACCGAAAATTCCAAATTAATGTTGTTGTACACATGGTTAGAGGCTTATTTGTTGGAAATACCTCAAAGTGGATTCAGATTTGAATAAATAACAAGCTAGCATACTATTTAATTTGAATCGAAAACTTAGTGAAAAAAATTAATGTCTATAGTATTACTCTAATTATATATGTCAATAGTGCTACTGATTATGCTCGTTGGATCACCATTGCGGAGATGGAAATCTTGGCTCTAAGCTCCACCAGAAAACCCTAAACAGAAATCCCTCAATCAAAAGCTTGTCCTTGTTTTTTGGTGCTTATCTTTAGAGCATCTTCAATGAGATATGTTGGTTAACCAAAAAACACATCAATGAAAGGATGTAAAATATTCATCTTGGCTAGAAAATATAAATAGATCTTTCTAAAGTAATACTCTATAAATGATTAACATTCTTAAAATCATAATTTTTTTTATTCCAGTCCCAACTTTGGACTAGTTATGTATAGGAATAAAATCCATATTGTAACAAATTATAATTTTTCTTTGTCCCATCTAAAGGAAACACACCTTCATATAATTATAATTTTGCTGCTTACAGGTTTGATGCTTTCTTTTTGCACAATTCAACACGAATATTTTCAGATAATTAATTTTTCATATTGATCTTGGGTGGCAAGGCTGATTTGATAAAGGAAATATGAAAGGTATTCAACCCACTTTATATGTAGAACGGGGCTTTGGCCATCAAGCAACAAGGTCTTGGAGTACAAGTAAAGAAAGAATATATGTGCGAGAAATAAAATACTTGATGCCTAAGGAATTCTATTTTGGAAATACAACACTTATTAAGGATAATACATCAAAAAATAATATTTTTTAGCTACACCTCTGTTAAGTAATAACCTCCCTAAATGTGAAGACCCAACCCTAACTTTGTTGTAAATTCTTTCATGAATTTGTAAATTGACAAAAATGCCTCTGTTGGGCTAAGTTGAATCCTACGTTGAATTTTGAGCTCATTTCATATTTTGTCTCATTTCTTTCCATATTCTTGTAGTACTCGTTACTACGAACGCGTCAGCGTAAGCAAGACATAATTTAGAGCTAAAATGAAGATTTTACAAGTACGGATCATCAGAGGCAAAATAATAATTTTCCTCATGGGACTGTTTTGGAAAATATTTATTTTCTATTTAGGAAAATATCCCGTTGTCATTTTGTTAGGGTGTACTTGTATTTAAACAAACATTTCCCTTTCAAGAAATCCCATCGACAAACACAATCTCTCTCTCCCCTGACTTTCTCTCTTTCTCTCTCTCGTTTTTTTCCCCGAGCCTCACAAGTCAACACCACCAAATTTTGTGACAAACTGAGCCACACGATTGTTGGATTTTTAGATCGTCGGGCCCACCCCACTCTAACGACACCGATATTGTCCTCAACTTTAACACCTGCCCAATCCGTCAGGTGTGAGGTTTTACCACAAAAGGCTTCGGTATTAGTTAGAGTAGGGTAATACTATTTAAACCCATTGGGTTTCTTTTTACCCCACCGATGTGGGCAATTAACACTCCCCCTCACGTGTAACCTCATTTAGTGGTTCACACGTGAAGATCCACATCGGTAATTGAAACTAAGAGGTTGGCTCACTTTAGGCCCACTTGTTTTCAATGGAACTCAGCGGTTGTCTCTATATTAAGAGTTCAAACTTGTTTCCTTATGGGTGACAAGCTCGTCGGCTTGCACACAAGCTCATTGACTTGCACGAGCCCACACCGTGGCTCTGATACCATATTGGATTTTTAGATCGTTGGGCCCGCTGTGACGACCTGTCCCGAATTAATATATAGACTTTATCCTCGAATGTGTGGAAATGATGATTATGCCCTTGAGGCTTAGTGACGTGGACGTATGTATATTGTTTCACATTATTTTTCTCACTAATGTGATTTAATTGTACGTGTCGTCACGAGGCCATTGACGGGAGTTAGGCTCGAATCGGAGTGGTAACGAGAAAGTTACAAACGTTAGAATGTAACTGGGCCATAATAAGGAAACAAACATCTAAGCCAATCATTTAGGTTCCCATCTTGTTTGGTCCAATTAACATTTGGGCTTAAATTGTTTTTGGAAACCAATTGCACACTCATTCTTTCCCTTGCCCAATCCGGATGTGCACATACCTAAAATCCCTTCTTTTTCTATCCTTGTTGGCCAATCACAAGCTCACACACCCATACACTCATACGTAACCCTCCTTCTCTCTCCTCTCTTCTCGACGTTTCTCTCTCGTCCGTACAACTGAGAGACTCACACCTACAACCTTAACCTAATTGACACAGATCGACCATTTGGACACCACCATCGTATTCCTTGTTAGGTTACGAGTTCATTCATACCTATAGGTCGAGGAATAAACCCAGAAACCCGGGAAACCCATAAGCTCAGGGGGGAGGTACAGTTTCTCAAGTGTGTGTGATCATGGTTGTTTCATTACGTTTTAAAGCGTAAGGAAACTTCTAAACAACTACGCGTAGAGCATAGAGAAGTTTTGGGTCAAAGTTGACGTCGGGATATACGGGTTTCGAGAAGTTCCATTTTTGCCGGAGGCATCGGAGCTTATTCTGACCGTTTTCTGTTAGTTTTAAGAATCCAATCAGGTATGGATGTGTTCTCCTTGTTGAGAGCTTTAAATCCATATAAGATTCATGGAATTTGGTTGAATTTTGAGAAAGATATTCAAGTTTTAAGTTTTTCCAGTTTCTGGTGACACAGAAGACGGCCGGCGGCGGCTCCGGTGAGGACCACAGGAGAAGACAAGGAATATTCCGTCAACTTTGACATAATATACTAATGGCGTACTAACGATGTCAGGTAAAGTTAACGGTATATGCTGCTATTTAACAGAATATTCCCTAACGCCGTTAGGGATTTTGTCCGTGTGCCAGGCACGTGCCTGCGCGTGAGGGCTTTTGGGATGTCGGAAATTTTTTCTAAAAATATGGGGATGCTCATGGTGTTGAGTAGGCCACGATGGTATATTCAAACACCTTAATCAAGCAACGTATGAGAAATTATTACACGGTTTTGATTATGTGCTTAAAATTGACGTTAAAATAGTGGTTTCACATATAAGTGAGACGTTTCGGGAGGACGAGCGCAACCAGGCGAAACTAGGGGGTTACGACCCAGCTACATACTAGTGAGTGGGCTTTTGATTTTCTATATATACGTATATATGCTTTACATTTTCCCATAAATAGTTTTAAATGGTTTTTACGTTTTAAAACTCCATGTCGTATTTGCTTTATATTTTAGCATATGATTTAGTATAGCTTTACATAATATTGCATGCTATTGCGGAGGCCAAGGTAAGTTCAGGTGAATACACATTGTTGATATGATTACATAGTAGTTACTGATGAATTGTTGTGCGTAACATTCATTGTCCTGCACCCCGATGTTAGTGCTTCGCCAAAGGCCAGGGTTTAGCCTTCATGTGATCATTCACCTCCCGCACCACACGCTCACCTTGGATCCAAGGCAGATGCTAGCCTGTCGTACAGACCTCATTAGGTGGTTCCGACTCGTATGTGACTTGATATACTTCGCACAACCTTCACGTGATCGTAGCACTTGAGTGTATTTATTTACACGTAGCCTGTCGTACATACCACATTAGGTGGTTTCGACTTGTGTGCAGGACTTGACTGATGAGTTATAGACTCAGCCGTACAGGTCACGTTAGGTGACTTCAGCTGATATGTCATTTTATATTGATTCATTTCACTTGGCTTACTTATGCATGGTGGAGATGATTGACATGTCATACATATGGGTTTTGCTACTCTCAAGCATGGTTCTTATATACGTACGTAGTACTATTTTCTGGGAAATTATACGGGTTTTATGGTGAGGGGTTATTATTTTTGGAAAGATAAATTGTTTTGAAAAGTTTTGTTTTTGCCCACTCACGTTTTCTGTTTTGCGCCCCTCCAGGTTCTATATAGAAGTTCTTGCTGGTGGCTCATGAGGACTCCACGACGGTTCTGACAGACATCCATCAGTGTAGGGTTTCCTTTATGATATGTATAAGTAGTAACTAGACTTTTGGACTGCATTCTGATACCTACGCTCTGGTTGTGTGTGTACCTGCACTTTAAACATCTTCACTCGCACTGATATGCTAGCCTAGTGTAAATTAGTTAGTTGGTTTTTATTTATCCGTATTTTTATATCACGTTCACTTCGCACAGTGCACATGGCTACGTCACCCTCACGTGACGGCCAATATGCCTCGATTGCGGTCGGGGTGTGTCACCCGCCCCACTCTAACGACACCGATACTATCCCCAATTTTACCACCTACCCATCCGTCAGGTGTGGGGTTTTACCACAAAAGGTCTTGGTATTTGTTAGAGTAGGGTAATACTATTTAAACCCATTGGGTTTCCTTTACCCCACCGATGTGAGACATTTAAAACGAACCACCATCTTCTTCTTCTCATCACCACGAACTCGACCTTTAGTTTCGTTTCATGAAAAACAAACCTAGATCATAGGAACAAAGGACTTTGATGCGAGCCCATTTTCCCGGCAAGTTTTCAGCATTTCTGACGAAGGTAAGGCTTTTGATCACCGTTGGTCTCTTCCTTGTGTTGAGTAATTTCAGTTTCATGTATATTTTGCTGAAAGTGGCAAACTTTTGACGCATATCGAAGACGATTTTCTCGTCTACAGTTTTTCGGCAATGGACACGATTTTTTGAAATTGGGCTCAGTTTTGAGCAACCCGTGCTTGAATCTGAGGCCATCTCCAACCGAAGGATCCAGAGGGCCAGAGGGCTGAAAATAACCTAAAAACCGTCTCCAACCGAGGGCTAGGCCAGAGGGCTCATGGGCCCCACGGAATCTGAAAGGGCCAAAGGGCCAAAGGGTTGGCCTCTTAAAACTGTTGGATTTCCTGTCAGATATAACCGACAGGATTAAGAGTAATAATGTTGGTTATAACCGACACGAATAGTAGGAAATTTTTTTAATATAATAGCTAGCTGACGTCAGCTAGCCATTATTTTTGAATTTTTTTTATTTACAATATTTTTCCTATAACTTCTATTTTTAAATTCTATTTTTTCTATAACTTCCTATAACTTCTATTTTACGAAAATTGTTTCATATTTTTTTTAAATTCCATTTTTTCCTATAACTTCTATTTCACAAAATTTGTTTCATATATATTTTTTTTTTAAATTCTATTTTTTTCCTATAACTTTTATTTTACAAAATTTGTTTCATATTTTTTTTTAGATTCCATTTTTTCCTATAACTTCTATTTCATGCTGACGTCACTTAGCTGTTGGATTTGCATTTAAGTTGTAATTTTTAAATAATAAATTATGTTTGGCCCTATGGCCCTTTGACCTTCGGTTGGAGACGGTTTTTTGTGACAGGGCTAAAACGAGCCCTATGGCCCTCGGTTGGAGATGGAGGCAAATATGACCATGTACTGTTCATTAAAATATTAATATACTGGAGGGCCAGAGGGCTAAAACGAGCCCTCTGACCAGCCCTCGGTTGGAGATGGCCTAAGCGGGTTCAAAACCTTGAATTTCGAGCCAATAATTTCCTAGCCTATTTCGAGGCTTTCCAGCCACTTTTGGCTAAACTAAAGTGATTTTCAATATGCCCCCAAAATTACGCTAGGTAGTGTTTTCGTGAAATTTGGTTGAATTTTTGGAAATCACTATGTTGTGAAAAATTTTTGGCAAAATTTCCCAGTTTTTTGCGACACAGACAGCTGCGGCAGTGCTTGCGACCAGCTTATTGGAGGAAAAGACAATATTCCGTGAATTTTGAAGGATATTCCTAACGGCGTCAGGTAACATTGTAAACTTTAACGAAATATTCCGTCCAGCGACAAAGTATTTCACCCAACGCATGCAGATGATGATCGCTAGTGGTCGGAGTGTGGTAGCTTTGGCCAGTGTGGTGGCGCATGGTGGCACTTGGGTCCTCTTTTTAACACTTTCAACTCCCATTTTGAGTAAATGAAGGGAATTTTTAAGTCTTTTCCTTTGTGTTTCCAAACTTTGTGTAGTTTAATGATTAGTATAGTAATTTTTCTTGAGAAATTTACCTGAGAAGTTTATAGGCCAAGCAAGGCAAGGCTACGACTTGACTACCTATCAGTGAGTCAGCTTTGTTTTAAAGTGTGTGTGAGTGTGTGTGTGTGTGTAGGAGGCCTTTAAGGGAAGGGATCCTTTTTATTATTTTTTTATAAAAATGGGGATTAGTTGTGAGGCCCACACCACATCGAACTCTAATGATCTGGACTGTTTGTTTTTCAAGTTGCATCTCATAGATAATCCTTCCAAAATATTAGCCAAATCGAGAATATTTGAGGCATCTAATTAAGTTCAAAGAAATAGACGAACACTTTGTTTTCTATGAAACTTTGAAATTTCATTGTGATAATTAAATAGGCAAATGATGACGGATTGAATTGAATTTTTGCAAGGATGATCTATGAATTGTGACTTACAAAATAGATGGTTCATATCATTAAAGTTCAATGTGGAGTGGGTCGCACAACTAATCCCCATTTTTTGAAAAAAAAAAGAGATTTATGCATCTATTATGACATGATCGTACATATACTACAAGGAATTACCATTTGCCAGACGAACTGTATTTCGTGGGGCAATTAACCTTTACCCAACGAAATAAAAGGTTTGTCAGGTAAAAAGGGTCAATGTTTTGGTTTCTACAAAGGCTTTTGCCCCACGAATAGAGTTTGACATGCAAAGCTTTGTTGTCGGGTCAAGTTTTTGATCTAAGAAGAAAACTTGGCGCGTAAAATAGCAACCTTTAAGCGACGAACCACCCAGGTTTCGTCGCGCAAAGGTATATTTTATGATTTATGATTAATAGACACCAATATATACCAATATATAATATGGAATTAACTCATCAACAAATGTTTTCATTTGGAAATGGGTTTTTTGTAGTGATATTTTATCTGCTCATCATGCATGCTTACATTGGTATATATAGTACTCTGTCTGGGCCAGAACCAACTTCACATGTATGTTTATATCACACTGTTACACTCACCTTGGATCCATTGTAGATGTTAGCCTGTATTGGTTTGCATTAACTAGGACTTGTATGTGATACGCATAGCGTCAGCTTCGCGTGTATGTAGTACTAGAGTGTAAATTATTACACTTAGCCTGTTTCATGTAGCTACTTTCTGTATGGACTTGTGTGTCTGCCTATTTTAATGAACAAAGCATATTATTTAGTGTTGTTGACATTTTGTGATTTAACGTATACTTGAAAATAATTGTTTTATACGGTACTTGATTCATACTTATACGCAGAATGATTTTAAAAACTATACGGGTTTTATAGCGAGAGGTTATTATGTTGAGAGAAACCAATGTTTTATTAAACCCTGATTTTCTGTGACTATCAAGGGATCTTTGGTGGTTCTAACATCTACTCCAGTAAATGCAAGAATTTTAATTTCTGTAGTTGTGCAATATCCGTCCTACTCAGGATGGTATTTTTACTTTTACTGCACTATTAGCGATGCTATGATAATACTTGAGTTTGTAATATGGGTACATCCCGTGCACTCACTCTTATAATAAATTAGTTATATGCTCCGGTTTTTAAGTTATTAACACTTTTGCACATCAGTCCCACACGAAGGCTTTGTCACTTTCCAGGTTCGTCCAGAACGCCTTGATTTTAGTGTCTACTTAGATATCCGGGTCAGGGTGTGTCACTAAAGTTTCAAAATTAGTTTGGTCCCAACTTTATGACTTAATAGAGGTTCTACTGTATCTCCAATGGGAGATGTAAAATACCTTGAAATGGACATTTTACATTTCTTGTTGGTCGGAATGTTCTCCAATGTAAGGGTGTAAAATCCATCTTCACCGCAAAAATGTAAATATAAATACAAATATACATATTTTTGCATCTTTAAAAGGGAAAAATAAATTTGTGATCGAATCTAATGTGAATATTTTTTTTTATCAAAACTCGTAAACAAGTTCTGTTCTTATAATATAATCATCTCAATACTATTTTTTTCAAACAAATTTTAAAGTTGTATCTTCGTATTTGATTAATATTTTCATTGCAAATAATAAAGAGAAAAGTTTAAGATTTTTCTCTAATTAATTATATTTGCCATAATTTATCTAGTTTATTTCATATGACATAAAAGACCCATCTTACAATGAATTTCTAACTCCGCCACCATTAAGACATGTAATTGATAACATCTTTTAGGATGGAATCTTGTGCAAGGGCACTACCCAAAACCGCCACTGATAATGTATGATGGACTTGCACAAAAACAGTATGAACTCAACCTATAATATTTGATTAAATCACGTTTTCTTAAGAAGTGCAATACAAAACTAATATGTAAATCGAATATATAACATCAACTTTGGGTGGAGTACAAATTATAAAATGAGTTTTAGCTGTCTGCCAATTATGTGCTGCCTGACTAATCAAATTAATCATCCGGTGTTTTGTGAATTAATCAGCAATAATACTTCCTGGAATTTTAATTAATGACAAGTTTCAGTAGAGAGAACGTCAGCTCTATTTCATATTTCAACTTGACACATGCAGTGTAGGTTATGCTATTGCTTACTCCTTCAATAGTTCGCGGTCGGTGCCCGTTTTGATTCGTGAATTAAAGACTTGTAAATATACGAAAGTTTGATTTTCGTATTTTATTTAGCATGTATTGCGACCCTTATTGGTTTATTTGAAAGTGCTTTTAAAATAACCGAAAATGTTTTCAGAGAAAATGTTTTTGTGTTACAAAATCACTTGAAGTGCTTGTTATAAGAAGCACCAACTTGACCAATATCAAACAAATCAAATAGAAGAAAATTTATACTCCAGACTCTAAGCACGTTAATCAATAATTAAGTAATAATTCAATCATCAACAAAAACATTATTTGGTTTAAAAATTTGGTATCTCTAACATTATCCAACAAATAACATATTGGGTTTAGAATCTTCTTTAGCGTGTTTCAAATCTTGGACCAGTTCTACTTGTACTCATCACCCGACGGCCCTTAGAACAACTTGAGGTCAACTTATCATGATTAACTTGTAAACTTTGTAGTTGATCCATTCCGGCCTATGGTTAATAAAATTAATGTTTGTAATCCTTTTTTCTTTCATATTTTATGGGGAACTTTAACGAAAAACTTTCGGTACTGTTCACTTTAATAAAAACCACATTTTTACACTAAAAAGTCAATCTTGGTACTATTCACTTTACAATTTATTTTGTTCTTATCGTTAAAACTAAAAGTTTTCAAACCCTTTTAATTAGTTTTCCTTATTTTATACCCGTCTTTTTCTTAGAGTGGATATGGTCTAACTGAGCAGGTCAATGTTTGAGTCTACCCTAGCTGCATCAAGTGAAAAATATTCTACTTGAATATATATAGTAGATATCTATTGCTGATTTGCTATTTGTTTTTTTTTTTTGAACAAGGAAATGCATTCCAAGGCCGAAGCCAAAAGGTACAAAAAAGGCTACAAGGAGGCAAACACCCAGCAAGGCACAACTAAAAGAATAGTGATGAAGAGGATACGAGCAAAGACGCATCAACCAAGTTTAGCGTCACCTTTAGCATTGCCACCACCTCTCAATGAGGACATGGGAGACCATCCTTATTCAAAACATGAACCATCAAAGATGGGGGCCGGTCGACCCAAACACAGTCACACATCTCCGAAAAACCAACCGACGCAAGGCAATGCGCCGCCAGATTGGCAAATCTTGGCACCCAAGACTAGCGATAGTTCTGGAAAGCCCCACTCAGTCGCTTGACCCAAACCAAAGTAGGGAAAGTCTCCCAACTGCCCTTATCAAGAGAACCCGCAAGACAAGAGATAAACTCAAGAGAATCCGACTCAACAATAACCGAGCAAAGAACCAAAGAAGTACCAAGTTCACAATCGCGGAGAAGAGCCAATGCTTTTACTGCAGCAACATTAGGAGCCTGAATAGAATGTCTGGCAGCAGCCACAAATCGTCCCTCCTCATTCCTCAGGACAACTCCAACAAAACCTAATTTAGACACCTTAGACCAACTAGCATTAACATTAATCTTAGTAAATGGAGATAAGGGAGACAACCATTGTTGAACCATATTGTGCCGAGCAGAATCCATCGCCTGACCATACCCTGAGGGCCCTACCGCATCCCAATAAGAACTGACTGCATGTGTCAACTCCAACAACAATCGAGCGGGATTAATGGGTACTTGATTAAACACAAAATCACACCGAGCTTTCCAAATGAACCAACAGGTGAAAGCAACGTAGGACTGAACCCATACCCTATCAGCCGTGGACCCAAGAGGAATAGACATGACAGTCTGCAACCAACTTGTCCACGAATGAACACCCGCCCAATCAACCTGGTAGCTAAGAGCACCACCAAGCCAAACAACTTCCACCCATGGACAACGAAGAAATAGATGTTCAATAGTTTCAGCATGACCAAGACAAATTGGGCAAACTGGAGAAGGGGAAGAACGCTTGTGAAAAAGAGCATCACAAGTTGCAAGCCCATTATGCATCGATAACCAAAGGCAATGGCGAAGCTTTGGAGGCCCGTGCAGCAGCCACACAATTCTCCGCAAAGCCTTCAAAACTAACCTAACCCCATGTTGCCGCACATCCCGCAAATCCAGTGATCTCGATTGCAGCCAATGATAC
Organism: Malus fusca; assembly: GCA_035220775.1. Taxonomy (NCBI): domain Eukaryota; kingdom Viridiplantae; phylum Streptophyta; class Magnoliopsida; order Rosales; family Rosaceae; genus Malus; species Malus fusca. Next base: position 18,334,658 of record CM069063.1, read on the forward strand.
CCCGACTTAACCGAGTACTTACCAGTCTTACTAGTTTCCCATATGAACCGATCCATCCTGCTCGCATCACCCAATGGAATGGCTCGAATCGCTTCTTGATCCACCTCAGATATAAAAGCTTGAAAAAATTCAATGTCCTACTCATAGGACTCGGGCCGAATAAGAGAACTGACCCTCAAATTAGGAGTAACCACAACCCCACCAACCGGCATCGGATGGCCCACAGGTAAAGATGGTAGCTAGCGATCCACCCACACACGCACATCTGTGCCGCCCATGATTTGCCAATGAGAGCCACTCTGAAGTACCTCCCGCCCAATGAGCAAACTGGTCCATGCCCAAGATGCCCGTCCCCTTTTTTTAGCATCCCAAAAAGAATAGGTCGGGAAATACCTTGCCTTAATCACCTGAGCCCAAAGAGAATCTGGTTCCGAAAACAAACGCCAACACTGATTGGCCAACAATGCATCATTGAAATCACAAAAATTCTGGAATCCTAAACTTCCCAGATCCTTCAGTAGCCTAATGACCGATTTTGAAACCCAATGAGGCTTTCGAACCGGACCTAGACTCCCCCACCAAAAACCAGCAACCAAAGCATCCAACTCCTGACATACTATATCAAGGAATTTAAAAATACTCATCAGATATGCAAGAATAGCCTGGACAATCGCCTTAATCAAGACTTCTTTCCTCGCTCGTGAAAGAAAACTTTGTCTCCATCCTTGCAACTTACCCATGATCCGCCCCTTAGCATAAGCAAGACCCCGTTTCTTTGACCGCCCCCATATAGCAGGGACACCCAAATATGTACCCGGATTGTCAACCATCTGGATACCAAGCACCTCAGCTAATTCAGCAGCAACCCTCCTAGGAGTATTGGTCCCAAAGTAAACACTAGACTTCTTCAAATTTACTTTCTACCTCGAAGCATCACAATACTGCTGAAGAAGATCAACCAAATTCCGACAATTTTTCACATCAGCTCACAAAAAAGTAAAGTGTCATCAGCAAAAAATATATGAGAAATGAGCGGCTCGGAAACACCAAGCTTCACACCGTCCAGCTTCTTCCGAACCACCGCATCCTGGATCAACCGGGAAAGAACCTCCCCAACCAAAATAAATAAATATGGAGACAAAGGATCGCCCTGCCTGAGACCCCTAGATGGAGCAAACTTCATACCAGGTTGTCCATTAAGGATGATAACGAACTGCACCGAAGACACGCATCCCATAATTAATTGCCGCCACAAACTACTAAAACCCATCTTCTCCATGAGTGCATCGAGAAAATCCCACTCCACCCTATCATAAGGTTTCTGCATATCAAGCTTAATACCCAACTCATATTTATTTTTTGCTTTTCGCCCTTTGAGGAAGTGAAAATTTTCATGTGCAATCCCAATATTATCATGAATCTGCCGACCCGCCACAAATGCATTATGAGAGGGAGAGATAAGCTGTGGCAACACTCTTTTCAATCTATTAGCAAGAACTTTGGACAATACCTTATAAGAATAACTACAAAGACTAATAGGCCGAAATTGCGATACCGATTCCGGGTGATGAACCTTAGGGATCAGAACAATATGGGTATCATTATGAATACCTGGGGTAGCCGTGCCATGCATCAATGTTCTGATTAGATTATTAACATCCTCCCTAAGATGTTCCCAAAATGACTGATAAAAAATCCCTTGAAAACCATCAGAACCAGGAGCTTTGAGACCCCCCATTTTTAGTGCTGCTTCCATGACTTCCTCATCCGACACCGGCTCGAGCAAATCACGATTCATGTCGTCAGTAACACCCCGAGGGATACAGTCCAAAATCGATCCCCAGTTCCGAGGCCCACCCGACCTGAACGTAGTGACAAAGTGTTCCTCCACCAACTGACGAACCTTGTCAGTTTGCTCCACCCAATTCCCATCCACATCTTTAATTTTGAGAACCTTATTTCGCCGACGACGTTGTAATGTTGATTGATGAAAAAATTTAGTATTCGCATCCCCTTCTCGTAACCATTGAACAAGTGAGCGATGTTGCCAGAAACTTTCCTCTTGAGACCTTAAGTCATCAATAAGTTTAGACTTTTCTCTAATTTCTTCCAAATTTGCTCCCCAGTTCTTCTGAAGCTCTCCTAATTAAACCATGAGCTCATCAATCTACTGCCCCCGCTTCTTGAACCGGAGGAAATTTTTTAAAAGTTGACTAAAAAAATGGATCAATAAAAAATGTATAGGCTAGTGAAATTAAAAGAAGAGTAATGCTAAGTAGACTAAATTTGTATACTAAATGATATGTTATCAATATGAAATAAACACGTTAATTACATTTAAGTAACAATTCAATCATCAACTTTCATGTTATTTAGTTTACAAATTTAGTCTACACCTTAGTCTAGACCCAGCAGTTTCTTACACGACACGAAAATAACGGGTTTCGGGTCAACACGATAACTAATCGGATCATTATCGGGTGACCCGTTAAGAACCCGTTAATAACGGGTTCTTATCGGGTATACACGCGGGTAACACGTGGGTAACCCGTTTCGACCTGTTAAGAAAAATAAATTATAATTTTAAAGTTTAATTACTAACAAATTTATTATAAAATACAATAGCCAGATTGTATATATTGGTATATTCTATATTAAATGTATATTTTTGTATTATTATTCTATATAAGTTTAAAAAATTAAGTTTTATTCATTTATTTATTTTTATTATGAGAGTTTCTTATTATATTAATAGGATAAATTTTACTTAACATGTTGTTTTCCAAAATTAAAATCAACTAGTATAGTGGGTAACACTTGGGTAACCCGTTTCGACCTGTTAAGAAAAATAAATTATAATTTTAAAGTTTAATTACTAAAAAATTTATTATAAAATACAATAGCCAGATTGTATATATTGGTATATTCTATATTAAATGTATATTTTTGTATTATTATTCTATATAAGTTAAAAAAATTAAGTTTTATTCATTCATTTATTTTTATTATGAGAGTTTCTTATTATATTAATAGGATAAATTTTACTTAACATGTTATTGTCCAAAATTAAAATCAACTAGTATAGTGTTTGTATAGGCAATAAGACATCCCTACAAGTATGAAAAATGTTAAAGAATATATATATACTCGCGATTCATCATTCCTCCACGAGTAGACAATGGTTACACTTACATTATCGTTTAGATTTTTAAAATCCTCCAAACCGTCATGAATAGTGTTTTTTATTTGAGTGTAAAAGTAATAAAATTAATAATAATTATTGTAGAAGTGTAAGAAATGTAAATAAAAAATATACAATCACTCGTACTGACAAACTTTACAACTTTCGTGAAGGGGTCAACTTTGAAATCCGAAACTATAATCCATAAACCTTAAATTTGTATTTAACTGTCAATTGTCGTTTAGGCTTTATTCTTTATATTGAATTTCATTTTTAAAATTTTCTTTTTTGAAAACATGATCTTCTAGGGGATGTAGGAAGATGAACGGTTCGGATCTTTGATATCACGTCCCGATATTTACGGGTTAATTGAAATATGAGTCGATGTTATATGGTTTGTAGAGACTTTATAAACACCAAACAATATTTTCACTAACGGTAAAACTCTGAACATAATATCAATGATCCGAACCGTTCATCTTCATGTATCCTCTAATAGATCATGTTTTCAAAAAACAAAATATGAAAAAACAAAATTTGGTGAGAAAAATGAAGCATAAATGTAAATAACAATCAACGGTTAAATTTTGATCTATGATTTATATGATTATAGTTGCAAATTTCAAAGTTAAGCCCTTCACGTAGACCTGGCATTCGTGTCGTGTTTTCCGTGTTCGTGTCGTTTTCGTGTTATACCTGATATCTTAACGGGTCGTGTCGTGTAACACTCGTTAAAATAAACGGGTAAAATGACCAGACCCGAAATCGACCCGATAATATTAACAGGTAATATGACCCGACCCGTTACCCGGTAAGGAAATTATATTTTAAACCAATAAATAATCAAATGAAAAACATAATACTAAATAAGTATATACATACCATATTATCACATCCCAAACATAAAAACACATTTTTCTTTTAAGTATATTTTCACTTAGCTAAAGTCTTTAATAGTTTTTTAATTAATGTAGAAGTGTAAAAAAATATAGAAAAAATATATAAACGCTCGTAATGACAAGCTTTACAACTTTCATGACAAGTTTTACAACTTTCATGAAGAGCTTAACTTCGAAATTTGTCACTATAATCATATAAATCATAGATCAAAATTTAACCGTTGATTGTTGTTTACATTTATGCGTCATTGTTGTCATAAAATTTTGTTTTTTGAAAACTTGATCTATTAGAGGATGCAGGAAGATGAACGGTTTGGATCGTTCATATTATATTCAAAGTTTTACGGTTAGTGAAAATATTGGTTGATGTTTATAAAGTTTCTACAAACTATATGACATCGACTCATATTTCAGTTAACAGTAAATATCGAAACGTGATATCAAACCGTTCATCTTCTTACATTCGCCAGATGATCATGTTTTCAAAAAAGAAAATTTTAAAAATGAAATTCAATAAGAAGAATAAAGCGTAAATGGCAATCGACGGTTAAATATAAATTTAAGGTTCATGAATTATAGTGTTGGATTTCGAAGCTGACCCCTTCATTAAAGTTGTAAAGTTTGTCACTATGAGTGATTGTATATTTTTTTCTACATTTTTTACACTTCTACAATAATTATTATTAATTTTATTAATTTTTCCCTCAAATAAAAAACATTATTCATGAAAGTTTGGAGGATTTTAAAAATCTAAACGATAATGTAAGTGCAACCATTATCTACTCGTGGATGAATAATGATGAATCATGAGTGTTTATATATTCTTTCACATTTTTCATACTTGTATGTATGTCTTCTTAATTCTTGCCTATACAAATACTATATTAGTTTATTTTAATTTTGGACAACAACATGTTAAGTAAAATTTATCCTAGTAATGATAATAAGGAACTCTCATAATAAAAATAAATAATGACTAAATTTTTTTTTTAAAACTTATATAGAATAATAATACAAAACTATATATTTAATATAGAATATATTGTATATATTAATATGGCTATTGTATTTTATAATAAATCTTTTAGTAATTAAACTTTAAAATTATCAAAATAATTTTTTTCTTAACGGGTCGAAACAGGTTACCCACGTGTTACCCGCGTGTATACCCGTTATTAACGGGTTCTTAACGGGTCACCCGATAACGACCTGATAAATTATCGTGTTGACCCAAAACCCGTTATTTTCGTGTCGTTTTCGTGTCGTGTCAGAAACTGCCGGGTCTACCTTCACGAAAGTTATAAAGTTTGTCATTACGAGCGTTTATATATTTTTTTCTATATTTTTCACACTTCTACTATTATAGACTTTACTTAAACAATAGCCATAGGATAAATGAGAAGAGAGTGCTAATGTAGAAAGCCTCACTAAAAATATCATCAATATAACTCTTGAAGACAATATATCAAGCTAAAGTTCCAATACCGTTTCCCATGGTGATTGATGAAAATTGAAGAGTTTGATTGTAAGAAAATGTGCAAGGTTCCAAACCTTGAAACATAACTCTCTTAATTTTGCAAATCTTTTGAACATTTGATATTTTGTAATGTTCTAATGTTTTTTTATATTTATTATTTTGGGTATGTAAATATGTAATACTTGAAAGACAAATGCGTTTTTATGTTTTGAATGTGATAATATGGTATGTATATACCTATTTAGTATTATGTTTTTCATTTGATTATTTATTGGTTTAAAATACATTTTCCTTAACGGGTAACTGGTCGGGTCATATTACCTATTAATATTATACGGTTGATTTCGGGTCGGGTCATTTTACCCGTTTATTTTAACGGATGTTACACGACACGACCCATTAAAAAATCGGGTATGACACGAAAACAACTTGAACACCAAAAACACGATACAAATGCCAAATCTACCTTAGTCTCCTGTTCGGAAACTAAGAAAATACTGTTCGGAAACCAAGAAAATTGTGGAGAAAATGGAAGCTTTCGAAGAAGCTTTTCTTTCATTGATCTAATGATTATTTATTTGACCAAAAAAAAGACTTAATGATTATTTTGCAATTGACAGATGTACACCACTAATTCTAACAGCCTGTACAACTAACTAGGTTTATTTTTTATAGGATGTATAACTAACTAGTTGCTGCATGACATTCTTGAACGGACAAGGATTGTTTGCCCTCCTTGTTCCCATACCCTCCCATGCCCTCCTGTTTTGTGTGATCACGGTTAAGCCACGTTAACATTTTATATTATTTTTTTTTATAGAGATAATAAGACAAAAATGAATAGTAATATAAAATGTTGACGTGGCTTAACCGTGACCACACAAACAGAAGGGCATGAGAGGGCACGGGAACAAGGAGGGCAGACAATCCTTGTCCTTCTTGAACAATCACGGATGATCATGTTTATCTATGTTGTGATGCTCTTGAGCCCTTTACATAGAATATAAGGAACTTTAATGAAAAACTTTCGGTACTGTTTACTTTAACTAAAAACTACATTTTTACTTTAAAAAGTCAGTCCTGGTACTATTCACTTACAACACATTTTTGTCATTTTCGTTAAAACTTAAAGTTTTTAAGTTTTTTTCATTAATTTTCCTTAGAATATAAGGCATGTTAATACAATATTATGCTCAAATCAAGAGTACCTAACTTGAGTATATTTGCCGCTCGTACACCGGCCATTACAAATACATACAACTTGAATATAGTTCTTAAAACCCTTATAAACTATGAACAATATTTTCACTAACTGTCAAAATCTGAATGTTATCTACAATCCGAATCATTCATATTTCTTGCATCCGATAAAAAAAATTATGTTTTCAAAAAAGAAAATCTAAAAAAAAAAAGAAGAAATTTAGTGAGAATAATAGAGCATAAACGTAAACAATAATTAACGGTTAAATTTAAGATAATTCTCACTTGTCAAGTGCCCTGATTTTCAAACAAAATTGTGTAACACTTTCATACCTATGTTAGCCTTTCTGTCAAAACTTCTGTTACAGTGTGACGTCGTGCCGACTTGGATAATAATTGGTACCACGTGCACCGTGGATTCAAGTGGACATCAAAAGTTTAAGAAATTAAAAAAATTAAAGAATTGGAATATGGGTGTGATATTGGCTTGATGAATTTTGATGTTTTTAATGTCGTGACCGGATTCAAAGGGCTGTATCACACTCAAGCGGGGAAGAAACAAGGAAGTTTTTTATATTTTGTTTGAGGGATTTGAAGGTAAAGAAAGGGCGAAGTCCGCTGACACATCCTTTGTTAGGCGCCTTGAAGGATTCGAAGGTGTAGACGGGCTTGATGGCCCGATGCTTCAAAACTGAATCTGAACAAAGCATAGAAGAATCCATTTCAAAGCTTTATAAGGCTATTTCCAACCGGACTGGTCAAAATGTTATAGGCCAAAATATGATCATTTTTTACACAAAATCTATCCCTAATGGAGGATTGGGCAAACATAACCAACCAGCCAGCCCGAAAAGTTAGGCTCAGCTGTCAGCAACTCACTTGCTAGCTGACGTCAGCTAGCCGTTGAATTTTGAATTTTTCTTTTTTAAGATGTAATTTAAAAAAAAAATTTAAAACTTCTAATTTTTTTCCTATAAATACGTAAGCTATTTCTATACAATTTCTCACATCATTTTCACCTTTTCATACTATCTTACCTAATTTTATTTCAATTCTTCACATTCTATTCATATAAAACACTCTTTTAATATTTTAGTTGTTGTAATCTCTAGTATTTAAGTTGTTGTACTTTGAATTTTTAAGGTGTTGTATTAAAATTAAAATGTTTAATAATATGAAACTTAAACAATATGAAACTTAAAACAACATTTAACAAATAACAACACAATATTGTGATATTGTGGATGCAAATTTCCGCCGTTTTCTCCTTTGATGAAAATGCACCTCCAAAATAATAACACCTAAGATTAAGGCCAAAAACCTCATGCACCCACGATGAATGAGGGGGGCTTTGGCTAAAGAATCTTCGATGCAAAAGTTAGAATTTGAAAGAGAATGTCTTTTGGAATTTGTGGGTAGAGAATGCCCTAGCTTTTAGTGGGAGAATACGACTATTTATAGGGGAGTGGCCGGCCCTATTTGGAGAATAGGGACCGGCCATATATGGTGGAATTATGAGTATAATTGCAAGATATTATGTGAAATAATATCTTGCAATTAACTTGGCAATTAATCCTAAATTGAATAGGAAAATTGGGAGTTACCTTTAAAGTGAGGATTTGATGAGGAGTGATGAGAGGAATTTGAATAAATACCATTTTGGTCACATTTGACTCTTTCTTGATTGAGTCGTTATTGTTCGTTGCATGCGCGTGGAATCCTGGTGTGCCTTGAGGGTAATTTTGTCCTTTTAACCCAAAAATCCACGTGTCGCCTCCATAATTTTCTTGATTATTTTTAGCTCCCCAAATGCCCTCACACCTGTTGGGCTGCTCTAAGGGAAGGGCAGCAGGTGTAGAAATCTTCCCTTGCTTTAGGAAATGTAAGATTGTTTCCTATTTTGATGTAGATTCCCACATTAATTGGAAATTAGATCCTTCTAGGAAAGAGAAATAAATCATTTCGAAAGTCTATTTAAGTTTACCATAAGTATATGATTAAATCAACTTTAGAGAGGAATTTGTTTTACCCTACAAGAGAGAGAAAGCTAGAGGATATTTTGTTCCCCCTCCCCTAGCAATCTTCTACACTTGCCCGTGCAAAGGACCATCTTTTGTTGCTTTCTTCGTCTTCACGCCGCACCAAGGTAAGAAAAAATTAATTTTCCTTGTCTTCTTAATTTTTGGGAGCCTCGGGGCTTGAAATTTAGCTCAATGAGGGTTGAGGATGTGTGAAAAATGGTTGAAGAGGGCCACAACATTGTTGCCGTGGGTGGCTTTCTGTTGTTGGCTTGGTGCGGCGGTGGCTAGTAGGGCCAAGTATGGCTCGGCCTGGGCTGAGCTGATTGAAGTGCAAGGGGTGCTTGGCTGGGCCTAGCACAGGCCAAGCATGTAAGCAGCGGGCTGGGCTTTGTCCTGGCCTACTGAGGTGGCGTCAAGGAGGCGTGGGCCTCCTGGTTTATAGGGCTCGGGCCTGTGTGCAGAAAGAGTGTGGGAGGCGCAGGGGCACATGCCCCCCTTCTAGCTGAATTGGGCCGAGGGAGAAGGGACCAGCCGTGGGGCTTGGCGTATTGCTGGGCTCATGCGGTCTTGAGCAGTGGGGCCTGATGCGCTGACTTCTTTTTGTTTTTTTTTGTTTGACAATTCTTTCTAGCGTCTTTGTAGATTTTCTTTGAGCATGTCTTCTTCAAGCCACAAGAGTGATGATGGTGTGCCGCCGTTGTATAGTCAATGCAGGCCTTTGAGTAAAGTAGACTACTTCAAGGCTTCTTACTTCAAAATTAGCTTGGATGACTCGTTTAGAGATTTTCTGGAAGCATATAGGCACGCCATGCTGTCTAGGGTGTGTGTGAAGCGTGTCAAGGATGGTAGCAGGCGTGAGCCATTTAGTGAGGCTGGAAGAGCCATCAAGTTTCACCCCTTCTACTTCGTGTTAGGATTTACTTTTCCCATGCCGCGTTTCTTCCAAGAAGTGCTTTGCTCCATGAAGTGTGCCCCTGTTCAATGTTCTCCAAATGCGGTCCGTGTGATGGTGGGATTCCTTAATGTAAGCCAATTATTTGACTTGGATCTAACTGTCAACGAATTTTGATACTTCTTTGACATAGACCATATTGATGGAGTTGGGCAGCTGCGATCCCGCCATAGGCTCTTTGATCATTCCAGCAAGGGAGATCATGATTGAGCCAAGGAGAATTTGGTGATAAGTGGAGAGTGGAAGTCTAATTCTTCCCTTGAGCTGTGTGTTCTAACGGTTTTCATCACCAGTAAGTAGACTACCTAGTCTCTAGGCTACTTTGTGCTTTTGCTGAGCTGCTCTCTGATTCGTTTTTGTGCTTTTGTTGAGCTGCTCTCTGATTCGTTGATTATCCTTCTCTGTTTATGTAGATTCAGAATTTGGCTCAACTCCCAAGACTTTTCCAGATACGAAGAAGGTGCATGTTGCTTTAGGTATCCCTGCTGAGTGTTGAGTACCGTGAATGACGTTGGTTGCTTAGTCCTCTTCATTGGGAGAAAGGTGAGCTGCCCCCGAGAGAGGAGATAAAGCAGATTAAGGCAGAGACATTGGCTCGTCTGATTGTTGTCGTGGAGCCTGCTATGAATGAAGGTGGAAAGAAGAGATTTTCCCTGCCTGCTCAAGAGATGCCAGCTGAGAAAAAGACGAAAACTTCCTATGCTGCTCGTGAGGGTTCGCCTGCTGCCGATAGGCTTGTGATTGACTTGACTTCTTCTAACGGGAAGAAAGATAGGGCTGCTAGATCCAAGTTGGTGAAATATGCCCTGCCAAATGTGGCTAGTACGATTGCTGATAGGATTGCTCAGTGTAGAGGTTCCGTTGTGCTTCTAGTGCCGAAATCTGCTCTAAGACATCCGTTGGGAGCTAAGTCTGGTTCATCTTTGGAGATGCTTGCTACCATGAAGAACGATAAAGTGGAATCCACTGCTAAAGTGGCACCAATGCCCACTCTCCTTGTTGTTGAAACTGATTCGCCTGTTGAGAAATAAGAGACTGCTCGCGTGGGCAGTTGTGAGAAATCCACCAAGCCTGTTTCTAGAGAGGCTGCTGAGATTTGTGCGTTTTTGAAACCAGATCTACTTGCAGACATGGATGCATGTGCCAAGCTTGTTGATGGCATTAGAGGGGTTGTTTGCCCAAGTTCCTTTGCAAAGTATACGACCGAATATAGAAGGACTGCTATGTTTGCCATGATGCAGAAAACGGCGATTCTGGCAGCTGAGTCTATGCACCTTAATCAAGAGGATACCAAGGCAGCCAAGGAAGTGGAAAAAACTATGGCAGTTGAAGCTTATTCCTCTGCCGAGAAGATTAAGAAGTTAGAGTATGAGCTTGTTGCTTTGAAAGGGTCTAATATCTCTGCCCCCATTTCTCTGCAGCTTGAGACTGCTCGCCAAGAGATTATTGACTTGAAGACTATCGTCGATAGGCTTGAACCTCAAGTGTTTGAACTCCAAGGTGCACTGAAGATCAATGAAAGTCTGAAGAAGAAAGTTCATGAGCTGCAACACGTCCATGTTGGCCAGCTCGATAAGAACGAACAGCTGAAAGACGAGAAGGCTGGGCTTGAGGCTTCGCTTATTCAGAGTCAGGCTGATTTCTACAAGCTGGGTTATGTAGATCATCTATTTGGTAGGCCGTATGACTTTGGGTTTGCTGGGAAAGACTTTGAGACCTTTTCTATTTCTCCGGAAGACTTGCTTGCCTTTATTGTTTAGGCTTCCATTGGTGAAGTAATCGGACAACTTGGTACCCAGGTTGGGGCAGTCGGGATGAAGCATTGGATGATGCTGCTACTGAGGGCATTGTGGCTGCTGAAGGCGTGGCAGCCGAGTAGTCATGGAATGTCCAAGCTGCTGAAGGGTAGCCTTTAGGATTTTCTTTATTTTCCTTGTTGCTTTTGCTTTGCTTGAGCTCTTTCGGACTTTGCTATTTGTTTATCAATTTTGCTAGAAAATTTAATAAACTTGCTTCATTCGCTTTTCTTCATCTTCGCTTATTTTGTTTACGCCCAACCCTTGACCTTTAGACTAATGACAGGTAGACTCGGCAGTTTCTGACACGACATGGTGACACGACACGAAAATAACAAGTTTCGGGTCAACACGATAGCTAATCGGGTCATTATTGGGTGATCCGTTAAGAACTCGTTAATAACGGGTTCTTAACAGGTAAACACGTGGGTAACACGTGGGTAACCCATTTTGACCCGTTAAGAAAAAAATTATTTTGATAATTTTAAAGTTTAATTACTAAAAGATTTATTATAAAATACAATAGTCATATTAATATATACAATATATTCTATATTAAATGTATAGTTTTATATTATTATTCTATATAAGTTAAAAAAAAAAAAAAGTTCTAGTCATTATTTATTTTTATTATGAGAGTTCCTTATTATCATTACTAGGATAAATTTTACGTAACATGTTGTCCAAAATTAAAATAAACTAGGGTAAATTACATAAAACTATCTCAACTATTGAGTCATTAACAATTTCATACCTCGTCTTTAAAAAGTTTCAATGTCATACCTTATCTTCGAATTTGTTCCAATGTCATACCTTCCGTCAGTTGTCTGTCAATTTCTTTGTTAAATGCTGACGTGGCATGAGGTGTGACCCACTTTCTGTTAAAAATATTAATAAAATATTAACTAAATATTAAAAAAAAAAACAAAAACAAAAACAAAACAAAACCCAGATCCCATCACTCCCCCCCCCCGGCACCGAAACCCCATCCTTCCCATCTTCCCCATCCCATCTGTCGTCCCCCCCACCCCAAACCTTCATTCCAAACCCAGAACCCCACCCCTTCCTCCCCCGCAACCCCCCCTTTCTCCCTCCTGAGCCTCTTAACCACCTTCACCTCCTCCACTTTCTTGACCTTCCCTCCCATTTAAAACTTAAAAAAAAAAAAAAAAAAAAACAACCAGTTAAGGTGTTCCAACTTCGATGGGAAGGATGAGGTGGTCAAGTTTTGAATAGGAGGGAAGGTGAAGAGGGTGGAGGAGAGGGAGGTGGTTGGGAGGCTTGAGAGGGAGAAATGGGGGGTTATAGGGGAGGTGGTTGGGAGGCTCGGGCGGGAGAAATGTGGGGTTGCAGAACGGTTCGGTTTGGGGACGAAAATGCTATATCCATCCCCATAACCACAAAAATTCCATATCCATAACCGCAAATTAACCATCGGGGATTATCCATAACCATATCCACCGGGTAACAGATTTTCAATCGGTTATCGGTTATATCCATCTTCGTCAAAAAACAAAAAAAATATATATATTCATCCAATTGACGCATTATAAATTTTAGTAGATACTAATTCCGTCAGTAAATAGCAACATCCAATTACAAAAAAACATAACAATATATTTGAAGTTGCTCATGATAACATGCACCAATTTATTGACAGTGAGACTCTTGAAGAGAGATGAATCTGATAAACTTGTAACATTTGATAATTGATATATAAAATGATTCAATGAATTAATTTGGTTGAGTATAACAATAAGAGTATTGAATTGATGAGGTTGTTGGTATGCCCCATGCATGGTGCATAATAAAGATAGTATAGGGTTTGATGCATGCATAATGAATTAGTATAGGGAGGGTTTGGTAAATTGAATAAAATTATATTATATATCAAATATATATATATATATATATATATATATATATATATAATATTCGGGTCAGATTCGGGGACGGATACGGATTGGTCCAAAACCATAACCGAATAAAGTTCACGGTTTTTCCCCATATCCATACCATACCCAAATTTTCATATCCAAATCCAATCCATTCGGTCGATTATCCACGGTTATCGGGTTTAACGGTTAGAATTTCCATCCCTAGTTGCGGGGGAGGTGGGGGTGGGGTTTTGGGTTTGGAAGGAATGTCACATCTCGGCACGGGCCCCCATCACATCCCGGGCTCGACTCCGCCCAACCACGCCCTCACGGTTTTGTTTCTGTGAACTCACACGAGAACTTCCCAGTGGGTCATCCATTGTGGGATTGCTCTCGTGCAAACTCGCTTAACTTCGAAGTTCCGATGGAACCCGAAGCCAGTGAGTTCCCTAAAGGCCTCGTGCTAGGTAGAGATGAGAATATACATATAAGGCTTACATGATCCATACCCTTGGGCGATGTGGGATGTTACAAGGAAGGTTTAGGGTGGGGGACGACGGATGGGGAAGATGGGAAGGATGGGGTTTCGGCGCGGGGGTGTGTGGTGATGGGATTTGGGTTTTGTTTTTTTATTTTTTTATTTTTTATTTTTATTTTTTATTTATTTTTATTTTTTTAATATTTAGTTAATATTTTTAATATTTTTAATAGAAAGTGGGTCCCGCCTCATGCCACGTTAGCATTTAATAGAGGAATTGACAGACAACTGACGGAAGGTATGACATTGAAACTTTTTAAAGACGAGGTATGAAATTGTTAATGGCCCAATAGTTGAGGTAGTTTTATGTAAATTACCCAATAAACTAGTATGGTATTTGTATAGGCAAGAACTAAGAAGACATACATACAAGTATGAAAAATGGGAAAGAATATATAAACACTCGTGATTCATCATTATTCCTCCACGAGTAGATAATGGTTACACTTACATTATCGTTTAGATTTTTTAAATCCTCCAAACCCTCATGAATAATGTTTTTTATTTGAGGGTAAAATAATAAAATTAATAATAATTACCGTAGAAGTGTAAAAAATGTAAAATATATATATATATATATACACAATCACTCATAGTGACAAGCTTTACAACTTTCATGAAGGGGTCAGCTTCGAAATCCAACACTATAATCCATAAACCTTAAATTTATATTTAACCGTCAATTGTCATTTACGCTTTATTCTTCTTACTGAATTTCATTTTTAAAATTTTCTTTTTTGAAAAAATGATCATCTGACGGATGTAAGAAGATGAACGATTCAGATTTTTGATATCCCGTTTCAATATTTACGAATAACTGAAATATGAGTCGATGTCATATAGTTTATAGAAACTTTATAAACATCAAGCAATATTTTCACTAACCGTAAATCTCTGAATATAATACCAATGATCCAAACCGTTCATCTTCATGCATCCTCTAATAGATCATGTTTTCAAAAAAGAAAATCTGAAAAAACGAAATTTGATGAGAACAATGAAGCGTAAATGTAAACAACAATCAACGGTTAAATTTTGATATATGATTTATATGATTATAGTGGCGAATTTCGAAGTTAAGCTCTTCATGAAAGTTGTAAAGCTTGTCGTTACGAGCGTTTATATACTTTTTCTATATTTTTTACACTTCTACATTAATTAAAAAACTATTAAAGACATTACTTAATTAATTTATACCCATTTTTGTTTCATAAGCAATGGATGCTAGAGATTCAGATTCAGTAAACCTTAGAGATGAGGAGTCCGTAGAGATTATAATGGGAACAGAACGAGATATTGGAAGCAAAAGTATAGATAATACAAATACGAGTCTTGTAAAGAAAAAGGCTAGAGCAATCAATTTAGGTAAGCGAAAATATACTTAAAAGAAAAATGTGTTTTTATGTTTTGGATGTGACAATATGGTATGCATATACTTATTTAGTATTATCTTTTTCATTTAATTATGTATTGGTTTAAAATATATTTTCCTGAACGAGTAACGGGTCGGGTAATATTACCTGTTAATATTATTGGGTCGATTTCGGGTCGTGTCATGTATAACACAAAAACGACACGAACACGAAAAATACGACACGAATGCCAGGTCTAGTAGCAGGCATGCTGCTTTTCTATAAGCAGACAAGCTCGCGTAGCTTATGAGCCGTAGGTGTTGGTGAAGAACTTTTGCAAGGTTGTTAGCCATAGGGTCGGCAACCAGACGCCTTACTTATAGAAGTAGACTAGTCCCCGTGACCACTTGGCTGCTAACCTTGGTTTTCTACAATTCTTTGAGTTGTGTGGCCTGCATCACAACATACTAAAGATTTTTGGGTCATGAAATTTGCTAACCTTTTGTATCAAAAGTACGCGGTTGTATGGAATTTGGTAAGCAAAGGTCCGAGAGAACTCCTTGCTCTTTATGTAACCAATTCCGTGGGTTGCGTAGTAAGTATCACAACACTTTAGGAATTAGTGTAGATCTAAATGATCTTTCCGCGTTTGGCATAGGTGAAGCTTATCGACTGCGTAACATGTCAGGAGTGGATTGAGCTTCGTATATGCACGTTAACTGTTTAACCTTTCACAAAGATCTGTTGTTGTATAAGTTTAGCGTGACTTACTGCTTGAAGGGCAAGCCATAGGCGGTATTCGGGAAACCGTAAGCTACCTTAGTACACTTGGTAGCAGCTTTAGGGTTCTAGGGCAGCCGTCTATAGGGCATACTGCATAATGTGCCTCATTCGTCTCTGAGGCCCGGTTCCCCACGGATTAGGCCAAGAGACCCAATATCCTTCAGTTTGCTAAACCTTAAAAAAGACCATTTTGGCTACTTCTAGGAATCCCGGTGCAAGCCCTCGTGCACCTAGTTACACCAAGGCAGCCCGACTCATCCACGTTTGGATATTCGGAGTGTAAAGTTTATCTTCCTATATTGGAGAGCAAACTCATGTGGGTGTTGGGGAATTGGTTTACCCTGTCGCACTAGAGATCATGGTTGGTCCCCATGGGGCGTAATTCATATGATAAGTCCCTAAGAAGGGCACGATCTTATTTTGAAATGCAGGAGTGATCAGCTGTTGTAAGTATGCACCCAAGCCGAGTTGTAAATTACTTCTGAATTCCTCATTGAAAACAAGTGAAACGAATGAAAACTTAGGTGTAAGGTAGGAACTGCATTACAACTGGATAATCCTCGGCTTGCGAGGTGGTGCCCGTCGAGTTGCTTTAGTCTTCGGGCTTTGATGTAGCGAAAGGTCACGCATGGTATTTCCTCAGATTGTAGGCTTTCCACTGTTTTTCGATCTCTTTGTCGTTCATGGTGGCAAATGTGTAACTACCTTTGCTGCCTACTCTACTAATCTTGTACGAACCTTCCTAGATGGGATCCATCTTTTTGTAGCCTTCTCTGTGGGCAGTGATGAAGGCTTTTCTTAGGACAAGATCTCCGGGCTGGAACTGCCAAATCTTGGCCCTTTTGTTGTAGCTGGAGAAGAGCTGTGTTGGAAGGCTGCGATGCGGGTGAGGACATTCTCGCGTTTTTCCTCTGCCAGATCTAAGTTTGTGGCCATCTCCTTTCTGTTCTAATGCTTGGAAGTAGAGTACTAATACTTGGCACGATGACATTGGGATGAATGATTGCTTCTGAACCAAATGCCAAAGAGAAATGAGTCTCACTGATTGCTCGTCATTTGGTTGTGTGATACGCCCATAGACATTCGGGAAGTTCGTTTGGCCATTTTCCCTTATTGTTGGAGAAGGATTTCTTGAGGCAGTCGAGAATAGTCTTATTGGATGCTTTGGCTTGCCCATTGCCTTGGGGATACCTCGGCGTGGACATGCGTTGCTTTATGCCGTATTTCTGGAAAAACTTCACCAAATCTTTGCCTACGAATTGCGGGCCGTTGTCTGTGATGATAGGTTGAGAGATGCCAAATCGGCAAATGATGTTCCTCCATATAAAGCGCTCTATGTTCGTCTGAGTTGTGCTTGTCATGGGCTCTGCTTCCATCCACTTGGTAAAGTAGTCAGTTGCCACGATTATCATGCCTTTGCCCCTAATAGCGGGCAGCATTGGTCATACCAAGTCGATTGCCACTGCATGAACGGCCAATGACTCATCTGCGGGTGTAGTTCACTGGCAAACAGTGCTGGTATCGGCTTGTAGGGTTGGCAGCAGTCACGCTTTTGTACTAACTCCTTAGCGTCTTGATGCATAGTAGGCCAGTAGTAGCCTGCGTTAAGAGCGTTCTGTGCAAATGATCGACCTTCAGAGTAATTTCCACAAATGCCTTCATGGATTGAGCTTAGAACCTTTAGGTCATCAGGAGGCTTTAGGCAGCGGAGATGTGGTCCAATGTAAGATCTTTGGAAGAGTATGTTGTTCCACATGTAGTAACGTGCTACCTTTATTTAGAGATTTCTAGATTCCAATCTTTTCATGGGGAGTGTGCCGTTGATCAGGTAGTCTATAGTGGAATCTTGCCAGTTTGGAGTTGTACTAACCTGTGATACCTCGACTGCTAGCTCCGCCACTATGCTTGGTTTATCTAGATACTCTACCAGAATAGAGCATTTGAGTTGATGGTAAAGGGCGGAGCCTAGGCCATATAGCGCATCTACGTAGGCGTTGTCTACCCGCAGAACTTGAGTAGATGTGTAAGTCTAAAACGCCTCAAGTTGCTCTCGTACTTTCTCTAGGTATTCCACCATCTTCGGATGTGTAGCCGTGTACTCCCCAATAGTCTGGCTAGTGATTAGCTGGAAATCAGAAAGAATTGCAAGCTTTTTCACTGCCAAGTCTTTTGCCATTCGGAGACTTGCTACTAAGGCTTCGTACTCTGCTTTGTTGTTGGATGCTTTGAAACTAGAGTGATTGCCTGCTTGAGCATCGAACCGTCTGGGGTGACAAGGACCACGCCTACTCCCGAGCCCTTGTAGTTGGATGTGTCGTTGACGTGCAAATGCGAAAAGTCTCCTTTAGGCGAAGCAGGCGTGGCTAGGGCGTGCTCGGTTACCTCCAGAGCATTGTTAAGTTGCTATGTTGCATCGCCTAGGCTAAGCCTCTGCTATGAACTCCGCCCAGGTTTGGGCCTTTATCACCGTACGGGGTCGGAAAACTAAGCCGTATTGGCCAAGTTTCAACGTCCATTTGATTACTCGTTGAGAAGCATATGGACCATGTAAGATTGATTGTAAAGGATACTGAGTCATGACGATGACTGTATGAGCTTAAAAATATGGTTTGAGTTTTCGAGCCGCAACAACTAGCTTGAAAATATAGTATGAGCTTCTCGATCTTCAAATATCTGGTTTCTGCATTGAAGAGAGCTTTAGAAGTGTAGATTACCGGTAGTTGGGCCCCTAACTCTTATAGTATAAGGGCAGAGCTCACTACTACTTCCGAGATTACCGAGTATATGTATAAATCTTCCGCTACTTCCGGCTTGGATAGTAAGGGAGGTGATGTGAGATACTTCTTCAGGTCTTGGAAAGCTCTTTCGCACTTATCATCCTTTTTGTCTCATTGTGCCCTCTTAATTGCTTTGAAAAAAGGCTTGCATCGATCGGTGAACCGTGAGAGGAAGCGGTTGAGCGCGACTGCTCGTCTGTTCAAGCTTTGGATCTTCTTCAAGGTAGTTGGAGACTTCATCTATAAGATTGCTCGAATCGTGTTGGGATGTGCTTCGATTTTTCATTGGGTTACTAGGTACCCTAAGAATCTGCCTAAAGATACTTCGAATGTGCATTTGGCGGGATTGAGCTTCATCTTGTACTTTCTAAGGATGTCGAAAGTTTCCGCCAAGTTGCCGATGTGGTCTGATCGCTGCTTGCCCTTCACCATGATGTCGACGACGTAGACCTTCGTGGTTACTCCAATTTTCTTTGTGAGCATCATGTTTTCTAGTCGTTGGTAAGTAGCTCCCGTGTTTTTCAGGCCAAAAGGCATGACCTTGTAGCAATAGGTGCCTCGCTCGATCATGAAGGCAGTTTTCTCCTTGTCGGGCTCGTGCATGGCTATTTGGTTGTAACCGGAGTATGCATCCAAGAAGTTGAACAACTGGTTCCCAGAGGTTGAATGTACTAGTAGATCGATTCGGGGAACTGGATAAAGATCATTTAGGCATGCTTTGTTGAGATCGGTGTAGTCTACGTAAACTCTCAATTTGCCATTTTTTTTCTTTATTACTAGCACGACGTTGGTAAGCCATGCTGAGTGTGCTACCTCTTCTATGAATCCAGCCTCCAATAGTTTGTCGATTTCCGCTTCAATGATCACTACTCGTTCGGGTGCGAAATGCCTTCTCTTTTGGATCACTGGTTTGCAGCGGGGTCTACGTGCAGCTTGTGGTAAGCTATCTTGGGGTCGATGCCGGGCATGTTGAAAGGTGACCACGTGAAGGCGTCATGATTTTCCCTAAGGAAAATCGTGAGTCCCTCATTTTCCTTCAGGCTCAAACGTGAGCCGATTCTAGTAGTATTTTCCTGCTGCTGGGGATCAAGAATGATGTGCTCGGTGTCCTCTTTAGGTTTCCATCCCGTCTCGTCTGCTAGCTCGTTTACTTGGACATCATCTTCTTGATCTGTCTGTTGTAAATGCTATTTGGTAGTTCATCGTCCCTTTGGACCTTGGTAGCCTCTACGGGGGTAAAGGTCTATTTTTTTATTCCTTCAGTACTTGCACAATGCATTGTCAAGATGCGGCCTAGTCATACTTGATTTCTCCAACTTCTCTTTTCGGGATGCGGAATCAAATTTTTTTATACTTGACCAAGGTTACGGCGTCCAGCTTTATCAGCCAAGGTCACCCTAGAATCCCACTGTAGGGAGATGGGTCGCTTACTATTGTGAACATCTGCTTTGAGACAACTGGCGGTGTTCTCATGTCAAGTGTAATGTTGCCGATGGCAGTCGAGGTGTGTCCATTGAATCTGGTGAGTACCTCCGCTCAACGAATAATTGTGTTTTCCAAGCCCATCTTCTGAATTACTGAGAGATGAAGTAGGTTAACTGCACTTTTGTTGTCAACCATCATTTTGTCGACTATAGTGTGGGCTAGTTGGACAGATACCACTAGTGTGTCGTCATGTGAGAAATCGATGCCTTCGGCATCCTGCTCGGTGAAGCCAACAATGGGTCCAGGTTGGGTGTTGATTGCCTTGACCTGTGAGACTAGTTGAGCCTTATGGATATTCTTTTTCTTGGAATTGTTAGTGGTCCCGAAGCACTCAGATTCGGCAAAGATGTCGTTGATCCGGATTGTCTTGGTCAACTGCTCTTTGTCAGCATTTGCGTTTCTTCTAGGATGTGCAACTGGCTTGTCCAAGTATCTATCGACTTTGCCTTCTTTCACCAACTTCTCTAGGTAGTTCCTCCAAGTGTAGCAGTCGTCAATTATGTGACCAGGACCTCGATGGAATGCCCAGTACTTGGTGTGGTCTAACTTAGAGGTATCTCATTTTGATTGTTTTGGCAGCTTGAACCATGGTTCGCTCTTGATGTCGCGAAGGATTTGGTGGATCGGGATCGAGAACTTAAAGTAGTTCTTGGATGTCGGGCCTTCTTTAGTCGTGGATCGGTCCCTACGCTTGGCCTTCTGCCTACTTTTGTTGTTGTACTGCTTCCCTTCCTTCTTCTTTTGAGCTACTGCCGATTCTCTTCGAGGTTGCTCGGGTGCCTTGTCTGCTCACAAAGCCTCGGCCCAAAGTGCATGCTTCTCTGCCAGAGCAAAAGAATTTTCCAAAGTTAAATCTTCTTTCATGATCAATTTTTCGACAGTGGATGGTCTGCTGGAAGTCATTTTTGGAAGGCTGCACTAGCTATCGAGCCGTCGTATCCGACTATCTTTGCCTTCTTTTCTTTGAACCTCTTCACATAGTTGTGAAACGACTCATTTAGGTTCTTCTTGACATTGAACAAATGGTCGGACTTCTTCTTGATCGAGCGGTATGATGAATACTCCTTGGTGAAAACCAAAAAAGCTCATTGAAACTCCGGATGGATTGTGGCGACAGGGTGTGGAACCAATCTTGCGCATCGCCTTGTAAAGTGTGGCGAATATTTTGCACATGAGAACATCGTTGTTTCGACAAAGGACCATTATGCTTCGGTAGTGCTTAAGGTGTCTCTTTGGGTCACCATCTCATTTGAAGGATGTGAAATGTGGCATGCTGAACTTTCGTGGAGGCTCTGCCTGCTCGATCTCGTCCGTGAAAGGTGACCAGCTTATGTTAGTTATGTCTTGTCGTAATACCTAGTCAATGACCTCATTGCGTTAGAAGTCGCGCAATCGCTCGGTCAGAAGTCTCTTTACTTCTTCCTGAATTTACCTTTGTTAGGGTAACAGAACTCTCAGCTGCCCCCGATCATGACCTGCTGGTCTAGGCTGCTCTTCCATAGTTTTGGCTCATCTATACCACCACTGCGGTGCATGTGGTACGTTCCTGGCAGGCAAGCGAATTTCTCATAGACTGCCAGTTGAACTTGAGCCGGATTGAGTGACTGTTTCTCTCCGTCCATCGTGTTGCCTACTCTGATATGAGGTGAATGATACTTCTTGCAGGCCTAGCTGCAAATGAACACTTCGCTTGGAAGGTTGCTCATGTTGATTATCGGAGTGTGGCCCCAACCGTGAGTGTATGCTCATTCGTGTGCCTAAACGAGAGTGCACGCTCCTCCGCACGCTAAGACGAGAGTATACGCTATCTCGGGGGCCTAGTCTGGAGTGTACATTACCAGAACGCTCAGTTGTGACTGGTCGAGTAGCTGCTTGATGGGACGCTGCTGGAGAGGTTCATCGTCTGCCCTTGTCCAACTTCATGACACCTCATTTGGGGTATGCTGTAAGAGTTGATTCACCAAGGTCATCTGTTGCATGATGGCGCTTGTCAACTCTATGACTTGTCGAGACAAGTGTTGTTCGTCATTTGGGTTGGAAGAACTCGGACGGTATGCGTCTCTTTGAGTAGTGGATGTGTAATGGATTTCGGGCGCGAGATTTGAGTTGAGAAATGTCAAGTCTGCGGAGAAATTGGGTGAAAATACCATTGGTTCAATCGTCGGTCCAGAAATTTGAAGTTGGGACGGTTAAACCAATCTTAGACTGGTTTGGGCTGCTAGAAGGGTCGTGGGAGTGGGCCGGAACTCGGGTTGTACTAATAGGAGCATAAATATGCAACTTAGTTAGCTTGTTTTCTTGCATTTTCATAGTTAGTTTGTGTTTATTATAGTGATTTAAGCTATTTTCGTGTGTTTGTAGGTCTAATTGGCAAAGTTGGCAAAAAAGTGCATTTTGAAGCATTTTAGAGCAATTTTGGGCTGGAATGGATTGCATGCATGTGGAGCACAAGGAATGGACGTTTTTGAAGATCAAATGAAGCGAGGAGTGTGCTAAAGAGATGGAGAAATTAATTCAAGACTTGGAAGATGAGTAATCAGCTGCAAGGGGACCTAAAACCCTTCTAGAAGGCCTATCCCTTCTCTTATACATGTGCCGCACCCACCTTTCTAGAAGCCCTAGAAAGGTGGCGCCCCAAACCCTTCTAGAAGTCTCAATTTCTGCACAAAACATTACCTTTCTAGAAGCCCTAGAAAGGTGGCTCCCCAAACCCTTCTAGAAACCCTAAAATCCTCCAGAAACCCTAGTTATTTTCCCCCTTGGATTGGGCCAAGCCTTGTGCCCCAAACCCTAAGCCTTTTCTTCCAGAAATTCGGCCAAACCCTAACCTATAAATATATGTTTTCGGCCATAATTTCGACCTACCACCCCCCATATAATTCTACACCCCCTTTCAGCCGCAAAAACACCAATTAACACCCTTTGTCGCAACTTTGGAGAAGAAGAAGCCTTTGCCGTGGCTTCCATTGGAGAATGAGGACCTTGTGCTCAAACCACCTGCTACCATTGGAGTTCTAAGAGTTCTTTCTTCCCTCATTTCGTTTCCATGTTTATTTTCTGTTGCTTTTCAATTGTTATGAACATGTGGAACTAATTCCTTTTAAGTTAGAGGTGAATTCAAAGCCATGGACGTATGTTTAATATGAATTGATTACTTTCAGTTATTGTTTCGTAAAACATGAATGTGATTTACTTATCTGCGTTATTGAGAACTTATTTTTGTGTGTTTATTAAGGATGCATACTTAGTTTGCATGCAGGGGTTTGATGCTAAATTATAAGGGAGTTTCACCTAATAGTTACAAACTTATATTTACAAGTAGTGAAGGTTGCTAGTCACAATCGTGTTAAGTAGATTCTTGGCAAGAGTATCATGCAATTCATAGTTATGATTGCCTTGTCAATGCTTATGATTTTCATAGAACTTAATGATCTTTGATATGTATCTCTATCATGTTGTTCATATAGGGAACTTGAGAAGAATAATTTGGTTGCGATGCGTTATCCATCCAATTCAATGAATTAAGGAAAATCTGAGAGTTAATTTGTGCATTCACGATTAATTTGGGGCATTGTCATTCATGGTTTAAAAAAACAATACTTTAAATCGATTTATGTTGCATATGTTCATATGTGGAGAAGGATCATCTGGCTAAGTTTTCACCATTCAATTCACTTGATTTCGTACCTAGTTTGCTTTAGTTTTGCAATCTGTTCAGTTTAATTAATTTCGTCCAAATCAATCCCCCTTTTAATTAAGTGTGTTATATTAGTTAGAAAAGTGTTCAAATCTGTCCAATTTAGTGTTTTGAGTCTTAATAGTCTTAAATTCGTCCAAATAACTCCTTAGAGTCTGTTTTGAGTCAATTTCACTTAGTTGTGCTGTTTTTAATAGTTTGAGTCAGTTTTAAGTTTTCAGTGTCTAGTTTTGTGTTTTTGAGTTTAGTTTAGTGTTTTTGAGTTTAATTTGTGTAGATTAGCATCCCTTCTAATCCTCCGGCCTAAAACGATCCCTACTTACATATACTACAATCATAGGGTTTTAATTTGAGTGTTGGAATATTTCACATCAAGTACCGCGGAAGTGTGTTAGGTAGTAGGCACGGTCGGATCGTGGGCACGGGCTGGGCCGTTGGAGTGCATGGGCGCTGGGTTCCCCTTGGCGCGGCTTGGTGATAAGCTCATATTTATATATATTTTACATCAAATTCACTTGTCTTTTCTTAGTTAGTTCCTTATATTTTTGAGCTATTTGTCAAGCAAATAAAAGAAAAATAGCACAAGTGGAATTTTAAGTAACAAATTCGTCAAAACTGCCTGTGCATATCAGCTGACTTTGGAAGCAAGTTGCGAACAACTAAGAATGAATTAGAGAATGAGCCTTATATGTTTGGAAAGCTACGGATGTCTATTTTCTGGAGAATTTCGTGGATTGTTAATATCATTTTTCTAGAAGACGTTATGGTCATTTTAACACTGAAAGGTTTCCAAGACGCTGAGCAGTTTGTAACTGCATTGAAGGCAATAAATCCAATAAAACTAGCAGCCAAAATTGATGCAGCCAAGAACAAGCCAGCTGACACTTATTCAAATATCAGATGAAATGGAATTAAAGATGAGGATTAAGTGGGAGTAATTGGCATAAAGGTTGCCCAAAGAGTTACAATTGTTTTACCATTTCCTCTCACTTATTGTCATCACCAAATGGCTGTTAGTGGGGTGAGTTATGGAGCAGAAATGGGGCAGCAAGCATGGGCATAAAGGTTGCAGGTTGCAGCGGCAAAAGAGGTGTTTTATTTGGAGGAAAAAAAGATAGAAAAAAAAGAAGAAGAAAAGGAAGGAAAAAAGGCAAGGCTGCTACGTTGAGGAAGGAAGGAAAGGAAGGAGGAAATCTTGGCATTCTCTTCTTTCGGTTTTATCTTCTCAAACTCATGTCTTTCTTTTGGTTTAATTTGAGAACTATGTGTAACTAAATTTTTAGAAGTTAGGGGCTGTTTTGAAGCCCTGAATATGATTGCAAGTTTGTTATGACATTTCGTTTGAATTACTTTTATGAATGGATGAAAATTGGTTCACTACTTGTCTCATTGATGAATTCTTTATTTGTTTTCTATGGATGCATACTTAGTAAGCATATCTAGGATTCTAATGCTATGAATATGTGTGTGCCTGCCCTTGTCGAATGAGGACCTACATATGTTCTAGAGTAGTACTTGTTAATTGTGATTAACATGTGAACCAATTTCTAGGATAAGTAAGACAACGCTAGTACTTACGATGCCTTGTGATGACTCAAACTCTTTTCGTTCTTAATGATTTCTTCTTGTTAAATCTATGAACACACCATTCTATATTGCATGCTAGGAACTAAGTTAAGTTGAAAACGCCATTCTCTTAACATACTACGTAAGAAAGAGTAGTAGGTTGAGTTCTAACATTGAGCCAACTTGAGCATCTTCATCCGGAAGTAAAAGAAATTTGAATGAAACATAACATGTTTGCATGATTATTTGGTGGTGGATAGCAATACCCCTAACTCGTTTTTCTTAATTTGTGAACTACTTAATACCTGTTTCTGTCCTGTTTTTGTTCGATTTAATTTAAATAGCAAATCAACTCCAAAAATCCCAAACATTTATGTGAGTGTAGCTCTGTGTGTCTAGTATCTGCATATAAAATTTCATAGACTTTAGATAAGTATAAGTCGGTCTAATAATTATTTTTCGGAGGCTGGTTAGTAGGGACAGCAACCCAGTTTTTGTGACATTTTAGGTAGTTAGATAAAACAATCTTATGTGGGAAAGACCCTTATTTTCATATGCTACAACTGACAAATCTTAGTGTTAATAAGGAAAATCAATAGGACATTTGTGTGCTACTTTGTGGTGTGTTTTTAATCCTATCAAAATTTTGGCGCCGTGTCGCCGGGGATTGTTATTTCTAATTACTTATTTTTCTGTTGTTCTCTTTTCTTGTCTCATTAGTGTTTTTGTTTTTGTTTTTATTTCAGGTACTCTTCGTAGTATATGCATACTCGAAGGTCCAAGAGCATTGATCTAGCTTCGTACGATCCTGAGCTTGAACGAACACTTCGAAAGCTTCAGAGATAAATCAAGCAGAAGCGTGCATCGGTGTCCTTACCACCATGTTCTCCACTACATTTGAGTTCGGAAGAGGAGGAAGAACCACAAGAAGGCATGGCTGATAACCGTACTTTGAGGGAGTTGGCAACGCCGAATACGGATCAACAACCATTGTGCATCACCTATCCAAATGCAGGCGGAGGATTTGAGCTCAAGTCCGGCATGATTCACTACTTGCCTAAGTTCCATGGCTTCTCAACAGAGGATGCCAACAAGCATCTCATGGAGTTTCACGTGGTATGCTCAGGAATGAGACCAGCAAATGTGGATGAGGAGCAAGTCAAGTTGAGGGCATTCCCATTTACATTAGAAGCCAAGGCAAAGAAGTGCCTTTACAATTTACCTCCGGGATCAATGAACACATGGAACCAGGTGAAGCAAGCATTTTTGGAGCAATATTTTCCGGCCACAAAAGCTGCAAGCATAAGGAAAGACATATGTGCAATCCGACAACAACATGGGGAGCCCTTTGGAGATTACTATGAGCGATTCACACATTTGGTTGCATCTTGTCCTAATCATCAGATTTCAGAGCATCTTTTAATACAGTATTTTTATGAAGGATTATGTGGTACTGATCGTGTAATGCTTGATGCAGCAAGTGGAGGAGCATTCATGGACAAGACACCAACTAATGCTAAGGCATTGCTAAAGAACATTGCTGGCAACACACGACAATTTGGAGGGAGAGATGAGCTACCTCTTAAGAAAGTTAACGAGGTAAGTGCTAACTCTAGTATTGAATTACAATTAGCTAACTTGACTAATCTTGTGCAACAGGTTATGGTGGCTCCAAAATAGGTGTGCGGTGTATGTTCAATGATAGGACATGCCACGGACATGTGCCATTCATTGATGGATCCAGGTGGTCTTGAGCAAGCTAATGCGTTAGGAGGGTTTCAAGGGCAACAAAGGCAAAAGTATGATCCATATTCCAACAACTATAACGCGGGGTGGCACGATCATCCACACTTAAAGTGGAACAATCAAGACAACGGACAACAATCTGTTCCCAATAACTATAACCGTTCACCTGGCTTCTTTCAAGCAAGACCGCAGGCACCATTTCAGCCTCAATAACAACAAGCTCCAAGTAAGTCTCTTGAGGATTTAATTGCTTCTTTAGCTAACTCTACTCAATCTCATCAATAGCAAACAGACAAAGCAATTGAAAACCTTGAGCGCCAAATGAGTCAGTTAGCAAGTTTGATGGGGCAACAACACCAACCAGGAATGTTGCCTAGCCAAACCGTGGTGAATCCAAATGCGGAGCAGATGAATGTTGTGACTTTAAGGAGTGGAAAAGAAGTTTTTGAGCAGCTGAGGATGCAAAAGACGACTAGAAAAGACACAAATGAGCAAGGGGAGCAACAAACCAAAAATCTTGAGCAAGATGAGGCTTCGACAGAAACTGAAAAGTCTCTTAAAGCTACAAAATTGAACAAAAAAGATTCAGATAAGGTAAGTAAAGAAGTTCAAAATTCATTTAACTCATGTGTCCCTATTCCTTTTCCTTGTAGGTTTATGAAGTCTAAGAAAGAGCAAACTGATAAGGAAATCTTGGATACTTTCCGGAAAGTCCAAGTGAACTTACCTCTTTTAGATGCCATAAAACAAGTGCCCAAGTATGCAAAGTTCCTTAAAGAGCTTTGTACGAACAAGAGGAAATTCAATGATCAAGAAACTGTGGCATTAAGCAAAGAAGTATCAGCTGTTTTGCAGAGAAAGCTGCCACCGAAGTTGAAGGATGCCAGTAGCTTTACCATTCCATGTGTAATTAGAGGGAAAGAGTTTGGGAGAGCATTGTGTGATTTAGGGGCATCCATCAATCTGATGCCATATTCAGTGTATGAATCATTGAACCTTGGAAACTTGAAGGAAACAAACGTAGTAATCCAGTTGGCAGATCATTCAAATAGATATCCCAAAGGCCTATTGGAGGACGTACTTGTGCAAGTGAATGAGCTTATTTTTCCCGCTGACTTTTTTGTTCTTGAGATGGAACATGACCCTATGCCTACTGCACTTCCTCTTATATTGGGAAGACCATTCCTTAGAACGGCGCGTACGAAGATTGATGTCTACGATGGTACCTTAACCATGTAAATTGATGGAGAAAGCGTCAAGTTCAAAATCTTCAATGCTATGAGGTACCCTAGTGATTTAGAATCTTGTTTGTCTATTGATGCGTTTTACTATTTTGTGCAGGATTGTTTTAATGAAGGTGTGGGACAAGATAATTTAGAGAAGGCGTTAGTGCATAGCATTACACATGGAAATCTTAATTATTCCGAGCACATTGAAGAAGAATTAATCCAGACAGTGGCAGCCCTTGAGTCTCTTTCACCAATTCGTGGTAAGTCTTCTTCCTATTTTATTTCTCTTCCTACTTCTAACGAAAAAAACTCTTCCTTCTGTGATTCAGGCACCTAAATTGGAGCTCAAACCGATTCCTGAACATTTGAAGTATGCATTTTTGGGAGAGGATGAAACATTACCGGTCATCATATCGTCAAAACTCACAGCGGAAGAGGGGGATAAACTGAACTGGGTACTGAAGGATCACAAAACTGCCATAGCTTGAAGCATTGCAGATATCAAAGGTATAAATCCAGCTACATGTATGCATAGGATTCTGCTGGAGGAAGGTGCAAAACCAACTAAGGAAGCTCAACGCCGTTTGAACCCACTAATGATGGAGGTCGTTAAGAAAGAGGTTATCAAACTTCTTGATGTTGGCATCATATATCCTATCTCGGACAGCAAGTGGGTGAGCCCTATTCAAGTAGTTCCGAAGTGATCTGGAGTCACAGTTGTTAATAATGAAGCTAGTGAGCTAGTGCCTACACGTGTGCAAAATAGTTGGAGAGTCTGTACAAACTATCGGAAGATAAATAGCACCACATGAAAGGATCACTTTCCAGTTCCGTTCATTGATCAAATGTTAGAAAGGTTAGCTGGTCATTCTCATTATTGCTTTCTTGATGGCTATTCTGGATATAATCAGATTGCAGTTGCTGCGGAGGATCAAGAAAAGACGACTTCCACATGTCCATTTGGCACATTTGCATATTGAAGGATGCCGTTTGGACTTTGCAACGCCCCCGCCACATTTCAAAGGTGTATGGTAAGTATCTTTTCTGATATGATTGAGAAAATAATTGAAGTGTTCATGGATGATTTTTCAGTTTATGGTGATTCTTTTGATACATGTCTACATAATTTGTCTCTAGTTTTAAAACGTTGCCAAGAAACTAATCTGGTCTTAAATTGGGAAAAATGCCATTTCATGGCTTCGCATGGATTAGTTCTAGGACATATCATATCTAAAAAGGGAATTGAAGTTGATAAATCTAAAGTAGAACTTGTTAGTTCTTTACCCATCCCTACTACTGTCAGGGAGGTTCGTTCTTTTCTTGGACATGCAGGTTTCTACCGTAGGTTTATGAAGGACTTCTCAATGATTTCTAGACCCTTGTGCCGTTTACTTCAAAAGGATGTAACATTTGATATGAATGAAGAGTGTGTGGTAGCATTCAACAAGCTTAAGGAGTTGTTATCCACGGCTCATGTGATCATGCCACCAGATTGGAGTTTACCTTTTGAGTTGATGTGCGATGCTTCAGACTATGCTGTTGGTGCAGTTCTAGGGCAGCGTGTCAACAAAGTGCCACATGTCATCTATTATGCATCTCGAACACTCAATGATGCACAGTTGAATTATTCAACAACAGAGAATGAGCTTCTAGCTGTTGTATTTGCTTTAGAAAAATTTAGATCATATCTGATTGGGACTAAAGTTATTGTGTTTTCTGATCATGTAGCTTTGAAGTATCTACTCACAAAAAAAGATGCAAAACCGCGACTCATTCGATGGATAATTCTGCTTCAAGAGTTTGACTTGGAGATCAAGGATAAGAAAGGGAGTGAGAATGTTGTAGCATATCATCTTAGCCGACTTGTGCATTCAAACACAGAGGAAGATCTCATCCCTTTACGTGAGAGTTTTCCGGATGAGCAATTGTTTTCATTAAAGATTACTGACCCTTGGTATGCAGATATTATCAATTACAAGGTCATCAAAAAATTCCGGATGATTTTACACGTGCTCAGAAAGATAAGCTTGTCAAAACAGTCAAATACTACGAGTGGGATGATCCTTATTTGTGGAAATATTGCACTGATCAATTGATTAGAATGTGTGTCCCCGAATCTGAGTTTAAATCTATTCTAACTTTTTGTCATTCTTATGCATGTGGTGGCCATTTTGGAGCAAATAGGATAGCCCTGAAGGTGTTAGAGAGTGGTTTTTATTGGCCTAGTTTGTTTAAGGATGCGTACAAGTTTTGTGCAACATGTGATCTTTGTCAACGAACAGGTAACTTGGGCCCAAGAAATCAAATGCCACAAACTCCTATTTTGGTTGTTGAGATCTTTGATGTGTGGGGCATTGATTTCATGGGACCTTTTCCATCTTCAAATGGTTTTCTTTACATTTTATTGGCTGTGGATTATGTTTCTAAATGGGTGGAAGCAAAAGCCACCAAAACTAATGATTCAAAAGTTGTTTCAGATTTTATTAAGAGTAACATCTTTGCAAGATTTGGAATACCTAGAGCAATCATTAGTGATGGAGGGAGTCATTTTTACAATCGAACATTTGAAGCGTTGCTTAGGAAGTACAATGTCACACATAAGGTGTCTACACCTTATCATCCACAAACTAGTGGTCAAGCAGAAGTATCAAACCGTGAGGCTAGAAATATGCTAAGGAGATGAAGAAAATAAATTCAAGACAAAGAAGATAAGGAATCAGCTAAAAGGAAGGAACATTATCCAAAACATTATCCAACCTTATCTTATCCAAACTATCCTTACCTTATCTAATCCTATCCTAATCTTATCCTACCTTAATTCCAGCTGCAAGGGGGACTCCTTATCACATTAGAATACATAATATCTTATTCTAGAAGCCTTGAAACAATGCAAATAACCTGATCCCTTTTTCCCCTAGAAATCTGCGAATTTAATCCCTTCTCTTCTAGAAACCTGTCGTGTATCCTACTCCCTTTCATCCTAGGATTGTGTAATCCTTTTTCCTTCAGAAATTGTGCAAACCCTAGGCCTATAAATAAATATTTATCACCACAATTTCGTGCACCACTTACCACAATTTCATAAGACACACATAAGAGAAAATCAGAGAGAAAAATACAAAAAGTGTCGCAGGTTTCTGATTTCTTTTAGAGATTTGTGCCAGTTTTGCAAGGGAGGAAGGAGGACTTGTGTCGTGCCTAGCAACCAAGGATTGTGCCAAATTTGCCATTGGAGTGCTGAAGCGTTTCTGGATTTTTTCTATCCTTAGTTTTAGTTCAATGTTTATTTCAATTTTGTTTTCAATTATGATGAACATGAAGAACTAATTTCGTTTTAGTTAGAGGAGAATTCAAAGCCATGAACATATATGCGATATCAATTGATTACTTCCAGTTATGATTTCATAAATCGTGAATGCAATTTACTTATCTGTTTGATTGATAACTTATTCTTGTGTGTTGATTGAGGATGCATACTTAGTTTGCATGCATGAATTTGATGCTAGAATATAGGGGAATTTCACCTAATCGTTATGAACTTATATTCACAAGTAGTAAAAGTCACTAGTCATGATTGTGTTAAGTGAATTCTTGGCAGAAGTATCATGCAGTTCATAGTTACGAATGCCTTGTCAATGCTTATGAATTTCATAGAACTTAATAATTTTTTATATGTATCTCTATTATGCAGTTCATGTAGGGAACTTGATAAGAATAATTTGGTTATGTCACTGAGTCTAATTCAATGAAATTAGGAAAATTTGAAAGTTAATTTGTGCTTCTCAAGACTAATTTGGGGCATTGTCATTCATGGTTTATCGAAGGAATAACTGGAAATCGATTTGTATGCATGTGTGTCATGTGTGGAGAAGGACCCTCTAACCAGCTTTACACCCTAAAAACATCCAATTTTGTATTAGCTTTAGTTTGTGTCTACAAGTGCTTAGTTTTTAGTCCTAAATTTGTCCAAAACCAATTCCCCTTTATATTTCATGTCTTTGGGTTAGAATCTGTCCAAACTGGGTTCTTTTTATTGTTTTGAGTCTTTCTAGTTTGATTTTCGCCCAAATTACACTCTAGTTCTTGTTTTGAGTCAATTTAACTTAGTTTGTGTGTTTTAAGTCAGTTTAGTTTATTTTGAGTAGTTTGAGTTTAGTTTTCTGTTTTAGAGTCTAGTTTTGTGTTTTTGAGTTCAATTTGTGCTGATTAGCATCCCTAGTTAATCCCCGGCCTAGAACGATCCCTACTTATCTGTACTACAATTATCTTAATAGGGTTTAATTTGTTTGCTAGTTTATATCACATCACGAGGTGGCCTGCTCATCGTAGGTAGTGGGCTCGCTAAGGGCTGCTGCCGTGGTGGCTGCCACGATGGTGCCCCGTGGGGGTGGTGCCACTCCACTCGTCATTGCATTGAGCCTCGTGGATTGTCGTGTTAGGGCTACATCATGATCTCCCTCACTTGGTCCAAATCCTTGAACGTAGGAAGTTTCATTCATCGTGGTTTCTAAATATCTAGTCATTGTACTTATTTTTTACGTTTATTCAAAGAATTTTATAAAAAATTCTAGGAATAAGAACTTAAGAAAAATCTACAAATGAACAAGAAATGAGAAACTTTGAAGAGTCTTCTTCAAGCGTGTGAATCAAGACTCTTAATGAAAGCACCAATTTGTAGATGCAAATTTCTGTCGTCTTCTCCTTTGACGAAAATGCACCTGCAAAATAATAACACCTAAGATTAAGGCCAAAAGCCTCACGCGCCCACGATGAATTTTTTTTTGGGGGGGGCGCTTTGGTTGAAGAATCTCCGATGACAAAGTTAGAATTTGAAAGAGAATGTCTTTTGGAATTTGTGGGTAGAGAATGCCCTAACTTCTAGTGGGAGAATATGGCTATTTATAGGGGAGTGGCTGGTCCTATTTGGAGAATAGGGACCACCCATATACGGTGGAATTATGAGTATAATTGCAATATATTATGTGAAATAATATCTTACAATTAACTTGGCAATTAATCCTAAATTGAATAGGAAAATTGGGAGTTACTTTTGAGTGAGGATTTGATGATGAGTGATGAGAAGGATTTAAATAAATACCATTTTGGTCACCTTTGACTCTTTCTTGATTGAGCTGTTATTGTCTGTTGCATCCGCGTGGGAATCCCAGTGTGCCTCGAGGGTAATTACCATTTTGGTCACCTTTGACTCTTCCTTGATTGAGCCGTTATTGTCCGTTGCATGCACGTGGGAATCCCAGTGTGCCTCGAGGGTAATTTTGTTATTTTTAGCCAAAAATTCACGTGTCACCTCCATAATTTTCTTGATTATTTTTAGCTCCATAGATATATCACAACACTTCATGGGATTGGGGAGTCTATAAACGATCTCCTGCCATAATAACTGAAGGTCATTATAGTACGCCTGAACAGATCATCGTTCTTGCCTCGTTCGAGAGGCCTTGCAAGTGAGAACATATACCTAGAATACATCAGAGCCATCATAGTAAGTGCGAGCAACTGCATCCCAAACCTCTTTCGAGCTCAGTAATCAAATGAAATACCCAATTGGATTGGGTTCCATAGAAATGATCAGTCATCCTTTGGCAATGGTGTTCTCCGTTCGCCATTTACTAAAACTTGGGTTAGTTGTTTGGGTTACTATTCCCAAACAAATATCTCAACTTGTCTTTCCCAACAACAAACATATAAAACTTTGGGACCAAACTCCATAATTGGCACCGTGATTTTGATGCAAATTTGCGCAGCGGATGTATCATGGTGAATGGTTTGCTTCACCACTTGGGGAATCAACGTCGGGTTCACAGGTAGGTTAGTAGTATTTGAAGTAGTAGGGGTTAATAGAAATTCAGTTATGGTAGGATGGAAGAACCGATGGTGGATCTACGTGATGAGAGAATAGCCTACTCAGATACCATACTTTGTGTCAGTTCATATGCTAATTTAGGACGCAATATATATGATATAAGGAAAGGATAAAACTAATAAAACTTATCCGGATTACAGAGAGATGAAAAAAAGGTAACCAATCCTGCTATAATGAGGAGTCTGAACTCACGCTATCAACTCATGCCAACAAAAATAAAGCAAATTACGTACGTTAGTTGCAGGATTATTCGAATCAGAATGAAAATTGTTAAACAAAGAAACAGTCAACCAACAATTAATAATTATTCGAAATAGTTTTGGCAACTACATTAAGGAAAATATTGTGCTTTAATATCAATTTATCAATCGATGCCACCATATAAGTACAGACCTCTCCGTTCATTTTATCATTCACACGACAATGGCATCACCCAAGTTTCAATTTGTTGTCATTTTCCTAATGATTTCTCTTGTTGTATCTGCTCATTGTGCTGGTAAAATTGTCTACTCTCACTCTCTGTAAATATATTTTTTTACATTGCTTACATTCGGCGATCCATATTTCTCTACCTACAAATCACACATGTATAAATAACTTAGTAAAAAATCACAATGTTTTTGTATATTAGTCAAATTGTGATTTGCAGGTGATAAGGAATTTGCTCCTTCTCACTGAGGAGTCAAATTCTTTGTTTTTTTTAGGGTTTCCAAATCTCTTTGAGTCCTATATTATTGTACTAAGTACTCGCACGAAGTTACAAAAAATTAGCACGACCATCATTTGACAGTCAGATATATTCTCTTTGAGTGTCATTACAATATATATGACTGCGAGATTTATAGACATTGTAGCTAAATCTTATATTACATAACCTCTTTAACATGACAAACTGACCATTTTATGTATTTATAAACATGGATGTAGGAACCGATGTGAAGTAGACTGATTACAACTGGGCTGGTCCATGCAAGGCTTACGATGACTGTAATGGCCGCTGTACGGGCGGTAAATATATTCAAGTTGTATGTATTTATAATGATAAGAACCCACCACAGTTAGCATGTTGTTGTCGAAAGTCTTAAACGAGGGCAAGTTGAACATCAAAGGAATGATATATCCTCCTGCCCAAAGCAACCAACCTATATGTATACGTCCTTTTGAAATATGATATCAATAAAATCCTTGGGCAGAGTTTCGAATCTTATAACATTATCATATATATTTGCTTATGTTTCATGTTATGATTTGAGTTAAGGACGATGTTTCATACGAGAATAGTGAAATAAAAAGTGGGAGATCTCTAAGAAAAACCTGGCCGGCTCTTTGAATTCGGTTGAAGAAAAAAGGAGCACCTCACGATAAGAGTTACGAGTAAATAAGCTAATCCTCAACAAGTAAATCGAAGATTGCGTTGCGTGATAGATTAAAGCCTATACAATAAATAATTCAATATTGCTAAAAAACGCAATCCCACTTTGGAACATAAAATATAACAACTTATAAATGAATACTTTCATTACTAATAACATTAAGGTTTTTTGGGATAAATATAAAACTCAACATTTAATAGGTTGTGCATGCGATTAAGTTATGAAAATACCGGTCTGATTAGTAGTGGACCACTAACTCGACTCAAAATCCTAACAAATATATTGTTTAAAACAAATTGGCCTTAACAATATATATACACACACACACACACACACATACACATATATGATTGATGTGAGATCTGATTCTTCAACACACCTTCTCACAGTGGCCCCAAATGAGGTCACAAGGGAAACCAATTCTCACATGGAGAACTCGTCAAGTCATTATACCGGAACTAACGCCAATTTTTTCGAGAACTCAATCGGTTGGTATTTAGTCTATGGAGCCAACACCAATCTTTTTGAAGCCCGAGTCATTCGGTTGCCTTAAGTTGGTTCGTATGTGCTAATCTGGGGTTTTGGAATGCTTCATGTATTTCTTAGGAGGCAATATATGTATGTATGTATGTATGTATGTATGTATGTATGTATATGTATATACAAGGAAAGAATAAAACTAATAAAACCTATCCTGATTACAAAGACATAAAAAAAGACAACGAATCCTGCTATGATGAGGAGTCTATCAACCCACACTATCAACTCACGCCAACAAAAATGAAGCAAATTACGTACATTAGCTGCAGGACTATTCGAATCAGATTAAAAACTGTTAACTAAAGAAAGAATCAAACCAAAATTAAAATTTATTCGAAACAGTTTTGGCAACTACATTAAAGAAAATATTGTGCTATAACATCAATCTATCAATCGATCACACTATATAAGCACAGACCTCTCCGTAAATTTTATCATTCACAAGACAATGGCATCACCCAAGTTTCAATTTGTTGTCATTTTCCTCCTGATTTCTCTTGTTGTATCTGCTCATTGCGCTGGTAAAATTGTCTACTCTCTTTGTAAATATTTTTTTACATTGTTACGTTCGACGATCCATATTTCTCTACCTACAAATCATACACGTATAAATAACTTAGTAAAAACTCATAATTTTTGTCTATATGTTAGTCAAATCACAATTTGTTGGTGAGAAGGAATTTGCTCCTTCTCAACGAGGAGTCAAGTTCTTTGTTTTTTTAGGGTTTCCAAATCTCTTTACTTATAAGGATTTACAAGTATTTAGATCTAGCATCATTTGAATTTCAATACATTATGTCTCACTTGTAAGTATTGTAGTCAAATCTTACATTATAAATTAAACATCTTTAACACGCGAGTCATGCGGATAGTGAAAAGAAGAGAGAATGTTTCATCATTTGCTTGTATATCATGTTATGATTTGAGTTTGGATGATGTTAGGAACACTACTTGTATTCCCCTTTTGGGGATGATCTCATTCCCCAACTTGCAAAGAACATATCTTTATCATTGTAATTCATAATCAGAACCGTTTAATTTCTTACTTTCATTTGATGATCATCCCGATACAAAAATTATTCAAATAGAAAATCGCTTAGTCATTCAAATGTAATAGATAAACAACGGTATAAGTATCAAGTAACAAGTTAATCATCAATCGTTAGTTTATTTGATATATATGACTAAACGATACTGTCAAACAACTAAAGGTGGGGCAACACTGTCAAACTACAAGTAGTCTCTTGAGGATTTTCCCTCAATATAAAAGGTCAAATAAGATCCACAAGCTTCCTCCATTACCGGAATTTAACTGTGAAAAGTAAAATTATAAGCTTACGTTGCCATATGATATGAAAGAAAGAAAAACATCAGACGCATCTCAGTTGGGATTAAACGCAAGAAAATTAAGATTTGGCCCAAGTGGATATGAAGGTACATCAAAGTCAAACATATGACCTCGAATGGTAGAAATACACTTAACCAACAAAACTAAAAAAATAACGTACTTTTTCCAAAGTTGAGTTGAGCTTTGAGCAATTTTATTCAAACTCACAATTGTTTCTTTACATCCAATTCATCATTTTCTCTAAATCGTAATCTTTTTGTGAGATTAATATTCATATCTACACCCAACATCTATGTCTAAAATACAATCATACATAATGAACCAACACATTCTCTTATGTTTCCACACCCGACCAACCTAAGTTGTCAATATTGAATTTCTGTTCATCCGAATGCACATAAAAGATATACAAAAGTAAAAGTATAATGCTTGTTACGGACGAGCCAAAACGAAGATGACTACGCTCAAGTTCGGTTTATTTCATGTTTTTTTCAAGCCAAGCTAGGCTAAGCTGGCTTCTTATACAAAGCGAGTTTGAGAGAGCTTAAAAAATTCAAGCTCTATATCAAGCTGAGTTGTGAAGTAAAAACCCCTAAAATGTTTATGAAGTTGACAGTCCCAGAGTGTTTTTTTCTTGAACAAATGATATTATTTACATTAAATGTTTTTCTAAGAGTTGAGTTGAGTTGAGTGTCATTTTCTTCGTGTTCTCCTGTAGCTTTTATAGTACCTTCTACCTTCTTGGTTAAACCCCCTTTGCTAGATGTGACGGGCAAATGGTGATTCCACACTTATTCCTCTTGATCTTGAAGTTACGGGGTTGTATCCCTAAAAAGGTGCTTTTGCCTTCTACAAAACCCCTCGTAATAACCTCTATGCATGTCCAGTTGCATAGGTTCGCCGCCCAATCCTGCCACATCACCTAATATCTTGATTTATGGGCCGAGCTTCCGTTTTCAGCTTTCCCTACTTCGAAGGTCTAGTGCCTTCCTAGGGTTTCGTGTGCGTTTGGGCTGCGTTTCAGGCCCATTGTCCAATTTGGGTCCAAACATACATGATGGACCAAGAATAATTGATAAGTTGTAGTTTCAAGAAAAGCTTGTCTCTGCCTTCCTATCGTAGTGTCGCGTCTACATTGATTTGAAAACAATTATCTGAAACTGTTTGGACCGAAACTTGACTTTGGGCCCAAGCAAATCTGGCCCAAAAAGAAGGCCTGAAGGGAGAGTCGGTCGAAGCCCAGCAACTTGGCCGAAGCCCAACCGAAACCCAGAAAAGCAGGAAAGGGCCTCCTCTGACTTGGTGCAGCTCATGAAGACCACTTGCCCACCTACCCAAAGACCAAGTGGTGTAGACTGACCAGCTACACAGCCGATAAAGTACTTTATGGTGGCATTACATGTAAAAAAGCTGATGAGTCATCACCTTCAAACCGCATTCGGGCAAGGCTGCTGCTACATGAGGACATGTTGGGTTGTCTATAAAAGAAGAAAGAGAAATCAGGATTAAAGACACTCAAACAAACAAACAAAGCACAAACTCTGCTCAAAGCCAGATTTGCCTTCAAACGATAGCTGTAGTCAGCCAAATCCTTCATCCCTCTCGGGATCAACTCCCCCTCAACCCTTTTTGTAAGCTCTGCTACCTTGTCTAAAACACTTGACGTAGTATCGATCTCCCTCTGAAAACTCACCTCTCAAACCTCTTTTCCTCTAAACTCTCAGCCCACTGATAAACCCCAATCCCAAGAGGTCGCAAGACGCCCAGTTTTGCCCGACAAGGTGAAAACCTTGCCTGTCCCTTCTTGGTTTTGTCTTTTCATTTATTAAACTAGCAGTATGTTGTCTACTTTCAGTTGTATTCAAGTTATTTCTAGTAAAATGATGATTAAGAAATTCTCTCAGTGCTTGAATCCGATTTAAAGATGTCTCCACTATTTAAATCAGATCTAAGTTCTAATCTCCCGGACATATAAGCGTGATCATGTAAAAGTCCTTGGTCTCAAGGCATAAAAAAGAACTTTATGTGGACTTAACCCATCCACGACAATCCTTGATAAACAAAGAAGTCTGAAGTTACTTGGGGCGCAAGTAATCGACTGATCTAGTAGTTTTACCGCTGTTATATTATGATTATACTAGAACGTTTGAGTATGGAATGAGTTCTGATAGGAAGCCTCAAGGCCTACACCTAAGGCCCCACAAAGGCACCTATTTGGATTCGTTCTAAGCTCTGCGGGCTAGAACGTTTGAGTATGGAATGAGTTCTGATAGGAAGCCTCAAGGCCTACACCTAAGGCCCCACAAAGGCACCTATTTGGATTCGTTCTAAGCTCTGCGGGCTAGAACGTTTGAGTATGGAATGAGTTCTGATAGGAAGCCTCAAGGCTTACACCTAAGGCCCCACAAAGGCACCTATTTGGATTCGTTCTAAGCTCTTCGGGCTAGCTGGTCAGAAGTATAACGGTGGTAATACTATGTGCGACAATGGAACCAGCAGTGTATATATCCAAGAGCTGGATTGGTTATGGATTGGAAGCCTCAAGGCCTATATCTAAGGCCCCACGAATGCGCCTGTCATAATCAATACGGTCCCTCGAATATATACATGCATATATATATATATATATAATTGGATTCAACATCCGATCTACGTCTGCCATGCTAAAGATGGCAGTGGCACGCCTGAGCATCTCAAAGTTAACCTTGATTGTGAGCCTTAAGGCGTACACCTAAGGCCCCATGAAGGCACCTTTCAAAGTTAACTCTGTCCTTCTTTTTCAGTATTGCCCGACTAGACGTGCCCGACGAGCCTTGCTAGACAAGCCCGACAGTAAAAGCAGAAGCCCGACAGCAGCCCTCAACCGACGCCAAAACCTCTCCCGGGGAGTTGTGTGCTCGTCGGCCAGGAAGCCTCCCCGACGGAAATTCCTGACGCGAACAGAAACCATGCTTTTGGCTACCACAATAGGTGCATCCTCCTTATAGAATTGGTTGTTTGACTCTAGGGCCACTAGAAGAGGGACCTAGTTCTTAACTGTGATCTGCCCTGACGTTTGCAACTAGAGAGAAGCAGGAGCAGTAGCCATAAGTGAAGGCTGAGATGAGGTTTGGGCGACCATGAGTATGGCTTGCAACTTGTGGATGCAAATTTCCACCTTCCTTTGATTGACGAATCTGCACCTGCAAAATAATAACACCTAAGATTAAAGCCAAAAGCCTCACGCACCCACGATGAATGGGGGGGTTTTGGCCGAAGAATTCTGATGCCAAAGTTAGAATTCTGAGAATAGTGTATTTGAGTTTTTGTGGGTAGCAAAACGCCCCCTGAATTTTGGAGATAAATGGTGTATTTATAGGAGAAAAATGAGGAAATGGGCCGGTCCTCTAGGGTTTAGGGGTGGCTAGCCCTAGGCTTTTGTTTAAGTGGGAATATTCCAAGATATTTGTGTAAATAAATATCTTGGAGTAATTAGGTGAATATCCTAAATAAATGGAACTAGGATTACTTACTTGAAAGAGGTCTTATCTGATTAGGAATGTTTTTGTGATAAGAATAAGGGATTATTCTATCATAAATACCTTTCACTTTTCCTACGGGCAGGGGTGCCTTGAGCACTCGTTGATCTCTGCTTGCTCTACCTTAGTTGTGCATGGTGAATGAGACCGCTCCCTGCTCATTTAATAAGGTATGTCTTGTCTTTCTTAGGGAATAATCCATGTGTCAGCTCCATCATTTTTGGGATTATTTTTCGCTCCACAAATGCCCCCACACCTACTAGGTTGCTCGTAGGAAATGGCAGGAGGTGTAGGAATCCAAAGCTGCAATGGAGTTTGTATCCCAATTTGATGTAGATTCCCTCTTTAATTTGGAATTTAAATTCTTCTAGGAAAGGGAATGTAATTTCCACCAAAACCTATTTAAGTCTATGTCAAGCAGGGGGTTAAATAATTTTGGAGTGCAATTAAAACCCTGGAAGAAAAAGAGAAAGCTAGAGGATATTTGTTCCCTCTCCCCTAGCAATCTTCTTCACTTGCCCATGCAAAGAATTGTGTTCCGTTACTTTTCTTCTTCTCCAAGGTAAGAAAAATTAATTTTCTCCTTTTTCTTGATTTTTCGGAGCCTTGGGGCTTGAATTTTGGCTCGACGGGGGTTTAGGAGGTTGCAAAAGTGCAGCCATGGTCTGCTGTGCTACTGCTGTCATAGCAACTGAGTTGGCTTAGCGCACCGCTGAGGCTGAGTCAGCTCAGCGCTTTGGCTTAAGCGCGGAAGAGGAAAGTCGGTGCTGGGCTTAGGCTCATCTGTTGCTCGACTTGGGTCTTGGGTTGCTGGGATCGAACCCATGCAGCGGTGAGAGATGCGGGAGAGATAGGGAGGCGCAGGGGTGCAAACCCCCCTAAGCTAGTTTGGGCCACAAGGCCATTTGGCTCGAGCGTGATAGGAGGCGGCATGCCTCCTGCCTGTTAAGCCTAGAGGAAACGAGGCCAAGCCAAGAGAGAAATAAGGCCTGATGTGCTGGGCCCGTGCCTTGGGTTGGTATACTGGGTCCGTGGGGCAACCAGCTGGGCTACGACCTGGCGCGCTGCTCTATGCAATTTTTCCTTTTTTTTTTCTTCGAGCAGTCTTCTAATAATTTTTCCTTGCACTGTTGTAGGATTTTTTGAACATGTCTTCCTCAAGCCACAAGAATGATGAATTTATTCTGCTGTTGTGTCGTCAGGACGAATTTGCAAGTAATCTAGGCTACTTCAGGGCTGCTCACATCAAGGTAGGCTCCGATGAGTAGTTGAAAGACTTCCTTAAGATGTTTAAGCACGCAATTCCGTCTGGGGTTCGCTTGAAGCGAGTCAAGGATGGTAACAGCCGTGAACCGTGTGGGTCTAGGAAAGTTATCAAGTTTCACCCCTACTACTTCGTATTGTGATTCACTTTTCTTATGGCTTGATTCTTCCAAGAGGTGATCTACTCCATGAAGTGCGCTTCTGCTCAGTGTTCTCCGAACGTGGTCTGCGTGATGGTGGGGTTCCACAACTTGAGCAGGTTCTTTGACTTAGACCTGACTGCCAACAAGTTTTGGTACTTCTTTGACATAGGTCACACCGATGGTGTTGGGCAACTGAGGACCTACCATAGGCACTTCGATCACTTGAGCAAAGAGTGGGAATCCGACTCCTTGCATGAGCTGCGCATTTCGACTGCTTTCATCGATGGTAAGTAGGCTTCTTAGTCTCTAAGCTACTTTATACTTTTGTTGAGCTGCCTCCAAATATGAAGAAGTTGCATATCGCTTTGGGGATCCCTGCTAAATATTGCGAGTGGCGTTGGCTGCTCAATCCTCTTCGTAGGGAGAAAAGTGGGTTGCCCCATTGGAAAATATTATGAGGATCAAGGGTAAGTCGTTTACTCGTCTGATTGCCACTGTGGAGCTCGTTGTAAGTGAATAAAGGAGAAAGAGATCTTCGTCACCTGCTTGAGAACCGTCAGTAAAGAAAAAATCAAAGACTTCATCTGTTGCTCGCGAGAGTTCGTCCACTGCTGGGATGCTGATGATTGACTTGACTTCTTCTAAGGGGAAAAAAGAGGCTGTTGGATCTGAGCCTGTGAAGCTTGCTGCTCTGAGGATTGTTAAAGTTGTTGCTCATAAGATAGCGCAACGGAGGAGTTCAGCCATGCCCTCTGTGCTCGGGTTTATTCCAAGACAGCCTTCCATGCCGAAGTCCGAACTGATTTCGGAGGTGCGTGCAGTGGTGAAGAGCGAGGATGGTGATTCCACTGCCAAGGCGGTGCAAGGCTTGGCCCCTCCTGTTGAGAATGAAGCGTCTGCTCACATGAGCAGTCGTGATCAGCTTGCCAAACCAGCCTTAGCGGAGTTTTTCGAGATCCATGCGCTGTTGAAGACCGATCTGCTTAAGGACAAGAAAACATGCCAAGTTTGTTGATGGCGTGAACAAGGTTGCCGACTCAAGGTGTGAAACTCACTTACGGAGGGGTTTCTTGCTTGCTATGATGCAGAAATCTGTGATCTTGACAACCGAATACACGCGTATAGAGCAGGATGACGTCATGACTAATAAGAGCATATTTATGCGACTTAGTTAGTTTGTTTTCTTGCATTTTCATAGCTAGTTTCTACTTATTAGAGTGTTTTAAGCTATTTTCGTGTGTTTTCAAGTTCAAATGACAAAGTTGGCAAGAAAGTGCAATTTGGAGCATTTTG
Source organism: Malus fusca (assembly GCA_035220775.1). Taxonomy (NCBI): domain Eukaryota; kingdom Viridiplantae; phylum Streptophyta; class Magnoliopsida; order Rosales; family Rosaceae; genus Malus; species Malus fusca. The sequence continues at coordinate 18,378,596 of CM069063.1, forward strand.
GAGCAGTTTTGGGCCAAGAATGGATGGCACATGTATGGAGCAAGGTGGATGGACGTTTTTGAAGTTCAAGAGGCTAAGAATATGCTTAAGAGATGAAGAAAATAAAGTCAAGACAAAGAAGATAAGAAATCAGCTAAAAGGAATGAATATTATCCAAAACCTTATCTTATCCTATCATATCCTAATCTTATCATACCTTAATTCCAGCTGCAAGGGGGAATCAATTTCACATTAAATTACCTAAATACCTGGTTCTAGAAGTCTTATCCTCTACTCTAGAAATCTGCCAGAACATCATTTTCTAGAAGCTTTGTGCCGTGTATCCTACTCCCTTTCATCCTAGGATTGTGCAATCCTTTTTTCTTCAGAAATTGTGCAAACCCTAGGCCTATAAATACATATTTATCACCACCATTTCGTGCACCACACACAATAGAGAAATCAGAGAGAAAAATACATGAGTGCCGCAAGTTTCTAAAGGTATTTGGAGGCTTGTGACGTGCTACAATGAGAATGAGGACTTGTGTCGTGCCCTAACACCCAAGGATTGTGCCCAATCTGCCATTGGAGTGCTGGAGTGATTCTGGGTTCTTTCTATCCTTAATTTTAGTCCAATGTTTGGTTTAATTTGGTTTTCAATTATGATGAACATGTGGAACTAATTTCATTTTAGTTAGAGGAGAATTCAAAACCATGAACATATATGTGATATTAATTGATTACGTCCAGTTATGATTTCATAAATCGTGAATGCAATTTACTTATCTGTTTGATTGATAACTTCTTCTTGTGTGTCGATTAAGGAAGCCTACTTAGTTTGCATGCATGAATTTGATGCTAGAATGCAAGGGAATTTCACCTGATCGTTATGAACTTATATTCACAAGTAGTAAAAGTCACTAGTCATGATTGTGTTAAGTGAATTCTTGGCAGGAGTATCATGCAATTCATAGTTACGAATGCCTTGTCAATGCTTATGATTTTCATAGAACTTAAGGATCTTTGATATGTATCTCTATTATGCAATTCATGTAAGGAACTTGATAAGAATAATTTGGTTGCGTTGCTGAGTCAAATTCAATGAATTTAGGAAAATCTGAAAGTTCATTTGTGCTTCTCACGATTAATTTGGGGCATTGTCGTTCATGGTTTATTGAAAGAATAACTGGAAATCGATTTGTATGCATATGTGTCATGTGTGGAGAATGACCCTCTAACTAGCCATTCACCCTTTAAATCACCAATTTCGTCCAAAGTATTTAGAGTCTTTAAATCTGTTTAGTTTTGGTTTTAAATTCGTCCAAAACCAACCCCCCTTTCTATTTCGTGTCCTTAGGTTAGAATTTGTCTAGATTGGTTGTTTTTCATTGTTTTGAGTCTTTATAGTTCAATTTTCGTCCAAATTACCCTCTAGTTCTTGTTTTGAGTCAATATAACTTAGTTTGTGTGTTTTGAGTCAGTTTAGTCTATTTTGAGTAGTTTGAGTTTAGTTTTCTATTTTAGAGTCTAGTTTTCAGTTTTTAGGTTTAATTTGTGTTGATTAGCATCCCTAACTAATCCCTGGCCTACAACGACCCCTACTTACGCATACTACAACTATCTTAATAGGGTCTAATTTGTGTGTTAGTTTTTACCACATCAACGACTGCTAAGGAGATAACGGCAGCCATGGTAGCAGAAGCTTGCTCGATCGCTGAGAAAATTAAAGAGTTATAGTCTGAACTTGCCTTTTTGAAGAGATCTAATGTCTCTACCCCCATTACTCAGCAGCTTGAGACCGCTCGCCAAAAGATCGGTGACTTGAAGTCTCAGCTTGAAGTGATCCGGGGGAATTATGCTGTTGCTGAGAAAGATATTGAAGTCCAAATGTTGCTAGTGCAGGACCTTGAGCATGCCATTTCAGAATTTCGGTTTGCAAGTGATTCCAAGGACGTGAAGTTGCTTGCCATGCATAATGATGTTGTTCGACTCAAGAAGGTTGTCAGTAGACTTGAGTCCAAGGAAGTGGAGCAACAATGAGCATTGTCTGCTAGCGAGAACCTGAAGAAGAAACTAGATTAGTTGCAAAATGCACGTACTGACCTGATTGAGGAGAGTAAGCAGCTGAAGAGCGAGAAGTCCAATCTTGAGGTTGTCCTTGCCTAAGGTCAAGCTGACTTCTACAAGCTTAGCTATATAGATAATTTCCTTGGCATATTGTCTGACTACGCTTTATCTGATAAAGACCTCGAGCTTTTTGCTATTTCTTTCGAGGATCTACTTAAGTTTTCCTTCGAGAACGTCGTTGGTGGAGCAGCTGAAGATCAGGCTTCCTAGGTAGGTGCGGCCGAAGGTGGGGCCACCCAGGCAGGGGCCGCTTGCGACAGTGCTACCTAGGATGAGGCAGCTATAGATGAAGCGCGGGAGGTTGATGCTGCTGGGAACGATGCGGCTGCTGAAGATGTCCAAGCTGCTGAGGAGTAGTCTCTTTTGATAGACTTTAGGATTTACTTTCTTTTCTTTTCATACTTTTCTTTTTCCTTTGCATGAACTCTGTTGGCCTTTGTGCCAATTTACCAATTTCCTAGAAATTAATAAATTGTTTTTCTTCTCTTTACTTCATCTTTGTCTCTTTGCCTTGCTACAAGCTTTAGCCATAAAATGAACAGCTGAGCTGGCTGCTTTGAACAAAGCAGTCAAGCCCATCTTCATTACTTTAGGCGCGAACTTCGGGTTGCCGGGTGCGATTCTTTGCTTGCTTGAGGCATTTTTGACACTTCTAACTTGCAGGGTCAAATGACCTCCGTAGTTGCATGTTTCGTATCGGTGGTCCACTATATCTTTAACCACAAGGTCATTAGTGAAGCGCGTTGCTTTTTAATAAGCAGACGAGCTTCCATGACCTATGTGACTGTTGATCTAGGCTTAGGATCTCTGCGAAGCTGTTAACCAGATAGCCAGTAGTCAAGCACCTTACTTACAGAAGCAGGCGAGTCTGCGTGACTACTCGGTTGTTAGCTTCGATCTTCTAGAGTGTTGAATTACTGAGCTTTATCTCGCATTGTTACCCCCTGACCATTGGCTACTTAGCTGGTCATCATTTCTCCAATCTTTTGAGCTGCGTGGCCTACATCACAACATACTAAAGATTGCTAGGACACGAAATTTGCTACCCTTTCGCATCAAAAGTGCGTGATTCTATGGAATTTCATGGGCAGTGGTTCGAAAGAACACTTTGCACTTTATGTAACCAATTATGTAGATTGTGTAGCAAGTAGCACAACACTTTAGGAATCAGTGTGAGCCCAAGGGGGTTGTTTTGCGCTAGGCAGTGCATGTGCGCGCTGACCTGTTAACCTTTCACAAGATTGTGTGGTTGTATAGGTTTATGCGATTAACTGCTCGAAAGGTGTACCGTAGGCAGTTTTCCAGAAACCGTAGGCTGCTCGTTAAATTGGCAGCTACTTTAGGTTCCTAGGGATCTTCTAGAAACTGTAGGTTGCTCGTTGAATTGGTAACGGTTTTAGGTTCCCAGGTACCTTTCAGAAACTATAAGTTGCTCGTTGAATAGGCAGCGACTTTAGGTTCCCAGGGATTTTCTAGAAACCGTGGGCTACTCGTTGAATTGGCAGTAACTTTAGGTTTCTAGAGATTCGTAGAGATGGCTAGTTCGTCACATACAAAATGCTCAGCTGCTTACGCTAGTTAGTCCCATCAAGGATGCTCAACCGCATGAACCCCATGCGTGTAGCCAGAGCTAGAATTCTGTATCTTCATAAAGATCATCTATGTATTGCATCAGGGATGCTCAGCTGTGAATGCTAGCAGATCACATCGTGGATGCTCAAAAGGGATGTTCCTTGAACGGGTAGAGAAAATATTATTCCATAACACGAAGATCTGTAGTTGGTCATATACATAATGCTTAGCCTAGGGTTGCCAGCAACTTGTCACATCAAGGATGCTCAACTGTGGTCTATCTTCGTGCGCAACCGGCTAAAGGGTGAGTTGCACAATGTGCCTCCTCCGTCTCTGAGTTACGCAGCGTGGCTACTTCTAGGGATGTCAGCGCAGGGCATCGTGCTCTAGTTACACTAGGGCAGCCTGACCTATCCACGTCTGGATATTTGGAGTGCGTAGTTTACCCTCTCGTAAGGGGATATGTTTGGTCCCCACGATAAGGTGCAATTCTTACGATAGGTCCCTGATTGGGCGCGATTTTCAATGAGAACAGGAGTAGATAGTTGTTGCAGATATGCAATCAAGCCAAATGATGAATAACTTCAGAAATCTTCATTGAAAAATGAGAAGAAAGATATCGAACTTAGTTGAAAGGCAGAAACTGCGTAACAATTGGATAATCCTCGGCTTGCGAGGTAGTGCTACTTGAGTTTTTGAGCTTTATTTCATCTGAGCAGGGCTGTGGAATCCCATAATTTCTGAATTTTATACACCTTTTTCCTACGTGCTCATTTTGATTAAACTTTTAGACTTCTCTTTTTATTTAATCTTGCTTAAAGGGGGACATTTTTATTTAACTTAGGTTAGCTAAGTTTGGGTTGAAATTAAATTACTAAGAACCTTATACAATGGTTATTAACTCATTTGGACTAGGAAAGTGAGGTCAAATGGCTTTCTCGGAGTGGCAAAGTTTGCCACGTAGTTCACTCACTATGCCGACCCAGGGACACTAATCTAATCATTAGCTTGCTGGTGAAAAGTATGTAGCTGAGGTGTTATCACGTAGGGCTTTTAGGGTGCTTAGTAAGCACCTTAGGGTGATGACTATTGAAGCCTAGGTTGATGACTAATCAAGCCTATAGCTAACGTGGAATGGTGGATTAGCAATTGAAGTTGAAACTTATAACCAATGAGAACAACTTTTGCCGCCTTATTTATCGTATAAATAGGAGCAATGCTCCATATGTGTTTTCTTTTCCTCTTGCAAAATGCAATACGCACCGTATGTAGAAAGTGTGTAAGAGAGTGTTAAAGGGGATAAGCAAAAGAAGTACTCGTGGAGTAAGAAGAGAGGATTCGAGGTATGGGAATGTGGGGAATTAATTGATTGCATTCGTTACTTGTATTACGTGAAATATTGTTATGTGGACTTGAGATGTATTCAACTTTTGACTTAGATATGATTTGTGTTGTGGTATATTATATACTGGCATGATCATTATCATTTGTCAAAGAAGTAAAGGAGCTACTTATGATGTGGGAAAATGTGGAAATTAGCTTTTGTGTAGTTGAGTTTGTTCATTGTGAAATCAGTTCCAAGCGAGCCCGATGTGCACAATAGAATAGGATATCGACGGAAATTGTCGATGTGGGTGATTTGGGCTGGAGATCAATGAATCAGATAAGATGACTAGCAAAAGGGGTTATGAACTTGGGGGAGTTGATGGGGGTTATTCTATATATTAAAGCACTTGGGGCCAGAGTGGTAAAATGCATGGTATGGGACATGCATGTCTGGTTGCTTCAATATATAGGTTAACGGGTTGGGTAGAAAAGAAGTTTTGTTCTTGCATTACATTACTCATAAAATATTCATAACATAAATAATATTAATCACTTGAGACCTTGGGCCCCTACTGAGCTTTTAGCTCACCTCTTATTAGTTGTGTTACAGGAGAAGAGACAATAATCTAGTGGCTGACTTGGAAGAAAGAGACTGCTTATAAATAGTTTTAAACTTTTGATGGAGTTGTTGTCATTTTCTCTTATGTGTAATGACAATGTAAATTATTTTGTTTAATGAAACGTTTTAGTTCAACACAGACACCTGTTACTACCTTTAAGTTACCCTTATTATTCATGCTCTAAAAAAAATAAAAAAAATTTAGGGCGTGACAAATTGGTATCAGAGCATTAGGTTTACAATCCTTTGAGTTAGAATTTCCAGTTTAAGTATTCTTACCTTTAAGAAGGAAGTTTTGTTTTGTTACAAGTTTGACAAGCTGTTATACAATTATTGTATTCTAGATGTCTTATTTCTTTATGGCCTTGACAGATACAATGGAGTCAAATATAAGTGATGGATCATGTGGAGAATTCTATCTCTCCATTATGGGTGTATTCCAACCAATCCTGATCGATATAAAAGCCTTATTCGAAGTTCCACCCGAGATCTGGTTAAGGAGATAATTAAACAGACTGCAATTAGAAGGCGCAATTACACCTTTCGAGCCCAAAAGCGTATTGCAAAGCATAGCATTAGAACAAGAAGGCATGTTGTTGAAGCTGCTGATGATGGAATCAATAATGATAATGTTTACAATTCCGTAGTGGTGGAACTTATAGAAGAGAATGGAAATAGGTGGCCTCCAGTAGATCTCGAAAATCCTTTGGCTAGAGAACCACCAAATGAGTCAGTACAAGAGGAAAACGAAGGTGGAGAAGAAGATCCAAGCGAAAGTTCAATTAAAAGTGCTACACCACCACGACATACACCACCAGAAATGATCATCATCCATTCGGATGAGGAAGATTAAAAGGGACGAAGAAGGTGGTAGTTGTGTAAAAATGAATGCTCTCCAAAGTCTTACAAACTGACTACTAGTCTTTTTGTTGTAAAATAGTGTAAGGCAGTGGGAAGTAGAGCATAAGACTTTTTGTTGTATCATAGGGTAAGTTAGTTAAAGTAGTTTGAACAACTTTTTTGCTGGAAAATCGTATAAATATTAGTAAATATATGTTTTCTTAATTGTCTTGGTATTACCATATACTTATATTATTATGATTTCTTTCTTTTATTTTGACATAATTTCTTTGTTGGATTCGAGATGGCAAACAATCAAAATGAGTTCAACGGAAATGTCGAAGTAATTTTAGCTATTCAGGATATGGCCACAGCAATTAGAGAAAGTAATAACCATAACCAATATCATGAAACTGAAGAAAATCGAGTTATGCGAATACAAGGAGAATTCCGCAAGACAAAACCAACTATATTTAGTGGTGAGCCAAATCCTATAGCCGCTGAAGAATGGTTGAGGCAGATGAACAGAAAAATGGATAACCAAAAGATTCCAGAAGACGTTCGAGTGATTGTTGCTTGTACTTATTTAGAAGGACAAGCATACCATTGGTGGGAGTCAATTTTAAGTATTCCAGATACACAAGTTACAACTTGGGAAGAATTTGAGACTATCTTCTTAGAAAAGTATTTCCCAAGTACTTTGAGGAGTATGAAAGCAAGAGATTTTGTTAATCTCGTACAAGGAGAATTAACTATTGTTGAATATGAGGCTAAATTTGAAGAGCTTATGCGTTTTGCACCTTATATGATTCCCGACGATACCGCAAAAGCAAGGAAATTTGAAGAAGGGTTGAGACAATCAATCTTGGAAAAGGTGGAAATTCTAAAGTTAAGCAGGTATGCTGATGTAAAGGAAAGAGCGTACATAGCGGAACGGTCTGAAAATAAGAGAATTTCGGATCATAAGGACTTTAGCAGTGGACATACCAATAAGCGGACAAGATTTAATCCTTTTCTGTATCAACCACTGGGAAGCCAAGAACCGCAAAAATGTTATCACTGTCAGCAAATCGGACATATTAAGAAAAATTGTCCACGACAACAAAGGAATCAAGGACCTCAAGTGCAATATCGTGCCCCCCAAGTACAATTTTATACTCCACAAACACAATTTGGTGCACCACCACCTCAGAACTATGTCCCTTATCAAACTCAAGGAAATTGGCCAAGACCACAAGTTAATCAACAGTCACAACGTCTAGAAGGGCAATTTTCACAAGCCAGACCAAGAGCTCCTCCAAATAAGAAATCTGGACAACTCACACAGGGACGAGTTTATACTATAGGAAATGTGACAAGTCAAGCTGAGCATGAACTAGTGGAAGGTACGTTTCTAGTTTTCAACTCTTCAGCTAGAGTATTATTTGATGGTGGTGCTACACACTCGTTTATATCGAAATGTTTTGCATCTACTATTGGGTTGGAAACTCAAAACATGGAATTTTCTTTGTTAGTTGGGTCTCCTTTGTGTGGGAGCAAAGAGGTTGCTAAAGTGTGTAAATCTTGCGAGATAGAAATGTCAAACTATAGAATTCCTTTTGATTTGAAGATATTAGACATGTTGGAGTATGATATTATCTTAGGAGTGGATTGGCTTAAAAAATATGAGGTTATAATTGATTACAGTACGAAGAAAATTACAATAAATCCTCCTGAGGGGAAAACTTTCAGTTTCTATGGGGATAAGCAGCCTCACAAAGTGCATAAAAGAAAACTTGATTATTTGGGCTTGTTAGCCAGCATTATAACTGAAGAAATTAGTGGGTCACAAGAAGAATTAATTCCTATCATAAAGGAATTCATTGATGTGTTCCCCAAAGAGTTATCTGGATTGCCACCAAAGCGTGAAGTGGAGTTTGTGATAGAATTACACCCAGATTCAAAGCCTATTTCTATACCTCCTCATCGAATGGCACCAGCAGAACTGAAAGAACTCAAAAAGCAACTTCAAGAACTTCAAGAGAAAGGATTCATTCGGCCCAGTGTTTCACCTTGGGGTGCTCCTGCATTATTTGTGAGGAAAAGTGATGCAACCCTTAGATTGTGCATCGATTATCGGTTGTTAAATAGAATCACTATAAAGAACAAGTACCCTCTACCTAGGATTGATGATTTATTTGATCAGCTGAAAGGTGCACAATATTGTTCAAAGATTGATCTCCGATCAGGTTATCATCAACTTCGAGTCAAAACAGAAGATATTCCTAAAACAGCCTTTAGGACTCGTTATGGGCATTATGAATTTCTTGTTATGCCTTTCGGATTGACAAATGCACCAGTAGCATTTATGGATATGATGAATCGAATCTTTCAACATTGCTTGGATCAATTTGTGATCGTATTCATTGATGACATTTTGGTTTATTCTAGAACCAAAGAGGAGCATGAGGATCATTTACGAACCGTTCTACAAACTTTAAGAGAAAATAAATTGTATGCCAAGTTGAGTAAATGTGAATTTCGGATGTCAGAAGTAAAGTTTTTAGGACATATAATTTCCAGTGAGGGCATTGCAGTTGATTCTTCTAAGGTGGAAGCAGTTTGAATTGGAACCAACCAAAGAATGTATCAGAAATACGAAGTTTTCTTGGATTGGCTGGATATTACAGAAGGTTTATAAAGGATTTTTCTCGAATAGCTGCACCAATGACCAAGTTGACACAAAAAGGAATGAAGTTTGTATGGAATAAGGACTGTGAAGAGTCATTTCAAGCATTAAAGACTCACTTGACGACAGCGCCAATATTAATTATTCCTGAAAGAGGCATAAATTATGTAGTTTATACTGATGCATCTTTACGAGGATTGGGATGTGTTTTGATGCAATCTGATAGAGTAGTAGCTTATGCTTCTCGCCAATTGAAAACACATGAAAGGAATTATCCAACACATGACTTAGAGTTAGCTGCAATTGTGCATGCTTTGAAGACCTGAAGACATTACCTATATGGTGAGCGATTTGAGCTTTACTCAGATCATAAAAGTTTGAAATATCTTTTTACTCAGAAAGAGCTCAATTTAAGACAACGACGTTGGATGGAATATTTAGAAGATTTTGACTTTGGTTTACACTATCACCCTGGGAAAGCCAATGTCGTAGCGGATGCCTTAAGTAGAAAATCGCATGGATATATAGCATGGTTACATATCCAAAAGTGGAAACTAATTGAGTCTATTTTGGACTACGAATTACATGTGAACATACATGAAAATAAGGCATGTCTTTATAATTTGGTTACAAGACCTACTTTGTTGGGAAAAGTAGTCGAAAAACAACAAGATGATGTATTTTCTAAGTCAATTCGAGAGAAAATTTTAGCCGGAGATAAGCCTGAAGGATGGACTCTTCATGATGATGATAGTCTAAAATACTTAGGCAGATTATATGTACCAGATGTCCAAGAATTACGGGATGACATTCTTCATGAAGCACACTACTCGTCATAAATTATTCATCCAGGCAGTACAAAAATGTATCACGATTTGCATCGTCAGTTTTGGTGGAATGGTATGAAGAAAGCTATAGCAGTATTTGTATCCAAGTGTTTGACTTGTCAGCAAGTAAAGGTTGAACATCAAAAACCAGCTGGCTCTCTTCAACCTTTACCTGTTGCAGAATGGAAGTGGGATCATATAACTATGGATTTCGTTACGGGTTTACCGCATTCACCTAAAAAGAAAGATGTTGTTTGGGTCATTGTAGATCTTTTGACTAAATCTACGCATTTCATACCAGTGAAAACGACGGATTCCATAGAAATCCTTGGCAAGATTTATATTCAAGAGATAGTTAAATTACATGGAATTCCATTGTCAATTGTTTCGGATAGAGATTCGAAATTCACTTCTCGGTTTTGGGATAGTTTGCAACGAGCTTTAGGGACTCAATTGAATTTTAGTAGTGCATTTCATCCCCAAACTGATGGTCAATCAGAGAGAACTATTCAAATTTTAGAAGATATGCTACGAGCTTGTGTCTTGGATTTTCATGGAAGCTGGGAAGATCATCTTTCTTTAGCAGAATTTGCTTACAACAATAGTTTTCAATCAAGTATAGGGATGGCACCCTATGAAGCACTTTATGGAAGACCATGCCGATCCCCTTTGTGTTGGGCGGAAGTAGGTGAAAATGTTTTACTAGGACCAGAGATAATACAAGAAACTACAGAGAAGATCAAGGTTATTAAACAAAGCTTGCTTACTGCTCAAAGTCGACAAAAGAATTACGCTGATAAAAGGACAAGGCCATTACAGTTTAACATTGGCGATCATGTCTTTCTTAAGGTTTCACCAAGAAAAGGAGTTAAAAGATTTGGAAAATCTGGAAAATTAGCTCCAAGATTTATTGGACCTTTTGAAATATTAGAACGAATTGGAGAGGTGGCTTACAAGTTAGCATTACCACCCCAACTTTCGAATGTACATAACATGTTTCATGTCTCAATGCTTCGGAAGTATCAGCCAGATCCAACACATGTTCTAAATTGGGGAGAATTGAGCGTCGATGAGAAATTTTCATTCGAAGAGAGACCGATACAGATATTAGACCATAAGGATGAAAGGTTACGTACAAAGACTATTTCGTTAGTCAAAGTTCTCTGGCTACATGGGAATGTAGAGGAAGCTACATGGGACTTAGAAGCTAAAATGAGAGAAAAGTACCCAGAATTATTTTTCGTCACCGGTATGTTTTAAATTTCGAGGACGAAATTATTTAAGGAGGGTAGATTGTGGAGTCCCATAATTTCTGAATTTTATACACCTTTTTCCTACGTGCTCATTTTTATTGAACTTTTAGACTTCTCTTGTTATTTAATCTTGCTTAAAGGGGGACATTTTTATTTAACTTAGGTTAGCTAAGTTTGGGTTGAAATTAAATTACTACAAACCTTATACAATGGTTATTAACTCATTTGGACTAGGAAAGTGAGGTCAAATGGCTTTCTCGGAGTGGCAAAGTTTGCCACGTAGTTCACTCACTATGCCGACCCCAGGGACACTAATCTAATCATTAGCATGTTGGTGAAAAGTATGTAGCTGAGGTGTTATCACGTAGGGCTTTTAGGGTGCTTAGTAAGCACCTTAGGGTGATGACTACTGAAGCCTAGGTTGATGACTAATCAAGCCTATAGCTAACGTGGAATGGTGGATTAGCAATTGAAGTTGAAACTTATAACCAATGAGAACAACTTTTGCCGCCTTATTTATCGTATAAATAGGAGCAATGCTCCATATGTGTTTTCTTTTCCTCTTGCAAAATGCAATACGCACCGTATGTAGAAAGTGTGTAAGAGAGTGTTAAAGGAGATAAGCAAAAGAAGTACTCGTGGAGTAAGAAGAGAGGATTCGAGGTAGGGGAATGTGGGGAATTAATTGATTGCATTCGTTACTTGTATTACGTGAAATATTGTTATGTGGACTTGAGATGTATTCAACTATTGACTTAGATATGATTTGTTATGTGGCATATTATATACTGGCATGATCATTATCATTTGTCAAAGAAGTAAAGGAGCTACTTATGATGTGGGAAAATGTGGAAATTAGCTTTTGTGTAGTTGAGTCTGTTCATTGTGAAACCAGTTCCAAGCGAGCCCGATGTGCACAATAGAATATGATATCGACGAAAGTTGTCGGTGTGGGTGATTTGGGCTGGAGATCAATGAATCAGATAAGATGACTAGAAAAAAGGGTTATGAACTTGGGGGAGTTGATGGGGGTTATTCTATATATTAAAGCACTCGGGGCCAGAGTGGTAAAATGCATGGTATGGGACATACAGGTCTGGTTGCTTCAATATATAGGTTAACGGGTTGGGTAGAAAAGAAGTGTTGTTCTTGCATTACATTACTCATAAAAGATTCATAACATAAATAATATTAATCACTTGAGACCTTGGGCCCCTACTGAGCTTTTAGCTCACCCCTTATTAGTTGTGTTACAGGAGAAGAGACAGGAATCTAGTGGCTGACTTGGAAGAAAGAGACTGCTTATAAATAGTTTTAAACTTTTTATGGAGTTGTCGTTTTCTCTTATGTGTAATGACAATGTAAATTATTTTGTTTAATGAAACGTTTTAGTTCAACACAGACACCTGTTACTACCTTTAAGATACCCTTATTATTCATGCTCTAAAAAAAATAAAAAAAAATTAGGGCGTGACAAGGGCTCAGGAAGAAGTGGGAGGCCATGTGTAGTACTTCTAAAGGTTGGAGAAATTCCACCGCTTGTTGATCTCTTTGTCTTTCATGGTGGTGAGGGTGTAGCTACCATTATCGCTTGCTCTGTTGACTTTGGGCGAACCTTCCCATATAGGATTCATCTTCTTGGAGCCTTCTCTTTGGGCAGTGACGAATGATTTTCTTAGAACTAAATCTCCAGGCTAAAACTGCCGGATCTTTGCTATTTTGTTGTACCTGGAAATGAGCTAATGTTGGTAGGCTGCAATGCGGGTGATGACCGTTTCACATTCCTCCTCTGCCAGATGTAGATTTGTGGCCATCTTCTTTATATTCTACTCCAAAGTTGGCAATATGTGCTACTTGACGCCATATATCTAGAAGAACTTCACCAAGTCTTTGCCCACAAATTAAGGGCCATTGTCGGTAACGATATATTGAGGGAAGCCGAATCGGTAGATGATGTTCCTCCATATGAAGCGTTTTATGCTTGGTTGAGTGGTGGTGGTAATGGGCTCGGTTTCTTCCCACTTGGTGAAGTAGTCGGTAGGCACGATCATCATGCCCTTGCCCCAATAGATGGCAGCATCAGCCCTACCAGGTCGATTACCCACTGCATGAATGGCCATGGGCTTATCTGCGGATGGAGCTCGCTGGCAGGCAGTGCGGGTACAGGCTTAAAGCGTTGGCAGCTATCGATCTTTTGAACAAATTCCTTAGCGGCTTGATGCACGGTAGGCAGTAGTAGCCGGCGTTGAAAATCTTTTGTGCTAAGGATCGGCCTCCTAAGTGGTTTCCACAAACACCTTCATGGATTGAGCTTAGAACTTTCAAGTCGTCTGAAGGCACTAGGCAGCGTAGATGTGGGTCTGAAAAGGATCTTCAAACGAGAATGTTGTTCCACATGTCGTAGTGTGTCGCCTTTATTTGGAACTTCCTAGCTTCCAATCTTTCTGCAGGGAGTGTCTCATTGACTAGGTAGTCGATGATGGGATCTTGCCAGCTTGGGGTTGTATTGACTTGTAACATCTCGGCTACTGGTTCTTCTTCTATGCTAGCTTTCCCAAATACTCGATCGGGATGGAGTGTCTGAACTAGTAGTCCAAAGATGAGCCTAAGGCTACCAAGACGTCTGCGTGAGCGTTGTTTGCCTGTGGCACTTGTGTGAGGGTGTAAGTCTAAAATGCCTCAAGATGCTTTCGTACCTTCTAGAGGTATAGTTCCATCTTTGGATGCTTTGTTGCATACTCATCGGTAGTCTAGCTAGTAATGAGCTGAAAATTGGAATGGATTGTGAGCTTCTTAACTTCCAGATCTTGTACCATTCGAAGGCCTACCAATAAAGCCTCATGCTCTGCTTCATTGTTTGATGTCATGAAGCCTAGAGTGATTTCTTGCTCGAGCTTCGAGCCGTCTGAGGTGATGAGAACCAAGCCTGCTCTTGAACCCTTGTAGTTGGATGAATCGTTAACGTGCAGGCGCCAAAACTCTTTGTCTAAAAAGGTTGGTGCGGCCAGGGCATTCTCGGCTACTTCAGGAGCGCTTTTGGCCTATGCTATTATGTCTTCTAGGCCAGTAGTGAACTCCACTATAAAGTCTGCAAATGCTTAAGCTTTTATCGTTGTGTGGGGTCGGTAAACCAAGTCGTATTGACCGAGTTTCAATTCCCACTTCATCACTCATTGAGAAGCATCTAGACCATGTAGGTAGATCGTAGGGGATACTAAGTCAAAATGATGACCGTATGCGCCTAAAAGTATGGTCTGAGATTCTGAACTGCAATAATTAGCGCCAAAATTAGCTTTTCAATCCTCGGGTATCTCATTTCTGGATCAATGAGAGCTTTAAAAGTGTAGAATACTAGAAATTGGGCCCTTAGCTCATCTCGTATGAGGGCAGAGCTTACTGCTATGTCTGAGACTGCCAAGTAGATGTATAATTCCTCGGTTGCTTCTGGCTTGGATAGAAGCTTACAGGGCCCAATTTCATTAGCCAGGGCCTTCCTAGAGTCCCGTTATAAGGAGACGGATCGCTGACTATGATGAACATCTGCTTTGAGACTACTGGTGGTGTTCTCATATCGAGTGTTATGTTGCCAATATCAGTTGAGGTGTATCCTTTGAATATGGTGAGTACCTCTACTAGGCATATTATCGTGCTTTACAGGCCCATCTTCTAAGTGACAGATAGCTGAACTCCAAAATATCGAGGTTTTTTGTGGTGAAACTCAACACTTAACAGTTTTTGCATTTGATTAAATTATGAAAATATCGGTCTAATTAGTAGTGGACCACTGGCCCAACTCCAAAATCTTAACAAATATATGTTCTAAAACAAATTGGCCTTAACAAATATATATACACATATGACTAATGTGAGATCTTATTCTTCAAAACGCCCCCTCACGAGTGACCCCACATAGGGTCACAAGGGAAACCAATTCTCACATGGAGAACTGGCCAAGTCCTTATACCGGAACTAACACTAGTCTTTTCAAGAACTCGGTCGGTCGGTATGTAGTCTATGGAGTCAACACTAATATTTTTGAAGCCATAGTCATTCAGCTGCCTTAAGTTGGAACTAGCGTATTTTTTCGAAAGCCCAACATGAAGCATATTCGAGCCCAGTAACTCAGGCCAGGACGTGTAGAGAGAATAGCCTACTCTAATACTGTGCTAACTTTGGATTCGTTTGTATGTGCTAATCTAGTGTTCTAGAATGCTTCGTGTATTTCTTAGGAGGCAATATACACGAATAAAAAAGGCAACAAATCCTGCTATAATGAGGAGTCTATCAACTCACACCAACAAAAATAAATCAAATTACGTACGTTGGCTGCAGGATTATTCGAATCAGATTTAAAAATGTTAACCAAAGAAAGAATCAAACAAAAATTAATATTTATTTGATATAGTTTTGGCAACTGCATTAAAGAAAATATTGTGCTATAATATCATCTATCAATCGATCACACTATATAACACAGACCTCACTGTACATTTTACATTTTATCATTCACAAGACCATGGCATCACCCAAGTTTCAATTTGTTGTCATTTTCCTCATGATTTCTCTTGTTGTATTTGCTCATTGTGCTGGTAAAATTCTCTACCTCTCTCTCTAACTTTTTTTTTTTTATTACTTACGTTCGACGATCCTGTTTGGGATAAAACTTGAACTTTGGGTTAGCCCAAAAGAAGGTTCAGAAGAAGGAAAAGTTCAAGGCTCAGCCGAAGCCCAGAAGAAAGAAGGAGCTTATTTCCTGACCAAGTGCAGATCATTCAAAACACATGCTCATCTACCTAGAGGTCAAGTGGTATAGACCAACCAGCTAATCAGCCCAAAAGTACTTTACCATGGCAGTACAAGTAAAAAGTTGATGAGTCACTGCCCTTCAGATGCATTCGGGCAAAATCAATACTGCAGGCAGCCAAGCCAAATCATCTATAAAAGGGGGAAGAAAAATCAGAGACAAGGACACTCAATCAAACAAACAAATACAAGCACAAACTCTGCTCAAACCAGATTTGCCTTCACGAAGCTGTAGTCAGCCCCCCAGCCTTCATCCCTTTCGGGATCAACCTTCACTAGAAATCCTTTGTAAAAGCTCTGCTACCTTGTTTAAATCTTGTTGTAGTATCGATTTCCTCATATAAACTCATCTTCCAATCTCCCCTTCTAGCATTCAAACACTTTGTAAATCACAAAGAGAATAAGTCGCAAGACGATCAGCCTTGCCCGACAAGGTGAAACCTTGCCCGACCTCCTTTGTTTTTTTCTTTCATTCATATATCTAGTAATATGATATATGTTTCCATCTGCATCCAAGTTATTGCTAGCTAATTTATGATTAAAAGACTTCTAAGTTCTAACCATTCGGGCAGACAAGATTGATCAATTAAAAGTCATTGGTCTCAAGGCATAAAAAGAACCTTATGTGGACTTAACCCATCCACGACAATCCTTGATAACAGGAAGTTCGAAGTTACTTGGGGCGCAAGTAATTAGCTTATTCTCTAGTTTTACTTCTGTTATATCATGATTCCCACATAACGCTTAAGTATAGAATTAACTCTAATAGGAAGCCTTAAGGCCTACACCTAAGGCCCTACAAAGGCACCTATATGAATTCATTCTTCTCTGCGGGCCCGGGCAGTTAAAGTATAACGGTTGTGATACTTCTGCAACAATGAAACAACCAATATATGTTCAAGTATTCGGTTAGTTTTGACGGGAAGCATCAAGGCCTACAACTAAGGCCCTACAAAGGCACCTTTCATAACTAACTGGGTTGCTCGGATATATATATACAATAAAACTTAACATCGGTTTTACATTTGTCATGCTAAAGATGGCAGTGGCACGCCTGAGTAGTTAAAGTTAATTTTTATTGTAAGCCTCAAGGCCTACACCTAAGGCCCCACAAAGGCACCTTTCAGAATTAACTTTGTCTTTCTCTTACAGCCCGCCAATAAGCAGAAGCCCGACAGACAACATCAACCGGCGCCAACCTCTCGGGGAGCTGTGTGCTCGTTGGCCAGGGAACATCCTCACTGGATATTCCTTAAGACGAACATAGTTTTGGCATGCCCGGTGGGATGCATTTGTTTTAATCTCGCATGTTAAAGAAGAAAAGCCATAAACCTTGCAGAAAGAATACAAAGGACGAATCATCTCAACCTTTGCTACAAATGACAGAGCAATCAGGAAATTCTTCTTCTCCATCAGGATAGGTGGTCCTGGAAAGCCCAACTTCATCTGGAAGGTCTGAAGGAAAAGGAACTAATGAAGAATTGCAGGCTACTATGATACAAGTGTTGAAGAGCATGGAAAAAATCTCTTTGGAAACTAAGGGGGAAGTAAGTAGACTTTGTACCTTGACATGGAATCTACAGAGAAGACTAAATCTGGAGTTTTCTACTCCAAAAAGTGTTCAAGGAAGTGGGATGAGCCAGGTTACCATAAGAAATGAACCAGTTATTCCCTTATTTCCGTTATTGGAAGAAAAAAAGGATAAGGGAAAGGAAAAAGAAGTCCCTGAAGGAAGCCAGCCCATACTTGAACCGATTTTGGAAAAAGAATTCCCCAGCTTCCCATTATTATCATTTAATAATATGAAGCAGAGCGAACAAGAAAGGACGAGGTATGGGATGCCCATAATAACCGGAGAACCCAGCGGAAAAGAAGGCCTTGTCACCTCAGATAAGCCTCCTCCTTATAGGCCACCTCATTTGGCTAATAAGGGAGGATGAGCTAACTGGAGAAAGCCCGAGTCAAAAAAGGGAGCAGGAACGGGAAATGACCAAAGCCCAAAGAATGAAGCTGCTCTTATCTTCCCTAATAATAATACAGCTACTCAACAACTGAGGGAGGAATTGGCTGAGTTAAGAAGGGCGGTGGCTCATAATGCTCAACCACAAGCTCGTCCAATATTCAGGGTTACCTATCAAAAACCTTATCCTGAATATATCGATGAGCATAACCTATTTCCTATCAACTTCAAAATGCCTGTATTTCCAATATTCACGGGAGAAGATGGAAGTGTGTCCCCTAGAGATCATATTTTCAAATTCTCCAATCATTGTGTGGCATATGAAGACAACCCGAACTACAAGTTGAGGTTGTTTGGAAATTCATTGGCGGGGCTAGAATCTCAGTGGTACTCTCTAATGCCCCCTAACTCTATTGCCAACTGGGGACAGATGGAGATAGCCTTCCATGAACAGTTTTACATAATATAACCAGAAATGACTATCAATGACCTGGTTGAAGTCAAGCAATACGACCATGAGACCACAAAAGATTTCATGATGAGGTTCAGAAAGACAAGAATGAGATGCCAATTCCCTGTTAACCAAGCTCAGCTTATATCAATTGCTCAGAGGTCTTTAAGATTACTTCTAAGGAAAAGGTTCTATTATACACAATTCAATGAGTTACAGGAGTTGGTAATCGCCGCCACAATGTATGAAAGGTTGCTGCTAGAAGAACAACAAGTGAAGCATACTTCCAAGACTCCTCCCTTTTACAAAAACAAAGCTGCAATTCATCGTGTGGAGGTGGAAAAAGCAAGGCCAGAACATGAAGATGGCCATGATAGAGAGAAAATTGATGTTTGTGCTGCTGAGATGACCACGCCTTTCAAACCATTAATGGTGAAAGGGTTGGTTCAACCCATCAAAGATCAGAAAATCGTAATGAATGATAGAGGGTTTGTCCCTATGAAACCTCCCAAGTACCAGAGTTATTCCTTTGACTTGGCCAAAGCTCCTGAGATCTACGAAGAGCTGGTGCGGGTAACAATAATTTTTCTCGACAGTACTAAAAAGATGCCTAAGCCAGAAGAACTAAGAGTGAAGAAGTATTGCAAGTTGCATTATACCTTCAACCATTCTATAACCAATTGTGTCCAGTTCAGAGATTGGATACAAGACCTTATAGTGAAGGGCAAGCTGTTGCTTGACCAGCCCCAAACCAGTATCCTGGTTGATACAAACCCGTTCCCGGAGCCCCTATCAATACGATCAACCTGGTTTGGGTAGAAAATAGGGGATCATCATTTGTTAAGAAAGAAGAGGGAAATAGATCCCATGTTCCCCCAACACTTCCATGTCAATAATACCGAAAAGAAAATAAAGGGGGGGTAGGGAGTTGCCCGAAGATATAACATGGGATTTACAATGCAAATGGGGCCATGACCAAGACAAGCAGAGGCAAAACACATGTTCATTTTGATAAAAGAAGGGTTACAAGTGATTTTAGTCTAACAAGTTTACATCTTTACTCAGAGTAATTATTCGGGAATGATAAGTCTGCATGATTGTAAAAATTCTACCAGGTTCGGCCAGAACAGTGTTGCTATTAGCCAGTTGAGATCTAGTGTGTTCGAGCTCTAAGTTTGACTTCTTCACTTCTTCAATTTGATGTTTAAGGGTGCCAAGAAGGGTTGTTTACTCAGCCTTGAGAACAATAAGTTGTTCTTCCAACTTCTAAATTTCAGAAGTTACCACTTCAATCCTTTCTTTTGTCAGCAAGCCCTCATCTATTAACCATTCGACCTGAGCAGAAGAACTCAATTCCTTCTTCTTGAAGCATTTTACACAATTGGCTTGTCTTTCAGCTCTTTGATGTTGATCCCTGAAAGCCCTCAAGTTCTCAAAGAAAGAAAAAAAATAATCATGTTAGGTTTTGGATAACTTGCCGGCCTTGAAAAGCTCTATCACAACCTTCTCTATATCATGAAGAATCTTAAGGCTGAACGAAGCTGAGAAGTCTTTCTTCACCCAATCTTGGAAAGCTCGACGTTGCTCTTGAAAGCCAAAAGGTTCAGAAGAACGCTTTGAAGATTTCAGCCTTGTTTCAAGTTGCCCGAATTCTTCAAAAAGTTCGGGCAAATCAGCAGTTGTTGAAAATGAAGGGGGAGGGGTTCGTACTCCAGTATCTTCTAAGGGAGTAGTAATCGCTGATGAGGCGACTTCAGTCCCGGTCTTCTCAATTCCAGGGAGGGAAATCCCTGTATCTCCAGAAGTTGAAGAAGGCCAGGGGAACTCTGTTTTATACATCACATGTGGGGGAGACTTGCCTGAAGCCTCTCCTATGGCCTGCTGCGAGAACCAAAGAAGACTAGATTAAGGCAACAAAATAGTTAAACAGTTTAAAGTAGAAAAGGAACTTTGGGAAGAAGAAATATGCCTAAATGGGCCCTGGGGTTTTAAAAGAAAGAGTATCAGCTCCTGTTTGAGGAGGAGAATCACTACCACCAACAGGGGAAGAAAAAGTTGTGCCCGAACCTTCACCAATGCCCTAAGAGCATCCAGAAATTACGACAATTGTTAGTAAACAGGTATGAGAAGAGAACAGAAAGAAAATATATCCATACCTGAGTGAGGGGAGAAGAAGGAGGTTCATCGGTAGTAGCTATTGGGCAAGGCAACACTTGCAAAATAGCTACCCTTGGGGTCACAGGGATTTCAAGGGCTACGGGTTCTTCAAGTGTTACCACTGGTGGTCGTCATGATTCATGTATTGGAGATGGCTGGAGGAAATGTAAATGGAAAGTTAATACGGGCACAGTGTATAGAAGTTCAATATCAAAACAACTGTTCACCAAACTGCTTTCTTCATTTACAAAATGCAACATAACTCCTGTTGCTGGGTCAAATTGAGAAGATAGAGTTACATCCAGAGCAGAATGGGAAATAGAAGACTTTGGAGGGGAACCTTGGCTAGGCAAGGGGGTAGATACCCCAACCTGGATAAAAAGAAAGGAAGAAAGAAGTTCGGTCATTTGTTCCAGAGACCTCGGGCAGAAGAGTCTTTTCTTCACTTACGGCCTAATCAAGCAAATCATGTTCAAAGTTTAAAAGAAAAGCAAGGGAAATCATGCAGATAAAAATACAAGCGGATACCTCACGCTCCCTAAGGATGGCCTTCTGCAAATCTTCAGCTCTTTGATGCATTTCAGTTCCCAGTGGACATTCCCTGGGTGTGATAGTTGGTTTCTTAGAAGTATGAGACCCTGATTTCAAAGAGAGCAGGGATAATCAGATAAGGAAGAAATGGGGCAGTCTAATTGAAGGAAAGCAAAAAACTTACTTGAAGACTTTTGCTTCGTTATGCCTGCCTTAGAAACTGGAGCTGAGGATGCTGAAGACTTAGAAGCTTGGATAGTCCTCGCTCTCTTACTCCTTCTGGTGGAAGTTGGCCATTTAGGTTTGGGTGGTGATACAGGTTCGGATTCTGAGGTCTCGACCACGACTACTTTTCTCCGCTTAGACGCTTTGATGTTTGCTTCGGGTACTTCTTCAGCATCTGAATCTCCAAAAGATTCTGAAACATCTCCGCCTACTCCAGCTTCTCGCCTTTGAGCTTCTACTGCTGCTCCATGAAGAACTGTTGCATCACCTGAATCATCTTCTGATTCGATGGATGCCGTTTCAACATCTACTTGAGCTGCATGATCAACGAAAATAAGACTAAAAAAAAACTTTAACCTCACAGGAAGGCATGGTCAGGACAGGGAGAGAAATACCTATCAGAAGTAACCGGTTCTTCTGCTGAATCATTTCCTTCCAGTTTTCAAGTTCACCCGAACTTGGGTATGACTTGAGAGAAAGTTGACAAAAGAGACGGTCGTGAGTTTCTCGCAAATCTCCTCCATATTTCTTGGTCCATTTGGCTTCCCACCAGGTGGAGAAGAGTGAAGTACATTTGAAGTTCAGAACTATAGACTTTCTGGCAGCCTGATTCATAACTTCAAGACTTCGTTGGGCAGCTCGAAATGTCACCTCTGAAGGGGATGGTAACCAGAAATAAGTACCACAATGGACAGAGTCAAAAAAAAGGATAAGAATGGCTTGCCTAAAGCCTAATTGCCTGCTACAAAAATTAGGGTGATACACTTCCAACCCTCGATCATAGCAGTTACCACGAACTCCCCAGGCTATGTCTCTTTGTTGAATACAACTGATGAATTTCTCCCTGCAAAATGAGGTGGCATCTTCTTCGGGAGCGTCTTGGAATGCTTGATCAGAGAACCAGGGATATCTTCTCAAAACTGAAGCGCCCCACTCCAGGTATGATCGGATTCTACAAATCTTGAAGAAATAAAAACAGGCAAAAGTAGAGTAATCTATGGGAGTAGCTTCAGCTAGGATTCGAGCATGGGCTATACCTTCTGGGAATTCAAAATTACTGGCCCGAAATTCTGGGAAATACCATTTGAGCCATATTTGGATCATCCATATGGGTCCGTTCAGATTGGTTTCAAATGGCTTTGTTCGTCTTAAGGAATATCCAGTGAGGATGTTCCCAAGCCAATGAGCACATAGCTCCCCGAGAGGTTGGCGCCGGTTGATGTTGTATGTCAGGCTTCTGCTTGTTGGCGGGCTGTAAGAGAATGACAGAGTTAATACTGAAAGGTGCCTTTGTGGGGCCTTAGGTGTAGGCCTTGAGGCTCACAATCAAAATTAACTTTAACTACTCAGGCGTGCCACTGCCATCTTTAGCATGATAGATGTAAAACCGATGTTAAGTTTTATTGTATATATATATCCGAGCAACCCAGTTAGTTATGAAATGTGCCTTTGTAGGGCCTTAGTTGTAGGCCTTGATGCTTCCCGTCAAAACTAACCGAATACTTGAACATATATTGGTTGTTTCATTGTTGCATAAGTATCACAACCGTTATACTTTAACTGCTCGAGCCCGCAGAGCATAATGAATTCAGATAGGTGCCTTTGTAGGGCCTTAGGTGTATGCCTTGAGGCTTCCTATCAGAGTTAATTCTATACTCAAGCGTTCTGTGGGAATCATGATATAACAGAAGTAAAACTAGAGAATAAGCTAATTACTTGCGCCCCAAGTAACTTCGAACTTCCTGTTATCAAGGATTGTCGTGGATGGGTTAAGTCCACATAAGGTTCTTTTTATGCTTTGAGACCAAGGACTTTTAATTGATCAATCTTGTCTGCCTGAATGGTTAGAACTTAGAAGTCTTTTAATCATAAACTGGCTAGCAATAACTTGGATGCAGATGGAAACATACATCATATTACTAGATATATGAATGAAAGACAAAAACAAAGGAGGTCGGGCAAGGTTTCACCTTATCGGGCAAGGCTGATCGTCCTGCGACTTCCTCTCTTTGTGATTTACAAAGTGTTTGAATGCTAGAAGGGGAGATTGGAAGATGAGTTTATATGAGGGAATCGATACTACAGCAAGATTTAAACGAAGTAGCAGAGCTTTTACAAATGATTTCTGGTGAAGGTTGATCCTGAAAGGGATGAAGGCTGGGGGGATGACTACAGCTTCGTGAAGGCAAATCTGGTTTGAGCAGAGTTTGTGCTTGTATTTGTTTGTTTGATTGAGTGTCTTTGTCTCTGATTTTTCTTCCCCCTTTTATAGACGATTTGGCTTGGCTGCCTACAATATTGATTTTGCCCGAATGCATCTGAAGGGCAGTGACTCATCAACTTTTTACTTGTACTGCCATGGTAAAGTACTTTTAGGCTGATTAGCTGGCTGGTCTATACCACATGACCTCTAGGTAGATGAGCAGGTGTTTTGAATGATCTGCACTTGGTCGGGAAACAAGCTCCTTCTTTCTTCTGGGCTTCGGCTGGGCCTTGGACTTTTCCTTCTTCTGAACCTTCTTTTGGGCTTTCTTTTTTGCTAACCCAAAGTTCAAGTTTTATCCCAAACAGGCTCACCTTGAGTCATTTCAAAAAGAAGATGATAAAGATGAGAAAGAAGAAATGGACCTGTGGCTACATCATCAAAGTTATGAAGGGCTTCCACTAAGGGGATCCATTCAACCTTCACCCCTTTGGATTTATTTGGGAAGACATGCTTGTTGAGCCAGTATAATAGGAAATACATATGTTCCTGATCTTTGTTAGTATGAGAGGAATCTGCACCAAAATTCTCCTTGACAAAAGGGATGAATCCCTTGAAAGAAGTCCCGTAACTCTTAAAGGTTGCAGAGTTATATTCCAATTGAAGAAAAGAGGCGAAGGAACTAGAGCTTTCAGCGATTGAAGAAGAAGAGGGAACCCAGTCTTGGGTAACATCTACAATCCTGCCCGATGGTCTTAGCCTGAAAACTTGAGCCATATCTAGAACAGTTGGAGACATGGGACCCATGCGAAAATCAAAAGTATTCATGCCTGAATTCCAGAAAATATGAGAAGTAGCAAGCAGTTCGGGCTTGGGAACAATGGTAGTTTTTGAAAGCATTATTAGTTCATAAATACCACTGTTCATCCACTTCTTCTTGAAGATTGGCTCTAGTTCATCAATCCACTGAGTCCAAGCTGGGTCATTCATTAGGGGAAAGCCACGACGGTATGATGACCACTTAGCTGAAGAAATGCCCGACTTAGCCAAGAAATGATTAGGGGTAAACCAGTTACTCCTAGGCATATTATTTTCTATAAAAACAGGGATGTGAGAAATCCATGCAGGACCCAACGATTGTACCCCATGGGCTTCAAAGAAAAGTTCAGAGTACAAACCTGCCCGAGGGCGATGCAATCCGTTGAGTAAACGGCGTAAGGTAGCGATGCCTTCACCAGATTCGTATGATAGCTGGACTTGGCCGGATCCTGAAGCCATTTGATAAGTTTGGAAGAGACGTGATGAGAAGATGATAAGGGCAGAAGATATGGAACAAAGAGCCAACAGGAGTCTGAAATTTGGAAGAAATAGAGTATCTGGGCGAAGGGGTGCAAGTCCCAGGTAAAGACATAGGTATGAAGGGCAACTATTCAATCAATATTGGCGCCTGGAATTCCAGCCTGAATATTAATTGAAGGGGGCACTGTTTCGGATAAAACTTGAACTTTGGGTTACCCCAAAAGAAAGCCCAAAAGAAGGTTCAGAATAAGGAAAAGTCCAAGGCTCAGCCGAAGCCCAGAAGAAAGAAGGAGCTTGTTTCCCGACCAAGTGCAGATCATTCAAAACACCTGCTCATCTACCTAAAGGTCAAGTGGTATAGACCAGCCAGCTAATCAGCCCAAAAGTACTTTACCATGGCGGTACAAGTAAAAAGTTGATGAGTCACTACCCTTCAGATGCATTCGGGCAAAATCAATACTACAGGCAGCCAAGCCAAATCGTCTATAAAAGGGGGAAGAAAAATCAGAGACAAGGACACTCAATCAAATAAACAAATACAAGCACAAACTCTGCTCAAACTAGATTTGCCTTCACGAAGCTGTAGTCAACCCCCCAGCCTTCATCCCTTTCGGGATCAACCTTCACCAGAAATCCTTTGTAAAAGCTCTGCTACCTTGTTTAAATCTTGTTGTAGTATCGATTCCCTCATATAAACTCATCTTCCAATCTCCCCTTCTAGCATTCAAACACTTTGTAAATCATAAAGAGAGGAAGTCGCAAGACGATCAGCCTTGCCCGACCTCGTTTGTTTTTGTCTTTCATTCATATATCTAGTAATATGATGTATGTTTCCATCTGCATCCAAGTTACAGTTTATGATTAAAAGACTTCTAAGTTCTAACCATTCGGGCATACAAGATTGATCAATTAAAAGTCTTTGGTCTCAAGGCATAAAAAGAACCTTATGTGGACTTAACCCATCCACGACAATCCTTGATAACAGGAAGTTTGAAGTTACTTGGGGCGCAAGTAATTAGCTTATTCTCTAGTTTTACTTCTGTTATATCATGATTCCCACAGAACGCTTGAGTATAGAATTAACTATGATAGGAAGCCTCAAAGCCTACACCTAAGGCCTTACAAAGGCACCTATCTGAATTCATTCTGCTCTGCGGGCTCAGGCAGTTAAAGTATAACGGTTGTGATACTTCAGCAACAATGAAACAACCAATATATGTTCAAGTATTCGGTTAGTTTTGACGGGAAGCATCAAGGCCTACAACTAAGGCCCTACAAAGGCACCTTTCATAACTAACTGGGTTGCTCGGATATATATATATACAATAAAACTTAACATCGGTTTTACATCTGTCATGCTAAAGATGGCAGTGGCACGCCTGAGTACTTAAAGTTAATTTTGATTGTGAGCCTCAATGCCTATACCTAAGGCCCCACAAAGGCACCTTTCAGAATTAACTATGTCCTTCTCTTACAGCCCGCCAATAAGCAGAAGCCCGACAAACAACATCAACCGGCGCCAACCTCTCGGGGAGCTGTGTGCTCGTTGGCCAGGGAACATCATCACTGGATATTCCTTAAGAGGAACCGATCCATATCTCTCTACCTACAAATCATATACGTGTATAAATAACTCAGTAAAAACTCATAATTTTTATGTGTATGTTAGTCAAATTGTGATTTGTAGGTGAGAAAGAATTTGCTCCTTCTCAATGAGGAATCAAGTTCATTGTTTTTTTAGGGTTTCCAAATCTCTTTAAGCCCTATATTATTGTACTAAGTACTTACACGGATTTACAAATACTTAGCATACCATCATTTGACGTTCAAATATATGCTCCTTGAGTGTGTCATGTTAGATTTATAAGCATTGTAGCCAAATCTTACTTTATATAATGTCTTTAACATGACAAATTGACCATTTTTTATTTTTTATTTATAGACTTGGATGTACGAATCGATGGGAAGTATACTGATTGTGACTGGGATGGTCCATGCTCAGCTGACGATCACTGCGATGGTCGCTGTAAGGGCAGCAAATATATTCAAGTTGTATGTATTTATAAGAGCAACTCCAGGGTTGCTGGTTGCTCGGGGGACAGGCGAGGAGAAATGGCCCGAGGGCCGGTGGGAGCAGCTCCAGCGGGGAAGGGCCCGAGTGAGGGTGGGAGCCCGAGTGGGAGGCCCGTGGAAAATTGACAGGCCTGGCCCCCAAGCCTTGTGACGTCAGGCTGAAGCAAGGGCTGGGTCCGGCCTTTTTTTTTTTTTTTTTTTTGTCAGGCACGTGCCCCTCACTCGAGAGTGGGGGCGCGTCGACCGACATGATTTCAGGGGGATGGCCCGCGCGCCAGTTACCGTTGGGAAGCCACATGGCTTCCCACGGTCCGTTAGATCCCAACGGTTCTTTAATAAGAACCGTCCGATTTACAACGGTAAACAAAAAAAGCTGATTTTATATCAACCGTTCGATCTGAGATCAACGGTTGATATTAATCTGCTTTATCAATTTTAAAAAAAAAAAAGAAAAAAAAGTTTTAAAATTAAGAAAAGTTACCGTTGTGACACGTGGCACAATCTGGAGTGTTGGAATTCAAAAATTTTAAATCCAACGGCAGAGAATAATTATTTGAATAAAAATTTAAAAAAAAATTGTAAAAAATTTGTAAAAATTTGTTTTTACTTTTCTATAAATACCACTTCTTCTCCATCTACCTTACACCACAATTTCATATTTTCTCAACTACTTTCAATCAAATTCCTATCTTTCTCCAATTTTTTTCCACAAAATGGCTACTGATGCAGGTTCGAATTGGTCGCTTCTTGAAGATGTTGCGTTGTGCACTAGCTGGGTTGAAGTTACTCATAATTCCCTTACGGGTAATGAGATGCAATTGCGAGAAATGTGGAGTTTAATTCATACCAAATTTGTTGAGCAAATGAGTGGGAAAAGAACCAAAGAATCGATATCCAGTCGTTGGAAAATACTTAGCCATTCCTTTAGTACGTGGAGAGATGCCTTGACACAAGCTAGTAATAATGTTCGAAGTGGGGCAAATTATGCGGATGAGGTAAGAATATATTATAATTATTTGTTTGTATTATTATTTTGTTACCTAATTTGATTATAATTATTTGTTTGTTTCATTTATTTGTTACCTAATTTCATTATTATTATTTGTTTGCAATATTTATTTGTGACCTAATTTCATTATTATTATTTGTTTGTATTATTTATTTGTGACCTAATAATTTCATTATTATTATTTGTTTGTATTATTTATTTGTTACCTAATAATTTCATTATTATTATTTGTTTGTATTATTTATTTGTTACCTAATAATTTCATTATTATTATTTGTTTGTATTATTTATTTGTTACCTAATAATTTCATTATTATTATTTGTTTGTATTATTTATTTGTTACCTAATAATTTCATTATTATTCATTTGTTTGTATTATTTATTTGTTACCTAATAATTTCAATATTATTCATTTGTAGCAACTTCAAGCACAAGCATGGTATGGTGCCAAAATCAAATCAAGAAACAAATCATTCACCCGGTGGGAATGTTGGAATATTGTTAAAGATTGTCCTAAATTCAAAGTTGTGCATGTTGGTCCAGAAGTATGCATGAACAGCATCCCTCTACACAGCACCTTTGTACACAGCACCCCTCCACACTCTACACCCGATCATGGCTCCCATGTTGATGAAGAAGATGGAGAAGAAGTGCATGAAACGCCCATTCCTGAACAAGCGTCGGGGTCGACCCGTTATCCAATTAGGCCTCTAGGTAAGAAGGCTTCAAAGAGGAAAGGGAGTGCTTCCAAGAATGATTATGGAAAGTACATGCAAGAACTTGCTCGTCAAGGTGAATTGACGTTGGCGCGGGAATTGGCGAAATATGAGGCTGACAAGGCTAGAGGTGAGGTAAAAGCTGCAGCTATTGAACAAGCATTTCAAGCTGAACAGAGAGAAAGAGAGCTACTTAGGCAAGAAAGGGAGTTGCTTAGAGAAGAAAGAATTGCACAACGAGATCGTGACATTATGAACACGCGTTTAAACAAACAAAAAAAACTAATATTTTATTGCCTATTGCCAGGGGGAGGGCTCCAAGGGTGGAGATGCAAATGGCAATTACTGTTCATTTATGGCAGTTACTATTCATTAAAGACAGTTACTGTTCAAAAGGGTGGATTCAATAGTGGATTGCAAGGGGGAAGGGCTCCATGGGTGGAGTTGCTCTAATGATCTGAACCCGCCAAAGTTAGCCTGTTGTTGCCGAAAATCTTAACCGGGTGCAAGTTCAACTTCAAAGGAATAGAAAGTGGATAGTGAAAAGAAAAGCGAATGTTTCATCATTTGCTTATATTTCATGTTATGATTTGAGTTTGGATGATGTTAGGAACAGTACTTGCATTCTCCTTTTGGGGATGAGCACATGTCCTAACTTGCAAATGATGTATTTTTACCATTGTAATTTCATAATCAAAATCGTTTAATTTCATATTTTTCATTTGAAGATCTAAAAAATATCATTCGAATTGAAAACCGTTTAGTCGTTCAAATGTAATAAATAAACAGCGGTATAAATACCAAGTAAGAAGTTAATGATGACCGTTTATATATTTGATAAATATGACTAAACCGATATATATGACTAAACCATACTGTCAAATTACTGTAGAAAGGTGGGGCAATACTGTCAAACTACAAGTAGTCTCTTGAGGATTTCCCTTATGGATGTGATATCCACACACCTCTTTTTACTTCTCTCACACCCTTTTAATTTTTTTCCGTCGGATCAGATGAATTGAAGAAGATCAAATGACAGAAGTTAACAAGGGGTGTGGGAGAAGTAAAAAGGGATGTGTGGATAGCACACCCCTTTCCCTTAATATAAAACGTCAAATAAGATCCACAAGCTTCCTCCATTACCGGAATTTAATTGTGAAAAGTAAACTTACAAGCTTACGCTGCCATATGATATGACGTAAAATAAAAAACATCAAACACATCTCAGCTGGGATTAAACGCAAGAAAATTAAGAAGTGGTCCAAGTGGATATGAAGGTACGTCAAAGTCAAACACATGACTTCGAATGGTTAATCTCAAGAAAATTAAGTAGTCCAAGTGGATATGACAGCACGTCAAAGTCAAACGCATGATCTCAAATGACGGAAATACACTTAACTGACAAAAGTAAAAACAAAAAAAAAATAACGGGCTTTTTCGGAAGTTGAGTTGAGCTTTGAGAAATTTTATTGGAACTCAGGATCATGTCTTTACATCCAATTCATCATTGCCTCAAAATCTTAATCTTTCTATGAGATTAATATCCAAAATCTACACCCAACATTATGTCTGAAATACAATCACACATAATAATGAACCAACACATTCTCTTATGTTTTCACACCCGACGAACCGAAGTTGTCAATGGTGAATTTCGGTTCAGCCGAATGCATATAAAAGGTATACAAAAGTAAAAATATAATACCTGAAACGGGCGAGCCAAATCGAAGATCGCCACGCTCAAGTTTGGTTTATTTCATGTTTGTTTTTTCAAGCCAAGCTAGGCTAAGCTTGCTTCTTATACAAAGCGAGTTTGAGCGAGCTTAAAAAATTCAAGCTCTACAGAAAGCTGAGTTGTGAAGTAAAAATCCCTAAAATGTTTATGAAGTTGATAATCCTGAAAAAAAAATTTCTTAAACAAATGATATTATCTACACTAAAGGGAAAGGGGTAGACTAAGCCTAGCGATAATGTGGTTCAAATTTGTCTTTTGGCGATAATCGAACTTAAGACCTCTCTTCCAAGTGAAGAAGATTATTACTATACCGTAATACTAAGTGACAACAGTGCCAAATTTTAGTTCATTGAACAGAAGATTTTAAAGAGAGATAATCCTTGCGGTCATTTCCTTGGAAGTAGAAATATCTAAACAATGGGCGTGTTTACCAATCGAGATTGGAATCGAGAGAACGGAATTGCACATTTCCCAATCCACTCAGACATTTACTAGCAATTAGGGAATGAGAACTTCTGTGGGGACCACCCAATATCAGGAATTCAATCCCAGAATTACCCGGAATTGGATTACCTCTATTTAAGTTCCGGGTAGAACACTCCATCAGAAATCAAAATTTTGTACCCAAAATACCAATGTATACTCCTAAAACACCTCTACCTTCATAAAAACCAAAACTTTTCATTTGGGCAAAACCAAAACACCATATTTCTATCTTCCCCAAATAGCCAAACGATCAAAGTTTCGTGCTGTTTCCAGAAAACCAAGCCCTTCTGCGTTCACAGCACCTAACAATAACAAGAAGAAGAAGACGATGATGAAGAAGAAGAAGAGAAAGTAGTGAACCTGAAGCAACTTACCGGAAGGGAAAGAAGCCCACGTAGCTACGGTGACGCGAGAAAATGCAGAGCCTTCGTGTTCTCTCTCTCCTCTCTCTCTTTCTCTCTCTTCTGTGTGTGCAGAGCCGAATATGGAACAACAATGATGTAGAGAAGCCGTGGGTTCTAGAAAGCTGTTGGGAGACTCATTTCAATGTAAAATATGCACCAATATTTTCCAATGGTGCCAGCCAACCAATATTTTCCAACGAGAATTGTTAATAGTTTAATAAAACTATATACACATACATACATACATACATATATATATATGTGTGCGCGCGCGAAATTGTATTAAAAAGTTATGAATTTTTCTATTATTTAGATTAAGGGTACTTTAGTAATTATATTAATTTTCATTCCGATTCAAGTGAACTGGTAAACAACTTATATTAATTTTCATTTTTACTTCGATTCCAGAACATTTAAGTAAACAGCTTCAATAGAAATCCGAATCTGACTCCTCAATTCAATTCTTCCTCAATCTAATTCCTCTATTTTGATCACGATTACATAAAGGCACCCTGAATATAGCCAAACAACGTCCTTCACCAAATCCCAATTCCTGTCTTCGGAACTACGAAGATAGGTTCATGTTTCCACATTGCACACGCCTGTGTAACACATAACTTAAAAGCTAGCAACGCATTCCACAAGGGCCAAATCACAAGATGCATGTACAGCGTCAAAGTACATGAGGGCACACACAATGACCATACTGCAGGAACATCACACGAACAATGCACAATTACAGGACAGATGAATGACTTGATTTTACAAACTAATGACTCATCCTACAAGCGTGAAGCTCTAGATTAGAATAGAAGAAACACGGCTGCTGAGCATGTATGATAACATAGACATATTACCATATACATGGTGAAAAAGTGGACCAAAATGAATTCATAATATCAGAAGTGTGCGTAGAAAAAGGCTTATCAACGAGGCCTAGATCATCAAACTAAAAACTTGTTGCACCCAAAATAGGCAAACCTAAGTAAACCGTGCATTGCAGGGGTCCAACCAAACCATTCAATGGCAATGTAAAATCCTATCAACATCCATCGAAACAAACTGCTCCGCCTAGCAATGAGCTTAGACAGTTCATACACAACACAACTTATGGTGAGTCTAATCAATCACAGAAAACAGAGGGACTGCATTGCCTAGAATCAAAACATTGTATAATTGGTAAAGCATAGGAAACCGGGGATGACATTTTCCTTGAACAATAACATTATACAAATGCTGAAGCATAGAAAACAGGGGGACGGCATTCCATAGAACGAAAACATACCCTAAACCCTAAACATTGTATAATTGGTAAAGCATATAAAACCGGGACGACATTTTCCTACAACAAAAACATTATACAAATGCTAAAGCATAGAAAACCAGGGGACGGCACTGCCTAGAACGAAAAGATTATACAAATGCTAAACCATACTAAGCCACACAGATAAGAATCCAAAAGATTTAGCCTTTTAAGCAACCCAAATTCCAGACAACAGCAATCATAAAACTTACCGGTAATACACAATGCCTTGATATCTAATTTCTGGATCAACCGAGACACAGCAATTAATTGAAGGATGTCATATTTAATATCGTAACGATTCAACATCCAACATACTTAAAACAACAACAAAGTCTTCAGGATCAAAATTCTGATAAAATATAAAATACCCATAAACTTCCGACTCCTTGAAACAAAATCCATGACCTTGAAACCAGAAACTGAAACAAAGGAGCTAAATCTGTCCAACTTTCGCCTTCCATTTGGCCCAAATCAACGGTAAGACTTCTGGAACCTAGCACGAGCACCGCGACCACCGAACTTCTTAGGCTCGCAGCGCCTCGGGTCGGCAACAAGGAGGGTTCTGTCATACCGGACCAGAATGTCTTTAATCTCCTTCTTGCTCTGCTCATCGACATACTTCTGGTAAAAAGCGACGAGAGCCTTGGCGATGCTCTGGCGGATGGCGTAGATCTGTGAGGTGTGACCGCCGCCCTTGACGCGGATGCGCATGTCGACTCCGGCGAAGCGCTGTCGGCCGAGGAGGAGGATGGGCTCGTAGGCCTTGAAGCGGAGGATCTCGGGCTCGACGAGCTCGATTGGGCAGCCGTTGATCTTGATGAGGCCGCGGCCGCGCTTGCAGTAGGTGACGGCGACAGCGGTCTTCTTACGACCGAAGCACTGCACTGACTCGATTGCGGGAGTCGCCATTGCTAGGGTTTGGATTGTGCTCTCTGAATTAGCGAATGAAAAACCCTAAACCTAGAGGAAGTGGCGTATGCGGGTAAGTGAGGGTATTTATATGATGTTCTTAGGGTTTTCTGTGTGGACCTAATTACAAGCGGGCTGCTGTTTTGGGCTTAATAGGCCTAATTTGGTTCTCATACAAATCCACACCCAATAAAAAATTAGGAAAACTAGCAAAAAGTCCAAAAAAGAACTTTAGTTTTAATGGAAAATGACAAATAAAGATATAGTGAATAGTACTAGGAAAATGTAAAAATGTGGTTTTCCGTTAAAAGTGAACAGTAACGGGTGTGTTTCGTTAAAGCTTCCTAAAAAATTTGATTGAGTAACCAAATGTGAAATGGGTAGTGATTTCAGCACACTATTTTTTACCTCTTGGTAATTTAGACTGTCAATTTACTTTAATTGTTCAGTTTAACAGCTAGGAAACTAAAGGGGTGTATATGAGGTAAGAAATGGTGTGTGAAAAGCATTACTTCATGTGAAATAACCATGCACCATATATAAGGGCATCTCCAATGCTTGTCCTTAATGTTGTTCTCACCACCGTATAGACACCAGAAATTGAGTTCTCAAGTATAGGGACTCACCAGATACATGAGGCAAATGCTCACATATAGGACAGTGTAGGAACCAAAATGGTGGAGTCTTGTGGGGCATTTTGAGTGAAAAACTTGCCCACCCACGTGCAAATTCCTTGTTATTGTCTAGCTGCATGCATGGTCTCCTTGAATTTTTTTTTTCTTTTGTTTATTGAAAGGAAATCAACAGTCTTGATAGCTTTTGGTTTTTCTTTTTGTTTTTTTTTGTTGTTTAGACCAACAGTTGCCAAAGTAGTAATGATTTTTTAATCATTTAATTCCTAAATCAAGGGCTATACTATAAGGACACTTCCATTAGAATTACTCTTCATTTAAGGACAAGTATATTCCTTTTGGAGATGCGCTAAGTAAGGGGATGATTTAAAAGAATAATATTGTGTATGGAGATGCTCTAAGTAAAGGAATAATGATTTAAAGGACTATATTGTGCATGGAGTTTGATGGACTTTGCTTGACTCTTAAATTCAGGTGTATTCAATATAGAGTTCTATGGAGTACATAAAAGTCACCATGAATTCCATAATGTAACATCCCACATCGACCAATGGAGAGGGGGTGATGTGTCTCATATGTACATGTTCCCCTCCCTATAGCATGAGGCCTTTTGGGAACTCACGGGCTTCGGATTCCATTGGAACTCAGAAGTTAAGCTAGTTCGGGGCGAGAGCATTCCCAGGATGGATGACCCACTGGGAAGTTCTCATGTGAGTTCCTAGAAACAAAACCGTTAGGGCATGGCTGGGGCCCAAAGAGGACAATATCATGCTACGGCGAAGCCGGGACTGGGATGTGACACATAAAAACTTTTTATGACTTATTAAAAAAGTCTAAAAATCTTATGGTATTTAGCTATGGATTTTTGCAAGTCTACAAAAATGTAGGTGTATTCAAACGTCTCCTACTAAGTTTTTGATAGACTTTCATAAACTTTGATACTCCACCACCCACCATGATCTAATGAGGATCACTATTTTCACTTACAACACACCATGTCGTCACCACCACCTAACCATGACCATCCCCACTACCTTATTGCCAACATCGCCACCATCATTGCTACCATCATTATTGCCGCCACCGCCATCATCATATCACTTCTTCTACTACCATCTTGCCATACTCATCACCACTGTACCACAACCTCTTACAACCATCTTTCTGCCTATACCATCGACACGACCACTATGATCGTCACATATAGCACCACCATGTTACTTTGGCAGCCACCATACCCCACCACTACCTCTACTACCACCGCCTTTTCACAGTCATTATCACCATAACCTTTTACGGCCACCTTACTGCCGACACCCCTACCCATGACCACTATCACTACAAGAAAATAGGTATTTAGTGACCGACTGAGTATGTCAATGAAGGTATGTAATTTGGTCACTAAACCTACTCAGCGACCATAAAAGGTTGGACAGTGAGTGTCACTACATCCTCGTCACAAATTCTCTTTAGTTAGCTACTAAGGAATTAGGTCACTAATATCAATATAATTAGTGACCTACCTAGTGAGGTCACTAAGTAGAGAACCTTTACTGACCACAGTTTTTGTCACTATTTTGGCCCCAAAAATCCATAGTATGGGCACTAAACAAAAGTCACATGCACCACTTAATGTCCTATCTTGTATGTGTTATTTCATTCTTCATCTATAAACCATATAGATGTAATGGTGACTCTGGATGATGAGTACAAGTATCGATTTACAGTTTCTATGGAAATGATGAACACGCACATCAATATCAGTCTTGGGAATTATTATAGAATTTGAGCAGAGAGCGTAATAAACCTTGGTTGTGTTGTGGTGATTTCAACAAGGTACTGAACAATAATGAGATGCAGAGTGTTAAGTTGAGATCTTCTTTGCAAATCGAGGACTTTCGTAGGGCCGTTGTGTATTGCCATTTACACTGATTTGGTTATATTGGTAATGATTTTACGTGGGATAATAGGAGGAAAGGGGCGGCGAATGTGAAAACTAGGCTTGCTCGAGGCTTTGGGAACTTGGTTCTTATTCAGCATTGGGGAGGCTT
The DNA here is from genome assembly GCA_035220775.1 of Malus fusca. Taxonomy (NCBI): domain Eukaryota; kingdom Viridiplantae; phylum Streptophyta; class Magnoliopsida; order Rosales; family Rosaceae; genus Malus; species Malus fusca. The sequence continues at coordinate 18,414,758 of CM069063.1, forward strand.
TTTAGATAAAATTATAGTGTTTAGGGTTTAATTGTTGATCTTATTCTTCTCTGTTTTAGAGGCAGTATATATAAGAAACAACTTCGGTCCTTGTACCACAAGGAATATTAAAGACACTAAACTAGGAAAGTACTAAACTAGGAGAGTTCTACCCAACCTAAGAAATACAATCACATTCCTATTTTATTTTTTACTTATGCCAACACTCCCCCTCAAGTTGGTGCATAGATATCTCCTAAGCACAACTTGTCGAGTGAGTATTGAAATCATTTAGCAGAAACTGCATAAGTTAGAATATCTGCCAATTGATCTTCTGTCTTTAAGAATGGAATATCAACCAAGACAGAAGATCAACCAACTTAACATCTAACTTTTCTTTTATGAAATGTCTATCTACCTCAACATGCTTGGTTCTATCATGCTGCACCGGATTGTTAGCTATCTTCCGTGCTGCTTGATTATCACAATATAACAGCATAGACCCTTTTGATTTAAACCCTATCTCAGTGAGTAGAATCTGAAGCCATAGAAGCTCACAAATACCGTGCGCAATTCCTTTGTACTCAGCCTCAATACAAGACCTTGCCACCACATTTTTCTTTTTACTTCTCCAGGTCACAAGATTACCAGCTACAAACGTAAAGTATCCTGATGTAGACCACTGATCAGTAATATTTCCAGCCCAATTTGCATTGGTATACCCTTTCACCTCCATATGTCCATGCTTTCTGTACATTAACCCTTTTCCTGGAACTCATTTTAAGTAACTCAGAATCCGCATTACTGCTGCCATATGATCCTCACTAAGAGCATGCATAAAATGTCTCACCACATTTACTGCATAAGCAATATATGGCCTTGTAAGTGACAAATAAATCAACCGCCCTACCAACCTTTGATACCTCTCCCTATTCGCCGGGACTTGATCCTAATAGATTGGCAGATGATGGTTCTGCACAATAGGTGTATCTACTGGTTTACACCCTAGCATACCAATTTCAGACAGAAGGTCCCCAGATCTAGCCACTTCAATCCCGAGATCTAATGCATAATAGATTGTTGAGATCTAGCCACTTCAATCCCCAGGAAGTATTTAAGTCCCCTAAGATTTTTCATCTCAAACTTAGAAGACAAATGCCTCTGCAGTCATTCAATTTCTATTGTATCATTACCTACGACAATCATATCATCTACATATATGATAAGCAAAGTTACCTTGTCATCCTTGCATTTGATGAACAAAGTATGGTCTAAGTTGTTGGAAATGTGCCCTAAAGCCATTCATATGATGATACTTTACGGATATTTCACATGTTAAACTAATCTAGTTTACATATAAAAGGCAAAGATTATTGTTTGAGGCGTCTCATATAAATGTTATATGCTTAAACGATAAAGTCCAAGGAATATGTGATTGGAAGAATGCAATCTAATGTAGTTAGATTAATGAGACCATTCTTTCGTAGACACATCCTAAACGTTCCTGATCATAGGATTGCCAATTGGGCATTGACAGTCCGATAAGATCAGTACGTGCTATGTCTTCTCTCAGGGAGAGTGACTAGTCTCGAGTCATTGGTGTGTGTGACATCAAGACAAGTACGTAGGTGCTCAATAGAGAATGAGTTCACTGAACACGATCAACGAGGAGTTCTCATACTCATGTCACATGAGAACTCATGTTTGGGATAATGCAAATTAGTCATTTGACCTGAGGCATCACAGTTGTTGTCTTGTGGTTAAGTCCTTGATCTTTGATTATGCCAAAGTCACCCCATCGGGGTGTCCACGACATCATTGGGGTTAAGCCACTTAGTCATGGAGACAAGTGAATGCGCGACAAGGGATCTCTAACCTTCAATTGGCTTGAGGGAGAATACTCTATGATATGATTAAAATCTCTGGCCAGAGTATGAATGAGATTTGGGAATGCGTTCCAATTCACATTCAAAGTAATCATATAAGCAAACGAATCACATTGGATAGTAGACATGAATAAATAAACTATCAAACCAAACAATGTGGTCAAGAGTATTAGATTAGAGAAAGACCGTATTGCATTTGTAATCCTAAACTGAATAGGTTCTCTACCTCTTCTGATTAGCTTGGGTAGCCATGATATGCTGCTAGGGGTCACTCATGGTTTGTGGAAGCCCTAAACGTGTGTAATCACTAAAGGGAGAATTGAAAGTAAGTTTCAATTCACAATCGATGTAAAATGGTTTTAATCGCCCACTGCCTCGCTAAAAGGAACCTAATGTATCGTACACCAAATAAGGTGGAGATTGAAGAAACAAAGGAGATGAATTAAATGGTTTAATTATTTATGGCAAGGATTAATTAATATGTTAATTAATCAAACGAATAAGTTCGTTAAAGACCTCGGGATAGTTTTTGGACCTTAAGGCCCAATGGGCTTCGAACGTCAAAGCCCATTGACTTAAGTTGTATGACAACTTAATGAATAAAGATTCACAAAGGCCCAAAAGCCCAAATCCATTAGAGTGGCCGGCCATATGGTGATGAATTAGGGTTTTTGGTTCTTTAGGTCATTTAAAGAAGTGACTATATAAAGAGCTTTATAACATAAATTCATTAGTTGTTGATTTTAGAGAAAATTGGTGAGAACACAAAGCTTCCATTTCTCTCTAAGAGGCCAACCACCTTGGGGGATATTGTCTAGCAATTCTATTTCCTCAAGGTCACTCATTTCCTCTCCAATCCAACCTTGGTGTAGAATCTTTAGAGGTTCTCAATTTTGGGAACTTGGAGAACCTATTCTTCTAACCAAATCCATGGAGCTAAGAAGCAAGGAATGAAGGCCCTATCTCTTGGGTGATTATCCTTTGCATATGCAAAGAGGAATCTACAAAGGTAAATATTTCTCAACTAACAAATTGTTGTTTTTAAGTTGAGTCAAGGTTCACCAATCTACTAGGCTTTGAATTTCATGGTAGATGTTTTGTTTTTGAATGCATGAAAGCATGATTCCGCCTTTAATTGTTAATTGCATGCTATGATGTTATTCAAATGAACATGTTTTTCACAAAATTTCCTTCAAGTGGTATCAGAGCCTAGGTCTAGTAGTTGGTGAATCATTTTGGGTTTTGTAGTTCATAGTTTTTGATTTAAAAGTTGTAATATGTTACAAGCTTTATTCTTGTTTCTTTGAATGTAAATTTTGTTAGAAAATTTGCCATCTCAAATGTTGTAGATGTAGTTCATATGAGCATGAATTTTGGAGCTAAAATTTGGTGCCATGTTTTTTGGGAAATTCGGCCAAATCCAAAGGGTGATTTTTTGGGTTCATGTTTGTCTTGTTAAAATGGTTTTAAAGTGACTTTTGGAACCCCTAAGTACCCTAGGATGTTAACCCTCTTTTGAGTGATGAAAATTTGAGTTTTGGTGAGTGAAAACATTCATGGAGCTATTATGAGTTTTCATGAGTGTTCTTCAATGTTCTTGAAGTTCTTGCCAAGAACAAAAAGTTTTGAAGTTTTGATTCAAAATGTTTTATGTTTTTACATAAAGTTTTGGTTTAATTTTAGTGGGTGATTTTAGTGGGTGATGATTATTGGTAAAGTATTATTAATGGTTTTAATGGTAGACAAACTTTTTTAAAAGTTTGACATAAATTCAATTAATGGCTATAATGGTAGACAAACTTTTTAAAAAGTTTAACATAAATTCAAAATATTTCATCTTTACCTCACCTAACAAAACCCACTTACAAAAACTTTGTAAAAATCATATTTTTTCTATCATGGCCGGCCACCCTAATAGAATAGGGTATTTTTGGGTTTTTTATTCAATTACATAAAGTTTTGATACTTTTGTGTATTTGCACTTTGGCCCAAAAGTTTACGTTTTTACGTTAAGGCCCAAAAACGTTAAAGGACAAATTGTTTTGCTCCTTTAATGAAGTTTTTTGTATTTGTTGAAATTTTTGGGTTCTAGTTGTAATTACATGAAGTAGTGGACTTTTGTGTTTTTACAAAGTGACCCCAAAAGTTTGTGTTTCGCAATATAGCCCAAAAAGTTGTGGTTATTGCATGATGGCCCAAATTAAGTAGGAAACAAAAATTGTTTTGTCTCTTTAAATGAGAATTGGATTTTCATTTCATTTAGCTCCATTTAAATCAATTTTATGGATACAAAAACCAAATGAAAATGTTGCATTCAATTTAATTAATTAAAGTGTTGATTAATTAAAGGGTGATTATGAACCTAAGCCTACGATAATTGAGCTATGTGAAAGGCCGTTTCAAATTTGTTTGAACCATGGGAATGTGTAGATTAATTTTGGTTGTAATTTGATTTGATCAAATGTTGTAAAAGAGCATAAGCTCTTCTTTACTTTAAAGTAATTTGAATTATGCAAATGTTGTAAAGAGCATAAGCTCTCTTTTACTTTGAAGTACTTCTTTCTTGCTTTATTTGATATGCATGAAAATGAAGTAGTTGGGTCCAACGCCCCTAAGACAACACGCCTTAATGTGATTAAACGCGTAACTAAAATCAATCTCCATCCCTAGTCCGAGATTCAACACTAGGCTCGTGTTGAATCTAAACAAAGGTTCATAGTCATCCTAAGGCCCTAAGGCAACTATATAGTCCATCAAATGAATGCAAACCTTATGTTAGTAGTATCATATACTCTTGCTTTAAAAACCGTTTTATAAGTATAGTGGGAGTATTATATACAACTAAATTGAATCAAATGGACCAATAGTTGTAATAGGACCAAAATTGTTTTAATAAAGATTAAAATGAATACTTATATATGATGAGACCTAAAACCCTCAACCAAACCATTATTAAGTTGAAAAGCGTGAGAGTGCTTAGAATACTCTTTCGTGGCCTTCCACCGTGGTAGGCTCCAATCGTTTATGACTTGTACACCGGCTTCACCCTATCATGGGGGAGTACAAAGTGCATGCTTATACTCAGGAGGAGTCTATATACATACTTGATGAGGTTAGTGTAGGCAACGAGGATAGCCAACATCGTGTCATCGTGAGGCATTGACAGTCCGATAAGATCAGTACGTGCTATGTCTTCTCTCAGGGAGAGTGACTAGTCTCGAGTCATTGGTGTGTGTGACATCAAGACAAGTACGTAGGTGCTCAATAGAGAATGAGTTCACTGAACACGATCAACGAGGAGTTCTCATACTCATGTCACATGAGAACTCATGTTTGGGATAATGCAAATTAGTCCTTTGACCTGAGGCATCACAGTTGTTGTCTTGTGGTTAAGTCCTTGATCTTTGATTATGCCAAAGTCACCCCATCGGGGTGTCCACGACATCATTGGGGTTAAGCCACTTAGTCATGGAGACAAGTGAATGCGCAACAAGGGATCTCTAACCTTCAATTGGCTTGAGGGAGAATACTCTATGATATGATTAAAATCTCTGGCCAGAGTATGAATGAGATTTGGGAATGCGTTCCAATTCACATTCAAAGTAATCATATAAGCAAACGAATCACATTGGATAGTAGACATGAATAAATAAACTATCAAACCAAACAATGTGGTCAAGAGTATTAGATTAGAGAAAGACCGTATTGCATTTGTAATCCTAAACTGAATAGGTTCTCTACCTCTTCTGATTAGCTTGGGTAGCCATGATATGCTGCTAGGGGTCACTCATGGTTTTTGGAAGCCCTAAACGTGTGTAATCACTAAAGGGAGAATTGAAAGTAAGTTTCAATTCACAATCGATGTAAAATGGTTTTAATCGCCCACTGCCTCGCTAAAAGGAACCTAATGTATCGTACACCAAATAAGGTGGAGATTGAAGAAACAAAGGAGATGAATTAAATGGTTTAATTATTTATGGCAAGGATTAATTAATATGTTAATTAATCAAACGAATAAGTTCGTTAAAGACCTCGGGATAGTTTTTGGACCTTAAGACCCAATGGGCTTCGAACGTCAAAGCCCATTGACTTAAGTTGTATGACAACTTAATGAATAAAGATTCACAAAGGCCCAAAAGCCCAAATCCATTAGAGTGGCCGACCATATGGTGATGAATTAGGGTTTTTGGTTCTTTAGGTCATTTAAAGAAGTGACTATATAAAGAACTTTATAACATAAATTCATTAGTTGTTGATTTTAGAGAAAATTGGTGAGAACACAAAGCTTCCATTTCTCTCTAAGAGGCCAACCACCTTGGGGGATATTGTCTAGCAATTCTATTTCCTCAAGGTCACTCATTTCCTCTCCAATCCAACCTTGGTGTAGAATCTTTAGAGGTTCTCAATTTTGGGAACTTGGAGAACCTATTCTTCTAACCAAATCCATGGAGCTAAGAAGCAAGGAATGAAGGCCCTATCTCTTGGGTGATTATCCTTTGCATATGCAAAGAGGAATCTACAAAGGTAAATATTTCTCAACTAACAAATTGTTGTTTTTAAGTTGAGTCAAGGTTCACCAATCTACTAGGCTTTGAATTTCATGGTAGATGTTTTGTTTTTGAATGCATGAAAGCATGATTCCGCCTTTAATTGTTAATTGCATGCTATATGATGTTATTCAAATGAACATGTTTTTCACAAAATTTCCTTCATAAGTTACCCTGTCGATACCTATACATTTTCATTGCTTGGGTGAATTGCCCAAACCACGTTTTGGGTGACTGTTTAAGACCATACAGTGCCTTCTGAAGTCTACATATTTTCCCACTAGAGTTCGCAGCGCTAATACCTTGGTGGAATATCCATGTATACCTCTTCCTGTAAATGTCCATGCATAAAAGCATTTTTTACATCAAACCGTCTCAGAGGCCAGTCAAGGTCAACAACAAGAGACAATAAAACTCTAATGGTATTCATTTTTGCAACTGAAGCAAATGTCTCCTGATAATCGACTCCAAAGGTCTGGGTATACCCTTTCGCCACTAGCCTTGCCTTGTACCTATCAATTATTCCATCTGCCTTATGTTTGATGGTGAACACCCACTTGCATCCCACTGATTTCTTTCCTTTAGGAAATGTAACCACACTCCAAGTATTATTCTTTTGTAATGCTTCCATTTCAACTAGCATTGCCTCTATACATTTCTGATCTTCTAAAGCTTCTTCCATTCCCGTGGGTATTTTGATAGTTTCCATCTGTTGAACAAGTGCACAATATTTTGGTGAGAGTCGCTGAGTAAAGACGTAGTTTACAATGGGGTACTGTACCTTTCCTTTTGGAGAGTATTTGTATGGTGGTTTTCTTCGATTTTGTCGAGGAGGTAACACATAAAATGGTTTATTAATATTTGAGTGAACACTTACCTCAGAGATATTTGTTGGATCATGGACGTGTACTTGAGAAGAATGGGGAGAGTTGTCATGTTCTACTTTTTTGGAGCTATTACATTTTTCAAACAATTTTGTAAGCCCACTTGGGCCTTCATAAAAAACACTGAATTAGGCCCACTTAGGCTTAGGCCAGCATTAATGACAGCTGAATTCAACCCACTTGGGCTAGTACCATATTACTAATTATTATGCCATCTTGGGCTGGCTACAGTGGAATGATTAAGTGGGATGTTGACATAGCAAGTTTTGAAACAACATACAACCCAATTGTAGGTTCTGGCACACACGGCCTAATTGCTGTTGCAAGTTCTGGTTCGATTTCTATGCGCCCAATTGCAGGTTGGGTTGTTGTGCTATGTGGGCTCTCACAGTCATGGTCTGCAGGTGGTTCATCAAATAAGTCAAACCCGCCATAATCGTCAATTAAGGTTCTCTCCCCCTGAAGAGTATGGCTAGGAGGAAAAAATAGCTCGTCTTCTGATAAGGTAACATCCATGGTAACGTATGTATGCTGAGTGGATGGATGATAACATCTATAACCATTTTGTTGGGGACTAAAGCCAAGAAACACATTCCGCACCGCACATAGATCAAGCTTGCTTCTTTGATTTTTATGATGATGGACATATGCCACACAACCGAAAACCCGAGGTTAAAGATGAAGAGTTGAGGTGAGTAAAGCATAATCCGCAAGCACGGTTAAAGGTGTTCTAAAAGAGAGGACCCGCAATGGCATTTGGTTCACGAGATAAATAGCATAAGTGACTGCATCAACCCAATATGTCTTAGGTGCACAACTACTAATAAGAAGAGCACAGGTAATCTCAAGTATGTGTCGATTTTTTTGTTCAACTACTCCATTTTGATGTGGGGTTTGAGGGAACGTAGTCTCATGAAGAATGCCATTTCTCCGTAAAAAACTGAGAAAGATCCTGATTAAGATACTCACCACCGTTGTCTGATCCAAGCACTTTAACATGGAGTGAATATTGAGTATAGACCATGTGATAGAAAATTTTGAAGATGCTACCCATCATGAGGTACAACCAAGTCATTCTAGTGCAGTCATCAACAAATGTTACAAACCAATATACACCATGCTGAGTAGTAACCGGAGATGGCCCCCACACATCATAATGAATTAACTCAAAAGGAACTGTTCTTTTGTTAAGACTTGGATAATACGAAGCTCGATGGCTTTTCGCTAATGTGCAAACATTGAACTGTAGAGAAGAATCTGAAATATTACTATACAATGACGGAAGTAATTTTTGTAAGTAACCAAATGAGATGACCAAGACGACAATGCCACAACAGAACAATCTTCAACTTTCCACTGTGTCGACCTTGAACTTAATGAACACGGCCTTGTGCAACATCATCAACATAGTACAACCCCTTCCTCTTAGTACCACACCCAATGATTGCCTGAGTCCGGATATCTCAAAGTAAACAAAAAGACAAAAACATTTGCACAACACAATCTAATTACTCGGTTACTTGTCCCACCGATAACAAATGGCTAAAGAATGTGGGAACAAGTAAATAGTTATGTAATGAGAGAGTATGCATGAGTGTTATCGAACCCGCCCCTATAACCGGGGCAACACCTCAATTAGCAGTGACAATGTTATCCCGTGGTGGTAGTGTTGTAAAGTTAAATAAAGTATGATGATAAGTCATATGATCAGTGGCTCCAGAGTCAATAATCCAACATGTATCAAGATCAACAGATGCAATTAAAGATGTGCATGTGTTACTTGGATCATCTAATTGCTCTTGAGAAGCAATCAAATTTAATAGTGACAATTGTGGGCCCAAATTTCTTGGGTCCAAATTCCAATCTTCTTGAATGTTTGCTAGTGGAGTAAGAGGGCCCATGCCCAATTTGCCATCGTCCCCAACGGCTGCACCTACCCTCTATCTCCTTGGAGTTTGGGCTCTAAACTCGGCAAGCCCACGGTTTAGCATACATGAAGTTGGCACCACAAGCCCATGGCCTGTGTTAGAATTTTTTGCCTGCACAGCGTCTGGAATTCTCCCTTGGTTTCGATGTTCATCCATTTGAAAACAGTGGCTTGGTGGTTCTATTGTTTAGGTTTTGTAAGATTTAGGTCTTATGTGAATCTCTTGTCTCGAGATCACTCCTTGATTTTTCTTGCAAATTGGTTTTGAAGCCAACAAGAATCTCTAATGTCGGCACCAAGATAAAATTATGATTCTGAGTTAAATCTTTTTCTTCTTTTATTCATGGGGTGAGCAATGTAGGGTCAACAATGTCTCTTGCTTCAAGACACTGAGGTTTAGACTCTAGGTTTTTTTTTTCTTTCTTTCTTTGGGGTGAGGGTGCCTTTGAGGTTCTGGTGTTTTTGGTTTACAGGTTTTTTTCCAGTGGGTGGTTCTCGGGCTTCGAGACCACGGTGGAATTTTTTCTGTTCATAGATCGACAACAAGGGTAAAGGAGAAAGAGAAACCTGCTCTGATACCAAGATAAAATTATAGTGTTTAGGGTTTTAATTGTTGATCTTATTCTTCTCCCTTTTGGAGGCAATATATATAAGATACAACTTCAGTCCTTGTACCACAAGGAATATTAAAGACACTAAACTAGGAGAGTTCTACCCAAACTAGGAACCATCTTCCCATCTACATCACTGTTGACTCTCAGGAAACATGTTAGAGTGAAAGGCCATGGGGGCCCCGGAGATTCCTTTTTGAAGAGTTATGGTCTACGAAGGATAAGTATCCTCAGATCATACAAAGGGCTTGGAATACAGGACATCAGCCTATGGTTTAATTTAAGGAAGTGTGCTGATGCATTACGGGGGTGGTGAAAAGTTAATTTTGTGAATACGATATTAAAAGTCCAGGCAGCCAGAACTCGATTGGAGGAGCTGCAGCAGGTATCTCCTTCTGATGGGAGTTATCTTGCTCATCAGGAATATGCCGAGTGCGAACTTTACTAAAAAATCTGTAGAGGTCTATCATTAAAAAGTCTGTGATTTCATGTTCTAATACTCAATGAAAGTCTTCTATAAAAATCTATGAAATCTACAAAAGTCTATCGCATAAAAAAGAAAACTTTGCAAAAGTCTATAAATCTGAACACTACACAATACCCTCTAAGTATGTAGGAAATTATTAAAAATCTCATGTATGAATATTTTTTCTACATTCAACTTCTATAACTTTTTCATTTGTCTTCCAGTTTTCAATTTGCAATTTGGGCACTTAATTATTGATGAAAGCTCAAATAAAATACATAGGTACCGAGAAAAGGTTGTTGGAAGTAAGTTTTGTATCTGGACCGGCCCAAAAATTTGGGCAAAAACTCTGAAAAGTAACGGTCATAAGGACTTTTAGGATGTGTTTGTTTCACCTTCTTAAGTGGGACTGGACTAGCTAGGATTATTGTCGCATGTTTGGTATGCTTGGGGACTAACTTAAGTGAGACTAGCCCAGACTCGTGTGGACTCCGGGCCTCGTAATTGTCCAAAATAGTCTCGTGCTGAACCATGGGATTGCCAAGGACTACGATATGCCTTCTTCTTCGCTTTCCTCACTCACTGCCTCCTTCTTCATCTTTCCTCATATATCTCTATCTCTACCTCTCTCTGTGCTAGATCAAGCTTGTTGGGAAATTAATCGATGAGTTCCTCTTGGCGGTCACCTTTGATGCTAATCTCAAACCGGATCAATTATAGTCTCGCGATTTCTTTGCCTGATTAAGCTCGGCTCTTCGACGACGGCCTTTAGCCGTCGATGTCTATCTTCAGCCGCATACATGGCCATGGGTATAGGAATCTGAGGGCGAGAAGGATGGGAATTGGGTATTTTTAGGGTTCTGGGTACTTTTTATTTGTAATAATCAAAATATTTGGAAATTTGGGAATTGGGTCTTTAGCAGCGGAGGTCTATCTTCAGGGATCAGGGTTAAGCCTTTTGTTATTGGAAATTTTGTAACTTCCAAGTTGCTGAGGAACACCAGCAATTTGGCGAAGAAGATATCCATTTTCTTTAATCTATTAATTTTGATATTCTTAATAGAAAAAAATTAGAATATAATAATACTTTATTGTTAGTCCAGCTTCTTGGTCTGACACTGCAACAAACGCTTCACTAAGTTAGTCCAGCTTAATTTAGTCTAAGCCAATCCAGGTTAGTCCCGGAGCTTAGTCCAGTCCAAGATAGTCCAGTGCAACAAACGCACCCTTAGGGTATAAACAGAATAAAAAGTATGATAATGTGGGTAAATTATAAATAAAGACTTATTTTCTAGAGGGGAAACAAGATTTTTTTTTTTAAATACACACACACACACACACATATAAAATATGAAAATGCGTCTAAATTATAACTGCGCCTGTCACATTCCGGCCCGGGCTCGACTCCGCTGTAGCACGATATTGTCCGCTTTGGGCCCCGACCACGCCTCATGATTTTATTTCTGGTAACTCACACGATAACTTCTCAGTGGATCACCCATCATAGGATTACTCTCGCGCGAACTCACTTAACTTTGGAGTTCCTACGAAATCCGAAGCCAGTGAGCTCACAAAAGGCCTCGTGCTAGGTAGAAATAAGAATATACGTATAAGGCTTACAGGATCTACTCCCCTGAGCGATGTAGGATGTAACAATCCACCCCCCTTAAGGGCCCGACGTCCTCGTCGGCACACTTCTGGCCAGGGATTGACTCTGATAACAAATTGTCACATCCCGGTTCGGGCCCCACCACATCCCGGGCTCGACTCCGCCGTAACACGACATTGTCCGCTTTGGACCCCGACCACGCCTTCACAGTTTTGTTTCTGGGAACTCACACGAGAACTTTCCAGTGGGTCACCCATCATGGGATTGCTTTCGCACAAACTCGCTTAACTTTGGAGTTCCTACGGAATCTGAAGCCAGTGAGCTCCCAAAAAGCCTCGTGCTAGGTAGAGATGAGAATATACATATAAGGCTTACAGGATCCACTCCCCTAGGCGATGTGAGATGTAACAACGCCTATTTTTATGACCCAAAACAATTCCAAAAAAAAAAAAAAAAAAAAAAAAACAATATCTGCCCCTTCTATTTCTAATTGCTTCTAGGTCAAGAACCATGCATTTTATTGTTTCAGTTTTGTACCAATTTCAAGAACCGATTTTCCATGCCACCTATCTTGCTGAGAACCACAACCCACTATTTCAATTATTTAAAAACTAATTGGTGCAAGAAATCTTGATCCAGCCACAACCCACAATTCCAATTATTGAAGCTATGGAACTGATGGATGCTTTAGAACTTCCTTATCTGCATGAAAGGGGACTCACCGTTTGGTATTCTAACTCAAAAAGTTTGATTGTTCCTAAAATCAATTTTCAAAGAACATCTCTTAAAACCAGTTTTTTTTTTTTTAAATAATTGGTTAAAGAACATCTCATTTGCATAAAAGGTTGAATTTTTCTAAATATTTTTTCTTACTTGAATTCAAACTACCTTGAGCAGAAATTAGAGGAGAGAAAGGGTCGGGTGAGTGAGAAGATCAAGAGAAGAGAGAGGAAATAATGGGCGAGGAGAGAGAAGGACAGGAAAATAGATAGCGAGGATGTGAGTAGAGAGAAGAAAGAGAGGGTGAGGAAAGAAAGATGGACAAGATTGTCTGCCCTCCTAGTTGTGGTGCCCTTCCATGCCCTCTTATTTTGTGTGGTCACGGTTAAGCCACGTTAATATTTTATATTTTTATTGTTTTTTGTCTTATTATCTCATTAAAAAATTAATATAAAATGTTGACGTGACTTAACCTTGTCCGCACAAAATAGAAGGGCATGGAAGGGCACCAAAACTAGGAGGGCAGACAATCCTTGTCCAAGAAAGATAGAGAGAGCGATGAGGCAAGGAAAGAGAAGAAAGAGAAGGGTGCTGAGAGAGCAGAAAAAGGTGGTGAGGAGAAAAAGGTGGTGAGGAGAAAAAGATATGAAAAATAAACTCTAATAGCATGTCTAAAGGAGATGTCAAATTTTAAACATAAAAGTTAAATTTGATTGTTTATGTGGCAAATTGACGTTTTGTATAATCTTTTGTTTCAAATGATATGTTAAATACAAAATAAATTTTCATCTACGTTTGAGGTATATTTATTGAACTAATAAGTAGAAATACTGATAGTCACTCATATTGTTACAGTTAGCCCAAAGTTTAATATTTGATGAGCCCATCTATTAAAAACCTCAAAAGCTCAATTTGAAAGCAATGTCAAATTAGGCAGCAAGAACATAGACTATTCCACATCAGAAATGAAGCATCAGTTGAAAAAAAATTTGTTGCTTTTTTTTACCATTGAATGTCTACTGGGGACTTTTGACCATTTTTTTGGAGATGCTTTAGAAACTCACTTTTATTGTTTTTAAGAAATAGCCTATATTTTTAAATTGGTTTTGAATTCAATTTTTTAAAATAGTCATACCAAACAAGAATTTAAGGCCTAAAACTCAAAAAATGTTTTTGACTGAAAAAATTTGTACTCAAATAAGGTACCAAACAAGCCCTAAGTTAGTCATTTTCTCGGGCCCTAATGTAATGAACCAAGTTTTCTTTAGGTGAAAAAAGGAAAAATTTCTTCATTTTTTTTTTGTCAGTGGTGGTGTCCATAATAAGGGTAATGGCAGTGGAGAATGGGGTGGTGGAAGGTGATTGTGGAGCCAAAATAATCCCAAAAATCATGGAGCTGACATGTAGATTATTTTCCTAGAAAGACAAGACTGCTCCTATTAAATGAGCAGGGAGCAGCCTCATTCACCACACGCAGCTGAGGTAGAGCAAACAGAGATCAACGACTGCTCAAAGCTCCCCTGCCCATAGGAAAAGTCAAAGGTATTTATGATATAATAATCCATTATTCTTATCATAAATAAATTCCTAATCAGGGAATACCTTTTCCAAGTAAGGTATCTTAATCCCATTTATTTAGGATATTTACCTAATTATTCTAAGATATTTATTTACACAAATATCATAGATTATTCTCACCCAAATTCCACCATAGGGGCCAGCCCATCTCCTCCCTTTCACCTATAAATACTCCATTTATCTCCAAAATTCGGAGAGGCTTTAGCTACTCCGATGGCAGAAAATTCAGAAACCACAAACAATGGGACCTCCTATGTTGAAAGACATGGACCAACCGATGGAGATCGCGATGTCGCTCCACGTCGTCGCTCCTTAAGGCTCACCACGTCAAGGACTGCACCTTTTCCACCACGAGGCACCGTGGCCATGCTAGCACCGGCTATTGCCGCTGTAGTGGCCCACGGGGTAACCTCCATTCAACGCGAGGAAACCCTAGGGTATGAGGCCCATGGCACAAGCAGCCAACAGGTGCATACCCAAACAACTGTTCACCTTCAACAGCAGTCTTCCAAACCACGCTAATCGAGGTGACCCAGCACCCGTGCGCCCTACCTGCTTCTGTTGCCCTCCAGACGGTCCAGCATGGTCTCATACCAATTCAACCAGCCTAGATCCAGATCCCAAAGCCGACGGTTGAACCAATGGTATTTTCACAGCACCTTATTGCAGATCTGACCCATCATGGCTCAAGCTTTGCACATAGAGTCCATTACACTTCCACAACTCAAGCAGATGTCTACCGTCCCAACTCTTCCACTCCAAATGGCGAACAACACCTATCCCGACAGGTCACCAAACTGACAAGCGCCTTCACACAGTAGACTACCCTGGTGAGTCAGCTCCTGCAAAGCACCGAGATGCAGCGTGCCCTAGACGAGGTGTTCAGAAGTAGGACAAGGGCAAGCGATGACATTTCTCTCCAACGGTGTCCGGGCAAGCAACATCTCGACCAACCACGAATCGAGCGTTCTGGCAGTATAAACTTCTGCATGAGCCTCCGAGATAGCGTAGATTCTCGTCTTAGCACGCGAAGCAGCGTGCACTCTCGAATAGGCCCCTGGATGAGTATGCATTCATGGTTGGGGCTATACTATAGACAACCTTCACCTTACATCGGAGCAGACAGCATGGCGGACGGGTAGAAGCAGTCGCACAATCTGTCTAAAGTTCAACTGGCAGCCTACGAGTAATTTGCTCGCCTGTCAAGAACGTAATACATGCACATCAATCGCATCTTTGAATTTTTTATTCTTAAAAATTCTTCGATAAAATGTAAAAGAAAAGTACAATGGCAAGAGATTCGAAAACCTTGACGAACATAAATTCCAACATTCAAGGATTAGGATTACGACGATCTACAAGGCTCAACACAACAATAAGTGGAACGACACCACCCCCATAGGGCACCACGGTGGCCACCCTCGACAAAACCCATGGCGCCAAGGCCACGACCCAAGCTGTGCCACTTCAACCTTTGAATGCCCAAGCCCTAGCCGAGCCGCCCTAGCCTCGTACCCACGTGTGCCACTCGTCGAGCAACCCACTTTCGTGGCCCAGCCTACTCCCGTGTCCTTCCAAGCATCCCAAATCGGTCTAAGATTAGTTCAACTATCCCGGCTTCAAATTTCTAGGCCTAGGATTGAACCGAGGGCATTTTCACCACACTTCTTCGCGGATTTGACATTTCTGAACTCAAATCTAGCGCTCGAAGTCTACCACACTTCCACTGCTCAATGAGACGCATTCCTTCCAGGCTCTTCCCATCCAAATGGTGAACAACACTTGTCTCGACAAGTCATAAAGTTGACGAGCGCCCTTGCACAATAGACGACCTTGGTGAATCAACTATTGCAACGCACCAAGATCTAACGTGCCCCAGACGAGGTGTCCCGAAGTAAGACAAGGGCAGACGATGAACCTCTCCGGCAGCTTCCTGGCAAGCAGACACTCGACCAGCCACAAATTGATGGTTTGGGCAGTGTACACTCCCAATTGGGTCCCCGAGATAGCGTTTACTCCCATCTTAACGCGTGGTAGGGGCCACACACCGATAATCAACATGAGTAGCCTTCCAGGCAAAGCATTCATTCACTGGTAGGCAACATGACAGACAGAGAAAAGTAGTCACTCAATCAGGTTCAAGTTAAATCGGCAGCCTGCGAAGAATCCTCTCTCCTGCCAAGAACGGACCACATGCACCGTCGTCATGGCATAGACGAGCCGAGCATGTAGAAGAGCAGCCTAGACCAGCAGGTCAAGATCGAGGGCAACTGAGAGCTCTGCTACCCCCAACAAAGGCAAATTCAGGAAGAGGTAAAAAGACTCTTAAATGAGCGATTATGCAATTTCCAACGCAACGAAGTCACTGATGAAGCACTACGACATGACATGATCAACATGAGCAGGTCGCACTTCACGAACGAGATTGAGCAGGCAGAGCCTCCACACAAGTTTAGTATGCCACATTTCACATCTTTCAAATGAGATGGAGATTCGGAGAAGCACTTGAAGCACTACCGAAGCATGATGGTCCTTTATCGAAACAACGATGCCCTTATGTGCAAGATATTCGCAACCACTTTACAAGGTGAGGCACAAGATTGGTTTCACACCTTAACACCACGATCCATCTAGAGCTTTGATGATCTTTCCTTAGTTTTCACCAAAGAATACTCATCCTACTGTTCGATCAAGAAAAAGTTCGATCACGTGTTTAACATGAAGAAGAACCCAAAGGAGTCGCCTTGCGACTATGTGAAGAGGTTCAAAGCAGAGAAGGCAAAGATAATCGGATACAACGACTCGATAGCAAGTGCAGCCTTCCAAAAAGAACACACAGCAGACCATCCGTTGTTTGGAGAATTGATCATGAAAGAAGACTTAACTCTAGCAGACTCTTTCACTTTGGCAGAGAAACATGCACTTTGGGACGAGGCTCAGTGAGCAGATAAGGCGCTTGAGCAGCCTCGAAAAGAGTCGACAATAGCTCAAAAGAAGAAGGACGGGAAGCAGTATAATAGAAGCATGCAAGAGGCCAAACGTATGGTACCCACGACCAAGAACTACTCTAAGTTCTCGATCATGATCCACCAAATCTTTTGCGACATCAAGAATGAGCCAAGGTTCAAGTTGCCGAAACAATCAAAGGGAGATACTTCCAAGTTGCACCAAGTATTGCGCATTCTACCAAGGACCTGGTCACACAACCGACGACTGCTACACTAAGAACTACCTGGAGAAGTTCATGAAAGAAGGCAAGGCCGACAGATACTTAGACAAGCCAGCTGGGCAGCCTAGAATGAACACAGACAACAAAAAGCCGCCAACCAAGACGATTCGGATCAATAGCATTTTCGCCGAATTTGAGCACTTAGGGGCCACCAATAACTCCAAAAAGAGAATGATCCAGCAGACTCTACTAGTCTCACAGGTCCAAATAGTCGACACCCAACCTAGACCCATCATTGGCTTCACCGAGCAAGATGCAGAAGGCGCCGACTTCCTACACAAAGACTCACTAGTAGTATCTGTCCAACTAGCCCATGTTATAGTCGACAGAATGATGGTCGATAATGGAAGTGCGGTCAACCTACTTCAGCTCTCAATAATTCAGAAGATGGCCTAGAAAGCACAGTCATACTCTGAGTGGAGGTACTCACCGGATTCAACGAACACACCTCGACTGCCATCGGTCACATCACACTTCACATGAAAACACCACCAGTTGTCTCAAAGCAGACATTCACGATAGTAAACGACCCATCTCCCTACAATGAGATTCTGAGGAGACCTTGTTTGATTAAGTTGGATGTCGTCACTTCCGTCAAGTACCAAAAATTTGATTCCGCATCCCGGGATGAGAAGTCGAAGAAATCAAGTCTGACCAGGCCCCATCTCGACAATGCATTGTGCAAGTATTGAAGGAATCAAAGAAGAAGACATTTACCCCCTTAGAGGCTACCGAGGTCCAAAAGGACGAAGAAGCTACCCAATAGCAATTACAACAGGCAAATAAAAAAGGTGGTGCCCAAGCAGACGAGATAGGATGGAAACCTGAAGATGATGCCGAGGACATCATTCTTGATCCCCAGCAGTCGGAAAATAAGACTAGAATCAGCTCACGTCTAAGCTCAATCGAGACAGAAGAACTCACAACTTTCCTTAGAGAAAATCATGATATCTTTGCATGGTTACCTTCCGACATGCCCGACATCGATCCCGAGGTAGCTTGCTACAAGTTGCACGTCGACCCCACTGCCAAACCGTGATCATAAAAAAGAAGACATTTCGCACCCGAGCGAGCGGCGATCATCGAAGTAGATATTGACAAGCTATTGGAGGCCGGATTCATAGAAGAAGTAGCACATTCAGCATGGCTTGCCAACGTCGTGTTAGTCATGAAGAAAAAGAAAGGCAAATGAAAGGTTTGCGTAGACTACACCAACCTCAACAAAGTATGCCCAAAAGATCCTTATTTGCTTCCCCGAATCGATATATTGGTAGATTCAACTTCTGGGAACCAGCTGCTCAGCTTCTTGGATGCATACTCAGGCTACAACCAAATAGCCGTGTACGAGCCCGACAAAGAGAAAACCGTGTTCATTATCGAGCGAGGCACCTACTGCTACAAGGTCATGCCATTTAACCTCAAGAACGCTGGAGCCACTTACCAACGGTTAGTAAACATGATGTTCAATAAGCAAATTGGAGTAACCATAAAGGTCTATGTCGACGACATCATGGTGAAGGGCAATCAGCAGTCAGACCATATCGGCAACCTGGCGGAAACTTTCAACATCCTTATAAAGTACAAGATGAAGCTAAACCCCACCAAATGCACATTCGGAGTATCTTCAGGCATATTCTTTGGGTACCTAGTAACCCAACGAGGAATCGAAGAACATCCCAAGCAAATCCGAGCGATCCTAGAGATGAAATCTCCAACTACCTTGAAGAAGATCCAAAGCTTGACCGAACGACCAGCCGCCCTCAACCATTTCCCTTCGCAGTCCACCGACCGATGCAAACCCTTTTTCAAAGCCATCAAGAGGGCACAACGAGACAAATTGGATGACGAGTTCGAAAGAGCTTCCCAAGACCTGAAGAAATATCTCACATCACCTCCCCTTCTATCCAAGTCGGAAGCAACAGAGGACTTATAAATTTACTTGGCAGTCTCCGAAGTAACAGTGAGCTATGTTCTCATACGAGAAGAGCTAGGGCCCAACTGCCGGTATTATACACTTCTAAAGCTTTTCTCGATGAGAAATTAGATACCCAAAGATTGAAAAATTAATTTTGGTATTAGTTGTTGTGGCTCGGAAGCTCAGACCATACTTTCAAGCTAATAAAATCATCGTTATGACTCAATATCCTCTACGATCAATCCTACATGGTCCATACGAGTGAAGAAATGAGCGTTAGAACTTGGTCAATATGGTTTAGTTTTTCGACCCCGCACGGTGATAAAGGCCAAAGCCTTGGCAGACTTCATAGCGAAATTCACGCCTAGCCTAAGCGACACAACAAAGCGGCCTAACGACGCCTCGAAAGCAACCGAGCACACCTTAGTCGCGTCTGCTCCACCCAATCGAGACTTCTGGCATTTGTATATCGATGATGCATCTAACTACAAAGGCTTAGGAGCAGGCGTGGTCCTTGTCACCCCAGACAGTTCAATGCTCGAGCAGGCGATCACTCTAGGCTTCAAAGCATCCAATAACGAAGTAGAGTACGAGGCCCTACTAGCAGGCCTCCGAATTGCAAAAGGCTTGGCGGTGAAGAAGCTCGTAATTCATTCTTAAGGATTCCTAGCTATTCACCAACCAAACTATTGGGGAGTACATGGCAAAACATCTAAGGATGGTGCAATACCTAGAGAAGGTACGCAAACAACTTGAGGCATTTCAAACTTACACTCTCACTCAAGTTCCGCGAGCAGATAGCGCCCACGCAGACGCACTAGCCGGCCTAGGCTATGCGCTCGACCACCAACTCAAACGCTTTATCATGGTGAAGTATCTAAACAAGCCAAGCATAGAGGCGAAGCCGGCAACCGAAGTGTCACAGGTTAGTATAACTCCCAACTGGCAAAGATTTGTTGAAGTTCTTCCAAAAGTATGGCATCAAGCAACATATGTCCACGCCAAGATATCCTCAAGGCAACCGGCAGGCAGAAGCATTCAACAAGACAATCCTCTATTGCCTTAAGAAATCTTTTTCCCACAAGAAAGGAAAATGGCCAGACGAATTCCCTGGATGTTTATGGACATATTGCACCACCAAAAGAAGAGAAACCGGTGAGACTCATTCCTCTTTGGCATTTAGTTCAGAAGCAATCATTCCTCCCAATGTCATCATGCCAAGTATCAGCAGTCTACTGCCAAGCATTGAGTAGAATATCAAGGAGATGGCCACAAGCTTAGATCTGGCAGAAGAGAAGTGCAAGCAAACCATCACCCGCATTGCAGCCTACCAACAGCAACTCCTCTCCAGCTACAACAAAAGGGCAAAGATCCAGCAGTTCCAACCCAGAGATCTAGTCCTAAGAAAAGCCTTCATCGCTGCTCGTAGAGAAGGCTCTAAAAAGATGGATCACATATGGGAAGGTCCGTACAAGATCAGGAGAGTAGACGGCAAGGGTAATTATACTTTCACCACTATGAATGACAAAGAGATCGAAAGACAATGGAACACCTACAATTTGAGGACGTACCATGTGTGACCACCTGCTACATCAAAGCTCGAAGAACTCAATCAGCTCAACGGGAACCACCTCGCAAGCCAAGGATTATCCAATTGTTATGCAGTCTCTACTTTACAGCTAAGTTTTTATTCGTTTCATTCTTTTTTCAATGAGGAATTCATAAATAATTTACAACTTGGCTCGACTACATGTCTACAACTACTGATCACTTTTGCAGTTCAAAAGAAGACCGCATCCTTCTTAGGGACTCATCGCAGGAATTGCACCCCTCAAGGGACCAACCATGTTATCTAGTGTGAGAGGATAAACCAATTCCCCTACACCTATATGGGTCTGCTCTCTAAAGCGGGATGATAAACTCTACACTTCGAATATCCAAACATGGATGAGCTGGGATGCCCTAGTATAACTAGATGCACAATGGCTTGTGTCAGGATTCCTAGAAGTAGCCACAATGACCTTTTTCAAGGCTTAGCTAACTGAAGGATTTTGGGTCTCTTGGCCTAATCCGCGGGGAATCGGGCCCTAAAGACGGAGGGGGCACATAACGTAGTACGCCTTATGGACAGCTACCTTGGAACCCTAAAGCTACTACCGAGTACACTAAGGTAGGCTACGGTTTCTAGAAGACTGTCTACGACTTGCCTTTCAAGCAGTAAAGCAGCGCTAGACTTATACACCGCACATTCTTGTGAAAGGTTAAACAAGCTAGCGTACATATAAGCTTTATCCACTACTGACATGTTACGTAATCGATAAGATTTACCTCTGCCAAGCGCGGAATGACCTGCACCAAGTCCTAAAGTGTTGTGATACTTGTTATGCAACCTATGAAATTGGAGAAAGCCAAGGTTAACAATCTAGTGGTTACGCGAACGTGTTTGCTTTTGTAAGTAAGTCATCCGGTTGCCAAGAAGAGGAAGATCCAATAAGCTATAATGATCTCCCAAGTTAAGGCAACTGACGCCAAACCTGGACCCATCGTTGGTTTCACCAAGCAGGATGCTAATAGAGTTAACTTCCGATACGACGATGCTCTGGTAGTGTCCGTTCAACTGGCATACGCTATAGTTGACAAAGTGATGGTGGACAATGGCAGCATAGTAAATCTACTTCAGCTATCAGTCATTCAGAAAATAGGCCTGGAAAGCACGATAATACGCCGAGCAGAAGTACTCACCAGATTCAACGGATACACCTCAATTGCTATTGGCAACACAACACTCGATGTGAGAGCACCACAAGTAGTCTCAAAGCAGACGTTTATTATAGTCAGCAACCCGTCTCCCTATAATGGAATTCTAGGAAGGCCCTGGCTAGTGAAACTGGGCACCGTAACCTCCGTCGAGTACCAGAAAATCTGATTCCACATCTCAGAAAGAGAAGTCGAAAAGATCAAATCTGACCAGGCAGCTTCCCGACGATGCGCGGTGCAAATGCTGAAGGAGTCAAAGAAGAAGTCCTTCACCTCTACCGAGGTTGAGGAGGACGAGCCTGCTACCAAATAGCAATTATAACAGGCAAATCAAGATAATAGCGTTCAGAATGACACACCGACAGAAGAATGGAAGCCAGAAGAAGACGCCGAATACATCATCCTTAATCATGAGTAGCCAGAGAAAACGGCTAGAATCGGCTCATGATTGAGCCTAGCTACACTCAACTGCTTCCTCTCACGCTCAACCGATCAATGTAAGCATTTTTTCAAAGCCTCCAAGACGGCGTAAAAAGACAAGTGGGATGACAGGTGCGAGAAAGCATTTCAAGACATAACAGTAAGCTCTGCCCTTATACGAGAAGAACTGTGGGCCCAACTGCCAGTATTCGACACTTTAAAAGCTCTCCTCGATGCAGAAACAAGATACCCGAGAATCAAAAAGCTAATTTTAGAGCTAATTGTTGCAGCTCGAAAGCTTAGACCATACTTTCATGCACATACGGTCGTCGTCATGACTCAGTATCCCCTACAATCTATCCTACATGGTCCAGACGCTTCTCAACAAGTGATGAAGTGAGCGTTGGAACTCAACCAATACGGCTTTATTTACTGACCCCACACGGCGATAAAAGCTCAGGCTTTGGCAAACTTCATAGTAGAGTTCACTACTGGCCTAGAAGATGCAACAACACAGCCCAAAGATGCCCTTGAGCACACCTTGGCCGAGCTAACTGTTTCTGACAAAGACTTTTGGTGCCTATACGTCGACTGTTCATCTAACTACAAAGGTTCTAGAGCAAGCTTGGTTCTCATCACCCTAGACAGCTTAATGCTCGAGCAGGCAATCGCTCTAGGCTTCAAGGCATCAAACAACAAATAGAGTACGAGCCCTTATTGGTAGGCCTCCGAATGACACAAGATCTGGCAGTTAAGAAGCTCGCAATCCATTTCGATTATTAGCTTATCACTAGCCAGACTACTGGGGAGTATGCAGCAAAACATCCAAGAAGCTTAAGGCGTTTCAAACTTACACCCTCACACAGGTGCCACAGGCAGACAACGCTCATCCAAACACCTTGGCAGCCTTAGGCTCCGCTTTGGACTACCAATTCAAACGTTTCATCCCAATCGAGTATTTGGGAAAGCCGAGTATAGAAGAAGAACCAGCAGCCGAAGTGTTACAAGTCAATACAACCCCAAGCAAGATCTTATTATCGACTACCTAGTCAATGAGACATTCCCTGTAGAAAGATTGGAAGCTAGGACGCTTCAAATAAAGGCGGCACGCTACTACATGTGGAACAACATTCTCATCCAAATGTACTCTTCAGACCAACATCTTTGCTGCAGAACGCCTTCTGATGACTTAAAAGTTTTAAGCTCGATCCACTAAAGAATTTGTGGAAACCACTTAGGAGGCCGATCCTTAGCACAAAAGATCTTCAATGCCGATTACTACTAGCCCATCTTGCATCAAAACACTAAGGAATTTGTTTAAAAGTGTAACAGATGCCAACGTTTCAAGCTTGTACCTATACTGCCTGCAAGCGAGCTCTACCCCCAGATATGCCCATGGTCATTCATGCAGTGGGCAATCGACCTGGTAGGGCCATGCCACCCGCTACTGGGGGTAGGGGCATGATGATCGTGGCTACCGACTACTTCACCAAATGGGTAGAAGCCAACCCCATGACCACCACTACTCAATCAGACATAGAGAGCTTCATATGGAATAACATCATCTGCTGATTTAGCATCCCATAATCTATTGTCACCGATAACAGCCAGCAATTTGTGGGCAAAGACTTGGCGAAGTTCTTTAAGAAATATGGCATCAAGCAGCACATGTCTACACCTAGATATCCCCAAGGCAACGCGAATGTGGAAGCATCCAAAAAGACAATCCTGGACTGCCTCAAGAAATCCCTCACAGACAAGTAAGGAAAATGGCCAAATGAACTTCCCAGTGTCTTATGGGCATATCGCACAACAAAGTGACGAGCAATCGGTGAAACTTCTTTCTCCTTAGCATTTGGTCATAAACAATCATCCCTCCCAATGTCATCGTGTTAAGCATCAGCACCATACTGCCAACTTTGGAGCAAAACAAAAAAAAGATGGAAAAAATCTAGATTTAGCAAAGGAGAAACGCGAGAAGGTTATTACCCGCATTGCAGCCTACCAGAAGTAGCTTATCTCTAGCTACAACAAAAAGGTAAAGATCCCGCAGTTTCAGCCTGGAGATCAAGTCCTAAGAAAAACATTCATCACTGCCCGAAGAAAAGGCTCTAAAGATGAATCTTATATGGGAAGGTCCGTACAAAATCCGCAGAGTAGGCGACAATGGTAACTACACCTTTACCACTATAAGCAACAAAGAGATCGACAAGCAATGGAATGCCTACATCTTGTAAAAGTATTATGCATGACCTCCTACTTCTCCCTGAGCACTTCTCGAACGAAATAAAACTCGAAGACTCAAGCAGCTCGACGAGCACTACCTCGAAAGCCAAGGACTACCCAGTTGCTATGCAATCAGCTAAGTTTGATATCATTCATCTCATTTTCAATGAAGATTTCCAAAGCTATACATCACTTGGCTCGACTGCGTATCTGCAACAACTGTTTACTCTTACTCTCATTTAAGATCACGCATAATCAGGGACCTATCGCAGGAATTGCGCCCCTCTAGGGACCAACCTTGCACTCCCCATATGAGAGGGTAAACTTCGCACTCCGAATATCTAGACGTGGATTGGTCGAGTTGCCTTGGTGTAACTAGAGGCATTCATAGAAGTAGCCACAATGGTATTTTTCAAGGCTTAGCTAGATTGAAGATTTTAGGCATTTGGCTTGATCCGCAAGACCCAGGCTCATAGACGGAGAAGGCACGTTGCCCAGCTCACCTTTTGGACGACTGCCCATGAAGATGGACTGCAGTTAAGCATCTTTAATGTGACCAGCTGCTGGCTGTTGGAAATGTGCCCTAAAACCAATCATATGATGATACTTTACGGACATTTCACATGTTAAACTAATATAGTTTAATATAAAGGGCAAAGATTATTGTTTGAAGCCGTCTCATATAAATGTTATACGCTTAAACGATAAGTCCAAGGAATATGTAATTGGGAGAATGTGATCTAAAGAAGTTAGATTCATGAGACCATTCTCTTTCGTATACATATCCTAAACGTTCCTGATCATAGGATTGCCAATTAGGCATTGACAGTCCGTTAAGATCAGTACGTGCTATGTCTTCTCTTAGGGAGAGTGACTAGTCTCAAGTCATTGGTGTGACTGACACCAAGACAAGTACGTAGGTGGTCAATAGAGAATGAGTTCACTGAACGCGATCAACAAGAAGTTCTCATACTCATGTCACATGAGAACTCATGGTTAGGATAATGCAAAGTAGTCATTTGACCTGAGGCATCATAGTTGTCTTGTGGTTGGGTCCTTGATCTTTGACTATGTCAAAGTCACTCCATCAGAGGGTGTCCACGACATAGTTGGGGTTAAGCCACTTAACCATGGAGGCAAGTGAATGCGCAACAAGGGATCTCTAACCTTCAAACCGTTTGAGGGAGAATACTCTATAATATGATTAAGAATCTCTGGCCAGAGTATGAGTGAGATTTAGGAAATCGTTCCAAATCACATTCAAGGTAATCATATAAGTAAGAGAATCACATTGGATAGAAGACATGAATAAACTATCAAACCAAACAATGTGGTCAAGAGTATTGTATTAGAGAAAGACTGTATTGCATTGTAATCCTAAACTGAATAGGTTATCCACCTCTTCTGATTAGCTTGGGTAACCATGACATACTGCTAGGTGTCACTCATGGTTTGTGGAAGCCCTAAATGTGTATAATCACTAAAGGGAGAATTGAAAGTAAGTTTCAATTCACAATCGATCGTTAAGAGTAACAATCGCCCACTGCCTCGCTAAAAGGAACTTAATGGATCGTACACCGTGTAAGGTAGAGATTGGAGAAACAACAGAGATGAGTAAGGATAATTCAATGGTTTAATTATTTATGGCTAGGATTAATTAATATGTTAATTAATCAAACGAATAAGTTCGTTATAGACCTAGGGTTAGTTTTGGGCCGTAAGGCCCAATGGGATTTGAATGTCAAGCCCATTAACTCAAGTTGTATGAAAACTTGAATAAACAAAGGGCTTGAAAGCCCAATAAACCCTTAAGGTTGGCCAAATAAAGGAGGGTAGTGAACTTGCTTTAATTGCAAATTTGCCACTCCAGTGTGAGGTGGTATAAAGGTAACTTTATAGCCATTTCATCCTTAGGGTTTCTTTTAGAGAAAATATGATAACACAATGTCTCTCCCTTTCTCTCTAGGAGGCCGGCCCCTTGGAGGAGATTAGCTAGCAATCTTTCCTCCTGCAAGGTCACTCATCTCTTCTTCATGTCCCTCATTGGTGTGGAAAATTAGAGGTTCTCACCTTTGGGAACTTGGAGAATCCTTTCAACCATCCTCATCCAAGAAATCCATGGATCTAAGAAGCAAGGAATGAAGGCCCTCTCCTTGGGTGATTAGCCTTTGCTTATGCAAAGAGGAATCAACAAAGGTATAAAATCTCTCAACTCACTTTGTTCTTTAGTTGAGTCTTGGTTCACCTTTCTACTAGGCTTTGAATTTCATGGGTAATGTTTTGTTTTTGAGTGAATACAAGCATGATTCCGCCTTTAATTGTTAATTGCATGCCATAGATGTTGCTCAAATGAACATGTTTTTCACAAAATTTCCTTCACTGGCAACCCCGGCTGAGCATTCTGTATATGACCAACTAACGATCTTCGTGTTACAGAATAGTATTCCCTCTACCCGTTAGAGGAACATCTCTTTTGAGCATTCGCGATGTGACCAGCTAGCATTCGCGATTGAGCATCCCTGTTGTAATACATAGGTGATCTCTGCGATGATACGAAATTCTAGCTCCGGCTATACATATGGGGTTCACACGGTTAAGCATTCTTGATGTGACCAAGTAGCGTAAGGAGCTGAGCGTCTTGTATATGACCAACTAACAATCTCTGCATATCCCTAGAAACCTAAAGCTGCTGCCAATTTAACAAGTAGGACGGTTTTTGGAAGATCTTTAGGAACCTAAAGTCGCTGCCTATTCAATAAGTAGCCAATAGTTTCTGGAAAGTATCTGAGAACCTAAAGCCGCTGCCAATTCAACTAGCAGCTAACGGATTTTGAAAGATCCCTGGGAACCTAAAGTCACTGCCAATTCACCAAGCAACCTACGGTTTCTAGAAGACTGCCTATGGTACACCCTTCGAGCAGTTAGCCACCTAAACATATACAACCACACAATCTTGTGAAAGGTTAACAGGTTAACGCGCATATGCACTGCCTAGCGCAGAACAATCCATTGGGTTCGCACTGATTCCTAAAGTGATGTGCTACTTGCTACGTAGTCTACGAAATTGGTTACATAAAGTACAAAGCATTTTTTCGAACCACTGCCCACAAAATTCGATAGAACCATGCACTTTTGATGCGAAAGGGTAGCAAATTTCGTGTCCCAGCAATCTTTAGTATGTTGTGATGCAGGCCACGTAGCTTAAAGGATTGGAGAAATGACGACCGGCTAAGCAGCTAATGGTCGGAGGGCAAGAACGTGAGATAAAGCTCAGCAGTTCAACACCTTAGAATATCAAAGTTAACAACCAAAAAGTCATGCAGACTCACCTATTTCTGTAAGTACGGCGTCTGGCTGCTGACTCTTTGGTTAACAGCTTTGCAGAGGTCCTAAGCTAGATCGACAGTCAAATAAGTCATGCAAGCTCGTCTGCTTATTAAAAAGCAGCACGTTTTTGTAACGACCTTGTGATTAAAGATCTAGTGGACCACCAATATGAGATATACAACTACAGAGGACATTCGGCCCTACAAGTTAAAAATTTCAAAAGATGCCTCAAGCAAGCGAAGATTCACACCCGACAACCTGAAGTTGGCACCTAAACTAATGGAGACAGGCTTGACTGCTGTATTCAAAGCAACCTGCTCAATTGTTCATTCTACGGTAAAAGCTTGAAGCAAGGCAAAGAGACAAAGATAAAGTAAAGCGAAGAAAAACAGTTTATTAATTTCTAGCAAATTGGTAAACTAGCATGAATGCCAACAGAGTTCAAGCAAAGGAAAAAGCAAGCAGGAAAGGAAAAAAAAAGTACATCCTAAAGTTTATCTAAAAAGACTACTCCTCAGCAGCATAGACATCTTCAGCAGTCGCATTGAAGGAAATATTTAGGAAAACTAGTTCATTTGAGCAACATCTATGCATGCAATTAACAATTAAAATGCGGAATCATGCTTGTATGCACTCAAAAACAAAACTTTACCCATGAAATTCAAGGCCTAGTAGTTATGGTGAACCAAGACTCAACTCAAAACAATGTGAGTTGAGAAATCTTATACCTTTGCTGATTCCTCTTTGCATAAACAAAGGCTAATCACCCAAGAGAGATGGCCTTTATTCCTTACTTCTTAGCTCCATAGATTTCTTGGAGGAGGATGGATGAATGGATTCTCCAAGTTCCCAAAATAGAGAACCTCTAAGTCTCCACACCAAGGAAAGTATTGATGAAGAGATGAGTGACCTAGGAAGAGATAGATGCTAGTAATCTCTCCCTAGGGTGGCAGGCCTTCATTAGAGAAGAGGGAGCTTTTGTGTTCTCTTCTTTTCCTTAGAAAACCCTAATGATGAAAAATGTTATAAAGTCCTTTATATAGTCTCTTCAATTAAGTGACCAAAAAGAACCAAACCCCATTTCCTTCTCTATATGGTCGGCCTCCTTGTGCCTTTGGGCTGTTTGGGCCCTTTCAAGTTTTTAGTCACTAAGTTGTCATACAACTTATGTTAATGGGCTTGATATTCAAATCTCATTGGGCATTGAGGCCCAAAACTAACCCGAGGTCTATAACGAACTTATTTGTTTGATTAATTAACATATTAATTAATCATAGCCATAAACAATTAAACCATGTAATTATCTTTACTCATCTCTGTGGTTTCTTCAATCTCTACCTTACTCGGTGAACGATCCATTAAGTTCTTTTTAGTGAGGCACTGGGCGATTAGAACTCTTCAAATCGATTGTGAATTGAAACTTACTTTCAATTATCCCTTTAGTGATTATACAGCTTTAGGGCTTCCACAAACTATGAGTTACACCTAGCAGTATATCATGGCTACCCAAGCTAATCAGAAGAGGTGGAGAACCTATTCAGTTTAGGATTATAATGCAATACAGTCTTTCTCTAATACAATACGCTTGACCACATTGTTTGGGTGGATAGTTTATTCATGTCTATTATCCAATGTGATTCTTTTACTTATATGATTACTTTGAACATGATTTGGAATGACTTCCTAAATCTCATTCATACTCTGGCCAAAGATTCTTAATCATATCATAGAGTATTCTCTCTCAAACGGTTTGAAGGTTAAAGATCCCTTGTTGCGCATTTACTTGCCTTCATGGCTAAGTGGCTTGACCCCAACAATGTCGTGGACACCCTCTGACGGAGTGACTTTGATATAGTCAAATATCAAGGACCTAACCATAAGACAACTATGATGCCTCAGGTCAAATGACTACTTTGCATTATCCCAACCATGAGTTCTCATGTGACATAAGAACTCCTTATTGATCGTGTTCAGTGGACTCATTCTCCATTGAGCACCCACATGCTTGTCTTGATGTTAGCCACACTAATGACTTAAAACCAGTCATTCTCCCTAAGAAAAGACGTAACACGTACTGATCTTAACGGACTATTAATGCCCAATTGGCAATCCTATGATCAGGAACATTTAGGATATGTATACGAAAGAGAATCGTCTCATGAATCTAACTTCTTTAGATCACATTCTCCCAATTACATATTCCTTGGACTTATCGTTTAAGCATATAACATTTATATGAGACGGCTTCAAACAATAATTTTTGCCCTTTATATTAAACTAGATTAGTTTAACATGTGAAATGTCCGTAATGAATCATCATATGATTGGCTTTAGGGCACATTTCCAACACGCATCGCTCCTAGCAGCATCAACTTCATGCACTTCACCTACGACTACCCCATCTCGGGCAGCACTGTCATCAGCCACCCCTACCTGGGCAGCACCACCTTCGGGTAGACCTACCTAGGCAACCCGATCCTAAGTTGCTCCACCAACGACGCTCTCGAAGGAAAACTTAAGCATATCCTTAGAAAAAGTAGCAAAAAGCTCGAGGTCCTTATCAGAGAAGGCATAGTCATATGCCATGCCAATGAAATGATCAATATAGCCAAGCTTGTAGAAGTCAACTTGACCTTGGGCAAGGACAACCTCAAGAGTAGACTTCTCGCTTCTTAGCTATTTATTCTCCTCAATCACGTTAGTACGAGCATTATGTAACTCATCTAGTTCCTTCTTCAAGTTCTCCCTGGCAGACAACGCTCCTTGCAGCTCCACTTCCTTGGACTTAAGTATACTGACGACCTTCTTGAGTCGGACAACGTCATTATGCACGGCGAGTAGCTCTACATCCTTGGCATCATGGGCATACCAAAATTCTAAAATGGCACGCTCAAAGTCCTACACTAGCAACGCTTGGACTTCAATCTCCTTCTCTACAACACCACACTTCCCCCATATAGCGTCAAGCTGAGCATTCAAGTCACTGATATCTTGGCGAGCGATCTCAAGCTGTTGAGCAGTAGGGGCAGACATCAGATCCCTTCAAAAAGGCAAGTTCAGACTCAAACTCTTTAATTTTATCAGCAACCAAGCAAGCCTCTGCTACCATGGTTGCCGTTATTTCCCTAGCAGCCTTGGCGTCATCCTGCTCTATACGAGTGTACTAGGCTGACAAGATCACAGATTTCTAGATCATAGCAAGTAGGGAACCCCTTCGCGACTGAGCTTCATGCATCATAAAGAAACTAGAGTAAACAACTTTGCTCATGCCATTAACAAACTTAGCACATGCCTCTGTGTCCTTAAGCAGATCGGGTTTCAATAGCGCATGGATCTCGGAAAACACCCCTAAGGCTGGTTTAGCAGGCTGATCACAGCTGCTCATGCGGGTAGACGCTTCTTTCTTAACATGAAGGGCCAGCCTTAGCATCGCCTTGGTTATGGAATCACCATCATTGCTCTTCATCGTTGCACGCACCTCTAGAATCAGATCAGACTTAGGCACGAAAGGCTCCCTCAGAATAAAAGTAGTCATAGGGGGCACGACAGAACTCCTCCACTGCATAATCCTGTCAGCAACTGGTCTAGCAATCCTCGGAGCATCATCTTTGTTTCCATTAGAAGAAGTCAAGTCAATAATAAGCCTTTCACCATTAGAAGAAGTCAAGTCAATAATAAGCCTTTCAGCATCATCTTTTTATCCAGCAGGTGATGAAGATCTTTTTCTCCCGTCTTCCTTTGCAGCAGGCTCCACAGTGGCGATCAAACGAGCAAACGCCTCACCCTTGATCCTCATAATCTCTTCTAATGAGGGTAACCCACATTTCTCGCTATGAAAATGACTGAGCAGCCAACACCATTCACTGTATTTAGCAAGGATCCTCAAAGCGATGCGCACCTTCTTTATGTCTGAAGAAACCTTGGGAGTTGAACCAAATTTCAAATCTACATAAACAGAGGAGGACAAATCAAAAGGCAGCTTACTTACCATCGATGAAGGCAATCAGAATGCGTAGTCTAAGCGAAGAGTCAGATTCCCATTCTCTGCTGGTATTAAGGGTCTCCATAGACCAGTCATGATCCCCCTTTGCTTGAGTGATCGAAGAGCCTATGGCGGGTCCTCAGCTGCCCAACATCATCGATGTGACCTATGTCAAAGAAGTACCAAAACTTGTCGGCAGTCAGGTCCAAGTCAAAGAACCCGCTTAAGTTGTGGAACCCCACCACCCTACCATCCTTGGCCCGCTTCACGCGAACCCCAGACGGAATTACATGCTTAAACATCTCGAGGAAGTCCTTGAACTGCTTATCGGAACTTACCTTGATATGAGCAACCCTAAAGTAGCCTAGTTTACTTGCAGATTAACCCTGACAATGCAACGGCGGAATAAATTCATCATTCTTGTGGCTCGAGGAAGTCATGTTCGAAATCCTACAACAGCGTAAAGAAAAATTATTGGAAGACTGCTCATTGAAAAAAAACAATTGCATGGAGCAACACATCAGGCTGCAGCCCAGCTGGCTGCCCCATGGACCCATCACGCCAGGTCTTTCTCTCACGACCTAATAGGCTGGAGGCCTGACACCTCTTATCGCCCTCGGCTTAAATGGCCTTGCAGCCCAATTCACCTGGAGAAGGGTTGGCGGCCTCGCGCCTCCTTCTCTCTCCAGCATCTCTCAATATTGCACGAGCATAAGCCCAGCAGCCTAAGGCCCAAACCCAGCAGCGCATGAGCCCAAGCCCAGCACCGGTCTTCCTCCTCCGCACCTAGCCTAAAGCAACGAGCCGACTCATCTGTGCCAGCTGTTGGAAATGTGCCCTAAAACCAATCATATGATGATACTTTACGGACATTTCACATGTTGAACTAAAATAGTTTAATATCAAGGGCAAAGATTATTGTTTAAGCCGTCTCTTATAAATGTTATATGCTTAAACGATAAGTCCAAGGAATCTGTAATTGGGAGAATGTAATTTAAACAAGTTAGATTAATGAGACCATTCTCTTTCGTATACATATCCTAAACGTTCCTGATCATAGGATTGCCAATTAGGCATTGACAGTCCGTTAAGATCAGTACATACTATGTCTTCTCTTCGTGAGAGTGACTAGTCTCGAGTCATTGGTATGATTGACACCAAGACAAGCATGTAGGTGCTCAATAACGAATGAGTCCACTGAACACGATCAACGAGGAGTTCTCATACTCATGTCACATGAGAACTCATGGTTGGGATAATGCAAAGTAGTCATTTGACCTGAGGCATCATAGTTGTCTTGTGGTTAGGTCCTTGATCTTTGACTATGTCAAAGTCACCCCGTCAGAGGGTGTCCACGGCATAGTTGGGGTTAAGCCACTTAGCCATGGAGGCAAGTGAATGCGCAACAAGGGATCTCTAACCTTCAAACCGTTTGAGGGAGAATACTCTATGATATGATTAAGAATCTATGGCCAGAGTATGAATGAGATTTAGGAAGTCATTCCAAATCACATTCAAGGTAATCATATAAGTAAATGAATCACATTGGATAGTCGACATGAATAAACTATCAAACCAAACAATGTGGTCAAGAGTATTGCATTGTAATCCTAAACTGAATAGGTTCTCCACCTCTTCTGATTAGCTTGGGTAACCATGACATACTGCTAGGTGTCACTCATGGTTTGTGGAAGCCCTAAACGTGTATAAACACTAAAGGGAGAATTGAAAGTAAGTTTCAATTCACAATCGATTTGAAAGTGTTCTAATCGCCCACTGCCTCGCTAAAAGGAACCAAATGGATCGTACACCGTGTAAGGTAGAGATTGAATAAACAATGGAGATGAGTAAGAATAATTAAATGGTTTAATTATTTATGGCAAGGATTAATTAATATGTTAATTAATCAAACGAATAAAGTTCGTTAAAAGACCACGGGTTAGTTTTGGGCCTCAAGGCCCAATGGGCTTCGAACGTCAAGCCCATTGACTTAAGTTGTATGACAACTTAATGACAAATAATTCACAAAGGCCTTAAAAGCCCAATGAAACCCTACGGCCGGCCATTTTGTTAAAGGAGTGGGTTTTGGACTTAATTACAAGTTTGCCACTCCAATGAACAAAGGTATAAATATGACTTTATAGCCAAAATTCATTAAGGGTTTCTTTTAGAGAATTGGAGAAAACATATCTCTCTCTTTTCTCTCTAAGAGGCCGGCCCCCTTGGAGGGATTAGCTAGTAATCTTTCTCCTCCAAGGTCACTCATCTCTTCTTCACATCTTACCTTGGTGTGGAGACTTAGAGGTTCTCTATTTTAGAGAACTTGGAGAAACATATTCTTCCATCCAAATCCATGGATCTAAGAAGCAAGGAATGAAGGCCCTCTCCTTGGGTGATTAGCCTTTGCTTATGCAAAGAGGAATCTACAAAGGTATAAATTTCTCAACTCACTTTGATTTGAGTTGAGTCTTGGTTCACCAATCTACTAGGCTTTGAATTTCATGGTTAATGTTTTGTTTTTAAGTGCATATAAGCATGATTCCGCCTTTAATTGTTAATTGCATGCTAATAGATGTTGCTTAAATGAACATGTTTTTCACTAAATTTCCTTCACCAGCCCTAGCAGCGCGCCAAGTCGACCCAATTGCTAAAGCAGTAGCAGCACAACAGCCCACAGCTGCACTTTTTGCCACCTTCTTGACCCCTGTCAAGCAAAAATTCGAGCCTCGAGGCTCCGAAAAATCAAGAAGAAAGAGAAAATTAATTTTTTCTTACCTTCGAGAATAAGAAAAGCAATGAAACACAATTCTTTGCACGGGCAAGTGAAGAAGATTGCTAAGGAAGGGGGAACAAATATCCTCTGGCTTTCTCTCTTTCTTGCAGGGTTTTAATTGCACACCAAATTTATTTAACCCCCTGCTTGACGCAAACTTAAATAGGTTTTGGTGGCAATTACATCAAATTCGGACACAAACTCAATTACAGCTTTGGATTTCTACACCTCCTGCCCTTTCGTGCAAGCAACCCAGTAGGTGTGGGGGCATTTGTGGAGCAAAAAATAATCCTAAAAATCATGGAGCTGACACGTGAATTATTTCCCAAGAAAGACAAGACTGCCCTTATTAAATGAGCAGGGAGCAACCTCATTCACCACAGGCAGCTAAGGTAGAGCAGGCAGAGATCAATGACTGCTCAAGGCACCCATGCCTGTAGGAAAAGTCAAAGGTATTTATGATAGAATAATCCCTTATTCTTATCATAAATACATTCCTAATCAGATAAGCCTTATTTCAGGTAAGTTATCCTAATCCCATTTATTTATGATATTTAAGTAATTATTCTAAGATATTTATTTACACAAATATCTTAGAATATTCTCATCCAAATTCCACCCTATGGCTGGCCACCTCTAAACCCTAGAGGGCCGGCCCATCTCCTCCCTTTCTCCTATAAATACTCCATTTATCTCCAAACTTTGGAGAGGCTTTAGCTACCTCTAAAGAGGTTTTTTGCTTCCCACAAACACTCAAACACATTCTTTATAGAATTCTAACTTTGGCATCGGAGATTCTTCGGCCAAAGCCCCCCATTCATCATAGGCGCGTGATGCTTTTGGCCTTAATCTTAGGTGTTATTATTTTGCAGGTGTAGATTCGTCAATCAAGAAAAGGAGAAAATTTGCATCCACAGTGATGCTGATGCTTGTGGCAGTGGGGTGGTGGACATGGTGGCGATGGCAAAGGCAGTTATTCCGATGGTGACCATGATGAGACTGTGGAGGTGGTGGTGACCAAGGTGGCGATGGTATGACAATGGAGGATGTGGTGGTATTGACGATGGTGGTGGTAACAATGATGAGACGGCGGAGGTGGTGATAGCCATGGTGGTGTAGGTGATGGCGGTGAAGAATGTTGTGTGGTGGTGGCGGCGGTGGTGATTACATACATAATTTTATTTTATAAAACTCTTTGTTGTATGATGTATATTTTATTTTCTATTGTTTTGAATTTTTATTTATTTTTAGAAAACAGAGGAAATATCAATTTTGATGTTCACATAACTTAGGTTAAATATCGTTTTCTAAGTTTTTTATTTTCCAAGTTTGTTTAAAATAATAATTTTCCAAAGCACTTTTATTTATATAAAAATTGAAAAACTTTTACAAAATGTTAACGGACAAGCTCTTAAAAACCTTGGACAAAAAAAGCTCTTAAAAAACCGGCACTATGTTTTTGGCACTAAAAGTTCAATTTTTTCAATGGTACATATATCACCAATTGGTATACATACGAATAGTTAAGATTGAAAATAAATCTCTAAATAATTATGAAAATTGAATTTAAAAGTTAAAACGTAGCATTGAAAGCGACAAGTAAAAGAAATTTCATTTAATACTAACGAAATATTTCCATTTGGGTATGCCAAAATTTCTAAGAGACGGATGCTGTTCAGATTTTTGTCATAGAATTTGAGCGAATTCCCATCACTAACGTCGATATTATGGGCGCTCAAACATAAGCCTTATCTCATCCTCTCTCTCTCCTCTGTTTCTCTCTCATGGCTTCGTCGGCAGCCGGTGACCCCTCCGCCGACGAGCCAGTCACCCCGGCAGGCCGCCTCTTCCTCCAGCCCGAAATGAACCAAATAATCAACTGCGCCATCGGATTCCAAAACCCCATAAACATCGACTTAATCAAATCCACCCTCCAAAACTCTCCCCTCCTCTCCAACCCCAGATTCTCCAGCCTCCTCGTCCGCGACTCCGACGGCCGCGAGCACTGGCGGAAGACCCCCCACGTCGACATCGACCGCCACGTCATCGTCCTCCACGAACCCCTCACCACATCACCCGTTGACCACGAGACAGCGGTCAACGACTACTTGGCCGAGCTCTGCACCGGCACCGGCCTCCCCGCCGACAAGCCGCTCTGGGAATTCCACCTCCTCATGGCCCACAAGTGCGGCGTTGTTCGAATCCACCACGCCCTGGGCGACGGCGTGTCGCTCATGGCCTTATTGGTGGCTGGTTGCAGAAGAGCTGGGGACGAAGTAAAGATCCCGACTTTTCCTGGGAAGAGAAACAGAGCGAGTAAGGAAAGGGGTTGGTGGGCTATGGTGATTGGGTTTTGGGGTATGATGTGGTTTAGCTTGATATTTGTTGTGGAGTTTGTGATGAGGAGCTTGTGGGTTTGCGACGGCAAGACGGAGATTAGCGGCGGCGATGGGGTTGAGCTCTGGCCCAGGAAGCTGGCCACTGCTCGGTTCCGGCTTCAGGACATGAAGCTAATCAAGAACTCTGTTCCAGATGCGGTAATTGATTTTAAATGCTTCTTGTTTTGTTGTTATTAATTCAATTAGACTTTCGTGCTAATCTAACATCTAATTTAACAAAATCTCTATAAAAAAAATTAAAAAAAAACCAAAATTTCTAATGTGTTTTTTTTTTTGGTGAACCAATATTTCTAAATTTGGTAAACAAAACTTAGGTCTTCTTCATCTGCACATAAAAAACAACAAAGGTTGTGACTGAATTGTATGCCAAAATGCAATGCAGACCATCAATGATGTTCTTATAGGGGTGATCTCCTCAGGGCTATCAAGATATCTGTATCACCGAAATCCAAACGGTAATTAAAATCTGAATCTAGTGCGCGTGCAATTAACATTAAAAAGATGGATGAACACAATTGTTCCTTTTTTTCTCGTCAGGTTTGCGTGACGGGACTCGAATGATGGGGCTAGGCATGGTCAATTTAAGAAGGGAAGCTGGACTGCAGGTTTGTTTCTATGTTGCAACTTTTAACCTTTTTATATGTTTTCTTATGAAATTATTGAAATTTCGACTTGAACGAATCTGATTAGGAATTATCCGATTTGATGAAAGAAAATTCGGGGTCGGGTTGGGGTAACAAATTCGGCATGATGCTCCTACCGGTTTACTATCATAAAAGCGGTGGTGACCCTTTAGCTTATTTGAGGAGAGCCAAGGGTATGCTTGACAGGAAGAAGCAATCTCTGGAGGCTCATTTTTCATACGCAATCGGACTTTTTGTAATGACCTACTTCGGAGCAAAGGTTGCTAGCTGGCTTAATTACAGGATTGTTTGCCACACTACCTTCACTATCTCGAATGTACTTGGCCCCCAAGAAGAAATCACACTTGGAGGCAACCCAATTACTTACCTAAGAGTGAATAATTCCAGCCTGCCTCATGTAACAGCTCTCTGAAATCACTTAAGTTTCTTCTAGGCATATTGATTGTCGAACGGAGCAGATAAGCGATTAAACGTGTAACTTGAATTTTTTTTGCTGGTTGTTAATGCAGGCACTCACAATGCACATGATGAGCTATGCTGGAGGAGCAGATATGCAAATTGTGGTGGCCAAAGATATCATCCCGGACCCGGTGTTTCTCGCAAAGTGCTTTGAGGAGGCCTTGATTGATATGAAGGAAGCAGTTGCAACTATCCATAGAACGTAAGGACCTCTATACAGAGGTTTAATATGAAATGCAGGGAGATTAGTGTTAGATTTCATTGGAATGTAGATTACAAAACTGGGTAGTGAAACTCATACGCCTACTAATCTAGGTATATGTACCAAAAGAAAAAACAGAAAATGTAGATTATAAAACAGCTTCTGGTTTTGTGATTAGAGACTCCTGAGGTTTGCCTTTATATGCTGGTGATCGCAATTCTGGCGATGGTGTTGTTATTGCAGAAGGTCAAGACTTGTCGGATGGTTTGCATGAAATTGTCTACCATCAATCATTTTGGTCATTTCGTGAAAAATCTTCATTAAATAAGCATAAAATGATAAAAATACCCTCAATTTTTATCAAATCATTTTGATATATTGTTCATTAAATTAAAGGTATTTTTGTCATTTTGATCCTTATTTAACATAATTTTTCATGGAATGACCAAAATGATTGACGGTAGACAATCTTAAGGACCACTTTTATCAATTTCAAATCTCATGGACCAAAGTGATGAGTGCTATGAATGAATTGGTATTTCAATTAGTATGAAATTTCAAATTAATATGAGGTAAAAAACCTAAATTTTAATTGATATGAAATTAGGAAATAAAATTTTAGGCCTCCACATCCAAAAAATATCAAATTTCGACCAAAAAACCCAAAAACCCAAAATCCAATCACAATCCATCCCGAAATACCAAAACATATTTCGGGAATCCCGAAAATTGAGAATAACGAAATTTCAGTTTGGGATTGGCCTTCAAATTTTCATCCAGAAAATTTTTGGTTTGGATTCGGGATCCCATTTTCAGTTTGCGATTCCATAACGAACCACCCATGTCATAGTTAATCAATCTTATATTTGATTCAAGGATTTAGATTATAAAATTAAGGTAATTCTCACTTTACTATACATATCGTGGTTTTTAAACTTTTATATATCAAGTTTTTTTCATCCCATTGTCAAAAAAAAGAAAAGTGAGGATTGTGGGACACTTTCATACTTTTGTTATACTTTTTCAAAACCTCTGTTAATGCATGACGTGGCACCCATATAAATAATGACTGGATGTCACATGTCAATCTGACCCATGTGGACATTAACAATTTTAAATTTTAAATTTTAAAAACTAGGTAAGACACCAAATTGGGGTTTGTTGGAAGTTTGGAACCTTGTATTTCAACGGGTAAACATAGAACCTCTTTTAGAATTAGGAAGAACAGAGTACTGGATCAAGAGTCTGTTGGCGACGCTTGTTAGAAATTTTCATTTTTCAAATGGGTACGGGAGTGGTGAATGAACACGAGGAATTGAAAACAAAAAAACTGGATCAAGAGCTAGTTGGTGGGGTTTATTGGAATTCACTTTTCATTGGGTAAAGTTGAAATTAAACTCGAAACCTCTTATGGAATACAACACTAGTACACCAAGAGCTAGTTGGTGGGGTTTTGTTTTCTTAAGCTTTGGATACCTTTTAGTAACGTTTAAGTTTAATTATCATTTTACCCTTTAGCACTACGATATAGTTTATTCCTCTTTACTTGTAAGTGAGAAGTCTTAGGTTCGATTCTCGCTAAACGTGAAGTTGAACCACAGTATTATAGGCTTGTAGCTGGTCCACTGTGAGGCTTAACACACTCCCCTACACCCCTTAGTGTAAATATTACGTTTGTCAAAAAAAAAATTACCACTTCCAATTTGGTGGCTTAAAAGGCAGTAGAATTTAAGACCTTCCGCAAAATTACAAGGATATGCAAACCTAACATGATATGTTGTTTGGGAGTTTTAACGAAAAGCCCACGGTACTGTTCACTTTAATGAAAAACCACATTTTTACACTAAAAAGTCAAACATGATACTATTCACTTTACCCTTTATTTTGTCCTTATCATTAAAACTTAAAGTTTTCAAGCCATTTTCATTAGTTTTCCTATGTTTTTAATGATATTCACGTACTCATCCAACTTTTCTTTTTAGATTTGTGAGTCTGAACTTGAGATAAAGTCGCAAATGATACTTTGGTTCATCATTGTCACTTTAAAATTATTGTAGTTTCAATTTTGTTGATTTTACCACTATGGTTTAGTTTTATTACCAATTTTATATTTAATTTTTGTCAATTTCTTTTTTATGTGGATGTCACATATGTTAACACATGGTCCTTTTGGACCTCTAAAATAGTACAAACTTGGGAGAAGTCCAGTTAAGGCTCAAAGGAAGAAATGAAGATAAAAGTCCAAGGGAAGAATAAAAGCCCAAAGAAATAAGGGAAGATAGAGGCCCAAGGGAAGGAAGACCAAGGCCCAACAGAATTAAAAAGATTATCCTGACGCTATAGATGACCACTCAATAGTCTGATTTTCCTACTAGCAATAAAGTCGAGCGCTTCCTCATATAGTAACTTTCAGACCACTATGAGCAAGTTGGCATACTAACAACATTATGACACGAATTCCTAGGGGCAGGTCTACTCGGACACCAACACATGGTGGCCATTTGCGAGAATATAAGCCTAAGAAGGGACATATTTGAGGAAACTTTTAAGAGGTGTCATTTTGAAGGTCATTTGTTTAGCATCTTTGCACTGCATTTCTAATGTTTTAATAGTTCTAAAGCCAATTATGAGATCATACTTTACCAACATTTCACATATTAAACTAATTCAGTTTAATGTAAGGACAAAGATTATTGTTTAAAGCCGTCTCATTAACTTTTATACGTTTAAATGATAAGCCCAAGGAATATATAATTAACAACAAAATGTAATCTAAAGTAGTCAGACTCACAAGACCTTTATATATATATATATATACGTTCCTGATCAGAGGATTGTCAATTGGGATTGACAATCCGAATAGACTAGTACATACTATGTCTTCTCTCTGGAGAGTGACTGGTCTTGAATCATTGGTATGAAAGACACCAAGACAAATATGTAGGTGCTCAATAAAGAGCAAGTCCACTGAATGCGATCAAGCAGGACTTCCCATACTCATGTCATGTGAGAACTCACTAGTTTGAATAATGCAAAGTAGTCCTTTGACTTGAGGCATTATAGTTGTCTTATGGTTAAATCCTTAATATTTGACTATGTTAAAGGCATTTCATTAGAGAGTGGCCACGACATATATAGTTGGGGTTAAGCTACTTAATAATGTAGGCATGTGAATGCACAACAAAGGATCCATAACCTTCAAGCTATCAAAGGGGATACTCTATGACATGATTAAGAATCTCTGGCTAAAGTATAGATATGATTTACGAAGTATGTTCCAAATCACTTTCAAGGTAATTATATAGACAAGAAAATCACATTGGATAGTAGACATGAATAAACTAACAACCAAACAATGTGATCAAGAGTATTGGTTTGGAGAAAGACTGTATTGCAATGTAATCACATATTGAATAAGTTTTCCGACCTCTTCTACTTAGCTTGGGTAATCATGACATACTGCTAGGTATCACTCATGGTTTATGAACTCTTTTGAGTAACAATTACTATGGGAGAATTGAAAGCAACTTTCAATTCACAATCTATTAGTAAGAGTTCTAATTGCTACTGCCTCGCAAACTAGAATGTAATGGATTGTGCATCGTATAAGGTAATGATTGATGGATATAATGGAGTTGAGTAAGGACAGTTAATTGGTTTAATTGTTTTACTGCTAGGATTATTTAATATGTTAAGTTCATTTTAGACCTTAAGTTAGTGTTGGGCCTCAAAGCCCAATAGGATTTGAATAGCCAAGCTTATTAACTTAAGTTGTATGACAACTTAAAACACATTGAGCCTTAATCATCCTTGGTGTCGAAAGCTAGAAGTCTATGGAGTCCAACTCAAGGAGATGGATGAAGGCCCTCACTTAAGGAACTTCAAAGGTATAACAAATCTCAACTTTCTTTGTGAATTTGAGTTGAGTCTTTGGTTCACATTTGCTAGGGTTTATATTTCTTGATCTAAGTTTTGTTTTTTAGTGCATTCAAGCATCCTTCCGCCATTTAATTGTTAAATGCATGCATATATGTTGCTCCATGAACTTAACATATTCAAAGTTTTCCTTCAACTAGTTTATTAAGTAGTAGTGTTTGTGTGGTATATCTTTAACAATTGAGTATAGAATTTCTTAAGACTTTTAATTTTCAAGGAATTCAGTCCAAATTAAGACTTATTTTAACTACGCCCACTGGAACTCGATTTTCATCCCACTTTGCCTCCTGCAACTCAAAAGTAACCACTTTACTCTATGAAACTAAAAATCGTTCTACTTTAACTTGTGGATTCTCTCTTCTCCCTAAAAAATCAAAAAGCCACCCCCTAGAACATAAATGGGGCTCACAGCCCAATAGGACTATGTCACATGTGTTATTGGATCTGATTATAAAGTTCCACTCTGCATTAACATTAAAGCTTATTTTTAGCTACGCCCCCAGAACTCGAGTTTGATTCTACGTAGCCCTCTAACTCAAAAATTATTCTACTTTAACTTGTGGACTGTATTTTCTCCTTGAAACTCAAAAGTCGCATCTAGAACATATCATATGCCATGAATTTGATTACAAATGTCCACCATTTTTTTTTTTTTACAAAAATTAAATTGGTGGGACATTTCTGTGTAAGCGTTGCCAGACAAATTGGTTATTTTGCCTGACAAATTTAGCAGTTACATTACACGTGTAACATTCTTTAAACATTTGCCTTACGAATTGGTTCGTTGGGAAAAGGTTTGATATTTTGTAACAGGCAGAGAT
This sequence comes from Malus fusca, assembly GCA_035220775.1. Classification (NCBI taxonomy): domain Eukaryota; kingdom Viridiplantae; phylum Streptophyta; class Magnoliopsida; order Rosales; family Rosaceae; genus Malus; species Malus fusca. The sequence goes on from CM069063.1 coordinate 18,458,055, forward strand.
CCTTCTTCTTCTTCTTCCTCGCGCTATTTCTCAATTTTCACTTTACCCTCTCTATCACCATCTCTCTCTCACTCTCGAGCTCGAATGAAGGTATGTTATCCCCCACATTTTTTCTCTTTAATTTTTTTTTTTTTAATTTGAGAATTTGACTTATATGTGATGTGTGAATGGGTGGGGGTGGGGGTGGGGAGGGACGAGGCTGGGAGCGTACGGGCAACCGGGTAGAGTTTGTGTGTGTGTGTGTTGGATAAGTTTTAGGAATTGTTTTGTAATTTTGTATGAATTTTATGAAATATCGTCATTTTAGAAAATTTTAATTCCTAGAAATTTTAAGAAGTTTTTGAAAAACTAGAAATTTTTAGGAAAAATTGGATATATTGGAAATAATAGAGGAATTTTAGGAATTATTTATTTTTTAGGAATCTTATAAATTTTAGAAATTTTATATGAATTTTCTAAATTAGTGTTTCTTTATTGTGAATTGTTTTTCTATTTTCTAGGAATCTTATAAATTTTAGAAATTTATATGAATTTTCTAAATTAGTGTTTCTTCATTGTAATTTTTTTTCTTTTCACAAATGTCATTGTGGTTCATCACCAATGGGCGTTGCTTTGCGTTCGGGTCAGAATGAACCGGCAACAGAGATGAGGGATATTCCATTGGCGATGACCAAAGGTACCCAGGCAACCATCATCGAGTCGACTACTGAGTCCACTCCATCAGCTTCATCGGTCCGAGAGCTCGATTTACCCAATGTATTCAAAACCAAAAACGGCCCGGTGCTTTGCCAGCCCCAGCACCTGTGGTGACGTCGTGGAAGTCGATGCCCATTCGGTGCCATGCCCCCGAAGAAGGCGCACTGTAGAGGCTTGTCCTCGAACCGAATCACCAGCATACAAGTCAAAGTCGTGACGTCGTGGAAGTCGATGCCCATTCGGTGCCATGCCCCCGAAGGAGGCGCACTGTAGAGGCTTGTCCTCGAACCGAATCACCAGCATACAAGTCAAAGTCGTGGTCGTTTACGACCAAAGACATCGGCGGTGGACGTCAAAGTCAACAGCCTGTTGACTCGTGACATGAGAGTCGTCATCTGCACTAAGTGACTTATGCTCACCTACATGGAGGAAGCTAGCGCCCTAGGTGCAGTAGGCGATAAAGAGAGAGATCTTGGTTAGTGTGCTTTTTTGTACTTTTACTTATTTATTGTATTTTTAAATTAATACACTTGTTTTGTTTGTTTCAGGTAAACTTTTAGATCGACTTGGAAGTGTCGGGTATTGTTCAAGTTAGGTGTGGACTGAGCGATACAAGGATTGGAAGTACAAGTTGCACATGTACTATCAGACTTGTGCATCTCCACCTAATGATATGATTGATCCACCCCATAAGTTTATGGAAAGGATAGACGAGTGGCACTAACTCCCAATGATTTTCATAGCCCATAATTTTTGGTATGTTTTTAAAATTTCATTTCAATTTTTTTTTAATTTAATTTCTTTTGAATTTAATTAAATTTTTTATTCACAGCAAAAATCGACGATGAATAAGGGTAATCCAACACTCTAGTTCTCAGCCCCTTACTTTCCAAAAGTCGACGCTTGGGGGATACACATGCCAACTATGGCAACTAGGTGGCTGACGACATTTATTTAAGTATTTTGTTCAAAAAATTTAATTTCAAAATTACATTACACTTACAAATTTTAAAATAATATTGATAAATTTAATTGGTTTTTTTTTTTGTAGGCTTCTATGTCGCAAAGAAAGACGAGTACCTCACCAATCTCTGCTAGCAGCAACCGAACATGCTACTAGAGTAGCTGACACTTCATCTGGATGTGCCTCCAGAGTTGATGATGGACTAGGTTGGACGACCAAAAGGCTGAGAGCTCCGTGACCTAGGAGTGGGTTGGGTTTAAAACCTTGGGGGTTCTTCATCTAGTTGTCAGCCTCCAAGTGGGACGTCTGTCTTCTAAACTACAGTAGGTGGAGATGGAGTTAGATACCATGTGTCAGTGAGAAAAAGCTTGGGAAGAAGCTGCGTGCCAACGAGAGTAGGAGTTTCGGCAGTACATTGTTGGGGTGGCGTATGCAATGGTACAAGTTTGGTTCGTTGTCCCAAGTTAGTCAATTCATTTTACGCCAGAAGAAATTTTTCATCGGGTAAACATTATTTGCCCGACAGAATTTGAATAGTCATCGGCCAAACATTCGTATGACGACCTTTGCACGACTAAAATTGCTAGACGTTCATTAGGTACGTCTATCCTTGTAGGCATGTTTCCAGTTACTATATGCTCTCGTTACTTTAGCTAGATCAGAGAAATGTGTTTGGAGCAACATTTTGAAAGTTAGGATATATCGCACTTACTTATCATACTTGTCTTGTACGAGGATTGAGATGAGACATTGGGAAAACGTCCATGCTAATTCGCCCCATTCTTCAGAAAAGTTAACGTTCTTATCTCCCCCTCATGGCAGAAAAACTGTCTCATCGAAGTGACAATTCTCAAAACATAAGTGGCAAAATGATTGTTTGATTATTCAGGGTTATAAGAATAAACTATGTCATTGCGTGTTATTTAAGAAGTATTCCAAACTTGCTAGAGTTGCAGTCTATTTCGACAAAATAAATCTTACTAAGACTTTAGAAGGAGAGCTAAGTTGTTGTGAGGGTTTAGGGTTAAGGATTTGAGATAAATTTGGGAGTTATTTGGTGCAGCAACCTAAAAACTCCAAGAGGTGATCAGGAAAAAAAAAAGGATGGGAACCAAGAACCCAATATGAGACTAAGCTCAGGTCCACCATCACTGAAAATTGGGGATTGGGGCTTACCACTGTCTGTTCCCTATTCAAGATAGACAAACAAGGAAGATCACTCCATGGAGATGGAAGGAAAGAGAAGAAAGAAGAGGGAAGAAAAGAGAGGGGCTACCACTGATCCCACTAGAGAGAGTTTCTTTCTTTTACTCTTTAGGCAACAACGTATTTTTTTCTCTAGAGGGCTTCTATACTTCCACTACTACAATATATGCTATCACCGTCGGAGCAAAAACCGACGAGAAATCCGATTTCTATCGCAATTTTAGCAAAAATGCGACATAAAACAATGTAATGTCGCATTTTCAAAGCGACACTATTGCTACCGTCACGAAAGGGCTTTAGCGTCGGTTTGGTGGCTTAAACCGACACTAAACAGCGTCGCTTTAAAGCGACACAAAAATTAACGTCGGTTTAAAGCGACGCATACTTACACGTTACGTCGCTTCAAGGCGACGTTCAATAGCAATTTAAATGTAAAATATAAATCCTACTGTCGCTTTTAAACGACACTGAAATAATATTAAATCAATTTAATATCCCATAAACCGACGTCAAATAACAATTAAATAAATAAAATATGCAAACGAATAACGGTCTTAACCGACACCACCTTTGTTAATAATAATAAAAAAATCAGACAAACCGCATTCTTCTTCAATTCATTGTAACAGAAAAAATTTATATAATTATATTAATAAATTTCAAAGCCAAAATAAACATTAATGAAAATAATTTTAAAAAAAATAGTGCCAAAATACACAAATATTGTACATACATTAATGAAAATAAGTAACAATAACAATAGTGCCAAAATACACAAATATTGTACATCTAACGTTCGACTTAATATATAAAAACCCATCCGTCATAACAACTACTAAATCCGACATTACAAACATAACATAAAAAAACAAAAAAGATAGAACGATTAAAGTGTCATATTTAACCGACAAGAAAGCGAACCAAATAAACTACGGAACCGAATCTGCGCCTGAACGTGGCACCGATCCTTCTCGTCCTTGAGGTCCTATATTTGATGCCAACATCCTCGACAAGTCCACATCAGATCCAACACCCACAAGCATTTCAGCAAACCCCCCAGCTGGAAATTCAGGACAAGGAGCAGCCATCTCGGGTCGATATACTGGCACTTGATAAGGCGGCTCCTGCATGTAAGGCATGGGAGGCTGCTGCATGTATGGCATAGGCGGCTGCTGCATGTATGGCGTGGGCTGCATAGACATCGGATACATAGGATACGGAGGTTGCTGATTATAGCCAGCATACGGATATGCAGGGGGCGGCTGACTTTGACCCGACTGTTGAGGAGGAGGAGGCTGACTCTGGCCTGACTGTTGGGTTCCCGGGCTAAACGGTGGTTGTGGTTGTGGTTGTGGCTGAAATCTTTGGAAAAGCCACGCAAACATCTGACTTTGCTTGTTCTCTAGGTCCGAAATCCGTTTATTGTTATTTTCGTCCCTCAATTTCAACTCATTATTTTGAGTCATCAGCAATGCCATTGCACTGTTAGATGACCTCTTGGAGGAAATTGATGTAGAAGACGAAGAAGACGCATAGGACACCATATCAGGAGTCACCCCATGCCCGTATCCTCTGACTCTATTATACCTCTCAGGACCCATTGTATCAACATACACTTAGGTCCTAAGATCTTCATTATCCTCTTGCCCCGACTGAATCAAAGTTTGCAGACTGCTCTCCATTGTTGCCTAGCATTACAATTTTTAAAAATAAAAATTCAATCGTAAAACAGAAAAATAAGCTATAGATAATAAAAATGAATAACAATGAAATACCAACACAGTAAAATAAATTACCCCTGTACGCTCCGATTCTTCATCAATCCAAGTTTCATTTTTTCGTGTATGACATTCACGAAAAAAGGTTACAGGATCGGCTTCTTTCCCATGCTTCTTCCGCTTTACCAAAAATAAAATTTCACACAAACAATTTTAGGCAAACCTCGTTAAAATTAAAATTTATAACTATAGAATATTTAAAATAACATTTCTTCAAATTGTACAATCCATACATATTCTTGCCGCTTTCTTGCAAAAGATTTTGTACCAGTAGTATGGTTCATTGTTTTCTTTTGCCGATTAATCTTGTTTTTTTCAGCAACCTCCTGAAAATAAAAATAAAAAAATTATTACACAAATTTATAGTTATAACGAAATAAACTACATCGTTTACCTTTGTTTTATCTCCACTCCAGTATGCCAACAAATTACCCCACTGGGTAGGATTCACATCAGGAGGAGGCTGGCGACGCTCCTCTGCAGCTCTGTTCGTATAATACTTTTTTTTTAACTTATTTCTAAACTCCTTATGTGCATGCTCAGCAACCTTAAGCGTCATAAAGCGGATCAAAGGCAATCTTGGTATATCAGCATCTTCAAAAACAATATTTCCCTACATCCATAAAGAAAAAAAAAATCAACCAAGTCAAATATTATAACAATGCTTAATCTTACCCCAAGTCAAATATTATAACAATGCTTAAAAAAATCAACCAAGTCAAATATTATAACAATGCTTAAAAAAAAAAATACCTATACCTTAATTCTATTCCAGAAAGCTTCCTTATCTACATCCTTAATCTTACGCCAATGCTTCGCCAATGGGAGAATTACGTGGTCTCTAACCTCCGATGCCACATATTTTGAAAATGCACTAGAGTTATCACTAACGCATTTTCCGGACATATCAAACGAACAAAGTTGTTTCGTCCATTTGGGAACTGAGGGTCCTCGCCTCCGTTGAGATGTTCCTTGTTCATACAAAAACAACAATTAAAACACACCAAAAAATTTGGAAACAGATGTAAATTTTCAGTTTATGAGAATAATAGAAGATTACACAAAAAAAAAAAAAAAAAAAAAAAACGAATCTAATAATAATATAGAAAAACAACCAGCTTCGACCTCCTCCTCTTCCACATGAAGTTCCTCATCACGTTGAGAATCACTACTACTATCCATAGCTAAACCAAAGGAATCACGGAAGAAATGAGGGAGTGAAGGGAGTGAAATGAGAGAGTGAGGGAGAAGGAGAGGGAGGGAGGGAAATGAGGGAGTGAAGGGAGTGAAATGAGAGAGACGGAAATAGGTCGTAGAAGCTTAAATATGCCAAAAAACTTAGCGTCGAAATATGCAACCATTACGTCGCTTCAAAGCGACACAACCTCTGACACACTTTTGACTAGCGTCGAAATAGGGTAATATTGCGTCGCTTAAAACCGACGTTATAGTCTGACAAATCTACCTAGCGTCGAAATAGAGGACAATTACGTCGGTTTGAACCGACGTTAGTCTGACAGACAGTAATTGCAGTGTCCTCGGAATTGGACGTGCGAATGAACTGAGGCATCGAAATAATAAATGCCTGCGTCGAAACAATAACTGGTTGCGTCGGTTTTAACCGACGTATGAATCGTTGCGTCGAAATAATAAGTGGTTGCGTCGAAATAATAAGTAGTTGCGTCGGTTAAAACCGACGCCACTACTTATTATTTCGACGCAACGATTTATTATTTCGATGCTTCAGTTCATTCGCACGTCCAATCTTCCAATCCATTTCCCCGTGCAAAAAAAACCGGGAAAATTCCCGCCCAACAAAAAAAAAAAAAAGAGTTTAACTAAAAAAAAAAATGGAAAAGCAGGAGAAAGAAAAAAAATAGTTAAACCCAAAATTAAAAATTAAGCAGTTACGTTATTTCATATAATATTTTAATATATAAAATTTAACTTATACATAATACTTAATAAAAACAGAAATATAATTTTAGGATCATTTTGATATAGATGCCTTATATTTGAATTTTTTTAATCAAACATATATAATTTTGAAACTTTTGATCGAACATTGTTCGGTTAATTTATAATTAAAATTTTTATTTTTATTGTAAATAATTGATCACCTAGTTCATAAAATAGTATGATAAATATTCTAAAATCATCATAAACATCCTATCTTATCTTATCATTATTCGTTTAAAATGAATTTTTCTTATGCAAATAATTTGTTGTATTAAATTATAAAAACATATAAACATCATATTAACATACAATTATGAAATATAACATGCACAAAAATTAAATATAACGTACCAATTTGTATTAATCTGGGTATAACACAAGATTTTGTGATATCCACTAGTGTAAATATTTCAAATTGAAGATCGCATTCATTCACCGTATTCATATAGGGTGAAGGAGTGTACGTATAAAAAATCATCAAAATCGGAGTTAAAATAACCGTTAAATCGTGATTTTTCGTTAATAACCGTCGAATAAGTTTTTCCCGTTACTTTGTCTCAGAAAGTTGTTTTTTTGCAATTTTTGGCGTATGCGATCTCGAATTATATACAAACATGTTTGACGGTTCGATCGTTGAAATTAGTTTCTTAGAATTCGTATTTCATCAAACGATACATTCACTAACACTTAAAGTGTTTATTCATACTTTCATTAAGTATAACACAAGATTTTGTGATATCCACTAGTGTAAATATTTCAAATTGAAGATCGCATTCATTCACCGTATTCATATAGGGTGAAGGAGTGTACATATAAAAAATCATCAAAATCGGAGTTAAAATAACCGTTAAATCGTGATTTTTTCGTTAATAACCGTCGAATAAGTTTTTCCCGTTACTTTGTCTCAGAAAGTTGTTTTTTTGCAATTTTTGGCGTATGCGATCTCGAATTATATACAAACATTGCGTCGGATTCAACCGACGTAACATGACAGTCTGCGTCGAAATAATCTTAGGTTGCGTCGGTTCAAACCGACGCTAACATGACACTGTGTCGAAATAAGCTTCATTGCGTCGGTTAAAACCGACGCCAACTGAATGAAAAAAACCGGGAAAAGTGCCGCCCAAAATATTTTAATTAAACCGACGTCGGTTAAAAGCGACAGGAAACAAGCTAAAAAAAATAAAATAAAATTTATAACCCAATATTAAAAAAAAAGGTTTAACTTATATATAATACTTAATAAAAAAAAACAGAAATATAATTTTGATAATAAGATATCATAACATACGAAATGAAAGTTAGTATAATTAATACATAAAATAATTAACATATTTATTCTCCGTCATCATCTGTTAGCTCATCGTCGACATTGGCATGATTAACGAACTCGGTAGGCAACGCTAATGATTCAAGAAAATGAGTCTCTTCCACGCCAACCCTTGTATGAAAATTTTCATTATCAAGAATTCGATCATCCAAATTCGGTCAATAGCATCACTATCCTCTAGTACGTCAAACAAATCCCTCGGCTGAGTTCGAACAACTACGTGCCAATCTTTTTCAATTGTGTCCTCCACGTAAAATGCTTGTAATGCTTGTGATGCTAGTATGAAAGGATCCTCTTTAAATCCCAATTGATTGAAATTCACCATAGTAAATCCATATTGATCGGTCTTCATTCCTCGTGGACTTTCACTATTAACCCATTCACACTTAAATAACATCACAGCTCGACCCCTATCTCCCGCCTCAGTAGGACCACAATATTTAACCTCGAACATATCAACAACTCTGCCATAACAATTCACTTGCCCAATTGCTCCAGGAACATTTGCAGGTACAAAGACACCACAATTTTGATTCTTATGCTTATCATCCACAGATTTTATACGAAATCTAAACCCATGAACAATGTGACTTTTATATCTACTCACAACCCTACTAGGATAATTAGCTAGCCAATGCAAGTCTTCAGATATCAACGTGTCATTAGCATGATAGCTTGAATTCATCTGTAATAAGTATGAAGATAAAAATTGACAGAATAACTATAACATGTTATAATTAAAATGCAAAACAATAAATAAATAATGTGATTGTTATATCAACTCACATGTTGCTTGAACCATTCTGGAAATTCTTTCTTGCTTAGCTCCTTAATTTGGCGCATAGTTAACCTTTCTCGACGATGTTTAGTTTTCAAGAATTCCTCATGTTGGCTACACAATTATGTCCAAATTTAGATAATTAATTTTTCAAAGTTAAGAAAATCAATAAAACATTAAAACGTATGATTAAACGTTCTTACCTTCTAAATGGGTTCACTTCATCACAATTATTTAGAATGTATCTATGGCACTGATCAAGAGCATTTAGATCGAGCTCCACATGTTCTCCTGAACCCATATAACATCCTTTGGAGTCAAAAATTGATAACCCACCAGACACTCCACGTCCAATACCATCTTCATTTCGGCCTCTACGGGTACGACGAGACTCGACACCTCTAAGATACATGGAACAGAAGGACAAGCACTCATCCACCAAATATGCTTCAGCAATAGAACCTTCAGGACGACCCTTATTACGAACATAGCGCTTCAACGTTTGCAAATACCTATAATTATAAACGAAACACAAACAATTATAATTATAAATTAAAGTTATGACTACAATTGTAAAAAATTTATAAAAAATTATTAATTACCGTTCAATTGGATACATCCATCTATAGGGAACAGGCCCTGCAAGAGCTGCTTCATCTGCCAAGTGAACTGGAAGGTGCACCATTATATCAAAAAATGCAGGAGGAAATATTTTTTCAAGTTGACATAATGTCAAGGCAATTCTTGAACTCAGTTCCTTGAATCCTTCCTCAGACTCCTTCTTACTACACAACTGTCTGAAAATTGCACTCAACTCTAATAATACCATAGTAACAGCTTTAGGCAAAACCGGGCGTATTGCAAGCGGGAGTAACTGCTGCATTAAAACATGGCAATCATGACTTTTCAACCCATGTATTTTTCGTTCATTCACGTGCACACATCGCGATAAATTTGATGAATATCCATCGGGGACCCGAATAGTAGACAACACATTGCAAAACGCAGTTTTTTCTTCTCTTTTCAACGTGAACAAAGCTGGAGGTAGAAATGTTCTATTTCCTTCTCTACGTGGGTGTTGACTGCGTCTTATGTTCAAGACTTCAAGATCTGCACGTGCAGCCAATCCATCTTTAGACTTTTCTATACCTAGCAATGTTCGCTCCACACTGTCACATATATTCTTCTCGATATGCATAACATCAAGATTGTGTCTAATCAACAGATGCCTCCAATAAGGTAGTTCATAAAAAATAGATTTCTTCTTCCACTGACTGTTACCACTTGTACTGCTCGAAGTTCTTTTTCTGCGTTGCCCAACTGAAGCATTTTTCTTTGGTTTTCCAAAAGTAAATCTCAATGTACAAAGTTCTTCGAGACATTGTAAACCAGTCCACTGCCTTGGTGCACTACGATGCTCTCGACGACCATTAAAAGTTGTGGTTTGCCTTCGAAACCTATGATTATCTTCAAGAAACCGTCGATGCCCCATATAACAAATTTTACGACTCGCCGGCAAGTAAATGAATTCTTTATCATGCATGCAATGTGGACATGCTTTATAGCCATGTGTACTCCATCCTGACAACATTCCATAAGCCGGAAAATCACTTATAGTCCATAAGACAGCAGCCTTCATCGTAAAACTTTGGTTGGAATACGCATCATAAGTTGGAGTGCCCACCTCCCACAACTCATTCAACTCGTCAATCAGTGGACGCATGTATACATCAATCTCTTTAGCAGGACTGCGCGGTCCTGGTATTAAAAGAGACAACAACAAATTTGGTTGCTTCATACACATCCAAGGCGGCAAATTGTAAACAGAAAGCACCACAGGCCATGTGCTATGATCATTCCTCATTTTTCCAAAAGGATTAAATCCATCACTGGCCAACCCTAATCGAACATTTCGAATTTCTGACGCAAAATCCGGATATAAATTATCCAAATGCTTCCATGCTGGAGAATCTGAAGGATGTCTCATAAACTCATCTTTAGGACATTCAACTGCATGCCACCTCATATGTTCAGCCGTATGCTTCGACATAAAAAATCGTTGCAATCGTGGTTTTAAAGGAAAATACCACATAACCTTAGCTGCGATCTTTTTTCTCGACCTATCCGCTGCGTTGGTAATTTTATATCTTGATTCACCACAAACCGAGCACACGGTCAAATCCGAAGTATCTTTCCAATATATCATGCAATCATTGGGACATGCATCAATTTTCACATACGTCAGACCCAAGTCATTTATAAGTTTTTTTGCCTTATAACATGATTCAGGCAAACAATCCCCTTCAAGCAACATTCTTTTAATTAACTCCAGTAAAGTTGTCAAGATGTCGTCTGGCATTCCCGCTAAACACTTGATCTGATACAGTCTTACAACTGCTTCTAATTTCTTAAACTCCTTACACCCTGGCCACAAATCTTGATCTGCCTCTTCAAGCAACCTAAAAAAAGTCTCCACCTCTTCTGGACGCCCTTCCCCAATAGACGGTTCAGTAGACGGCCCAACACCTTCTTCTGTTAATGGTTGGACAAATACATCATTAAGAAAGTCATGCATGCCAATCACCTCATCTCCTGTTTCTTCTTCTCCAATTGCCACATTTTGCTCTCCAATGTTTTGCTCCCCATGATGTCGCCAGCAAGCATTTTTATAATCTTTATCCATATCATACAATATGAGATGTTCAATAATAGTGTTCCTAACAAAAGTATATCGATTACAACATCTTTTGCAAGGACATCTAAACTTATCAGGACCAACACCATTTGCAACTGCTTGATCCAAAAACAAATTAATTCCAGCTGTATACGCTTCAAAATTTCGGGGTATCGTCAACCAACTATTTTCCATGTTTTACCAGTTTACGAGGGTAAAATATTGCGCTGACACTAAGATGCCTACAATCTTGCAATCCCTATCATGTAGGCATAACTATTAGAATTTTCAATTTCTATCTTTCAGCCCTCGAACTCTATCACGATTGCAATCTTTTAATTTTCAACACCTATTATAGTAAAAACAAATTAAAATAACAACAAAAAGTTATCAAAATTATGCTCATCTAATCCATTCTAGTAAACAACAACCAAAAGTTATCAAAATAACAATAAATTAAAATAACAATTATAGTGCAAAAGTTATATTTAATATTGTTAATTTAACATAAATGCTTATTTAAATTATTCATTCCATTTTCTCATAACAATTCAAATTGTAAAAAAAATTAATTTAACATAATATATTCTTATATTACTAAAAATGATAAGTTTATGTTATATTAATATTGTTAATTTAACATAAATGCTTATAAATATTATTCATTTCATTTTCTCATAACCATTCAAATTGCAAAAAAAATTAATTTAACATAATATATTTTTATATTACTAAATATTATAAGTTTATGTTATATTTAATATTGTTAATTTAACATAAATGCTTATAAATATTATTCATTCCATTTTCTCATAAATATTCAAATTGCAAAAAAAAAATTCTTTAACATAATATATTCTTATATTACTAAATATTATAAGTTTATGTTATATTTAATATTTTTAATTTAACATAAATGCTTATAAATATTATTCATTCCATTTTCTCATAACAATTCAAATTGCAAAAACAAAATAATTTAATATAATATATTCTTATATAACTAAATATTATAATTTTATGTTATATTTAAGATTGTTAATTTAACATAAATGCTTATAATTATTATTCATTCCATTTTCTCATAAGAATTCAAATTATTCTCATCTAATCCATTCTAGTAAATAACAACAAAAAATTATCAAAATAACAACAAATTAAAATAACAATTAGAGTGCAAACAAAATTAATTTAACATAATATATTCTTACATTACTCAATATTATAAGTTTATGTTATATTTAATATTGTTAATTTAACATAAATGCTTATAAATAATATTCATTCCATTTTCTCATAACAATTCAAATTATTCTCATCTAATCCATTCTAGTAAATAACAACAAAAAATTATCAAAATAACAACAAATTAAAATAACAATTAGAGTGCAAAAAAAATTAATTTAACATAATATATTCTTAAATTACTCAATATTATAAGTTTATGTTATATTTAATGTTGTTAATTTAACATAAATGCTTATAAATAATATTCATTCCATTTTCTCATAACAATTCAAGTGACAAAATTAATTAATTCGCCTAAATATGAATTAATTTAAAAACAATAATAGAAATTTATCTAACTACTTAAATTACAATTTTTAAATAAATAAACTTGTGTATTATACAATTTAAAAATTAAAGAATTTAGTGGTAGAAACCTGAATTATAGAAGAATTCCTTCGTCGATCAATTCTTTATATACTCAACCAGCTCAAATAAATTCCCTACAACAATAAATTGTATCAAAACATTAAACATAAGAGGAGAAAATAAAAATACTACAAGCAAGAAAAACTTACCTTTGTGAAGAATGAACTTGGAAGAACTCGGAAGGTGAGAGAGAGAACAGCAGAAGTTTTGTAAACCGTGAGAATGAGAAAAATGCAAGAGAAAAAGAAGAAAACACGGGGTAGGGGGTATATAAAGACCATCAATATGTCGCTTACAACCGACACTGGGTTTCAAAATATTTAAAAAAATAAAATATATGTCGCTCAGAACCGACGTAGGATTTAAAATATATAAAAAAATCAATTAGTGTCGCTTCTATATGCGACACTCATACTTTATGTCGCTTAAAAGCGACACTGTTTTATTTAAAGCGACGCCAGTATTTAAAATTATTAAAATGTGTGTCGGTTATAAGCGACATTAAATGTTTACGTCGGTTTAAAAGCGACGCAGGCTTTCTAAATCCGACGTCATATTCAGTGGGTGTCGCAACTCTCTTGTGCGCCACTATATTATATTAAACCGATGCAACAACTGACACTATAGGGCCCTTTTGTAGTAGTGTTCATCTCCTACTTTCAAGTTAGTCCAATATTTCATTTCTTACTTTAACCTACCTTAAAAGTAGTGTTTTATCCAGTTCAATTCAATTCAACCATCTAATACTAAACGAGAAAATTTTAACCCTTTCTTTGATTGAGGAAACAAAGAAAAAGTATATGAACTTACTGTGACAAAAGGGTTCGTGAACCACAGCAAGTGGCTCAGTGGTAAGAGCGCGAACTGCGGCTTCCCAATAAACAAAAAAATGTGGGAGTTCAGGTTCAATGCTCCAAGCTGATGAGTTGGCTTGACCTTGGCCCCGAGCCGGGTGAAATTTCCCATAATCTCTCTTGGACCGGAAGGGGTAAATTACCTTAACTTGCCACCAGTTGTTCTTCTTTTAAAGAGAGAAAAAAATAACAAAGGGATTTGTGTTATGGTGCCTAAGCCCAATCAACTCGATTTTAAATAAATAAAAAAATTAAAGAAATCACTTTCATCACCAATATCTTTTACTATATTGATACATTGTGGTAAACGAGCCATTTCCTAAGGATTCTAAATCAAGCCTACTTTAAAAAAGGTGGATGCTAAATCGTAATTTGACAATCAAGAAAATTCCTAGTAGTTGTCACGTCTAATTTTTAAAGGTTCATGTGATGTGGACCAAGATTTACGAACATTTAATGGATACCAAACTGCGAATTAAAATTGGTACGATACGACCACCTCATGCAAATGGAACTACGTGATATTATAATATGGTTGCGACAGCAGCACCACACTCATAAATCATTACATTTGAGCCACTTAGAACTACAGTCTAATGGTATTTCTCTTCACTTATAAATGAGAGGTCTTAGATTTGATTCTCATCAAAGGTGAATTTGGACCACATTATTACTGACTCATTGTGAGACTTAACTTATCATCTCTCCTTAGTATAGATAATATTGTTTCTTCGAAACAAAACAGAAAAAAAATATCATTCCATTTGAACCATTCATTCTGATTGCGTATCCAAGGTCCCGAGAGATGATGATTATATTTACATCTTTAAATGGGCATGTTATCCATTTTTAAATTAGGCTTAATCTAGAATTCTTAGGAATTGGCTCGTTTGCCTCAATGTATCAATATAGTAAAAGACTTATTGTGGCACCGTGCGATGTTGCAGGTTTAAAAACTATTTAAAATATGTAAAGTTTTAAGGCTTTATAGCCAAAATGGTCCCTGAAATTTGCATAACACATCATTTTGGTCCATAAGATTGAAAATCAATAGAAATCATTCATGAGATTGTCCACCTACCATTATTTGGTCCTTCCGTTAAAAGCTCCGTTAAGTGTCCCGGAGCTCTTGGCCGGAAATTTGGGCAATTTTCAAAGCTTCGTAACTCAATCATTTCTTAACCAAATTCGACCCATAATATATCAAAATGAAGATAGGAAAGTTTAAAACAAGATTATATCATTTGGAATCTCAATGGTTGCCGGAGATGGCCGGAAAATAGCCTGAAAGGTGATTAGTTCGCGAGAAAACTGGAAAACTAGCCGGAAACTGGGTAAACTTTAAATGTTCATAACTTCTTCAATACTCAACGAAATCCAGTGATTCAAAAACGTAAATCATAGTTCTCAACAAGAGAAAGAGAATGGTACCTTTTTTTTATGGCTAATTCGTTGTGGTTTTTTCGGAAAACAGCTCGAAAGTGGCTAACTCGAGACCAAGACAACCACCATTTTCCAGCCAAACCACAGTGATTTAGCCATTCCGAAAGGTACCATTCTCTTCATCTCGTCGAGAAGTATGATTTTCGTTTTTGAATCACTCTATTTCGTTGAGTATTGAAGAAGTTATGAGCGTTTAAAGTTCAAACAGTTTCCAGCGAGTTTTCCAGTTTTCCCGTGGACCAAACACTTTTCAGGCTATTTTCCTGCCATCTCCGGCAACCATTGTGCTTCTAAATAGGTATAATCTTGTTCTACACTTTCCTATCTTCATTTTGATAAATTATGGGTCGAATTTGGTTAAGAAACGATTGAGTTACGAAGCTTTGAAAATTGCCCAAACTTCGGCCAATAGCTCCGGGACACTTAACGGAGTTTTTAACGGAAGGACAAAAATAATGGATGGTGGACAATCTCAGGGACCATTTCTATTGATTTTCAATCTCAGGGATCAAAGTGATGTGTTATACAAATCTCAAGGACCATTTTGGCTAAAAAGCCAAGTTTTAAATATATATGACCTATAGAGTACTATTTATATATATAGAGATTATATTCACACACCCCAAATTACTTCTCCCACACCCTTTTAATTTTTTAATATTTTTCTATCAAGTGTTAGTGATGTGTAGAAAATATTAAAAAATTAAAAAGGTGTGGGAGAAGTAATTTGGGGTGTGTGAATATGTTGAAATCTATTTACAATCATATGGATTGGTGGTTGTATTGCTATTGTTCTAATATCCACTTGGCTTGAATAAAATCTATTAAAGAAGTATAAAATGTAGCATGCCTTGTAATTTTTGGAAGCTAGATATATCCCTTCTACAGTACACTTGACCAAAAGGTATACATATTAACACCTATTTAAGTTATTAAACCACTTTATTGGTAATATTTGTAACAACACCTAGAAATACCATGATTGACTTGCAAAAGACAGAAATGGATTCACACAAGTTATTTGATGGCCAAGCTAGTTGGACCTTTTTTCCATATTAGTGGACCTAACCGAACACAAAGAGACCATTCCTGAAAAACAGTGAGACCCAAATATTCAAATCCCAAATGACGACTAATTTATATATAAAGCAAAGCAAGTAGACTTAGTGAGAAACAAGAATCCCAACTAAAATTTCAAACCAAAATCCATCACAACAAAAGAGAACATAAAAGGGTTAGAAGTCAAGCAACCAAGTAGCAACCTGTAATTGAAAATTAATATAAAAAAATGAGTTAACCAAACATCCGAAATGATCCAAATGTAGATTCCCATAAAACACAAGTAAGAAAAATATTGAAGTAAATTACAAAACTCTACTAATATACGCTAGTGAAGGGAGAAGGGTTTGAACTTGAGATGCAGTTGGTTGACTAAGAATGTCAGGGCAATCCATCACTCATTATTGCCTCTTTGTTTCTTTTTTCTTTCTCTTGCATGAAGAAAGTTGAAGTTGCACTCCAAAACTAATTGAAAATAGACCAAACTTTTCTCATAATACAAGATTTAACTTTCCAATGTTAGATAAAAACTTACCTCACATGCATTCTATCATGTCCTTTTTTAAAAAGAAAAAATTACTATTATTAAGGAGTGAGGGAAGAGTTCGAAACTATTACATTAATTGAGAGAAAATGAGAGTTTCGAACCGAGACACATAAATAGAAACTCAACACCTAATCCAATAGGAATTAGTAATTTAGATTTGAGGTTAGGTATCGAATAGCGAGTTGAATTAAGTTAGGACATGTCAAACTCAACCTGCTAAAATTGAACCATATACAACGGACAAGGATTGTCTGCCCTCCCACTTCTGGTACCCTCTCGTTCCCTCCTATTTGTGTGGTCAAGGTTAAGTCACGTCAACATTTTATAATACTATTCATTTTTGTCTTATTATCTCTATAAAAAAATAATATAAAATGTTGACATGGCTTAACCGTGACCATACAAAACAGGAGGGCACGGGAAGACACCGAAAGTGGGAGGGCAGAGAATCATTGTCCATATACAACTAGTATTGTAGGATAAGTGTTAGGTTATATGGTCCTCTTTTCTGATGGACCCCTTGCCTATGAATTATTCTCAAATGTCACATCTCACAGTATATATTGTTATCTTTCTTTTTCATAGCACGCCAAATTTGAGAATTAAAAAATCTGCCTGAATGGCCAAATTTGTGACACATGAACAATTATGCACAAAAAATAAAACATATACGAGACAAAAAGGAGTGGACAAAGTCAGAACACATATATATTATATATGAAAGAAACAACTACCAATTCAGCCTCATTATATTTACTAGCCTTCATACACACGCTCAAGTGCGTGCAGAAGACATTTTTTGAATCACGACGTGCTACGCGTGACTTACACGTTTTAAATATATTTATATTCATAAATTGACAAAATGAAAGTCAAATATTTAAAGTAAATGAATAATATTAGATTATTCTAGAAGAAACCTCTCATAAACCAATTAAAGCAGTTGAATTCACGTAATAAAATTGATCTCTATAGAATTTACATTAAGAATAGAGAAAATAATATTTAATAAACAATTGATTTAATCATATTATTGCTAGGTCATTGTGAAGCTAAGCTCACCCCCTCCCTCGTAGTGTAGATACTATCATTTGTTAAAAAAAATACAATCATTTGACAACTAATTTAATCACATTATTATCCACGTGTGAAAGACTTTTTTTATAACTGGCATTACACATCTCTTAAGATGTTTTGAACGTGTTTAAAAATAGAGAAAATAATATTTAATAAATAACTGATTTAATCACATTATTAGCCTATTGTAAGGCTAAGCCCACCCCCTCCCCCTCTCCTTAGTTAGATAATATTGTTTGTTAAAAAAAACAATCATTTGATAACTAATTTAATCACATTATTATCCACGTGTGTATGACCTTTTTTTATAACCGCCATTACACGTCACTTAAGATGTTTTGAACGTGTTTAAAAATAAAAAAAATTGAATCACATTATTGCTAGCCTATTGTGAGGTACTAATTAAAATATATTAAAAAAAACAAACAAACAAACCACAAAAAAAGTTAATTATTAAAAAATACTATTAAAATGACGAAAATACCCTTACCTTTTTTTATGCATTATTTTGGAATGCCTTTGAAGTTTTTTGTTTTGGGGGCATTTTTGTCCAAATATTTTTGTTGAAGCATGGTGACACCAAATCACTATTCACCTTTTCCATTCTCTTTATATATAATAGATGTGGTCCCTCCAAATATAATATCCTCTCACGTCAAAGCTGTGACTTTGTCATGTGTGTTTTACCAAAAAACTCATTGGTAATAGAGAGACTTTTTCAATGTGACCAGAATACAGGATGATACACCACATGTAACTATACAAATGGTGAGATATGTGTATTATTAAAATTTTCTATCACTTATATAAAATCACGTGATGTAGCACTCTTGTTCCAATCACAATAAAAAATTTCTCTCGGTAATAGATGGTGACGGAGCTAACAACATTTTTTTGCAGACCAAGATATGAAGCTTGAGTACCACTTTGGCTAGCTGTTTTTTGGCTATCTACTCTGATCGAGCCATTTTGGATATCTACTGTCGTCGAGACGCTTTGAGTCACTTTTTGTTAAGTATCTTGCCATATATATACCGGTAGACATAGTTGACGATAGACGGATAGAGCATACACACGAATATGCTTTTGCGGTCAGCTGCTTCTGGCTTTTCAAATTCCAACTAACACAACTTTGTCTCCATTGGCACTGGCGATCCACATACGTATGGATTAAATAGTGATCTAAAAAAAACCAAATATAAAGCACAAGTTCCATCATTAGTAGGTACCAATCAATTCTTGACTCTCGTATGAGTGATGCGTAGTATAACAAGGTAGAACTATTTAATCCATACGTATGTGGATCGCCATTAGTGGATACCGATCAGTTCTACCTTGTTATACTACGCATCACTCATACGAGAGTCAAGAATTGATCGGTATCTACGCAGCTCTTCATAAAGTGATGGCAGCCACACAGTGGTGCGTAGTCGGTGCACGACGACGCGTGCATGACCCGAGACCTATCCGTAGGTTTTTCGATGTTTTGAATCATGTGATGCTCCTCTGTTTATGCAAATTCAATGTCTAAATAGTTGTTTTAGATGATTGTTCTTATATTTCACTTTAAACCTTATGTTAGCTTTATAATTATTTCACATGCGATTTAAAGACAAGGTGTTAGGCAAGGAGCCTATTAAGGAAGGGTGCTCTTCTTACCTGTGAGTGGATCCCTTCGAAACTAAATGTTTTCAAACTATTATGATATATATATATGTTGATGCATGTGATTTTATTGTTAAGTCTTAGAGGAGACTTATATCTAGTTAAACTTAAATGATATTTTGATGCTATTGGTGATTTATTTTCATCACATAGTCATCAGACATAACGTATAGCTAGTTACAACCCTAGATTATTTGTAGGTACTTATTATTCTAGTATAGGCTAGAAACGCTAGTAGACGCTAGTCATCGATTGGGTAGATGTCACTTCACTTGCTTGCTATACATTTGATTTACTTTGATTTGTGATTGATATTACTCTCTTTCATATGACGAGCGATGTGATAAACACTATACTATTATGGTAACATATTATATGTATGTAGTTTTCACTAAATATGTGATTTTCAAAACGGGATTATTATATCCGAATGATTTTTAACTAGATAAACATGATCCACTGACACTTTGTTTTTCAACCCCTCAAGACGTAGCGAGAATAAGGAGAACCCCATATGTCACAGCCTGATAGGAGGTACGTTTGACGGGAATGTGAAATGACTGAATTGCCCTTAGCGGGCATTAAGGTACGTGAGAATATGTCGTTATTGGTTCAAATATTAGACTAGTTTAAAAGAAATATATATTATGAGTTAAGTTGATTTTATTGTAGTTTTGGTTATGTTGGTTAGGGATTAGAAACTTGGATGGTGGGGATTGTTTTGGACATCACTCTCCTGCCCTCTCTCTCCCTTCCCGTAGCCCTCTCTCTCTCCTCCCTCACGACCCTCTCTCACTCTCTCACACCCAAACCGTACGGACAACCCCAAAACCAACCAAAACTTCATGGATCGACGTGGAGAATAGTATCATCATGTTGGTGAGTGTCCTACGAACTCAAAGATACCACTTTCAGGTAAGAAATCCTTCGTTTTCACGTTCAAAACTTTATATTGGTTGATTTTTAGGACAATCCAAGCTCACAGTGAGCTTTAGGAGGTCCTAAGGAAGCTCGGGGACGTTCGTTTGGAAGTTTTGGAGTTCGAGTTTGGCCGGTTTTGCTTGGATTTTTCCGGTGAGATTTAGTTGTTTTTAGAGCCTTAAAGTAGTGTATCGTGATTCTACATGTTTTGGGCTTCAATTTGGTATAAAATAAGAAGAAAATGGTTGAGAAACGAAGGAGAACAAGGAGTTCAAAGTTTGGCCGGAAACCGGCCACCGGAAAGTTCAGTCCAGCGAGCCCGAGGTAGGGGATGATGAGCGTGGGACGCGTGTCCCCGTGCCTGTCCTGGCGCGTGGGGGCGCGTGGGGCCTCCAAAAATTGTTCTAAAAATTATGCGACGTCCGTGACGTCGAGTAGGTCGATGTGGTATATTCATATACCCAAATTGAGCATCGTATGAGAAGTTATTTCGAAATATTAGTGATGTGTTTAAAATTAACGTTTTTATAGTTGTTTCGCATATAGGTGACACCTATCCCGAGGACGAGCGCATCCAGGGACGCCACGGGGGTTACGACCCATCGACTTATCAGTGAGTGGGCAGTTTTGTTTTCGTATTACCTATATACTATTGTTTTTCTCAGAAAATGCATTTATTTGAAAATATGTTTTTCAAATGCCATGCATAGAATTATTTGAAGAAAATCTGAATTGTTATATGAATTATATGATTGATATATGATGCATACATGTGCATGGTGCTGTGGAGGCACAGGTAAGTCAGGTGAGTTCATTATTCATTGAATTGTTTGATGTTGAGACGTTTTAAGCTCATAACCTGCACCCTAGGTGTTAGTGCTTATATTATTCACCACACCGCACGCTCGCCTTGGATCCAAGTAGGTGGATGTCGTACAGACCATGTGAGGGTTCCGACATGCTAGTCGTATAGATCACTAGGTGTAATTCCGACTAGTGGGTGGCCTTAGTTATGCGCGCTGATGATTGATGAGAGAAGCACTAGAGCGTATTTTACACCTTTCATCGTACAGACTACCTTACGTAGTTCCGAGTGATGTGCAGAGTAGGGTCGTATAGGTCACTGTGGTGACTCCGGCTGAGTGGGATATTGAGCTATAGAATTAATCGTATAGGACCAACTGCAGGGTCTCCGATTGATTCCTTATTTCACCTTATTTATATTTTGATTCATGGCATGGCATATTTTTCTTGAAAAATGTTAAAGACTTGGGATTTGAGTTTTGAGATTTCATATGGTTTTATATATACTATTTTCTGGGAAAGTATACAGGTTTTACGGTGAGGGGTTAGAAATGTTTTAAATGAAATGTTTTGAGAAATATTTGGTTTTACTGACCCACTCATCTTTGTTTTGCGCCCCTCCAGGTTCTAGTTAGCGGTTGGTGACTCTCGAGGTCTTTTTCCGGCATTCTGACAGACTCTTGGCATGTAGGACTCACCTGAGGGTGATATACTTCTATTTTAGTCCTACTTGACTGCACTTAAACCTATGCTCTGAATTTATGTGTTTGTATTAACTCATCCTTTTATTCTAGTAGGTTGTTCTACTAGAGATTGGTTTAAATTCCTTCGTATTCTTTTATATCTTGCTTCCGTGTCGCACTTTTGGTTACGTCACGCTCACGTGACGGCCAGCACGCCTTGATCCTCTGGGTCGGGGTGTGTCACCATAGGTGACGAGTGGGCTTGGCAATGAGGCATCCATCTTCTGGACTTTAGGTGATGATTCCTTTGCTGTAGTTTATGCTAGTTGGTAATAATTGCATGATCATACTTTCAATTATGCATGGCACTGCACTCTTATGGGTTTAATGTTGTGTGAAACTTCTAGCTACTTTGATGTGATGTGATAATAATAGAATCTCATCCTAAACTAGTGTCCCCAAGTGGGGAGGTTGATAAGTGAAATTTTTAGCAGCTTTGGATTTTATTAAGGGAGACTTTGGATCCAATCCCTAGCCATTTACATTCTTTGACTAAAACCTTAATGGTATTCAATTTTTGACCAAAGTCCCTTGACTTTGTACACCTCATTATTGTTGTTAATATGTATTTCCATATGTTTGATATTAATTATTTGACATGTAATGAGATTTAGAATCCCATATTATATGGCATATAAATTAAAACGGATTACAATAAAAAAGAAAATACTCAAAAATTTTGATTGAATAAATAGATAAAAATAGGTAACAATATAACTTTGAAATAATAAATGTCAAATGAATGTACCCATAGTGTTCAAAAAAATTGAAAAAGGGTACATTTTATTATAAATATGTATACATTATAAATAAAAATAAATAGATTTTACATCAAAAAATGGTACATTTACAAACAAACAAAAAATTGTTACATTTTACATATAACCAAGTGGCACATTTATAAAGAAAAATGGGTACATTATAAATAAATTATGAGTATAAATAAAAATTTTAAAAATATGGGCACAAAATGAAATTAATATATGGGTACAAATTAAAACTAAAAAGAAAATTGGTACAAATTAAAGAGGGGTTGCCAATTAAAAATGGTACAAACAAAAAATAGAAATATATGATACAAAGTTTAATCATAAATATAAATATACCAAATGTAATGTTTCTAACATTATATTTAGAAATAAATGTAAATAATTTATAATTGAAATAATGACGTTCATTAAAAGCTAGGGACCTTGATAAAAAATTAAAAAAAAAAAGTTTTAATCAATGCAATAGAAGAAAGAGGATTGATAACCTAATTTCTCCTTTTATTTAATAATGAACATTCTGTTTAAATTCTTGCAAATCATAAATATCTTAATATGACTTACGTCAGTGAGTTGCCTTGTGACGTCATCTCTTGATGGGGTCATATGGTCAATTTCATGACAGCCAGCAGGCTTCGGCCTTGTAACTTGTGTTATTATGGCCGGGGGTGTGTCAATAGACGATAGAAACTTGGGTCCAAGGAAAGAAGAGACGAGACCAAGTAATGCAAAGTCTAATAGGAAAGAATCTGTCACAACCCGTCCCGAATTATTTTTTTATCGATGACATGAAATGACTAAATTACCCTTGGACGTTGAGCTCATTATATAGTGTTGTGGTTTGAGTTTAGGTTATAGACTAATCTAGTTAGTTCCTAAGTTTTGGAACTTAAAGTTAGTGGTTTTAGTGGTTGTTAGTAACCCAAAGCTGGACCATACAGACTCTCACACCCATACCCTTACCTGTTGACCTTTCTCTCTCATCCCTCTCTCGGTTTTCATCCATTATCCATACAAATGTACGGACAAACTTCAAACCAACCTTTGCAGGCATGGATCAAGGCTGTGAAGGTGGTCTTTGTGAGCTCAGGAGCTCATCCATACCCTTGGTTGGACGTGAAGACCTTATTTTCCCGAGAACCAGATAACCCAGTTTTGGGTTACTGTTCATGCAGTCGTGATCGTGGAAGTTTCAGTGAATTTTAAGGTTCTAGGAAGCTTTAGGACGTCTTCACGAAGCTCATGGAAGAAAGTTAGAGTGTTTTGGACGTCGGGAAGTCCCAGTTCGCGAGTTTCAAGTTTTGGCCGGATTATCGAGGTTTATTCGGCGAGATTTTGTGGGTTTCAAGGCTTGAAAGTGGTAAGAATGTGTTCTACTCACTCTAAGCTTCATTTTGAGACAAATTTCATGAATTTTGGTTAAGAAATGAAGAAGATATGAAGGTTTCAATATTTTCCAGAAACCGGCGATCGCAGTGGTGCCGGCGACGGTCTCCGGCGAACCAAGGAAGACGAAGGGGAATATTGCGTCAAGTTTGACAGAATATTCTAACGGCGTCAGGTAACGCCGTTAATTTCTGTTAAGGTTTTAACGGAATATTGCATGGAATATTCCTAGCGGCAGTTAAGTTTCTGTCAGGGTTGGCCACGGATGGCGGCGCGTGGGTGGTCGGAAAATTTTTCTAAAAATATGGGGTCATTCGTGGTGTTAAGTAGATCACGTTGGTATATTCAAACACCACATTTGAGCATTGTATGAGAAGTTATTTCCTAGTTTTGTGTATGTGCTTTAAATAACGTTTATTTAGTTATTTCGCATATAAGTGAGACCTATCTGGAGGATGAGCACCATCAATCGAGGCTCAGGGGCTACGACCCTTTGAGATATCAGTGAGTGGGCTTTTGGTTTTCCGTATATACCTATATACTTGAGATTTTTCCCATAAAATAAAATTGAATGATTATACGTTTTGAAATGCCATGCAAAGTATCTGCCTATTTTATTTATGCTTTAGTAGTTGCATATATTTATGATTGGTGCTGCGGACGCACAGGTAAGTGCCAGGTAAGTTCATAAATTAAAGATATGAGATTACTTCAGTTATGCGAGATATGATGTGATGTATTGAGAGCTCATAAACCTGCACCCCGGTGTTAGTGCTCCAGCCCAGAGTTAGGGCACAGTCCTTCACGTGATGTTCACCTCCCGCACCATATGCTCACCTTGGATCCAAGTTAGGTGCACAAGCTTGTCGTACAGACCACTTTAGGTGGTTCCCGACTCATAGGTGACCCGCGATCATTCGCACAGCCTTCACATGATCATAGCACTAGAGCATATTTATTTTACACCTAGTCTTGTTGTACAGACCACTTTAGGTGGTTCCGACTCGTGTGCAGGATTTGATATGATTGAGATCAGTTATGAGCTATATACTCAACCGTGCAGGTAACGTTAGGGGGATACGGTTGATATGATATCTGGCATTGATATATTTTAATTGGATTACTTATGGCATTTCATTGAGATATTTTGGCATGGTATATTTCTATGGATTTTCATCCTGAGCATGATTTATGTTATAGCATATATTAATTTCTGGGAAATTATACAGGTTTTACGGCGAGGGGTTAGAACTTTTGAGAAATGAAATGATTTTGAAAAGCTTTGTTTTTGCCCACTCACACTTTATGTTTTGTGCCCCTCCAGGTTTTAGGTAGAAGTGCTTTGGTGGCTCACGGGGATTTCGACGGTGGTTCTGACAGAGCATTACAATTGTAGGATCACCTTTGGGTGTTATATATCTAGTACTTGTCCTGTCGGACTACACTTAGGCTATTTATGCTCTGATGATGTATTTCACACTTAATCTCACACTTGCACCTTATCTTAATTAGTACTGCTAATAGTTGGATTTTTATTTACTCATATTTCTCTATATCAATTTTGTTTCCGCACTGTGGACATGGTTACGTAACTCTCACGTGACGGCCAACATGCTCTGATTTAGGTCGGGGTGTGTCAGAATCACTAGAATAATGTGTAATCTAAAACCCAATTAAACTAAGATTTACACAATCACATATATTAAATAATATTTTCAAGACATGTGGAATAATATATCTGCAAAATAAATAAATAAATATTATTTGATTGAAATTAATTTATCGATATTTTACATAAAAATAAAATTAATTATTTGCACATAAATTAATAATGCAAGCAAAATAATTTATCTACAAAAAGAAAAATGAGCTAAAACATGCCTATATGTGTAATACATTTGTTAGGCATAAGTAAACTATTTGACATATTAGACAATGAATAATGTGCTAAAACATGCACATAAGGAAATTATTTGCCATATTAGGCAGGTTTTATGTGTTATATATTAGACAATGAATTTCTAACATCAAACTTTTTTTCTCTTGTAAAATCATTAATCCTCCTTATAATCCGCATGGAATTAATTGTGTACATCAAACATTTAAATAGAGGTATTTTAGGCATCCAAAAGATGTATAATCTATAAAGTCAAACATAATTAATGAATTTACTTATGTAGAGTCTAATCACTAGGTTTTATTCGAATAAAAAATTATGTCAATTTTTATGTGAAGAAAATTAAATTTCAAGCGATAAAGTCACATTTTGATTAATTACTTTTAGAAAAATAAGTTTTAGGATGGTGTCATTTAAAACAAAAATATTATTCTTACCATCAATTTGTATCATCATTTATACTATCTTTTTAAGAGAAATGAGACCCACATGTGCACTGTTCTAAAAATCGGCCTAGACGGCGCCTAGGCACTGGACAGTCGGATACCGATCCGATTTGCTCTTAGTTGATCACAAAATCGAAAATACGTTAGGCGGACACCTAGATGGGATTAGGCAGTCTTAGACGGGGTTAGGCGGGGCTAGACAGGGACTAGGCGGGGGTATGTGCAGAGTGCCAGAATCTGGAAAAAAATTTGTTGCAGGGGCGAGCGCTCGACGTTCACGCGAGAAAGAAGATGTTTTCCCTTATTTTTTAGGGAGTTTTAACGAAAAGCCCACAGTACTGTTCACTTTAATGAAAAACCACATTTTTACACTAAAAAGTCAAACCTGATACTATTCACTTTACCCTTTATTTTGTCCTTATCATTAAAACTTAAAGTTTTCAAGCCCTTTTCACTAGTTTTCCTTTTTTTTTTTTTTTTGCGTGACCCACGTTTGTCCTCCTTTATCTCCCTTTCAGATGGTGGGACCACTATCTTTTCTTTTCCTTATTTTATATATTTTTTGAAACCTCACATCATGTCAATCGGCCCTAAAAGCTCGTGGTCAGTGCATAATTCAGTCTTTTGTTAGCAGCTGGGCACGGGCATCAAAACCTCCCTCCATTCTCTCTCTCTCTCTCTCTCTCTCTCTCTCTCATGGGTTCGTCGGCAGCTGACTCCTCCGAATTCAACGAGCCTCTAACCCCATTAGGTCGGTTCTTCCTCCAACCTGAAATGAACCAAATAATCCACTGCGCCATGGGCTTCACAAACCCTATAAACATAGATGCCGTCAAGTCCCACCTCAAAACCTCTCTCCTCCTCTCCCACCCACGTTTCTCAAGCCTCTTGCTTCGCCACTCCAACGGCCTCCAGCACTGGCATAAGACCACCCCCAGCGTCGACCTCGAACGCCACATTGTCGTCATCAACAATCCTGTCCTCACCACATCACCATCCGTTGACCACGAGACTGCTGTCAATGCCTACTTGGCCGACCTTTCCACCACCTCTGCTGGAATACTAGGCACCGATGTCGACAAACCCCTCTGGGAACTTCACCTTCTCATGGCCCATAACTGTGGCGTCTTCCGAATCCACCATGCATTGGGAGATGGGATGTCGCTCATGTCACTGTTCTTGGCGAGTTTCAGGGAAGTTGACCAAAAAGATGACGAAGAAAAGGGTTTAGGTGGTGGGTTTGTGAAGGAGGTGAAATTGGTGAATGGTGAAGAAAAGAATATTAACATACCAACTTTGGCTTCTGCTGGTGGGAAGAGATCAAAGAGACTAGTAGGTTTCACTGGTGGGAAGAGGTCGTGGGTTTGGTTGCTAGAGTTTGTGGAGATGCTGTGGTTTAACATGGTATTTGTGGTGGAGTTTCTGATGAGGTGCTTGTGGCTTTCTGACCGGAAAACTGAGATAAGCGGCGGCAATGGAGTTGAGCTGTGGCCAAGGAAGTTGGCCACGGCTAGGTTTGGCCTTCACGACATGAAGCTCGTCAAGAAAACTGTTCCAAATGCGGTAAGTGATTTCATTCGATAAGCAAACGAAATAAGTCGAGTACATAGAGTATGGTAAAAGCTGTGGCCCTGAAAAAACCTTTTTCCGGGGAAATCACTTGAAAAAAAATCCCGAAGTAAAAAGGGCCACTCATGCTAAAAAACAATAGAAAACTAGATTTTAATCATTAAATAAGACGAAAGTGTAAAATATATTTTACACAAATTGAATAAAAATATTGTATATAAATTGGATAAATTGATTTTAGTTTCTAGACTCTATTTAATGTCACATATGCATTTAGTCTCCTTTCTTCTGTATAATTTTTTGGTGTCCATGAATTAAATTATATGAACAATATTGTAAATTTTAAAACTTATTTGAATTCAAATGAATGAGCTTTTATTTGCTCACATTTTGCAACACCAATTTATGTTAAGTATCTTATATAAGAAAATATTTTGGTAAAGACTTTTCGATACATTTATGTTTTTGCATATCTTTTTATGTACCACTAATTTATTACAATATTTAGGTACGAACATTTTGGTAAACTAGTTTAGCATAATATGTTTAGATACGGACAATTCGGTACACTAGTTTAGTATAATATATTTATGTACAGACATTTCGGTATACTAGTTTAGTATAATATGTATAGGTACGGACATTTTAGTAGACTAGTTTAGTATAATATGTTTGTTAACTACATTGGAGAAGTAGTAGAGATGAACAATTATAAAATCAAGAAATGAAGTTTTACAGAGAGGAGAAATGTGAGAAAGAAATGGATGAAGCTTTTGTATTAAACTCAATGAACTCACTTTACTATCTATTTACAATAGCTATATATAGCTTACTAGAGGACTAACTAACTCTTTCAACTAACTATTACATCATCCAATCCTTTACAACAGTTTTGATGAGCTGGCAGAGATGAGTTAGCAGTGATATATTCAACATCCCCCTTCAATCTCAACTGGGTTTCCCAATTTGAGATTGAATGAGTGCTTTGACAAATGCAGAATTATGAAGTGCTTCTTGTCCATATACTCCTAGCCCTACTCCCATCATCAATTAATCCTTTGTTCTTGGTGTTTAAAGGTGTCTTCATGCATCTGCATTATCTTTTTTATGGTACCCATGCTATGCTTGTCAACCATTATGTTTTGATGAACTATAGCCTTTTTAATACTTCCATGTCAGCCTAGTTTTCTGAAAATAGTCCAGTCATCCACCCGATGCACATTTAAGCTGCTGATACAAGAGATTTGCAGACTGACTGCACCAAAACTTATGTCGAGTTGTATTATCTTGCTACAATGCATCATCTGTTTTTCTTCCTGTATGTCCACAAACACTCTTGACAAATTCTAAGGCAACAAGAGAATGTCACTCTTGACAAATTCTAAAGCAACAAGAGAATGACACTCCTGACAAATTCTAAGGCAACAAGAGAATGATACTCTTGACAAATTCTATGGAATTAAAGAAAGAATGATACTTTCTTAACCATCAAGAAGAATGACATTTTCTTGAAATCTTGTAATCCAACAAAATCATTGAATGAAACAATAGTTTATCTCATATATCTTCAACATAGACCCATATATCTTCAAGAAACCGACTATAAATTCCGAAATCACAAAAATACAACAAAACCACCAGAAAACCACACCAAGAATGTAGAGCGGATATCACCTGAGAAGATCCCATATCACAAGGCAGACACAACAGAGAATCAAGAAACTGACAACATCCCAAATATGCAAGATCTCTCTACACCAGAGAAGGGAACACGGAGCAATGACAAATATAGAACTCAGAGAGCTGATTTGCAAACACCACAAAGAAGAAAGAAATAGACCAATAATCTTGCACAATCTTACACCAAGAAACCAACAAAATCACTCTTTGACATTTCGTCAAACAGATAATGTGCAAGAATGCACTTGTCAATTGAGGATGACAATTGAAGAAGTTCTTGATGTCGAATTTGATGCAAAGTCCATCATCATAAATTGGTGACCCAAATGTGATATAACGACATTGTTGGGTGATCGTAAGTTGGACACCAGAGGGCATTCAATGTTCGAAGTCAGAAAGTTGATGATTGGAAACAGGATGAGTAGCAGCAGAGAACCATACCAAAATCTGCATAGTGCCTTAGAGGGAAGAGAGTCAAATTCCACACCAAGCTCCCAAATTTTGAACTTTCCTCCACACCAGCTACCAACATAGCAATTCGAAGTTCCACTAAGGGAGACAACGATCCGAATCACAACAAGCAATCAGACTATTAAGGTTAGGGCTTCGAGACGCCGCAGGCTCGCAATCTCCATCGAGGTAGTGAAGAGGATTCTTATATCGGGTTGGAGGGGTGGTAATATGTTTGCTAGATGTTGTCTGTGGTAGAGATGAGTTGACGACCCAAATTGCGGAAGCCCAGACGAAAAATCAACCAAGAAGTTACAGGACCATCGCGGAAGCACCGAAGAAAATCTAATGAAAAACGATGAAAACGACAAAATCTAATGAAAAACGAAACCACCAGAATCCATGGCATGAGCCTGGTGGCTCTGATACCATGTTAACTACATTGGAGAAGTAGCAGAGATGAACAATTATAAAATCAAGAAATGAAGTTTTACAAAGAGAAGAGAAATGTGAGAAAGAAATGAATGAAGCTTTTGTATTAAACTCTAGGGGTGGGTTCGGTTTAAATCGGTTCGGTTTTTTGCCAAAACCGAAACCAAACCGAAATTTCGGTTCGGTTCATTTTTTTTTCGATTTTTTTCGGTTCGGTTTTTTTTCGGTTCGGTTTTTTCCGGTTCGGTTTCGGTTTTTTGTTTTTTTTTTCAAAAAATGAAAAACATTGAAATTTTAAATTTTAACATATCCAACACAATCATAACATAAATATTCTAACTAGAATCAAAGACAATGAAAATAAACATTTAAAGTTGAACTAAAATCATCAATCAAGTCTTCCAAAGTCCAAACTAACAACCTCACAACACAAAAATCGTACAAATGACTTAGAAAAGTTAAATTGTATGATGTTGTTCAAAGATCAAGGTTGTTTGCTTGTAACTGCATGTTGACAACTTGATTAGTAAAAGTAATGCGTGGGTGGATTTATTTAGTGTGTGTTGGATTCTTTTCCATCACAAATTACCCAAGTAATCTACCCGAAATAAATGTTTATGGATTCTGTTACATGTTATATGAGAGTAGATTTGGAAAAGAAAGCTGGGGCAGAAGTTGACAGTGCTATGGAGATGGATGTAGGTACTTCAGGAGGAGGTTTGGTTCCGGAACCTTATATGGGGGATAAATAATAGGTTAGGGTTTAGAGTTTTTATAGGCCTTTTTTAAATATTTTGAGCTTAAAGTTTGGCAACACATTGGGTTTAGCACATTTTAACTTACAAATTGGGTTTAGAAAATAATACCCAAAACAAATAATTAAATAAAAAAATTAATTTAATTAATTCGGTTCGGTTCGGTTTGGTTTGGTTCGGTTTCTAGATCACTAAAACCGAACCGAACCAAAAGAATTCGGTTCGGTTCGGTTTTTTCAATTTGGTTCGGTTTTTTCGTTCGGTTCGGTTTTTTCGGTTTCGGTTCGGTTCGGTTTTCGGTTTTTTTCAGTTTTCGGTTTTTTGAACCCACCCCTATTAAACTCAATGAACTCACTTTACCATCTGTTTACAATAGCTATATATAGCTGACTAGAGGACTAACTAACTCTTTCAACTAACTATTACATCATCCAATCCTTTACAACTGTTTTGATGAGTTGGCAGAGATGAGTTGGCAGTGGTATATTCAACAATGTTTAGGTAAGGACATTTTGGTACACTAGTTTAGTATAATATATTTAAGTGCAGACATTTTGGTACACTAGTTTGGTATAATATGTTTAGGTACAGACTTTTCGGTACACTTATGTTTTTGTATATTTTCTTATATTCCACTTATTAATTATAATATAGTTAGGTAGGGACATTCCAGTACACAAATTCAGTCAAATATATTATGATACATATATTTAGTTTACACTAATTATAGGAGTAAAACAAAATTAATGAATTAAAATGTGTCTAATAATAAAATTAAAATTTAAGTAGAGACATTAAATAAGATATCCATTAAATATTTAAACAAAAGTATAATATAAGTTTGAATTAAGGACGCAGAAAAATGACTAAAATTAATATGTAATTTAACAGCAAGTTTTTATTAAATTTTAATCTTTTTTAAAGATTAAAGTTTAAAATCTCTAAAAACAATTACTTACAAAATCTTCAAACTAACTAACTCATTAATCAAGGTGGACTAATATCATCCTAAAAAGACACACCACGATGACGAAAAAGGGTAGCGAGTCGCCCTATGCGCCACCATGCTTGCTTACATTAAACAAACAAGAAAAAAATAACAAATATAAGTTTGTGGTTTGTATATGTAAAAATACATTGCTGTAGTTAGACATTAGGCACATTCAAACATTAATTTTTTTTATTTTTTTTTATAACCAACCTACCTTGGTTCAGTCATGCATAGGGATGAAAATTCAAACCATTAAACTCGATAACCACGCACGAATAATCGAATGAATGGGCGGATTTGAAGATATGTGGAAAAACCGTCGATAATATTTCATTACAATTTCAAATATGATTATAGGGGTCCTCAATCCGTATCTATCACCAAATCTACCCCGAATAATATATATTATACATACAATATAACATAATATATTTTATCATTTATATGAATATATATATATATATATGTAACATCCCACATCGACCAACGGAGAGGGGGTGATGTGCCTTATATGTACATACTCCCCTCCCTATAGCACGAGGCCTTTTGGGAACTCACTGGCTTCGGGTTCCATCGGAACTCCGAAATTAAGCGAGTTCGGGCGAGAGAATTCATAGGATAGATGACCCACTGGGAAGTTCTTGTGTGAGTTCCTAGAAGCAAAACCATGAGGGAATGGTAAGCCCAAAGCGGACAATATCGTGATACGGCGGAGTCAAGACTGGGATGTGACAATATATATATATGTATATATGTATATTCATTAGTATTGAAATTATTTGATAATTTGTTTCGTCTTTCTCTTGTAGTGGCTATTATATTTGCTTTCGTCATCCCCATAGGACCAATTTGCCTTAATTTATTATCATAAATACTTCCAGAAAGTATTGTTATATTTTTTATGATTTGATATGGATATTTAATGATCGAACTAATATCTATGAATTTATAACGTGTGACGAATAATTTTTTGCATTAAAGAAGATGGTATAACCGTTAACATGAGGAATCCGTTACCCAATGAGTATGATTATGGATAAAAAAAATTAAGGATTTTTCACATATAAAATGTTGGCAACTTAACATCACAGAGAAAATTGTTATGAGCGCCATGATTTAGAAAAATAAAAAGTAAATATATCCAAAAACAAACAGTTGGTCACGGTGTTTTTACTTATGTAAGTATTTTTTTTATGCCACCATGCAGACCATAAATGATGTCCTTGTTGCGGTTGTTTCATCTGGGCTATCAATATACCTAAGTCACCAAACACCAAAAGGTATAATAATTTAAAGGCAATCCATTTCTGCAGTCCTTAATTTTCTTGTACAACGCCGAAAGGGATCGGAATTTAAAGGCAACCCATATTTTCGGTCCTTAATTTTCTTGTACGTCTCGTTTGAATTATATCAGTTCAATGGCATTCGATCACGTATCTTAATCTAAACCCATTTTTTCTTCTCGTCAGTTTTGTCAGAGGGACTTCGAATTACTGGGCTGGCCATGGTAAATTTAAGACAGCAGCCTGTAATGGAGGTTTGTAACTTTATATATTTTATATTTATTTTTAGAATAACGTTACATTTACCAACTATTTATACTATCTCTCTAAATACAAGTAGGCCATGCTAAGGTCTCATCTCTATCAAATAGATGGTACAAATAGGTGGTAAGAGTATCATTTTTGTTATTTTTTTTTTATAATTAATTACATAGGTCTGGGTCGGTTGACAAATCGTGTTAAAGTTATTGTGCCACCAGCCGGCCATATATACAGAGTTTTAGAAAACCACCTACTGCCAACCAATTGTTACCATACAGTTGCCAAAAATCGGTTCAGTCAAAACCGTTGGCCGGTTCGATTGGTAAAGGACACAACTTGCAAGTAGCAACTGATATAATATAATATTTCACTAACTGATATAATATAATAGTTCACAAACTTGGCTTATTAATTGAAATGCCTCATGAAATTACCATTTAGTCTCAATTTACCCTTTGAAACTAGTTTTTCTCACTTTGCCTTCTGAACTAGACATTTTCGACTGTCTTTGTCTCACTTCGACCATTATGTTAAAGGGCTGTTAAACTCAAGGGTATTTTAGACATTTTATTTTTTACACATTTGTTTACCTCTAACTTACACACTAAACCAATCTCAATTCCATTTTCTACAACTCTAATTAAAGCCATGAGTTTTGGGCATTTTTAAATAAATTATTCAATCAATAGAAAATTTTCGAGCAACAAAATCATTATATTAATCAAAATAAGGGTTACATTTTTGTTCTTAGAGTCACTTCACTTGGAAGGCATCCAAGTATTGGCTCAAAACTTTGCACTTGAAAAATACTCATTACAACAGAAAGAAAACATGATCAACCTATTTAAAGATCTTTATAATCGAAATTGACCTAATCATAAGTTTCACCCATAAAAAAATGATTTCAGATTAGTTCCACAAAATATAATCTTAAAAACACCTTTAAGCTATCATGTCCAAATACTCCTCAAACCAAAAAAAATCATCTAAAACAAATGTGCTCAGTTTGCAACCGAAAGTTTTACATTGTTGCTCCGAATTTTTGTATTGATTGAATAATTATTTTTAAAAAGGCCCTCACTTATGGGGTTTGAATTAACGTTGTCAAAAATGGAATTAGATTGAATTTGAACAAAAATTATTTGCTGAATTTGGCTGTACAGTTTTCCACTTAAAAAGCTTGAACATGTGATCAGGTATCCGATATGATGAAGTCTTCTGGGTCAAGTTGGGGTAACAAATTCGGCATGTTTCACCTACCTATTCATTGCCATAAGAGCAGCGGCACTGATCCTCTTGAGTGTCTGAAGAGAAATAAGGTGATGCTTGACAGGAAGAAAAAATCTGTGGAGGCTCATTTCTCAAACAAAATTGCATGCTTTGTTATGACCTACTTTGGACAAAAGGTGAGGATAACAAAAAGAGAAATGTTAAGGAAACTTTTTCAAAATTGAGACTCTCCCTCACTTTATGTTTTTTTGCACAATTATCGCGCCAACATTATAAAATATTGTGCCAAAAATATGAGGTGGCGGACAGTCCATAGCGAGTCTCACTTTGAGACCTACTCCAACCCGTGGAGTAAAACTCAAATTTTAGGTTCAAAATCTACCTCAACCTACTCCAACCCTTAGGTCAAATATGAGTTTTAATCCAAAACTCATTTATGGGGCAAATTTAACCTAGAATTCCCCTGAGTTTTTTTTAGTTTTATATTTATAGATTTATTGAATCCAACGGCTAAGATATAATATGATCAAATTAAACAGTAAGAAAAAAAATCTAATGGTCCAAATTTAAATCCACCTACTAAAATAATTAAAAAAATTATTTAATGTGTTTCATATTCTTTCATAGTGTTCCACAAATTTAATTGTGTCAATTTAGTGATTTTTCAATATTTATCAGAATCTAAATATTTTGATAATAAAATGTTCATAAAATTAAATTAGGATAGTCTATATAATAATTTTTTTTAAAGTTACTTTAAAGAAAAAAAAATTATCCTAAATTTATTTTTAATAATATCGATCTTAAAATTTAATCCAAAAAAATTGGAGCAGAAAAACTATTTATGAGTTAAAAATTTTAGATTATAACTCGAGTAGGAGATGGTCTTAGAATTTCTCTTAACAAATTGCACTTTTTATTCTTTTCAAACAATTAATTAAATATTCGAGAATACCAAACAAAATTGGGTGTTAATTTTTTTTTATAAATATTATTAATATCCATTCTACTGCAGATTGCAACCTGGTTTCTTTACAGGCTTGTGTGCAATGCTAGCTTTACCATCTCAAATATAGTTGGCCCGCAAGAAGAACTTGCACTTGGAGGCAACCCTGTAACTTACCTAAGAATTAATGCATCCAGCCTGCCCCAGGTATGTGTGTGTGTGTGTATAAATATATATATATATACACACACACACATATAATCCCAAAGATTAACTTAAATATATGTAATGTGAATATATATGTGATAGAACATGACTGATTTTTCTGGCTGGTAATGTAGGCACTTGTAATGCACTTGGTGAGCTATGCTGAAAGAGCAGACTTGCAAATTTTGGTGACCAAAGATATCATCCCTGACCCTGCGTTTCTCGCCAAGTGCTTTGAAGAGGCCTTGCTTGATATGAAGGAAGCAGCTGCAGCCATCGGTAGAACCTAACAAGCACGACGTAACGTCTCTACGTTTAATGGAATGTTATATTGTTGTATGAGGTTGAACACAGTGATGGATAAGGGATACAGTTTTACATCCCATTAGCATGGACAAATTTTTCTATATTAACATTTATTTATGAACGTTTCCACTGGAAAACGCGGATTAATTGGTCGGCTAATGCTATTGGTGGAAAGAGGTTGAGCCCATGCATGACGACGTGAGTTCGAACCCGTCAGTGGCTAATCTAACATCTAATCTAACAAAATCTATCGTTTGACCAAAAACAAAATATGGAATTACAGATGGGTTTACTCAGATTATAATTATAATGCATCTTTAGGATTAGATTGAATTCATAACTGAAGAATAGGGGTAGATTAGTGATAATCTTACAGGCTTTCACACTTACAAACAAAGACATACACATCAACCATACTTACAATGTCATAGTTCTCTCTCACTCTCTCACCAACTCTACACAAGAAAAAAAACCAAATCTCTCAGGAACCCTCTAAGCGTTGTCAAACAACCGAAAAGCATACGTAAAGTCACATATTTGCCTCAGTAGGCATGATGGCTCTTGAGCAATCATACTTTCGCCAAGGATTGGGGTTTCTTGGCGCTTCCTTTCTTTCTTCGCAGCAGTAGCCTCCTTAGCAAACCAAAACCTCCTTGTTTCTTACTCGGCACAATAGCCAGACTCCCAACTGCGCTGTGACCACCTTTACCCCTTGAACCTAGATGCCCTTCCGGCATATGTACCAGAGCGATAGGAGTGGACAAGGCATTGTGACTATCAGACTGAAAAAGCGATGGTTTCTGCGGATCTGCATCCGTTGTTGTCTCATTATCTTTTGGAGACTTGGGATTGTCCTCAGCTAGCATTTGATCAAGCAGGGAAGAGCGCCTGTTCAAGTTATTGCTGGTGGCATTGGCTGCAGTGCTGGTTGTGGAGAACACCTTGTCAAAACGTTGTGCTTCCCTTGGTGTAGTCAGTGCCTTGATCTGTTTTCCTAGGTTTAGGATGGTTTCTTGACACTCTGCCAGCTTCACCGAAGCTGTTGTGATTTCCCATCCCTGCAAAATATAACATGTCACATTGCTGTGCCTAGTTAAAAGATAGTTTACAAATGTGCTCGATTACTTATTTTCATATAATGATAGTGATGATTTCTACATTCCCGTGGACTTACGGAAGGGGATTGTTTTTCGTCTTGGTTTATGCCATGCGTTAGAGTCTCCTTCTCAGCACTGAGTTAAACATTTCACAAATCAGAGTTGTCTCATCAATCAAATCAACACAAGCTTTACATAGTTTCGGCAGAAAGAAAAATCAGGAGACCGGAACTTACCTTTGTAGCTGGAGCTGAAGCTCAAGACATGTTGCTTCTAAATCTTCACAACAGTTATGTTTATCCTCCAATTCAACTTCTAAAGAAGAAAACTTCTGGAAGACTTGTTTCAACTTTGCTTTGGCAACAGTCAGTTGAGTATCAAGATCTTCATTAATCGACTTCTGATTTTCGATCTGGTCTACCATCACCCCCTCTGATTCTTTCAGACTCTCCACTTCTGTCTTTAAGATTTCAATTCTTTGTTGTGATTCCTGAAGTTGTATGACCAACGCTTCATTCTTTTCGGTTGCTGACTGCAGGCTAGCTTCCATATTCTTTAGTTCATCTTTCAATCTGCTGTTTTCTTCTTGCAGTTTATCCTGCACCATATTCAATTGAAGTGGAACATTTGTTTCCTTTGAAGAAGCAACTAAAGGCAGACACAACAACTGCTCCGCAGATGCACCCTTCACTCCATTATCTCGTCGGTCTTCAGGCCAACCAAATTGCTTATTGATTTTATTCCTCATGCTTGAAGCATCTTGACAACGTTGGCTGCCACTATCTTCCACTGAAGTGTCAATACTCAAAGCTCCACCAAAAGAATCTACAGGATCAGATTCTGCAAGAGGCCTTGAGACTGCACTTCTACGAGGTCCATTGTCGGTTGGTGGATTTATGTAACCCAAGGCAATTTTGATGTCCTCAAATAGCTCATCTAAACTTCGTTTCGAAACATTCTTTTGCTCCAACATTGCTTTTAAAACGACCTGAAGCCAGTCAAAAGAATTCTCTGACCTTGAATCTTTTGACACGCCGTGCTTTCTCTCGTCACTGTTGGAATTGACTTCAACTGGTACAAGCTCCCTACCGGTAAAACAATGTTGATGCCCATTGTTAGGAGGTTTACCAGCAGAAACTATTGCCAATTTCTCCATCTCAACAAAATCATCCATTAAGCTAATGTCTGAACATTCCTGTGGACTTTTAAGTCTCTCGTTTTTAAAATGTTCCAACTCTGAAATTAGAGCACTAGCCCAAGATTCGGACGAGCTATCATCACTGCCAATGTCAAATCTTGAATATCGAGAAATGTCATTACATGGTACCAGCTCCATAGATTTATGGAATTTAGAAAGCTCTCCAAGCTGAGTCTCAGCCTGTGACAATCTGGAAGCTGTTCGAGAATATGTGGTCCTTGAAGAAAGGAGTTCGGCATTTTTCTTTGTTAAAATTTCTCTCAGAGTTTTGTTTTCTTCTTCCAAATCTCGTAATTGCTCAATCACGAGACTCATCTTCTTATTTGAAATTTCAGGAGAATTTCCCATGTTGGCATCTTTTGCAACCACATCTCTTGTAGGATTCTGCTTTCTTCTTCTCATCTCGGTCTGATCCCTTCCCAGCATTTGAACCTCACTCTTCATATTCACCAAAGCAGTAGGACCTGGCAGCCGCTTTCGCATAAGGAGATGAAGTCTCTGACATTCTTGTTCTAACTTTGCGATTATCCTCACACTCTCCAAATGTTGTTTATGCGATTCTGCAGCTGACCGACGGTTGTATTCCATCTCCTCACTTCGGATCTCAAGTTCCTTCTCAAGCATGTGAAATTCATATCTTAGAAAAGCATTTTCCTTTTCTGTGGAATCCAGTCTAGCCATTAGGGCACTGAATTCTGCATCGGTTTGAGACTTGTGTCTATTCAAATCTTCAATCAATTTGTCTTTTGCTCGAAGGGCTCTGTTCAAATTAGTATTTTCAGCAACCAAGTGTGTAAGCTGTTCACTTGTCTCTCTCAACTTCTCTTCTAACTTTTTCTGTGCCGTCTCATACTCTCTTGATGTCATCATAACTGCTTCATGTATTCTTTGCTCCTGTTCTTCTCGAACAAACTTTAGC
Source organism: Malus fusca (assembly GCA_035220775.1). Classification (NCBI taxonomy): domain Eukaryota; kingdom Viridiplantae; phylum Streptophyta; class Magnoliopsida; order Rosales; family Rosaceae; genus Malus; species Malus fusca. Next base: position 18,498,029 of record CM069063.1, read on the forward strand.
TGCTGCATGCATTCGTTCAATGCATCATCTGAATGAGTTGATCTTTCATTTGTGGATACTCCCTGCCTCAAAGGCTCCTCTAATTCTTGCTTTAAAACCGACTCTCCTGCCTTCTCACTACCTGAAACAATAGTTATTTATACAATCAGCAAAAACTCAAAAGGAGCATTCAATGAGAAAATAGGGGTTTTACCGATGATATAAAAAACAACGAAGCCTGTAAAGAAAGATTTGTAAGCTGTAGAAAGAGAAGAATAACTTACAATCACCTGCTATAGCTTCTTCTTCCGGTTTTGCATGTTCTGGAATGGGATCTTCTTTTACAGTGCGGTCTAGGAGAACTGAAGCTAACTTCTCATTTAGATTTTTCCTCGATCTCTCTGTTTCGCTTCCTTTCTCAGCTGGATATGAAAATGTCTGTACCTAACATGATAAAACATCGGTAGTACAATAATCAGATTAAAACATCTTTGCTCCCCGAGTAAACTACTCCAATATATGCACATAGATGGATTGTATACTATAAAAGGCTTAAAACAAAAACAGCAGATGCGCAAGTTAAATGAACATATAAGCTGCATATCCGAGGACAATTGCTGCGCACAAGACAGACAAAATGGGGGAAACGAAACAGTATTATACTCGGGAAACAAATTGGTTGATCCGAAATGCAAAGTGATTGGTTACCTCTTCTTCAATTCTTCCCAAAGGAGTGGCAACTTTGTTAGTTGCAAGAATTGTCTTCTCTGAAGATTTTTTCCTCCAAAGCCAAGCCTTGTGGTCCATGATTTCGGGTCACTATTCAAGAACAGAAACGGATAACCAATTAAGCATGTAGAAAACTGTCAGTAACTTACAAAAGAAACAAAGCATTAGAGTAACAAACAATGTCCTTAAAAATGAAAGTGAAATGAATTGATTGCCTAACTAAGACGCTGTTGGTAACGCAGGGATAAAAACTCGAAATACTGAATTTCCTCCGTTCTTTTAACCATCCGATATTCTGAAGTATTCTGATCTATGGGGAGGAGGATTCGAACTTGAGTGCAAGAAGGGGCACAAACCGTGACTATCTGGCCTAACCAACGTCTGCTAGAAACAATTAATGATCATAACCACAAAAAGGAAAGCATAAAACAAAGATTTAAGCACCCTAATTTTCTCCCAGTTTTACAGTCCACTGAGGCTGCATGCAGCTGAAAACCTCTCAAAAGGAAGAAGGGGTGATCAACCAGAAGGTAACAGTGGCATTTCTCCGTCTCCGATCAACAAAATAAGGCAGAATTTCTAGCTTTCATAACCAAATTGCTATACTCTTTAGCAATCTAAACAAATAGACCGTTTTACTGCCGTAAAAATATTTTTAAAAATTAAAAACAAATAATTTAGGATTAACCATGGTGAGATTACCACCAAATTTGAGGAAACAAGAAGTCTTGCAGTAAATCTAAAATTTCTTAGCATGGTAAGAGCGAGGAATATCATGCATGAAGAAAATGAAGGTAAATAATTATCTGAAACCAAAAGTTCTCACCTGGGCAATTAAGAGAGAGACCAAAATGCTAAAACAGTGGTGCTCCAAGAACTGTTTCCACCATGCCTTACTGTGGAAGTCAAGGAGAAGAAAACAACGACTTATAATACCACAAATGAAGAGAGACTTTCTTCTTCATGGATCAATAGAATCATAGGATGCTCGCACTCCACCGACAGTTTACCTCTCTCGGTAATAATAATCAATGAGAGAGAGAGGGAAGAGAGAGTAAAAAGAAAAAAGAGCAAAAAGGAAAAGCCAAAGAGAAAAAGAAGTCAAAGAACAACGGGCCACAGGTAGAACAGGAGAAAGAGAGAGAGAGAGAGAGAGAGATGGGTTGAATGCTGTGTGAGTTAAGTGTGGTGGTTTGAGTTGGACAACAACAAGACGCTTAATTAATGGCATAACCCTTGTTGGCGTGACTTCAAATTATGTGGATGACTAATCTAATATTTAGTTTAACAAAATTTATCATGGTTCTTTACAACAGCGGTGGAAATGTGTAGAGCTCTACTATGACAGCATGGGTTCAAACTTCATCAGTAGTATTCTTCTTCACTTGTAAGTGAGAGGTCTTAGATTCGATTCTCGTCAAAAATGTCAAATGTGAATTTGAACTACATTATCACTAACCCATTGTAAAGTTGAGTTCATCTTTTCTTTTTTAATGTAAATAACATCGTTGTTTACAAAATAAAACCTATCGTCGGAAAAAAAAATTAAAAAAATTAATGGCAAGTGTCACGCATGGTGGAGGTGGGAAGAAGACAAATAAAGGGAGAATAAGACACGAACGGATTACCAAGTTTTGGTGGATCCAATCCAATTGTGTGTGTGTGTTTGTGAATGTATGGAGTTGATACGTGCTATTAAGTTAGTGGGATGTGTGAGGCAACAAAAGTATGTACAAAACCTTTGAACAATGATGATGTCCTTAGACGAATCATTACTTGTTTTAGTCCCTACCAAATTTAATTAATTAATAAGCTTTGCATTTATTTTGGTAAACTTATGATTATTTTATATAATGCTTTGAGCTTGTCTTACATTGCCACTAAGATTTTTTTGTGTTGTTAATGTGATTTTTGTTTTATAAGATAATTCAAGATATAATATGTAGGTTCTTGAGTGTAGGTTATTTCTTATTGTTATTATTGGCTGAGAGGGGACTCGAACTTCAAAAATTTAAAGGGAGTGGTGTTATTCATACACCACTTAATCTTTTGTCGTTGAATTAAATTAATTAAGGAGAATCAAATGACATAAGTTAATAGTAATTGTGTGAAAATTAAAATGAAGTACGTAGATAGCACTACTTTTTATAAGTGACATAGTACTAGACTAGCTAGTTGATTTCTGCATATAGAGAATTTAAAATTGAATATAGATTAGTTCAAGCCAAACTTGAATTTGGCCAGTATATTGAATTGGAATTTTAAACTATAAGAGGCGAATACAATTCGAACATTACACATTTTGGTAGAATTTAAAATCATTCACCTAAGGCCATCTCTAATGGAAATGTCAAATTATTAGTCAATATAGGATTTGATAAGATTTTATTGGACTTTGAAATCAAAGTGTAGTCAATTAGGATTTTAAAAGAAGATTTTAAAAGACTTTGAAATCATGGTGTAATCAAAGTAGGATTTAAGAGGATTTTAAAATTACATCCAAATTTATGGGTAGCCAATTGAGATTTTTATTGATTTTTTTAGAGTGATTATAAATCTATGTGAGGTGTATATAACCAAAACAAAAAAGAATCACATCTCACCCTCTAGGATTTCAAATCTAGCTTATGTTCTTCTAATCCTCTCTCCTCATTCCTCACTTCTCACCCGTCATTGTCATTAATCCTATCTTCTTTGAGTCCAATTATGCCATGTCTCAACACCATGTTAACTTACAACCCCTCTTCTCCAACCCAGTACCAGAAACACAATCAAACGTCAAATACAACCCACAAAAGAATATAAGAATGGTAGATATAGTTTTTGCTAATCATTCGTGGTCTTTGTATGCCAAGAAAGCTTGAGGAAGCATGCTCCATGCTCAAAGTTTTGGAATCCAGAGGCTGTGATCCGAATTTTACTGTTTACAACACCTTATTAAGTTATTTGCAAAGTACTGGAAAGCTTGCTTCAGCTTATGAAGTAATAATATATATGATGGAGAAATGGCAGTATACCCATCTACTTTCAAAGTTCAAGGAATATAGGAGATGTTAAATTGGTAAATTCTTTTATTTTCAATATTTACTTGCAATCTCATAAGAAGAAATTAATTGATTCAGCACAGTTAACAATATGTAGCTCCAGGGTATCTGTAATACTCTAATTATTTTTAAATATGTGATTCAGTTATGAAATTCAAATTAATTGACGATTATGAAATTTAAATGGGGAGAAATGTGAAATCCCATTCCTGGATTTTAGTATTAAATATTTTGTAGTCGTATTTGGGTTACGACGCATTTATATTTACGGCATATAATTGTTTCGATAAGTTTAAAAATATGAAATTGCCCCTAGTTGGCTAAACAGAATTATACGAGGATGTACTTTATCCTTATATGTTTCGCTGCATTTCTTGGCATATTTGGATAGAGGTCGATCCTACGAGCGCATAGGCTAAAATCGTTCGTGAAACAGAGTTATAACGAAGGAGATATAAACGAGAAAAGGTAAGGGCAAAATGGTCATTTGACCATTTATTTAGAAGGCTCCAGCTTTGCTGAGCAGCCATCTAGGGTGCCATGTGTCTGGCTGTTATGGAGAGAGGAGAAGAGAAATGAGGGAAATGAGAGAGTGAACAGGCCAATAAGAAGAGTAGGAAAGAAAGGAAATGAGGGAAAGGAGAAGGAGGGAAGCAAATCCACCCTCGACCTGTTTCCTTGTGCGACCCGACCAGACGACAACCATGAAATTTGACGTTTTCTCCGACCAATTTCCAACGAATTGCACCAAGCCACCACTTGGAAACTCATTCCCGATCTCCTCTCCTATTTCCACCAAAAACCCGAGCCGTTTCAGCTCTCTTTTCCCGATGAACAGATCTGACGCACCAGTTAGAGTAGCGACGGTGATCCTCCAATTCTGGAAGCCTCGCAGTCGATCACCACCACCAAGGAACTTCATATGAACCCAGGATCAAGGCCCAAGCCTTGGTTGAGGCATCAGAGTCTGTTGGATGTCGAATCGAAGCTCACCATTTTTAGGTTCCGTCAGATCGTGGTGTTTTCAGGCCACTTCTCGGCCGAATTGGACTTCGGCCCATGTATGAAAATTATTCCCCTTGTTGTGTACTACAATTATGTGAAATTTGAAATTTTTTAAAGTTAGTCGGAAAATTGGGTATCCGTTCATCAAAAACTGTCGCCGTGGCCAATGGGCCGACTTTGCTTTCTTTCTTTTTGTAAGCTAAATTCAATATTCTGATTTCATATTTGACATTCGTTTGATGTGATTTGATTTTTTGAATCTAATATCGTAACGTCCGCCACTTGAATATTTAAAGGATAAACGGTTTAAGTATGACGGTGAATTACGAATGGCTTGATCCCCTTTGAGGGTACGTATGCAGTCTAACAAGAAGGTCAGACGCAGCCATAAAGTAACTGAATTCATTTTTGAATAATTGTCAAGTAAGTCGATTTAATATGGATAATAGAGTAAAGATTAACCATGACTGTATTTTTAGCGTATCACTGTATTTCGCTTCCGAATAAATTTTGGGTCATTACAGTATCTCAGTTATGCAATGTCCACACCTTGTATAAGTTGTCTCTGAAGGAGAAAAGTAAGGTATGCACTAATCTGGCTAGGTGCAATTCAATAAGTGTTGGTTAGAAAATGGCGATATATGAGAGTCTCTCTCTAAGAAATAATAAACAAGGAATGGGCATTGGTGGTTTCCTTCTTCAATTCTCTATGCGTCAATAAATTAAGATTTGGTTGGTTTCCACTGGATATGGGTTGACAAAACACGAAAATGAGGAGTAAGGCGATGCCAAATATATAGCGGCAAAAGATGGCTGAAGAGGAAAAAATGGCTGCGAATAGTGGGGGAAGAAAAGTTGGAGGAAAGAAGTTGATCACAAAAAAAAAAAAGACAGTAGAAAAATCACTCAAACAAGTTGACCTTCTTCTGATGCAAAATCTCAGCAGGTTTTGATAGTAACCTATAAAAATCAATCAAAATAATAAATCAAGTCTGTATAAATCCTTAAAAATCCATATGGAGTTTGTAGGAGTTTTCAAATCATATCAAATCTTTTAAAATCCTCTTGTCCTAGATTGACTACAGCCCCCTTAGACCATCTCTAACTCTGACTTAAAACCTAAAAATATTTAGCCCAGAAAATTTAGGTTTTAGCCCAGAAACAGTTTTTCTACTCCAACCCTTTTGGCCTAAAATTTGAGCCCCAGATTATCAAAAAATGAATTAAGGCTATTTTTTTTTAAATTAACTTTTTTTTAAAAAAAAAAATTATGTAGACTATCCTAAATTAATTTTATGACCATTTTAACCTAAAAATATTTAAATTCCGATAAATTTTGAAAAATCACTAAATCAATACATGAAAATCATGATAAACCACATAAACTTAAAAAAAAAAGACAATTAATAAACCACATAAACTTAATACAATCGAAAACTCATAGACTACATAAACCTAATAATGATATCCATCATCTTGACTTGGTGGTGGACTTGGGTGATAGTCTTGCGATGAATCATCATCTTGAAATATACTCCTTGTGGCATTCCTTCGTAAAATTTCTTTTTGCTTACCACGTAAGTATCTCTTCCTCTCTGGAGTGTATTTGTCGAGGTCCGCCATTATCAAATTAGTTTCGTATCTTTCTTGCTCCCTATCCCCTTCTTGCTTCATGGCCAAAAACACTTGGGCCGATTCTTCCTGCCGACGACACTGGTTTTCGTTCATTCTTGCCATTTCGCTAGCAAATTGTTCACGTATCGGATCTTGGGACTTCCCTTTTCTCTTTGCTTCCTTTTGCTTATCTCTACCCGAGGGCCTTGGCAAAGAAGAAGTTGGGCTCTCTCCAAGCTTCCCTTCCACAAAGTGCACACTTTGTTGATAATCTTCCACCGATCATAAACACCACCAGCTTCCCTTCGACCGGCGTTGGAGTTTTCATGGAACTTATCAACGATTTTACCCCACAAATCCTTTCTATTTTGATTGGTGCCGACGGCACCATCTTCACTAACAGAAATTCATGCCAAACATAAAGCAATATCTTCGTCAAAGGTCCAATTACGACCTCTAACATGCTCTTTTGCCATCTTGAAAATTTTGGAAATGAGAAGAAATGGTAGAAAGAAAAATTGGAAGAATTGTAGGAGAAAAGTGAGTTTTGTGTGGATGTTTGAACAAATACATAGGTATTTATAGAGTTTTTGGTTGAATTTTAAGTTAAATAATTTTTAAAAATTATTTTAGCCGTTGGATTTAAATTTGGACCGTTAGATCTTTTTTTTTACCGTTAGATTTGATTATATTCGATTTAAACCGTTGGATTCAATAAATATATAAATATAAAACAAAAAAAATAATAATTTGAACCTGGGCCGTTGGATTAACCAACAGCCCATTTAAACACAACCGTTGGATCACCAAAAGTAGCCGTTGGGCTGCTTTTGTTTTCTGACAGCAGGGAACACCCCCACATGGGGCTGTCTGCTTTCATGAATATGCCAGGCGCGTGTGGCGCGTTGGCGGGTGGAGGATGGGAAGTGGGCAACACAGCCCTGGTTTCACTCTCAGTTGGTGGAGCCCATTTTACTTTGTGGCCTAAAATTGGGCCGGAATTTGACATTTATTTAGGTTTTAGGTTTTAGGTTTATTTTAAGTCATGGGTTGGAGTGGATTTGAGGGGGGAAAAAATGGTAAATTTTAACTTTTAGGTCAGGGTTGGAGGTAGTCTTAGAGTCAAATTTCAATTGATGGCTGATGTGGCAATCTGAGGTCTTATGTCAAATTTTGTGTTTCTCCAACCGAGTTGTCAAATGGTTATATTTATTAAAAAACAATTGTTGAAGGAAAATGTTATTGGTTAAAATGTTAGTGGAATAAGGGATCCACTATTAAATTAATAAAAAAAAATTGACGTTGATGCCAAATTTGAATCCAAAACACAAGGGCTTGAAATCCAATCAGCAAATAACACTTCGGTTGGAAGGATTTTTGATGTCATATATCCACCTAGGATTTGACATGCTCTATTATCCTATCGAAGGGAATCTGATAGAAAGAGCCATTGTAAAATCAGTTGCATAATATCTTTTGAGAGTTGCCACTTAGTATTACGGTCTCTTCACTTGTAAGTGAAAGGCTTAGGTTCGATTATCACCAAAGACAAATTTGAACCACATTATTGCTAGTCCATTGTAAGACTAACTCCACCCCTTCCCCTTAGGGAAAAAAAAAATCTCTTGGGCGTTTATTGGGGGTGAGCTCAGAATGATTTCTAGAAGAATAAACGAAATATAATTTGCCAAAAACCAAAAAGAAAACTGAAATGGGGTGAGAGAGGCTCGAACTCTCGACCTCAGGATAACTCAGAAGCTATGAGACCTACGCGCTAGCCAACTGCGCCACCACCCCGATATTGTCAATCTTCTACCCATTTAATATTTCAACTCTATGGTAAGTTAACCTTAACCTTCAAAGTTAATCACGACACTCCTAGATTTTAACGTGACTGGTGATGTGATGTGCTTTGGGGACCGTCGAAACTTCCCGGCACCAAACGACCTCTACGTCCACCCGCGTCCACGTCACACCCACGAACACCTCCAACGTAAAATCACCGACATACCCCCGAATCAATTGAAGGCCCGCGGGGGCAAATCCGGAACATAAAATACACTCCCCGCTAAGATTACCCATCGCCATCTTCTCCCACCACGACCCAAAAACCCACCCATCTTCCGTCATCATTTCAAACGCCCCCACCGAGGACCGATCGACAATACCCAACGCGGACTCCGACCCACCCTTGACCGACCCATGGAGATCGCCCCGGCCCCGCCGCCGTCCGCTGACCGGGACATCCCAATCGATACCGGCAAGACGTCGTCGTCTCAGGAGAACGAAGCGAGCGCCGCGGCGGCGGCGGCGACGACGACCTTGTCTTCGTCGGCGTCGTCGGTGGCGGTCAAGTACGACGATGAGGAAGAGGAGGAGGACGTGTGCCGGATCTGTAGAAACCCGGGCGACGCCGATAACCCGCTCCGGTACCCGTGCGCTTGTAGCGGAAGCATCAAATTTGTGCACCAGGATTGCCTCCTGCAGTGGCTGAATCACAGCAATGCTCGCCAATGCGAGGTTCAATTCTCTCTCTCTCTCTGTGTGTGATCGGATTTTGTTGAATTTTGTCCATTTCGGTCTCTGTGGGTGATTGAATTAGTGTCTGCAATCCCTCAAATTTTCAGATAAATGTTTGGAATTGATTAGATTAGGGTTCTAGGGTTTATTTTACCCCTTTTGTTGATGATATTGGTAAGGGAGTCAAGCGGTGTCGTTTTGAGTAATCAAAATGAAGTTGAGCTTTTTATTCAACTCTGAAATCATTTTCCTGTTAGTTCATCGTTGTATTATGGGGGTCTTAACTCAACCATATGATATGAGAACCACAAGATTATTGTATGCTAGTGTGCGTGGGAGTGCTTCCGTTTACTAGATAGAAAACGAAAACGAAAACGAAAACGAAAACGAAAGAGCAAGATATATTTGAAATTTGTTTAGAATTGTTTGGCGGGAGGCAATGGTTTAGAGAAGAAAAAAAATATCCTTGTGTTAGTAAGAAGCTAAACTCCAGCATTACGCCCAAGTTCGAAGGGCAGAAGTTGCTACGTGTTAATATCCTAGCGGAGGATTGTGAACCGTTTTGAGCTTATACCATTTATCTTGGACCTTGAATAAATCTAATCAAGATATAAGTTGGGTTGGATTTCATTGGGAGCTCCAACATTGTGGTCCTTTATTTCTTATCTTTTTCAAATTGTCATTCAATCTGTGCGTAAGCTTACTGGTGATTAAATTTTTATGTTCTCGGGAGCTCATGATTACTTTACATGCATTGCAGGTTTGCAAGCATGCATTTTCCTTCTCTCCAGTTTATGCTGAGAATGCCCCTGCAAGGCTTCCTTTTCAAGAGTTTGTAGTTGGGATGGCAATGAAAACTTGCCATGTTCTGCAATTCTTTCTGCGCCTTAGTTTTGTGCTTTCTGTTTGGCTCCTCATTATACCTTTTATTACATTTTGGATATGGCGGTTGGCTTTTGTGAGGAGTTTTGGTGAAGCTCAGAGATTATTCCTTAGTCATTTATCCACTACAGTAATCCTTACCGATTGTCTGCATGGGTTCCTACTTTCTGCTAGCATTGTGTTTATTTTTCTCGGGGCCACTTCTCTGAGGGATTACTTCAGGCATTTACGTGAGCTAGGAGGACAGGATGCTGACAGAGAAGATGAAGGGGAAAGAAATGGTGCCCGTGCTGCAAGGAGAGCTCCTGGACAAGCTAACAGGAACTTTGTTGGTGATGTGAATGGGGAAGATGCTGCCGGAGCACAAGGGATTGCCGGAGCAGGTCAAATGATTAGAAGGAATGCAGAAAATGTTGCTGCTCGGTGGGAGATGCAGGCAGCTCGTCTTGAAGCTCATGTGGAACAGATGTTTGATGGTCTGGATGATGCTGATGGCGCCGAGGATGTACCGTTTGATGAGCTCGTTGGCATGCAGGGACCTGTATTTCATTTAGTTGAAAATGCATTCACTGTAAGTTTTCGTTTTGCTCTTTTTCTCCCTCTTCTTTAGATTATGTTTCCTGATAAATAGTTAATGCTCTTATATTTCTATTTTTAGGTTGTTCTCTCTTTTTAATTTTCTTTCTCGTTTTGTTTCTGATTGTTCTGGCAACTATAGCTTGTTTATGCATCTTTATTGTGTGTGCTAATTGGTTGAGGTCAATTTTCAGTGGTAGTGGCTCATTTAGGAGTCTATGTTGTATAAGGATTTTTTATGTAATTTGTATTAATACATTGAATGGTTCCAATTCTTTCTTCAGGTTCTGGCCAGCAATATGATATTCCTTGGTGTAGTAATCTTTGTGCCTTTCTCAATTGGTCGGATTATACTCTATCATTTGTCTTGGCTTTTCTCCACTGCTACTCGTCCAGTATTGTCAACGGTCATGCCACTCACAGAATCAGCCCTTTCCTTGGCAAATGTGACATTGAAGAATGCATTAACAGCCGTAACGAATGTATCATCTGAAAGCCAACAAAGTGGTATGGTTGGCCAGGTTGAAGAGTCCCTGAAAGCAAACATGAGTGGACTAAATGAGGTAGCAAACAATATAAGTTCACCACTTTCAGCAGACTTCCTGAATGGGGCAACACTTGGGACATCAAGGCTGTCTGATGTTACAACTCTTGCTATTGGATACATGTTTATATTCTCCCTAGTTTTCTTCTACCTTGGCATTGTTGCTTTGATTCGGTACACTAGGGGTGAGCCATTGACTTTGGGAAGGTTCTATGGTATTGCTTCTATGGCAGAGACAATTCCATCTCTCTTCAGGCAGTTCTTGGCAGCAATGAGGCATTTGATGACTATGATTAAGGTTGCATTTCTTCTAGTCATTGAACTGGGGGTATTTCCATTGATGTGTGGATGGTGGCTAGATGTTTGCACAATAAGGATGTTTGGGAAGTCCATGTCTCACAGGGTTCAATTCTTCTCAGCATCTCCCTTAGCCAGTTCACTGGTCCATTGGGTTGTTGGAATTGTATACATGCTACAAATAAGCATATTCGTCAGTCTTCTTCGAGGGGTATTGTTCTTTGCCATATTAGTCGTATGGCTAATTTGCTTTTCCAAACACCAGTTTTACATGTATTTTTTGTCCTATGTTCTTCCTGCAGGTTCTGCGTAATGGAGTTCTTTATTTCCTTAGAGATCCAGCTGATCCAAACTACAATCCCTTCCGCGATCTTATTGATGATCCGGTGCACAAACATGCTCGCAGGGTCCTGTTATCTGTTGCGGTGTATGGGAGTTTAATTGTGATGCTGGTGTTTTTACCGGTTAAACTAGCTATGCGGATGGCACCTTCCATTTTTCCTCTTGACATCTCGTAAGATGACCCTCCATTCTTCCTTGTCACTTATTATTCTCTAACTGCAGTGATATTTTTGATATTTTATATTGTTCTCTAACTTGTGCCTTACTTTTCCCCATTGGCAGGGTGTCGGACCCATTTACTGAAATTCCTGCGGACATGCTTCTTTTTCAAATATGCATTCCATTCGCCATTGAGCATTTCAAATTACGGACAACGATTAAATCCCTCCTCCGTTATTGGTTTACGGCAGTTGGTTGGGCACTTGGTTTAACAGATTTCTTACTTCCCAGACCTGAGGACAATGGTGCTCAGGAAAATGGAAATGCAGAGCCAGGTAGACAGGATAGAGTACAGGTTCAACTAGGGGTACATGATCAGGCTTTGGTGGCACTTCCAGGTGCTGATGATCCTAATGCGGGCATTCTTGCATCAGGGGACTCAATTGTCACAGAAGAGTATGACACAGATGAACAATCTGATTCTGAGTAAGTTTGGAGAATCCATACAAATTGATTTCATTCGAATCCTATCTTTTATTATTGCAGGCTGATTTTCAAGAATTGTCCTTACTGTGCTACCTGAATCTAATTTTCTTGGTTTGCTTTCCTGCTTTGAGATAGAAAACTTGTAAAAAAATTGCAGCTGTTCTTACTAAACAATTTTATGTCATGACGTCCTTTTTTTTTCATATACCTGTTTGCATCTTTGAACTGTGTTGTTTTAGTTGATTTTGTTAACCGGTTTTACGTCTTCTAGTTACTAATATCTTTTTCTTTTTGTTTTTCAGAAGGTACAGTTTTGTGCTTCGCATTGTACTCCTGTTGGTGGTGGCTTGGATGACGTTACTTGTCTTCAACTCTGCCTTAATAGTCGTACCAACCTCACTTGGAAGGGAAATTTTCAATGTCATTCCTTTTCTCCCTATAACACATGGAATCAAGTGCAATGGTAATTTCTCTTCTAAACGTTACGTTTCATACATCTGGGATACAACTGCTGAATTTTCGTACCCTTTCTTTTTTTAGATTTGTATGCTTTCATCATTGGAAGCTACATAATATGGACTGCTGTAGCCGGAGTAAGATACTCAATTGAGCATATTCGAACAAAGAGGGTTGCAGTTCTGTTAGGCCAGATCTGGAAGTGGTGTGCCATTGTTATCAAGAGTTCCGCACTTTTGTCAATATGGGTAAGAATCATTTGGTTTTTTACTCCTATAAATCCGTGTTTTATATCAGGTTCGTATGTATTTTCATTCTGACGTACATTTATTGTTTCAGATTTTTGTCATTCCGGTATTGATTGGGCTGCTCTTTGAGCTTCTGGTGATCGTGCCAATGCGTGTGCCTGTTGATGAAAGCCCAGTGTTCTTGCTTTACCAGGACTGGGCATTGGGCCTTATTTTTCTCAAGATATGGACTAGACTGGTACGTGGTCTTATAAAATAACCTGTTGCATAATCTGTGCAACTTCTTTACGTTGAGGATTTTCTATCGCAAAGTAGTTTGGTTTTTATTTTTATCGCTGGTGCTTGTTATGCGCTTCTGCAGGTTATGTTGGATCACATGATGCCACTGGTGGATGAAACATGGCGAGTAAAGTTCGAAAGGGTGAGGGAAGACGGTTTCTCTAGGCTGCAAGGTCTTTGGGTGCTTCGCGAGATTGTATTCCCAATCATAATGAAGTTGTTGACTGCCCTGTGTGTGCCTTACGTACTTGCCAGAGGGCTATTTCCTGTTCTCGGTTACCCATTAGTGGTGAATTCAGCAGTTTATCGGTTTGCCTGGCTGGGATGCCTTTGCTTTAGCCTGTTGTGCTTTTGCGCCAAGAGATTCCATGTCTGGTTCACCAACCTTCACAACTCAATACGTGACGACCGGTATCTAGTTGGTCGTAGGCTTCATAACTTTGGAGAAGCAATCGAAGAGAAGCAAAACGAAGCAGGGACATCCTCGGAAGTGCAGGGCTCTAACTTCGAGACCAACGGGCTAATCCGGTACGACCGAGAAGTTGATATAGGACTCCGGCTAAGGCACGTTAACCGAGTTGATGCCTGATTTCCTAGACAAATCAGTAGGAGGTCTTGGTCTTAATCGATGCCGGTTTATGAAGCTTTAGATATATACGTCCCGATTTAGTACTGGTTTTGAACGTCACCTCCGTGGGATGTGGATGGTAACAAACGGTATTCAAGTATCTGTTGTTAGAGTTGTCTTCGAGTTTGTGCATATAATGCTTTCTTAAAATAGTAAATTAGAGTACATGAATGCAAAATTGTCTTAATAAACTCGCATGTTTTTACCTCGCGTTTAGTTATTCGTCTGTCATGCTCTAATTGATTCTTAGTTATGAAATTGCTTTGTTGCCCCTCTCGCATTGCAAACATCGACAATGCGTTTCTAAAATACTGGGATTGAAATTATTTTTCATAAAATATAGAAATTTATCTGAGGATTAATTGTAATAATTTGGTATTCTACTCTTCCTTTATTGCGTCGCACTTTCTTCACTGGAATACAAGCGTGCAGTAATGATAACGGACGATATATGGGCACGGCTCGGTTACAGTTCGGTTCACGCCGGTTCATGGTTCTGAATAATAAATCGTTTGAATCTTACAAACATATGTTTAGAGCACAAAAAAAAGTCAACGGATTTTTATACTAAAAGATGGTAATTGAATCACACAACAAAATACATGCATGACCAATCATAAAGAATGATGAACTACAATAGAAGAATATTTATGCCCACCCCTAAATATACCGAAAACTGAATGAGAAAATGAAGACAACAATCAATAGATTGAAAATGGATCGAGAAAATGAAGACAACAATCAATAGACTGAAATTATGACTCCTCACATAATAAATTATTTATGACACGAGTAGTGTTAGCATAACATCTCGTGCCAATAACACAAGGACATGCGTTAGTCTCCACATGCTCATATATCACTGACACGTGAGCCACTGTGACGGTGTATGCGTGTCATAAAAATTGCTCTCCCTTGCACATGGTTATTTTAAATTTACATCAAGAATCAATACCTAGCAACCCAACTGCCATACAAGTCTCTTCTTGTTTCAGTCGTGTTGTTATCAGATCCAAATTTTTTCCCTTCGTATCGGTCCCCCATCAATTCTAATAATTTTTTAAGTCCAGTTTAGATGTGTAAAAACCACAACCCAACTGCTCGGCTGAGCAGACACCACATCCTGAAAAGGCATGGGGAAAAGGAAGCCAGCATCTTTCCCGACTCGCCGCCGTAATCCCATGATCTTCTCTTGACAATACTTGGAACAATTTGACGTTCAAACCCACATCAAATTCAATCACAGGAAATGTAATTTGCAGAGTTTAAATTGTTACAGCCAGAGCAAGTCAAGTCTTGCATATGAAAAAAAAATATACTCGGATCATTTGGCGCTGCTGTAAATTGCTCTGGCCATGTAACAATTTCACTCTGGAGACAACACTTCTCAGAGCCATTCGTTGGCACAAAATAATAAGGAAAGCAACATGTGCATAGAAGTATTTATGCATAAACATCACAATCTTAAAATAAACTCCGAAAGCTCACGGAAATAGACCAAAACCAGCCTTCTACCTGCGCAAGAAACTTCTCAAACTAATCCAAACCACACCCTACAAGTATCTCAATCCATCATTCCGAAGATAAAAACTCTCACGAAACAAGGTTTTCATTGAGTGACAATGAGCCAAGTTGATCAGCTGCATTGCCAGCTTGCTGTTGCTGAGCAACGTTCCTCAGAACATCCATAGCCTCAGCTACCTTTGCCTTCAAAGCTTCAGGCGACTCGAGCAAATGAAGAACTTCAGTCTGATCCATCTCCAGAAGCATGCCGGTAACCTTTGCTGCATTGTCAGGTTCCAGCTGTTCCACGAGCGGGTAAAGATTCTCACCCAGCATCTGCAAATTTCCCCCAAAAGACGGTTTAAAATAGGCATACAGCATAGTTTAAGAGAACGTATGAAAAGCACTAGGAACTAAATTTACAGAAACTATATTTCCATCTCAGAACAATGAATGGACAAAGAAACACAAAAGCGTACTGTTCTTTGCTGCTCTGGTGTGGCATTTGCAAGAGCAGTAGCCAAAGCCCCTATTGGAATTGTTGGCTGAGACAGTGCTGCGTCACGGATAGGCATGCCACCACCGCCGCTGATGTCATATGGAACAGAAAACATGCCTCCAGCAACACCAGGCATGGGACCATCAGGTATACCTCGACCAGATGGGTAGCGGTAGACACGCCCCCTTGGTAGCATCTGTCAGTATAAGGTCATCAGAATAAATGTTAACAAATAAAAATACTAAAGACTACATCAGGACAACATGCATCCAACCTGCTGTTGCATCATGGGAACTGGTTGCTGGTTTTGCTGGACAGAACCTCCACGTCTGCCACCAGGACGCTGCCCTTGCTGCCCCTGCTGAACCATTGGCACAAAGAAATTCGGCATTGGAGCCCCACCAGGCCTCATACCAGGAACAAGCTGCTGCTGATACCCAAATCCAGGCTACAAAAGAAAAATAAAATAAAAATACAAAAAGTCAGGTAATTGGGGTAACACTTTAAATCTGTGTCCAGTCATGCAAGTACACAACTAAAACTAATCAAAACCTAAAACAGCAAAGTGCCCAGAAACACTAGTAGTTTAACTAAGACCAGTGAACATCTTATCCATATATAAAATGATAAACAGTGAAATAAAAGAAAAAAAGGTAAACCGTCAAAAGAATGAAATTCTTTACCTGGGAGGGAATGATAGCAGGTGGGCCTTGACCATAGAATATTTGTTGTCCAAGACCTGGACCACCAGGAGGGTACATTGGCATACGAGAAGCAACTGGAGGTGCCATTGCAACTGGCCGCATTTGAGAAAACTGAGCCTGTGCAAGCAGCAAATGTCCATAACACAACAATACTAAAACGATTTTGCCACATGTTAAATAGTATAAGTATCTTCGAGATATTTTAGTCTGCACCCCACATTAAGGATCTTGTCGGAACATAACTTATTGCATACAGAAGAACTATTTATCAATTGATGTTAGGAGAAACTTAAAAGTATGATGTGTTGGAGGACAAATATAAGGCATACCTGTAGCCTTGCTCTTCTATCTTCTTTTCGTTGTGCAAGTGCAACATACAGAGGTTTGCTTACAATCATCTTTCCATTCATCTCCAATAGCTATAAAACAATAACAAAAATAAAACTTTTATTTCTTTAACAGTAAAAAGAATTTATGTGCTGGTCTTTCTGTTTATCTCCCATTCTGCTCATCCCACCCCATACTTATTTTCACTAAACACTATTATTGAGGAATAAAAGACGCGCGCACACGCTCACCAACGCACATTACCCATAAGAGCCCCCATATTCTACAATATTCATAAATCCTAACCCCTAATTTTTTTTGGGTTAAAAGATGAGGGCAGCCATGAATCTCACTACCCATGGTTGGTCATGGCAGCAAGATTAAAATATTGTCCTTCTACAAAACCAAAATGAGGGAAGTTGGAATAAGACTATAGAAGCACTATATTAACCCACGCAGGAAATCAACTTACAGCTCTATTTGCCTCTTCAGGAGTTGAGAATGCAACAAAACCTGATCCCCTACTAACTCCACTAGGGTCTCGCATGACCTGATCACATGTCAACAAACAAAAAAAAACTATGTTAGGCCATACCAATACAAAATGATGATGGTTATTACACAAGTGCATTGCACTTTGCAATTCAAAACAGGGTCCACACAATACACACCTTGCATGAGGTAATAGTCCCATATGGAGAGAATAGCTCCTGAAGTTTATCATCAGCTATAGTATCATCCAAATTTTTAACATACAAGTTCGCGCCTTGATACTTGTCTGCTGCCTCTTTCATACTCTGTTCAAATCGTTGTTTCAATTCATTTTCCCTTTCAGATTTCTTCTGGGCCTTCCCAACATACCACTCCTTATCATCAAATTTCTTTCCATTCAGAGCCTCAACAGCTCTAGCAGCATCTTCAGCCCTTTCAAAATTGACAAACCCAAAGCACTTTGATTTTCCATCTCCATCCCTCATCACAACTTCACTAGTGGTTATCCCAAATTCAGAAAAAACTTTTTTCAAATCTTCCTCAGTAGTCGACTCTGATAGATTCTTTACATAAACATTGTTGAATCTTGACTTGTCAGCAGTACCGTCCCTTTCCTGCTTCCGGAGGAAAGGACCAACAAAAACTTGCTTATCATTTAAAAGCATACCATTCAACTTCTCTATAGCCTTTTGGGCAGCTTCTTCATTGTCAAATTGTACAAAGCCATAGCCTTTTGACTGGCCAGCGGAGTCTGTAGCCACCTTGCAAGAAAGGATGTTTCCAAATGCAGAAAATGTATCATGCAAGGCTTTGTGATCAATAGCTTTGTCCAAATTCTGGAAAAATTAATGCAAGTAAAGGTGTCAGGAAGGATATAGGACAAGTAAAACTGAAGACAACCATGACATGAAAGTATAATGGTGTTGCATAAAAAGTTAAAAACGGAATACCTTAATAAATATGTTGCCAGACCCACTTTTGCGAATACTAGGATCACGATGAGAGTACATAATCCTAATGTGCCTTCCATTCACAGGAGAAAAGTTCAACACATCCAAAGCCCTAGCAGCTGCCATCAATTCCAACTAAAGATGTAAGCAAGATCAAAACAAAAAAGAGTACTGACTAATCTAACACAACGCAAAACAAAGGAAGGGGAAAAATACTAGGTATCTCTAATCTCTATTTCAAGAACAAAACATAAGATTGCATGTATGTATGCAGCTACTTATGAGGCACATGTTACTGTAAAAGGTTTCTGTCAAATCTTTTCAACTCAATCCTTATGTTAATAAAAATCATACGACAAAACAAAAATAACTCATGGTCCTAAGAAAAATGACACATAGCTGAACGAATAAGAGCAAGGCATCCCAATTGATCCAGGTTTTCAAGCTGTAATTTCAACTTTTTTCTTCTTGAAAAAGATACTATACAAAAATCTTTCCAGGAAGTACTGCTTAAATTTAATTGTTCATTGGCACAATTGTTTACAGGAAACCAAAGTATCCTCCTTTTTTGGATTCTAATCACGATGGCCTCCATATGGTAAAGAAAAATTCAAAGTAAAATTGTAAGAGAGGCCTTAGAATATCCATCTAAACTGATCTTTGCGTGCAACAAAAAACTATAAAACCATGAAATGAAGCCAAAGAATTAAAACCTTTATTATCTCAGCCATAAAAGATAGGTAAGGGGACAAATTATCACCTAATAACAAAAGGTAACAATTCATAATCACTTAAACGCATCGGCAGGAAGGAAAACTTAATGACAAAAATAAGCACATTGCCAAATTTGAAACGCCGGTTCATAGGCAATCACAATTATACCAAACAATAAACACATGCTTGTATTCACTTTCCCCACCTAACAATAATCCCTGTTTGCAAACACTAAAGCTCTTAACAAGCAACACGTGGGCACATATCCATCACTTAGTTTCGATTTCTTTCGATACTTAATCGAATAAACACAGTTAAACACAATCGGATCCACTCACCACACCTAAAAATTGTAACTTTCAGATAATAAACACGATATTGGGCTGAGTTTACTTAGCCTCCGCAGCTGCCAATCCGGCATGCACAAACATATCTTAATTAAGCATCCCTAATCAGCTATTAATAAGAAAAACCCATGATTTAAATCACATAATTGAGCTTAAAAATCCATAATAAGGTGAATCAAAACCACTAACCATCTTGTGGGTTGGCGAAATTCACATAGCCATAGCCAAGCGACCTCCGGGTGGACAAGTCCCTGCAAACCCTAACCGAAACCACCTGACCCAGCTGGTAGAACAGGTCGTAGAGATGCGAATCGGTGACGTTGGGGTCAAGATCGCCAACGTAAAGCGACGTCGTCACGAACTGGTTGGCTCCTCCGCCACCGTTCGCCGCAGCCGCCGCTGCTGCCGCGTTCGCATTCTGAGCCGGGACCTGCTGAACTTGCGCCATCTTCAACAGACAAAAAAACCAATTTTTTTTTCCTTTTTTCAAATATTTCAATTTTTTTTCTTTCGTTTTTTCGATAATCCTCCCTCTCCTCTTTCTACTGAACGCTCTCCAACTGCTCGATAAAATTCCGCTGAGAAAAAAATAAAATAAAAACTCGGTTTTTTTTTTTTTTTGGTTTATTGGGTAGGGAGGAGAGGGAAGGGAGTGGAGGGATAAATAGTCGGAGATCCGCCGGTGGGCGGCGGCGCGTGAGTGGGAGAGGAGAGAGATGTAGAGCGAGAAAGAGGAGGAGAGAAAATAGGAGAGATGGTTTTCTTTCCTGCTGCGGGCAGCTGGAACTGCACTAAAGGACTGGGACTCGCGGCTGTGAGAGTTGATATAGTGGGTGAGCTTGCGTGAGCCCTTGGATGATACGAGGGATGCGATCTGGACTGTTGTTTTGGAGGAAGTGGGCCCGCGAAGAGGAGTTTGCTTGTGGGAGATCAACGGCTGGGATGCGCGAAACGTGAGTTGTGAGGTACAACTACCGGTAACGATAGATTTTTTAGATAAGGTAGGTTTTGTCTTTGTGTCTTTGTGGGGTTGGCGTGGGGGCCGTCGGGTGGCGTGTGAGCGCGTCAGACGTAGGTTTATTGTGGAGTCAAAACGCAACACATTGGTGAATGTTTAGACTTCGTGGATTAGTAATACAGTTTAGTGGTATTTTTTTTTTCATTTATAAGAAAGAGGTCTAAAATTTGATTTTAGCCAAAAGCGAATTTAAACCATATTATTGTTATTCATTATGAGACTAAGCCCACTTATTCTCCCTTAGTGTTGATAATATCGTTAAGGGAGATGTTATCCACACATCCGTTTTTATCTCTCATACATTTATCAATTTCAAGCCATTGGATCAAATTAACTTAAGAAGATTAATGGACAAAAATTACAAGAGTGTGTGGGAGATAAAAAATGGTGTGCGAATAGCACTACCTGTCACAGCCCGTCACGAAATTTCATTTATCGTGGATGTGAAATGACGGAATTGCCCTTAAAGGTTGCTATGGTATGTGTGACATGTTTATTTGAATATTGCATACTCTCCTAAGTTCTTGGAAAATAAATTAAGTGGATTAAAATTGTATACATTTTTGTGTGGTTAGGGACTTAAAGAAAATTGGATTGTGGTTTGTTTTGGTTGGACCACACACACACGGGACACATACCCTCACCCCGTGCTCTCTCTCTCCTCCCTCTCAGTTCACTCTCTCTCCCTCCCTTTCGAACTTGTACGGACAAAAACCAAAACACCTCAAAACTTCACAGATCGACGTCACAAAGGTGAGTTCCTTCATCCTTGCAACCTCCTGAATCGATTGGTACTATTTTTAGAACTGGAAACCCTCGATATCACGTCGAAACCGTAACCCAGTTTGAAATCACTGTTCATGCACACGTGAAATGTTGGTTTTCAGGGAATTCTAAGCCTACAGGGAGCTTAGTGAGGTCCCAAGGAAGCTCGGAGTACTTAGTTTGAAGGTTTTGGACGTCGGGATCACAGGGTTCGAAGTTGGCCAGTTTTCTTGGATTTTCTTCGGTGAGATTTCGTGTGTTTTTTTAGCCTTAAATTAGTACATCGTGATTCTTCATGTTTAGGGCTTCATTTTGGTGAAAATTTCGTGGAAAATGGTGCGAAATCGAGTGAGAAAAGAGCGATTGCAGGTCTGCCCAGTTTTCCGGCGCCAGTGAGATTTTCCAGTGTCTGGAGGTAGGGGATGACGCGCGTGGGGGCGCGTAGCACCGTGCCTCTCCCAGCGCGTAGGGGCGCGTGCGACGTTGAAATTTTTTTCTAAAAATATCTCGACGTCCGTGACGTCGAGTAGGTCACTATGGTATATTCATATACCCAAATTGAGCATCGTATGAGAAGTTATTACGTATTGTTGGTTATGTGCTTTAAAATAATGTTTTTATAGTTGTTTCGCATATAGGTGATACCTATCCCGAGGACGAGCGCATTCAAGGGCGTCACGGGGGTTACGACCCTTCGACATACCAGTGAGTGGGCAGTTATTTTCTGTTTATACCTATATACTACTGATTTTTCCCATAAATTGAATTTAAATGAAAGTATGTTTTAAAATGCCATGCATGCATAATATATGAAATATATGAATTAGTATTTGATGCATATATGTGAAATGGTGATGTGGACGCACATGTGAGTATCAGGTGAGTTTATGTTGTTCATATGATTTATTATTTGATGTGAATTATGTTGAGAGCTCATAACCTGCACCTCTGATGTTAGTGCTTATATTATTCACCCCGCACCACACGCTCACCTTGGATCCAAGTAGGTGCATGTCGGTACAGATCACTAAAGGTGGTTCCGACATGTCGTACAGACCATTAGAGGTGGTTTCGACTTGTAGGTGACTTTAGATTATTATACATCTGTTGATGAGAGAAGCACTATAGCGTATTCTTACACCATTCTTGTCGTACAGACTACTTCAGGTAGTTCCGATTTATGTGCAGAGTAGTGTCGTACAGGTCACAGTGGTGACTCCGGTTGGGTTGGATATTGAGCTATAGAATTAACCGTACAGGACAGCTGCAGGGTCTCCGGTTGATTCCTTATTTCACATGTTATATTGATGCATCCTTATCATGTTTTGAAGCATAGCATGACATATTTCATGAAAAGTGTTAAAGACTTGTGATTTGAGTTAATTGCTGTTATATGGATATATATATATATATATATATATATATATATATATACTATTTTTCTGGGAAAGTATACAGGTTTTACAGCGAGGGGTTAGAAATGTTGTTAAATGAAATAATTTCGAAAAGCTTTGTTTTACTGACTCACTTAATCTTGTTTTGCGCCCCTCCAGGTTCTAGTTAGCAGTGTTGGTGGCTCACGTGGATTCCCACGGCGTTCTGACAGACTACTTAAATGTAGGACTCACCTTCGGGTGTTGTAATTTAGTAATGGTCCTACTTGACTGCACTTAGTACTTATGCTCTGAACATGTGTATTTCACACTTAAACTCACTCTAGCATGTTAGTTGGATATTACTGCTAGTAGTTGGTTTTTATTCCTTCATAATTCTTTTATCTTTTGCTTCCGCATCGCACTTTTGGTTACGTCACGCCCACGTGACAGCCAGCACGCCCTGATTTTAGGGTCGGGGTGTGTCACTACCCATTTGTCAAATGATGGGTTTGGTTTATTCAGTTCAGTTTTTGCAAACTGAAAATCAAATCGAAATTACTATTTGGTTTGGTTTAGTTCGGTTTTTATAATTTGTATCTCAATTCGATTTGGTGTCGGATTTAAAAAAAAATCTTTTTAACCTAGAAATTGGAGAGAAATGAAGAAAAAAAAATCTAGAAATTGGATGAGGAAGATCTCCTATTTGTGCTTGCTCACAGATCATGGTATATTAGAGGGTAGATTTTTGCTCTTCAACAACGGACCCCAACTTTTATGGCTGCTCAAGCCACTATTTCCCACTTGCATGTGTGGCTTCGCTTACTTTTTTTTTTTTTTTTTGTCAATGAATAACTTTTATTAAATACGAATCGAAATGTTAACATCAGAAGCCAAAGTGTTAAACAACCACTCAGGCTCCAACTCATCCTGAGAATGTACACCCCCCACACGCGTGACATAAGATGCCACAAGATGCGCAGCCTCATTACATGCACGAAGAGTGTAAAGAAACTCAATAGAACATAAATGTTGCTTAATAGTAGTAATATCCCACATAATAGCTTCCAAAGTTGCATCAGGTTGTAGCTTCCCATTAATCATATCAACAAGGATCTTGGAGTCAGTTTCCAAAAGAACAAAGCCAAAACCCCATTCCACTGCAGCCATTACCGCCATCCTCAAAGCTTCCGCTTCCGCCATGATGCTTGAATCACAAAGAACCTTCCCCACACCACCCGCACCTATAAAAATCCCCGCGAAATCTCTCGCTACCCACCTATAACCACCCACACCGTCATGACTACACCAGGCACCATTGCAATTTATTTTAATTACTCCAAATGGTGGCTTAATCCACCCATTCGAGATCGTCCCACACCCAGACTGCCTAGGGACCTTGTACGGCAGGAGCTCCTCATCACTTTCCACTAGGGGTGGGTTCAAAAAACCGAAAACCGAAAAAAACCGAAAACCAAACCGAACCGAAACCGAAAAAACCGAACCGAACGAAAAAACCGAACCGAATTGAAAAAACTGAACCGAACCGAATTCTTTTGGTTCGGTTCGGTTTTAGTGATCTAGAAACCGAACCAAACCGAACCGAACCGAATTAATTAAATTAATTTTTTTATTTAATTATTTGTTTTGGGTATTATTTTCTAAACCCAATTTGTAAGTTAAAATGTGCTAAACCCAATGTGTTGCCAAACTTTAAGCTCAAAATATTTAAAAAAGGCCTATAAAAACTCTAAACCCTAACCTATTATTTATCCCCCATATAAGGTTCCAGAACCAAACCTCCTCCTGAAGTACCTACATCCATCTCCATAGCACTGTCTACTTCTGCCCCAACTTTCTTTTCCAAATCTACTCTCATATAACATGTAACAGAATCCATAAACATTTATTTCGAGTAGATTACTTGGGTAATTTGTGATGGAAAAGAATCCAACACACACTAAATAAATCCACCCACGCATTACTTTTACTAATCAAGTTGTCAACATGCAGTTACAAGCAAACAACCTTGATCTTTGAACAACATCATACAATTTAACTTTTCTAAGTCATTTGTACGATTTTTGTGTTGTGAAGTTGTTAGTTTGGACTTTGGAAGACTTGATTGATGATTTTAGTTCAACTTTAAATGTTTATTTTCATTGTCTTTGATTCTAGTTAGAATGCTTATGTTATGATTGTATTGGATATGTTAAAATTTAAAATTTCAATGTTTTTCATTTTTTGAAAAAAAAAAACAACAAAAAACCGAAACCGAACCGGAAAAAACCGAACCGAAAAAAAACCGAACCGAAAAAAACCGAAAAAAAAATGAACCGAACCGAAATTTCGGTTTGGTTTCGGTTTTGGCAAAAAACCGAACCGATTTAAACCGAACTCACCCCTACTTTCCACAATCTCCTCCCATTGCTGCAGAAATAGATGCATTGCAACCGTTGGGTCAATCACAATCTACTCAAACATCACACTATTACGACACTTCCATATTCTCCATAAACCATATACCACCCAACGCATAAGCGCACAAGCATCCTCCATCTTACCATACTTATCACACAACCAAACCCAACACTGCATAAAGTCATCTCCCCCAACCGTAGTTACATCCAATTGGAGCGGCGATCCAAACCAAAAGACACGAGCGAATGAGCATTTAAAAAAAAATGTACCTGGGTTTCCTCTTCACAAACACAAAATGGGCAGCTAGTACTCAACCGAATCCCTCTTTGTTGCAAGTTGGTACCAAAAACCAATATATTTCGACATCCTCTCCATACAAAATGACGGAGCTTCGGAGGCACCTTCAAACTCCACAGATTCCTCCATACCGAAGCCATATTATCAACCCTACTAGACTGCCCTACTCCTTGCTGACCAAGTTCACCATTCCTATCCATTTCCTAGGCTACCAAATATCCAGATTTCACCGAATAAATTCCATTTCAAGTGTAGTGCCAAATAAGACGATCAGAACACCCAAACTGGCTTAACAGCATACACAAAATAATTTGTGATTCATCGACACTAAAACACCTCTAAATGATGTCACGTTTCCATGTTCCATCAGTAGACACCATATCGGTAACCAACTTGGGCATCTCTGGATGTCGTGAAATAGGTCGAAAGGTTCTTGGAATAGGTAACCAAGGATCCTCAACAACCTAAATAGTCCTCCCATTACCAACCCTCCAGCGCAAACCAGCCTTCAATATTTTCCTCCCTTGTAAAATTCCCTTCCATCCCCATGAAGTTCCTCGTCCCACTGATGCTTCAAGAAACGATGAATTAGAATAGTACTTAGCCTTAAGAACTCTAGCCAACATAGATTCCGGATTGTATACCAGGCGATACCCCACCTTGGCCAACATTGCTAAATTAAAATCAATAATCTCTTTAAAGCCCAAACCTCTAGTAGCATTTCTATTCACCACTTTCTTCCACGCAAGCCAATGAACACCTTTCTTCGTCTTTTGATCCCTCCACCAAAATCGTGCTATTACCTGCTCAATTTCCCTTGCTAATTGAATAGGCAATTGAAAACAAGACATAGTATAAATAGGTAAAGCCGCAACAACGCTCTTAATAAGCACCTCCTTACCAGCTACTGACAAAAACTGTTCCGCCCAACCATTGATTCTTGCATCCAGTTTATTTCTTACCACTTCAATTTCCCTCCATCACCCATTGACAGAACAAATCATCAAAGCCTAATTTATGCATCATTGCATTAAGGAAAGACCATTCAACCCTATCATAGGCTTTTGCCATATCCAGTTTCATTGCCATATAATTAACATCCTCCTCATTCCGATGTTGCATAGAATGGAGAAGTTCATGAACCACCAGGACATTATCAGAAATTTGCCTTCCAGCCACAAACATCGATTGATTTTGACTAATCACCTTAGGAAGAACTCTTTTTAATCGATTAGTCAAAACTTTAGAAATGAGCTTATAGACCACATTACAAAGTGAAATTGGTCTAAACTGAGACATTTTCTTTGGATTCTCCACTTTGGGAATAAGCACAATATTAGTATGGTTCAAATCTGGTAACATACGACGAGAGCAAAAGAAAGATTTAACCATTCCTAACACCACACATCCAACCGTCTCCCAGTGATGCTGAAAGAAACCCGCATTAAAACCATATGGACCCGGTGATTTTGTAGGGTGCATCTGATATAAGGCATTTTCAATTTCCATATCACTCACAGGGCCAATCAACAGATTATTTTCCGTAATCCCCACCTTACACGGCACACACTGTAAAATCTCTATATTCTCTACATGCCAATCCCAGGAAAATAAGTTTTGAAAATAATCTACAGCAATGCCATGTAAACGGTTTGTGTCCGTGCACCAAGTCCTATCCACCTCTTCTAGGCCTCTAATAGCATTCTGTCTTCTACGTTTCATGGTTTGTGCATGAAAAAAACGGGTATTTTTATCACCTTCGCGTAACCATTGAACACGAGACTTCGTACGCCAAAAAACTTCTTCCCTTCGAATAGCCATCCAAAGCTCTTCTTCCAAACTTCGAATACGATGCCCGTCGAACACCCGTTGTTGATATGTTGCTCGGAGAACCTCCTTCAATCGACATATGTTTTTCTGCTCATTTCGACCCTCCTTCTTATGCCACAACACCAACCCATGGGCAACCCTCTGTAGCATGTGCACCAAATTCTGTGCAGAATACCCACCAACCCCTTCCCCCTAACATGCACGGACCACATCAGCACACTTTTTATCATGGTTTCATCTTGGGTCATACATAAACCTTGTCTTACGCCGGGGCTGCTCCACTTTCGTTGATAGCACTAACATCGCATGATCCAACCCCTCCAAAATCACATGCTTCACCACTGTTTGCTGATAACATTGAACCCATTCGTGGGTAGCAAAAACACGATCAAGTCTTTCCTAGATAAAATCGTCCTCCTGCCTATTGCTCCACATAAACGGGTATCCTACAAACCCCAAATCTAACAACCGTGCTTGAGTCACAAAGGATCGAAAACACCTCATACTCGCAACAGTGCGCTCGTTACCTCCCTCATTTTCCGAGTCCAATAATAAGTCATTGAAATCGCCCATTACCATGCATGGCTCAGAATTGGACAAAACACGGTCTGGTACCAGCCCTAATTGCGTTGCCCTCATACGCTCATCTGTACTTGCATAAACAATCACCAAACTCCATTTGCAAAGCCGTGCCGTATCCTGAATCAAGACCTTAATGAAGAAATCCCCATACTTCACCAAAACTACATCATTTGCATCCCTCCAAAACACACACATACCACCAGCACGTCTTCTAGGTTCAACAGCATGCATGCATGCCATACCGAGCTTCCGCTTCAAATAACTATACCGTCGACTATTATTTTTAGTTTCTAAAAGAGCCACAACCTCAGGGGAGTGGAGCCGATTTTGCTCCAAGAGATCATCAGTTGTCAGGTATCCCCCGATACCCTGACAGTTCCAACATATAAGCCTCATTGCGATCGCGGAGACCCCTCGTAAGTGGCCCCCGCTTGGTCACAATCAGAACTTTGAATTTTGTTCACCCGTATCTCACCTTCGCCAAACTCCTCAAACTCACACCCATCATTCTCCTAACTCATTTTCATTCCTCATCTCGAAACTGCTTCAATGATAGGAAGTAGATTGAATGGATCTGAATCCTGTGATATCATCACTTCCCCCACATCTATATCAAGACCAACAGTGCCAGGATCCTTATCAATAACCTCCCTATGAACTTCCGCAGATGGTATATTAAGGTCAAAGTCCCTACGTGGTTGCAGGACCTCAGTACTTTCCCCAATGGCCTCAATCTCATCTGGGTGGCTCAATAATTCAATAGTCCCAGCTTCAGGTGCAATGGTTCCTCCTTGGCCTATAAGCCCTGCATCAAAGACCTGTTCTCGTTCCAACCATTGCATTTCCTTCTCTTCTTGTTCCACAACATATTTTCGACGGACCTCCTCATCAATGATACAGTCAGAATGCTACCCCATAGACGATGAAGACGCACTAATCCTCCCCATAATACCCTGTTGCCCAACACCGCGCCCCACAATACTATTTCCTCTCAGATCATACTCCGCATCAAGGCCACAGAATGCATATAACGCCTCCGTGTCAACCTCAGAATCCTCATCCTCAAGCCTTTCCGTCTTACACCATCGAGTTACATGTCCCACCTTCCCACAAATAAGACAATAATGTGGAAGTCCCTCATAACGAAAGTCCACCCAAAGCGACCCATCATCAGGAAATTCAACGTTAGCTCCCCTCATGAGAGGCTCTCGTACATCAATAAAGATCCTTACCCCTTAGGAATCATCCAATATAGTCCCGACCATCATCCTTATCAACCCTTACCACCACGGCAATCAAACCTCCAATTGCCCGAGCCACCGCTTCCGTCATATTTAGCGGCGGAATTTTATGTAACTACACCCACAATGTAGCCAAATAAAGAGGTTCTACCCATCTCCCATGACGAGCCCCATCAACAACCAAGACGAGATCGTCTCTAAACAACCATGGTTTCTCCACCTCCAAAACCCTAGCCATATCTCTACGGCCTACAAAGCAAGCCATGAACCGCGCCCCACCCAAAGCTTTGATGGATACCCCCTCCCTTCCACGCCACAGATTTGTGAACTGATCAATAAAGTCGCTCTCATTCACCGTCTTCTTCGAGAAACCCTCAGCCACAATACTGTAGTGAAAACCTCAGTAAAGCCCCATTCACATCCTTTTTATGCCGCCCTTTTCCTTTGCAGACAGAGAAAGACTCACTCCAAACCTTGTCACCAAGCCCTCCATATTCTCCATGCCCGCCATAGTCACCTTCACAACAAACAAAACCAAGCCCAAGCCTGCTCGTACACCGTCCCATTCGTTAAGATCTCAGAAACAGTGTATACAATACTCTACTGTATATCGGCGCCTGAACCCTAGGGTTTCAAAAAGAAAATCGTCAAAAACCCTAAGCTCCGACTTTCTCCTACTTTTTCTGCCTTTTCATATGTGGGATGAAGTTCAACTTACGGAGTTAATGGTTTAGTTATCCAAAGAACGTATAACATAGAGAGAGAAAAGAGGAAAAATAATGATAGGGTTTCAAAATTTTGAATTTCAACAAAAAAAATCATGTAATGGCCTTATTTAATGTTTAAGATAAAACCCAACTTAAATTAGTCCAATCAACAAGGCCCAACCAAAATAACGTAAGGAGTTTCCAGTTTTACCTTGATGATTTTTAATTGTGCCGCTGCAATGGAAGCTTCACCAAAAAAAGAAATAAATTTCTCTTCTTC
Organism: Malus fusca; assembly: GCA_035220775.1. Taxonomy (NCBI): domain Eukaryota; kingdom Viridiplantae; phylum Streptophyta; class Magnoliopsida; order Rosales; family Rosaceae; genus Malus; species Malus fusca. The sequence continues at coordinate 18,527,867 of CM069063.1, forward strand.
TTTTTTCGTCAAAAGATCAAAAGAAAAAAAATTGTTGTGCTAGGACTTGGAAGGAATCTCCTAGGTTGACTAAGATGGGCAATGACCTACTCTCATTCACCCCCCCCACGTCACTTGGATTCTAGGTTTCTTACTTTTGGCTTATACTTTAGTGGTGTTTCAGATAACTCTCAACCTCTTGGGAATTATGGTTCTTGTCAGCCGGTTGAATTTAGGAATTAATTTGTTCAAACAAAGAACCTCAGATCAAATTTGTTTCTCACAATTAATACTAGCATAACTGAATTTTAGCAAACAAAATAATTTTGTGCAGATTTTCAAATTTACAGAGATGAGGAAGAGAGAGTTTAACGTCATTGTTGGACGGAGTTAAAGTTCTTGACTTATTATTTTAATCACAAAATAGAAAGCCACATGGTTGATTTTAATTTGTCAGGAACACCACCTGTAATGGTGAGGTGTGAGTTCCCGTCACCTCGAAATTTTTTTCACTATTATGCTATAAAATTAATTAATCATTAATAGGCTTAAAAGAGGTGTGAGTTCCCGTCACCTCAAACCTGACAATTCCAACATATAAGCCTCATTGCTATCGCGGAGACCCCTCGTAGGTGGCCCCCGCTTGGTCACAATCAGATCTTTGAATTTTGTTCACCCGTATCTCACCTTCGCCAAACTCCTCAAACTCACACACATTATTCTCCCAAATCCTTTTCATTCCTCCCCTCGAAACTGCTTCAATGATAGGAAATAGATTGAATGGATCTGAATCCTGTGATATCAACACTTCCCCCACACTTATATCAAGACCAACAGTGCCAGGATCCTTATCAATAACCTCCCTATGAACTTCCACAGATGGTATATTAAGGTCAAAGTCCCTACGTGGCTGCAGGACCTCAGTACTTTCCCCAATGGCCTCAATCTTATCCGGGTGGCTCAATAATTCAATAGTCCCAGCTTCAGGTGCAATGGTTCCTCATCGGCCTATAAGCCTTGCATCAAAGGCTTGTTCTCGTTCCAACCGTTTCCTTTCCTTCTCCTCTTGTTCCAAAACATATTTTCGACGGACCTCCTCATCAATGATACGGTCAGAATGCCATCCCATAGACGATGAAGACGCACCAATCCTCCCCCTAACACCCTGCCGCCTAACACCGCCCCCCACAATACTATTTCCTCTCAGATCATACTCCACATCAAGGCCACATAATGCATATAACGCCTCCGTGTCAACCTCAGAATCCTCCACCCCAAGCCTTTCCGTCTTACACCATCGAGTTACATGTCCCACCTTCCCACAAATAAGACAATAATGTGGAAGTCCCTCATAACGAAAGTCCACCCAAAGCGACCCATCATCAGGAAATTCAACGTTAGCTCCCCTCATGAGAGGCTCCCGTACATCAATAGAGATCATCACCCTTAGGAATCGTTCAATACAGTCACGACCATCATCCTTATCAACCATTAGCACCACGCCAATCAAACCTCCAATTGCCCGAGCCACCGCTTCCATCATATTTTGCGGTGGAATTTTATGTAACTGCACCTACAATGTAGCCAAATAAAGAGGTTCAACCCATCTCCCATGACGAGCCCCATCAACAACCAAGACGAGATCGTCTCTAAACAACCATGGTTTCTCCACCTCCAAAACCCTAGCCATATCTCTACGGCCTACAAAGTGAGTCATGAACTGCGCCCCACCCAAAACTCTGATGGATACCCTTTCCCTTCCACGCCAAAGATTTGTGAACTGATCAATAAAGCCACTCTCATTCATCGTCTTCTTCGAGAAACCCTCAGCCACAATACTGTAGTGAAACCCCAGTAAAGCCCCATCCACATCATTCTTCTCTATCTTTATGCCGCCATTTTCCTTTGCAGACAGAGAAAGACTCACTCCAAACCTTGTCGCCAAGCCCTCCATATTCTGCATGCCCGCCATAGTCACCTTCACAACACACAAAACCAAGCCCAAGCCTGCTTGTACACCGTCCCGTTCGTTAAGATCTCAGAAACAGTGTATACAATACTCTACTGCATATCGGCGCCTGAACCCTAGGGTTTCAAAAAGAAAATCGTCAAAAACCCTAAGCTCTGACTTTTTCCGACTTTTTCTGCCTTTTCATATGTGGGATGAAGTTCAACTTACGGAGTTAATGGTTTAGTTATCGAAAGAACGTATAACATAGAGAGAGAAAAGAGGAAAAATAATGATAGGGTTTCAAAATTTTGAATTTCAACAAAAAAAATCATGTGATGACTTTATTTAATGTTTAAGATAAAACCCAACTTAAATTACTCCAATCAACAAGGCCCAACCAAAATAACGTAAGGAGTTTCCAATTTTACCTTGATGATTTTTAATTGTGCCGCTGTAGTGGAAGCTTCACCAAAAAAAGAAATAAATTTCTCTTCTTCTTTTTTCGTCAAAAGATCAAAAGAAAAAAAATGGTTGTGCTAGAACTTGGAAGGAATCTCCTAGGTTGACTAAGATGGGCAATGGCCTACTCTCTTTCACCCCCCCCCCCCACGTCACTTGGATTCTAGGTTTCTTACTTTTGGCTTATACTTTCGTGGTGTTTCAGATAACTCTCAACCTCTTGAGAATTATGGTTCTTGTTAGCCGGTTGAATTTAGGAATTAATTTGTTCAAACAAAGAACCTCAGATCAAATTTGTTTCTCACAATTAATACTAGCATAACTGAATTTTAGCAAACAAAATAATTTTGTGCAGATTTTCAAATTCACAGAGATGAGGGAGAGAGAGTTTAACGTCATTGTTGGACGGAGTTTAAAGTTCTTGACTTATTATTTTAATCACAAAATAGAAAGCCACATGGTTGATTTTAATTTGTCAGGAACACCACCTGTAATGGTGAGGTGTGAGTTCCCGTCACCTCGAAATTTTTTTCACTATTATGCTATAAAATTAATTAATCATTAATAGGCTTAAAAGAGGAGTATGATTCTCTCCTCCTAATCTCTCCCCTTATTTTCTCTCTTATTTAAACGGTTATGATGAAATTACGTCAACATAAATTATTTTATATACTATTTCTAAAATTGAACCAAAATAACCTATACTATTTCTAGAAGAGAACAAAATAAACACTATTTTTTAAACTACAGCAAAATAACGAACATTCTTTCTCAAACTAAACCAAAATAACCCACACTATTTCTGGAACCACAACAAAATTACGCACTATTTCTAAAAACTAAACCAAAATAACCCACACTGCAAAATAACCATACTATTTCTGAAACTGAACCAAAATAAACCCACACTATTTTTGGAATTACTGCAAAATAACTTACACTATTTCTGAAACTGAACCAAAATAACCCACACTATTTCTGAAGCTACAACAAAATAACCAACACTATTTCTAAAATTGAATCAAAATAATCGATACCATTTTTGGAATTACAATAGTGGTAATACTAGTATTTAATTTAAGAAATAGTCATTGTTCAGTTCTACAAGTGTTTAATTTTAGAAATAGTGGTAGTACCAGTGCTCAATTGTAAAAATAGTGGTAATGTTCAGTTTGAAGATTTTACATTTTGGAGACTTTTCATTTGTTTTATAATTGATAACTTTGTTTACTTATGAAAATATTTTAGCTATTTGATCTTCTGTTTTTTCCTTGAAGAATCTTAAAGTAAAAAATTTATATAGTTAACCCAAGAAAAAGTAAACATGACAAAAGTTGAAGAGGTTACTTGTAATGTAGGAAAAAGTGTACTAAGTAGAAAAACAAAGAGAAGACTAAAAAAAAAAAAAAAAAAAAACAAACAAACAAAAAGTCAAAACAGATAAGAGAAAGAGAAAAAGATGTGAGGCATTGTCCACCACTGTCTGAACAAGTGGGTTCACTTCCAAGCTTTCCATTATAAGTAATAGTTTTAGTTTTTGGGAATTGTGTAGAGGAAAAATGACAGTGGGAATCGTGGACGTCGGAGAGGGAAAATGGAAACCAGCTTATCACTTTCATGTTTAATAAGGTAACATACTTGGCTAGTTTCCGTTAGGGGTAAGTTTGAAAAAAATATATTTAATTCAACCCATGAGTATTTATGTTTGTAGGGCCTGTGTTTATGAATAGTTTTATCATTATGATGAATTTTTAAGCTTTTTTTAGTTAAATAATAGTTTATGATGGTTTATGGTTAAATTAAAGTTAGTTCAAGTCATTTTTATTAGAGCTCTAAAAAAATATTAAACAAAATAAGAATAAAGTTAAAAGTAAATTACATTTTATCCTCTCATGTTTGACTGCAAGTACAACCTCATACATTATCTTTAAAATATTTTAATTACATGCAATTATTATTATTTTTTGTGATGTGGAAGTGGTCTTGAAGGAAGATGAAGCAAGGCAGAGCATATTAACAAAGTAGTAGATGGCAAAGGCAGCAGCCAGCCCGGATTCATTTGTAATGCTTCTGCTTAAACCGAATGGTGCTTCACTTGTTCATCCACCCAACTCCACTTCTAATTCCATCGGGGAAATTCTAAATATATTATCTACGTGACTGCGCGCTGCCCCTCAATTCTATTTTCTTTCCTTCTCTCTCCACTGTTCTTGTTGTCGTCGTTCGATTGGAACGACATCGAGCCTCGTCAAATTGGTACTTCCAGCATCGACACCACCTGCCCAATTTGGGACATCCAAAAAGGGGGTCGTCGAGTCGCCCAGCTAGATCCGCGCCACCAAGCAGCCTCCTGCCTGTCGTTGCTGCAATTCCTTCTGCACCAACCCGCTCCAATACCCACATGCTGCACCAGATCACATAAACTTGCCGTTCGCTGTTCTTGTTCGCATATTGTCGGAGTTCGATGAAATTCTTGGTACCAAGAACTCTCTTGTCGCGGCCCTCTCTTGTCGCGGCTTGAACATTTTGAACATTTTCTCTAGGTTTTGTACTAACAAATGTGGGTTGAAGTTGAACTGATTAATTTCTGCAAAATTGCAAAATTGCAGCTACCCAAACCACTATTCAAATCATATGCTTTGCTAGTACGTAATGACATTATACATATTCTACGTGCTGTATTCGATTTGCATGAAAAAAGGAAATTATATACGGCGTGCTGTATTCGATTTGCATGAAATTTCATACTCCAAGTGATGTTAAGATGCTAAATGGCCAAAAGAAATTTCTTTAAACGGTGCTTTTGTTGAATCCCACATTGGCTAGAGGGAAAGGAGAAAAGCAATTTAAATAAGATTATCTCACTCGAACTAAAATCGAGACCATTTGTAATAAAATCTCATACTTGACGAATTAGGCAGGTGGTAATTATCAAGTTATGGGACAGTATCGATGCTGTTGAAGTGGGGCCCTCGACTTGTCGACCTGAAAAATTCAACATGGTATCAGAGTCAGGGAGCTGGCGTGTACTGTACACCCATGTGATAGGTGGGTCCTCTTGGCCCGGCACAATGATGGTGGGTTTCCGTGACCCCGCGTGTAAGGTGAGTCCTCTTGGCTCCATATGGTTGTTAATGTGTGAATCTCCCACGTGTGACCCAAGCGGGCGTGTACTATACATCCACATAATGGGTGGGTCCCTTTACCCCGCACGATGATGGTGGATTTCTGTGGCCCCACGTGTAGGGTAAGTCCCATTGGCTCTACATGGTTGTCGATGTGTGAATCTCCCACGTGTGACCCACTAATTGGGTCTCACGTGAGGGATGTGTTGTATCCTACATCAGCCGTAGAAAAAGAACAGTAATAGTTTAAATATCATAACCTCACTCTAACTAACATCGAGACATTTTATGATAAAACCTCACACCTGACGAATTGTGTATGAGGTAATTACCATGTTAGGGATAATATCGGTGTTGTTGGAAATGGGCCTATGACTCGTCTGTTTGATAAGTCTATATGGTATCAGAGCTAGGGGACATGCTTGTAGCACCATATGATTGGGTGGGTCCCTTTTGGCCCCGGGCAATGGGTGAGTCCCGACTTGGCTCCACGTAGGCCAGTAGTACCACGTGATTGGGTGGGTCCCCGTTGGCCTCGCGTGCTGGGTGAGTCCCGACTTGGCTCCATGTGGTTGCCAATGTATGGATCCCCACGTGTGACCCACTAATTGGGGTTTCACGTGTCAGGGCGTGTTGAATCCCACATCACCCAGAGGGAAAGGAGAAAAGCAATTTAAATAAGATTACCCTACTCTAACACCGAGGTCTTTTGTGATAACACCTCACACCTGATGGATTGGGCATGTGGTAATTATCAAGTTGGAGACAATATCGGTGCTGTTGAAGTGGGGCCCCCGACCCGTGGACCGAAAAAATTCAACAGTTTTGAGCATACTAGTAATAATCCAAGTGGTGTTTCTTTCACGGAAATGATTTTCCAACACTTATTTTCTCTGTGATCATTTTTTTTTGTTTTAGACATTGAATTGAGTGAATGAAATAGAATAAAAAAGAAATAAAGAAAGACGGAAATGACATCAGAAAATCACTTTATTTTTCTAAGCTTTAAATATCAACTCAATTAAGAATTTCATACTCACCATGTCATCAAATTTTTAATAGAAATTCAGATAATTTATTAAATAAATACTATAAGTTAATACAATTTTAAAATTAAAAAAAATAATGTCAGAAAATTAATCATAGCTCAATTTTTTTGAGTATTAATAATGTTTTGCGTCCAACTATTTGTATTATGACACATACGTATTCTCAGTACACTTGCTAGAATAGCTCTTTGCTCTTCTGTAATTTCCATTTTGTCCAATGGCGGAGCAAGGAAATTTTCACCAGGTGGGCTAGCTTAAAGATTTAAATCTTTATAAATAAAGAAACTTAATACTGTATTTTTCAGAGTATGCTCCAACTTAAGAAAATTTGACAAGGTGAGTTGAGAATTTTCGTTATTAAGCAAATACGTGTTAAAATTCAAACAAATCCAAACTTGTATATATACAAGAAGCGATGAGAAAAATGATGTAACAAAAAGAGATGATTTGTAAACTGTATTATATAATTTTATATGGTTAAACTAAGAGAATTAAATATTAGTGACTAAATATATAATGGGCTACATTCGAAAATCAATAAAAATTATATGTAAAATAATAATTTTTTACGGAAAGCTACCTGGGCTATAGCCCAGGGTAGCCCTTAACATGGCTATGCCATTGATTTCGCCAATTCCATTTCCTTGCGATTTTGTTCTCCACCTGATATGTAAATTTAAACTATTATTTACTTTTCATAATTGTAGTAAGTGTTTGTAAAACAAAAAATAATAATACAAATTTGAAAAGCAATTATTAATCACTAAAGATAAGTTTGCCTATTCTGTCAAACCACATCATGCCATATAGGAATTGAAATTTCTGATGGAAAGCACAAATGCTATCTTTTCTTTTGTTATCGATAATATGAATTTTTTGACTCGTCATCTGGAGAAGCTCTAAATTATTAGCCATTTATGATTTTATTTTAGTTTAATCAATATGGGGAAGCTTTGGAAAGATATGCATGCAGAACAGCAGGAGTGATGGTTTTCCTATTTTACATTTACATTAACTACGGAAAGCTCTCCAATGGCGGGAGGCTGAGGCTGCCGCTGGGTGGCGGTGCGGATAAGAGTGGGTAATAGGAGAGTGATTCTTTTCGGATTTGGACTCCTCCGGATCCTCATTGTGAGGATCCTACCGATTAGCTACGATGAGCCGCTCACCACACATCATGCGGCTACAAATCATTGTCATGAAGATAGGATTGAAAATTCAAATGATTTATGGCCGAAAAATGTGTGGTGAGCAGCTACAATGAGTTGATCCCTAGGATCCTCACCATAAGGGCTGGTTTGGTATTGATGTGCTTTGAAAAAAAACTGATTCTATTGTGAGAATAAACTCATTTTTGCCGCTTCACGTTTTTAGTTTTTTCACCCAAAACTGTGAAAATAAGTTATTTTTAAGTATTTACCAAACATCTTTTTGAGCTCAGCTTTTTTTATACCCACTTTTTATAAAAGCATCTCAGCACCAAACCAATACTAAGAATCCGAAGAGGATCCAAATCCGTTATTTCCCTGCTGACAGCATGCTTTTTTAGTGTCTAAAATAAGGGCTAAAAGTCTTCAAAAGATCGCAAAACTTGATTATTTTTCCAACTTTGCTAAACATTTTCTCAAAGATTGCCAAAAACACTGCAAACTATGTTGGATGCAGACATTTTCAATGGTTTGTGTGTGAGAGGAAGTGACAGCAGCATCTCGCTTGTGGGCAGCGAAAAACATGTGTTTTTACAAGCTATAGCCATCAAGTTGTCAACATGGATTGTAAGCTATACCATTTTGTCACGAAAATTCAACATCATCTATCATTTGCACATCCACTTGTTCTAATCTACTAAGAAATTATGGAAAAAATTGATACTATGAATTTAAGAATGGTAACAAAAATAGTTGAACTCAATACTTGCTGTTCATTTGATTTTGCAAGATGGGATGCAGACTTGCTATGAGCTTTTACACCCTAGCGAGGATCAAGCAATTAAAAGTATCACATGGAAAATTGAAGATCCCTTTGAATTCATAAAAAAGTTGAGTAGTTATTAGATTTATTGTTTTGCGCCCTTACTCTTCTATTTTATTGATTGATTTTCGAATTCGGCTACAATACTTGCATGTATTTATTATAGTTAATTCTTGACTATCACATATTGATTGTATTAAAAACATATATTCTCATGACAAAAAATAAAATATAAATATCTAACCATAAAAAATTATTTTCCCATAAATTATATTTACACTTTTCTTATATTCGAAAATACGAGCAGTCATAAGAGACCGAACGGCGTCGTCCTACTTTCTCTCTCTCACACATTTCCCTTTCACGCGGAAAGCCAAAAGAGAGAGAGAAAAACGAACAACAACATGCTCTCTAGTCCCTCTCCCATAAATCTGCAAATTGAATTTTATAACCAAAATCATTAAAAAAAATTATTAAAAAAAATCCCCAAAAATTAAAAAATACCTCTTTTCTTTGCTAAACCTGAGATTTGAGCTCCATCTCATCGAAAGCTGCTGCTCTGCTCGGAAATGGTGGGCTCAATCTCAATCCCTACCCCAATCGCTTTCCCCAATTCCACTTCTCTCTCTTCTCCTTCAATCCTTCCACTCCGTCGATCCCCTCTCCTCTCCCTCTGCAACCGACGCCGCCGCCTCCAATTCCGGCCCCTGGTTCTCGTTTCCTCCGCCGCGGGTGTCGCCGCCAATTCCGTCCCCAGAAATGGGTCCTACACCGTCGGCGACTTCATGACCACCAGGGAGTATCTGCATGTCGTCAAGCCCACCACCACCGTCGACCAAGGTATAATCTTGCCGCGACCTCGAACCCTCAGACCCTCGAAGCTCAGGCGCTTTGCTTACTGATTGATGCTAATTGATTGATTGGTTTTTCTATTTTTTGCAGCATTGGATGCTCTTGTGGAGAAGAGAATCACCGGTTTTCCTGTGATTGACGATGACTGGAAACTCGTAAGTCAATAAAAAATCTCATCTTTTTTGTTTCCCTTTTGTTATTTATATATAATTATATAAAATATGTAATTTGTTAAAATTTATGTAATTTTTTTTAACAAATGATATTCTCTACAGTAGTGGTTCAAATTCGCCTTTACGAAAATTGAACCTAAAATCTCTCACTTACATGTAACAGAGGAATAAATTAGACCGTAATACTAAGTGGCTATAAAATATGTAATTAGAGTCCCCATTTGTACAAAGAAATGTATTAGCATAGTTTACGAAGTTTTGTGGAAAGATGTTCACCTGTTTGGGTTAACAACTTGGTATTGTCTGCATATGATTTTGAGTTGCTTGCTTACACCTTGATTTGTGGGTTTGTTTAATGTTCTGCAGGTTGGTGTTGTTTCAGATTACGACTTGTTAGCGTTGGATTCCATATCCGGAAATATAAAAGGTGTGCATGTTTCTACATCTGAAGAATTAAAACTTTTATTTTCTTGCTTCCTGTTTTTGGGTTTGTTTTGACTCTTGAGGACAAAAAATTAAATTTTTTCATATCATAATACATAACATCCTTTTTTGACATAACAAGTTAGTATATCTATTGAGTTTGGTCGGCTGTTAGGAAATCTTAATGTTGGTTAGTGACTTCTGTGAGAATGTTAGACGTGTCAAGCTATCTGAATGCGTAAAGTTGAATCTTCAGAAAACCTGGGCTTATGAGCATATACTAAGGATAATGCAAATGTTAACGGAATCTCAAAAATAATTTAAGAGTTCCTTTGGATGCAAGGTATCTGAATATGTAAAGTTCTATTCTAGTTTTCTCTTGGTATTAGTGACAATAATTTTATCTTTTGAATGTCCAATGATTTACGGATTTGATAAAGAGGTAATCATTCACAAAGAAAAGGATTGAGGGATGAATTGCATTATGCGAGTGAATATTTGTTATACTAGTTTTTGACATCAAGTAAATATATCTCCATATTCGTTTCTTCTTACGTTGAAAAAGGGTGAGAGAAGAACAGAATAATCAAGTAATCAACTTATCATCTGTTCTACTTGAATCTTTGGTCAACTGTTGATTTTCAGGACATTGCATCAACAATTGTAGTTTCATTAAAGATATCACTTAATTATTTAACTTTGCCAATGTAGTGGCGTTTATGCATTGTGGATTGCCACTTATGCCTGGGATTTTTAGTTAGGGGACCTTGAGGTTTTTGCCTTTAGGGGCATTCAGTAAACTCCTAAAAGTGGGCCATGATACTTATATTAACATGAGAGGAATTTGAATTGGTAAGGACACTCCCCCCTCTCTCTCCAAAAAGAAAAAAAGAAAATAAGTACCAGCACAAAGTTTGAGTATATGAATAATTACCAAGATTAGCTACAAAAAAGTTCTTAAATAGAGTAAGGTCATAAGGAACTTCACAAAAACATAAAAAGATAAATATGGTCTTGTTGCTTTGTAGCTTGGAAAAACCCAGTTTTCAACAAGTGGAAACAAAAACAAAATAATATTGTAAGCTATACCACAAAGAGATGAAGCAATTGCAGCATAGAATTACTTGAAATATTGATTTTCTCACATATTTAGCTGCAACGTTTAGTCCTGAGTTTAATGAAGGTTGCACTTGGGTAGAGAGCCTAAAGTAATAGATTGGGGACCTAAGGCAAGTGTCTCAACTGGGGCCTGCCTTGGGGGTTCTTTGTTAGCTCTAACTTAGTTCTTCTTTTTGTTTTCTTTTTGGGGAGAAATGAAAGGAGACTTATATAATTATTATTTTGCTCTCAGGTGGTGGTCAAAGTGACACAAACTTGTTTCCAGATGTTGATAGTTCTTGGAAAGTATGTAAGAAGTTGGTTTTTTACCACATTAATTTTTAATTTCGTTTACAACTAGTCTCTGCTGCACTGTCTATTTTGTTTCAAATATATGATGGATGATATTTTTCTCGCTTAACGTGGATTATAATGTTGATTTGCAACTCTTGATAAATTTCATGAAATGCCAATATATATGTCAGTTGTACACATGTACACCACATGCGGTTTATGGACCTACAGTTACACACTACCTCATACTGTGTATTTTTCTCGCTTGCCTTGCAAGACTGTTGGAGTTGAGAATTCTTTAGAGATATGGATTTTATAGTTATAAATGGTAATGTTAGTTTGTGGTGCTGTGGTGGGAAAGAATAGAAGAGTTTTGATGATCGAGAAAAAGATGCGTCTTCATTATAGGAGAGAATAAGATATTTCCTTTCCCTTGGGATTCACTTTCTAGACATTGTTCCTTTCAGTTAAATCTTTAAGTCTCATTTTGTGGGTTAAGGGTTGTGTTAGTTCTTGGTCTAGTTTTAGTTTTGTGGGGCTTCGTTAGTATTAGTTTTCTTGTATTATTGACTTTCTTGTCTGTTGTTATAAAAATATTCTGTCATTTGTAAGCTTGTTAGTATGACGTTGATTAGCATTAGCCTGTACCTGACATAATGACCTGTGCTCACCACGATGATAGATGTTTTTGTTACTTCTTATTCACCCGTACTATCCTTTCATGTGACTGACTAGTGTAACTCATAACTCAGCATTCAGCAAGAATGCCCAAATGTGGGATACAGTATGTAGCCTAAAATTATAACTGTGCTTATGCATATTACTTTAAGTAATGCGTAGATCAGTATATGTATGGTTAATTGCTTCATGAATTTCTTTCTAAATTTGGATGAGTGTGGCAGACATTCAATGAGATACAGAAACTGCTTAGCAAGACCAATGGAAAAGTTGTTGGTGACTTGATGACACCTGCTCCGCTTGTTGTTCGTGAAACCACCAACCTGGGAGATGCTGCTAGGTAAAGGATTTAACTAATTTTCCTAATTTCTTATTTGTGGTCAGAAAAATTTCTTGAAGCATAATGTTCAATTTTGCTATGACTACGTTTATTTGAGATTGAGAATATTGATGACAGGCTGAGATTTAGTTGGAGTATAACTAAATATCTCGTACAAGTGGTCTAACTTGTTAATGTTATGATTCTGTCTTTTCATGCTAGGATGTGCTAAAATGTTATGCAATGTGCAGTTAGATGCAGTTTAAGTTATTAAACTCAACTTTAAACGATCTCTATGTTTTGGTAGGTTGTTGCTTGAAACAAAATATCGCCGACTGCCAGTTGTGGATTGTGAAGGCAAGCTGGTAATTATCCTTTTCTCTCTCCTAAATTCGAACAAAAATATAAAATATCTTCTCCGTTGGATGCCAAACTGCTGCTAGTTGTTTTTGATTGCTTTCTTATCCGTGTCAAAAGGTTGGGATCATTACGAGGGGGAATGTTGTTAAAGCTGCCCTGCAGATAAAACGTGCTAGTGAAAATAAGCTTAGTTGAGGGGATCATCGGTGGAGCTCACAAAAAGTCGCTTCAATATCACATTTATTTCTGCAATGCACACTATTAAGAGGCCGGCCACTTATACTATTTGAAGGAAAGTTTATCATTTATGTCCTTCAGAAGGGATATATTATAGCTTTCTAGGAACCTTGCCTTAATATATAGTATAGATTGCCTTAAGGCAGGGTACTTCCACTTGTATTTAGGGTTGTAAAATTATCAAACATAGTTTTGTGTAGGATAAGATCCGACTTGCATTCGTCCTACGCCAAATTTTGTATTGTTACATCTTAAAGACGATGATTATTGATGTTTATAGTTTATAATGAGCTTTCCCAACATAGCTCTTACTTTGGCGTTTGAGATTGCTCATTGTTCATGGTCTTCATGCTCCCAACCACCCATTCAATTGGGTGGTTGAAGGAACACTGAATAATTTCATGGGGACCCTTCAATCATGTAGATCCTCTGGGGATTTCGCTTATCAAAAGTGGCTTATGGCTTGTGGCTTGTGACGCTCCTCACAAGAAGGATTCTGTTTTGACATCATTGTATTCTAGTTGTGGTGAGTGATTTTCAAAGCTAATCTTGCTCGGACATTCTCTATTCAGCCCTCTCTTGTTCTTTTACTAGAGGAGTGCATCACGATTTTGACTTTTCTTAAAGCGCCAATAACAGGGGTCTGGCTTTAATATTATGTTCTACTCAGTGATAACGGAGTTCTAAAAGAGTGGCTGTAAAAGAGTTTGCTTGGAAGTGTTTTCGAAAGTATTACTTCTTAGAAAAAACACTTGGACGAGCTTTGTTTGCGATTGCTTGATAACATCGGTTTTCTAAAAGTGATTCTAGCTCATATAAAAGCACTTTTCTGGAGAATGTGCTTCTTTAGTAAGTACTTTCTAGAAAAGCAATTCCAAACAGAACACTTGACACAATCAATTGGTGAAAGTTACAAGTTGGTGATACAATGAAGAGTTAATTGGAGCAATGGTTTATTAATTTTAGTTAATTTAAGCTTTGATTCTCAAACTAAAAGTTTACGAGTATTAGTCTCTTAACTTATTACAAATTTACAATGTGTAACAATTGTCTTTTTGAATAATTTCGTTAGGATTTTTGTCATTTTTGGTTTTTTATGGAATTTCTAACGATGTTATTCAAAAGCACTATTACTCTATATTGTGAAAAATTTAGAACTGATACTTATGAATTTTTAATTCAGGAACCAAAACTTTAATTGAGTATGGCTTCATGTATCGATACTCATAAAAATTGGATGTCATACATTCACACTTAAACATGAATATGGGCGGTAAATTGGTAAAGTTTTTAGTTTCGGTGGTATTTGTTCATGCCCTAACATGTGGTATTTGTGAAATTTTCCCTTTGAAAGAATGAATTCATTTCCTCATCATTGTTATGAGCTATATGGCGTATTTAGGTTACTAAGTATGACGTACGTGTGTACTCATAATTTTATACTTAACCCGAGGACGGAAATAAAACCTAATGGAAAACTAGGGTTTAACAAAAAGTTATCTTATATGAGGATGACAAATCTAGCTTTCCATATAGACATTTTTGTTCTTTTTTATTTTTTTGAGCGAAAACTTTCTGTATAGAAAATAAGAAAACTGCTACGTATTACAAATATATCGATTTCGCGGGTGCATCTATAGTTCTACTTCAAGAAGCAACCCCCCTGGCCCTGTGGTCTCTGACATACCATGAACAAACATCTGCAACAACAGATCTTTTGTGTATCTTACCATCTATATATCAGAGTACTAAAGATATACATAATTTTCTCCAGACATGCATAATATCTTCCAACCAGAAGAGCTTGGTACCACAGATTATGTATATATATCAGGCTGACAGACTGTAAAGTTCTCTAGTAATTTCCCTGAAGCCACCTATTGTTTAGATGATCAAAAGAATTCATGTCCGAAGAACACTCACGTTTTCTAAACCTTTCACAGAGAGTACTGTCAAACTAATGTGACTAGACACAAAACACACGCGCACACATCTTCACATAATGCATATAGCCCCACTCATTTGGTCTGCACTCTTTACAGCTGGTACGTATAAAGCTTTTTGAAAGAGTGTTTTAGAATCCCGTGTTTAAGGCACTTCATATATATGTTGATATATATAAGCTTCCATCAATTTTGGATCGTGAGCTTAATGAGCACAAGAGTACCTCTCATTCTTCCAATTATCTGCACTGCAGCTCTCACTTTTTTTCAAGGGATCCAAAAGATTGAGATTGAAGTGAGACTTCAAACACTACTAGTTGCTCTGATATAGCTGGAAGCCAATACCATTTCCAACCATCTGAATTGATATATGATTTGACCTCTCACGTACTCAAAACAAAACTCTCCCTGCATGATTATTATGGCATAGTAAGAAATGCTAAAGAAAATAGCTTTTGGACGCGTCAATATTTAGTAACAGTTGATATATGTGTAAAAAGTGTAAATTAATTTGTTATTGTAAATTGTGATATCTGTTGATCCATGATTTGAGGACTTGTATTCCAATTAGGATGCTTGGTCATACATAATGACCATCCGTATGTACTTAAATACGTAAATTTATGTACGTACATATTTTGCCGCAAATGTTTTATGTAGGAGGTCGATATAAGCATATAAAAACTTTTGGCCTTTCCTGCAGTCACAAGTTAGCCACATCACCATTATTTCTGGTTTCACCAATAATGGTTCGTAGTTTGGAAAATATTTGCTTCATTTTGTGTTGCTGTGATACCTGTACATCAATCAGTGTTCTCACGGTTCAATTGAAGCCAGAAAATGAAGGTTCGTGTTTGACTTTTTCAGATGGTCCTATATGCATGCAAAGCATGTATGCATTCTGAGAATCTATAAGGGGGTCCTTGGAGATTTTATACTCTTTACATTTTTTCCCCTTTTGTGATGTCATATATATAGCATTTGATGATCGATCGTTCTAAAATATTCAAATCATACACGGCTCTCGTTAGAAATTTTTAACTATATTATTTATATTCCAAACTCTAAATCATATAAAATGTCCTACGTATTGAGCGTGTGATATATATTTTATTACTATTTGTTTTCTAAAGAGAACTCCATAACTATTTGAATAAATCATTTCTAAAAACTTATTGATTGATCACAAATTCAAGTAACTCGAAACTAATCAAACTCACATTTGTTAAAGAGTTTCAACATTTAAAACATGGTATAGATAATAGAATTAATAACATCATTTTTCTTCACTTGTAAGTGATAGGTCTTAGATTCGATTATCATCAAAAGCGAATTTTAACCAAATTGCTAGCCCATTGACTTACCCCCTTCTCCTTTAGTGTAGAAAAAAAAAACGATTGTTAAAAAAAAAAAACATCATTTTTCTTTGCTCCATTCATTAACATATTTTTATATTCTAATTTTCTGTGCACCTATGGTTCACGTATGTGAAGGAAGAAAAGGTATAATAATTAAGCACAAAAATAAGTGAGGGAACGGCAAATGGTGGATTTGCCTGTTTGTTAAGTTTTTTTTATTTTTTTATTTTTTATTTTTAACTCATTGTATTTTGAGTTCAAATTCGTCCTCATTCTCTTAGTGTAGTTAGAATACACTACAGGAAAAAAAAGTTTTCCAGAAGGAAAAAAAAGTTTTCCAAACGGAAAAACTTTATCGGCAAAAAAGCCTGTTCGTTGGTAGATGATTTACGACGGAGGTCCGTTGACATAAGTTAATAGGGTCAAGCTCGTCGCTCATATATTTACACAACGGACACACAGATCCGGGGGTTAAGAAACTAATTGCCTGACGAGCACGTTTGTCGGGTGAAATAAAATTTACCCAGCGGACATATACTTAACCGGCGATACAGTTAGTCGGTTGAAAAACTATTTACGCGGTGGAGGAGTACTTAAATGATGGCAAGGTACTCGTCCGGATGTCATATTTAAATAATGGTGTGAGTGGATGCTGACGGATGGTCCGTCGGGTATTATTAGTTTAAGAGACTAAACTTCCATCGGGCAAAGTTTTATAATAATAATAAAAATTAACTACAGAAAATAAAACATTAAATACCAAGAGTTAAAAAAAAAATTGTAAAAATAGAAATAAATATATATAACCCAAAAAAAAAAATCGTTCGCCCAAATATATTACAAAAAAAGAAGGGAAAAAAGAATCATAAAATATGGTGGGGTCTAGTCACTAGTGGGGCGGCTCCTGGAACGACAGCACAGGGGGATCCTGGGACGGTTGCTAGCGAGCTACTGCAATGGCGGCACAAGCTCGAGGGTAGGGGGAGGGCGGTGGAATCATAATGCCTGAAGCTGAAAAGCTATAGGATACGATTAAGAAGTACTGGCAGACTAATTCCCTTTGGCGTGCCAGCTCCTCATCCACCTGCTAAAGTCTGGAATTGGTCTAGGTCGCTGCAGTGGAAGTCAATGAAGAGCAAAACCTGACTTTCCAAACCCAACCTACTATTAGGCCGTGGACTTCCTTACGGCCAACCTCGTCCATCAGCACCTGGAGAGACACCTCTGGGCCAGGTGTCAATTCCTCCATAGGCACGTCAGGATGCGAGATTGGCGAGGTCCTTGTCCTTCTTTTGTAAGATTGAAGCCTATTAAAAAAAAAAAGAATACGAAGTTAGATTAATTACAATTTAAACCATAACTATAGTAATAAAAATTATAATTGAAAGTTATGAAAAAATACTTACATAAATCCGTCCTTGACCTCATTGCCTTAATTGGCGTGGGTTTCCCTCCAAACCACCACCTCCGGTGACTTCTCCTCAGCCTCTCGCCGTTCCTTGATTCAGTAAGATAGGGGTTGAGAACCGAAGTGGTGTTCGTACGGCTTCTTGTCCCGATTCCCTTTATTTGCCATCAAATTTTTCTGTACATTACAAAAAAATAGTTGAAATGAAGATGAAAAAATAATTATAAAATAATAATTAAAAATAAAAATATCAATGTTTATTACCTTATACTTTTCACTCTCAAAGTGAGTGCAAAGCCAGTCTCACTCACCCACCCTCTCCAGAAACTCCTTGGGAGGGTCTTTTCGTGCTGCCTCAGGTGTCGGACAAGACTCGTAACACTTGGGCAGCTTGTATTTCCACTTCTTGAACCGCAAACCCCTGGACTCGGTTGACGTACTCCATACAACCCCTGTCCCGCTCATTCCACGAAAAGTTGGACTGCAATTTTCAGAATTCTAGCTCTCATTTCTCATTTTGTATAGAGAGAAATAGAGAGGAGAGAGAGAAAGTCTCTCTCCCCCAATTATAGTTCAAAGAACCCTAACCCACCCATCTTCTTCATCCAAGAGCTCTCTCTAACCCACTCATCTTCTTCATCCAAGCTCTCTCTCTCTCTCTCTCTCTTATCTCTTCTCTCTCTACATTTCGAATATGCACAAGAGCTCTCTCTAACCAACTCATCTTCTTCGATTTTTACCTTTTCATTCGTAGGTTTTGTGAACTGGGTTTGCTTAATTTTGCCTTTTGATTGATGGATTTTTAGAGTTGAAGTGATTGGTTTGATGTTTCTTGGAGGAGACCCAAATCCTTCAATTTTGATTTTTGATTTTTGATTTTTTTTTTATCATTTCTCTGATTTATATGTGGGTTTTCATTTCTTCTGTCTTTTCCCTCCCTTTGCTCCATCTCTCGATCCAAATTTACAAGCACTAAAATAGGGTTGGTTTTTGCTTCAATTATATGAAAAAATGTATTAAAGGTCAGTTGACTTTTGGAGAAGAGATAAATTTGAGGGAAAAGAGACTAATCAGAGTGGAAAGTAGGAAGAGAGAAGGATATGGACGAAACTGTTTCACTCACTTGTTCGCTTTCTTCATATTAAGCTCGCTCATACACTGTATGTACAAGACATGTACACGACATGCACATGTTATGTTCATAGATTTGAGCTCAACTCAAAAACCCATAACTCACAGCTCTCTCTTTGAAATCAGAAAAATGACGCAATCAGATAAATGACCCCAAACTTTAAATGAAGAATCGAAGATTCATTAATTTGAATTTGGTATCAAATTTGATTGGGTTCAAATATTTCAAGGATTTGAAAAAATTGTAGTTTGAATTGGCACGAAAAAGCCCAACTGAATAAAAGGAAATTGTTTCACAAAATCGTTTGCTTTTTTGGCATTTGCAGGGCTTGCCTTTGAATCAAAGGAAAAAGTAGTAAACTATGTTAATGCGAAGAGTATCAAAGATGTAAATACTCACCATCTACACATAATACACTATATGCACATCACATGCACATGATATGTACAGTACATGCACATCATATGCACAGAACGAGAGAAACTTTAACGGCAACATATTGGTATAGTGGATACAATTAAAACATAATTGTTATGTATATAAGGTTACAGTGACAGTGACGCACCTCGACCCCAATTGAGGTATGCTGGCTGTCACGTAAGGGTGACGTAGCCATGTGCGCTATGCGGAAGTGAACATGATATAAAAATACGGATAAATAAAAACCAACTAACTAATTTACACTAGGCTAGCATATCAGTGCGAGTGAAAATGTTTAAAGTGCAGGTACACACACAACCAGAGCGTAGGTATCAGAATGCAGTCCAGAAGTCTAATTACTAATTATACAGATCATAAAGGAAACCCTACACTGATGGGTGTCTGTCAGAACCGCCGTGGAGTCCTCATGAGCCACCAACAAGAACTTCTATCTAGAACCTAGAGGGGTGCAAAACAGAAAACATGAGTGGGAAAAAACAAAACTTTTCAAAACAATTTATCTTTCCAAAAATAATAATCCTTCACCGTAAAATCCGTATAATTTCCCAGAAAATAGTACTACGTACGTATATAAGAACCATGCTCGAGAATAGCAAAACCCACATGTATGCCATGTCAATCATCTCCATAATGCATAAGTAAGCCAAGTGAAATGAATCAATATAAAATGACATATCAGCCGGAGTCACCTAACGTGACCTGTACGGCTGAGTCTATAACTCATCAGTCAAGTCCTGCACACGAGTCGGAACCACCTAATGTGGTCTGTACGACATGTTATTTGTAAATAAATATGCTCAAGTGCTACGATCATGTGAAGGCTGTGTGAAGTATCGCAAGTCACCTACGAGTCGGAACCACCTAATGTGGTCTGTATGACAGGCTGGCACGTGCCTTGGATCCAAGGTGAGCCTGTGGTGCAGGAGGTGAACGATCACGTGAAGGCTAGGCCCTGGCTTCAGGCAGAGCACTAACATCGGGATGCATGACAATGAATTCTACGCACAACAATTCATCACTAACTACTATGTAATCATATCAACAATGTGTACTCACCTGAACTTACCTTGGCCTCCGCAATAACATGCAATATTATGCAAAGCTATACTAAATCATATGCTAAAATATAAAGCAAATATGACATGGCATTTTAAAACGTAAAAACCATTTAAAACTATTTATGGGAAAACGTAAAGCATATATTCGTATATATAGAAAATAAAAAGCCCACTCACTGGTATGTAGCCGGGTCGTAACCCCCTAGTCTCGCCTGGCTGCGCTCGTCCTCCGAAAACGTATCACCTATATGTGAAACCACTATTTTAAGTCAATTTTAAGCACATAACCAAAACCGTGTAATAATTTCTCATACGTTGCTCAATTGAGGTGTTTAAATATACCATCGTGACCTACTCAACACCATGAGCATCCCCATATTTTTAGAAAAAAATTTCGACATCCCACACACCCTCACGCGCCGGCCAACAAGGATAGAAAAAGAAGGGATTTTTAGGCTATGTGCACATCCGGATTGGGCAAGGGAAAGAATGGGTGTGCAATTGGTTTCCAAAAACAATTTAAGCCCAAATATTAATTGGACCCAACAAGATGGGAACCTAAATGATTGGTTTAGATTTTTGTTTCTTTATTTTGGCTAGGGGTGGGCACATGCGTTGGCCACGTGCATGCACGTGCCTGACACACAGAAGGAATCCCTAACGGCGTTAGGGAATATTCTGTTAAATAGTAGCATATACCGTTAACTTTACCTGACACCGTTAGTACGTCGTTAGTATATTCCGTCAAAGTTGACGAAATATTCCTTGTCTTCTCCGGTGGTCATCGCCGGAAACTAGAAAAACTTAAAACTTGAATATCTTTCTCAAAACTCAACCAAATTCCACGAATCTTATATGGATTTAAAGCTCTCAACAAGGAGAACACATCCATACATGATTGGAGTCTTAAAACTAACAGAAAACGGTCGGAATAAGCTCTGATGCCTCCGGTAAAAATGGAACTTCTCGAAACCTGTATATCCCGACGTCAACTTCGACCCAAAACTTCTCTATGATCTACATGTAGTTGTTTAGAAGTTTCTTTACGCTTTAAAATGAAATGAAACAACCACGATCACACTTGAGAAACTGTACCTCTCGTCGGAGCTTATGGGTTCCCCCGGTTTCTGGGTTTATTCCTCGACCTATGGGTATGAATGAACTCATAACCTAACGAGGAACACGATGGTGGTGTCCAAATGGTCGATCTGTGTCGATTAGGTTAAGGTTGGAGGTGTGAGTCTCTCGGTTGTACGGACGAGAGAGAAACGTCGAGAAGATAGGAGAGAGAATGAGGGTTACGTATGAGTGTGTGGGTGTGTGAGCTTGTGATTGGCCAACACGGATAGAAAAAGAAGGGATTTTTAGGTATATGCACATCCGGATTAGGCAAGGGAAAGAACATGTGTGCAATTGGTTTCCAAAAACAATTTAAGCCCAAATGTTAATTGGACCCAACAAGATGGGAACCTAAATGATTGGTTTAGATTTTTGTTTCCTTATTCTGGCCCAGTTACATTCTAACGTTCGTAACTTTCTCGTTACCACTCCGATTCGAGCCTAACTCCCGTCAACAGCCTCGTGACGACGCGTACAATTTAATCACATCAGCGAGAAAAATAATGTGAAACAATATACATATGTCCCCGTCACTAAGCCTCAAGGGCATAATCATCATTTCTACACATTCGAGGATAAAGTCTATATATTACTTCGGGACGGGTCGTCACAACCTACCCCCTTAAAAAAAATTTCGTCCTCGAAATTTTGTACACTAGCATAACAAACCACTAATATCCATAAAATAAGTGTGGATACATATCACGCATACGATCCTCTGTTTCCTAAGTAGCCTCTTCCACAGAATGGTTCCTCCACAAAACTTTCACCATGCGCACAGTTTTGTTCCTAAGAACATTGTCCTTCCAATCTAAAATCGTCACTGGCTCCTCATCATATGTCAAGTCTGGATTAATTTCTAGTGGCTGAGGGGGTAATACGTGTGATGGATCAGAAACATAATGATGAAGCATGGAAACGTGAAAAACATCATGCACCTTTGACAACTCCAGGGGCAACTCAAGCCTGTAGGCAACTTCACCAACTCTCTCGGTGATCTGGTACGGTCCAATGTATCTAGGACTTAACTTACCCTTCTTCCCGAACCGTACTACCTTTTTCCATGGTGATAGCGTCAAAAATACCCATTCACCAACTTTATATACCCTATCAGTGGCGTGTTTATCAGCTAGACTCTTGTCGATCTTGAGTTGTTTTCAAGTTAGATTTAATTACCTGAATATTATGAGTAGTCTCATCTACAATCTCTGGCCCCACTAATGCTCTTTCACCAACTTCTGACCAATAAAGGGGAGTACAACAAGATTTACCATATAATGCCTCGAAAGGTGACATCCCGGTGCTAGAATGGTAGCTATTATTATAACCAAACTCCATCAAGTCCAAACGCTGATGCGAAATATATAAGCACACAAATGAAACCCTCTTTTTATCAATTGTAGCAAAGTATGTAAGTAGGAATCGTTCTAGGCCGGGGATTAGGAGGGATTGCCAAATCACTTGAAACTGACTCAAAACGTAAAAACACAGTTTAAAACACTAAACTAAACTCAAAGAATGCAAAACTAAACTATAAAATACCAAAACAAACCAAAAGACTCAAAACAGCAAATAAACACTCAAAACTGCCTTAAAAACACTTTCTGGGCAGTTTTGAACACCTAACACTAAATTGGACGAAATTGGGTTATGACTTGACTCAAGACACTTAAAAACACAAACTAAATTGATTTCTAACTAATCTAACACTTCAAAATAAATGGGGATTGAGTTTTGACGAAAATTGAAAACAAGAACAAACTTTGTAAATTGAACAGATTCTAAAACGAATTTGATAAAAGTGAATGGATGGAAAGCTAGCTAAGGGGTTCTTCTCCACACATGTCACACTTGCTTACAAAACGATTTCCAATTGCTTCTCAATAAACCATGAATTCCCAACACCCCAAATTAACCGTGAATTGCACTAATTAACCCTCAGATTTTCCTAAAGTTATCGAATTGGATGAATTGCATACGACAATCCAAAGCATTCCTCACAAGTTCCCTGCATGAATTGCATAACAAAGATACAAGCAAAGATCATTAAGTTCTATGAAAATCATAAGCGTTGGCGAGGCACTCGTTACTATGAATTGCATGAAACTTATGCCAAGAATTTACTTAACACGATTGTGATCAACAACCTTTCTACTTTTGAATATAAGTTCATAACGATTAGGTGAAATTCCCTTATATCCTAGCATCAAACTTATGCATGAAAATTAAGCGTGCACTCTCAACCAACACACACAAATCAGTTTTAATTCATGTAGATAAGTAAATTGAATTCACAACTTATGAAACGCAATTGAAAGTAATCAAATCATATAGCAAGCATAAACATGGTTTCGAATCCCCCCTAGCCAAGGGGGGGTTTAGTTCCTCATACGTACAAAACAAAGAGTATAGAATTTAAACATTGAAATCAAAAGAAAGAAAACACCTAAACGCTCAAACGATCGTAATTTGAATGGCATGCACGTCCAAGGCTTCTCCTCCTTCCTCTTTGGTGCGGCACAAGGTTTTGGGGACAGGTTTGGATGATATTTGTATGGAGGAGTGGATGGGAGATGGTATGGTGGTGTGGCTGATTGTGTTTTTGATGTAGTGTAATCTCTAGTGTTCTTCCCTTCACTCCCTATTTATAGAAGCTCCAAAGCAAAGAATCACTCAAGTGGCTTCAATAAACAATACAAACAAAGACCAAAATGATGCAAAAACAGCTAGTTTACATGCTCTTTTATCATTGTGTCTTGCCTTTAACAAAAGGCAATCATTCCTCTTTTGCTAATTCAACTCCTTTGTAGCTGTCCATGTGCCTTCATTCTTCAATTTCTGATGCATTTGCCTTGTATTCCATCCCTTTTCCACATGTACTAGCTGTTAGACAACTTTCACACACATGTTTTGCATCATTTCATCTTGCAAACATCAACTTTCAGCCACTTTACACCTCTACACACATGCTATGCATCATTTCAGCTTGCAATTATGTTTGTAGTTGCTGAAAATGTGAATACATCTTGTAAAGCAATCCAACAAATGACATCTTTCACTTCTTTTCCTTTCAAATTGTTTCTTAAGTGTATGTATCTGCACACTTCCACACTTCAACTTTATTATTCAGATTTTTGCATGTGTTGAAACCCTTTTTAAAACACCAAAAACGTCCATCCCACTTGCTCCATATACATGCAATCCATTTTGGCCCAAAATTGCTCCAAATTGCACCAAAATGCACTTTCTTTCCAACTTTGTTATTAGGGCCTACAAACACACGAAAATAGCTTAAAATACTCTTATAAGCAATAACTAACTAAGTAAATGCAAGAAAACATGTTAACTAAGTCGCATAAATATGCTCCTATCAAACGCTTATGCTAAGCGTCACCTGTTGGAAGTATGCCCACAAAGCCACTCATTTGATGTAATAGCTTTTGGAATACTTATTGTATTAAACTATTATATGTTTAATGAAGGGCAAAGCTTATTGTTAATCACTATTTATTGTATCATGTGTTTAAGCAATAAGGGAATCCAATGAATGTATTTGATCTAAGAGAGAAGTGATTTAAGTAAGTTAGATTAACGAGTCATTTCTCTTATGTTCATTCCTAAAACGTTCCTAGCCATAGGATTGCCAATTGGGCATTGACAATCCGCTAAGGTTAGTATGTGTTATGTTAACTCAAGCATGAGTATGACTAGTCTCAAGTCATTTAGTGTTGGACACTAAGACAAACACATAGGTGTTTAAAAGAGTAATCAAGTACACTGAACAACGATCAAAAGAGAGTTCTAACATACATGTCATGTAAGAACTCGTAAGTTGCAATATGCAAAGTAGTCCTTTGACCTGAGGCATCATAGATGTCTAATGGTTAGGTCCTTGATCTTTGATCATGTCAAAGGCATTCCATCGAGAGTGTCCATTGCATTGTTGGGGTCAAGCTATCTAGTCATGTAGGCATATGAATGCACAACAATGGATCTCTAACCTTGGTGGAAGGAGAATACTCTAAGATATGATTCAGGAGTCTTTGGCCAAAGCATACGAATATGACTTAGGAAGTATGTTCCAAATCATATTCAATTGAATCATATAGAGAAGTATTACATTGGATAGTAGACATGAAACAAACTATCACTCAAACAATGTGATTAAGAGTATTGTATTAGAGAAGGACCGTATTGCATTGTAATTGTAACTGGATAGGTTTTCCAACCAATTATACTTAGCTTGGGTAGCCATGACATAGTGCTAGGTGTCACTCATGGTTTGTGGAAGCCATGAAGATTAGCAAACACTAATCTTCAACAAAGGGAGAATTGAAATGTTGTTTCAATTCACAATCGATCGTTAAGAGTAACAATCGCCCACTGCCTCGCTAATTGGAACCTAATGGATCGTACACCGAGTAAGGATGAAAGTGAAGAAATATAAATAAGATGGATAACCAATTAAATGGTTTAATTGAGAATGGTCAAGATTAATTAATTAGTTAATTAATTTTACGAAAGGTTCGTATTGGGCTTTTAAGTTAGTTTTGGGCTTCGGGGTCCACAAGGGTTTGGTCCACTAGGCCCATTATGTTTAAGTTGTATGACAACTAAAACAAATATGGGCAAATAGCCCAATCACTTAAGATGGCTGCCATTGCAAGGGTAGTGGGAAGTTTTGCTTAATTGCAAGTTTGCCACTCACCTAAGAAAAGAGATATAAAAGCATCTTTATAGCTTTTACCTCATTAGGGTTTTCTTGAGGCAAAAGATGAGAAACATTTTCTCTCTTTTTCTCTAAAGGAGGCCGGCCACTCAGAGAGGATTTAGCTAGCAATCTTTTCTTCTCTAAGTCATCAATTTCATCTTCACACCTCATCCTTGGTGTGGAGACTTAGAGACACCAAATCTTTGGTGTTTTTGGAGATCATTTTGCTCACATCCTCAAGGAGCAAAGGAGCATCAAAAGGAAGGAAATCACAAGGAAGATCCAAGGAGCTAGGAGGTGACTTGAAGGCCCTCCACTTGGGTGAATCCCTTGTGTAAACAAGGATGAGCTTCAAGGGTAATGAATCTCTAAAACCTTCTTTCTCTTTAATGTTGTTAAAGAGTCTCTTGGTTCACCATTCACTAGGCTTTGAAAGTCATGGGTTTTAGAATTGTTTTTTAATGCATGCCTACTTTAATGTGTTAATAGTTTGCATATGTATTCAAATATTCTCACATGTTCTTAGCTAGGACAAAATTTTTCCTTCATCACCAAACTGTAGTACCGACGATCTCAACATATCCTTTAATGTTTGGATAGTCCTCTCGGATTGACCGTCTGTCTGGGGATGATATGCCGTATTATAAAACAATCTCGAGCCAAGAGCCTCCCGAAATGCCACCCAGAACTTAGAAGTGAACCTAGGATCCCGATCAGAAATGATACTAACCAGAACCCCGTGGTATTTAACAATTTTCGATATAAATAACTCAACTAATCGGCTTAAAGAATATTTCTCCCTTACTGGAATAAAGTGTGCTGATTTAGTAAGCTGATCCACTATCACCCAAATACCATCGTAACCATTTTGTGTACGAGGAAGCTTGTACACAAAATCCATAGTAATATTTTCCCATTTCCACTGAGGAACAGGAAGTGGCTGCAGTAATCCAAAAGGTTTCTTTCTTTCAACTTTAACTTGTTGGCAAATTGCACACCTACTTACATATTTAGCAATCTCCCTTTTCATACCCAGCCAATAGTAGAAAGGTTTAATAGTGTGATACATTTTGGTACTCCCAGGATGCATCGCATAAGCCGATATGTGCGCCTCATCAAGGATATCTTTCTTTAGTTCGGCAATATTTGGTACGTACATCCGGCTTTCTTGCATAAGCATGGCATAAGATTCCCTAATTCTGAGATATTTCTTCTTCCCTCGTGACACTGCCTTTATTAATTCTTGGGACTCTTCATCATCCGCTTGAGCTTCTAACACACAATCTATCAAAATTGGCCTGACATGGAAACTAGCACGTAAAACTTCCTCTTTATCCATCATTCCCAAATCAACTCCCGTAGATCTCAACTCTGTGAGAAGGGGAATACGGCAAGCATATAAAGCACTAAGTCAGCCTTGAGATTTCCTACTAAGCGCGTCTGCCACCATATTTGCACGACCAGGGTGATACTTAATCGTGCAATCATAATCGCTGAGCAATTCTATCCATCTGCGCTGTCGAAGATTAAGATCTCTCTAGGTGAAAAGATACTGAAGACTTTTATGATCTGTGAAAATCTTACACTTTTCCCCATAAAGATAATGTCTCCAAATCTTTAAGGAAAAAACAATGGCTGCTAACTCAAGATCATGAGTAGGATAATTCATCTTATGAGGCTTCAACTGTCGCGAAGCATAAGCAATCACCCTGCTATGCTGCATTAACACACAACCCAGACCATGCAAAGAAGCATCATTGTAAATCTCAAAATTACCATTGTCGTCTAGAAGCGCTAGAACAGGTGCGTGAGTGAGACAATACTTTAGTTGCTGGAAACTTTGCTCACAATTATCATCTCACTCAAATTTAACATCTTTTCTAGTCAACCTCGTCAATGGTAATGCTATGACTGAGAAATCTTTAACAAATCGTCTATAATAACCAACTAGGCCAAGGAAACTCAGTACCTCTGTGACTGTTCGTGGCTGCTCCCAATTCTCAACAGCCGCTACTTTCTGTGGATCCACTTGAATACCTTTAGCTGATATGACATGCCCTAAAAATGCTACTTGATCTAACCAAAACTAACATTTGCTAAACTTAGCATATAATTGGTGTTCCCTCAATTTCTTCAACACCAAAGTGAGATGTCGTACATGTTCTGCCTTAGACTTAGAATACACCAAAATATCGTCAATAAATACAATGACAAACTTGTCAAGATATGGCTTGAATACTTGATTCATCAAGTCCATAAAAGCTACAGGTGCACTAGTTAACCCGAATGGCATCATAAGAAACTCATAATGACCATATCGAAGCTTAGAAAATAACCATCCATATCGAACCTTCACTTCTGATCTTTAATTGATAATAACCAGACCTCAAATAAATCTTAGAAAACACGCAGGCGCCTCGAAGCTGGTCAAATAAGTCATCTATATGCGGTAACGGATAACGATTTTTAATCGTTACCCGATTCAGCTGTCGATAGTCAATACATAGCCTCAAGGTCCCGTCTTTCTTCCGTACAAATAAAACTGGAGCTCCCCAAGGTGAAGTACTAGGCTGAATGAAACCCTTATCAACTAATTCCTGTGACCGAGTTTTCAATTCCCTCAATTCAGCAGGAGCCATTCAATAAAGAGTTAAAGAAATAGGATCTATACTTGGAAGTAAATCGATAGTGAACTCCACTTCTTGGTCTAGTGGTAGTCAAGGTAAATCATCAGGAAATACGTTAGGGAAATGCCATACTACTCGTACATCCTCCACAATGATAGGAATATCTACATTTAATACCACGTGAGCCAAATACCCTTGACAACCTTTCCTCAATAACCTTTTAGCCCTCACGACAGAAATAATGTCGTGTCTCACTCCACTACGCTCGCCCACGAATGTGACCATAGGCAAGCCCGGATGTTGGAAAATGACTATCTTCCCGTAACAATCCATCTTGGCACGATTTTAATGTAGCCAATCCATGCCCAAAATAGCATCAAAATCAACGATATCTAACGGAACGAGATCAGCTGGCATAACGACATCATCCACCAACACGGGACATCCTGGATACACCCAGCTAACATAACATGTCTCACCTCTAGGCATTGAAAACTCTAACCTATACCCGAGAGGTGTGGGATGAGGTTGCGTTGTCTGAGCAAACATATGAGAAATAACAAAGTGTGTAGCACCACAATCAATTAATACTCTAGCAAAATGGCCAAGGATATTTAATGTACCCATAATCAGATCGGGGTTGTTCTAAGCATCCTGTAAGGTGATATGGTGAACACTGCCTTGTTGATGTTGTCGTCTTCCATGACATCTGTTAGCTTGATTTCCACGTCCCTGTGCACCTCGTCCTTGACCAGGCTAGTTAGGCTACCGCGATGATCCTGCATTACTAGAAGCAACTTCAACATTCTGTGACTGTCCTCCGGGATACCACTGTGATCCACTAGCTGAATACGAAAGATATGGAGTATAACCTTTTGGGTACTGGGGATAACCTCCCTGATGATACGGGTCATGTGGATACTAATATTATCCTGCAGAATATGGAGCTATATCACCCTGATAGTGGTATGCTCCACCATAACCTGTCTGGGTATAACCACTAGACCCCAGAATCTGTTGGATAGGAACTGGTGGTGGCAAGGCAGATGGTTGGGATTTTTGCTGGTTCTGTGGGCACTGGATAGCCCGATGTCCCATCTGGCCACAAGTAAAACATCCTTTGTTGCCTTGTCTGCACTCCCCAAAATGTCAACTGTTACATCTACGGCAAAATGGACCACTAGAACCACTAGAGCCTCTCTGTCCCTGGAAGCGAGAACCGCATGAACGGCCACCCCTCCGTTGCGCTGTGTAACTCAAACCTCCACTAGAAGAATTGGAACTAGTACCACTTCTCTGAAAACTCTGCGTCTTACGAGGTCCTTGTGATGAATGGCCCTTATCTTTATTATTATTTTTCTTTTGGTTACTATCTTTTTCTTCATTTTCCTCGCTATCACTGGGCATATTTTCAAAATCCTCAACCCGTAGTAAAATTTCATAAAACTCCTGATATGTAGCACATGGAGTCATGGTCACCATGGAATGCCACTTCTTTCTAGTACCCAATCTAAAATGGCGAAGCATCTCTGCATAATTTGCAGCAATCTCAGGTCAATAACGAGATAGATCAGTGAACTTCCGATAATACTCATTAGCTGACATCTTTCCTTATTTTAGGTGTGAATTCTTGCATCTTACGATCTATATACTCTGGGGGTACAAATCTCTTCTGGAATAACCGCTTAAAAATCTCCCAGTCTGCAGCTTCCTCTAGTGACAACTGAAAAGATTCATGCCTCCACTCGGATGCAGGATCCTCACCTAAAAACCAAGTGGTCGTCTCGACCCATCTATCCTCAGGAAGATTTCCCGGTCTCTGCATCAATCGAAAAGTTTTCTCGATATGATTGAGCAAACGCTTGGCTTCCTCAGGCCTCTCAGTACCCATAAAATTATTCAACTTTAGATTATACACAGTCTGCAGGGGAGTCCTCTGGGGAGGACGAAGCGAAGACTAAATGGCATTGGCAATTGCTTCCCCAAGTTGAGTAATATAGAGGAAACTAGACTCAGCTGAAGTACGTGGCTCCCTACGAGGAGGCATAGTTCTGATATAAGACATCAAAATAATTAGAATACTCACAAAATATGCAGGACTGCCAAACCTAGGCTCTGATACCAAACTGACACACCTCGACCCCAATTGAGGCATGCTAGCCATCACGTGAAGGTGACGTAGCCATGTACGTGTGCGGAAGTGAACGTGAAAATGTTTAAAGAGCAGGTACACACACAACCAGAGCGTAGGTATTAGAATGCAGTCCAGAAGTCTAATTACTAATTATACAGATCATAAAGGAAATCCTGCACTGATGGGTGTCTGTCAGAACCGATGTGGAGTCCTCGTGAGCCACCAGCAAGAACTTCTATCTAGAACCTGGAGGGGTGCAAAACAGAAAACGTGAGTGGGCAAAAACAAAACTTTTCAAAACAATTTATCTTTCCAAAAATAATAACCCCTCACCGAAAAACCCGTATAATTTCCCAGAAAATAGTACTACGTACGTATATAAGAACCATGCTCGAGAATAGCAAAACCCACATGTATGCCATGTCAATAATCTCCACAATGCATAAGTAAGCCAAGTTAAATGAATCAATATAAAATGACATATCAGCAGGAGTCACCTAACGTGACCTGTACGGCTGAGTCTATAACTCATCAGTCAAGTCCTGCACACGAGTCGGAACCACCTAATGTGGTTTGTACGACAGGACAGATGTAAATAAATATGCTCAAGTGCTACGATCACGTGAAGGCTGTGCGAAGTATCGCAAGTCACCTACGAGTCGGAACCACCTAATGTGGTTTGTACGACAGGCTGGCACTTGCCTTGGATCCAAGGTGAGGGTGTGGTGCGGGAGGTGAACGATCACGTGAAGGCTAGGCCCTAGCCTCGGGCATAGCACTAACATCGGGGTGCAGGACAATGAATTCTATGCACAACAATTCATCAGTAACTACTATGTAATCATATCAACAATGTGTACTCACCTGAACTTACCTTGGCCTCCGCAATAGCATGCAATATTTTGCAAAGCTATACTAAATCATATGCTAAAATATAAAGCAAATATGACATGGCATTTTAAAACGAAAAAACCATTTAAAACTATTTTTGGGAAAACGTAAGGTATATAAACGTATATATAGAAAATCAAAAGCCCACTCACTGGTATGTAGCCAGGTCGTAACCCCTAGTCTCGCCTGGCTGTGCTCGTCCTCCAGAAACGTCTCACCTATATGTGAAACCACTATTTTAACGTCAATTTTAAGCACATAACCAAAACCGTGTAATAATTTCTCATACGTTGCTCAATTGAGGTGTTTGAATATACCATCGTGGCCTACTCAACACCACGAGCATCCCCATAGTTTTAGAAAAATTTTCCAACATCCCACACGCCCTCACGCGCCGGCCAAGGCACGGCCACACTCGCCGGCCACGCGCAGGCACGTGCTTGGCACACAGACGAAATCCCTAACGGCGTTAGGGAATATTATGTTAAATAGTAGCAAGGGATTGGCCAACAAGGATAGAAAAAGAAGGGATTTTTTTGTATGTGCACATCCGGATTGGGCAAGGGAAAGAATGGGTGTGCAATTGGTTTCCAAAAACAATTTAAGCCCAAATGTTAATTGGACCCAACAAGATTGGAACCTAAATGATTGGTTTAGATTTTTGTTTCCTTATTCTGGCTAGGGGTGGGCACTTAGAACCGAAACCGACACCGAAACACGAACCAAATCGAACCGCACCGAACGATTTGGTTTTGATTTTGAAACGGTTTCGGTTTTGAAACCGAACCGCAACATAGAAAACGGTTTGGTTTTGGTTTTGACTTTTGAAAACCGCACCGCAAATATTAATAAACATTTAATTAAATGTCCATATTATATTTCATGTTTTAATTGGTTGTTTGTTAGAATCCATACACTTAGTATGGACTCAACCACACTATAATATCATCATTCATCACTTTCTTTCGTTCATTAACTCGAAGGACTTTTGTTATTTTATACCATCACACACATACACACATATATGTACAAGGGTGGACTAATCTTGTTATCAAGAGTCGAACAATGATCTAATGAAGTTCACTCATTTGAAGCATGATATCACATATTCTAGTATGCAAATTTCGTTCACGTTTAATGAATTCAAAGTTATTCAACTTGTTTTATGTTATACCTTGTATGGGACACCCTTTTGTTGCACAAACATATTTTAACATCACAACTGCATGCAACATGCTAATTTTTTACATAACAAATGTCTTTTTCCTATTGCTACTGGGAAATGCTTATTAATATGTTAAATTGCAAATTGTACATTTTTTCTTAAAAACCAAACCAAAACCGTTTGAAACCGCACCAAACCGAACCGTAAAAAATTTCAGTTTCGATTTTGGTTTCACTTAAAACCGCACCGAACCAAACCGAGCCCACCCCTAATTCTGGCCCAATTACATTCTAACGTTTGTAACTTTCTCGTTACCACTCTGATTCGAGCCTAACTCCCTTCAACGGCCTCGTGACGACGCGTACAATTTAATCACGTCAGCCAGAAAAATAATGTGAAACAATATACATATGTCCACGTCACTAAGCCTCAAGGGCATACTCGTCATTTCCACACATTCGAGGATAAAGTCTATATATTAATTCGGGACGGGTCGTCACAGACAGTTTGAAAAGTCTTATTACGTATATCAACCACCGCTTAACCGTGCACGTGGAAAACATGATACTCACTATCGTTATTTCACGGACACGCATGATCGTTAACGTCCTCTAAGTTTTTTCTTAATTTTGTTTTTCCGCGAGGACAACTAGGTTGTGGTCATACTCGCTAAATTCTGAGGCACAACATACTTGCTTCATAACTAGTGAACATTTTCATTTCTCATATTAAGATGTAGCCATGAACACCATATGGACACCACATTCACATTACGGAAAAATTTTCACAAGTTTCTGCAATTGAACACTTGAACTAGAAATTATTCCATCATAGTCTTATAGCACGTCAAAACATGAAATTTATTCCACAACTCATGCACCCCAACATGAAACACAAACCTTAATTTATTAATTCATGTTACAAACAACTCATTTATTCCATAAATCATTGATGAATGGAGTTGGAACTAAGCACCCTACCTTACTATGTCTGTCGAAGCTTTAGTCACTGGAAAAAATGGAACTTTCTGACCAAAATAGAAAATATGGTATAAAACCTAGCTCATTCTTCTCACCTTTGTCTCACATCCCTTTGTTCGAAATCAAAGGTATGAGGTGAACCCAAAGCCTAGCTCACTCTTCTCGCCTCTCTTTGGACTTCCATCTCTTTGAAATCGGAGCTCAGAGATTTAAGGAAGGGAGAGAGAGTAGAAAGAGATAAATCAGAAAATAGGAGAGAGAAAATGAGGAATAACCTATTTATATGGGGTATTTTAGTAATTTTGATTTTGTGCATGACCGGTTTGTCCTATTTCTATCCTAATATTAAGAAATTGTCCCATTTTTAGGTATTTTCCAAAATATTATGATTTTGACAAAGTAGTTGTGTATTTACCGAAGGCTAGCCGTTTATCTCTGGAGGACGAACCTCCTACCTATGTGAAATCCATGAATCAACATCCATGGGGCATTTGCTACGGATGATGGCTCAGCAGTTGTGAGTCAACAAACTGTTGACATTGGCACAGGCTCGGCGCTAGTTGGGGTGGTATACAATTTGGATCAGGGCCTAGGTGGTTCAAGTGATCTGGTTTATCTTCAAGCCCCAAAAAATACGCGGAGTCTTCTTATTCCTTAGGCCGGTAGGGAGTTGTCCTCTTGTCTCGTCTCCATCCATCGGGGCCGATTTAACCTCTACGCTACCAGAGAGGATGAAGTGATAGCGAGGGGTGCTGGGAGCGGCTGGTGGCGACGGGTGCTGTGGAGTCGCCTGACAGAACGAATGGGTGGCAATAGTGTGGTCGAACTGGTGCTTGCTGCCGACTTCGCAATCGGTGCATGGGTACCGCTGGCCACCACAATACCACTGGGGGCCAACTGCTCAGTCTGAGCCGAATATGAAGCAGACCGGTGGCTCATGAACTATCGGGGAGCCATCTGCAAAAAAACATACCATTTCAAATATTTCCTAAACTTATATGCATCACTTAACCCAATTCCAATTCAAAAACCCAATTCACGGATTATATTATCACGCAATTCTAATTTGTTGTTGACCCCATTTGATCATAAGCCCACAATCCTAATTTCGTTGTAGAGATGAAACCCCATTTTATCACCTGCATATTCACAGATTCACATACTACCCCAAATAAAACCCCATCCACAGCTTCACACACAACCCCACATACAAACCCAATTCATAAATCTATATCATTTTCACAAATTCAATTTAAAAAACCCAAGCATACGCACAAACCCATTTCAATTTCACAATTCCAAAACAAATTAACAAATAAAATGAAATTCAAATAAATTTACAATTGCAGAGTGAGAGTG
Source organism: Malus fusca (assembly GCA_035220775.1). Lineage (NCBI taxonomy): Eukaryota > Viridiplantae > Streptophyta > Magnoliopsida > Rosales > Rosaceae > Malus > Malus fusca. Next base: position 18,563,161 of record CM069063.1, read on the forward strand.
TTGCTAGGTTTGAGAGCGGGTGTCGATGAGAGGGATAGTGAGAGTGAGAGAACTGAGAGACCTGAGAGGGAGAGTGATAGTGAGAGTACTGAGAGCGAGAGTGAAAGTGAGAGTGAGAGTGAGACAGCACTGAGGGGGAGAGTTTAAGAGCAGAGAGAGAGAGAGCTTGAGAGCAGATAGAGAGAGGTTGAAACGGTGAGCAGGAAGATGCTAGAAGGTAATAACATTTTAAACTCTTAAGGGTGCGTTTGTTGCACCGGACTGTCTCGGACTGGACTAGCTGCAGGGACTAAACTAGACTGGCTTAGACTAGACTAAGCTGGACTAACTTAGTGAAGCGTTTGGTGCAGTGTCGGACTAAGAAGCAGGATAATGAAAACAATACTGTTCACCAGATTTGTGTTTGCTTATACTAGAACTACATTATTGTTCTATTTTAATAGCTAAAAAACCTATGCCCAACGCCCTAAAATTTTTGTCATTGTGTAATAGAGTAATGCTACAAATCTCATGATCTGGGTTAATTGAAGCATATTTTTGCCATGTATATTATGAATCTTAAAAAAAGAGGACAATTGTTTTGTTTTTAGTACCTGCTAATATAAATGAAAAGATAAATACATATCCTAATTCAAATGAAATTGGGTTTGGTGTATAAAACGGTTTTACCACTTATTTTCCCTCCAATATTTTGTCTAGTTACAAAAACAATCTCAATTCTGTTAGAACACAGAGCAGGCTCCACAAGTATTCCAAGTTTAAACAAGAAAACAAGAAACAAATCAAGAGGTACAAAAAGGGCCAAAAAATTTCATCGAGCTACATATGTTTTTGTTTTTGTTTTTGTTTTACAAAAGTCATATTACGAGAGGGAGATACACAAACAAAGAACCTCGATTGTGAGGGTAAACTGGCTTAACCACTATTAACGGAGGCAGTACAACTAGAAGTCCCTTGCATCTCCATTTTCTTTAGATTGAAATGTTTTTGGGATTAACCCAAAAAACTCACATGGATTTCTACCCATATGTTCTTTTAAACGGAATTTTTTTTGGGGATTGGACCAAATTAATATTGTAATAAATATTTGTTACAGGGGGACAAAGCATCAATTGTTGGGGGTGCCATAAACTTTGTGAAGGAGCTAGAGCAGATTTTTCAGTCCATGAACAGCAACAAGAGGAGCAAGCAACAGCCTTTGGCTGACTTCTTCACCTTCCCACAATTTTCACCTTCCCACCATGTTATTCTTTCTATTTGAATGACATCCCTTATCAAGTAAACATGTTCTTGTACTGTCAACACAACAACATCATAAATACGCCAATCCTTTGTCAACTTCACAACATCAACTATGGAAATGGTACATTAAATTACAATCTTAAGGTAGCAATCATAATGCATATAGACTTCACTATGAACAAACAGTTTGTATGATATAAACCACAAGAAGACCGCCTCCTTTATTGAAATTGCTATCTAGGAAAAAAAACTTGTAGTTCAAACTTATTCATCGGAAACATAGCATTCAACAGGAAAAGAAGCTATTGTCATCCAATTAAACATAGTTCAAACTTGTAGTACACTCCTTTGAAGATATTGTCATCCAATTAAACATGTAGGACACTGGAATTGGGGATCTTTACCACCTAATTAAAGAAGTGTATTTCTAAAGTTAAATTCATACGATCAAATATCAAACAGCCATGAAGTTTTACAAAATGGTGGGTCCTTTTTTATATTGCCTAAACATTTTGGTTTTTCTATAATATCACAGAAGTCATATTCACAGAGATGCAACGCAAACTTTCACACATCCAAGGACTACATTCAATAGATCCATGTCGAAAATTGATCTATGGGTTTAGGAATTATACCTTCTTCTAGACTTGAGGGTTTTCAGTCGTTTGTTACTTGTTTTCCCTTGGGTTCTGAGCACTGGCCACTTCCGTTTATGCTCCTCTTCTCTGCAACCAACAACCACAGAATATTGCAGTTTAGCATCAACCCTACACGGTACAAAACATTCACATTGTAATATCATGATTGGGCATTGACAGGACATATGGAATGTCTTCCTGCCTATCTCCAATGCCATTCAAACAAGGTGGTCCGAGGAAGGTAAAAGGAAATAAAAAAATGCAGAAACAAAACCAAACAGAGGATACGACTTCGAACATAACCACAAACCAGATTCTTTCATCACTTGTCACGTGAGATATAGCAAGGCTTAGTTGTAAAGCCATGGTCGCAAGGCTTAATTATAAAGCCATCATAGTTAACAAGTAGTATTTTCCTGTGAATGAACAGAGTTGTGAGTGTTTTTTATTCACTTTAAAAGGAGGGGTGGGCGGGAAGTGGGTATATGAATCCAAATGCATTCAGGATGCATGCTAGTTAACCCTCCTGCCATATAGAAAGTCCAAAGTATGAAAGGACACGAAATTTTCAGATTAGCTGCTTATAAGAACAACTATGGAAATTCATTGGGTGCACGTTATAACTCGACTTGTATGCAATTGCTCTCACTTTCATATACTTCCCAGTGGCACAAAAGTAAAGTAAATTTTATGCCAACTAAAAATGGCTAATTCATGGCCCATGCACCAGTAAAGACAATCCTTTCACTAGTCATCTCTCCTTGTTATCAGAAGAAATCTTTACGCCTCTCCCAGAGAATCAAACAAACAAATAAAATGAGACCAAAGACGAAAATTCTTGCAAAAGTTTCTCTAAAAGCTGAATGAAGATATTCAGATTTTCCACTGTAATCCAAACTCCATAAGCCCTATAAAATAGGTCAGGATTTTAATGTCAAACATGCCTGGTAATACAGATCTCCTTATATATGCCTTCCGACTAACACCTAATTTTCTCAGAATCTCATATAAAGAGTGCATAACAAAAATTTCTTCAGCTCACATAAATTCTCATCCAAACAATTCACAAACATCCAACCCTACATGAAATTTAATAAAATAAAAAAGAGAAACTAGTAAAGATTCGTGAACCAAGAACATAAAAACGAAAAACCACACAGATTTATGCTAACATAACAGAGATGGAAGTATGTGTTCCTTCTGCAAAAGAAACTTGTCGATTTTATGGCCAAGCATGGTTTCTGAGTTCGGATTTGAAAGAAAAGTTGAAATATGAAAACCCCAAATTCTAATCTCAATTTGACCCAAACATCAAAACCCTAATTTGTTCAAGTGCAGAGGTCTATGATTGAAAATTTCTCAAACCCAAAACAACAAAATCAAATAAAGCTCAGTAACATCACGATCTGCAAAACAAATTGAAGAAATAAATCGAAGTTTCGAAGTTTACCTGACAACTCCGAGCATATAAGGGCGAGCAGATGCGGATGAGGGAAAGATGTAGAGATGATGGTGAGGACGACGACGATGAGGGAGCAAGCAAGGATGACGATGAGGGAAGACGCAGACGCAGATAAGACCAGCGACTCTCTCGCGGTTCTCTCTATCAAAACGGCGAAGGGCTTACGAGTCCGCCCGAAATTGGGGATCCCCGTTAAGAAAGTGTAAGGAAGTCTTTAATCTGAGCGAGTCCGACCTAAGCTCATTAAACCTAATCCTGGAGCAGACCAAACAACGGACTACAGTCTAGTCCAGTCCAATCCTGCCTAATCCGATCAAACAAACGGGCCCTTACCCGACAAAAGGTTCTTCGGGAGGGACAAGGATTGTCTGCCCTCCTTGTTCTCGTGCCCTCCCGTGCCCTCCTGTTTGTGTGGTCACGGTTAAGCCACGTCAACATTTTATATTACTATTCATTTTTGTCTTATTATCTCTATAAAAAAACAATATAAAATGTTGACGTGGCTTAACCGTGACCACACAAAACAGGAGGGCACGGAAACAAGGAGGGCAAACAATCCTTGTCCCTTCGGGAGTTTGTTGGGTAGGTCTTTTTAAAATTGCAACACATGTTCGTCAACCAAACTTATTGTCGGGTAAACGATTCATTCTTCGGGCAAAATTCAAGAAAATTCAAAAAAATTGTTTGGGAAAAAATGGTGGGAAATACTGATTGCCGACGAAATATAAGCAAATTTTCGTTAGGCAACTTAAAAATTTGGGGCGAATTTGATTATGAACGAATTTTCAGACGACTTTTTTTGAACTTAACCAACGAATTGTGGTAATTGCTCGACGAAATATTAATTAATGGACTGGCGAATGATATGGTTCCGTTAGGCAATGTTAAATTTTGGGGCCAATTTGACTTTTAAACGAAATTTTAGGCGGCCACTTTAACCTACGGATTATATATATGCTTCCATTGGGCAAAGATTACAAAAAAAGTGTGAGTGGTGGGAGGGTCCAGAGTGATGAGTTTGTTTTTTAAGGATATCATAGTGTGTGGATGGACGGTCTTGATGTAATTTGAGGTGAGATAATTGTGATTGTTTGCATCAACTATAAGATTTGGAATGATTTTACTATAGCTATAAGTTTGAAAAAAAATACAATCGTCGTGTAAACTAGCTGAGTACTTTCTCTATGTCTGACCAAAAGATACTTGAAAGCCTTACATGTGGAAGAATAACAGAAATATTGAAGAGTATTAATGATAGCGTTATATTGGATGATAAAAATTTAGTTGATATCATGTACAAAACCAACCTACATTTGATATTGTACATGATTTTAGCTTAACTTTTGTCTTCCAATATGGCTTTATTACTTATATTCTTCAATACCTCCGTTATTCTTCCACTTGGAAGTTATCAGATTAACTTCTGGTCACCACATTCACCGACACCAGCAAATTACTCGACTAGCTTGCATGACGAGCCTTACTTCCTTTCAAACCACTAGTTATAATATTATAATTCAAATATTAAAGCAACTATGAACGCCCATAATTAACTCACTGAAGATTGCATCTACATTGCTCTTCCACACACTATGATATCCTTAAAAACAACCCCGTCACTCCAAACCCTCCCACCACTCACACGTTTTTTTTTTTCCACCACTCCCACAAATTCTATGAAACTAGTATATATATGAAGAGAGGAACATACTGATGAGAAAGATGAAGAGAAAGGAAGTTATTTATAGTGGATGAACAGACGAACTTCCGTCAGCTAATTACTGCGTCAATGAATTTTGTCCCCACGTGAGGTGGATATCTATGACACATCGAAAATACAATTGGACTTTTGACCAATTAGGCTTTATGCGACGGAGCTCTTAGGCAAGTTTTATGTCAGTAGACTCCTCAGGCCTGTGACTGGATGTCTGTGTACATTGAAAAATTAAATTTGACCTATTATTTATTACCCTACGGAGGTTCGTCGGGTAATACCTGTGTCAGTGGATTCCCCTGCCCCTGACTGGATATCTGTGACACATTGGAAAAATAATTATAACCTGTTAGATTTTACTCGACAAAAGTTCATCAGGTAAAACCTATGTATTGGAATCATGCTAGTGATGGCCATCTGTGTTAAAATATGAACTAGCTGTTGCTAGGTTTTGAGTAAAAGAAGAATGAAAGGTGATCTAATTAATTCATTACTTGATTACAACAAAGGTTTAGGGTTTTATATACATCTTATTGCATACGCATGCAGTAAACAAGAATATTGAAATGGCATCCTTGCTGTCCACGATGCTGCTGTCAGGGCATCCATGTGGAGACTGCTGTCCATGACATGCTGTCCATGGTGCATGGTGAGTGGAGCATCTTCGACAAAAGAGGATGGCTTCCATTAGAATAATCTTTAGTAATACTCTAAGATATTGTTGCTCAATACTCCCCCTCAAGGTGGAATGTGAATATCAATCACACCCATCTTGCCCAGTAATGATCGGAAAGTCCCTTGTCCAAGTGGCTTGGTGAATATATCAGCTAATTGTGCTCCAGTACGAACATAGGCTGTCGTGATGACTCCTAACTGAATGCGTTCACGAACAACATGACAATCAATCTCTATATGTTTGGTACGCTCGTGGAACACGGGATTGGCTGCTATGTGAAGAGCAGCCTGATTATCACAGTATAACTTTGCTGGCATGTGGTGATCAACACGTAAGTCATCCAACAAATATTTCATCCATGTAAGCTCACAAGTTGCAGAGGCCATGGCGCGATACTCCGCCTCTGCTGAAGACCGAGAAACAGTTGTTTGTTTCTTAGTCTTCCAAGACACCAATGCACCTCCAAGGAAAACACAATAACCTGTAACAGATCTCCTTGTAATTGCACACCGAGCCCAATCGGCATCGCAATAACCAGTCAGAATTAAGTCCCCTTTTGACGGGAATAAAAGTCCTTGTCCAGGTGCCCCCTTTAAGTACCGCAAGAGCCGATGAACTGCATCCAAATGTGGTTTTCTTGGTTGCTGCATATATTGACTGAGTACATGAACTGCATATGAAATTTCTGGCCTGGTGATCGTGAGATAAATGAGCTTACCAACAAGCCTCCTATACTTCGAGGCATCGTGGAGGATTTGTCCTTCAGTTGGGGATAACTTCAAGTTTTCTTCCATGGGAAACTTTGCAGGTTTGGCGCCAAGTAAGCCGGCTTCATCAAGAATGTCAAGTGTGTATTTCCGTTGAGAGATAGAAATACCTTGGGAAGACCGAGCCACTTCGACGCCGAGAAAATATTTCAACGGTCCAAGGTCCTTGATTCGAAAATGAGTGTGAAGGAACAGTTTGAGATCACGAATGGCCTCCTCGTCGTTACCTGTGATAATCATGTCATCGACGTAAATTAGTACGGTCGTGAATGAATGGTCACGTACCTTGGTGAACAAGGAATAATCGGCCTTGGATTGTTGATATCCTGCTTGGTGTATGGCAGTGGAAAACTTGTGGAACCAGCTACGAGAAGCTTGTTTGAGCCCATAGATGGACTTGTTGAGTCGGCATGCATCATACTCCCCCTGCCGACGAAGACCGGGAGGCAGCTGCATATAGACCTCTTCCCCAAGGTCCCCATGGAGAAAGGCATTTTGGACATCCATTTGGTGAAGAGACCAATTGCGAACCGAAGCCACGGCCAAAAGACAACGGACGGTAATAAGTTTGGCAACAGGGGCGAATGTTTCTTTGTAGTCAATACCTTCACGCTGAGTGAAACCCTTGGCAACAAGACGAGCTTTATAACGTTCGACAGACCCATCAGAATGGTACTTGACCTTAAAGACCCATCTGCAACCAATGGCCCGATGACCGGGAGGGAGGCGAGTGAGAGTCCAAGTATGATTTTGTTCAAGGGCAAGAAGTTCAGATTGCATGGCAGCTTGCCACTTTGGATCATTGTTGGCCTGTTCAAAAGTAGTGGGTTCGACAATGGTAGAAATGGCACAAGCAAAAGAGCGATGTGAAGGAGAAAGATGAGCATGAGTAACATAGTGAGATAAAGGATAGCGTGTACCTGACATGGAAGAGGAGGTGGCACCAGGAGCAAGAGAGTTGACATGATATAAATGGTAGCCCTGAAGTCGCACGGAGGGTTTAGGGATACGGTGGGAGTGGCGAGGAACCATGGAAAGTGGCGGAGGGGCAGGATCCGGGGAAGGTGGGGTGTTGATGAGATCAGGTGGGGGATTAGAATCACGGTGAGGTGGAATGGGGTTAGGGAAGGGGTGAGTGTCGGGTGAAGGATGAGATTGAGGATGAGTGTCAAGGGGTAAAGGTAGGACAATACTATCAAGTTGGTGATCAGGGGGCTGGGAAATGTAAGGAAATGTGTTTTCATGAAAAACCACATCACGGGAAGTGGAAAATTTGTGGGAAGTGAGATCATAAACACGGTACCCCTTTTGTCCGAGAGGATAGCCAACAAATATGCATTTGTGAGCACGTTGATCAAATTTGTGTGCAGGATGGAGGTTTGTGACATAGCATAAGCAACCAAACACACGTAAATGAGTAATATCAGGAAGGGTACGATGTAAAAGTTCAAAAGGAGTTTTGTGGTGAAGAAGTGGTGTGGGTAAGCGATTGATTAAATAACATGCTGTTTGAATGCTTTCCCCCCAAAAGATTAAAGGTAAGTTGGCTTGAAAACGGAGTGCTCTTCCAACATTTAAAAGATGGCGATGTTTTCTTTCAACTACCCCATTTTGTTGAGGAGTAGAGGGACAAGAAGTGTGAAACACAATGCCTTTGCTATCAAAAAATGGTCGTAAAGAAGTGAATTCAGCCCCATTATCTGCCCTAATTGTCTTGATCACACATTTGAATTGTGTTTGAACCCAAGCAATGAAAGAACACAACAACCCTTGTGTTTCAGACTTTAAACGCATAAGGTGAATCCAAGTAAACCGTGAATAATCATCAACAATGGTAAGGAAATATCGAGCCCCTGAATGGGAATTGACTCGATGAGGTCCCCAAATATCACAATGTATCAAATCAAAAGGTGCTTGTGATGAAATAAAACTAGATGGAAAAGATAAACGAGTTTGCTTAGCAAGAGGACAAATATCACATGAATGGTTGGAATCAAACACAATATTTGGAACTTGCTTGGTCAAAGATTGTAAAGGTCCGGTGGAGGGGTGCCCTAAGCGTTGGTGCCAAAGGTTGGAGTGACGGTTGATGTTGTGAGCAAAATGTGGGTTTTGATCCGTCGACAAGTAATAGAGCCCATTATATCGTTTGCCCAGGCCAATCGTCCTCCTCGTATCCATGTCCTGTATTACACAGAAAGTGGGGAAGAAAATCACTATGCATCTCAGAGACTCTGTGAGTTTGCTAACGGATAATAAATAGACTCGAAAATTTGGTACATGCAACACATCATCAATTTTAATGAGAGGAGTGACTTGGATGGAACCAACAGACTCTATAGTGGCTTTGTCCCCATTCGGCATGTGCACAGAATTTATCATGGATCTCTTGTCAAGTAAGTGAGGAGAAGGAGATATATGATCCGTTGCCCCACTGTCAATGATCCAATATAGAGTTTTCTGTGCTAAAGCTCCTGACAAAATAGATAAGGGCTTAATAGTACCTGCGGCATTTGCAAAATGTTGTGTATTACCATCAAGGTTGGTTTTCTTGAGCATGGCCATGATTTGAGCATACTCTTCAGCAGTGAATTTGGGCCCGTCACTGGGGGTTTCAAGGTGATGCTGATCAGTCCCCTTTGCAACTTCATCGCCTGCCTTCACATGGTTTGCCGCAGGTTTCTTCTTGTTAGGAGGCGTCACCCTTTTGCCATGGTACTTGTGCCCCGGTGGGAAGCCGTAGAGATAGAAACAGCGGTCCACAGTATGATATTTCTGATCACAATATGAGCATTTAAGGAATGAATTACCTCGTTGTGCAGCAGGTTCCCTGTGACTAGTCACATTCATCGCATGTAGATTGTTGCTATTGCGGGTGAGAGAAACTTCCACTTGCTTCTCTTGTTGTAAAACAAGAGAATATGCCTTCCGAGTGTCTGGGAGTGGCTGCATCAACAAGATTTGCCCACGTACCGCGGCATAAGATTCATTGAGTCCCATGAGGAACTGCATCACCTTTTCCTTTTCATCACGTTCATTGATCTTCTTCAAACCCCCACAGGTGCATGTTGGGGGTTCATGGTAGGACGTTAATTCATCCCACAATGCCTTCAGTTTTGTGTAGTATGCTGAGATGGATTGTTGCTCCTGTCTGTGCTCAACAATCTCTCTCTTAATTTGATAAACACGTGAATCATTCCCTTGAGAGAAACGATCACGCAAGTCAGCCCATACATCTGTTGCTGACGTGTAGTAGGAAACGCTGCTTGCAATGTCTTCATGCACAGAGTTCAGGATCCACGCAAGGACCATGTCATTGCATCGCTGCCACAGTGCAAATTGTTTATCTGTTTTAACAGGAGGATCAACGGTTCCATCGACCAAACCTAACTTGTTCTTAGCACTTAGACTGATACGCATAGCACGGCTCCATGTATTGTAGTTGTCTCCTTGAAGGGTTTTGGAGACCAAGATGTTCCCAGGTTGATCAGAGGGATGTAACAAGAACGGGTTCGAGAGATCAGTCGTCATCTCTGATGATCTTGTGTTGACTTCTGATTCACTCATGATGTTGGTATTGTTGGTTGTGGTGCGGAAGCGTTGGGGTATTCAGAGTCACCAGAAACGGTGCTCTGATACCATGTTAAAATATGAACTAGCTGTTGCTAGGTTTTGAGTAAAAGAAGAATGAAAGGTGATCTAATTAATTCATTACTTGATTACAACAAAGGTTTAGGGTTTTATATACATCTTATTGCATACGCATGCAGTAAACAAGAATATTGAAATGGCATCCTTGCTGTCCACGATGCTGCTGTCAGGGCATCCATGTGGAGACTGCTGTCCATGACATGCTGTCCATGGTGCATGGTGAGTGGAGCATCTTCGACAAAAGAGGATGGCTTCCATTAGAATAATCTTTAGTAATACTCTAAGATATTGTTGCTCAATAATCTGCGCCACTTTGTAAAAAGAAGTTGGAAACTTTTGACCAATAGATAAAAACCGAAGGAATTCTGTCGGGTAAACCCTCTGTCAGTAGATTCCCAACACAAGTGTTTGGCTTTACCTGTGGCTTTATGTGACAATTGGAAATTGGAATTGCATATTTGTGGCACTTTGAAAATTGTATATTCTTTATTCCTATCTAATTAGATACCATATACGAATAGAATTGGTAAAACTAGTTTCGTAGAATTTGTTTCGACGAATGGAATTCATAATTAACACATGGTTTTTTTTATATATTTTCATTGATTGGAATGCAAATTTCCATGAGTCATATGGTTACAAAATATTGAAAATATAGAAAAAATTACATGAGATATACTTTGATTTCAGCTATTGCTAATGCTTTGATAAGTTAAAAAATATACCAAACATTTAAAATCAAAGCTCGACCGTGAAACACTTTTAAATCCAATTCCGCCAGAGCTTTTTTTTTTAATGGCCTAGCCATAGGATTTAGGGCTTTTCGCCCATTACGGTAGTATCCTCTCCTTGTTCTTCCACATGCAAGAAATCCGAGCAACATTGGGTAGTGGGTAAAATAGTGTTGAACCGAAGAAGAATGGGAAAAAGGAGAAAGATGAATAGGAAGGCACAAAGTATAAAGAGGAGAATGACTGTATGGAGTAGAAAAAGAAAGGGGAAGACACAAACTTATAAACTGATGAATAGATCTTTGCCCGACGAACTACTCCGTTGGGCAACTCTTAGGCCTCGTTTGGTACACCGTATAACACACCGGATAGGATTAATTATACGGTAACAGGTGTTTGGTGTCCCCATGTATTAAATAGTCAACCGACTAAATACTCCGGCCCAACTTATTCTATACGGCTGACACCCGCTTAACTATCCTTTCCAGAACCACGGTATTATTTAGTCGGGTTGAAAACATGGCTTTCTCGCTCTCTCTAACTCCCAGGTTCTCCTTCGAATCCCAGGTTCTCCTCATTCTTCTCTCATCTGAATCCCAAGTTCTCTTTCTTTGTCTTCTCCTCCTTCCTCTTCTCTCATCTGAATCCCAAGTTCTCCTTCGAATCCCAGGTTATCCTTCTTCGTCATTTTCCTCATTCTTCTCTCTCATCTGAATCCCAGGTCCTTCTTCTTCTTCTATATGTTCCACCTTTCTCTTCCTATTTTTCTTTTTATTATCTCTCTGTTCTGCCATCCTCCTATTTTTCTTCTTCCAGATCGCCAAAAAAAAAATAAAAATTGATATGTATGTTGAAAATTGCAAAGATTCTAAATTGGGTATGTTGAAAATTCGAACCCAGTTGAAGAAATGGGTTGAGCGATTTTTATATACTCCTAGCATTTGGAATAAAGCTTGATGAATTCATAATATCAATGCTTGTGCTGGTTTGGCTGCAGCAAGACCTGGGTTTGATGTAATTTCAGTATTGTTCAAAATTCATCATTCATCAATATAATAATATTTTTAAGTCTTTCTTATTTGATAGAGTATCCAACCAAACACAGTTTAAATAATACGGTTATTAATCCGATATTACACCAAACATCCAACTAATTTAGTCAGTAATATCCGATGATTATTTATTCTATCCGACTGAAATAGTCAGTACAGTTCGAGCTGCCAAATAAAACCTTAGGAAAAGGTTGAGCAAATTCCATGCTGGTGGAATTTATTACACATCACTTGTGGACTTTTGACTATCGATGGTAGAGATGCCTAACAGAGTTCTTTGTTGGGTAAGTTTATCTTACACGATGAACTGTGGATTCATCGGTTAAAAAATTCCCCTCTTCGCGCAAAAGTTTTCTTAATGACTTGTTTCTTAACCTACGAAATGTGTCCGTCGCTTAAATGCTTTCAGTCGACCCAATATATATGTTGACTGATTTTGCCCTACTAAAAAATTATCCGTTGGGCAAATACATTTCAATCTACGAAAATACGTCTGTCGGGTAAGATTTAGTAAGGCAAGCATAATTTTTGGTAGTGATTGTGGAGCCAAAAATAATCAAGAAAAATATGGGGGCGACACATGGATTTTTGGGCAAAAAAATACAAGATTACCCTTGAGGCACACAAAGATTTCTACGCGCAAGCAGTTGACAATCATCCCTTAATCAAGGTCAAAAGTGATCAGAATAGGTATTTATTCAAAACCTATTTCATCAACCCTCATCAAATCTTCCCCACAAGGTAACTCCCAAATTATTTCTTTCAAATTATATTAATTAGCTAATTAATTGATTTATTACTCAATTAATTCATTAATTAGCTAATTGATGGTGATTAACAAAAAAAAAAAATACCAAAGGTGGCCGGTTCCCACCTCTCCAAAGGGGGCCAGCCACACCCCTATAAATACCACCTTATTTTCTCCAAAACCCAATTCCAAGCTTCTGGCAAAATTCTCTAAATTCTCCAAACACTTTTCCCTCAAAATTCTAACTTTGGCGTTCTTCGGCCAAAGCCCCCATTCATCGTGGGCGAGTGAGGCTCTTGGCCTTTGACCTAAGGTATTAATTGTTTTTGTAGGTGCATTTTCATCAAAGAACAAGAAGGAAGAAATTTGCATCCACAAATTGGTGCTTTCATTGAGAGCCTTGATTAAAAGCTTGTAGAAGACTCTCGCATTCAAGGTTTTTCGTTTTCTTGTTCATTTGTAGATTTTTTGTACGTTCTTATTCTTGGAATTTTTATTTGTAAAAATTGTTTGATAAAATGTAAAAGAAAAGTACAATGGCAAGAGATTCGGAAACCTCGACGAACGCAAATTCCAACGTTCAAGGATTAGGACCATGATGATCTACAAGACTCAACACAACGATGAGTGGAGCGACACCACCTTGGCAACCACCACAGTGGCCACCATGGCAGCCACCCTCAGCAAGGCCCACGACGCCACAACCGCAGCCCAAGCTGTGCCATTCAAACCTACATGGGCCCAAGCCCAAGGCGAGACGACCTGAGCCACTCAAGCCCTACACGAGCCCAATGCGTTGCCAAGGCAAACCTTAACCTCGCACCCACGTGCGCTACACGCAAAGCAACCTACTCCCGTGGCCTAGCCTGCTCCTGCGGCCCAACCTGCTCCCGTGGCTTTCCAAGTAGCCCAAATCGTCCCAAGATTAGTCAACCGTCCCGGCTTCAAATTTCAGGGCCTATAATTGAACTGAAGGCATTTTCACCACATTTCTCCGCAGATTTGACATTTCTCAACTCAAATCTCGCGCCCGGAGTTTACCATACTTCCACTGCTTAAGGAGACACATTCCTTCCAAGCTCTTCCAATTCGAATGGTGAACAACACTTGTCTCGACAAGTCATAGAGTTGATAAGTGCCCTTGCACAGCAGACGACCTTGATGAATCAGCTCTTATAGCTCACCAAGATCCAACATGCCCCAGCCAAGGTGTCTCAAAGTAGGACAAGGGCAGATGAATAACCTCTCCAGCAACGTCCTAGCAGGCAACTACTCGACCAACCACGAACCGAGCGTTCAGGCAGTGTACACTCTTGATTGGGCCCCGAGATAGCGTATATTCCCGTCTAAGCACGCGGAGGAGTGTGCACTCTCGACTAGGCCCACAGACAAGTAAACATTCACGATTGGGGCCACACTCCGATAGTCAACATGAGCTACCTTTTGGGCGAATTGTTCATTCGCGGCTAGGCCCGCAAAAAGCATCATACACCTCACATCAGAGTAGGCAGCACGAATGACAGAGAGAAGCTGTTACTCAATTTAGCTCAAGTTTAACTAGCAGCCTGTGAAGAAATCCCTTGCCTGCTAGGAACAAACCACATGCACCGCAACCGCGACGTAGACGACCTGAGCACGAAGAAGAGCAGCGTAGACTAGTAGGTCAAGACCGGGGGCAGCCGAGAGCTCTGCTACCCCAACAAAGGCAGATTTAGGAAGAGGTAGAGAGGCTCTTAAATTAGCGATTGCGCGATTTCTAATGCAACGAAGTCGCCGTTAAAGCACTACGACTGGACATGACCAATATGAGCAGGTCACCTTTCACGGACGAGATCAAGCAGGCAGAGCCTCCACGCAAGTTTAACATGCCACATTTCATATGTTTCAATGTAGATGGAGATCCGGAAAGGCACTTGAAGCACTACCGAAGCACAATGGTCATTTACCGGAACAACGATGCTTTTATGTGCAAGATATTCGCCACCACTTTGCAAGCGAGGCACAAGATTGGTTCCACACCCTACCGCCACAATCCATCAGGAGTTTTGATGATCTTTCCTTGGTTTTCACCAAAGAATACTAATCCTACCGCTCGATCAAGAAAAAGTCCGACCATTTGTTCAATGTGAAGAAGAATCTAAAGGAGTCGCTCAGTGACTACGTAAGGAGGTTCAAAGCAGAGAAGGAAAAGATAGCCGGATATGATGACTCGATAGCAAGTGCAACCTTATAAAAAGGATTCCCAGCAGACCACCCATTGTTCGGAGAATTGATCATGAAAAAAGATCTAACTCTAGCAAACTCTTTCGCTCTAGAATAGAAGCATGCACATTGGGACGAGGCTCGACGAGCAGACAAGGCAACCGAGTAACCTCGGAAAGAGTCGGCAGTGGCTCAAAAGAAGGAGGACGGGAAACAGTCATGCAAAAGTAGGTAGAAGGCCAAGCGTAGGGACCGACCCATGACCAAGGAAGGCCAGACAACCACGAACTACTCGAAGTTCTCAATCCCGATGCACCAAATCCTTCGTGACATCAGGAACGAGCCATGGTTCAAACTGCCGAAACAATCAAAGGGAGATACTTCCAAGTTGGATCACACCAAGTATTGTGCATTCCACCGAGGACTCGGTCACACAATCGACGACTGCTACACTTGGAAGAACTACCTGGAGAAGTTCGTGAAAGAAGGCAAGGTTGACATATACTTGGATAAGCCAGCTGCGCAGCCTAGAATGAACGCAGACGACGGCGAATAGCTACCAACTAAGACGATTCAGATCAATGACATCTTCGCCAAATTCGAGCACTTGGGGGCCACCAACAACTCTAAAAAGAGGAAGATCCAGCATACTCTATTAGTCTCACAGGTCCAAGCAGTTGATACCCAACCTGGACCCATCGTTGGCTTCACTGAGCAGGATGCAGAAGACGTCGACTTCCCGCACGACGATGCACTAGTAGTATTTGTCTAACTAGCCTATGTTATAGTCGACATAATGATAGTTGACAACGGAAGTACGATCAACCTACTTCAGTTCTCAGTCATTCAGAAGATGGACCTTGAAAACACAATCATACGCCGAGTGGAGGTACTCATCGGATTCAACGGGCACACCTCGACTGCCATCGGCTACATCATACTTGACCTGAAAACACCGCTAGTTGTCTCAAAGCAGACGTTCATGATCGTTAGCTACCCATCTCCCTATAATGGGATTCTTGGGAGACCTTGGTTGATCAAGTTGGATGCCGTCACTTCCGTTAAGTGTAAAAAAATCCGATTCCGCATCCCGGGAGGAGGAGTCGGAGGAATTAAGTCTAACCAGGCTGCATCTTGACGATGCACTTTGCAAGTACTGAAGGAATCAAAAAAGAAAACCTTTACCCCCGTAAAGGTTACCAAGGTCCAAAAGGATGAAAAAGCTACCCAATAGCAATTACAACAAGCGAATCAAGAAAATGGTGCCCAAGCAGACGATATAGGATGAAAACCTGAAGAGGACGCTGATGACATAATTCTTGATCCCCAACAGCCAAAAAAGACAGTTAGAATCGACTCACGTCTAAGCCCAGTCAAGAAGGAAGAATTTACTGCTTTCCTTACAGAAAATCGTGACGTCTTTGTATGGTGACCTTTCGACATGCCCAGCATCGATCCCATGATAGCTTGCCACAAGCCGCACGTCGATCCCGCTGCCAAACCGGTGATCCAAAAAAAAGGCATTTTACACCCAAACGAGTGACGATCATTGAAGCAAAAATTGACAAGCTACTGGAGGCCATATTCATAGAAGAGGTAGTGCACTTAGCATGGCTTGCCAACGTCGTGTTAGTGAAGAAGAAAGAGAAGGGCAAATGGAGGGTTTACGTAGACTACACCGACCTCAACAAAGCATGCCCAAAAGATCCTTATCCACTTCCCCAAATCGATCTATTAATTGATTCAACTTCTAGGAACCAGCATATCAGCTTATTGGATGCATACTCCGACTATAACCAAATAGCGATGTACGAGCCAGACAAGGACAAAACCGCATTCGTGATTGAGCGAGGCACCTACTGCTACAAGGTCATGCCCTTTGGGGAAACCATGATGTTGGATAAGAAAATTGGGGAAACCATGGAGGTCTATGTCAATGACATCATGGTGAAAGGCAAACAGTGGTCAGACCACATCGGCAACCTGGCGAAAACTTTCAGCATCCTTAGAAAGTACAAGATGAAGCTCAATCCCGCCAAATGCACGTTTGGAGTATCTTCAGGTAGATTCTTAGGGTACCTAGTAGCCTAATGAGGAATCGAAGCACATCCCACTCAAATTCGAGCGATCCTAGACCATATTTTCAAGCTCATACAGTCATCGTCATGGCTCAATATCCTCTATGGTCAATCTTACATGGTTTGGACGCTTCTCAATGCGTGATTATGTGGGCGTTGGAACTTGGCCAATACGGTTTAGTTTTTTGACCCCGCACAGCGATAAAGGCCCAAGCCTTGGCGGACTTCATAGCAGAATTCACGCCAAGCCTAAGTGACGCAACAGAGCAGCCCCACGATGCCCTATAAGTAGCCGAGCACACTTTAGTCGTGCCTGCTCCCCCTAACAGAGACTTATGGCATTTGCTTGTCAACGACGCATCTAACTACAAAGGCTCGTGAGCAGGCGTGGTTCTCATTACCTCAAACGGTTCAATGCTTGAGCAGGCAATCACTTTGGGCTTCAAAGCATCCAACAACGAAACAGAGTATGAGGCCTTACTAGCAGGTTTCCGAATGGCAAAAGACTTGGCAGTGAAAAAGCTTGCAATTCATTCCGATCCCCAGCTAATCACCAGCCAGACTACTGGGGAGTACACGACAAAACATCCAAGGATGGTGCAATACCTAGAGAAGGTACACAAGCAACTTGAAGCATTTCAGACTTACACTCTCACTCAAGTTCCGTGGGCAGACAATGCCCGCGCAGATGCGTTAGTCGGCCTAGGCTCTGCCCTCAACCACCAACTTAAACGCTCTATTCCGATGGAGTATCTAGACAAGCCAAGCATAAAGGTGGAGCCAGCAGCCGAAGTGTCACAAGTTAGTGTAACTTCCAACTGGCAAAGTTATATTATAGACTACCTGGCCAATGACACACTTCCCACATAAAGATTGGAGTCTAGAAAGCTCCAAATAAAGGCAGCATGCTACTACATATGGAACGGCATTCTCGTCTGAAGATCATACACAAGACCACATCTCTGTTGCCTAGCGCTTCCCGATAACCTAAAAGTTCTAAGCTCAATCCACGAAGGTGTTTGTGGAAATCATTCTGGAGGTCGATCCTTAGCACAGAAGACTCTTAACGCAGGCTACTACTGGCCTACCATGCACCAAGATGCTAAGGAGTTAGTACAAAAGTGCGACAGCTGCCAACGTTACAAGCTGGTACCAGCACTGCTTGCCAGCGAACTACACTCGTAGATGAGTCATTAGCAATTCATGCAGTGGGCAATCGCCCTGGTAGGGCCAATGTTGCCCCTTACTGGGGGCAGAGGCATGATGATCATGACAACCGATTACTTCACCAAATGGGTAGAAGCAGAGCCCATGACAACCACATCTAAGACGGACATAAAACGCTTCATATGGAGGAACATCATTTACTGATTTGGCATCTCTCAGTCCATCGTCACCGACAACGGCCCACAATTCGTGGGCAAAGATTTGGCGAAGTTCTTCCAAAAGTATGGCATCAAGCAGCACATGTGCACACCAAGATATCCTCAAGGCAATGGGCAGGTCGAAGCATCCAACAAGACGATCCTTGACTGCCTCAAGAAATCCTTCTTCGTTAAGAAGAAAAAATGGCCAGACGAACTCCCCGGATGTCTATGGGCATATCGCACCACAAAAAACGAGCAACTAGTGAGACTCATTTTTCTTTGGCATTTGGTTCAAAAACAATCATTCCTCCCAATGTTATCGTGCAAAGTATCAGTACTCTACTGCCAAACATTGAGCAAAACAGGAAGGAGATGACCACAAGCTTATATCTAGTAAAGGATAAGTGTGAGCAGACCATCACCCACGTTGAAGCCTACCAGCAGTAACTCCTTTCCAGCTACAACAAAGGGGCCAGGATCTGGTCGTTCCAACCCCCGAGATTTAGTCCTAAGGAAAACCTTCATCATTGTTTGCATAAAAG
Organism: Malus fusca; assembly: GCA_035220775.1. Lineage (NCBI taxonomy): Eukaryota > Viridiplantae > Streptophyta > Magnoliopsida > Rosales > Rosaceae > Malus > Malus fusca. Next base: position 18,582,031 of record CM069063.1, read on the forward strand.
GCTCTAAAAAGATGGATCTCATATGGGAAGGTCCGTACAAGATCAACAAAGTAGGCGGCAAGGGTAGTTACACCCTCGCCACCATGGATGACAAATAGATCAAAAAGCAGTGGAGCGCTTATAATCTGAGGAAGTACCATGCTTGACCTCTTGCTACATCAAAGCCCGAAAACTCAAACAGCTCAACGGGCACCACCTCGCAAGCTGATGACTATCTAGTTGTTATGCAGTTCCTACCTTACAGCTAAGTTATCGTTCATTTTTCTCGTTTTTCAATGAGGAATTTAGTAGTAATCTACAACTTGGATCCGCTGCATGCTTACAACAACATATCATTTATGCATTTCAAAAGAAGACAGTGCCCTTCCTAGGGGCTCATCGCAGGAATTGTACCCCCCGAGAGACCAACCATACTCTCCAGTGCGAGAGGGTAAACCAATTCTCTGACACCCACATAGGTTTGCTCTCTAAAGCAGGAGGATAAACTCTACACTCTGAATATCCAGACGTGGATGAGTTGGGCTGCCCTAGTATAACTAGATGCACAATGGCTTGCGCAGGAATTCCTAGAAGTAGCCACAATGGCCTTTTTCAAGGCTTAGCTAACTGAAGGATTTTGGGTTTCTTGGCCTAATTCGTAGGGAACCGGGCCCTAGAGACGGAGGGGGCACATAACGTAGTACGCCCTGTGGACGGCTTACCTGGAACCTTAAAAGGAGCCTACGGTTTCTGGAAGATTGCTTACGGCTTGCCCTTCGAGTAGTAAAGCCATGTTAGGCTTATACAACCACACGCTCTTGTGAAAGGTTAAACAAGCTAACGTGCATATACGAAGCTTTATCCATTGCCGACATGTTACGTAGTCGATAAGCTTCACCTCTGCCAAGCATGGAATGACCTACACCAAGTCCTAAAGTGTTGTGATACTTGTTACGCAACCTACGAAATTGGAGAAAGCCAAGGTTAACAGCCTAGTGGTTACGCGAACTTGTCTGCTTTTGTAAGTAAGGCGTCCGGCTGCCAACCCTATGGCTAACAACTTTGCAAAGTTCTAGACCGACACCTATGGCTGCATAAGTTACGCGAGCCTATTTGCTTATAGAAAAGTAGCATGCCTGCCACTGGTCTATAAAGTCTAAAGGTCAGGGCATGAACAAAAGAAGCGAAGATGGAAAAAAAACGAAGGAAACAAATTTATTAAATTTTCTAGCAAAATTGATAAACAACTAGAAAAGATCGAAAGAGTTCAAGTAAAGCAAAAAACAACAAGGAAAACAAAGAAAATCCTAGAGGCTACCTAGAAGACTACTCTTCAGCAGCTTAGACATTATACGACTACTTTGTCGCAACACCTTCAGAAGTCGTGACACTTTCAGCAACGGCACCATCCAACGCTTCACCCTCAGCTGCCCCAGCCTGGGCACCAACCTCTCCGACTACTTCACCAATAAAAGACTCAAAAGTAAAGGCGAGCAAGTCTTCCGAAGAAATAGAGAATGTCTCCAAGTCTTTACCAGAAAACTCAAAGTCAGACGGCTGCCCAAAAAGATGGTCTACATAACCCAACTTGTAAAAATCAGCTTGACTCTGAGTAAGTGAAGCCTCGAACCCAGCTTTCTTACCCTTCAACTGCTCATTCTCCTCAAGCAAACAAGTACAGACCCGTTGCAGCTCCTCCACTTCTTTCTTCAGACTATCGTTGATCTTCAAAGCACCTTGGAGTTCCAAAACTTGAGGCTCAAGCCTATCAACAGCCTTCTTGAAGTGGATCACTTGGTTGTAAGTAGCGATCAGTTCTTCATCCTTTGTGTAAGCAGCAGAGTTGAGCTCAGAGATGGCACACTCAAGGTATTGACTCTGAGGTATGTAACACCCGATCTTCTTCTTTACACTTTCATACTTTACTTGGGTCGCGTCAAGCCTAGTCTTCAAATCCACGATCTCTTAGCGAGTGGTCTTAAGTAGCAGAGAAGTGGGGGCAGATATATTAGATCATTTCAAAGCAGCAAGCTCAGATTCCAGCTTTTTTACTTTCTCGACTGAGGAGTGAGTTTCGGCTGCCACAGTTCTTGCCACCTCCTTGGCAGCCTTGGTATCTTCTTGATCAAAGAACATAGACTCGGCTGCCAGAATCGCAGTTTTCTGTATCATGGCCAGTAGAGCAGTTCTCCTATACTTGGTTGAATGCTTCGCGAAGAAACTTGGGCCAACAACCCCTTTGACGCATATACATCCATGTCCTTGAGCAGATTTGGTCTCAAAAGCACATAAATCTCAGCAACTTCCCTGAAAACAGACTTGGTGGATTTCTCATAGCTGCCCGTACGAGAAGTTTCATTCTTCTCAGCAGACGAGTTGGTTTCCGTAGCAGAGGGAACATGTTTTGGCGCCATTTTAGCAGGCAGAGGCACCTTATCACTCTTCATAGTAGTAAGCTTCTCCAAAGGTGAACCAGACTTAGCCCAAGACAGGTGTTTTGGCACAAATTTTGGCACTGGAGGCACGAAGGAACTTCTATGCTGAGCAATCCTATCAGCAACCGAACTAGCCACCTTTGGAACGACAGACGTTGTTGGCACGGATCTACCAGCCTCATCCTTCTTACCCTTGGGAAAAGTCAAGTTGATCACAAGCTTGGGGGCAGCCAATTAACCCTCGCAAGCAGCGGAAGAAGTCTTCAGCTTTTCTCAGCTGGCATCTTTTGAGCAGGCATGGAAAGTTTCTTTTTCCCACCTTCGCTTATAGCGGGCTCCACGACGGCGATCAGATGAGCTAATGCCTCTGCCTTGATCCACTTTATCTCATCTCTTGGGGGCAGCCTACCTTTATTCTTACGACGAGGACTAAGCAGCCAACGCCACTCACGGTACTCGGAAAGGATACCCATAGCGACATGCACTTTCTTCTTGTCTGGATAAGTCTTAGGAGTTGAGCCAAACTCTGAATCTACAAAAGCAGTGGTAGAGAATCAGAAAATTAGAGAGCAGCTTAGCACAAATACAAAGCAGCCAAGAGGTTAAGCAACCTACTTACCAGATATGAAAATCGTTGGAACACACAGCTCGGGGGAAGAATCAGACTCCCACTCTCCACTTATCTCCAAAGTCTCATTGGCCCAGACATGATCTTCCTTACTCGAACGATCGAAAAGCCTATGGCGGGATTGCAGTTGCCCAACTCCCTCGATGTGGCCTATGTCAAAGAAGTACCAAATTTGTTGACGGTTAGATCTAAGTCAAAGAATTGGCTTAGATTGAGGAATCCCACCATAACACGGGCCGCATTCGAAGAACATTGAGCGGGGGCACACTTCATATTTCAAAGTACTTCCTGGAAGAAGCAAGGCATGGGAAAAGTAAATCCCAACACAAAGTAGTAGGGGTGGAACTTGATGGCCTTTCGAGCCCCACCACATGGCTCACGGTTGCTACCATCCTTGACACGCTTCACAACGTACTCCCGACGAAACAGCATGCCTATACGTCTCAAGGAAGTCTCTAAACAAGTCATCAGAGATAATTTTGAAGTAAGCAGCCTTGAAGTAGCCAACCTTGCTTAAAGACCCGCCTTGACGATACAATGTGGCACCCCATCATCATTATTGTGGCTTGAGGAAGACATGCTTGAAGAAATTCTACAAAAATGCGAAGAAAATTCGTTAGATGGCTGCCTAAAAAAATAAAAAGGAAGAGCAACTCTTGGCCCCGGGGCCCAATAGGGCTCTCGGCCTCTCTCCATTCTCTCATAGGCACGGGCCCGAGCCCAGCCACAAAAAAAAAAGGTGAGGCAACTCTCGGCCTAACTAGGCGGGCCAAGCCTGGCGACCAGCTGCTTACCCTTTCTTCTCTCATGCATGGGCCCAAGCCCATCATGGAAAAAAAAAACATGAAGGCCCAAGCCACAGGAGCCCATCAGCCATGCCAGGCCCCACGGCTTGGCTTATCTTCTCCTACCCCCGCAGGCTTCACGACCCAACTTCACAGGAGAAAGGTTGGTGCTCCACTTCTCCCTGTGGGCCAAGACCCACTAATCTAGCCCAGCTTCCTGGCCCGCGCTAGCCGTACCAACCCTTGGCCCAAGCTGAGCCGAGCTGCCACCACGCCGCATCTCACCACCCACGGCAACAATGTCGTGGCTTCTCCAAGATTTTTTCACATATCCTCGACCCCTGTCGAGCAAAATTTCAAGCCCTGAGGCTCCCAAAAAATTAAGAGGACAAAGAAAAATTAAATTTTTCTTACCTTGAAGTGACGTGAAGACGAAGCAAGCAACGAAAGACGTTCTTTTGCATGGGTAAGATGTAGAAGATTGCTAGAGGAGGGGGAACAAATATCCTCTAAGCTTTCTCTCTCTTGTAGGGAAAATAAATCGCTCTCCTAAGTTGGTTTAATAATCCACTTAAGGTGGACTTAAATAAGTTTTGGGAGAAATTTATTTCCTTTTCCTAGAAGGATCTAATTTCCAATTAAAGAGGGAATCAACATCAAATAGGAAACAATCCTATGATTCCTAAAGCAAGAAGATCTCTACACCTACTGCCCTTTCCTGCGAGTAGCCCAACATGTGTGGATAATCAAGAAAAATATGGAGGCGACACATGGATTTTGGGCAAAAAAGACAAGATTACCCTTGAGGCACATCGGCATTTCTACGCGCAAGCAATGGATAATCATCGCTCAATCAAGGTGAAAAGTAATCAAAATAGGTATTTATTCAAAACCTATTTCATCAACCCTCATCAAATCTTCCCCACAAGGTAACTACCAAATTAGTTCTTTCAAATTATATTAATTAGCTAATTAACTGATTTTTTTACTCAATTAATTCATTAATTAGCTAATTGATGGTGATTAATACCAAAAAATACCAAAGGTGGCCGGTTCCCACATCTCCAAAGAGGGTCGGCCACAACCCTATAAATACCACCTCATTTTCTCCAAAACCCAATTCCAAGCTTCTGGCAAAATTCTCCAAACACTTTTCCCTCAAAATTCTAACTTTGGCATCGGAGGTTATTCGGCCAAATACAAAGCAGCCAAGAGGTTAAGCAGCCTACTTACCATATGTGAAAATCGTTGGAACACACAGCTCGGGGGAAGAATCAGACTCTCACTCTCCACTTATCTCCAAAGTCTCATTGGCCCAGTCATGATCTCCCTTGCTCGAATGATCGAAGAGCCTATGGCGGGATTGCAGTTGCCCAACTCCCTCGATGTGGCCTATGTCAAAGAAGTACCAAAATTCGTTGACGGTTAGATCTAAGTCAAAGGATTGGCTTAGATTGAGGAATCCCACCATCACACGGACCGCATTCGGAGAGCATTGAGCGGGGGCACACTTAATATTGCAAAGTACTTCCTGGAAGAAGCGAGGCTTGGGAAAAGTAAATTCCAACACAAAGTAGTAGGGGTGGAACTTGATGGCCCTTCAAGCCCCACCACATGGCTCACGGTACCTACCATCCTTGACACGCTTCACAACGTACTCCCGATGAAACAGCATGTCTGTACGCCTCAAGGAAGTCTCTAAACAAATCATCAGAGATAATTTTGAAGTGAGCAGCCTTGAAGTAGCCAACCTTGATTAAAGACCCGCCTTGACGATACAATGTGGCACCCCATCATCATTGTTGTGGCTCGAGGAAGACATGCTCGAAGAAATTATGCGAAGAAAATTCGTTAGATGGTTGCCTAAAAAAAAAAGGAAGAGCAACTCTCGGCCCTAGGGCCCAATAGGGCTCTCGGCCTCTCTCCATTCTCTCATAGGCACGGGCTCGAGCCCAGCCACAAAAAAAAAAAAAGGTGAGGCAGTTCTCGGCCTAACTAAGCGGGCCAAGCCTGGCGGCCAGCTACTTACCCTTTCTTCTCTCATGCAAAAAAAAAATGAAGGCCCAAGCCGCAGGAGCCCAGCAGCCATGCCAGGCCCCACAGCCTGGCTCATCTTCTCCCACCCCCGCAGGCCTCATGACCCAACTTCACTGGAGAAAGGTTGGTGCTCCACTTCTCCCCGTGGGCCAAGACCCACTCATCTAGCCCAGCTTCATGGCCCACGCCAGCCGTACCAACCCTTAGCCCAAGTCGAGCCGAGCCGCCATCACGCCGCATCTCACCACCCACGGCAACAATGTTGTGGCTTCTCCAAGATTTTTTCACACATCCTCGACCCCCGTTGAGCCAAATTTCAAGCCCCGAGGCTCCCAAAAAATTAAGAGGACAAGGAAAAATTAAATTTTTCTTACCTTGAAGTGACGTGAAGACGAAGCAAGCAACGAAAGACAATCTTTTGCATAGGTAAGATGTAGAAGATTGCTAGAGAAGAGGGAACAAATATCCTCTAAGCTTTCTCTCTCTTGTAGGGAAAATAAATCGCTCTCCTAAGTTGATTTAATAATCCACTTAAGGTGGACTTAAATAAGTTTTGGGAGAAATTTATTTCGTTTTCCTAGAAGGATCTAATTTCCAATTAAAGAGGGAATCGACATCAAATAGGAAACAATCCTCTGTTTCCTAAAGCAAGAAGATCTCTACACCTGCTACCCTTTCCTGCGAGCAGCTCAACATGTGTGGGGGCATTTGTGTAGCAAAAAATAATCAAGAAAAATATGGAGGCGACACGTGGATTTTTAGGCAAAAAAGACAAGATTACCCTTGAGGCACATCGGGATTTCTACGCGCAAGCAGTGGACAATCATCCCTCAATCAAGGTGAAATGTAATCAAAATAGGTATTTATTCAAAACCTATTTCATCAACCCTCATCAAATCTTCCCCACAAGGTAACTACCAAATTATTTATTTCAAATTATATTAATTAGCTAATTAACTGATTTTTTACTCAATTAATTCATTAATTAGCTAATTGATGGTGATTAATACCAAAAAATACCAAAGGTGGCCGGTTCCCACCTCTCCAAAGGGGGTCGGCCACAACCCTATAAATACCACCTCATTTTCTCCAAAACCCAATTCCAAGCTTCTGGCAAAATTCTCCAAACACTTTTCCCTCAAAATTCTAACTTTGGCATCAGAGGTTATTCGGCCAAAGCTGCCCCCCCCCCTCAATACATTGTGGGCGCGTGAAGCTTTTGGCCTTGGTTAATTATTTTTGCAAGTGCATTTTCGTCCAAGAACAAGAAGGAAGAAATTTGCATCCACAGTGATGGTGATATCACGGAAAGAGGATTGGGTTTGAATTTTCGACGGTGATCAAATAGATGAGAAATTGAGAGTTAGGAGGGGGGGGGGGGGGGGTTGGTGTGATATGCATTCATTTAAACTTCCCAAACCAAAAGTCTCGTTGTGATGCATCATTTTCTCTGTGCCGTGTTCTTGAAAACGAGTACTCAGTTGGACTATTTTTAATCAGCAATTTATATTGGCAGACATTTTTGGTTCAATTTTTGTAACCAAGTCTCAGAATGCAGATGAAAGTTGTGGATACCATATTTTTCCAAAATAGGGAAGCACAAAACAGAATCCAAATGAATCAAAGGACTTTATTGTAGCACTGTATTTTGCAACCAATGCCACATGCATTCTACCGACCTCACAGAAGGGAAAAAGTTGAAAAAACATACGCATGCATAAATCTTTGTCATCCTATATAATTTTCTTTTTCTTTTTCCCAAAATGTTCACAAAGTCAGTCTCAATTGGTGACATATAGGTAGACTTATATACTAATAGAACATTTATTTACCATATTATTATTGACAACATCTCTCACGCGCTTATAAAACTGGGTTATACGTAGACTGATCTCACATACGAAACTTGGGTATATAGGCGGACCATACTAAAATTTAATGGTATATAATATATATAAATTCAAGTGAGTTTCACCATTAACAACATCAATTTTCGATGTGAGATTCATTTTTATAGACGGGTTTACATAAATCTCACTAATTACTATGAATATCGGGTTTAGGGTTTTAATGATTTTTTTTATTTTTATTTTGTTATACAAGAGATGGTCTACACTAAATAGTGTTCAAGCTAACTTGGCTAAGTTCATGTCTACAATTCTTGTAGTGATGTTATAATCTTATACTATAAAACTCAAGAGTTGCTAAAAGCAAGTTTGTACCAAAATATGGGATCCATTTGTATATATGGGTCCTCGATTTGAATATCAACAATCGTAATTAGTAACTGTGGTATAAATACGTTTCTCATATGGAGGCGGCATAGAAGGAGCTATAACTATAAATTAACCCAAAGGAGACTAGAGCTAGTTAGGTGCAAAACCAAAAAAATGGATTCTCAAGCCGAACCCAAGCTTGAAATTTTCTTTTTTCCTTACATACTTGGTGGTCACTTGATCCCCATGATAGACCTAGCCAGACTCTTTGCTTCTCATGGCGTGAAGGCCACCATTGTCACAACCCCTCACAATGTCCTCCTCTTCCAAAACCCCATCCTCAGAGACCAACAACTAGGCTATGATATAGGCTTCCTCACCTTAAATTTCCCGGCTGAAGAGTTTGGTCTCCCGAACGGTTGCGAAAACGAACTCACAACCACTAATGGAGACATGTTCACCAAACTCTTCATGGCTGCCATGAAGCTCCAAGACCCTCTCCGGAAGCTCCTTAGCCAGACCCGACCGGACTGTCTTATCTCGGACAGGCTTTATCCTTGGACTGCAGATGTCACTGACGAGCTTGGAATCCCTAGGGTTGTGTTTGATGGGAGTGGCTGCTTCTCTCACTGTGTGGAGGAAAGTCTCAGACGGTATGCTCCACATGAGAAAGTTGTGTTTGAAACTGAGGCTTTTCTCGTGCCCGGCCTACCCAACCAAATCGAGCTCAAAAGGTCAATGCTGCCGGATTATGTCAAAGCCGAAAATGTGTTCACTCATTTTCTCAATGAGGCTCTAGAGTGTGAGATTAAAAGCTATGGGATTGTGGTGAACAGCTTCTACGAGCTAGAACAAGCTTATGCTGATTACTTTCAGAAGGATATGAAGAGGAAAATATGGCACATAGGGCCGGTCTCATTGTACAACCGGACCAACATCGACAAGGTCGAAAGAGGCATCAAAACCTCCATTGATGAGCATAGTTGTTTGAGTTGGCTTGATTCAAGAGACCCCAACTCAGTTCTTTACATAAGCTTTGGAAGCATGCCAAGAATCACTTCAGCTCAGCTTTTGGAAATTGCTCATGGGCTTGAAGCTTCCAACCACCCTTTCATTTGGGTGATTGGGAGGATTTTAGACTACTCATCAAAAGAGAAGCAACAAGTGGAAAGTGTTGTGCTTCCTGTGGGATTCGAAGAAAGGATTACGAAATCGAAAAGAGGGCTTATGATAAGAGGCTGGGCTCCTCAGCTTTTGATTTTAGAACACCCAGCTGTTGGTGCTTATATGAACCATTGTGGGTGGAACTCCATCATTGAAGGTGTCACAGCTGGTGTGCCAATGATCACATGGCCTTTCTCCTCGGAGCAGTTCTACAATGAGAGGTTCATTCTCAATGTCATAAGGGTTGGGATTTCAATGGGGAATGAGGACTGGGTTCCACTGAAGGAGCTGCCTAGGGTGACCATAAAGAGGGACAAGGTTGCCCATGTTGTGAACAGACTAATGGGATGTGAAGAAGATGAAGTGGTTGACATGAGAAAGAGAGCAGAAGAGTTTAGAGACAAAGCCATGAAAGCTTTTGAAAAAGGTGGCTCTTCTCATTCCAATGTTCATGCTTTCATTGCCGAGCTCAAGTCTTGCCGGAAAATTAGTCAAAATGGTCATTAATTTGTAAAGACGGTTGAGATTTCATTCTAAATTCAGGAAAGTAGCTATTGGAGTTCGGGTCAAAGTTCAAAACTAGGGTTTGTCGTCTCCGAAACTCCACATTTTCTATTGGGGTGTGATATTCACACATCCCATTTTACTTCTCACACACTCTTCTAATTTTCGGCCGTCGGATCGGATGAATTAAAGAAGATCAACGGACAGAAATTAATAAGGGTGTGTGAGAAGTAATTTGGGGTGTGTGGATAGCACACCCCTTTCTATTTTATGGTTTATTTTATTTTATTTTAATTACTTTCCCTTGTATTCTAAGTGAATTGTAAGAGTAGGGCTTTTAACTTTTTTATTTTGGCAGCATTGATCAATACCTGTCTAAGTGTAAGCAGCAATTTGGGTTTTTAAATTATCTTGTTTTCAATTATCTTGTTTTCAGAAGAGTCTGAGGGCATTTTATCCTTTTGAAAGGAGGTGGCCACTTTGGTACCATTTGGCAGGCAAATAATTGGCGAATTGGATGGTACGAAGTTGTTTCGTTGTCATCTTTCAATCATTAATTTGACTGGAGAGTAAGTTATGGGATTTACTTGGAGATCAATTGATTTCACCAACTCTTTTGTTTACTTATGTTATTTATTTAGGAAAGTGTTATTGGCATTTCAAAAATCTCATTCTACACTCTTCACAATTGTATTTTTCTTTCTAAATATAGAAAGTTTGGAACGTAGAACGAAAATTTTGGAGTACTAATAACAATTCCCTTTATTTATTGTATTAGTCCGTTGTGAAATAAGAAAATGTTGGGAGCCTATACGCACTTTCATTAGGGTAAATATGTTATTAAATAATAATGTGTTTGAGTAGGTCAATATCCTATGTATTTGTAAAAATAAAATTTTAAATTGATCTTAAGTTGAGTGGTTCACAATCATAAATAGAACGTGATTTTTACCCTTTTATTTTTATCTTCTTTTTATCTCGTAGTTTAATAGAGAGAGAAAATTATTTAGTCTTGGTGATACTAAGGGTCATCCACGTTAGGTGAGGATTGGGGGTATTATTTTAGATCATTTTGGCAATTGTTAATGTTGTTTTGTGGCTTCTATTGAGTTGCTTCTTGTATGGAGAGATAGAGTTGCATGCACTTAATTAATTATGTTTTGGATTTAGCTTCGACGACTGTATTTGCAGAGATGAGCTTTATTTATCCATAAGGGCTCATGCCCCTCGTGCTCTTAAAAGAAAACAAGACTTAGGATACATTTTGTTCACAGAATATTTTACTTCATGTGTGATGTATGTGACATATATAATAAAGATTTATTTATGGATGTATTTGACGACAAACGAGCATTGAGTCATATGATTCATATTTATATATAACACAATATTTACTTCTTAAATAAAAGTCCAACCCTCTTACCTTTTACTTAACCAAAGAGATAAATATATACTGTCACATCCCGGTCCGGCCCCACCACATCCCGGGTTCGATTCCACCGTAGCACGATATTGTCCGTTTTGGACCCCGACCACAGCCTCATGGTTTTGTTTCTGGGAACTCACACGAGAACTTCCCAGTGAGTCACCCATCATGAGATTGCTCTCGCGCGAACTCACTTAACTTCAGAGTTCCAATGGAACCCGAAGCCAGTGAGCTCCCAAAAAGCCTCGTGCTATGTAGATATGTGAATATATATATAAGGCTTACAAGATCCACTCTCTAGTGAGCTCCTAAAAAGCCTCGTGCTAGGTAGATATGAGAATATACATATAAGGCTTACAAGATCCACTCTCCTGGGTGATGTGGGATGTTACAATCCACCCCCCTTAGGGGCTTGACGAACTCGCTTAACTTCGGAGTTCCAATGGAACCCGAAGCCAGTGAGCTCCCAAAAGGCCTCGTGCTAGGTAGAGATGAGAATATACATATAAGGCTTACAAGATCCACTCTCCTGGACGATGTGGGATGTTACATATACCACACCTGGTGGAGAGAGTTATGCACTGGGAGCAGTACGTACCATGTGTTCACATGAATGATGTACGTACCATACAAAAACTTTCAAATGATTGAGTCAGGGCATGTGATTGTGGTTATAGACGATTACTGAAGAAAGTACCAAACATTTCGAATGGAATGGAGATAGAATTGGTAAGATCTATCATGTCATGGGTCCTTAATTGTGTTTGAAACGCAAGTAAACCTAATATGTTTGAGGTTACAAAAGCACTGTCAAATTCAATCAATTCACTTATGCAATATATCTTAAATTACAAACCGATCGTCACAACTGGCTAATCTATTGGGGTCTTGGTTCTTTCTAATTGCCTTGTGCATGTTTAGAGAACAAAAGCTAGTAGCCTAGTATTGTAGTCCAACGATCAAGTCTTATGTAATTTGACTCGCCTAATATATTATCCTACTTTCATTAAAATAAATAAATAAACAGATCATATATATATATATATATATATATATATATATATATATATGCATCTCCTTACCAAGTGTTTGTATGGTATGCTTTTGGTAGCAGTTTATTCCCTTCTCATTCTTCTCTCTCCTCATGCATTATATATATACATATATATACACTGTTCTAAAAATCCTCGCCTAGCGCCGCCTAGGTGCTAGGAGGTTGGCCACCGCCCCGATTAATGCTTAGGCATTTGAAAATTAAGAAAATGTGCCTAGACCTGCAGAGGCACCCGCCTAGCTTGTTCAGACCTGACTAAACAACCGCCTAGGTTGCAACTCACTTTGACAGAAAATAGATTAACTTTTATTTTGCATTATTTTTTTAATAAATTGTAAGAGACTTGTTGAATATTTAAATGAACACACATTATATGCTTGTTCCCCATGTTTTCATTATGTTCCAATACTTCATAATATATATGTCATTCTATTTCGTAGTTTATGATATAATTATATATATATTAAGTATAAATAGACACTTATTTACACGAAATATAATAGATTTACTTAAAAGCAAACAAGTGATAGTTCCCTCTATTTGATTTTGATTTGTTATGAAGCAATGATAAGATCGTAAAAGCAAACAAGTTTATGTGATTATTGATATCTTTCCTGAAAAAATGAATATAAAAGAAATTTGAACATGCACCTAATTTGTTTGGGTCAGGTGCATTTCACACCTTTTTTTTTTTGAAAGAGTAGGACATTCATTAAAAGATCGAATGAATAGGTACATAAGAGGATAGAGTACATTATATGGGCCTTGATAAATCTTGTCGGAGATTTTAATCTTGTCAAAGAGAAAGGAGTGTCTCGTACCAAGAATTATAGATTAGAATTATCCTCAATTAAAAGATCCGCAATCACATGGAGGTTCTTCAAACCGTGTAAAACTTGATCCAAAGACAATCCAGATGGTGCAAGTTGAGGAGCAATCTTGTTTGCCTCCCGTCACCTTAAAATTTTAATTTGGGATGATTTTGAAATGGGTCACGGAATTTCAATTTTCTCTTGTTGCACCACAAACTAATGAAATCGCACCAATTTATGCCTTCGGTGTGATTGACTGTTTTATGATTCATTAAATTGATGACACATTATAGGACCTATATATAAGCGTGTTCATGATCACAATGCTTGCTTGGCAGAGTTGTCAACTGATAGGAGCATATTTATGCGACTTAGTTAGCTTGTTTCTTGGCATTTATGTTGTTAGTTCGTAGTTATTTTAGCATTTTAAGCTATTTTCGTGTGTTTGTAGGTCCAAAGGGTTAATGTGGCAAAGAAGTGCATTTTGGAGCATTTTGGAGCATTTTTGGGCATGGAATGGATAGCATATGCTTGGAGCAAAAGAAATGGACGAAATTTGAATGAAATTAGGAAAATCTGAGGGTTAATTTAAGCGTACCTAATTAATCTGGGGCGTTGAGAATTCATGGTTTATTGAAAAGCAACTGGAAATCAATTCATGTACAAGTGTGTCATGTGTGGAGAAGAACCTCCTAGCTAGCCTTCTATCCATTTAATTCACTCAAATTCGTTTTACAATCTGCCTAGTTTTATAAATTGTTTGTTTGTTTCAAATTCGTCAAAACCAAAATCCCCTTTTACTTTCTTGTTTCAAAGTGTGAAATTCCTGTTTTGTTGGTGTTTTTGAGTGTCTTGAGTCAAGTTAGAACCTAATTTCATCCAAAACCATCCCAAGAGTCAGTTTAGAGTCTAATTCATTGTTTTAAGCTGTTTTGAGTCTTTTAAACTAGTTTTGAGTCTTTTTAGTTTGTATTGCATCTTTTGAGTCTAGTTTGGTGTTTTAAACTTGTTTTTATGTTTTTAAGTCAGTTTTAAGTGTTTTAGCAATCCCTCCTAATCCCCGGCGTAGAACGATCCCTACTTACATTATTTACTACAATTTGACAACAAGAGGGTTTAATTTGTGTGTTAAGTTAATTTTCGCATCAAATTTTTGGCGCCGTTGTCGGGGATTAGCAACTTTGCTAATCCCCCGTTGTTTCTTTTTCATGTCTTTTGTTTTAGTTACTGACTTTGTTTCTATTTGTGTCTTTTATTTTTACTTTTGATATTTGATTTAGTTTTGTTTCCTTGATTTCAGATACTAGAGAAGTAAGACATGGATTTTGCTACCATTCAAGCTCAATTGGCGAAACTTACTTCTCAATTGTCACAAAATGCCGAAAGGACCACAATGCAAAGTGTCACTACATGTGGTGTGTCCTATGGGCAAGGATATCCAACTCATCAATGTTCTCAATTCGTTGTGAATGAAGATGCTTGGGGTTATCAAGGCCATAGCCAATCATGGGACAACATGTTTTCCAATGCTTACAATTCGGATTGGAGAGATTATTCAGATTGCATGTGGGGAGAACCTCAACAATTCCAACAAGATGGTTATTGGCAGCAAGAAGAGGAGTTCTATTCAAGACCTATGCAGCCACCACAACAATCTGCCCAATTCGATTCAGGTACGTCTTTGGATAATGATATGTTTAATAAATTACTCACCTCTTTGAACCAGGAAGTAGAAAATCGAAACACAGAGGTGCAAAATCAAGCCAAGAAGACGGGCGAATTAGAGAAGCAAATTGGGCAGATTATGGAGTTCACGGCACAAATTCAAGAGCAAAGTGAACTCTCCAACTCAACTATTGAAAATTTGAAGGAAGATTTTGAAATCCATGATGCTATCACTTTGGGAAGTGCTATGGAGGTTGGAGGTGAACCCAAGACATCCAAACCAAGCCAAGACAAAAGGGTGGATCAATTGGAGAAACAAATTGGGCAGATTGCAGACTTTGTGAGCAAATTTCGGGACCCAGGCCAACTCCCTAGTTCTACCATTCCAAATCCAAAAGGAGGTTTCGAAAGTGCCAAAGTTATCACGCTAAGAAGTGGGAAAGAAGTAGGAACCGAGCCAAAACCATCCCAATCTGCCCCCAAGGAGGACGAGAAGTTGCAAATAGAAGAGGAGGAGCAAGCAAAGGCCACGGCAAGGATTGAACAATCTTTGCCACAACCACCCAAGCCATCCAATTCGGCCAATACAGGTAAGAAAGTTCCAATTCCAATTAATTCTAACGTTATTCCTCCAAATGTACCCTTCCCTAGCAGATTTTTGCAAGCCAAGAACAAAGAAGAGGAAAAAGACGTTCTTGAGACGTTTAGGAAGGTGCATGTCAACATCCCACTCCTCGATGCAATAAAGCAAATCCCAAAATACACTAAGTTCTTGAAGAAGCTTTGTACAACAAGGAAACGGATTCGGGAGAAAGAGGTGGTACACGTAAGTGAGAATGTATCTGCAATATTGCAAAGAAAGCTACCACCTAAATGCAAAGATCCAGGTAGTTTCACTATCCCTTGTGTTATTGGCAATGCGAGGTTTGATCATGCTATGCTAGATTTAGGTGCATCCATTAATGTCATGCCATATTCTGTTTATGCATCTATGAATCTAGGAGAGCTTAAAAATGATGGTGTTATTATTCAATTAGCCGATCGATCTAATGCATATCCGAAAGGAGTTTTGGAGGATGTTTTGGTGCAGGTAGACCATTTGATTTTTCCTGCAGATTTCTATGTGCTTGACATGGAAAATTAAGCACACTTTCCATCATCACCACTCTTACTTGGACGACCTTTCATGAAAACAGCTCAAACCAAGATTGATGTGGCCAAGGGAGCAGTCACTATGGCGTTTGGTGGTGATATGATTAATTTCAAAGTTTCTGAATCTATTGAGAATACTAATGATGTTCGTTCTTGTTTTTCCATTGATGTGACTGAAAGTAACAGGCAGGAATGTTCAACAATAATCAAGAGGGATGTTTCTCGCACCACAATCAATGAGGGACTTGGATTAAAGCACAAGGAGCACGTCCCAACCTCCAAATCACCAAATCTGGCCGAGAATACTCATTGTGCATTTGTTCAATATGCTGCCACTTCAGTGCAGCACATGGGTAAGCCATCTTCTCCACTTTCAATTCCCATTTCGAATAATAGGTTGTTACCTTGTTTGGTGCAGGTACCTAGGTGCATTCAAAGTGGTGGGAGAGTTGATTTAGGGAAGCAAAGCACAAAAATTAGGAAGGATCATTATCCCCTTCCATTCAAAGATTTAAAGCATGAAGTGGTTCGTAGGGCAGGTTGGAGAGGAAGCATCCTTGGATGCCGTGGGCCTTAATGAGGAGTGAATGAGGTCTTCGTCCGGCTGTACGACGTTAAAGCAAGCGCTACTTGGGAGGCAGCCCATGTATTCAAATAAGGAAGATCTTTGAATCGCTTCACAATCAGTTTTGCGTTTCTAAAAACCTTCCCTTTTACTGCGTTTATTTTGCCTTATTTGTCATTTTTATTTGTTGCTTGTTTGATTGTTTTTGCTGTGGATTTTTGTTTGAAACATTGATAGGTAAACAAAGTGCTTTTACATTGACTTTAGTAGAGAAGGAACATTTGGTAGAAAAATTCAAAGATGTGCATACAAACAAAAATGAGTCTTCATTGGTCAGGAGGTGCCTCAACATTCGACGGAGCTCCAGAAAGACGAAGCACCAGAGATTGATTATCCGGAGCCTCAACACTTGGTGAAGCGCCAGAGGATGAAGGTAGAAGTTGCCGCTGGAGTAAGGCCACAAACCGTTGATGATCATTCTGAATCCGCACTTCGGACTCCTGCAGCTGATCAATTTTCTTCTTCATGCTTGATGAGTAATTAGTTGCGAGCATGTGCAACTCCTTATTCTCATGCCTAAGCACTCTGACCTCTTGCCGAAGACTAGCCACTTCAGCCATCAACGACTCAACCTGACGAGTTCGAGCAAGAAGACGCTGGCCCATGTTTGATACTGAGCCTGCACATCTGACGCTGTAGGCCAGAGAGTCCTGAACAGCCAGTTCGTCGGACCGCTTGGAAAGTATCCTAGTGTCTCTAGGAGTGAGAAGATTTCTGGCCACCACCGAAGCGGTTGTATCATTCATCATCATGGAATCCCCAACTGTAAGAGGACCATTTGGGGATACGAAGGACGGCTGCCAAATGTTGGTTGGAGAAGATATGTCACTATCTTCCCCGACATTCAAGTTAAGGCGACGGTCAGAAGGGCAAGACATATTCGAAGGTGTGAAGAAAAATAAGAGGTCGGACAAATCAAGTTCTTTGAAGTGTAGGTAGGGAGCTTTTGCAGGCGGAAAATTCAAGTGTGCTTTCGAAGGTGATGCGTGCCTCTCTTTAAAAATCAGCATTCGACGGAGCTTCAGAAATTGAAGAGGCGAGTTCAGAGATCGAAGAGATGTCTGCTTTCTCAAAGGCTGGGCTGCTCAGAAACCAAGCGCCGATTCCAGATATCGAAGAGGCGCCAGTCTTTTTCAGCCTCGTCAGCACGTCAGCTTTGAGGAAATCACAGGCAGTTTGTCGAAGGCGCCGATTCCAGATATCGAAGAAGCGCCGATTCCAACCATCTGCTTTTCCAGATGTGTCAACATCCGTCACATGCAGAGTCAGCTTTGAGGAAATCACGGGCAGTTTGTCGAAGCACGGATTCCAGATATCGAAGAGTACCAGTCTTTTTCAGCCTCGTCAGCACCTGTCACATGCAGACTCAGCTTTGCAGAAATCACGGGCAGTTTGTCGAAGCGCCGATTCCAACCATCTGCTTTTCCAGACGTGTCAACATCTGTCACATGCAGCGTCAGCTTGAGGAAATCACGAGCAGTTTGTCGACGCGCGGATTCCAGATATCGAAGAGGCGCCAGTCTTTTTCAGCCTCGTCAGCATCTGTCACATCCACACTCAACCTTGCAGAAATTACGAGCAATCTGTCGAAGATTTCTGGTGAAGTAGAAAGCACGTGAAGTTTACTGTTCAATCATCCAACAGGTGCCGACAAGAGTGAAAGATTAGTACCGGTTATTAATTCCTATAAATGTCGTCCTTCACCCTCCATAGCAAGGCAGACATACATAATCCTTCTTCATCTCCGAAAATGCATTCCCAACCTAGCCTCTCGAGTTACTCTGTGTTTCTCATTCCTTGGGGTACCTCTGCAAACAAGTCATCAAGAGCAAAAGTATTTCATATCATGAAGGTTGAAAGCAAGAGTATCTCATATCATGCTTTCTCCCTGTCCTTTTCCTTGTCTTTGTGACGAGGAGAAAGCGAGCAATCAGCCAGCACTTGGTGTCAATCTTCCGATCTAAGAACCGACTGCCTGGAACTCATTCCTGATTGCTTACCTAGCATTGCTCTCGAGTGCTCATCTTCAACTGCTGATGTACTTCCGAAGAAGATGCCACATCTGCCTGGAGAACAGATAAGGCAAGTGAAAATGATACCTTGAAGCATGTGGAGACAACGTGCTAATTCATCATCAAGATCAAGTCTCATTTTCCTTGCTAAGAAGTTCCCCAGCCCAATTCAAGAATAAACCTGTGGAAAGATACTTCTTCAAAAGCAAAAGTATCTCATATCATCATAGTCAAAGGCAAAGTTATCTCATGGCATGCTTTTCCATTACCCTTGCTCTTGCCTGTGGGAAAAGGAGAAAGAAAGCAATCGGTCGGCACTTGGACAGATTGAACAAAGAAACAGACCACCACCTCTACCTCGTGCCTACCTGCCGTGCAGAAGAAACAAGCAGAGAAGAATGCAGCCTGCAGACTCAATCAACCCGGCAGAAGGAGTCCGAGTTGAAACCAAGAGCTCGAGAAGCTTCAACAACATATGGACGCATCAGTCGCCAAAGAGCACAACCTCGCCGTACAAGGCCATCAAATCACCACCACCAATCAAGTCTCATTTTCCTTGCTAAGAAGTTCCCTAGGCCAGTTTGAGTTCAAAGCTGTGGAAAGTCAACAAGATCATCTCTCCATAACCAGATTTGCGTTCTTAAACTCTACTCTGTCTGGTTTTTACTTTGCCATACTTGTCATGTTTATTCGTTAATTGTTTGTTTGCTTGTTTTTGTGTGAGTTTATGCTTAAAACATTGAGGACAATGTTTGATTTAAGTGTGGGGGGGGTAACCATTGTTTTGCATGAAATTCGTAGGAGTTTATCACCCATTACTTCTAAATGTTGTTCCTTGCTCTTTTAAGTGTTTTCAAGCTGTTTTGGAGTGTTTCAGTGTGTTTTGACATAAAAATCCAAAAATCTCATAAAAATTTGAAAAATTGTTTTGAAAAACCCAAAAAGAGTTGTTTTTGTATGTTTATTTGTGTCTTAGGGTACCTTCCAACACAATGATGAGGATTCGGTTTGTAATTGCATGGCTGTTAAAAAGAGTTATAAACATGGATGAACATTTGATTTACTCTTTGGTGTATGCTTGGTTGTGGTTATAATTTATGAATTCACATGCAATCATAAATGAAAAATTAGTTTTTGTAACATGCTTGAAGGGAGGAACTCAAACAAACGCTACAACCCTGTGAGACTTGAGCCTAAAACGTTATTTGGAGAGTTAAAATCTGTGCATTATTGTTTTCTAAAGTCGTTGCATGATCTCATTTTTCTTTGCTTGGTTACTACTTAGTAGGCGTTTCATCATTTAGTTCCAAATGCTAGAACTCATGCCCATTTCATTCAAAGCATGTCATTGATTTGCATAACACATATTCAAGATGAAGTTGTGTAGTGAGCACCACCAAAGCCAAATTGCCGTGTATCCTATTTCATTATATGTTTAAGTTAACCCCATTGAGCCTTGTTAGCCTATTTTCTTTGTTAACCACATTATCCTCACCTAGCCTAGATTAGGACCATCCATACCCTTGTTCTTAAAGCATAGTAAAGCATGATTCAAATTGAATTCCTGTTGAGTAATGTTTGGCAGAAAACAAGTGTGGAAAGAAAAGAAAAGAAAAGAACAGAAAAGAAAAAAAAAAAGAGTTCTAAAGTGTTGTTTGTTGAAGAAAGGGTCCAAAACATTGAATTCGGCCCTAAGTGTTGCTCAAATCTTCCCTTTGTGTTAAAAGTTGAGTTCTGCATTCTAAAGTGAATTCTAAGTTTCGATTTCATTACTTTGCTTGCTATTGCCTTAGGAACGTTTGTTATCCCTATCTTTCCTTTGTTAACCATTACCCTAAGCCCCGTTACAACCCTTGACTTCTATCTTAAGTGTTATGTGTTTCAATTTGTGAAGTTTGAATTTGGTATGAGCATATGGTGTCACTGGTTCTCGCATCTAAGTAGTAGCATTCCATTCATGAGATCATATCTGAACATGCTTATTAACTCCAGAATTTGCGTTCTTTGTGATACATATATATGAGTGTTCGTTTTCATATCTACATCAATCTTCTCACATATGACTAGTATAGGGTGTGTAGTTAGAAAATCTGAGTGAAAATTGAGTGCATACTTTGTAAGGAATTGAGTAAATTCTCTAAGGCATGTTACTACATTCAAAACATTGTTTTAATTGGTTAATTGTGAACTAGTAAGTGGTGACTGTGATTAAGTATGTGCTCAAGTGTAACGATGACCAAAATCTGTGGGAATGATGATTTTTAACATGTCATGTTTCATTAAAAATCCCTGAGGCAATTGTTGGAAGGTCTAGGTTGTGTTTTGTTTTGTTTTGTTTTGTTTGTTTTGTTTTGCTCGAGGACTAGCAAAAGCTAAGTGTGGGGGAATTTGATAGGAGCATATTTATGCGACTTAGTTAGCTTGTTTCTTGGCATTTATGTTGTTAGTTCGTAGTTATTTTAGCATTTTAAGCTATTTTCGTGTGTTTGTAGGTCCAAAGGGTTAATGTGGCAAAGAAGTGCATTTTGGAGCATTTTGGAGCATTTTTGGGCATGGAATGGATAGCATATGCTTGGAGCAAAAGAAATGGACGAAATTTGAATGAAATTAGGAAAATCTGAGGGTTAATTTAAGCGTACCTAATTAATCTGGGGCGTTGAGAATTCATGGTTTATTGAAAAGCAACTGGAAATCGATTCATGTACAAGTGTGTCATGTGTGGAGAAGAACCTCCTAGCTAGCCTTCTATCCATTTAATTCACTCAAATTCGTTTTACAATCTGCCTAGTTTTATAAATTGTTTGTTTGTTTCAAATTCGTCAAAACCAAAATCCCCTTTTACTTTCTTGTTTCAAAGTGTGAAATTCCTGTTTTGTTGGTGTTTTTGAGTGTCTTGAGTCAAGTTAGAACCTAATTTCATCCAAAACCATCCCAAGAGTCAGTTTAGAGTCTAATTCATTGTTTTAAGCTGTTTTGAGTCTTTTAAACTAGTTTTGAGTCTTTTTAGTTTGTATTGCATCTTTTGAGTCTAGTTTGGTGTTTTAAACTTGTTTTTATGTTTTTAAGTCAGTTTTAAGTGTTTTAGCAATCCCTCCTAATCCCCGGCCTAGAACGATCCTTACTTACATTCTTTACTACAATTTGACAACAAGAGGGTTTAATTTGTGTGTTAAGTTAATTTTCGCATCATCAACCGATGGTACTGTCATTTGTTTGTTCACGGGTTCGACTCCAAACTTGCTCATGTTTATTAATTTTGATTTCTTTCCTATTGGGCATTGTCCGGGTAACCATTTTGGGCTTTTTTTTTTTTTTAAGCTAGATTATTTGTTTCTTTTTTGGAATATTTGTAGTTTAATTTCTTTCATTGTTTGTTCAAAAAAAAAAAAACAAAAAACAAAAAACAAACATTTCTTTCATTATATAACATAACTTTTGCGAATAAATCGGCAATTAGTAATATCATAATAAATTAAAATTCTTAAAAGTTTAAAAATATAATATTTAAAAGCCCCTTCCTTATATGACACCATTAAATAGAATACATGTAATAATAAGAATCGTTTATTCTTTTGATCACCGTTTAAAAGTTATCAAATCATAAGTTTCATCCATTTGAAGACTTTAGTCATCTATATATCAAAGAAAATTATAATACAACTTTGTTCATACCTACCGTTAGAGACACAAATCTTGAATCTCGAATTTTCAACTAATCTAACGGCAACCAACCGAGAGGGGAGGGGGGGGAGGGGGTGGGGGTGGTGAGAATAATCCTTGCTTTAGAGTGTGAGCAAAAATGCAATAAAGATGCTATCAATATCATAACCAGTAATTCGTTTAACACAAATTTTTCATGAGATGAACTCTAGATGCTAATAAAGATCATTAATGGTTATGATTATGGTATTTGTACGGTGATATGATAACTACATAGCCATCACTCCATGCTTTTTGTATTTAAAAATTAAGGAGTTTCAAACAAAAAAACATAGGATTTCAGATAGGTGCATACCACCACATTATGCTTCATGTTGTTTTTTTTCTTTATATCAAGTTAAGCCATAATTAAAAAAAAATATAAACTATAAAAGAAAATGCAACAATAAAAAATTTAAATCATGTAAGGGCCCCGTTTGAGTCCCGCACAGCGTCTCCAAAATCTCAAGACCGGCCCTGCTCATCATTGATCTCTCCTTGGGGCCAATGAGGTTAAAGAGTTAGAAGTCTTATCCTCTACCTTCTTTCAGGAAATCCAATCTATCAAGAAGTGCATCTTTTCAAACCTTACGGTTCAACATTAAAAAATTAGAACCTGATAGCCTATTTGTATAAACATGCACGTATACGTTATTGGTTTTTATAGTTGCTGCGGTTAGGGCCGTTCTTGAGTAAGGGCGGGGAGGTCAACCGCTCGGAGTCCCTCAGTTATTGGGACCCCAAATTTATTTTTATTAGTATACATAGATGAAAAAACATGTAAAATATTTAATATTAGAGTTATTGTGGGCCTAAAAATTAAGGTGAAGCAATGAGCCACTTCTCATGAATCCTAAATTTGGAGGAGTCGAGCTAAATAAAGGAGTACTATAAAACACTTCCATAAAATGGAACATGGAGAAATAGAAGAAAAGTGGGATTTTGAGCCCAAGACTTGAATGTGTGTAAAAGGCCAATAACCTCACTAGCATAGGGGGAGGGGCAGTATGAGATCGCTTTATAATATATTGAGTAAATTGTAGCAATGATCCCTCAACTTTAATCAAATTAGAGCAATGGTCCATCAACTAAAAATTCATTACCATTGGTCCCTCAACTCATCAAAATGTGTAGTTATGGTCATTTTTCGTCAGAATTTTGTCAAAATAAGTTATGTTGGAAGGACCATTGCTAGAATTGGGGTCCCTCAACTCATCAAAACGTGTAGCTATGTTCATTTTCGTTAACTTTGTCAGAATTTTGTCAAAACGAGTTATGTTGGAAGGACCATTGCTACAATTTGGTTAAAGTTGATGGATCATTTCTCCAATTGGATTAAAGTTGAGGGACCAATGGTAATAAATTTTTAGTTGAGGGACCATAATTGCACGTTTTGATAAGTTGAGAGACCAATGGTAATAGATTTTTAGTTAAGGGACCATTGCTCCAATTGAGTTAAAGTTAAGGGATCATTGCTACAATTTACTCTAATATACTGCAATCATCTTTAACAAAAATTAACTTGAGTGTCAGAGTGTTTTCTTGCAGGTACCCATCTCTTCAAATTTCTCTTAAGATCCTAACCTAGTTGTAGATAATATAAGAAACTAAGAAAGAGGTAGTTTGATTGAAGTGGTTGAAAAATTACGACAAAGGTTAAATAGATTATCAATTTTGTGCATCGAGAAGGATATTTTGTAAAGACTTAACTTTGTAAATGTGATTGATGCTTTTGACTCTAAAAATGCTAGAAGAAGAAATTTTCAATGAACGTATATATATATATTTTTAAACAAATGATATTATTTACACTAAAGGGGTGAGGGTGTGAGTTAAGCCTTACAACGGCCAATCATAATAATTTAGTTTAAATTCGTCTTTAACAATGATTGTATTCTTATAAAATTTATTTCAGACAATCTTTTATGTATTAAGCCCATAGAAGGGATAGAGAAAAATTCAGTCGTTAATTTTTATTTTTCTTGTGAAAATAATGTGTCAAAAAGACCCCATTTTTGTTTTTCACCATAGGCCACAAAAACTCATGAGCGACCGTGGGTGTGGTTGGCCCAATTAAACACTTTAGTAAGCACTTGGTTTTTTGTCTTGGGCCAAATTTTAAGGGAGCTCACCGGTTAAATGACATTACGGCCTGCTAACAATCCTTCGCCGCGTGGGCTTTGTCAAGAAGATGATTGGAATATGATATGTGATAGGTATTTTTACCACTTGCAAAAGTGGGGATAAAAATATTTAAAAAATATTTGCAAGAGTACAAGGTTGTCGTAGTATAGCAGCTCAAGCAATGTCGTTTTCCGCAGGGATTGAATGAATAATATGTATTTAACCTAATTCTTAATTAACTATTTGAAAATAAAGTTTAGAAGAGGTGATTTATGACTTCAAATATTAAAAACGAATTTGATTAAAAACAATTAAATAAATTGACAAAGTAAAGAAAACAAAAGAAAATAGTTTTGAAAATAAAGTTATAGAAGCCTAGGGTTCCGCCGTCCCCTTAACAATCCTATGTAGATTTACCAATTACTTATGAATTACACATGCAACTTTGAAGGTTAGGTTTTCCTAATGCATATTCTACTCATGGTATTCAAGCTAGAATGTATATCAAACATGCAATCCGTCTGTGGTATTCAGATCAAATATAAACATGCATGACTCATTACGCTATGTGAAAACCTTTTGAAAAATCATGCAACCCCTAAGACGTGGTATTCATCCTAGGTGAAATTACAACTATTAATCACAAGAAGCAATACTTAATTCCCCGGTGTTATTCCGATCAAATTGTATCCAATTACTTATCTTAACATCCTAATGGTAGCTAAGCATTAAGATATAAAGACAGTTTTAAAGCACAGTGATTAATAATTCAAAGCATGCATGCATAATATCATAAGCAATTAAATAAAAACTACATATTCTTACTAAGGCTCAAGGTATCGCCCTAGCAAACGAAAATTAGTTACGAACAACCATAAAACAAAAGGAATTTTATTGAAATAGAAAAATGATAGAAAATACCTAGAAAATAAACTTGAATCTTCAAAACCTAGCAAAGTATTGATGCGTGCGTTCCCTCCTCTTCATTTTACCCTAATGGCTAAATATCTTATTTATACTAATACAAAATAAAACCCTAAAATGTCTTAGAATAAAACTAGGAAACTGTTTGGGCCCAAAATATTAGTTTAGGCCGAGTTTAGAATTGTACACGGCCCAGAGGCCGTACTTAGGAGTCGTTGGGGGTCATCAAGCTTATGGGCCACATAGCAAAGGTTAGCCGTGTCCTATTAGGAATCCGTTGATAGTTGAATCCTAATACAAGAAGGAGTTTTGACAGGATAAGGATGATGAAGTTTGGGATCGAATGCGGCGTGATAAGAGGGTTGAGTTCAAAGTCCTAGTAGGAGTAGGACTGGCCGAGATAAGGTTGGATCGGGGGAAGAAGTTCTAGTCTGAGTATGGTTGTGATTCGATTGGAAGCAGGTTGACTACTATAAATAGAGGGAGGAGGACATCATTTAAACCCCTTCCAATTCAACACACAAACTGCCCTGCACAAACCCTCGCTTTCGCGAAACCTCTCAACAACCTTGAGATTTTTATTTTCTTTTTTCGCCGACACATCTTCAGTTTGGATAAACAGCACTGTGAATGCAACCAGTGAACATCTTTAGTTTGGATAAATAGCACTGTTGCCGTAGAATCAGCCGACTGCGGAGCACCTTCAATTTGGATAAACAGCACTGCGTCGAGGCTGACTGGTTATCTATCCAAGTCTCGGTCGAGAAGGATTTTCTAGTCCTTATTGGCAGAGGTCATATCATCAGCCTTCTCGACGAAGTGAGGTGTTATGAATTACTGGGCTCGGCACATTGAACGCCGAGTTGTTTATGATTGGTTATTCACAAGTAGGTTTTAGAGTTCGGCATTCTGATGGCCGAACTACTTTCACAATCAAGACGTACATTTGTTTTGAGTACTTGTGCCCCTATACTCTGGTGTCGATTCGGCGTGCTTATACTCTTACGAATATAATCACTATGACTGAATCCGGCGTTGACAATTTGTGAACTTCACAGAACTAGTAGCCTTGTCTTCAGGCTCTACAACCCGAAGGCCGATACATGTTCCTTCCTCGGCCGCAGTCGCAAGATCAAGAAGTCAGTAGCGCGCTCAAAGCAACATCACACACATTTTACTCCTCGACCGAGCTCAGCTGACGAGTTGGCACGCCTCGCATCAACCGAATGACGTAGTTAGCTAATTAGTTACTCGGCCTGCATGCCACGTAGGCTTGGTAGTTTTTAGGGTCAACATTTTGGCACGCCCGGTGGGACACAGTGCTAAAATGATGCGAAATATATAAGCACACAAATTAAACCCTCTTTTGACAATTGTAGCAAAGTATGTAAGTAGGGATCGTTCTAAACCGGGGATTAGGAGGGCTTGCTAAAACCTCTAAACTGACTCAAAAACAAAAAAAACAAAGTTAAAAATGTAAACAAAAGACTTTAAAACAAGAAAGTAAAAGGGGGATTTGGGTTTGGTGTAGTTGAAAGTAAAACAAACAAACTAAAACTTAAATAGATTTTTAGCTAGGCAGATTGTAAAACGAATTTGAGAAATAAGATGATGGATGGATTAGTTAGAGGTCCGTTCTTCACACATGACATACTTGTACATGAATCGATTTCCAATTGCTTTTCAATAAACTATGATGCTCAACACCCCAGATTGACCGTGATGCACAAATTAACCCTCAGATTTTCCTTTACTTATTGAATTGGATGAATGCATGCGACAATCCAAATTATTCTCTAAAAGTCCCCTATATGAATGCATAATAGAGATACAATCAGAGATCATTACGTTCAATGAAAATCATAAGTGTTGACGAGGCAATTGTAACTATGAATGCATGATACGTTTGCCAAGAATTCAATTAACGCGATTGTGACAAGCAACCTTCACTACTCATGAATATAAACTTGTAACAATTAGGTGAAACTCATTTATATTCTAGCATCTAATTTATGTATGAAAACTAAGTATGCATCCTTAATAAACATACAAGAATCAGTTATGAAGAAAATAAATAATTGAATTGCAATCACAACTTATCAAATCACAATTGGAAGAAATCAATTCATATCACAAGCATGTTCATGGCTTCAAACTTCCCCCTAACTAAATAGGGGTTTAGTTCCTCATGTTCACAAAACAAAGATATGAAGGAAATTTTGTGAAAAACATGTTCATTTGAGCAACATCAATAGCATGCAATTAACAAATTAAAGGCGGAATCATGCTTGCATGCACTCAAAAACAAAACATCAACCATGAAATTCAAAGTCTAGTAGATTGGTGAACCTTGACTCAACTTAAAACAACATTTGTTAGTTGAGAAATATTTACCTTTGTAGATTCCTCTTTGCATATGCAAAGGATAATCACTCAAGAGATAGGGTCTTCATTCCTTGCTTCTTAGCTCCATGGATTTGGTTGAAAGAATTGGATTCTCCAAGTTCCCAAAATAGAGAACCTCTAAAGATTCTACACCAAGGTTAGATTGAAGAAGAAATGAGTGACCTTGGAGTAGTAGGATTGCTAGATTCACCCTCCAAGGTGGCCGGCCTCTTAGAGAGAAAATGAGAGACATGTTCTCTCTAATTCTCCCAAAAAAAAAACCCTAATTGAATTTTGGCTATAAAGTTCTTTATATAGTCCCTTCAAATAAGTGACCTAAAGAACCAAAAGCCCATTCTCTCTAACATGGCCGGCCATATGGGTTTATTGGGCTAATTGGGCCTTTGTGAATCATTATTCATTAAGTTGTCATACAACTTAAGTCAATGAGCTTGACGTTCGAAGCCCATTGGGCCTTAATGTCCAAAACTATCCCGAGGTCTTTAACGAACTTATTCGTT
This sequence comes from Malus fusca, assembly GCA_035220775.1. Lineage (NCBI taxonomy): Eukaryota > Viridiplantae > Streptophyta > Magnoliopsida > Rosales > Rosaceae > Malus > Malus fusca. The sequence goes on from CM069063.1 coordinate 18,610,178, forward strand.
TGATTAATTAACATATTAATTAATCCTAACCATAAATAATTAAACCATTCAATTATTCTTACTCATTTCATTTGTTTCTTCAATCTCCACCTTACACGGTGTACGATCCATTAGGTTCCTTTTAGCGAGGCAGTGGGCGATTAGAACTCTTTCAAATCGATTGTGAATTGAAACTTACTTTCAATTCTCCCTTTAGTGATTATACACGTTTAGGGCTTCCACAAACCATGAGTGACACCTAGCAGCATATCATGGTTACCCAAGCTAATCAGAAGAGGTAGAGAACCTATTCAGTTAAGGATTACAAATGCAATACGGTCTTTCTCTAATCTAATACTCTTCACCACATTGTTTGGTTTGATAGTTTATTTATTCATGTCTACTATCCAATGTGATTCGTTTGCTTATATGATTACCTTGAATGTGATTTGGAACGCATTCCTAAATCTCATTCATACTCTGGCCAGAGATTTTAATCATATCATAGAGTATTCTCCCTCAAACCATTTGAAGGTTAGAGATCCCTTGTTGCACATTCACTTGTCTCCATGACTAAGTGGCTTAACCCCAATGATGTCGTGGACACCCCGATGGGGTGACTTTGACATAATCAAAGATCAAGGACTTAACCACAAGACAACTGTGATGCCTCAGGTCAAAGGACTAATTTGCATTATCCCAACCATGAGTTCTCATGTGACATGAGTATGAGAACTCCTCGTTGATCGTGTTCAGTGAACTCATTCTCTATTGAGCACCTACGTACTTGTCTTGATGTCACACACACCAATGACTCGAGACTAGTCACTCTCCCTGAGAGAAGGCACAGTACGTACTGATCTTATCGGACTGTCAATGCCCAATTGGCAATCCTATGATCAGAAACGTTTAGGATGTGTCTACGAAAGAATGGTCTCATTAATCTAACTTCATTAGATTGCATTCTCCCAATCACATATTCCTTGGACTTTATCGTTTAAGCATATAACATTTATATGAGACGGCTCAAACAATAATCTTTGCCCTTGATATTAAACTAGATTAGTTTAACATATGAAATGTCCGTAAAGTATCATCATATGATTGGCTTTAGGGCACATTTCCAACAAGATAAACAGAATTATACATTGAAAACAAAAGAAAGAAAACACCTAAACGTTCCAACGATCCATGTTGGATAGCAAGCACGTACAAGAACTTTCCTCTTCTTCTTTGCTGCAACACAAGGTTGGAGTGATGTTTTGAAGGGTTGGTTATGTGGAGGAATGGATGAGAAGGAGTTTAGATATGTAGGGAGAGGCAAGGCAAGGCTTGGAGAATGGTTAATTTCTGGATGATTTCAATGAGGCTGCTGCCATGGGTATTTATAGGGAGAGGATGGACTTGTTTAATTCAATTTTCTGGTGGAAAACAACAAGGATGCACACGGCATTGAAGTGGAGAATAATGGTGGGTTAGGTCTTGAATCATCCACTCAATTTCTATGCACAATCTACTCATTTTCTGTTGAGTTGGGGATGAATCATCTACTCAATTTCCTAGTGGGTTAGGTATTGAACAATCACTCAAATTTCTGGTGGAAGTGAGTCAATACCCACGGCATTGATGAATTTCTGGGGTAGGCATGGTTTTGAGTGAAATTTTGGTCAATCCTTCTAGAAACCTATCCCTTCTTGCAACTTGTATTTGTTTCACCAGATTTTTAGCATGTTCCTAGCCTCTTTTGACTTCAAATTCGTCCAAACTCCTTGCTCCATGCATATGCACTTCATTCCAAGCCCAATTTTGCTCCTAAAAGCTCCAAAATGCTCCTTTTTACATACTTTGACAATAAAACCTGAAATTGCACGAAAATGACTTTAAACACTAAACTAACTAAGGAAAAACAACATAAATGCATGAGAACAAGCCAATTAAGTCGCATAAAAATGCTCCTATCATAAAACTACGAAGTTCATGACCATCGAGACACGATCAGTAAAAAATAAAACAACCATGGGAAAATCAGCGACCGATTTGCCGGTTCAGAGTCCTGGACAAGAAGTGTCACATGCGCAAAATCCTATCGTTGCTGTGACCCCTGAGGCTGCAAGTGTGACACACCGAGAAAATGAAGTTTGCCTCGGTACCCACCCTTGAAACACAGAATTACCCAACCGAACTGTTGGTGTTTTCATTGAAGGAATAATGGAGGACTGCGACGAAGATGGTGGTGAAAGTTCTGACCCTCCAACTAGGTCGTTTATTCGAAGGCGACTTGATGAGCAATCTCGACAAGTTGAACAGACAGTTTTTCAAAAAATGAACAATTTTCTCGAGGTAATACGAAGTAATGGTGAGACCCACACCAAATTGCTCGAATTATTAGTTAGAAGAGTATTCGAAAAAGGATCTGCTGATTAGGCTCAGCAGCTTCCACTAAGAAGTAATCCGTTACAGGCCGAAGTAGTGTCTACTCGGCCCAAAACAATTGACTTAGAAAAAAGGGGAGGATCAAGTAGTAGGTCAGATGGATCAGACCAGAGAATGGAAGTAACATCTATCGATATGATTGAGGTCCAACGGATGATCGATTCGGCCATGAAAAAGGGGCCGAAGTTCCCGAAATTCATTAATCCATATCCAGCTTATGTGGAAAAGTTCGAATATCCTAAAGGTTTCAAGATTCAAGATTTCAGCCTTTTTGCTCGAGAATCGTCCTTATCCTTGTTAGAACATGTGGCCCGTTTCACTGCGCAATGCGGAGATGTCAATAGTGATTTCCATAAACTACGGTTGTTCAACTTTTCGTTGACAGGCTCAGCATTCGCATGGTATATCAACCTCCCACCTAATTATATCCAAAGCTGGGAGGAGTTGGTCGACCGGGGATGGAAATGTCACTTTCTTCATTGGCTAGAATGGCTCAAGCATCTGATGAGTCACCAATGGACTATCTTACGAGGTTTAAATCGACCAAGAATTGGTGCCGAGTACCTCTTCTCGAAGTCGAATTTGTTAGGCTTGCTCTGAATGGGCTCGACGTGGAGTACAAAAAGAAATTCCTTGGGGCAAACTTCCGGGATATGTATGAATTAGCCCAACATGTCGAGCAATTTTCGACCAATTGTTGTTAGCAAAGATTATCAAACTTCGACTAGGACATAACATTCCCAATGCCGAAGCGCTTAAAGAGAAGACGTATTGCAAGTACCATAACTCGATTAAGCATACCACGAACAACTATGTCGTATTCCGTGATGATATTCAAAGCTGGATTGACAAGGGCAAGCTAAAGTTTCCCGAAAAACAGATGACGGTTGACGCTGATCCATTCCCTTCGGCAACAGTTGGCATGGTAGACGCCCATTTGCCCAAGAGCAAAGGGAAAGGGAAGGCCAAGTTTGTCCCAGTACAACACGTCCCAAAGAAAAACTCCCAGCCACGGCTCAAGATTGACCTATTTTCCAACAAACCACCCATCGAGTTTTCGGGGCCGGTTGTAGTCGAATCCATGTCAGATTCTAGTGCAGAAGAAATTGACGGGCTGATGGTTTTGTGCAGCAATTGTAGGGCATGAGTCGTATTAACCGAACCCAAGGATAGATCAACACCACGACAACCATCCAAGTCCGCGACGACACCCTCGAAGGAACTTGGCGGAGGCCAAAGCCAGAAAGTGTTCGATAGGCTCAGCCCTCAGGAACAGACAGATGGTCCTACCTCAGCCAAACGGTGCCTTAACTTCGACGTGCCGCTTTATAACGAGAATTATTACTCGCGTAATTCCAGCAACTCAAGTTCGTCGGCGAATAAAAAAACCTTCAAACCGCCTGAGCCACTCGGCCAACGTTAGTACAGTTACAATTCCCCTATTGGTATGTATACTGCACTATTCAAATCTCAAAAACGTCAACACCAATGGATAGATTGCATGGCTCGACGACAGGCAGCACATGCTATTCCGACTACTAAATGGCAACCGAAAGAGGCAACAGGAAGCGATGATGACCGACGTACCCCGACCATCATGGCCAAATTACTTCAAGAGAAAAAGACAGTTGATCGCGACTTTGAAACCACTATTGAAAAGTTCGAGAAACACATCAAACTCATTCTTCGGTCTGGGGAGATGAAAGCTCGTTTCGAGCATTTTAGAAAAGAAGCCTCCATCGACGATGTGGTCATCAAATCAGCACGTCGGCAGACACATTTAGATGACCTCTGTCAGGCGTTCCTACACATGCGTCGACACAATCTTAAGATGAATCCCGCCAAACATGCGTTCGGTGTATCAGTTGGAAAATTTTTAGGCTTCCTCGTACATCACCATGGTATTGAGGTAGACGACAACAAGACTCGTGCAATCATTAATGCTCCACCCCCGACGACTAAGAAACAATTACAATTGTTGCTGGCAATATCAACTTTCTCCGACAATTTATTGCTAATTCAGCCTGGAAAATGAAAGCCTTTTCCACGCTTTTGAAACTTAAGGACTCCGACACCTTCGAATAGCGTGCCGAGCACCAAGAGGCATTTACGCAGATCAAGGTCTCTTTAACGACTCCACCCGTCCTCATCCCATACACGACGGGGCCGACCTCTTAAGCTATATATCTCGGCGGTCAAAGAATCCATCGGATGCCTTTTTGCACAAGACAATGACGTCGGGCGAGAACATGCCATTTTTTACCTTAGCCGAAACCTCAATCCACTAGAGATTAATTAATCTGCTGTCGAGAAGCTTTGTCTTGCCCTATTTTCACCGCGTCCAAACTCAGACATTACATGCTCCCGTCAGTCACTCAGGTCATCGCCCAAACCGATGTCATTCGTTACATGCTCACTCGGCCGATCATAAAGGGCAGAATCGGCAAGTGGACGATGGCCCTTTCTGAGTTCAGCTTGCAATATGTGCCCCAGAAAGCTGTCAAAGGTCAAGCTCTGGCCGATTTTTTGGCCCAACACCCTTCCCAGTATGAGTTCGGGCCTAATGATATTGACATCGACCTGGTACAAACACGTGATAATTACTGGACGATATACTTTGATGGTTCCAGTACTTCAGTCTCGCCTGGCGTTGGGATTGTTATTCAATCCCCCACTCATAATCGTTGGTATTTTTCTCTCAAGCTTGATTTTGATTGTACGAATAATCAGGCCGAATACGAAGCCCTTGTTATCGGCCTCGGCGTGCTACACGATTTACGGGCAACTCGTGTCCTTGTTCTTAGTGACTCCGAACTTGTCATTAATCAACTCAACGGGACTTTTCGTTGCATGAGCTGTACTCTGGTGCCTTACCATATGGTTGCCAGTTATTTGGTCTAATCTTTCGACGACGTTACTTTCAAACACATTTCACGAGTTCATAACACTGACGCCGACGAATTAGCTCAAATAGCCTCCGGAGCACAACTCATGGGGGACAAATTAGGCCAAGAAATACATGTGTCACGACAAGCACATTCGACCTTGATTAATCAGCAAGTTCTCCAACGTGATTGTGTGATCCGTACACGGGTCATGTCTTTGCCTTCATTGTTAGAACGGAAGGACACTATTGAGGTTTGTGCCGTCGAGGCATTACCAGACGATTGGAGAATGACGATTATGCGATATATTGATAACCCCAACGAAAAAATGATCGACAGACAAGGATTCATGCCACAAACTACGTATTATACCAGAATGAGTTATATCGAAAAGGTGAGGATGGGTTACTGTTGTTGCGCCTCGGCCCGCAGAAAGCTACTTAAGCAATGGCAGAAGTACACGAAGGAATTTGCGGAGCCCACCAATCTGGACGAAAAATGCGTTGGCTACTTCGGTGGCATAACTATTTATGGCCAAGTATTATGAAGGATTGTATTGAGTACGCAAAGGGTTATGTACATTGTCAAATCCATGGGCCTATACAGAAAGTACCGGCCGAATCATTACATTCGGTCACCAAACCATGGCCGTTCCGAGGATGGGCCATGAATGTTATCGGTAAAATCACACCATCTTCTGGTGCAGCCAAACATGTGTGGATACTCATTGCAACAGACTACTTCACCAAATGGGTCGAAGCCAAGTCATATGCCAAGCTAACGTCTAACGAAGTTTGTAATTTTGTTGAAGAAAACATTGTGACTAGATTGGGCGTGCCAGAAACAATCATAATTGATAATGGTACGATCTTTACATCTGACAGATTTAAGGAATATACGGCAAATCTAAAGATTCGACTTAAGCAATCTACGCCGAATTATCCGCAGACGAATGGACAGGCCGAAACGAGCAATAAGGTTCTAATCGGTATTCTTGAAAAGATGATAAAAGAGAGGCCAGGTATGTGGCATTTAAAGATAAACGAAGCGTTATGGGCCTATTGAACTTCTCTACGATTAGCCACTGGAGCGACTCCTTACGCGTTGACTACAGACACGACGCAATGTTGCAAGTCGAGCTAAGTATAAACTCGTTGCGAGTAATTGAACAAAGTAGTTTGTTCAGCGCCGAGTACGATTGGGCCATGAGACAAGAGTTAAAAGATTTAGAAGAAGCTCGGCTCGATGCTTATAACTTATTAGTGGCACAAAAGAAGGTCACCGAACGAGCTTATAATCAACGAGTCAGACAAAAAATGTTCGACGAAAGAGAGTTGGTTTGGCAAACCGTACTACCCGTAGGAATTAAAGACCCCAGGTTTGGCAAGTGGTCGCCGAATTGGGAGGGGCCATTCGTTATTCATAAAGTTCTCGGCAAGGGAGCATTCCGTCTTAGGGATCGAACTGGTGTAGTTTACAAGTTGCCAATCAACGAGAGGTTTTTAAAGAAATACTATCCAGTCACATGGGAAATGCGGGAATAAAAGTTCATTTCATTAAATTTGCAAAAAGGTGTACAAATGGATTGGGTCGATCAGTTACAATCATATAATTCTAGGGTGATGAAGGTAGGAGAAACTCAAGAACGGTCTTCAACTCCAACCATCGCACCTCGCCCATCGTGACCTCAGCTTACCGATTCCTTTTATCCATCTTCAACTGCTTGACCCGCTTCACGCTAGTCGCTTATTCGGTTAGGAAACATTTGCCACTCGACTAAAAAAATTTTGCAAGCTCAGAAGCAATTGCCGACCTTCGATTTTGGAGTTCGGCACTTTGACGGTCAAGGTCGGCCAAGGTCTCTTTTTTTGCCTTTAAAACTTCGACCTGAGGACGAAGAGCGTCTCAAGCGACTGTTGCAGCTTTCAAGTCATCTTTGGCCCGAAGAGCTTTCTCGAAAGTACTGAAATATTCTCGGGTTTGTTCCAAGGTAGAAGACGCTTGAGTGATAGCCTAAGTGCTTAATTGACTGTCAGCTCCGAGGTCGTTCAAACATGCACCCACCAAATCGAGGCCCTGTCATTCAAGAACTTGCGAAGCTGAGAAAGACAAGAGTTCCTACAGCCTAACAAGAGCAGTCGATTCGGAACGCTCGGTTGTAGCTGCCAAAGGGCCAGCCGCCCCCGAAGTACTCGATAAGGGAGCATCGAACTCGACTTCCCATGAAGGCTGCACAATGAAAAGAATTTAAGCAAAAGGAAAATAAAAAAAGAATGTAGCAGAGAGAATTTGTTTTAGACCTGCCAAGAGAAGACTTTGGCCATGTCTCCTGATTCATTGCTCGAACCTAGAGAGCTTAATGGCCGAGCCTAGTGTTTTAGACTACTTCTTAATTCATGCAGCCGATGAAGGTTATCTACGTTCGACGACCACTAAGGTGGCCAGGAAATATAGATAACACCATTCGGCGCATAGAATTTTTGGTGAAATGAATAACTGGGCACCCTGACATTTAATATTTTTCTCTGTTCAGAGTCGTTATAACAAAATTGACAAGAGAAAGTAATCGAGCTTTACAAAAGCCAAAGTCGCATCTTGAAAGGGAATGTCGAGGTCTTGGTCTTGCAGGTGAATTTGAGTTTCTGACATCGCTCCAGGTTCAATAATAGGCCTTTTCCACGATCAGCTGCAGGAGGATTGACTTGGTCGGTCACCTCAACCACAGGGGGAAGATCGATGGAAGGAGGTTTGGTTGGTCGAGAGCGACTCGCCGGTGGGATCTCATCACTTTTGTCATCCTGAAACAAAAGAGCTGTTAATGCTTTTGAATTTAATGAGTGAATGAAGTTACCAGCATAATCATACCTCTTCTAAGATGATCGCTGATTGTTTTGGATTATTGGGGAGATTATTCCCTATCGAAGGGGTTGCCTCCCCCAGGACGGGTGCTACGGTCGGCTCCGGAGTTGCAGGCATTTCGACCAGCGGTACAACAATTGGTTCGACCATGACCTCGGGGACCTTAAGGGCCAGGTGAGCGTTGGGTGCCGGGCTGGTTAAAGTTGGCCGTTTCTCCGAGGAGGCTTGGACAACAGGAGCAAGAAGAGAGGCACTAGGAGCGGTCCCTCCGGTGGTATGGCTAGAGATAACATGAATCTCTCGTGCTTCTTTCTTCGCCAATTTCTTGATGCGTTTTGTAGGGCGAGGGGCTTCACCTACCGTCTCGGTGTCCTAGCGAGGCCGTTTGCTCAGTGTGCTTTGCGCGCCGGTTTTAAATTTCCTGGAGGAATGGGCCAATTTTTTCTTGGCCACAGCTGGGGCGACCACGTCTGCCTGTGTCAATACTTGATCATCTGAGAAAGCAAAGTCTAATTAGTAAAATTGATGAAGTGTTCGAAGAATAAAGGTAGAGATAATCGTATACCCTGAGGCGTCTCTTTGGATTGAGGGGCATAAGTTGTTTTGGGTTGGTCACCAAAAATTTTGTTGACTACGTTTTCGACCGAAGCGCCAAAAAAGTCGTGGGTATATTCTTCCCACTAGTCGCCGAAGGTGTCGGTGCCGAGAGATTCAGGAACAGTTGGTCGAAGGTGGAATTTCTTGCACCGTTCCTGAAACTCCTTCTCAGTGTCTGTGCACTCCCTTTCTGAGGAACCAGAGAGGCATCCTCGTCTTAGAAGGGAGCGGGAAGTAAGTAGAGGCACCGGGCAACCTTGGAGGTAGCCAAGCTGACGGCCAGCAAAGTGGGGGTGGTAGACTTCTCAACTTGCTCGACGAGTATTGCAACCGAGGGTAAGGTCTCAAGTTAGCACGAACGACCCCCAGTTTTGACGAAAACTAGCATCTTCGCTTTCATTCCAGGTTGATGTGGGAAGTCTGATGGAGTGGGGGTATTCCTGACGATGACATATCAAAAGAAGTGTTTGAAGATTTCTTCAGCTTGGTGAGGAGGCACTGGTCGAGGAGCCAACTGAAGGCCGAGTGCGGCAGTGGACTAGAGGTTGAGGATTTCTGGCCGAAGTGTGGAGAAATAAACCTGTAGCCAGAGTTGGAATACCTAGAGAGGTCCGTTTTGGTGCGGATCGATCTTGTTGACGGTCGTTTCAGCCAAGCAGTGCAGAAGGTTGGCAATGATAGCCGAACTGAGCGTCATAGAGTAACCAGTAGCCAGGGCTTCCGCCACCGGCATATTTTCGAACAAACATTTATTCGACGTGGTACAACAGATAAACTTGTTGTACCAGTAAAATAGGAAGGCCTCGTGTTTGCCTTTCCGCAGACTCGCCTCCCCTTGGCCAACAAAATTGAGGATGAGGGTGTTGTAGTTCAGGAAATTCTTATGCAATTTCTAAACTTCCTCTTTTGAAGGCTCTTGACCTTCTTGGCTCAACATCTCGAAGGCCCGTTTCGAACAACGCCTTCAGGTTGAGGTTTGATGGGAATCCAATAAGGATGGCGTCTATTGGAATGCTAGAAGGAGAAGTCCCGAAGATAGCCGAGATGTCGAGGATGGTGGGGGTGATATGGCCGAATGGAGTTCTTTATCCATGGTAATCTCCACGGTTGAGAGCTTAATGGCGTCCTGGATGCTGAGAGCCTCCCACTCTTTACTAAAGAATTTTTCCATCCGTACGACCCAGGCTGCCCAATTTACGGTGGTTAAAGGCCAAGCTCCTTGAGGCTTTGTTAGGCACCACTTCGACTAATCAAATCCTTGCAGCAAATGAGCGAGGCAGTGTTCTTTGAATCGGTTGGTGATGGATGATGGCACTGCATCTTTAAAGAGTGGGCCCAGGATTTGGTGAGTAGTGTTTAGGTCATTCTTGAAACGCAGGGTCTTGATGGCGTTCCAATCGATGAAGTCCTTGCACTTGTTGCACTCGTTGGAGAGCTGGGAGATGAAGGGTGCCATTGATGAAGGCTTGAGGATTTCGGAGATGAAAGCTTGGGATTTTCTGGTTTTTTGAAAGTTTGAAAGCAAAGTGGCGAGAAAATTTCAAGGGTTTTAGAAAGCGTAAGGTACGAATGGAAGGGATTCAGATATTTATAGGCATTTGGGAAGGAAGGCTAAACGTTTGAGTTTCAAAATTAAGGATAGAATCGAGCGGGAAAGTTGCTAATCATTGTAGGTGTTCAGAGAATCTAGGCGAAAAGATCGAGGTTTTCGTGGTTTGAGGACGCACGATTGCGTGTTGCGGCGGGTTTAGTGCAAGAGAGACGTTTCGACGGTCGCATGTTTCGAGGGTCATGATTAAAGGTTGCTAGGTTAACTAGGGAACTGATATGTGGCAAGATGGTTGGGAGAATTAAGATCATGGGATCATGTCTCATAAATGCGCGTGGTGGTATTTCTCAAGAGGATTCAATGATTGTCTTTAGGTCGGTTTAACTTCTTCAAGGTTGAGGCTCGAACTAGCGAGTGTAGGTCGACGACCTCAAAAGCGAGGGGGCAATGTTTGGCCCAAAATATTAGTTTGGGCCGAGTTTAGAATTGTACTTGGCCCAGAGGCAGTACTTAGGAGTTCGCGGATAGTTGAATCCTAATACAAGAAGGAGTTTTGACAGGATAAGGATGATGAAGTTTAGGATCGAATGCGGCCTGATAAGAGGGTTGAGTTCAAAGTCCTAGTAGGAGTAGGACTGGCTGAGATAAGGTTGGATCGGGGGAATGAGTTCTAGTCCGAGTATGGTTGTGATTCGATTGGAAGCAGGTTGACTAATATAAATAGAGGAAGGAGGACGTCATTTAAACCCCCTCCACTTCAACACACAAACTGCCCTGTGCAAACCCTCGATTTCGCGAAACCTCTTAACAACCTTGAGATTTTTATTTTCTTTTTTTGCCGACACATCTTCAGTTTGGATAAACAGCATTGTGAAGGCAACCAATGAACATCTTCAGTTTGGATAAACAACATTGTTGCCGTAGAATCAGCCGACCGCGGAGCACTTTCAATTTGGATAAACAGCACTGCGTCGAGGCTGACTGGTTATCTATCCAAGTCTTGGTCGAGAAGGATTTTCGAGTCCTTATTGGCAGAGGTCATCTCATTAGCCTTCTCGGCGAAGTGAGGTGTTACAAATTATTGGGCTCGGCATATTGAACGCCGAGTTGTTTATGATTGGTTATTCACAAGTAGGTTTTAGAGTTCGACATTCTGACGGCCGAACTACTTTCACAATCAAGACGTACATTTGTTTTGAGTACTTGTGCCCCTATACTCTAGTGTCGATTCGGCGTGCTTATACTCTTACGAATATAATCACTGTGACCGAATCCGACGCCGACGATTTGTGAACTTCGCAGAACTAGTAGCCTTGTCTTTAGGCTCTAGAACCCGAAGGCTGAGACGCGTTCCTTCCTCGGCCGCAGTCGTAAGATCAAGAAGTCAACAACACGCTCAACGCAACATCAACACATTAGACCGGCCGAGCTCGGTCGATGAGTTGGCATGCCCCGAATCAACCGAAGGACGTTGATAGGAGCATATTTATGCGACTTAGTTAGCTTGTTTTCTTGCATTTTCATAGTTAGTTTGTGTTTATTATAGTGTTTTAAGCTATTTTCGTGTGTTTGTAGGTCCAAATGACAAGGTTGGCAAGAAAGTGAATTTGGAGCATTTTGAGGCAGTTTTGGGCATCAAATGGATAGCTTATGAGTGGAGCAAGATGGATGTACTAATTTGAAGTTCAAGAGGCTAGGAATGTGCTGAAAAGATGAAGAAAATAAATCCAAGAAAAAGAAGATAAGGAATCAGCTCAAAAGAATGACTCATTATCCAAAACCTTATCCAACCTTATCTTATCCAAACTAACCTTATCTTATCTTATCCTTTCCTAATCTATCATTATTCAATCTTATCTTATCCAAATCAGTTTGTGCCTTAATTCTAGCCATTTATAAGGGATAATTATGCATTTAAAATACATATTTCATATTCTAGAAGCCTTATCTCTTCTCCCTACAAAAGTGGCGCCCCAACCCCTTCTAGAACCCCTTTTCCTAGTTGTGCCGCACCCTATATCTTTGTTCCTGATGGTTTTTGATGTGTCATCCTAATTTCCCTTGGTTTCTGATTGTTTTAACCCATTCCACTTGGGTTTTGGAGTGCCAATCCTTTTCCAATGCTACCTAGGTCGTGCCTTATCTCCCTATAAATATAATTGCTGCATCATTCATTCAGATCACCACCCTCTACCACCATTCACTACAAATTCGTGCCATATACACCCATACACATTCATCCCATTGTGCTGCAGATTTGCAAGGAGAGGAGACCCTTGGAGCCGTGCTTGCCATTCAAGACGTTGGATTGTTGGAGCGTTTCTAGGTGTATTCTATCCATTATTTTAATGTTTAAATTTAATTGTCTTTGTTTAATTGCGAACATGAGGAGCTAAACTTGTTTTAGTTAGGGGGAAATTCAAAGCCATGAACATATTTGCAATATGAATTGGTTACTTCCAGTTGTGATTTCATGAATCGTGAATGCAATTTACTTAACTGTTTAATTAAGAACTTATTCTTGTTTGTTGATTAAGGGTGCACACTCAGTTTGCATGCAGGGATTTGATGCTAAAATATAAGGGAGTTTCACCTAATCGTTATGAACTTATATTTATAAGTAGTGGAGGTTGCTAGTCACGATCGCGTTAAGTGAATTCCTGGCAGGAGTATCATGTTGTTCATAGTTACGAATGCCTTGTCGATGCTTATGATTTTCACAAAGCTTAATGATCTTTGATTGTATCTCTATTATGCTGTCATGTAGGGAACTATTGAAGAATAATTTGGTTGCCGATGCGTTGTCCATCCAATTCAATGACTTAAGGAAAATCTGAGGGTTAATTAGTGCTTTTCACGGTTAATCTGTGGCGTTGAGGTTCATGGTTTATTGGAAAAGCAACTGGAAATCGTTTTGTATGCAAGTGTGTCATGTGTGGAGAAGAACCCTCTAGCTAGCCAATCACCCATATTTCCCCCAAATTCGTGTCTAATCTGTCTAAGTTTTTAATTTAATTGTCTTTACTTTAAATTCGTCAAAAACCCAATCCCCTTTATTTTCCTGTGTCAAGTTAGTTAGAATCTGTCCAATTTGTGTTTTTAAGTGTCTTGAATCAAGTTAAAATCAATTTTCGTCCAATTCACCCTCTAGTGTCTAGTTTAAGTCTATTTGATTGTTTTGTGTTGTTTTGAGTCTTTTTAGTTTGTTTTGAGTTCTTTGAGTCTAGTTAAGTGTTTTTATGTCTAGTTTTGTGTTTTTGAGTCATATTTGTGTAGATTAGCAGCCCTAGTTAATCCCCGGCCTAGAACGATCTCTACTATCATATACTACAACTATCTTAATAGGGTTTAATTTGTGTGTTAGAATATTTCACATCAGACGTAGTTAGCTCATTAGTTACTCGGCATGCGCGCCAGGTAGGCTTAATAGTTTTTAGGGTCAACAGAAACATAATAAAATAATAAAACAAAAAATAAAAGGTTTCTTATTTGAACTAGAATTCGGAGTTCTCAGAAAATCACACTTTTGACCGACCAAATCAACTCCGATTTGGTCTCAAAATGTCTCTTTTGAAAGCTTGAGACGTCCCCTACAAATCCTCAGAAGGAATATTTCTCAAAATATGCCATCTTGACCTTCAAAATGCCCAAAACGTCCAGAAACGTCAATCTGGAAAAGCTGCACGCTACGCCTTTATTTCTTCACCACGGTCAAACGGCTTGGTAGAAAAATCTGGAATTTTGACACAATCATCTTGAAAGACTCACGAATATCCTCCAATTGGAATCACTCCAAAATTCATCCGTTTGGTTACTTTCTGCTCCAGAGGAAGTCGAATGTCCTACATTGAAGATATAACAAAGTATCAAAGTTCTACCAAAATAATCAATAACTTAATTTTAAGAATATGATAAAATATATAGTATAATATCGACTTACCAATATATTTGATAAATTTGTTTTATTTTTATTTTTATTATCTTTTTGTTTGTTTGGGTAAACATATTTTTCATAAATTTGATTGAGGTGCAAAACACCGAATTTAGACAGATAAATACACTAGAAATTGAAAGAAATATAAATAAATAAAATCAAGGGGGAAAGAGATCATAGCATGATGAAGGTTGATGAAGATTGTTGGATATGATTGATGCTTGATCAGAGATTCAGAGATGACAGGATGCAGTTAACACATATTAGAACGATCTGAATACTTTAACATAAATAACTAGATAAAATGACAGCGACAGGATTTGGTTGTTCCTACTCCTACTTGTGAGATTTTGATTTTAAAAATAGCTCAATTGTCCCAAATCACATTTCTGGGTTTTCTAGTTTGACCAATATTTTCAATTTGACAACTTGAAATTACATGGATCCGGTAGGGCAAGTTTAGCCTTTTAAGTGTATGGATGACCTAGAGTTTAGTTAAGAAACACACGAGGGCTTTAACTGGTGCCAAGAACTTCCCTTTGGCATCCCATCAAACAGTTATAGTCAAACTCTCTGCCTCCTATTTTCTCTCTAGCCTTAAACCCCCACATCTCTAAACCCATTTCTCAATTTCTCTATCGGTGCATCCATGGATTCTTCAGAAACTCCAGTCGTCATGTACTTCTTCCCATTTGTAGGCGGAGGCCACCAGATTCCTATGATCGACATGGCCAGAGTCTTCTCCTCCCATGGAGCCAAAGTCACAATCCTAAGCACCACTCCCGCCGACGCCCTCCGCTTCCGAAACTCCATCCGCCGCGATCAAACCCTCAACCGCTCAATCACCATCCACGTCCTCAAGCTCCCAGGCGACGACGCCTCGGCCGACTCTTCCATGACCTCAGCCCCCCTCACTGACACCTCAGTCCTCCAAGAATCCCTCAGGCAATTCATCACCCAAAACCTACCCAATTGCATCGTAATCGACGTCTTCCACCGTTGGGCGGCACAAGTCATCGACGAGCTTTTCATCAAACGGGTGGTGTTCAATGGAAACGGGTTATTCTCCCGCTGCGTCAGTGAGTGTATCAGCCGATTCGCGCCGCATCAGAATGTGGGTTCTGATTGCGAGCCATTTCTAGTGCCGAACTTGCCCGATCGGATCGAATTGACGAAATCTCAGCTGCCTTCTTTCGCAAGAAACAGGCCAGGGCTTCCTGATAAGGTGGGAAAAGTAGAGGAGAAGAGTTTTGGGGTTGTGGTGAACAGTTTTTACGAATTGGAGTCGAAATATGTGGAGTATTTCACGACTGAGTTGGGGAAGAAGGCATGGCCGATCGGCCCGGTTTCGCTATACAACCGAAGCAACGACGATAAGACTGACAGAGGCCAAGCAGCCTTGGTCGATGAGCAGAGCCTCCTGCATTGTCTGAATTGGTTGGATTCCAAGGAACCTGATTCGGTGGTTTATATCAGTTTTGGGAGCTTGGCTCGGTTGTCTGCAGCCCAACTCGTCGAAATCGCACATGGGATTGAATCTTCAGGGCATAATTTCGTTTGGGTAATCGGAAAAATCTTCAGAGCGGTGGAGGACGGTGGTTATGTTGGAGACAAAGAGGATTGGATTCCGGCGGGATTTGCAGAGAGAATGTGGGAAATGAAGAGAGGGGTTGTGATAGGGGGGTGGGCCCCGCAGATTCTGATACTGGAGCACTGCGCTGTTGGCGGGTTTGTGAGCCACTGCGGGTGGAACTCGACATTGGAGAGCGTGAGCGCAGGGGTGCCCATGGTGACTTGGCCATTGTCGGCGGAGCAGTTCTACAATGAGAAGCTGATAACTGATGTGTTGGGCATTGGGATGCAAGTGGGGAGTAGAGAATGGGAGTCGTGGAATGTGGAGAGGAAGGAACTGGTGAGGAGAGAGAAGGTGGATGCGGCGGTGAGAAGGATGATGGGCGGCAGTGATGAGGCGGCGGAAATGAAGAAGAGAGCGAGAGCGCTTTCAGAGAAGGCGAAGAGAGCTGTGGAAGAAGGTGGGTCTTCATATGTAGGGGTGGATGCTCTGATTTTAGAGATAAGATTATCGAGGAAGAATTAGTGACAAAGTTTTTGCCATGCAAATTACAAAAGAAATGTCTCCGGCACACGTAAAATTTTCTTGTCATACATAAATAAAGTGATTGCAAAACAAATTAGAATTGAAATCAGTGCCGTATGTTCAAGGGTTTCAAGATCTATGAGGGATCTTATGTTCCTAAATGATGTCGAACCCGCCAAACATATAAGAAACATGACAGCCAAAAAGGAAAGATTGGTAGGGCTCTCAGCTCGGCAATGGAGGTAAACATACTGAACTGTGAGCAAATGCATTGATAGATGGAGCCAACTATTCCATAAATACGGGGGACAGTACTGAAAACCGTGTCGTGGGGATGGGGATGGAAAACTACCAACTGATCGCAGAGGAAGAGTTGATGTACGAAGAAGGGCCAACCGATTTGTGTATCTGAATGACACACTATACAAAAGGTCTTTTGACGGAATATTGCTAAGGTGTTTATTAAAAGAAGAAGCGGCCTATGCTCTTTTCGAAACTCATGCCGGTATTTGCGGAGCCCATCAATCTGGACCTAAGCTTGCAGCTCAATTGAAAAGACTTGGGTATTACTGGCTTACAATGGTTCAAGACGCGATGAAACATGTGAAGGCATGTCGGGCATGTCAAATACATGGAGACTTCAAGCACCAAAATCCATTGCCTCTCCATCCGACCATCTTGTCTTGGCCATTCAATGCATGGGGTTTAGATGTGATAGGCATGATAACCCCAAAATCGTCCCTCCAACATCAGTACATCTTAGCAGGCACGGACTATTTTTGAAAGTGGGTTGAGGCAATACAGTTAAAAGAAGTGAAAGCGGAAGATGTTGCAAATTTCATAAAGAAAAACATAATCTATCACTACGAAGTCCCGTCCAAAATAATCTCAGACAACGCTCTCTACTTCAAGTGTATGGCCATGGTCAATCTTAGCAAAAAGTACAACATTCAACAAGCCTTCTCCGCAAGTTACAATCCAACTGCCAACGGTCAAGCAGAGGCTTTCAATAAAGTATTGTGCAACATCCTAAAAAAGATGGTGGCAAAGAACAAAAGAGACTGGCATGAACGCCTTCCCGAAGCATTATGGGCCTATAGGACCACCGTCCGTACATCCACCCAATGTACTCCATATAGTCTAGTGTATGGATTAGAAGCTGTGCTACCTTTGGAAATTCAACTACCTTCCTTAAGAGTAGCCACACAATTGACAAATCCTGAAGAAAATGTAAAAATCAAGCTAGCGGAACTTGAAGCACTCGATGAAAAACGACTTGCAGTGCAACAAAGACTTGAAGTCTATCAAGCTCAAGTGGCAGGTGCATTCAACAAAAAGGTTAAGTTTAGATCGTTCTCTGTTAGAGATTTAGTCTTAACCATTCGAAGACCCGTCGTCATCACCAGAAAGATGCAAGGAAAATTTGAAGCCAAATGGGAAGGACCATATGTTGTCACCAAAGTCTTCACTAAAGGTACCTATGAACTCTCTAACGCCAAAGGGAAATGCATATACCCATGCGTTAACGGAAAGCTCATGAAGAAGTTCTACGCATAAACAGTGGGAAACGAACTCCGAGACGGAAGCAAGTACAGAGGAAGCAAGTCAAGATAAATCCTTTCCTCTGAACTACGTATGACTTGATCCCTAAAAAAGGGTACGTAGGCAGCCTAGCATTAAAACTAGGTGCAGTCATAAAAAAACATAAAAAATAAAAAAAATCCCAAAAATTAAAGGGTGAACTACGTTAGGCTTGATCCCTTCACAGGGTACGTAGGTAGTTTAGTTTTATTACTAGATACAGCCGTAAAAACCACTCTCCCGAAATACAGGGATGAACTACGTTTGCCTTTATCCCTTCTGTTTGGGCCCAAAATATCAATTTGGGCTGAGTATAGAACCATTCTCGGCCCGGAAGACCTGGCGACAAGGAAGCCTCAGATCGTTCAGTACGTGGGCTTCTAAAACTAGGCCGGCTAGGTCATGCTACCTTTGCGAGTCGAGTCCTAGTGCAACAAGGAGTCTCGGCAAGTTTGATAACCCGGAGTGGATCCGACTCAATAAAGGACTAGGTTCACAATCCTAGTAAAAATAGGACTGGTCGAATTGGTGTTGATCCGGAGAGGAAGTCCTAGTCCGAGTAGGGTTTTAATTCGGATTCAAGGAGATCCAGTGCTATAAATAGGGGAGGCTATGCATCATTAAAGAATCCCAATTCAACACACAACTGCCCTGCGCAAACTTTCTCCACAACTTTGAGATTTTTATTTTCTTTTTTTCGCTGACACATCTTCCGTTGGCATCAACAGCACTGTGAAAGCAACCGGTGATATCTTAAGTCGGCATAGATAGCTCTGTCACCGTAGAATTGGCCGAACTCGCAGTACCTTCCGTTGGCATCAACAGCACTGCGGCGAGGATGGTTGGTTACCTATCCAAGTCTCGGTCGAGAAGGATTTCCGAATCCTTATTGGTCGAGGTCATCTCATTAGTCTTCTCGGCGAAGTGAGGTGTTATAGTTATTACATTCGGCACATTGAAAGTCGAATTCGATTCGTGAACTTTGTAAGAATAGCAGCCTTGTCTTCAGGCTCGAGAATCCAAGAGGCCGAGACATGTTCCTTTCTCGGCCGCAATCGCAAGACGCAGAAGTCAGTAGCGCGACCCAACGCAACATCAACAAATTTTACTCCTCGGCCAAGCTCGGCCGACGAGTTGGCACGCCCCGCACACAACCGAAGGACGTAGTTAGCTTATTAATTACTCGGCCTGCGCGCCACGTAGGCTTTGTAGTTTTTAGGGTCAACATTTTGGCACGCCCAGTGGGACCTAGTGCTAAACTACGAAGTTCATGCCAATTGAAACGCGATCGGTAAAAAAGAAAACAGCTATAGGAAAGTCAACAGCCGATTTGCCGATTCAGAACGTAGGACAAAGTGTGCCACAGGCGCAGAATCCCCTTAGCGCCGTGACACCTGAGTCCACAAGCGCGACTCGCCGAAAGAGGGAAGTTAATCTCGGCGGTCAACTCCGCAGTCTAGAAATCCCTAACAGGAACACCTGCGTTCTCAATGAAGGGATAGTGGAGGATTGCGACGAGGATGGCGGTGAAGGATCCGACCCACCAACAAGGTCGTTTCTTCGAAAGCGACTCAACGAGCAGTCTCGGTCAGTCGAGCAGACATTTAGTCGAGGCATTGACAAGCTACATGACGTGATACTCAGTTCCAATGAGCAACAAACCAGATTGCTCGAAATGCTGGTTAGTAAAGTCAGTGACGGCAGGTCTTTCGATCCTCTCCAGCGCTTGCCACCAAGAAATAATACGTTACCAATTGTACAGGCCGAGCCAATTCCTGTTCGGCTCAAACCAATTGACTTGGAAAAAGGAGGAGGGTCGAATAGTAGGTCAGACGGAATCGACCAGAGGGTCGAAGCAACACCTGTTGATATGACCGAAGTTCAGCGGATGATCGACTCGGCCATGATGAAGGGGCCGAAGTTCCCTAAGTTTATCCATCCGTACCCGGCCTATGTGGAAACGTTCGGATACCCGAAAGGTTTCAAGATCCCAGATTTTAGCCTCTTTGCCGGTGAATCGTCTCTGTCTTCGTTGGAGCACGTGGCTCGTTTCACCGCGCAATGTGGAGATGTTAATAGTGATTTCCATAAGTTACGGTTGTTCAACTTCTCGTTGACCGGCTCGGCATTTGCTTGGTATATCAATCTCCCTCCTAATTTCGTCCAAAACTGGGAGGAGTTGGTCGAGAAATTCCACGAGCAGTTTTATCGGCCAAGGATGGGGGTGTCGGTTTCTTCATTAGCAATGATGGCTCAGGCATCTGATGAGTCACCAATGGATTATCTTACCAGGTTCAAATCATCCAGGAATTGGTGCCGAGTGCCTTTACCCGAAGTCGAATTTGTCAGACTTGCTTTGAACGGCCTCGACGTCGAATACAAAAAGAAATTCTTGGGGGAAAACTTTCGGGATATGTACGAATTAGCCCAACATGTCGAACAGTATGATTATTTGCTCCGCGAGGAAAAGATTTCGAAAGCTCCATCTCGGGGGACGATTTACAAGAATCCTACTGTCAATTATGCATCAACCGAGGATGAATGCGTTAGCGTGGATGCAGCTGAGATAGTGATAGATAAGCCATACGTTTGCAAGGCATTGACTCAAGTTGACTCTAGGGAAGTCAAAAGCCGTTCGGCCACTGAAGGAACATCGAAACCGTCAAAAGTTTATACTTTTGATATTACAAAGGCTGACGCAATTTTCGACCAACTGTTATCAGCAAGAATCATCAAACTTCGGCCTGGTCACAACATTCCCAAGGCCGAAGAACTTAAAGGAAAGGTGTATTGCAAATACCACGATTCAAGCAAACATACGACAAACAATTGCGTCGTGTTTCGCGACAACGTCCAAAGCTGGATCGATAATGGCAAATTGAAATTTCCAGAGAAGAAGATGAGTGTCGATACTGACCCGTTCCCCACGGCAACGGTAAATATGGTCGATGCATGCCTCCCTAAGGACAAAGGGAAAAGGAAGATCGAAGTTGTTGAGGCACAACGTTTTCGTAATCAGAATTCTCGGCCATGTTTCATGGCCGATTTTCGTTCAAACAAACCACCTACAGCTTTAACGGGGCCCGCTATTGTTAAACCTATGAGGGATTATAGCACCGATGAAGACAGTGGGACGGCGGTTTTGTGCAGTAAATGTAGAACAGAGGTCGGCAGTGAGCCAGAGGTGAAGCCCTCTTCGCTTATAACGGAACGACCTACGGTCGCAGTCCAGCAAAAGGTAGCCAACGTGGGCCAGCATCAAGGGGTTTTTGATAGGTTCGGTCCTAAAGTACGGATTGAAGAGACACCCTCAGTCAGGCGGCGCCTCGATTTTGATGCTTCGTTTTATGACGATAACTACTATAAACGTAATTCTAGCAGTTCGGAATCGTCGCGGAGCCAAAAAACTTTCAAACCTCCCGAACCTAGAGATCAACGTTGGTATACATATCATTCTTCAAGAGGCGTCTACACCGCACTGTCCAAATCCCAGAAACGCCGGCACCAAAGGATAGATTGCATGGCCCGCCGACGGGCAGCCCAAGAAACTTCGGTCCCTAAATGGCGACCGAAGGACATAAGTGCTACTGATGATGAACGACCACCTCCAGCTATTATGACAGCGTCGGTTCAAGGGAAGCAGCTGGTCGACCAAGACGTCGAAACCACGTTCGAAGAGGCTGATAAACGGATCAAACTTCTTCTTCGACCAGGGGAGATGAAGGCACGCCTTGAACATTTCAGGCAAGAGGCCGAAGGCAAATTAGTCCCGCCGGCTATACAAGAACCTCTAATCAAAATTCGACGAAATTTGCATCCACCGTTCCTTGGGGAAGCTTTGGAGTATATGCGAGAATTTCATAAGAAACATTCGGCCAACGATCTGTATGGTTTGCCGAAAGCATGCCAGGATACCGTTGATCTAGTCCTGACTTGCCCTGATGCCGAGCGAATCATCCAGAAAACCTCAGACCCAGGATTGAAAGCAAGGTTCCAGCACATACGAGAAGCTCGTGTCCTCGGATTTGAAGTCGACCTATACACTAATATTGATGCAGCCGACCGTCCTTTCTCAATGGAGGACCTTCAGTATTTACGATATCACTTCGAAGTATTTTCGGCTGTTTCTCTCTTCGGCCTTACGACCGATGAAATAGCACGTGTTGCACGTTTGGATGCTTATCTCGATATCAGGGATGCCCGGATACATTACCAGGAGCAGGTTCGGATCCTGACCCCAAGCACACTGTCGACCTCACCCTCACCTGAGGCAGTTTCGCAGACCCAACAAGCTGCCGAAGCAGCACCGCCGGATCAAACCATTGAAGGAACATAAGAGTCTCTTTGTCCAGCTTTGACAAAAACGGAGTCCGTAGTCGCCTATCAAACGAAAGATGAGGATAGCGATGAGGGTTCTAACCCGATGGGCCCGTCGATCTTGGATAACATGGAAATTAGTATGGTCCATGTGTTACCCGCTGATTTTCAATCAAGCACGGCTCAACCGAATTTCCTCGATGGTGATGTCGTCGCCGAAGACGCCGGCCATGTGGATTTTGTATCTGTTGTTGAAGATGAGTCAACAGCGAAAGATGAGGGCCTAAAGGCCGCTTTGGCCGAATAGTTCCCTCGTTCATCATCGACCGCACTTCACCATTTAAAGCCATTGTATGTGACGGCCCACATCGAGGGATACCCAGTTTCTAAAGTTTTTGTCGACCGTGGAGCCACCGTCAATATCATGCCTCTGACCATCATGAAGGCCTTGCGTCGCTCGAATGACGAACTGATTCCGTCAGGGATCACAATGAGTAGTTTCGTCGGCGACAAATCCCAAACCAAAGGTGTACTTCCGTTAACTGTAAATATTGCCGGTCGCACTCACATGACCGCCTTTTTCGTGGTTGATTCCAAAACCGAGTATAATGCACTGCTCGGTCGAGATTGGATTCATCAAACCAGCTGTATTCCTTCGTCATTGTATCAAGTGCTTGTCTTTTGGGATGACAAATCGGTCATTGTTCACCCGGCCGATAACCAGCCCTTCGAAGCTAACATGATCCAAGCACGGTATTATGATGACCACGTCGGCTACATTACTTTGCAAGGCTTCAATGATGAAGGACAGCCGACTCGGATTTCTGTACAGAAAGCTATCGAGGTTGGCGCCGAGACTGTCCACCAGGATTCGGCGAGACTCGGATTAGCCAGCTTCCTCCCCGAAGCCGATGTTTGACACCGATCGGGAAACACGTAGGGTCGCGGTTTCATCCACTATGGAACGACTGCTGGCCCATTGGTATACTATATCTAAACAACCAAATTCGGGCGTTAACCTCGTTGAGTTCCTTGCTGAAGGAGATAATGGTCCTGTCTTATCTCTTGATAAAATTCAAGCAGCCCCGACCGAGCTCGAAGACCATCGGCCCCAAGTTAAAGATCCCCTAGAAGAGATTAATGTTGGGACGGCCGATGACCCACGGCCTTTGTTTATTAGTGCTTTACTTCCCCAACACATGAAAGACAAGCTTCGTGTCTTGCTTACGGAGTTCAAAGATTGTTTTGCTTGGAGCTACCATGAAATGCCCGGCTTAGATCGTACTCTTGTCGAGCATGAGTTACGTATTAAGCCCCGATGTAAACCTTTCTGCCAGCCACCACGTCGATTCTCGACCGAAGTGCAACTCAGCATCAAGGACGAACTGGTTCGGCTTCTGAAGGCCGGGTTCATTCGGACAGCTCGATATGTTGAATGGTTGGCGAATATCGTTCCCGTTTTAAAGAAAAATGGTGCACTGCGCATCTGCATCGATTTCAGAAATCTGAATCTGGCAACTCCCAAAGATGAGTATACAATGCTGATTTCAGATCTGTTAATCGATGCCGCGGCAAATCATGCGATCTTGTCCTTTATGGATGGACATGCCGGGTACAACCAAATTTTCATTGCCGAAGCCGATGTGCACAAAACTGCTTTCCGTTGCCCGGGGGCACTCGGCAGTTACGAATGGGTTGTCATGCCATTCGGCCTTAAAAATGCCGGCGCCACATACCAACAGGCGATGAACACCATCTTCCACGATTTAATTGGAACCATCGTCGAAGTTTACATCGACGATGTTGTCATCAAATCTAAACGCCGACAGACACATCTGGACGACCTCCGACAGGCTTTTCTACGCATGCGTCAGCACAACCTCAAGATGAATCCCGCCAAATGTGCCTTCGGCGTGTCGGCCGGAAATTTCCTTGGTTTCCTCGTGCATCACCGTGGGATTGAAGTCGATGCGAATAAGGCACGCGCAATCATCAATACCCCGCCCCCAGCGACGAAGAAACAACTCCAGTCCTTACTCGGGCACATCAATTTCCTCCGCCGATTTATTGCTAACTCGGCAGGTAAAATGAAAGCGTTCTCCACGCTTTTGAAACTCAAGGACTCGGATAAATTCGTGTGGAACGACGAGCATCAAGCGGCTTTCACGCAAATCAAAGTCGCCCTCACAAAACCACCTGTCCTGGTTCCCCCTCGGCGCGGTAGACCTCTCAAACTCTATATCTCGACGGCCGAAGAGTCCATCGGCTGCCTCCTCGCACAAGACAACGACGCCGGTCGAGAGAAGGCTATTTTTTATCTAAGTCGCAATCTCAGTCACCCAGAGATCAATTATCTTGTCGTCGAGAAGCTGTGCCTGGCCGTATTTTTCGCCGCATCCAAGCTTCGGCATTACATGCTCCCGTCGGTCACCCAAGTCATTGCCCAGACCGACGTTATCCGGTACATGCTTACCCGACCAATCGTAAAAGGCCGAATTGGGAAGTGGACAATGGCGTTGTCCGAATTTAGCTTGCAATACGTGCCTCAGAAAGCTGTCAAAGGCCAGGCGTTGGCCGACTTCCTTGCTCAACATCCTTCCCCCTACGGTTTTGGGGATGCCGATGTCGAAATCGGCATGGTTGCGACACGCGACAACCATTGGACGATGTACTTTGACGGCTCCAGTACGTCATCCTCGGCGGGCGTGGGAATTGACATTCAATCCCCAAACCACGATCGCTGGTATTTTTCGCTTAAGTTGGATTTTGAATGCACCAACAATCGGGCCGAGTATGAAGCCCTAATCATCGGTCTTGGAATCCTTCATGACCTACGGGCGACCCGCGCCCTCGTCCTCGACGACTCCGAACTTGTGATTAACCAACTTAATGGTTCTTTTCGTTGCATGAGTTGTACCCTGGCGCCTTACCACATGATCGCCAGCTATTTTGCCGAGTCCTTCGACGGTATTACATTTAAACATATTTCCCGGAGTCATAACACCGACGCGGACGAGTTGGCTCAAATTGCCTCCGGCGCACAACTCTTGGGGGGCAAGTTAGGCCGAGAAATACCCGTGTTGCGACAGCTATACCCGGCCTTGGTTAACCAACAAGTCCTCCAGCGCGACAACGTGATACGTACAAGAGTCATGTCCTTACCTTCGTTGTTAGATCGAAACGACCTTGTGGACGTTTGCGCCGTCGAGGCAATACCAGATGATTGGAGAAGGCCCATTATGCAATACCTTGACAATCCCAATAATAAACACGATCGCAAGACAAGAGTTCACGCCACGAACTATGTCATGTATCATAATGAGTTATACCGAAAAGGCGAAGATGGTTTGTTATTGCTATGCCTCGGCCCCCAATAGAGTGCTCGGGCGATTACAGAAGTCCATGAAGGGATATGCGGCGCTCATCAGTCCGGACGGAAAATACGATGGCTACTTCGACGGCACGGCTATTATTGGCCAAGGATACTAAAGGATTGTATCGAGTTTGCACGAGGATGTGTACAGTGCCAAATCCACGGACCTATACAAAGGGTTCCGGCCGAATCATTGCATTCGGTCATAAAGCCATGGCCGTTTAGAGGATGGGCCATGGACGTAATTGGCAAAATCACGCCATCTTCTGGAGCCGCTAAGCACGCATGGATAATAGTCGCAACCGACTATTTTACTAAGTGGGTCGAAGCGAAATCATATGCCGAACTAACATCTAAAGAAGTTTGCAACTTCGTGGAGGAACACATCGTGACCAGATTTGGCGTACCAGAAACGATCATAACTGACAATGGAACCATCTTCACAGCCGAGAGGTTTAAAGAGTATACTGCAAATTTGAACATTCGGCTCGAACAGTCTACACCGTATTATCCACAGGCGAATGGGCAGGCCGAGGCAAGTAATAAAGTGTTGATCGGCATCCTCGAAAAAATAATAAAAGAAAGGCCCGGCATGTGGCATTTGAAGTTGAACGAGGCATTATGGGCATATCGAACATCGCCCCGATCGGCGACTGCGACAACCCCGTATGCATTAACCTATGGACACGATGCAATGTTACCAGTCGAGTTAAGCATAAATTCGTTGCGATTAATCGAACAAAGTAGTTTGTTTAGCGCCGAATATAATCAGTCCATGAGACATGAACTAGAAGATTTGGAAGAAGCGCGACTTGACGCTTATAACTTACTGGTGGCACAAAAACGGATTGCCGAGCGAGCCTATAATCAAAAGGTGCGACAAAAAACATTCGGCGATGGTGAGTTAGTATGGCAAACGGTGTTGCCCGTTGGACTAAAAGATCCTAGGTTCGGCAAGTGGTCGCCGAATTGGGAAGGGCTGTTCGTTGTGCATAAAGTATACGGCAAAGGGGCATATCATCTTAAAGACCGGACCGGTGTAGTCCACAGATTACCAATCAATGGGAAGTTTTTGAAGAAATATTATCCAGTCACATGGGAAATGCGAGAATAAGAAAACCAGTCCATTAAGATTAATAGGCATTTACAAAATGAGTAGGTCGACCGGTTTACATTCAGATACATTCAAGGTGAAGAGGGTAGAAGAGTGCCAAGCAAGGCCTTCAGCTCCAACCACCGTACTTCACCCATGATGACCTGGGCCTGCCGGTTCTTCTTTTCTAGCTTCAACTGCTCGACCAGTTTTGCATTCGCCGCATACTCGGTTAAGCAAGCCTTGCCGCCCGACTCGAAATCCTTAGCAAGATCGGAAGCAATGGCCGATCTTCGTTTCGACAATTCGGCCATCTGACGGTCGAGGTCGGCCAAGACCTCCCCTTTGGTCTTCAGTGCGTCAACCTTTGGACGGAGAATATCTTGAACGGTCATGGCAGCCTGCAGGTCTTGTTCAGCCCTCAAAGCATTCTCGGAAACATTGAAAGTTTCTCGAACCCGCTCTAAGGCAGTTGACGCCTGAACGACAGCCTCGCCGCTCAGCTGACCGTCGGCTCCAAGGTCGTTTAGACACTCGCCCAGCAGATCAAGGCCCTTGCGCTCAAGAACTTGCGACACCGAAAGCGATAGGATGTCTTGCAGCCGAGTCAGAGCGGTTAAATCAGCAGGTTCAGCCGCGGCGGCGGAAGGACCAGCCCCTCCAGTAGTGCTGGACATGAGAGCTTTGAATTCGACCTCCCATGAAGCCTGCACACACAAATCAGGTTAAGCTCACAGAAAATCATGAAAAAGATGGCAAGAAGGTTTCGTTTCTTTTAACCTGCCGGGAGGAGACTTCGGCCATGTCTTCAGGATCGTTGCTTGAACCCAAAGAACTTAATGGCCGAGCCCAGTATCTTAGATTGCTTCTCAGCTCACGCGGTCGATGAAGGTTATCTACGTTCGACGGCCACTGAGGCGGCCAAGAGACATAGATAACACCCTTCGGCGCATAGAACTTTCGATGAAAAGAATGTACAGGCACCTGATAGTTTTTCTGGGTTTAGAGTTTTATGGCAGGAAAATAATCAAGGAAAAGACTTGGAGGGGACTTACGAAGGCCGAAGAAGCTTCCTGCGGAGGGATGTGGAGGTCCTGGTCTTGAGGATGAACGGGCGTGTCCGCCGTTGCCTCTGGCTCCTCGGCCGGTCGTTTGCCACGATCGGCCGTGGAAGGGCCGACCGGGACAGCCGCTTCGGACGCCAAATGGACATCCTGGTCCTGTGAAGGAGCGGGCGTGTCGGCCGCCGCTGTTGGCTCTCCGACCGACCGTTTGCCACGATCGGCGGTAGAAGGACCGACTGGAACAACCACCTCGAACGCAGGAAGAGGTCGACGGGGGGGTTGGGGGCAACTCGCCAATGGAACTTCGTCGCTCCCCTCGCTCTCTTCCAGAACGAAGATCGAAGGCTTTGGATGTGCGGGAGAAGTCCTCTCGGCCGCAGGGACTGCCGTTTCTAGGACAGGTGCAGCCTCGACCGATGGAGCTACGACTGAGGTATCGACCTCAGAAGCAGACCGTTCTCAGACTGTTTCTGCAGCCGGAGTTGGCTGTCTCTCGTCCAAGGCTCCGTCGACGGGTGGA
Source organism: Malus fusca (assembly GCA_035220775.1). NCBI lineage: Eukaryota > Viridiplantae > Streptophyta > Magnoliopsida > Rosales > Rosaceae > Malus > Malus fusca. Next base: position 18,638,460 of record CM069063.1, read on the forward strand.
GAAGGAGAAACACTGGGAGTCGTCGCCCCCGTAGTTTGACTGGAGATGACGTGGATCTCCCGTGCCCCCTTCTTAGCCAGCTTTTTGATCCGCTTGGCAGGCGGCGGTGGTTCGATGACCGGCTCGGTCTCTCGACGAGACCGTTTGCTCTGCGCAGCAGACACAGCGGTCTTAGCCTTCTTAGAAACTGCCGATTTTTTATCGGCCGCAGCTGCAGCAACCACCTCCACTTTTTTCGACGGCCGGCTACCTGAGAAAGGAAAAGCAGATCAGTAAAGCAAATCAACAAGTTCAAAATTGAAGGAAAAAATGGAGAAATAATTACCTTGGGCCTGGGGGGCAGATGCCTTCCTGGGTCGACCACCGAAGAGTTTGTTCAACACACCTTCGACCGGGACACCAAAGAACTCCTGGGTGTACTTTTCCCACCACTCGCCGAAAGTATCGGTGCTAAGTGCTTCTGGAGTGGCCGGTCGAAGGCGGAATTTCTGGCATTGCTCTTGGAACTCCCTATTGGCGGCATTACATTCCTGCTCCGAGGAACCAGGCTCGCGTCCACGGCTTAGGACGGTTCGCGAGGAGAGGAGGGGAACCGGGCAGCCTTGGAGGTAGCCGAGTTGTCGAGCAAGGAAGTTAGGATGGTACACTTCCCAGCCTGCCCGTTTCCCATCACAACCGAGAGGAAGGTCGCGAGTGAGCACGAACGATCCCCAGGACTGACGAAGGTCGGCATCTTCGCCCGCGCCTCACGTTGATGTAGGTAGCTTGATCGAAGAAGGATAGTCTCGACGGCGACATACCAGGAACTCGTCAGTGGAAAGATCGTCAAGAGCGAAAAAGTATCTAAATACCTCTTCGGCTTGATGAGGGGGTGTTGGTGGGGAGGCCAGCTGGGGTCCAAGCGCTTCCGTTGGGGAGAACTCGGCGATTGCCGGCCGAAGGGAAGCGAAGTAAACTTGCAGCCAAAGTTGAAAGACCAAGAGGGGACCGTTCTGGTATGGGTCGATCTGGTGAAGGGTCGTCTCGGCCAGACAGCGGAAGAGGTGGGCAAGAATGTTGGAACTGAGGGACAGGGCGTGACCACTAGCCAGGGCTTCGGTCACCGGCATGTTCTCGACCAAGCATTTGTTAGACTTGGTACAACAAATATACTTGTTGTACCAATAGAAGAGGAAAGCCTCATGTTCCCCTTTGCGCGGAGCCTCATCTCCTCGGCCGGCAAAATGGAGGTAGAGGGTGTTGTAGTTGAAGAAGTTCTTGTGGAGTTTGTGAACGTCCTCTTTCGAGGGCGTGTGACCCTCACGGCTCAACGTCTCAAAGGCCCGCCTGTCGAAAAGAGTCTTCAGATCGAGGTTCGACGGGTACCCAGAGAGGGCAGCATCGATAGGAATCCCAGATGCCGAAGTGCCCAAAATGGCAATGATATCGAGAATGGTGGGGCCAATGGGGCCAAGAGGGAGGACCATGGTGTTGGTAGCCGAACACCAGAAGCATAGGGCTGCTAGGAGGAGCTCCTTGTCGAGAACGACATCCATTGACGAGAGGAGAATGACGTCGTAAATGCCGAGGGCTTTCCATTGCTCGCCGAAGAGCTTTTCCATTCGAACAACCCAGGCCGCCCAGGTTGTAGTGGTCGAAGGCCAGGAGCCTTGGGGCCTCGCCGCGTCCCATCTCGACCATTCAAACCCTTGGAACAAGGGTGACAGGCAGTGCTCCTGGAGAAGTGCAGTAATGGTGGATGGTACTGCAGCTTTGAAAAGAGGACCCAAGATTTGGTGAGAAGTGCTCATGTCACTTTCAAACCGTATGGTCTTGATCGGGCTTCGATCAAGAATTTTCTGACACTGATCACATTCCTTGGAAATCTTGGAGATGAAAGAGGCCATTGTAGGAGGTTTAAAGGTACGGTGTGAAAAGGTTTTTGGGGGTTGGGAGATTTGAAGACGAAGACCTAGAGAAACGAAAGGTGCTAGGGAGCAATAGCAAGAAATTTCAAGAAATTTTGAGAGCGTAAAGTACAAATGAGAGAATTTCGGTATTTATAGAGCTAGGGAAGGAAGTGCAATCGTTCGAAATTTGAAATAAAGGGTAAAATCGACCGAAAATTCGCTAATCATTATGAACATTCAGAAAATCCAGTTGGGAAAACCAAGGGTTTCGTGTTTCGGGGGACACACGATTGCGTGTGACGGCGAAATTTATGGTGAAAAACGGTTTGGCGTCTGCACGATGCTGAACGGTTCGTAGATCGAGACGGCGTGGTGGTGGTTAACAACAAGGTCATGATGACATGACGGTTCAGGTAACCGCACGCCATAGACGTCATTATTAGGAAGTGGCCGAGTCACAGGCTGCCACGTGGTGTGGGGGTTCGCAGGATCAAGATCGTGCAATCGTGCTCAATAAATGCGCCTTGAAAATAGAGTACTTGGGTTCTGTGAATTAGATTCGCTTCTTCAAGGTCGAAACTCGGCCAAAGAATTCAGGCCGAGGACCTCAAAAGCGAGGGGGCAATGTTTGGGCCCAAAATATCAATTTGGGCCGAGTATAGAACCATTCTCGGCCCGGAAGGCCTGGCGACAAGGAAGCCTCGGATCGTTCAGTACGTGGGCTTCTAAAACTAGGCCGGCTAGGTCATGCTACCTTTGCGAGTCGAGTCCTAGTGCAACAAGGAGTCTCGCCAAGTTTGATAACCCGGAGTGGATCCGACTCAATAAAGGACTAGGTTCACAATCCTAGTGAAAATAAGACTGGTCGAATTGGTGTTGATCTGGAGAGGAAGTCCTAGTCCGAGTAGGGTTTTAATTCGGATTCAAGGAGATCCAGTGCTATAAATAGGGGAGGCTATGCATCATTAAAGAATCCCAATTCAACACACAACTGCCCTATGCAAACTCTCTCAACAACTTTGAGATTTTTATTTTCTTTTTTTCGCTGACACATCTTCCGTTGGCATCAACAGCACTGTGAAAGCAACCGGTGATATCTTAAGTCGGCATAGATAGCTCTGTCACCGTAGAATTGGCCGAACTCGCAGTACCTTCCGTTGGCATCAACAGCACTGCGGCGAGGACGGTTGGTTACCTATCCAAGTCTCGGTCGAGAAGGATTTCTGAATCCTTATTGGTCGAGGTCATCTCATTAGTCTTCTCGGCGAAGTGAGGTGTTACAGTTATTACATTCGGCACATTGAAAGCCGAATTCGATTCGTGAACTTTGTAAGAATAGCAGCCTTGTCTTCAGGCTCGAGAATCCAAGAGGCAGAGACGTGTTCCTTTCTCGGCCGCAATCGCAAGACGCAGAAGTCAGTAGCGCGACCCAACGCAACATCAACAAATTTTACTCCTCGGCCAAGCTCGGCCGACGAGTTGGCACGCCCCGCACACAACCGAAGGACGTAGTTAGCTTATTAATTACTCGGCATGCGCGCCACGTAGGCTTTGTAGTTTTTAGGGTCAACACCTTCACAGGGTACGTAGGCAATCTGATCCCAAAAATTAGATGCAACCATAACTCATCAAAAATTACATATTGTTCGTCCAATGGAATTAGCATTTGTTTGAACTGCCAAAATGCTAACGTTCTCAATAATTATCATGGCAAAAGCCACCATAAGTGATTTTAAATTGAGAATAGCAAAAGCATTTGTTCGAGCTGTCATATGCTAGCATTTGTTTGAGTTCTTCGCAGACGAGAGTTTAAATTGAGAATGACAAAGCATAGGTGGTTTTCACTTATGTAGAATAAAAAACAATCAAAGCAAAAGCCCAAAAAAAAAGGGGATGAGTCTAATGCATTGAAAACAACAATTGTCATGCATACTTGATTACGAAGAAGCTAAGTCCAAATATCCAAAATATATTTGCTCATAGGTGTTGCACAGCAGCCGTACTTGGCTAAAAGTATTAAAGCAACATCTATGTTTGAATAATAGTGCAGCTATCTACAAGGAAACATGCCGTGTAGACTAAAAGATAAAAGCAGCGGCCATGTTTGAAAAATGGTGCAACTATGTTTGATGAAAACATGTCGTGTAAAATCCTCTTAACATAAGGGAAAAGCATTACCATGTAAAACCTGTTAGCATAAAGGAAAGGATGACTTCATTACGCGACAGACTAATGAATGAAGATTGCCAACTAAAACTCTTCTATATATATAGAGGTAAAGGCAAGCATTCTGAAGTTGAACACGGAGGAGGAGCGGCCAAAACGTAAGCTAGTTCCATGCCTAAGAATGTTCAGCTTCGAGCCGAACAAAGCATGGATGGACGTTTTCACTTCTTACAAAGATAACGGGACAACCTCATCTAACACATAAGCAGCTGACTTCTCCACATAAGACTGGTTCATCACCTCCGCATGTAAAGATGGTGCACTCAAGTTTTTTTTAGACATCATTTGTGCAATAAAATGATCTGCATCAGAAGCAACTACGGTTACTAAGGACATCAGGCTTCCCATAACGAGCGCGCTTAAAATTCACATCATGGCTACTCCCTAAAGAAGACCTTGGTGAAGAAGACCCCGTGATAACCTTGCACTTCGTATTCCCATTTTGAGAAAAAACAGAACTCTGACCAGCTTGTCGCAAACCAGGACTCTCAGCAACTGGTCACAAACTAGGAGACTTCTCAATTCTCACGTCAAAACTCTGACCATCTTATGTACAATGTGGTCATATCAAGCCTTATACGCTCAAAACAATTTCACGCATAAGGCTTGAGGGGGCAATCTGTTGAACAATAAAAATATATAACGTACAAAAAAAATAAAATCCATACAAATTGGGTCAAACTATAAGACAAAACAAAAATGTAATCCAGTCCAAAAAAAAAAGGATAGGCTTTACGTACAGATCAACATCCATAAATAAAATAAAAAGAAAAAAAATGTATTTCTTCCAACAAAAGTGGGAAGTAACCTGCAGCAGGTCTCCTATTTTTCTGCTAGGCGTGAAAAAACTGCACAGTTGGTGGGAGAGGTTAAGAGAAAGTGGCAGGAGGTCATGGCCTCCATCTTCCCACACGTAACAAACTCTAGAGCCTTCCTAGATGCCTATAAATAGGCATTAGCTGCAACAATGGAGGGGAAAAAAATAGGAGGAGTAGAAACGCTGCAGAAATTGAGAAGCACACGGAGAAGAACAAAGGAGGAGAGCAAAAGCAAAAGAGAAACAAAGAAAAAAAAAGAAAAGAAGAGATCAAGTGCTACACGCAAGAACAAGGAGCGGGAAAAGCTACAAAGCATTCAAAGGTATAGCCATTTCATTCTTTTTAATCTTTTTCTGGGGTTAGTTCTTTTTTCTGCTTTGTAGGAGGAAAAGAAGCACTTTGCTTCTTCAACATTTTTCCATTCCCCAACGTCCTCCCAAGTTGCAGCAACCAAATCGCAACACCATCACTCTTCAACCGTCGTCTCTGTCAATCCTCTGGAAGAAGCCCAAAGGGCAGTGCAGTCCGTGATCCGAAGCTGATGAAACTAGGCAGTGCAGTTGGGTACGCCAGTCCAGACCATTAACAAATTTGACGGAGGCTTGAGCAAGAAGATGGTAGCGGTGTGAAATAGCTAAAGAAGGCAAAGTTGCAATAACCGCCGACGTCAGACGGAAGCCCAAACAGACAGCAGCTGCGCCATGTCTTCGCCGTCATCAACACCCTGCAACTTGTGATGTCCAAAGGACATTTCACCAAAACACAGCAGCAAACCATCTTCCCACAGCCTCCTGCAACATCTTGGGTGTCTAAAGAAGTTTTCGACATCTCTCTTTCTCTTTTCAGAGATGCAACGGAGAAGAAGCCATCACTCTGCACGTTTGAACAAGTGGAGAGGAAGAACCCACCATGCCCAGCTATGGTCCCGAAGCTTCTCGACGAAACAAGGATGATTTCGAATAAAGGCTACAAGCAGCATGTCTCCGCTGCCAAGTATAGGACAACGCAAAGTTCACCCAAAAAGGTGCCTCTCCTCCGCAGAAAAGAAAACCATTGGTTACTGAAGTAGAAAAAGGCGCATCCGGGGTTCGAGATGTCAACGGAGAAGAAAATTATTTGCAGAAATTACAGAAGAATCCCAGTTCCGGACAAACAAATTCTAAGTCGACGCTGTCTAAAAATTGTTAAAGACCCAACAGGAAGTCGTGCACTAAACCACTGCAGCACTCTCAATCCTACGTAAGTCTTTCACCGGTAACAAGAAAGGAAGACCTCCAGGTCAGTCGACGGGTCGTGGTTAGAGATGGGCAAATACCCATTGGTTATGGGTAATCGCGGTTACCCGCCCATTTAAATTAAATGGTTACGGTTATGGGTAACCGTTTAGATAAATAAACGGTTATTACCCGCAAAATTTAAATGGGCGGTTATGGGTATTAACCACTGTTATAAACGGGTAACCATTTACCCATTTATTTTATATATGTAAAACTAACACAAACCATGTTCTCGATCCAATAATACTTAGCACCCAATAAATTAGCAAGAAATTCATCGGTCATTCTCTCAATAACACTACTACATGAATGATGATTCTCATCATCAAGGAATTGGTCAAATTAATTTAAATTCCTTGTGGGTAACCGTGAAATTGACAGAAATGCTTTAACATAAATGTCTTCTAAACAATTTTTTGTAACCCAATAATACTTAGCAAATATTATATTTACCTTCATTGGTAACAGTTAAAAATATCGTCCGTAAACTATTATTTCAATTATTGGAATGGTATAAGGACTTAAAAAATTAAAATATGGAAATGTATGATGAATATACCTATAACGGTGTTTAATTGTAAAAAAAAAAAATTTATGGCAATTTTTTTTTTAATTTTCAAGTTGTTAAAAAACATGTAGACGGGTGAAAAAAGGGTAATGGTAAAAAAAAAAAAGATAAACGGGTTAAAAATGATAAATGGGTAACGGGTATTAAACGGTTACGGTTAAATGGGTATGCGGTTATGGGTATGGTTAACCGTTTATAAACGGTTATGGGTATGAGTATAACCGTTTAAACAATTACCCAACGGGTAAACAGTTATGCGGGTATGAGCATAAACGATTATGGGTAAATTAACCGCGGTTACCCGCCCGCATAACCATTGCCCATCCCTAGTCGTGGTCGTCTTCAAAAGCTTTTGGCGTTCTTCATTGAGACAAACCCGAAGAAAGCCCAGCCAAAGAAGAATGGGCGCTGGTTGTCGCTGACCGAGTTTCAAATTAGGAATTGGAGAAAAAAATCTCCAACAAGCAAAGATGATTCGTGGTTTTAGTCGAAGGCTGGTTTTACCCTCGTGAGGACAAATCCATGCAGGAAGCGGTAAACTCAAAAGAAAGTGCTTGTTTTTCAAAAAGGCCAAGCACATGGCACCTCAAGGATGAGCAAGCTTTAGTCAAATGTTGGGCCAAAGTTAAATTCAAGGTTGAAGACAAAGGACAAAAAAAAAAGGTTTAAAACTCATAAGGAGGAGAAGAAGAGTTCCAGCCAAAAGCTTTTATCACATCAAAAGTAAAATTAAAAAAAAATGTTGATATGGTCTTCTTTTCCTTACCGTTTGGTACGCAGACGGAACGGGATGGGACGGGACGGAACAGGACGGGATTGGACGGAACAGGACGGAACGGGACGGGACGGAACAGGACAGAACAGATGATGTAAATATTGAAAAAGATAAGGAGAAATTTTGTCATAAAATGTTATAAATTTGTGTTCCACAGATGTGGAACGGGTCGTTCCAGGGGAAGAGGTGGAACGAAAAATCAGCCAAATTTCGTCCCATGGGACAATCCGTTCCACAGTTTTTAGGTGCACCAAACGTGGGACGAAACGGCTCGTCCCGTTCCGTCCCATCCCGTCCCACGTACCAAACGGTACCTGATAGCAAGAAAACCACTCACGTGCATAACAAAAGAAAGTCATGGTTCCCCCATCTAAATTATGGGACAAACTGACAAGTTACCAAGACAAAGGAAAGCAAAGGAAGGAAAATGGGCACCAAACACAAAAAAAAAAGCAAAAAGAAAAAAAGGACATAAGATGTGCAGCAAGACAAAAAGGCAAAGCCTTTCTTTATCCTTTGTGCTCCTGCTGAGCACCGAAATCATCACATGGAGGAAAAGTGAGGTTGAAATTGGGAGCCCCATTGGAACTTGGAAGCTTTAAAGTCACAAAAAAATAAAAATAAAAAAGTGAAAGCAAAGTTGGTTGTCAGAAGACTTGGGTCAAATGCAGGGCCGGCCCAGGCCCAGTGCAAGCAGGGCAACCGTCCGGGCCCCAAAAATATTGGGGGCACCAAAATTATTAGGGTGGTATATTTATATTGTTTTCATAAGAGTATAAATTTATAAAATTTGGTTCAATGACACAGAAATTTAAGTAGAAGATGTGGTTTGGTCATTTGAAAATAATGAGAGGTCTTGAGTTCAAAACACCACATGTGCTTATTTACTTTCTAATTTTTACAAATTTCTTTTCATAAGAGTATAAATTTATAAAATTTGGTTAAAGGATCAAGAAGTTTAATTAGAAGCAATGGTTTTTGTTGTTCGAAACGCTATGGGCATGTTTATTTTTTTCAATTTTAACAAATTTTTGTTTGGTTGTTAATTTATTTTTAGTTACTAGCTAGTAGCTATGTAGGTTGTTATTTTTAAATATTCGTTTCAATTCAAGTCTAATCTTCAACAATGAGTAATACGTAGGCCAAATTTGTAGCACAAATTTGTAAATTATATGACGTGTTATCAAAATATTTAATTTAATGCTCATTCATTACTAATACATATCAATTAAAGACTCGAAAACATCATTATTTTTTTAGTCCCATATTGACAAGGTTAGTAAATAAGAAAAAACACCTCATGATTTATACAAAAACACTTTCAAAGTTCAAATGGAAAACAAAACTCATCATCTATCTACTTATAAGCCCAGAGTTGTTTGGTTTTCTTCTCTCAATACAAAATAAATTAGTCCTTTTGTGTTTCTAAATTATTGAGTTTGAAATGATTTTCTAAGTATAATTTTATCAATGTCTTACGTGTGAAAATAAATAATTTTCTTATATGAAGTTAGGGCACTTTTTTTGGCATCGCCCCGGGCCTCAAAAATCTCTGGACCGGCCCTGGTCAAATGGTTCAAAGTCCCATGTTAAAAGGGTTGAAAGTTCAAAGAAGAACATGTAAAAATGGGCTGCTTTTACAGAACCCGTGTGGGGTAAATCCTGTGAATGACTCGGAGAAAATGTTGCCTTTATTTCAATTTCAAATGTGTTTCTCTACACAAAGAAGGAAAGATATATACAATGAGTTTAAAAGACTTTGCTTCAAAAAAATAAACAAGTGGCTGCATTTATTTATTTCTTAAAAGTCTGTTGGATCCCAGACAAAGAAAAGGAGAAAGGAAAAAGGTACAGTAAAAATAAGAGAACAAACTTGATGTGCTAATCACATGGGCACTATGAACATGATCCCTTTCCATCAAAATGTTGTGCATACAACAAGAGGCATGACGACAAAATGGCAAAGGCAATAGGACAAGACAAATCCAAGCTAACCCGTTGTCGACTACAAATACAAACGGATAAGAAGACGACATCGATCACTTCAAATACCGTAGATGCGAACCAATCTCAAAGCATCATGTTCAATGGACTTACTCTACATCAAATTTAATTTCAAGTTCCCGAAGTGAACAAATGGCACGAAGCCAAGACAAAGTCTCAAATGGCACAAAGTTGCATCAGTTGCTCCAATGGCCTAAAGTCCCCGCCCGCATGAGCTAAAACTGCACAAGGCATTAAACGCTCCAACGGCTTAAAGTCCTCGCCTGCATGAGCTAAAACTGCACAGGGCATCAAACCCCAACAAAACACATAAGGAACTACGAGTGACTTGATCCCTCAACGAGGGTACATAGGCAATCTAGGGCTCTACCTAGACGCAGTCACAAAATCAAATAAACACCCAAATCCCCAAGTTACAATTTATTCATATTAGAATCAAAGGGTATTCCTTTCCCAAATGAAGGGTTGTAATTAATAGGCACGTAGCCTAAAATGGGTCGAACTCGAATTAATAAAACCCTCTTCAAAAAAATGAACGAGGGTGTAATTGTGTCGAGTGAATTATTTGTTTACATATTGTGTACAATTTTTGCTCAACACCAGGTATTTGAGACCGATCTACAACTAAGAGACTAAGATGTCTGTAATGCTTCAAGAACATTGGACGGTGCAATCCTTTTGTAAATACATCTGCAATTACTGTTATGAAGCTAAACACTGCAGAAAACCTCAAAACCCTATCTCTTGCAGTTTGAAACTTGCTGCTCAAACTTTCTCTTTCCGCAAACTTGCGACTGCAACAAAGAACTTCAGGCCATAGTCTTTCATAGAGGAAGGGGGATTTGGGCGTTTATACAAGGGGCGACTCGAGAGCACTAGTCAGGTGATTGCTGTTAAACAATTGGATATGAATGGACTTCAGGGCAACAAAGAATTTCTTGATGAGGTTCTCATGCTGAGTCTTCTGCATCACCCTAATCTAGTGAATCTTATTGGGTATTGTGCTCATGGAGGCCATCGGCTTCTTATTTATGAATTTATGCCCTTAGGATCATTGGAAGATCACCTTCACGATTTTCCACCTGATAAGGAACCATTGGATTGGAACACATGAATGAAAATAGCTTTTGGTGCAGCCAAAGGATTGGAATACCTTTGATACAAGTTCCACTTTTGATGTTGACAGTAACCATTTCTGATAAATTTGATGATCTAACATTGTAGCACTTTGATTAGAATCACTGTTGGAACCCTCATTTGTCCCACATCGGATAAAGAGAGAAGATAATATCAGTTTAAATAGAAATACCCCTCTCTAACTAACACCGAGGCATTTTGTGATAAAACCCCACACCTGAGGATTGTGCGGGTGGTTAAGTGGGGACAATATCGGTGTTGTTGGAGTAGGCCATTGGCCCGTCGACCTGAAAAATTCTACATGGTATCAGAGCCAAGAGGCGGGCCCATATTGCCACGTGATTGGGTGGGTTCCCGTTTGGCCCCGAACGATGGGTGAGTCCCGACATAGCTCCAAGCAGTTTAAATAGAAATACCCCTCTCTAACTAACACTGAGGCCTTTGTGATAAAACCCCACACCTGAGGATTGAGCAGGAAGCACATTCCAGCTACAAGAAGGAAACAAATTCCAAGCAAAAAAAAGGCAATGCTTATGCACAACAATAAAGGGAAAAAATGCTGTTTTTTGCACCAAAAGTCAGCAAGGTAAAGAAAAGGAAACAAAGAAATAAGGAAAGGGCTTCAAAATTTCCAAAACATCAAAGGAAAGTACCTTTCCTTGCCAAAATAAAAAGGGAAATCCCTCCAAAGCAAGGACAAGTCTTCAAGTTTTCCAAATTAGAAGGGAAAAACACCCCGTTGGTCGAAAAAATGGAAAGGAAAAGGAAAATAAATGCAAATCCTACTTACCCAAGGACAAGCATTAAATCTTTCCAAAACCTTGAAGGAAATCACCCCCATTACCAAAATTGAAGGAGATTCCTACCTAAGGGAGGAAAAGCATTTTTTTCCCATACCCACAAGGAAAAAATTCAAGTCCCAAAATACACCAAATATATTTTGTCAAAAAATTATGGAAAATCAATATGCACAATAAGTATGTACCGATTTATCCATTTTCAAAATTTTAATTCAAGAAAATTTTCATTTCATTCAAGATCAAGCCTTAACGGCCCTTGAAAAAATGTTTCGTTCAAGAAATACGCCTTAACAGCCCTTGACGAAATTCATCATTTCCATTCAAGAAATACGACTCTACGACCCTTGAAGAAGCAAACTAATTTAAGATCAAGTCTCAACAACCCTTGAGTTAGAACATTCACATTGCAGGACTTCAAAACACATTTCCTATATGTGACAAGCACATGCCTACAACGCGCCTTGAAGTGGGGCCATTTGTAGACATGTAAATTTCGTTGCATACAAATGATGCATCACAAAGCTCCACGTGGCATATGACTCATCACAAATGGATAAGTCATCAATGAAATGTAGCACAAATCAAGCAAATGAAGCTCAAAAGCATTCCTAAAATTAGGGAAGAAATCTCCTTAAAATCGGCAAGGGACCTAAATTGCTCCCAAAACCGGAACGAAAGTTAAAGCATCTTCACAAAACAAGTAAGAATTGAAGATTGCTCACAAAATAGGCAGCAAGCCTTATAGATTTCGGCCAAGCAAGGGAAAATGGCTGAAAAAGGGACACAAAACATGTCTAAATTCTCCCATGGATGAATCAAGACATAAATCAAAGCCAAATCCACCCAAAGGTATGGCTTTGGAAGTTTATAAATACAAGGTCCCAAGACAAGCATAACGGGTGGACAATTTTTACATTGAAGGGTCGAAATTCTCACAAAAGGGGAACCTCTGCCAAATGTTTGAAGATTAATACGCTGCCAAAGCTCTCTTCAAAGAACGCACTACCAAAGCCGAAGCTTTCTTTCGACCAAAGCCGAAGCATTCCCTTGAAGAATCAACAAGCACCTGTGCCTATTCCTTCAAGATTTTGTTGCAAGCTCAAAACTTGTAATGACGTTCGATTCAAGATCAAGTCACCAAGACCCTTTAATCAACAAAATTCTACATCAACACTCCATTTGTCGCAGCCCTAAACCTGAGGTGAAGACTATCCACGCATTGTTTCAAGCTCAAAACTTGAAGCAATCATTCAATCGTCCGTCGGAGATCAAGTCATCACAACCCTTGGATCAACAATCAACCATCTACATCAAATTTAAAGACTGAATAAGAGGAAATTGTAAACAAAGATTGCAACCCTACAAATTCATCAATACAAATCTACTTTGTACATGTGTTCTCGTTTCATTCGTTACAGAATTTTCGTGTTTACAGGCCTGAAGCCCACTTTTGGACATTAACGATTCAATATTTTATTTCTTTTCTTTGAATCGCTATATCCCTTTCGTAGTCCCAAAACACTCACACTTGAGTTCCTGAAGCAACCCAAATCTAGTACACTTAGTTGTATATTGTATTATGTGTTCTTACAGGTACCTCCATTTATGAACCGGAAGTTTATAGCTAAACTTGAACCTGTAGTTTCGAATTTAGTGCCTTTGAAACCTGAAGTTTTCATAAAACAATACACCCATGAAAACCTGACGTTTTTCATGTAAACCATGTCTTAGAACTTGAATGTTCTAACTTTGATTCTTATGGATATCTTTTTTCCAGAACACCAATCACACTTTGTTCCCTCCATTCAGTGGATTGTCGAACCCTAACAAGTTCAATTTCATTGATTTGGACGTTTCTTAACTAAAACCACTTTATGTGGGTACAAGACGTGAATCTCCACTTGAATAAGCCTCCACCATGATCTTTATTTGAAGACTTGTGCCTAAAGCATTACCCACGGAAGTACATCCCGAACGAGGATTCCATGGCTCTTTGGCTTGCTCCTATGGACCGTCTAATCATGAAAGACATTGCTTGAAGCACACCATGATTACTTCTATGAATGAGTACAGTTCTGAAGTTTATAAATCCTATCAAATTTTTACTAGAGAATATTTTTCTCGTCCTTCCATGTTTCTAACCAGTTCCTGAAGCAGCAGTGTAGAAAGCAGAGGTTTACCAAATTCTCGAATCTGATTACTACCACAAACGTGAGAGAAAGGTATAGACCCAGCTTCGACTGGAGTCTACCGAACAGTATAGACCCAGTTTGGCTGGAGTCTATCAAATGGCTTAACCAAGTTCGGTCAAAGTCTACTAAATGGTGATGCCCTGCTTCGGCAGGGATGCACCGAAGGGCATGCTATGCTTCGGCAGAGATACGCAAAGGCCTACCGAATAAACCCCTCAAACTTCGGTTAGAGCCTATCGAACCCAAGTCTGGGTCTGTCTCCCTCACAATCAAATTTTGAGTTTGTTTTTTTACAACATGTGGTATAATCAGGGCCTGCCAATGTGTGGCATCATGCTCGAAGCGTGATCCTTGGCACCTAAGACCTAAAACTTCAAGAATAAGGGATATTATTCCTGAACCTCAACCCTGCATAGTCTACTTCCGTCTTGATGGAATAGATCATTGGTTATTGATGTGAAAATTAACTTAACACACAAATTAAACCCTCTTGTTGACAATTGTAGTATGGATAAGTAGGGATCGTTCTAAACCGGGGATTAGGAGGGATTGCTAATCTACTCTAAACTGACTCAAAAACATTAAACTAGGCTTGAAAACACTTAACTAGACTCAAAGAACTTAAAACAAACTGAAAAGACTCAAAACTAACTAGAGTGACTCAAACTAGACACTAGGAAGTGATTTGGATGAAAATTGAATTAAACTTGACTCAAAACACTTAAAATCACAAACTAAGACATATTCTAACTATATTGACACTCTAAAGTAAAGGGGGATTGGGTTTGGACGAATTTTAAAGTAAAACACAGAAATTAAAACTAGACAGATTTGCATGAAATTGGTTGAATTAAATGGATGATGGGCTAGCTAGAGGGTTCTTCTCCACACATGACACACTTGTACGTGAATCGATTTCCAATTTCTTTTCAATAAATTATGAAGCTCAACACCCTAGATTAACCGTGATGCACTAATTAACCCTCAGATTTTCCTTTACTCATTGAATTGGATGAATGCATGCGACAACCCAAATCATTCTCCAAAGGTCCCCTACATGAATGCATAATAGAGATACAATCAGAGATTATTACGTTCCATGAAAATCATAAGTGTTGACGAGACATTTGTAACTATGAATGCATGATACGTTTGACAAGAATTCAATTAACGCGATTGTGACTAGCAACCTTCACTACTCATGAATATAAATTTGTAATGATTAGGTGAAACTCATTTATATTCTAGCATCAAATTCATGCATGAAAACGAAGTATGCATCCTTAATCAACATACAAGAATCAGTTTTGAAGAAAACAGTTAATTGAATTGCATTCATAACTTATCAAATCACAATTGGAAGAAATCAATTCATATTGCAAATATGATCATGCTTTCAAATTTCCCCCTAGCTAAAAGGGGTTTAGTTCCTCATGTTCACAAAACAAAGATACATAAACTTAAACATTGAAAACAAAGAATGAAAACACCTAAGAATGCTACAACAATCCAACTTGAATGGCAAATGCAACTCCAAGCAATCCTCATTCTTCTTCTTTGCAGCGACACAAGGTGTGGGATGATGGATGAGTGGTAAGTTATGGTGGTGGATGGATATAGGTGAGTTGTGGTGAAGGGTGGATGGATCTGGGTGAGTTATGGTGAAGGGTGGATGGGAGTGAATGGATGTGTAGAATGGTGAATGATCAATGAAATGCATGGCAATGGTATTTATAGGGAAATGATGGATTAGGTGAGTTAGGTGAGTGCACATTCCATTCAATTTAGGTGGGTTAGATGAGTGCACCAACAACTCAAATTTTGGTAGGTTAAATGAGTGCACCAACAACTCAAATTTTGGTAGGTTAAATGGGTGCACCATCCATTCAATTTCTGGTAGGTGCACCATCCATTCAATTTCTGGTAGGTTAAATGAGTGCACCAACAATTCAATTTCTGGTAGGTTAGATGAGTGCACCAACCATTCTTGCAACTTGCATTTGTTTCTCCAGATTTTTAGCATGTTCCTAGCCTCATTTAAGCACCAAAAACGTCCATCTAACTTGCTCCACATGCATGCACTCCAATTCAGCCCAAAACTGCACCAAAGTGAACCAAAATGCACTTTCTTGCCAACTTTGTCATGTGAACCTACAAACACACGAAAATAGCTTAAATCACTATAATAAGTAGAAACTAACTAAATAAATGCCAAGAAACAAGCTAACTAAGTCGCATAAATATGCTCCTATCAAATTCCCCCACACTTAGCTTTTGCTAGTCCTCGAGCAAAATGAAACAAACAAAAGAAACAAAACACAATCTAAACCTTCCAACAATTGTCTCAGGGATTTCCAAAGAACATGACATGCTAAAAGTAATTACTTACACATATTTTAGTCATCCTTACACTCGAGCACATACTTAATCATAGTTGCCACTTACTAGCTCACAATCAATCAATTAAAACAATGGTTTGAATGTAATAACATGCCTTAGAGAATTCACTCAATTCCTTACAAGATACTCTCTATTTTCACACAGATTTTCTGACTACACACCCTACACTAGTTATGTGTGAGAAGATTGATACAAACATGTAGACTAGCACTCACATATGTTTATAACAAAGAAAGCAATTTCTGGAATTATTAATGCATGTATATATATATGATCTCATGAACGGAATGCTACTACTTAGAAGCAAGAGCCATGGATTCCATATGCTCATACCAATTTCAAACTCCACAGATTGAAACACATAACACCCAAGATAGAAGTCAAAGGGTTGTAACGGGGCTTAGGTATTGGCTAACAAGGAAAGGTAAGGGTAGACAAACGTTCTTAAAGCAATAGTAAGCAAAGTAATGAAATTGACACTTAGAATTCACTTTTGAATGCAAAAATCCACCTTAAACACAAAGGGAAGGTTCACAAAACACTTAGGGCCAGATTCAATCTTTTGGACCCTTTCTTCAACAACCAACACTTGTGAGCTCATTCTCACTTATTTTCAAATGTTTTTTATTCTTTTCACACATTTTTTTCTTTTTCCACAAATTTTTTCTTTTTATTTTTATTTTTATTTTTATTTTTTTTATTTTTTATTTTTTATTGCCGTGCCCTTGTCTTTGGCACACAATACACACACTTTGAAACATTCTTCCCCCACACTTACTTTTCTGCATATGTTGATCAAAAGGAATTCACTCGAAGTCATGCTTCACTATTCTTTAAGAACAAGGGTATGGAAAGTCCTATTCTAGGCTAGGTAAGGATAATGTGGTTAACAAAGAAAATAGGCTAAACAAGGCTCAAAGAGGATGAAGGCTTTTTGGCTCTGGTGGTAACTACTAAACAACTTCATCTTGTTATGTGTTATGCATTCAATTTTAAGCTTTGAATGGAACGGGCATGAGTTCTAGTATTTGGAACTATAATGATGAAAACGCATTCTAAGTAGCAACCAAGCAAAGAATAATGAGATCATGCAATGACTTAGAAAACAAGAATGCACAAATTAATAACTCTCCAAATAACGTTTAGGTTCAAGTCTCACAAGGTTGTAGCGTTAGTTTGAGTTCCTTCCTTCAAGCGTGTTACAAAAACTGATTTTTTTTTCTTTATGATTACATGTGAATTCGTAAACATCAACTATAACCAAGTATTAGTCAAAGAGCATATCAAACTTCCATCCATGTTTGTAACTTTCTTTAACAGTCATGCAATTAAAAACCAAATTCTCATCATTGTGTTGGAAGGTACCCTAAGACACAAACAAACACACAAAAACAACTCTTTTTGGGTTTTTCAAAACTTTTTCTAATTTTTTTGTTTTTCAAAATTTTCAAATTTTCGTATTTTCTGTCAAAGACACACTAAAACACTCCAAAACACTCTAAAAACACTTAAAAACAATGAAAAACAACTCTAGTTATGCTAGGTGGTAAAATCCTACGAATTTGCAATAAAAACACTTGTTTACCCCCCACACTTAAACCAAACATTGTCCTCAATGTTTCAAAGAAAGACTCACATAAAAGCAAGCAAACAACACGACTAACAAACACAACAAGCATGGCAAAGTAAAAGCAAGAGAGAGTAGAGTTGAAGAACGCAAATCTGGTTATGGAGTTAGAATTCCATCAATCCCTCGTTTGAATACATGGGTTGCCTCCCAAGAAGTGCTTGCTTTAACGTCTTCCAGCCGGACGATACCTCCAGTTAAGCTCCATTGTAGTCCACGGCATGAAGGGGTACATTCTCCACGACATGCTCCTCACAATTCTCGTGCATTGGATCTATGAATGGCAAGGGGTAGTGATCCTTCCTGATTGTGGCATTTAGCTTTCTAAAGTCAATGTAAATGCTCCCACCATTGTGGATTCGATTGGGTACCTGCACCAAAGATGGTAACAACCTATTAGTTGAAATAGGAATTGGGATAGGAATAGGTGGCTCACCGATGTATTGCAATGAATGTTCAAAAGTGGCAGCACTATCAATAGATTCTTCAATGGTGCTTTCGGCCAGATTGTGCATTTTTAGGTTAGTGGCGTGTTCTTTGTGCTCCACTCCAATTCCCTCGTCTTTGGTGGTTCGAAATTCATCCTTCTTAATTGGTGCTGAATTTTCCTGCCCTACATCTTTTATTACATCAATGGCAAAACAAGAACGAACATCATTAGAATTCTCAAGAGATTCGGGAATTTTAAAGTTAATCATATCGCCACCAAACGCCATTGTTAACGCTCCCTTGGCCACATCAATCTTGGTTTGAGCTGTTTTCATGAAAGGTCATCCAAGTAAGATTGATGATGGTGGAGAGTGGGCTGAATCATCCATGTCAAGCACATAGAAATCTGCAGGAAAAATCAAGTGGTCTACCTGCACCAAAACATCTTCCAAAACTCTTTTCGGGTAGGCATTAGATCGATTGGCTAGTTGAATAATAACACCATCATTTTTAAGCTCTCCTAGATTCATAGATGCATAAACAGAATATGGCATGACATTAATTGATGCACCTAAATCTAGCATGGCATGTTCAAACCTTGTATTACCAATTACACAAGGGATAATGAAACTACCTGGATCTTTGCATTTAGGTGGCAGCTTTCTTTGCAACATGGCAGAGACATTCTCACTCACATGTACCACCTCTTTCTCCCGAATCCGTTTCCTTGTTGTACAAAGCTTCTTTAAGCGTACTTCGGGATTTTCTTTATAGCATCAAGGAGCGGAATATTGACGTGCACCTTCCTAAACATCTCCAGAATGCCTTTTTCATCCTTTTCTTTCTTGGTTTGCATAAACCTGCTAGGAAAGGGCGCATTTAGTGGAATAGAACTAGACAAATTCGAATTAGGACTTACCTTGGTCGATTTGGATGGTTTGGGAAGTGTATGAGTGCATGGCAAGGTTGTTTCCTTCCTTGCCGTGGGTGTGTGTTGGACATCCTCCTCTTGTTACAGCTTTTCCTCCTCCGTTTGGGCAGATTTTGATGGTTAGGGGTCCGTTCCAACTTCTTTTCCACTTCTCAACGTAATGGCCTTGACGGATTCAAATCCTCCCATTTGATTCACAACGGTTGTGCTAGGTAGTTTGCCTTGCTCTTTGAATTGCCCCATGAACTCCGCCATTTGGCCCATTTGTTTCTTCAACTCATCCACCTCCTTAGCTTGATTGAGCATTGTTTTGTTTTGATTTTGCTGCCCCTGCACCAAAGAAGTTAGTAATTGAACAATTTGATCATTATCCATGGATGTACCTGAATTGGTTTGGGCAGATTGTGGTTGGACTTGTGGTGGTGCGTATGGCCTTGGAAACATCCCAGGGTGTTATAGCCGAAATCCTCCTTATTAGGCAGGTTGTTGTGGTTCTCTCCACTTGAAATTTGGGTGATCTCTCCACTCCAGATTGTAAGTGTTGGAGCAGGGGTCATTATGTTGCTGATTGTGGCCTTGAAAACCCACGGCATTGAGGGTTTCCCAACCTCCATTCTCAATCAATTGAGGGCATTTGTCATTGAGATGTCCTTGCATAGAACACACGCGACAAACACTTGGTCCTTGTATCTTCATCCCTTCGGCCATTTGAGATATAATAGAAGTGAGGTTAGTTAATTATGATTGAATGTCGGACATAGAACTTACCTCATTGACTTGCTACCGTGGGGGGTCTCTTTGTCCAAGTCCTTCGTATTGTTGTGCATTTAACGCTCGGTTGGCAATTAGGATCTTTGCAGCCATTGGTGTTTTGTCAACCAATGCACCTCCCGCTGAAGCATCTAGCATTTGTCGCTCAATTGGAAGAAGTCCTTCGTAAAAGTATTGAAGTAGAAGTTCTTTCATTTGATGTTGAGGACATGAGGCGACAAGAGCCTTAAAACGCTTATAGTATGCTGGAAATGACTCTCCTTGGCTTTGTTGAATGCCACTAATCTTCTTCCTCAAGAGAATGACTCTCGAAGTGGGGAAGAACTTCTCTAAAAATGCCATCTTCATGCTTTCCCAAGAAGTGATCGTTCCGGGTGCTAATTCATAAAGCCAATCTTTAGCCTTTTCCAAAAGAGAGAATGGAAATGCCTTCATCATCAAAATGTTCCCATCGACATTGATGGGTGTCATGCTCGAACAAACCATTTTGAACTCCTTAAGATGCTTGTTTGGATCTTCCATGGACAGCCCATGGTATTTGGGAATGTGATGCAACAAGTTTGACTTCAATTCAAACTCATTGGTTTTGCCTTGAGCCGCCACAGGGTATTAAATGCAAAGGGGTGCGGCATTGGCCAACCCCGAGGCCGAGAGTTCTTTGATTGTACGATTGTCCGCTGCCATGACTTCTTCTTCTTCTTCTTGTTCTTCAAATTCAGATTTGGCCTCTGAACTTGAACTAGGTGAATTAGGTTCTGGTTGCTTCCTCTTTCTTCTCAAAGTTCTTTCAAAATTGTCGTCGAACTCCAAGATGTTTGCACTAATATGTTGAGAACTACGAGTCATAAACTAGTACCTGAAACAAAGAAACAAACACAATCAGTAACTAAGTAATAAGGCACGGCAAGGACACACAAGCATACACAAACACACGGACACAAATTAAAACACTAATTAAAACACAAAGACACGAAATTAAACAAGGGATTAGCAAGTTTGCTAATCCCTGGCAACGGCGCCAAAATTTGATGCGAAAATTAACTTATCACACAAATTAAACCCTCTTGTTGACAATTGTAGTATGGATAAGTAGGGATCGTTCTAAATTGGGGATTAGGAGGGATTGCTAATCTACTCTAAAATGACTCAAAAACATTAAACTAGGCTTGAAAACACTTAACTAGACTCAAAAAACTTAAAACAAACTGAAAAGACTCAAAACTAACTAGAATGATTCAAAACAGCTTAAAACAACTAAATAGACTCAAACTAGACACTAGGAAGTGATTTGGATGAAAATTGAATTAAACTTGACTCAAAACACTTAAAATCACAAACTAAGACAGATTCTAACTATATTGACACTCTAAAGTAAAGGGGGATTGGGTTTGGACGAATTTTAAAGTAAAACAAGACAGAAATTAAAACTAGACATATTTGCACGAAATTGGTTGAATTAAATGGATGATGGGCTAGCTAGAGGGTTCTTCTCCACACATGACAAACTTGTACGTGAATCGATTTCCAATTGCTTTTCAATAAATTATGAAGCTCAACACCCCAGATTAACCGTGATGCACTAATTAACCCTCATATTTTCCTTTACTCATTGAATTGGCTGAATGCATGTGATAAGCTCATATTTATATATATTTTACATAAAATTCACTTGTCTTTTCTTAGTTAGTTCCTTATATTTTTGAGCTATTTACTATGATTTTGTGTTTTGTGTGATTTATCAAGCAAAGAAAAGAAAACTAGCACAAGTGAGATATTAAGTAACAAATTCGTCAAAACTGCCTGTGCAGATTAGCTGACTTTGGAAGCATGTTACGAACAGCTCAGAATGAATGCGAAAATGAGCCTTATATGCTTGGAAAGCGACGGATGTCTATTTTATGGAGAAATTTACGGATTGTTAATATCATTTTTCTAGAAGAAGTTATGGGCATTGTAACACTGAAAGGTTCAAAAAAGGGCTAAGCAGATTTGGCTAATAAAATGAGAAAGTAAAGGCACTTGTTTTGTGTTTTGCTTTGTCATCAACACTCAGCAGCAAATGAGGTTATGATTGCACTCATTTGGCTTTGGAGCAAGTGGAAATGCACATGCAAAAGAGAAACATGGACAGCTACACACATGCAAACTGCACAGGTTGGAGGGCATACACACACTTTACATGGACGACACACACACAACAAGAAAGACACGGCATGGAGGGCTTGGCATGGGCAGAAAATGGGTGGATTGTTGGCTGAAATAATGAAGAACATGTGTGTGCAAATGCAAAGGAAAAACACACACACATGGGCAAAGGAAAGACACACACATGGGCAGAAAATGGGTTGATTTGTGACTGAAATGATGGAGGTCATGTGTGTGCAAATGTAAAGGGAAACATGGACATCACACACCCATACAAACTGCACATGTAAGGAATTGAAGTGGTCCTCTCCTTAGCCTATAAATACATCCACCATTCCCCTTCCTAAGGACAATCTTGATCCATCAAAAGAGCTTCATTCACAAACACAAGTCCCTTGCCTTGAGCTCCATTCCATTTCATCCATACATTCAAACACATCTCCATACATTTCCATTTTCCATGTCGTGCAAATCCATTCCATCCATATATCCATACACATCCTAGACACTTGTGCTACAACAAGGTGGTGAAAACAAAGGTCCTTGGCATTTCAAGCTTGGAACTTTGGAGCGTTTTAGGTGTACTTCGTTCTTGCTTTCAATGTCTACTTTGTTATTTTCTAATTTTTTTGCAATTATGAGTGGCTAAACCCCTATTTAGTTATGGGGAAGTTTGAAACCATGAACATGCTTGAGATTTGAATTGATTTCTTCCAATTGTGATTTGATAAGTTGTGATTGCAATTCAATTATCTATTTTATTCATAACTGATTCTCGTATGTTTATTAAGGATGCATACTTAGTTTTCATGCATGAATTAGATGCTAGAATATAAATGAGTTTCACCTAATCGTTACAAGTTTATATTCATGAGTAGTGAAGGTTGTTTATCACAATCGCGTTAATTAAATTCTTGGCAATTGTATCATGCATTCATAGTTATAATTGCCTCGTCAACACTTATGATTTTCATTGAACGTAATGATCTCTGATTGTATCTCTATTATGCATTCATATAGGGGACTTTTAGAGAATGATTTGGGTTGTCGCATGCATTCATCCAATTCAATGAGTAAAGGAAAATCTGTGGGTTAATTTGTGCATCACGGTTAATCTGGGGTGTTGAGCATCATAGTTTATTGAAAAGCAATTGGAAATCAATTCATGTACAAGTGTGTCATGTGCGAAGAACGGACCTCTAACTAATCCATCCATCATCTCATTCCTCAAATTTGTTTTACAATCTGCCTAGTTTTATAACTTGTTTGTTTGTTTCAAATTCATCAAAACCAAAATCCCCCTTTTTACTTTCTTGTTTCAAAGTGTTAAATTTATGTTTTGTTTGTGTTTTTGAGTGTTTTGATCAAGCCAAAACACTAAATTCGTCCAAAATTGTGTTAGAGTCAAATCTGCCCAGTTTGTGTTTTTAGGCAGTTTTGAGTGTTTTAAAGTTGTTTTGAGTCTTTAGAATATGTTTTGAGTCCCTTGAGTCTATTCAAACGTTTTTAACTTTGTTTTTATGCTTTTGAGTAAGTTTAGAGGTTTTAGCAAGCCCTCATAATCCCCGGTTTAGAACGATCCCTACTTGCATTTATACTACAATTTGACAACAAGAGGGTTTAATTTGAGTGCTTAACTTTCACTGCATCAGCATGCGACAACCCAAATCATTCTCCAAAGGTCCCCTACATGAATGCATAATAGAGATACTATCAGAGATCATTACGTTTGATGAAAATCATAAGTGTTGACGAGACATTTGTAACTATGAATGCATGATACGTTTGACAAGAATTCAATTAACGCGATTGTGACTAGCAACCTTCACTACTCATGAATATAAATTTGTAACGATTAGGTGAAACTCATTTATATTCTAGCATCAAATTCATGCATGAAAACTAAGTATGCATCCTTAATCAACATACAAGAATCAGTTTTGAAGAAAACAGTTAATTGAATTGCATTCACAACTTATCAAATCACAATTGGAAGAAATCAATTCATATTGCAAATATGATCATCGTTTCGAATTTCCCCTAGCTAAAAGGGGTTTAGTTCCTCATGTTCGCAAAACAAAGATACATAAACTTAAACATTGAAAACAAATAATGAAAACACCTAAGAATGCTCCAACAATCAAACTTGAATGGCAAGTGCAACTCCAAGCAATCCTCCTTCTTATTCTTTGCAGTGGCACAAGGTGTGGGATGATAAGTTATGGTGGTGGATGGATATAGGTGAGTTATGGTGAAGGGTGGATGGGTCTAGGTGAGTTATGGTGAAGGGTGGATGAGAGTGAATGAATGTGTAAAATGGTGAATGATCAATGAAATGCATGGCAATGGTATTTATAGGGAAATGATGGATTAGGTGAGTTAGGTGAGTGCACATTCCATTCAATTTAGGTGGGTTAGATTAGTGCACCAACAACTCAAATTTTGGTAGGTTAAATGAGTGCACCATCCATTCAATTTCTGGTAGGTTAAATGAGTGCACCAACAATTCAATTTCTGGTAGGTTAGATGAGTGCACCAACCATTCTTGCAACTTGCATTTGTTTCTCCAGATTTTTAGCATGTTCCTAGCCTTATTTAAGCACCAAAAACGTCCATCTAACTTGCTCCACATGCATGCACTCCAATTCAGCCCAAAACTGCACCAAAATGCACCAAAATGCACTTTCTTGCCAACTTTGTCATGTGAACCTACAAACACACGAAAATAGCTTAAATCACTATAATAAGTAGAAACTAACTAAATAAATGCCAAGAAACAAGCTAACTAAGTCGCATAAATATGCTCCTATCAGTTATGCACATGTTCGTGCGCCTACAAATGTCGTTGAGGAGTACCATTCTTGTAGTCAATATATGAGACTAATTTTGTTCCACCAAACATCGTTGGAAGAGCAGAATTTTGACATGGATAGCCTTGTTGGCTGAATCCCCTTAGTAAATGGATAAACCATTTACTTTGTGAACACTTTTTAATGTTCTTGGATTCAAGTTTGGTGTACGTTTTAGTTATGGATAATCTTATTGATTTTGTCCTCGAATATGAGTTAAGTAAATCATGTTTCTTGTATACATGTGACCGAATTCAATTAAACAAGTGACTAGGTACGAATGTGGGAAAGTTAATTGTCTGGATGAATGCAATACTACGCAAACTAACTTTATACCTAAATCACATATCTAGCAACGACTTCATGTCTATCCAACTTGATTAAGAGCATTGGCATGCTCATTGTTGTGTGAATGGTACTAAATTACCATTTTAGAGACCTTATATTCTCCCAGTTCCAGAAGAACGTCGTTAAGTTTTAAGGATATTGGAGAGAACAATGACCATGAATGAAACCATTGATGGAAAATAGCGTAGAATATCTTTCTACCACCTCAAAAATGAGCTTGAAGCTTTGATTTGGGGCCAATGGGTTGTCTCCTAACTAGGGAACACGCCACATGTGGCCAGCCTGAAGTTGGGTGATTCGAGTAGTTTACTTGCTTTGGCACGACCTTTTGGGACACTTAGGTCGAACAATTATACTACGATGCATCTCCTTACCCGAAGTAAGGATCTTGTGCCTACAAGCACACGATTTCTATATCATCCCTTGCAAAGATACGAACCAACCCTCTTTTCACAGTGGATTCAAGGGAATATATGTAGACTAATCCAACCAAAATGTGGGCCATATAAATACTCATAGTTTTGGTTGATGAATCAACAAACTGGTTAAATGTTTGTCCACACATATTGCTGCTAAACCTCTTGGCCGTTTTTTAGGGTTCACTACCCCACTTATCCCATAAAGTCTAGAAGACTGGATAATGCCGAAGAGTTTATATTGATAGTTTTCGATAAGTATTGCATGTCTTTTAGGTTTATAATTGTACATCGAATTCCCATGTTCACCCTAAATAGCCTCGCAGAGTGATCATAAAGCGTAATTTCAATGGTCGCCCAGACCTTGGTGAACGCACCAAGCTTTCGGTTTCTACTTAGGGCTATGTAATCTTGTACGCAACTATGTTGGTTCGCCTTGAGGCCCATTGCCACCCAACCTATTCAACGTTACAGTTGGTTACTATGTACAAACCTGATGTTTCGTACTTACGCGTTTTGGGTATGCATTCCATGTGCCAAGTTCTGCCGCCGCAACGTACCAACATAGGTCCTTAAAGAAGGATGTAAATCTTTGTTGATTATGATTCTCCTTCACACTAGCTCTTTTAGAGCCCTTGAAAGTGATCTTTTTACCCCTCATTTGCAGATTGTCACTTCAATGAGACAGTCTTCCTGCCGTTAGGGGGAGATAAAAACGTTAACGTTCCTGTAGAATGGTGCGAATTTGCATGGACGTTGCCCATTATGTCTCATGTCGATCCCTGTATTGCACAAGTGTGATAAGAAAGTGCGATGAATTCTAGCTTTTAGAATGTTGCTCCAAACGTATTCATCTGATCTAACTAAAGTGACGAGATCATATACCAGCAGCAAACATGCCTGCAAGGATATACGTACTTAACAGACGTCAAGTCAACATCCCAGAAGGGTGTGCTACCCATATTGGATGGTTTGGCCGCCCCTGTTCGATGGGCCGGTACACAGGCAGATAGCCAATCAATCTGTCTTGACCTGAAGCACGACAGATCACTCGATTCATAGAATTCACTTCCCTAGAAAGGGAAGATAATGGCACAACAATGAATCTATACTCGATCGCTGTCTCAAATCATTTCCATTTCATGAGATTAATCCGGATTACTCTTGAGACTTGAAGTTCTTGGTCCAGTATACTAGTTTGGATGAAATAATGGAATTGGAATGAGATTATTATCGATGATGTTTTTACTTATATGGTAGCTACCAACATAAATGAAAGCAACGATATCGAATCGTGTTCCGTTGATTAGTGACAATGTAGAACTGATTGGACAACCAAAATCACAATCCACGTTAAATTCCTTACCTAAGTGTGTTTGGACCTATCGTTCTTACACTGCCTAAGGTAACCCTGTTGTGTTACTAGTGGGAAAAGAAGCATAATGAGATGAATGAAATAATGCGATATGATGCATGCCTTATGGTGCAAGGTGTCTCTCAAGTGGCTTGTGATTAATTGCAGCATTATGAATGTGGTTAATGTTTCTCCATGGGGATATTGATATGGAGATTTACATGTAAGTTCCCGAAGAATTACATGGACTGGTT
Source organism: Malus fusca (assembly GCA_035220775.1). NCBI lineage: Eukaryota > Viridiplantae > Streptophyta > Magnoliopsida > Rosales > Rosaceae > Malus > Malus fusca. Next base: position 18,665,670 of record CM069063.1, read on the forward strand.
CAAATAGTTCCAAACCACGGAACACCCTCTCAACTCGTTTAAGGCGTTCACTTAGGAATTGAAGCAATTAGACGGATGTGGTATACCCATCTAAGTGATTATTTGATCAATCAGGGATATGAATGAAAGCTCTTGTGTGTTAAACTATGAAGTCATATTCTGAATTACTAGAGTTACAGTTTATGTCGTTGACATGAATCTCACTAAAACTCTAAAAGAGCTTGAGAAAACTGTCTCGCATCTAAATACGGAATTTGAGATAATGGATCTTGGGAAAACTCATCTTGACTTGAAATTCAAGCATTGTTCTGACAATACTTTCATCTACCAATCAAACTACACCCCGAAGGTGTTACCTTTGAGTATACCTATGATCTTCCATACGCTATATGTAAATGAGACCCTTGAAGAGGTTATGAAATCCAAAATTCCATATATGAGTTCAACTTTGCGCTTTGTTGTGCTTAGCTCATTGCAATTAGAAATGACATCTCCTTCGTTGTTGATCTATTGGTAAAGATACAGCATTGCGCCTACACGCAACCACTGAATTGGTATTGATTATGTAGAACTTGTATGTCTATATGTCAATATATTTGGTTAGTTATGTGTAATCGATACTGTGTGCTTACAATTGTGATCATATTGAATTGATGTATGATGTATGAGGCATGATGTAGGATGTATAATGTGTGATGATATAACTGAACTATGTTGCAGTGTTGTATATGGGTGGTCTTGCTTGGTTAATCCATATTGGAGAATTACACCATTTGATTGATGGCTACGGTCGTTTTTGGTTACTTTGCAATGGGAGACCATACACATTATAAGGGTGACTTTGCTTGGTTAATCCGCATTTGGGGGTTATTACATGGTGCTCATGGGTGGTCCCACTTTGTAGAAAATAAAAAAAAATTAAATAATAGATTTTTGCACAATTCTAGAGAGTTCAATACTCGATTTTTTTTAGAATTTTGTGGATTGTCGTGGACTTTTAATGACCAAATCATTAATAAGTATTATTATTTTTAAGTTTTCATTATTGAAATGGTGATCATGACCATGACAAAATGGTCTCCTAAGATGCTGGTGGCAACAATGGTGGTGGAAGTGTCATGGAATGATTGCCGACAATATGGTGGTAATAAAGTTATGTCTTTGTGGCGGCGACAATAGTAGGGGTGGTGATTGTGGTGGCGAGTGGTGGAGTATGTATGGGGGCATGGTGATTGGGTGTTGACATGGTTGTTGAAGTGGTGATAATGATAATCATTGCATTATAATAGGTGATAGAGTATATCATTAGAGAATTAAAAAAAAAGAATGAAATCCATCAAAATCTTAGGGGTAGAGGTTGGATTTGCTATGAAAAAAAACTTACTATAAAATCTATCAAAATTCATTCATTTTTTTTTAAATCCTTTTAAATAAGTGAAAAGTTGAATACACCTAAAATTGTTGTTGACTCACAAAAATCATAATTGAATACTACAAGATTTTCATAGACTCTTGAGAAGTCATAAAAAGTCTTTATTCAACACATAATGACTTTTGTTGACTCTTAAAAGTATATATTGAATACACTTAGATTTGAGAGTCAAACAAAGTCTATCGAACTCCATGTACAATACACCCCCTAGTGTAGATATAACACCTCTTATAATTTTTGTTAGATTTTTCTTCAAAACTCATATATATTGTTCATGTGAGGATTTTAAATTCTTATATTCACCAACCTAAGACTTCTAGAGGATATGGGTTAGAAATTGGGAGTTGTAATGAAAATACCATATCACTATTCACTTTTAATTATAAGGACATTTTTAGTGTGAAAAATCCATAATGGGTCAAGCTAATTTTTTTATTTACTCTTATGCCATTATTTCATTATCATGGTGAAGTCCACATTTTTGTCTAATGTTTGAATTATTGTACTTGACTTTGAATTATTGTGCTACTTTTTAATTTTTGCTAATCTGCTGCAAGCTAATCATGCTTTTATCATGTTGTCAATGTTGTACAGTTCTTCTTTTGTCAAATTGTTCCAATACTATTCATCTCCCTCTTCTAATTCTACCTTTCTTTATCTATCTTCTTTTACTTTGTAATTGTAAATATGTAAATTTCGTTGCATACAAATGATGCATCACAAAGCTCCACGTGGCATATGACTCATCACAAATGGACAAGTCATCAATGAAATGTGGCATAAATCAAGCAAGGGAAGTATAAAACATTCCCAAAATTCGGCTCAAGGAAGTCCCTTAAATTCGGCAAAAGGGTCCAAATTGATCCTAAAATCGGAAAGAAAGTTAAGGCATCTTCATAAAACAAGCAAGAATTGAAGATTGCTCACAAAATAGGCAACAAAGCCTATAAATTTCAGCCAAGGGAGTCAAGGTGGCTGAAATTAAGACACAAAGCATGCCTAAATTCTTTATGGACAAATTAGGACACATATCAAAGCTAAATCCACCCAAAGGAAAGCTTTGAGAAGCCTATAAATACAAGGTCCTCCCACAAGTATAAGGGTCGAAAATTCTACACACCGAGAATAACCTCTGCACAAATCTTTGAAGACTAATACGCTGCCAAAGCTCTATTCGAAGAACGTACAACCAAAGCTAAAGCACTCCCTTGAAGAATCAACAAGCACTCGTGCCGATTCCTTCAAAACTTTGTTGCAAGCTCAAAACTTGTAACGACGTTCGTTTCAAGATCAAGTCACCAAGACACTTGAATCAACGAAATCCTGCATAAACATCACCCTTTGCCGCAACTTTGAGGTGAAGACCATCCACACACTGTTTCCAGCTCAAAACTTGAAGCAATCGTTCAATCGTTTGTTCGAGATCAAGTCATCGCGACCCTTGGATCAACAACCTAAGCATCTACATCAAATTTGAAGACTGAATCAGAGGAAAATTGTAAACAGAGATTGTAACCTACAAATTCAAATCAATACAAATCTACTTTGTACACGTGTTCTTGTTTCATTCGTTACAGAATTTTCGTGTTTACAGTAATACATATTTGATGTTTCTCCTTGGAAATTTTGAGGCTTTTAGTAGGGCTGATGACAAACGTTTGTCTTATTGTGAATATATATTTCTTCTTCTTCTGCTACTAATATCATCTCGTACTTAAAATCTTCAAACTCATCTAAAGCTAACATTTAGATTCCTCGATATCTCAAAATATTTTTGTACGAAGAAGTCCATCTATATGTTGATATAGAGGATATCCTAAAGGACTCTTCAGTAATCATGGCTATATTTCTAGCTTCCTCCTTGTGCATATTCATATACCAACCTAGTGGACTACTTGTAAGACTTATACAAATTTCTTTTCATTCTTCTAAATAATCTTATGCTACTTTCTTAAGCTTTTTAGGAAATAATTCTAATTGAGAACTATGTTTAATGAATATTTTTATCAATATAGCAAAACTCTAATAGTAAGGTGGAGGTAACTTCTACTACATTATGCTGCTTTTGATGCTCATAACTAAAATGACATTGTCTAAAATCTCCCATATTAATCCTGACTAAAGTTATGTTAATTTATGGTTTACAAATACAATTCTCTGTATTATCACAAAGACATGGTGGATTTATCTTTGTAATAATATCCATTCCTGGTTTTGGATCAAAGATATATTGATACAAAGCACATTATAATTGTAATTGTAGTTGTAGCTCTTTTATGGATTGTGAAGGTCTGCTCAAAATTTCATTTTGCATATCTGGTGGCATTATTCTTAATTTTGCTTTTGAAATTTTTTCTAATAAGATATCTTCTATTAAGTCTAATGGTATAATCATAAGATCTTTCATATCTCTCCTGTGTTTTTTTATTTGTCTGATGCTACTCCATTTGAACATCTTCTCAATTTTAATCTCATCTCTCTTCTATAGCTCTTTAGTCTCTTGTTCTATGGGTTCAGTAACCTCTTTTTCTTTATTCTAAAGCTGATCTGTTTATATGCCTATTTTTAATTCTCTTTATTTTTTTAGGGTGTTACTTGCCTTTTGCTACATTCTAAGAGATTGGAGTTCTTGGTTCATTTTGGTAAACTAGTTAAACAATGCCTCATGATCTTTATAAAGTATTTGGAGGCTATTTTCAAGTGAATGAATAAGATGCTAGCTTTGATGAAAATTGAAATTAAAACTAGCGAACTCTTGTTCTAAAGCTCTGACACTAAATTCAAAGAGCAAGGCTCGGTTAAATGGTTGGATAGCTATCATAACAACTAGACATAAAACCTTATACATGGAACTTAGCATGTTTTAGCATGACAACCACTCACAATGTAGGTATAAGGCCTTAAAGGCTGAACTCAGAGGTACGAAGAACTCAGAGGTACCCTAGTTAATGTCTAGTTATTTGTATGGCAAACATTCAATTATAATAGAGTGCTCGAACAAAGTATGGAAGTCAGTTTAGCAGGTTAATAATATACCTACAATAGTGTTTCTCAGTTTTGGACTGGAAGTATAATTAAACAAACATACTAAAAGAAAGAAAAGAAAAAAAATTACTTAAGACTGAAGAATTGCTTGAATATGTACACGTGCTCTTTTATTGATGTACAAAAGATGATTACAAAGAGTGTTTACAAAGACGAAAGTTTACAAAAAGGAAAGGAAGGCTTCGAATGCTCTGTGGGTTGAAGTGTAGTAGTGAGGATTTATGTTGTAGTTGTGTGTCTACAATGAAAGAAAGCCTATGTTATACACATGAATGAGGATATTATTGTACAAAAAGTCTTTTCAAATGAATGGTGTGGACGTTTCCTTAGGTACTTATCAACTTTTTTTTGATGATTTGTCATTTGTTTTTTAATCTGTTGAAAGTGTCGACATTGTTTTTGAAATGTGGATTGAATTATTTATCATTTTTCTTCTTTTTTTGCTTTGTCTCTGTGGAGCCAAAAATAATCTAGAAAAATATGGAGGCGATAAGTGGATTCTTGGGTGAAAAAGACAAAATTACCCTCGAGGCACACCAGAACTCCTATGCGCAAGCAGCGGACAATTACGACTCAATCAAGGTCAAAAGTGATCAAAATAGGTATTTATTCAAAACCTATTTCATCAATCCTTATCAAATCCTCCCCACAAGGTAACTCCCAAATTATTTCTTTCAAATTATATTAATTAGCTAATTAATTGATTTATCACTCAATTAATTTATTAATTAGCTAATTGATTGTAATTAACACCAAAAAACACCTAATGTGGTCGGTCCCCATTCTCCTAATAGGGCCGACCACACCCTATATATAGCCCTTTATTTTCTCCAAAACCTAATTCCAACACTCTTGTTAAATTCTCCAAATTTCTCTAAACACTTTTCCCACAAATTCTAACTTTAGCATCAGAGGTTATTCGGCCAAAGCCCCCCCCCCCCCCCAAAATTCATCGTGGGCGCGTGATGCTCTTGGCCTCGACCTAAGGTGTTAATTGTTTTGTAGGTGTAATTTTGTCCAAGAAGAAGAAGGCGGAAATTTGCATCCACAAATTGATGCTTTCATTGAGAGCTTGAGTTACACACTCGTAGAAGACTCTCGCATTCAAGGTTTTTTGTTTTCTTGTTCAATTGTAGATTTTTCGTATGTTCTTATTCTTGGAATTTTTATTTCTAAATTTTTTTTGATAAAACGTAAAAGAAAATTACAATGGCAAGAGATTCGGAAACCTTGACGAACGGAAATTCCAACGTTCAAGAATTAGGACTGTGGTGATTTACAAGGCTCAACACAATGATGAGTGGAGTGGCACCACCTCCACAGGGCACCACCGTAGCAACCACTACGGTGGCTACCCTCGACAAAACCCACGGCGCCAAGGCCACGGTCCAAGCCGTGCCACTTCAAGCTTCAAGGGCCCAAGCCCTAGCCGAGCCGACCCGAGCCACCTAAGCCCAAGCTGAGCCGGCCGGAGCCTCCCAAATCCAACGCAAGCCCAATGCGTTGCCAAGCCGAGCCCTAGCCTCACACCCACATGCGCCACACGCCGAACAACCCACTCGTGTGGCCCAGCTTGCTCCTGTGGCCTTCCAAGCAGTTCCCATCGGTCCAAGACCGGTTCAACCGTCTCGATTTCAAATTTATGGGACTATGATTGAACCAGGGGCATTTTCACCACATATCTCCATGGATTTGACATTCCCCAATTCGAATCTCGTGCCCGGAGTCTACCATATTTCCACTGCTCAAGGAGATGCATTCTTTCCAAGCTTTTCCAATCCGAATGGCGAACAACACTTGTCTCGACAAGTCGTAGAGTTGACAAGCGCTCTTGCACAACAGACGACCTTGGTAAATCAACTTTTGCAGCGTGCCGAGATCCAACGTGCCCCAGACGAGGTGTCCAGAAGTAGGATATGGGTAGATGAGGAACCCTCCAGTAACGTCCTAGTAAGGAGCCACTTGACCAGCCACAAAACGAGCATTCGGGTAATGTACACTCCCGATTAGGCCCCCATGATAGTGTATACTCCCGTCTTGGCGCGAAGGAGCATGCACACTCGACTAGGCCTACGAACGAGTATACATTCATGGTTGGGGCCACACTCCAATAATCAACATAAGCAGACTTCTAGGCGAAGCGTTCATTCGTGACTAAGCCTGCAAGGAGCATCATTCACATTACATTGGAGTAGGCAACATGACAGATGGAGAGAAGCAGTCACTCAATCCGGCTCAAGTTCAACTGGTAGCCTGCGAAGAATTATCTCGCATGTTAGGAACGAACCACACGGATCCTCACCGCGGCATAGACTAGCCGAGCACGTAGAATAGCAGCCTAGACCGGTGGGTCAATACTCAGGGCAGCCGAGAGCTACACTACCCTAACAAAGGCAGATTTAGGAAGAGGTAGAGAGTTTCTTAAACGAGCGATTGGGCGATTTCCAACACAACGAAGTCGCCAATGAAGCACTATGACAAGACATCACCAATATGAGCAGGTCACCCTTCACGAATGAGATCAAGCAGGCATAGCCTCCACGCAAGTTTAGCGTGCCACATTTCACAATTTTCAAAGGAGATGGAGATCCGGAGAGGCATTTGAAGCACTACCGAAGCACGATGGTCCTTTATCAGAACAACAATGCCTTTATGTGCAAGATATTCGCCACCACTTTACAAGGCGAGGCGCAAAATTGGTTTCACACGTTACCGCCACGATCCATCTGAAGTTTTGATGATCTTTCCTTGGTTTCCACCAAAGAATACTTATTCTATCGCTCAATCAAGAAGAATAATCTAAATGAGTTACTCCGTGACTACTTGAAGATGTTCAAACAGAGAAGGCGAAGATAGTCGGATGCGACGACTTCATAGCAAGTGCAGCCTTTCAAAAAGGACTCCCAGCAGAGTACCCGCTGTTTGGAGAATTGATCATGAAAGAAGACCTAACTCTGGTAGATTCTTTTGCTCTGGCAGAGAAGCATGCACTTTGGGATGAGGCTCGACGAGTAGACAAGGCACCCGAGTAGCCTCGAAAAGAGTTGGCAGTGGCTCAAAGAAATGAGGATGGGAAGTAGTACATCAAAGTAGGTAGGAGGCCAAGCGTAGAGACCGACCCACGACCAAAGAAGGCCCGACGACCAAGAACTACTGTAAGTTCTCAATCTTGATCCACCAAATCCTTCGTGACATCAAGAGTGAGCCATTGTTCAAGTGCCGAAACAATCAAAGGGAGATACTTCCAAGTTGGATCACACCAAGTACTACGCATTCCACCGAGGTCCCGGTCACACAACCGACGAATGCTATACTTGGAAGAATTACCTAGAGAAGCTCGTGAAAGAAGGCAAGATCGATAGATACTTGGACAAGTTGGCTGCGCAGCCTAGAAGGAACGCAGACATCGACGAATAGCAACTAACCAAGACGATTCAGATCAATGGTATCTTCGTTGAATCATAGCACTTGAGGGCCACGAACAATTCAAAGAAGAGGAAGATCCAGCAGGCCCTACTAGTTTCACAAGTCTAAGCAGTCGACACTCATCCTGGACCCATCATTGGCTTCACCGAGCAAGATGTTGAAGGTGTTGATTTTCCACATGATGACGCACTAATAGTATCTGTCCAACTAGGCCATTCTAAAGTCGACTGAATGATGGGCCTAGAAAATATAATCATACGTCGAGCGGAGGTACTTACCAGATCCAACAGGCACACCTCAACTGTCATTGACCACATCACATTTGACGTGAAAACACCGCTAGTTGTCTCAAAGCAGACGTTCACAATAGTAAGCGACCCGTCTCCCTACAATGGGATTTTAGGGAGACATTGGCTAATAAAGTTGGATGCCGTCACTTCCGTCAAGTATCAAAAAATTTGATTTTGTATAACTGGAGGAGGAGTCGGAGAAATCAAATCTGGCCAGGCCGCATCTCGACGATACACTATGCAAGTATTTAAGGAATCAAAGAAGAAGACCTTTACCCCCGTAGAGGCTACCGAGGTCCAAAATGACGAAGAAGCTAGCCAATAACAATTACAGCAAGTGGATCAAGAAGACGGTGCCCAAGCAAACGAGATAGGATGGAAACCCAAAGAGGACGCCAATGACATCATTTTTTTTATCCCCAACAGTCGGAAAAGACGGCTAGAATCGGCTCATGTCTAGGAAGAACTCACGACTTTCCTTAGGGAAAATTATGACGTCTTTGCATGGTCACCTTCTGACATGCTCGACATCGATCTTGAGATAACTTGCCACAAGCTGCACGTCAACCCTACTGCCAAACAGGTGATCCAAAAAAGAAGGCATTTTTCACCCAAACAAGTGATGATCATCAAAGAGAAAATTGACAAGCTACTGAAGGCCGGATTCATAGAAAGAGAAGGGCAAATGGAGAGTTTGCGTAGACTACATCGACCTCAACAAAGCATGCCTAAAGGATCCTTATCCGCTTCTCCGAATCGATCTATTAGTAGATTCGACTTCTGGGAACCAGCTGCTCAGCTTCTTGGACACATACTCTGGCTACAACCAAATAGCCATGTACGAGCCCGACAAGGAGAAAACCGCGTTCGTAATCTAGCGAGGCACCTACTGCTACAAGGTCATGCCATTTGGCCTCAAGAAAGTGGGAGCCATTTACCAAGGATTAGTAAACATGATGTTCAAGAAGCAAATTGGAGTAACCATGGAAATCTATGTCAACAACATTATGGTGAAGGGCAAGCAGCAGTTAGACCACATCGGTAACTTGGCGTAAATTTTCAACATCCTTAGAAAGTACAAGATGAAGCTCAATCCCGCCAAATGCACATTTGGAGTATCTTCAGGCAGATTTTTGGGGTACTTAGTAATCCAACAAGGAATTGAAGCACATCCCAAGAAAATCCGAGCGATCCTCGGGATGAAATATCTAACTACCTTGAAGGAGATCCAAAGCTTGATCGGACGAGCAGCCTCCCTGAACCGCTTTCTCTCGCTGTCCACTGATTGATGTCAACCCTTTTTCACGGCCATCAAGAGGACACAACGAGACAAATAGGATGATGAGTGCGAAAAAATTTTCCAAGACCTAAAAAAGTATCTTACATCACCTCCCTTACTATCCAAGCCAGAAGCAGCAGAGGACTTATACATCTACTTGGCAATCTCCGAAGTAGCAGTGAGCTTTACCCTCATACGAGAAGAGCTGGGGGCCCAACTACTGGTATTCTACACTTCTAGAGCTCTTCTAGATGTGGAAACTAGATACCCGAAGATAGAAAAATTAATTTTGGCGCTAGTTGTTGCAGCTCTAAAGCTCAGACCATACTTTCAAGCTCATACAGTCATCGACATGATTGAATATCTTCTACGATCAATCCTACATGGTCCGGACACTTCTCAACGAGTGATGAAATGGGCATTGGAACTTGGCTAATATGGTTTAGTTTTCTGACCCCGCACGGTGATAAAGGCCCAAGCTTTGGCGGACTTCATAGCGGAATTCAAACCTAGCCAAAGTGACCTAACAGAGCGGCCCAATGATGCTCCGGAAGCCGCCGAGCACACCTTAGTCGTGCCTACTCCCTCTAATGGAAACTTCTGGCATTTGCATGTCAACGGCGCATCCAACTACAAAGACTCGGGAGCAAGCGTGGTGCTTGTCGCCCCAGACGGTTCAATGCTCGAGCAGGCGATCACTCTAGGCTTCAAAGCATCGAACAAGATGATCTTCAACTGCCTCAAGAAATCCCTCACCGACAAGAAGGGAAAATGGCCAGACAAGCTTCCCGGATGTCTATGAGCATATCGCATCACCAAAAGATGAGCAACCGGTGAGACTCATTTCTCTTTGACAATTGGTTCAGAAGAAATCATTCCTCCTAATGTCATCGTGCCAAGTATCAGCACTCTATTGCCAAGCATTGAGCATAACAGTAAGGAGATGACCACAAGCTTAGATCTGGCAGAGGAGAAGCGTAAGCAAACCATCACCCGCATAGCAGCCTACCTGCAGCAGTTCCTCTCCAGCTACAACAAAAGAGCCAAGATCCAACAGTTCCAACCCGGAGATCTAGTCCTAAAAAAAGCCTTCATCATTGCCCGCAAAGAACTCTCCAAAAATATGGATCCCATCTGGGAATGTCCGTACAAGATGAGCAGAGTAGGTGGCAAGGGTAATTACACCCTCACCACCATGAACAACAAAAAGATTGAAAAGCGGTGGAATGCCTACAATCTAAGGAAGTACCATGTTTGACCTCTCACTACATCAAAGCCCGAAGAACTCGAGCAACTCAATGGGCACCACCTCGTGAGCCGAGGACTATCCAGTTATTATGCAGTCTCTACTTTACAACTAAGTTTTCGTTCGTTTCGCTCGTTTTTCAATGAGGAATTCAGAATTAATTTACAACTTGGCTCAACTACATGTCTACAACAATTGATCACTCCTGCACTTCAAAAGAAGACCGCACCCTTTTTAGGGACTCATTACAGGAATTACACCCCCTGAGGGACCAACCATGCTCTCTAATGTGAGAAGGTAAATCAATTCCCCGACACCCACATGGGTATGCTCTCCAAAGCGGGAGGATAAACTTTACACTCCAAATATCCAGACATGGATGAGCCAGGCTGCCCTAGTATAATTAGATGCATGATGGCTTGCGCCGGGATTCCTAGAAGTAGCCACAATGGTCTTTTTCAAGGCTTAGCTAACTGAAGGATTTTGGGTCTATTGGTCTAATCTGCGGGGAACCGGGCCTTAGAGACGGAGGGGGCACATAACACAGTACGACCTATGGACGGCTGCCCTAGAACCCAAAAGCTACTACTAAGTGGGCTAAGGTAGCCTACTGTTTCTAGAAGACTGCCTATGGCTTGCCCTTCGAGCAGTAAGTCGCGTTAAACTTATACAACCACACGCTTTTGTGAGAGGTTAAACAAGTTAGCGCGCATATACGAAGCTTCATCCATTGTCCACATGCTACGCTGTCGATGGGCTTCATTTCTGCCAAATCATAGAACTATCTACACCAAGTCCTAAAGTGTTGTGATACTTGCTACGCAACCTACGGATTTGGAAAAAGCCAAGGTTAATAGCCTAGTGGTTACGCGGACTTGTCTGCTTTTGTAAGTAAGGCGTCTGGCTGCCAACCCTATGGTTAACAACTTTACAAAGTTCTACACCAACACCTATGGCTGCATAGGCTATGCGGGCCTGTCTATTTATAGAAAAGTAGCACACCTGCCACTAGTCTATAAAGTCTAAAAGTTAGGGCATAAACAAAAGAAACGAAGATGGAAAAAAAAGTGAAGGAAACAAGTTTATTAAATTTTCTAGTAAAATTGATAAATGACTAGCAAAGACAGAAGGAATTCAAGCAAAGAAAAAAGCAACAAGGAAAACAAAGAAAATCCTAAAGGCTACCTAGAAGACTACTCTTTAGCAGCTTGGACATCCCATGACTACTCAGTTGCCACACCTTCAGCAGTCGCGATGCTCTCAACAACGGCACCATCTAACGCTTCACCCCTAGCTGCCCCAGCCTGGGCACCAACCTCTCCGACTACTTCACCAATAGAAGCCTAAAAAGTAAAGGTAAGCAAGTCTTCCAAAGAAATAGAGAATGTCTCTTGACCAGAAAACTCAAAGTCAGACGGCCTCCCAAAAAGATGGTTTACATAACCCAGCTTGTAGAAATCAGTTTGACTTTGAGTAAGCGAAGCCTTGAACCTAGCCTTCTCACCGTTCAACTGCCCATTCTCCTCTAGCAGACAAACACGGACCCATTGCAGCTCTTCCACTTCCTTCTTCAGGCTAACGTTGATCTTCAAAGCACCTTGGAGTTCCAACACTTGAGGCTTAAGCCTATCAACGACATTCTTGAAGTGGATCACTTGGTTGTAAGCAGCGATCAATTCTTCATCTTTTGCTTAAGCAGCGGAGCAGAGCTCAGAGACGACACGCTCAAGGTCTTGAATATGAGGTATGTAACACCCGATCTCCTTCTCTGCACTTTCATACTTTACTTGGATGGTGTCAAGCCTAGTCTTCAAATCCACGATCTCTTGGTGAGCGGTCGTAAGCTGCAGAGAAGTAGGGGCAGAGATATTATACTCATTCAAAGCAGCAAGCTCAGATTCCAACTTCTTGACTTTTTCGGCTAAGGAGTAAGCTTCGACTGCCACAATTCTTGCCACTTCCTTGGCAGCCTTGGTATCCTCTTGATCAAGGAACATAGACTCGGCTGCTAGAATCACCGTTTTCTGCTTTATAGCCAGCAAAGCAGTCATTCTATACTAAATTGTATGCTTTGCAAATGAACTCGGGCTCACAACCCCTTTAACGCCATCAACAAACTTGACACACAAATCCATGTCCTTAAGCAGATTTGATCTCAAAAGCCTACAAATCTCAGCAGCTTCCCCGGAAACAGACTTGGTGGATTTCTCACAACTGCCCGTACGTGCCACCTTTGAAATCCTGTTAGCAATCCTGTCAGAGGAACTTCTACGCTAAGCAATCCTGTCAGCAATCGAACTAGCCACCTTTGAAACGGTATGCGTCGCCGTCACGGATCTAGCAGTCTTCTCATTCTCACCCTTGGGAGAAGTCAAATCAAACACAAGCTTGAGGGCAACCGGTGAACCCTCGCGAACAGCGGAATAAGTCTTTGGCTTTTTCTCAGTCAGCATCTCTTGAGCAAGCGGGGAAGGTCTCTTCTTCCCACCTTCACTTACAGCGAGTTCCATAACGACGATTGAACAAGCTAATGTCTCATTCTTAATCCGCTTTATCTCCTCTCTTAGGGGCAGCCCACCTTTCTCCTGACGAAGAGGAGTAAGCAGCCAACGCCACTCACGGTACTCGGAAGGGATACTCAGAACGACATACACTTTCTTCGTGTTCGGAGAAGTCTTAGGAGTTAAGCCAACTTTCTAATCTACAAAAGCAGCGGGAGACAATCAAAAAATTAGAGAGCAGCTTAGCACAAATACAAAGTAGCCGAGAGATTAAGCAGCCTATTTACCGGATATGAAAACCGTTGGAACACGTAGCTCGGGGGAAGAATCAGACTCCTATTCTCCACTTATCTCCAAAGTCTCCTTGGCCCAGTCATGATCTCCCTTGCTCAAATGATCGAAGAGCCTATGGCAAGATCGCAACTGCCCAACTTCCTTGATGTGGTATATGTCAAAGAAGTACCGAAATTTGTTGACGGTTAGATCTAAGTCAAAGAATTGGCTTAGATTGAGGAATCCCACCATCATGCGGACCGCGTTCGAAGAGCATTGAGCGAGGGCACACTTCATAGAGCAAAGTACTTCTTAAAAGAAACGAGGCATGGGAAAAGTAAATCCCAACACAAAGTAGTAAGGGTGGAACTTAATGTTGGAAATATGCCCTGAAAGCCAATCTTTGGAAGAAACCTTTCAGGACAAATGAATAGATGTATAGATGATTCTTATACGTCAAATGGCAAAGACACGAATTAGGACTATCTCAATAAACGATATATGTCTTAAATAGTGTATCCATGGACAATGGATGGATTGAAGAAGTAATCTAATGATGTTAGACTACAGAGACCTTCTTCAGATAACCAAATGTCCAAAAGGTTCCTGGTCATTGGATTGTCGGAGGGAAACTGACAATGCGTAGATCGGTACATACTGTGTCTGCTTCAAATGGAAGGATGGAAAATCTCATCCCATTCGTGTTGTGACACTAAGACAAGTATGTAGGTGCTCATTAGGGGAATGAGTTCACTGAACACAATCGAACGAGAGTACTTGCATGGAGGTCTACTCACATGTCAAGCAAGTAACTCTAATGGTTGGAATAATGTAAGTAGTCCTTAGACCTGAGGCATCGTCGTTGTCTTGTGGTTAAGTACTTGATCTTTGATTATGTCAAACGTCACTCTTTCAGAATGTCAACGGCATAGTCGGGGTTAAGCCACTTAGTCATGAAGGCAAGTGTATGCGCAACAAGGAATCTCTAATCCTCGGTAAGAGAGGAAGAATACTCTAAGATATGATTCGGGAATCTTCGGCCGAAGTATCGAGCGTATTGAAAGGAATGCGTTCCTATACGACTCAAAAGAATCATATAAGAAGGAATAATCACATTAGGGGTTTGACATAATATATCCATACCCTAGTAATATGATTGAGAGTATTGTATTAGAGAAGGATCGAATTACATTGTAATTCCAATTGAATAGGTTCTCCGAATAAACTTCTACATTAGCTTGGGTAGCTATGACATATGGTTAGATGTCACTCATAGTTTGTGAGTTCTTCTAAGATAAATAAACATAGTCATCAAAGAAGAATGGTGAATTAAAATGAAGTTTTGATTCACTAAGTGATTGAAATTAAATTGAATTAATGCCAATCACCTCACTGCCTTGCTAATTAGAACCTAAAAGATTGTTCACCAAAACACTATTGTAGTGAGTAATAAATGGATGATGGAAATAATTAATTGGATTAATTAAGTGTTTTGATTAATTTAGAAAGTCTAAAGAAATCATAAAAGCGATAAAAGATCGTTTTGGGCTTAAAGAAACGTTCGGGTTTAATTGGGCCCATTGGGCCTAAACCCATTGGGCTTTTATTCAAGCATTGGATGACTTGAAATAAATGAAAGCCCAAAGCCCAAATGACACTAAGTAGGCCGGCCATACTAAGGGTTTGGGTGAGATGTTTAGTCAATTTGTTGACTAGGTTTTTGATGATATATAAGGAACTTTATAGAGATTGATTCAATAAGAGTTTTTGTGAGTTTAGAAACACAAAATCAAAACAACCATCTCTCTCTCTCTCAACAATAGGGCCGGCCACCTAGAGGGTGAATTGGTTAACAACTTTTCATCCTTTTGGTCATTCCTTCATCCTTCTCATTATACTAGTGGGTGAGGATCTTTAGAGGTCTTCTACTTTGGGGACTTGAAGAGAACCTAGGAGCACTCATTCTATCAAAGTGGAGGAGGCAAGGAAGGAAGCTAGGCTCAAGGAATTCAAGGAACAAAGAGCTTGGAGGTGGTCCATCCTTGGTCTAAAATCAAGAACAAGAGGTATAGATCTATTCCTTGACTTTGTTCTTAAGCAAAATTGTTTTGATGCATTATATTTAAACCTATGAACCTTGAAGGGGATTTGCATGACTATAACTTTGATAACTTGTTATAAATGCTTCCGTTGCGTATGTATATAAATCTAGAATTGTATATGCATGCTAGTCATTTTGAAATCCCAAATCTTGAAAACTCTTAATTATCCCTTCAAGTGGTATCATGAGCCAAAGGTTTATGTATAATGTGTCCTTTTGGATTTTATGCATATGGGTATTAATGTTATGCATGTCATAATTATTGTTTCATTCAAAATATGTTTATCTTTTGTTTTTCAATAGTTGAAGAATGTTAGTCAATAGTTGAAAAAGATATGTATGCAAAAGTTGTTTTGTATGCATGAATGAAATTTGAGTTTTGAACTAATTTTTGACATATTACTTCTTCATTTAAAGTATGTTTATCTTTTGTTTTTCAATGGTTGAAAAATATAAATCAAGAGTTGAAAAGATATGCATGTAAAAGTTGTTTTGTATGCATGAATGAAGAACAAGTCATGAACAAAGTTTTGAGTTTTTGTTCTTTGTGGTTGGCATGATTTTGGGGAAATTTTTGAGCATGTGTTTATGTTTTATTGTAAGACACTCACACATCATTTAAAGCTAGAAACAAGAAACCTTGTCACTTAAGTTTTTGAGTTTGAAAAATCACCAAGAATACACAAATCTTGAAAGATGTGTTCATGGTTTTGTTCTTGGTGTTCATAGTTTTGTTTTGATGAAAATGGTTTTCATGCATAGTTTAGTGGTTTTGGATGATGTTCTTACCATCCATAACCATATTAAAATTATTTGAACCCTACTTGATTAGGTGAAATTCCATTATTTTTCTAAAGAATTAAAAGCTAAGACAAGTGACAAACAAAATGATGTTTCTTTTTATTTTGTAATGAATTAATGCAAGATGAGTGGAAACCCTTCCCCCCCATTATATGGCTGGCCTCCCCTAGTGGATTTACCACTTATGGGGCCATTTTATATTTTGAGAAAGTTGGTTTTACTTTTGAGTATTTATGGTTTGACCCCTAACTTTTTCATAATTGCATAAAGGCCCCTACTAACTAGAAAGTTAAAATATTTGATTTTAATTTGTTAGTTGTTTAAACTCATAATACTATTATGCCCATATGCACTAAATCTAAATGTTTATGTTGCACTCCATATGATTATTTAATGTGATTAGATAGTTTGAAAAATGGGTGACTATGGACTTATGCCTTAAACGATAATTGAGCTATGAGATAAGGCGCTAAAATCAAATTGTTTGAACCTTGGGAATGTGTTTTAATTACTGTTTAATTGGACCTTGTCACGTTTGAAATTAATCTATCTCTCCCCTTTTAGTATATGTAATTTATAGGAATTTGTACAAATCGGTTTGTAATTCTTATTACTTCTTAATCTCTATTCATTAGTTGATTCCCTCTAGTGCTAGACTAGAGTTTCTTTAACTATTGGTAAGGAGACATAACTAAAAGAGGGTTTTGACATGAGATTAAAGATTAAATGGGTCCAACGCCCTAATTAGCAATGAATAATTGTCTTTCATTTCTAATGGCTAAATGAAAATGTTTTAATTGGATTGAAAAGCACGTAATTAAATTGACACAACCTCCCCGAGTTTATATTCAACAATGATGGCTCGTTGTTGCAATAACCTAATAAGTCCATGGTCATCCAAGAGCCTAAGATAACTATAAAGTCCGATTTCAAAGGAATGCAAAAACCATAGTAGTAGTAGTTACTTCCAATATTTGAAAAATTCGTTTTTGATATTGATTTGTTTTTTCTTAAAACAAATAGTGGGAGTATCATACGCTACTAAAATATAATGAATATAATTAGTAGTAATATATATCTCCAATATTTTGAAAAATGTTTTGATATTGATTTGTTTTGTGAAAACGAATAGTGGGGATATCATATGCTACTAACTTCATTAACTTTGGACTAGTAGTTATAATAGGACTATTTATTTGAATATGATTAAATAAATAATATTGATGAGACCTTAAAATCCCTCAACCAACAAACAATATTAAGTTGAAAGCGTGAGAGTGCTTAGAACACTTTTTCGTGGCCTTCCACCATGGTAGGCTCCAAGCGTTTATGACTTGTACACCGCCTTCACCCTATCATGAGGAAGTTCAAAGTGCATGCTTATATTCAGGAGGAGTTTATTCAAAACATTTGATGAGGTTAAGGTAGGCAACGAGTGTGGCCAACATCGTATCATCGTGAGGTCATACTTGAACCCCTATCTAAACCAAGCATGGTGGGAAAGAACTTAACTAAGAAAAATGGTGCCAACATCGTATCATCGTGAGGCATTGTTTTCTAGAGGCCAAATAGATGGGTAATCACAAAAACTTGTTGTGAATGGGTAATATACCCTCTCATTATTATTTTTGCTAGCCAACATCGTATCATCGTGAGGTGGGCTTGGTAATAGTGAGCCTCCCATAACCCGCTAGGAGTTTTCTTTGAAATCTCCCGGATTCCATTTTGAGGGATATGGAATTTGCCAAAAATGGTGGGTGGTGTCATTCGGTTTAAAGACCCGAATCGTTTGACTTAATCAACAATCAATCTAATTATTTTAGTGTTTATGTATTTAGATATGGTTGGAAGCGCACTCGCGAAAATACTCGACAAACATTGCCTTGAGGGGCACAATTTCCCATCATGGTATCGTAATGTCAAGATTCTCCTAACATTGGAGAAGATTGTTTACGTGCTAGACAAGGCTCCACCTCACATACCTCTTGGCCCTGAGGCTACAGAGGATGAGCGTGCTAAGTTTGACAAGCACGTTGAGGATGACACACAAGCCAAGTGCTATCTGTTGGCTTCCATGAATGAGGAGCTACAGAGACAGCACGAGGACATGGACAGTGCATTTTCCATAATACTCCATCTTACGGAGTTATATGGCGAAGGGACGCGCAACCGTCGCTTTAGCACTGTTTGTGAACTTGTGAAGACCAAGATGGTCAAAGGGGCTCCAGTACATCAACATGTACTGAAGATGATAGGATTCATTGAACAATTGGAGAACCTTGGTACTCTACTTGACGGGGAATTGGCCCAGGACTTCATATTGGCTTCTCTTTCTGATTCATTTGCGCAGTTCGTAATGAACTACAATATGAATAAAATGGATAGTACTCTCTCTGAGTTGCTAAATATGTTAGTAACTGCCGAGAAGACTATGAAGAAAGAGAACGTTATAGGGACTGCTGCAGTAGCCTACAACAAGCCATCCTCTTCCAAAGCCAAGCCGAAAGGCAAAGGCAAAAGAAAGGAGATGAAGTCACCCACTCATAAGCCGAAAGGAGGAGTGATGAAAAAGAAGGAAAAAGAGCCCAAAGGGACTTGCCACCACTGTGGAAAGGAGGGACATTGGAGGAGGAATTGCAAGTTTTACCTTGCAAGTCTTAAGGACAAACCACAAGGTATGGTTTATGTTCTTGTTTTCAATTCTAAATGTTAGATCTTCTAAATATTTATATTTGATATAAAGGGCTAATCACTTTTATAATTGTATATAGGTGGAGGGGCCAAGTAGAAGAGGACCAAGCAAGGAAAGGTGTGGAGAAGAGTTCGTCCACCATGTTTTTGCTTACTACTTAAGAAGTTTGTTGCATTTAAAGACAGTCTTTAAACTTTCTTATTTTGTTAAGAACTTAATGTGGCTTCATATGATGGAAGGCCACTAAATAAATGCTTATATGTATAAAGGTATTTAAATTAGTCTCTAAATGTTTAGAGCTAATGCTTTTTATATTAAACATTATGAATGTTTGAATTATCATATTAATGTAATGTGATGAATGCCTTCTAATACATTTTCTTAATAGTAGTGTTATGAATTGAATATTGTCTTGTTGTATCCTAGGTGAGATACCAGATTTATATCATATGAAACACAATAATCAAGATCACTCTTGATTCAATTAGTGGTTTTGAACAACTAATTGGGCATTCGTTAAAAGGTTTTAAAATGTCAATTGTGCTATTGATTAAACCAAGAAAGAAGTGTCTAAATCTATTTTAGTCACTTAATAACAAGACATTAACTTAGTGAAGATTGAAACAATTAAAGCTTGAAATGTTTTAAAGCTACTACACAATGTCTTCTACCAATATACACCAATTTTATACATTTTGAATGTATGAAATGATTTCTCATTAAAGTCATGAGAAATAGTGGGAGGTATGAAAATGGATATAAACTTGAATATGATTGGTTTATAGTTGTCAAAAGAATAATAGTACTTAACTATTATTAAGAGTTTGTAATTTTAATTGTTAAAAGACTCAAACTCTTCAAACGTTAAAATTCTATGTTGTGTGACATTTAAAGAAAGTCTTTGAATGTTGGTTTCGTCAACCTAGCATAAATGGTTATATGTTGGGAGTTGTCCATCATTCTCTTTTATGAGAACAAGCTAAATAACAAAGCATATGGACAAGTTGATGAAACAAAAGGGAATAACTTCAAAATGAGTCACAACATTTGGTTTAACAACAAGACAATCCAAATTCAACATCTAATGTAACAATAAAGCAAGTTACACATTTCAAATGGAATTGCTTGAGAAGGAATTCTTTTGTATGATTCGTTTGAATAACTTGTGTTAGCTAGTGTTGTTAATGATCTCAAAATAGTTGAGATATCATCAATAAGCTAATGGATCTTAATGATTGTCAATAGATCCAATACAAGTTAGTGGGAGCAATATGCATTCAAATCAAGACAATATAATTGTTAATTTTGAATGAATGCTAAGTTACATCAAGGCCAGTGGGAGTGATGTCATATTTTGAGCAAACAAGATATGAATGAAGTCTATTTGATAGATTTGATAAATCATAGATGTTACTCGAAAAATGACAAAACATGACACAGTCAATTTTGAAGTATAAACTTGAAATTGGACTTATTGATATAGTAAGACTATCTCAAGGATATTAAATGAGGAATTAAATCTCAAATGTTGTAGATTTAAGAAAGCATTTTCCTATGTGATAAGAAATCACTTTCAGAACCCTTATAATGAATGTGTCATAAAATCACAAAAGGGACACATGTATTGACTTGTGAAAATAGATATCCAAAAGTGAAGAACCACAGGGGTTGTCACTTTAAGATATTACTATATCCCAGGATCAGAACCAAAGCAACTGATAGAGTATTATTGCCGTTTAAAAGGAAACATCAGAGTAGGACTCTGGAAGCGTGCATTCACTTAGGTTGTTAACCAAAGTGAAAATAAGCCATTTTAACAAATGGAACTTCATAATGGATGAAGAACTAACCATATGAATGAATTGGTAGTATGGTACTACAATGGTCTCAAGAATGGAGCAAAGTTTGTATAAAGTATACAAACAAAATATATGACAATATATTGTTTTAGAAACTGCTTCAAAAAGGTGTTTTGAATGAAGGGGTTCTATTAGAACCAATGATTGAATCCAAACCATAAGGTCGATGGTAGTGTACTACGACGTAATGGGGCGATAGCTCAAGCCATGGAATCAAGGTCTCATCAAAATATTCGAACACAATAAAGAGACATCATCAAATGTTTTGGAAACATTTGATAAGTAAATTCCCCTTTTAAAATAAAAGGAATTAATACATAACCAAGTTAACCAGCGAGCATGAACTCTCTCGACAAGATGTATAAGATACACTAGTGATTGACTTTAGTGCAAGTGGGAGATTGTTGGAAATATGCCCTGAAAGCCAATCTTTGGAAGAAACCTTTCAGGACAAATGAATAGATGTATAGATGATTCTTATACGTCAAATGGCAAAGACACGAATTAGGACTATCTCAATAAACGATATATGTCTTAAATAGTGTATCCATGGACAATGGATGGATTGAAGAAGTAATCTAATGATGTTAGACTACAGAGACCTTCTTCAGATAACCAAATGTCCAAAAGGTTCCTGGTCATTGGATTGTCGGAGGGAAACTGACAATGCGTAGATCGGTACATACTGTGTCTGCTTCAAATGGAAGGATGGAAAGTCTCATCCCATTCGTGTTGTGACACTAAGACAAGTATGTAGGTGCTCATTAGGGGAATGAGTTCACTGAACACAATCGAACGAGAGTACTTGCATGGAGGTCTACTCACATGTCAAGCAAGTAACTCTAATGGTTGGAATAATGTAAGTAGTCCTTAGACCTGAGGCATCGTCGTTGTCTTGTGGTTAAGTACTTGATCTTTGATTATGTCAAACGTCACTCTTTCAGAATGTCAACGGCATAGTCGGGGTTAAGCCACTTAGTCATGAAGGCAAGTGTATGCGCAACAAGGAATCTCTAATCCTCGGTAAGAGAGGAAGAATACTCTAAGATATGATTCGGGAATCTTCGGCCGAAGTATCGAGCGTATTGAAAGGAATGCGTTCCTATACGACTCAAAAGAATCATATAAGAAGGAATAATCACATTAGGGGTTTGCCATAATATATCCATACCCTAGTAATATGATTGAGAGTATTGAATTAGAGAAGGATCGAATTACATTGTAATTCCAATTGAATAGGTTCTCCGAATAAACTTCTACATTAGCTTGGGTAGCTATGACATATGGTTAGATGTCACTCATAGTTTGTGAGTTCTTCTAAGATAAATAAACATAGTCATCAAAGAAGAATGGTGAATTAAAATGAAGTTTTGATTCACTAAGTGATTGAAATTAAATTGAATTAATGCCAATCACCTCACTGCCTTGCTAATTAGAACCTAAAAGATTGTTCACCAAAACACTATTGTAGTGAGTAATAAATGGATGATGGAAATAATTAATTGGATTAATTAAGTGTTTTGATTAATTTAGAAAGTCTAAAGAAATCATAAAAGCGATAAAAGATCGTTTTGGGCTTAAAGAAACGTTCGGGTTTAATTGGGCCCATTGGGCCTAAACCCATTGGGCTTTTATTCAAGCATTGGATGACTTGAAATAAATGAAAGCCCAAAGCCCAAATGACACTAAGTAGGCCGGCCATACTAAGGGTTTGGGTGAGATGTTTAGTCAATTTGTTGACTAGGTTTTTGATGATATATAAGGAACTTTATAGAGATTGATTCAATAAGAGTTTTTGTGAGTTTAGAAACACAAAATCAAAACAACCATCTCTCTCTCTCTCAACAATAGGGCCGGCCACCTAGAGGGTGAATTGGCTAACAACTTTTCATCCTTTTGGTCATTCCTTCATCTTTCTCATTATACTAGTGGGTGAGGATCTTTAGAGGTCTTCTACTTTGGGGACTTGAAGAGAACCTAGGAGCACTCATTCTATCAAAGTGGAGGAGGCAAGGAAGGAAGCTAGGCTCAAGGAATTCAAGGAACAAAGAGCTTGGAGGTGGTCCATCCTTGGTCTAAAATCAAGAACAAGAGGTATAGATCTATTCCTTGACTTTGTTCTTAAGCAAAATTGTTTTGATGCATTATATTTAAACCTATGAACCTTGAAGGGGATTTGCATGACTATAACTTTGATAACTTGTTATAAATGCTTCCGTTGCGTATGTATATAAATCTAGAATTGTATATGCATGCTAGTCATTTTGAAATCCCAAATCTTGAAAACTCTTAATTATCCCTTCACTTAATGGCTCTTCGAGCCCCAATGCACGGCTCACGGCTGCTACCATCCTTGACACGGTTCACACGCACTCCCGACAGAATAACATGTCTATATGCCTTAAGGAAGTCTTTAAACAAGTCATCAGAGCTAATTTTGAAGTGAACAGCCTTGAAGTAGCCAACCTTGCTCAAAGACTCGCCTTGACGATACAATGGTGGCACACCATCATCATTCTTGTGGCTCAAGGAAGACATGCTTGAAGAAATTCTACAAAGACGCGAAGAAAATTCGTTAGATGGTTGCTTGCAAAAAAAAAACAAAGGAGGCCCGTGCCTCCCCGGCCCATCACCAGCGACCCAAGCTCCAGCCCTAACACAACATCACGATGCCCCAGCACCCAGACCCGAGCCGAAGCCACGCCGAGGCACACACAGCAACAACCTTGCCATGGCTTCCAAGCTAACTTTTCACACCTTCTCGACCCCCCAAAAGTTATAATAAATGTAACTGTTTGATCAAATTTCAACCGCCCGGATCGGCCGCTCAACAGGCTCAGTATATATGGATCCGGAGAGGATCCGGTTCCCTCACATACATTGCAGACAATATGATTTGACTAATTTTTAATAATAAGTAATAGAGATGGTACGTCATAGTAAAATATGAGTTTAGACTGTAAATTGTCAAGACTTTTAGTTTAGATCTAGGGTAAATTACATAATACCCCTTCAGGTTTGAGGTCTATTACAACCCCCCATACGACATCTTTAAAACATTTCACTTTCATACCTCACCTACTATTTTATTTCAATATAGTACCTCCGTTACATTTTTCATCCATTGATCCGTTAAGAGCTGACGTGGGTGCCACATTTATACCACATGGCAAAAAAAAAAAAATTTTATTTTTTTTAAAAAGAACCTGAATCTTCTCAACAAAAAATAAAAATAAAAAATTGAAAAACGTAGAACCCACTCGACCTTCCCTACAACCCCTCCCCACCTTTCTTCTCCCTCCTTCCTAAGCCTCCTAACCACCTCCCTCTTCTCCACTCTCTTCACCTAATCCCTCGTTATCGTGTTCTCATCCCAACGTGATTTTGTTAATCGAGCCCGAGAGCTAGCTGTAGGTGTAAGATCTGGCTGGGTTGAAAACCGAGTCAGATTGCTGATAGCAATCGGAACAGGGGCCGCACTGGAGCCAGTTGACGTCGCTGCAGTTGTAGAGCACCATGTAGAACGACTTCGCCGAATTGCCGACTCCTATCCAGGAGAAGTACTCGCCGCTGCCCTGGCTAACGCCAGAGACGACGGGGGTGAAGAGGTCCTGGGGTTGGATCTCGGCATGCATGGGCTCGAGATCCCCTATTTTTATCCTCTGGAGTGCCAACTGGAGCTTGGTGTGGAGCAAGTTCACTCGAGCCGAGTCGTCGCCGAGTCTGGTGAGGGTGAGGGATTTGTAGTCCTAGTGCTGGGAATTGAAGATGGTGTCGTAGGGCTGAAGTTGGAATGAGAAGGCGAATGAGTTGAGGGGTTGGGATTCCTGGGATTGGGATTCCAGCGGTTGGAGGGACTCCAAGTCGAATGAAGGGAGGTAAAGAGAGTGGAGGAGAGGAAGGTGGTTGCTCAGCTCGGGAGGGAGAAGAGGGGTGGGGAGGGGTTGAGGGGAATGTGGGGTGGGTTCTATGTTTTTCAGTTTTTATTTTTATTTTTTTATTTTTATTTTTTTTGTTGAGAAGATTCAGTTTTTTTTTTTTTAAATTAAAAAATTATATTTTTGCCACATGGCACACATGTGGCAGCCACGTGGTACAAATGTGGCAACCACGTCAGCTCTTAACAGATCAATGGATGGAAAATGTAACGGAGGTACTATATTGAAATAAAATAGTAGGTAAGGTATGAAAGTAAAATGTTTTAAAGATATTGTATGAGGTTGTAATAGACCTCAAACCTAAAGGGGTATTATGTAATTTACCATTAGATCTGGTACCTTTAAGATTTGAGATGATTATCTTTATCTTTATTCCAACTATTTTCTTTGCAGATTCAATGGATGTTTTAGTTGTTACCCAGGAACAAAATGCCGATAATATCGGCGATATATCGTCGATATTATCGGTTTTTAAGTGTACCGATATTTTTTTAACTATCCAAATGGTTTTCGTGATAATATCGCGATATTATCGATATTATCGATAATATCGCGATATTTCCGAAATTATCGCGATAGATTTGGAACTGGGCACTCGGAGAAGAACGCCAGAGCTTCTACAGCTCCGGCCGGCTGTAAAACAGGACCCTAGACTCCGATCTAGGTATGAAAATAAATTGAAGACGAGATGAACGTTTTTATATATTCCGTTTGTCGTGAAACGGTCGGAGGTGTTCGGAAACTTCGTCGACACCCACGGCTTCGCCGAAGATGGGTGTGCCCATTCCCGAGCCGATTTCGTCCTAAAAACCTTGCAAAAACACGATTTTGAACTTAAATTTCACATATAAGGAGAGGGAGAGGGAGAAAGACGAGGTTGCTGATGATGATGATGGGTGTGCGTGTGTGTATGTGGGTCTCAGACCCTCGGTGCAGAGACGAGAAGGAGAGGGAGAAAGACGAGGTTGCTGATGATGATGATGGGTGTGCGTGTGTGTATGTGGGACCTGGACCCTCGGTGCAGAGAGAAATGAGAGAGATGGCGCCGACGAGGGAGAAACAGAAAGCGATGTGGGTCTCTGTGCGTGTGTGTGGGAGAATGATCGAGATACCTTGGGTCTCTGTGCGTGTGTGTGTGTGTGGGAGAAGGATCGAGAGACCTTGGGTCTCTGTGCGTGTGTGTGGGAGATCTGTGTGTGTGGGAGAATGGAGAAGGGGGATAAGGGAGCTCAGAGAAGACTCATAATAGAGAAGGTTCGAGAGATAGAGAGATTGTATGCGTGTGAGGTGAGTGTGCGTGTGTTGTGTGCGTGTGTGGTGGCATGTCTGTGTGTGTGTGTGGTTGGGTCATCTCATCTGACTCACCTGACTGATTTTACAATAACTTTTTGCAATTTCAGACCATGGACAACAAATAATAGTGCTTTCATAATGAAACTGTGTGCCACTGTGAGTCCGTGATATTCTTTCACATGCAAAACAGTGTGCCGTTGTCAGTTATATTCTTTCACCTTATCAGAGGTGGAGTATCAGAGGCATTCAGAGCATTTTCGTTTCTTCTTCTTCCCTTACCATTTTCAAAGCCATTCCAGATCCATTCCAAAGCTTGAACACAAAAGGTTCCATATTTAAGGTAAGTTTACAAACTTATATTTATATTATTGTAATTTATACAACAACAAATAAATTTGTGTGGACTCGTATGTTAATTTGTTTAAGTAATTAATACTTGCATGTTAAATTTTGTAAGTAATTAAGTAATGTTAACAATTACATGTTAATTTTTTTAAGTAATTAAGTAATGTTGTATAATTATTCTATTCTTTCACATTCTCAGAGGTGGAGTATCAGAGCCATTCAAAGGATTTTCGTTTCTTCTTCTTCCCTTACCCCTTTCAAAGCCATTCTAGATCCATTCCAAAGCTTGAACACAAAGGGTTCCATATTTAAGGTAAATTTACAAACTTATTTTTATATTATTGTAATTTATACAACAACAAATAAATTTGTGTGGACTCGTATGTTAATTTTTTTAAGTAATTAATACTTGCATGTTAATTTTTGTAAGTAATGAAGTAATGTTAACAATTACATGTTAATTTTTTTAAGTAATTAACTGATGTTGTATAATTATTCCCTAGGATAATTTTAATATGTTTAATGTTATTTATTATTTTATTAATATTAGGTTTTATTATCAAATTGGATTATTATTCATTAATATTAGGTTTTTTTTATTATCAAATTGGATTATTATTCATTAAATTTGATTATTCATTAAATTGGATTATTATCAAATTGGATTATTGATAGGAGCATATTTATGCGCCTTAGTTAGCTAGTTCTTATGCATTTTCGTTATGTTTTCTTAGTTTAAAGTAGTCTTTTAAGCTAGTTTCATGTGTTTTCAGGTTTAAAGGGCACATTACATAAAATGATGCATTTTGGAGCTTTTTGGAGCAAATGTGAGCTTAGATTGAAAAGTACATGCTTGGAGCACAAGGAATGGACAAGTTTGAAGGTCAAAGGAGCTTAAGAAATGAAGAAATGAAAGTGAAGAACAAAGAATTCAGAATTGGAAACCAAAGTTTCTAAAGTTGGAAGTTTCTATTCTTGGAGGTTTCCATTTTCGAGAGTTTCTATTATTGGCTTTGGGCTTTTGGATGACCTAACCCTAGCCGCACCTAGGCCTCTAGAATATCTGATTTCCTTGCCTTGCAAGGCATTCTAGAAGGCCCATCTCTAACCCTAACCCTAGCCGCACCTTAGGCCTTATTCCCACTAAAAATCTGATTGTTTTAACCTAATTCCTTGTGGATTTTCACCCTTTGCCGCACCTAAACCCTAGCCCATTGCCTAACCTAATTTCTCTAGGGTTTGTGGTGCCTATATATATATGTGTTTTCATTCTATGCCGTAGGAACCATCTCCCATTCACATCATTCACGCCAGAATTTGTTCCTTGCTCTTTGCCGCACCTTTCCACCACCATATTCCATAATTTCTGCCAAAAACAACCCCTAGCCGCACCACCCATCAACCCTAAACCTTTCCATACCATTCCCCATCCATTCTACACCATAAATAACCCCAAAAACCTGTTCTAAACTTCTCTGCCGCAGCAAGGAGGAAGGAGATATCGTTGATGAGCTTGCTGCCAAGTTGGAGCGTTCTAGGTGTTTTCTTTCTTTGGATTTTAATTTCTAAATTTATGTATCTTTGCTTTGCGAGTATGAGGAACTAAACCCCCCTTGGCTAGGGGGGGATTCGAAATACATGTTCATGCTTGCAGTATGATTTGATTAAATTCAGTTGTTATTTCATAAGTTGTGGATCCAATTCGTTCATCTATTTGATTGATAACTTATTTGTGTATGTTGATTGAGAGTGCACGCTTAGTTTTCATGCATGAATATGATGCTAGATTATGAGGGAGTTTCACCTAATAGTTACAATCTTATAATCACAAGTAGTGAAGGTCGCTTGAAAACGATCGCGTTGAATGAATTCTTGGCATAAGTTTCATGCAATTCATAGTAACGAATGCTTCGTCAATGCTTATGTTTTTCATAGAACTTAATGATTCTTGCTTGTATCTCTATTATGCAATTCATGTAGGGAACTTGTAGGGAATGTTTTGGGTTGTCGTATGCAATCATCCAATCTAATAACTTGTGGAAAAACTGAAAGTTAATTAGTGCAATTCACGGTTAATTTGGGGCATTGAGTATCCATAGTTTATCGAAGAACAACTGAAAATCGTTTTGTTTGCAAGTGTGACATGTGTGGAGAAGAACCTCCTAACTAGCCTTTTATCCATCCTTTTCATCCAAAAACGTTTTACAATCTGTTTAGTTTTAAGTTTCTGTTTTGTTTTCAATTTTCGTCCAAAACAAATCCCCCTTTATTTTGAAGTCTTAGATTAGTTAGAAAGTGTTTTGATTTGTGTTTCTAAGTGTTTTGATTCAAGTTTTCACCCAAATTCGTCCAAGTTCTTGTTAGGTTCTCAAAACTGCCCAGAAAGTGGTTTTTAAGCAGTTTTGAGTCATTAGGTTGCTGTTTTGAGTTTTAGGTTTGTTTAAGTGTTTTAACCTTTAGTTTTGCATTCTTTGAGTCTAGTTTAGTGTTTTAAACTTTGTTTTTGAGTCTTTAAGTCAGTTTCCAAGTGTTTAGCAATCCCTCCTAATCCCCGGTCTAGAACGATCCCTACTTACATCTTTACTACAACTTGACAAAAAGAGGGTTTAATTTGTGTGCTAGTGAATATCACATCAAATTTTTGGCGCCGTTGCCGGGGATTAGCAACTTTGCTAATCCCTTGGTTCTTTTCTTTTCGTTTAGTTTGTTTTTATTTTTGTTTTTGTTTCTGACTTAGTTTTGTTTTCCTTGTTTTGTGTTACTTTTGATATTTGATTTAGTTCTCTTTCTTTGATTTTAGGTACTAGAGAAGTAAGACATGGATTGTGCTAGCATTCAAGCTCAATTGGCAAATCTTACTTCTCAATTGTCACAGATTGCCGGAAGGACCAGAATGCAAAGTGTCCCTACATTTGGTGTGTCCTATAGGCAAGGATATCAAACTCATCAACATCCTCAATTCACTGTGAACGAAGATGCGTGGGGTTATCAAGGCTATGATCAACCAAGCAACAACATGTTTTCCAACACTTACAATTCGGCTTGGAGAGATCATTCAAATTATATGTGGGGGGAACCTCAACAATTCCAACAAGATGGATATTGGCAGCAAGAGGAGGAGTTCTAGTCAAGCCCTATTCAATATGCTCAATCAAACTCAGGTTCGTCAATAGATTATAATCAAATTCTGAATGAATTAAATTGTTTGGTGCAGGGCTCACAAAATCAAGCCAAGGAGGCTCAACACGATGCATATTGGCAGCCATATGAGGAGTTCTACACCACGCCTATGCAGCCACCACCGCATACCCCACAACAATTCCAATCAAATTCAAGTATGTCCATGGGTAGTGATCAAATTCTTCAATTACTAACCTCTTTGACGCAGGACCAACAAAATCAAGACAAAAAGTTGGATAAATTGAAGAGTCAAATGGGAGAGATTATGGAATTCATGGTACAAATTCAAGAGCAAAGTGAACTCTCCAACTCAACTGTTGAAAATTCGAAGGAAGATTTTGAAATCCATGATGCTATCACTTTGGGAAGTGCTATGGAGGTTGTAGCTGGCCTAAAAACGTCCAAACATAGCCTAGAAGTGGATGAGGAGCTGCTGATTGAGGAGGAGGAAGCAAACATACACACGGCAAGGGTAGAACAACCCTTGCCGCAACCCCTTATGCCCTCTAACCCACCCACCACAAGTAAAGACGTCCCAATTTCATTTCATTCTAATGTTATTCCTCCGAATGTCCCTTTTCCTCGCAGGTTTTTGATTCCCAAGAAAGAAGAGAGTGAACAAGACATCGTGGAAGCCTTCCCAAAGGTGCAAAATGATATTCCAATTCTTGGTGCAACAAAGCAAGTTCTAGATTGTGTTCAATTGTTCAAAGGACTTTGTACACCAAGAAGAATGATTCAAGAGAAAGTAGTGGCCGGAGAACATCAAGAATTCATCAAAGAGGACGTATTTGAAACAACAAAGCCCAAAGAAGTCGAGTTTGATGACACGGGACAAATCACAATCATTGTCGTAAATCTGGCCAAATTAAAAGTCCCTGAAACTTTCAACGCAGTGGTGTTCGTCCTTGAGTTCTTAACGGAGCGAAAAAGTAAGTCATCTACTCGAATTTCCATTACGTTTTATACTTACATGTTGTTAATGATTCAGGCACCCACTCTCGAATTTAAACCATTGCCGGATCACTTCACGTATCACCTTCCATTCAAGGATCAATTCCATGCCGTGGGTTCCAAAGAGGCATGATTGTGTTCTTCGTCCGGCTTCACGACGTTGAAGAAAGCGCTACTTGGGAGGCAACCCATGCATTCAACAAAGGAAGACTTAGGAATCACTCCAATTCCAGATTTGCGTTCTTAAAACCCTTCTCTTTGTTGTTTATTTCGAATCTGCCTATTTTGTTATTTACTTGCTGTTTGTGTGTTTCTTTTTGTTTAGTGTGGTTTTATGCTTGAAACATTGAGGCCAATGTTTGATTTAAGTGTGGGGGGGTAACTAAGTGTTTTTGATGCAAATTCGTGGGATTTTATCACCCTTAACTTGAAGACTTGTTCCTTGCTGTTTTTAAGTGTTTTTGAGCAGTTTTGGTGTGTTTTAGTGTGTTTTGATGCAAAAATCCGAAAATCACATAAAAATTTGAAAAATTGTTTTAAAAAACCCAAAAAGAGTTGTTTTTGTGTGTTTGTTTGTGTCTTAGGGTACCTTCCAACACAATGATGAGGATTCGGTTTGTAATTACATGGCTGTTAAAGAGAGTGATTAACATGGATGAAAGTTTGATTTACTCTTTGTTTATGCTTAGTTGTGGTTATACCTTATGAATTCACATGCAATCATAAAAGAAAAAAAATCAGTTTTTGTAACATGCTTGAAGGAAGGAACTCAAACCAACGCTACAACCTTGTGAGACTTGAGCCTAAACGTTTATTTGGAGAGTTAAAATCTGTGCATTCTTTGTTTTCTAAAGTCGTTGCATGATCTCATTATTCTTTGCTTGGTTGCTACTTAGAAGGCGTTTCATCATTTAGTTCCAAATGCTAGAACTCATGCCCATTTCATTCAAAGCATGTTATTGAGTTGCATAACACACATTCAAGATGAAGTTGTGTAGTGACCACCACCTTAGCCAAAAAGCCGTGTGCCCTATGTCATTGTGATTTGTAGGTTTTAACCCCATTGAGCCTTGTTAGCCTTCGTTATTTGTTAACCCATGTTTTCCTCACCTAGCCTAGTTTAGGACCATCCATACCCTTGTTCTTAAAGCATAGTAAAGCATGATTCGAAGTGAATTCCTTTTGATCTATGTTAGCAGAAAACAAGTGTGGGGGAAGTATTTTTCAAGAGGAATTGTGTGCCATAGGCACGGCAAAGAAAAGAAAAGAAAAAAAATTCGTGGAAAAAGAAAAAAAAATGAAGAAAAAAAGTATGAAAAGTATGAAAAAAAAAAAAGAGTTGAAAAGTTGAGAAAAAGAGTTCCAAAGTATTGTTTGTTGAAGTAAGGGTCCAAAACAATGAATTTGACCCTAAGAAGTTATTTAAGTCCCCCCCTTGTGTGTTAAAGTTAATTTCTGCAATCTAAGTGAATTCTAAGTCTCAATTTCATTACTTTGCTTACTATTGCTTGAAGAACGTTTGTTTTCCTTATCCTTTCCTTGTTAACCAACACCCCAAGCCCCATTACAACCCTTAACTTCTATCTTGAGTGTTATGTGTTTCAATTTGTGGAGTTTGAATTTGGTATGAGCATATGGTGTCACTGGTTCTCGCATCTAAGTAGTAGCATTCCATTCATGAGATCAGATTAAAAAACATGCGTATTAACTCCGGAAAGTGCTTTCTTTGTTATACATATATGTGAGCATTCGTTTTCATATTTACATCAATCTTCTCACATATAACTAGTATAGGGTGTGTAGTTAGAAAATCTGAGTGAAAATAGAGTGCATATCTTGTAAGGAATTGAGGGATTCTCTAAGGCATGTTACTACATTCAAAATCATCGTTTTAAATGGTTAAATGTGAACTAGTAAGTGGTGACTATGATTAAGTATATGCTTAAGTGTGAAGATGACTAAAATCTGTGGGAGTGATGTTTTTTAACATGTCATGTGCATTGGAAATCCCTGAGGCAAATGTTGGAAGGTTTAGATTGTGTTTTTGTTTTGTTTCTTTCTTTTGCTCGAGGACTAGCAAAAGCTAAGTGTGAGGGAATTTGATAGGAGCATATTTATGCGCCTTAGTTAGCTAGTTCTTATGCATTTTCGTTATGTTTTCTTAGTTTAAAGTAGTCTTTTAAGCTAGTTTCATGTGTTTTCAGGTTTAAAGGGCACATTACATAAAATGATGCATTTTGGAGCTTTTTGGAGCAAATGTGAGCTTAGATTGAAAAGTACATGCTTGGAGCACAAGGAATGGACAAGTTTGAAGGTCAAAGGAGCTTAAGAAATGAAGAAATGAAAGTGAAGAACAAAGAATTCAGAATTGGAAACCAAAGTTTCTAAAGTTGGAAGTTTCTATTCTTGGAGGTTTCCATTTTCGAGAGTTTCTATTATTGGCTTTGGGCTTTTGGATGACCTAACCCTAGCCGCACCTAGGCCTCTAGAATATCTGATTTCCTTGCCTTGCAAGGCATTCTAGAAGGCCCATCTCTAACCCTAACCCTAGCCGCACCTTAGGCCTTATTCCCACTAAAAATCTGATTGTTTTAACCTAATTCCTTGTGGATTTTCACCCTTTGCCGCACCTAAACCCTAGCCCATTGCCTAACCTAATTTCTCTAGGGTTTGTGGTGCCTATATATATGTGTTTTCATTCTATGCCGTAGGAACCATCTCCCATTCACATCATTCACGCCAGAATTTGTTCCTTGCTCTTTGCCGCACCTTTCCACCACCATATTCCATAATTTCTGCCAAAAACAACCCCTAGCCGCACCACCCATCAACCCTAAACCTTTCCATACCATTCCCCATCCATTCTACACCATAAATAACCCCAAAAACCTGTTCTAAACTTCTCTGCCGCAGCAAGGAGGAAGGAGATATCGTTGATGAGCTTGCTGCCAAGTTGGAGCGTTCTAGGTGTTTTCTTTCTTTGGATTTTAATTTCTAAATTTATGTATCTTTGCTTTGCGAGTATGAGGAACTAAACCCCCCTTGGCTAGGGGGGGATTCGAAATACATGTTCATGCTTGCAGTATGATTTGATTAAATTCAGTTGTTATTTCATAAGTTGTGGATCCAATTCGTTCATCTATTTGATTGATAACTTATTTGTGTATGTTGATTGAGAGTGCACGCTTAGTTTTCATGCATGAATATGATGCTAGATTATGAGGGAGTTTCACCTAATAGTTACAATCTTATAATCACAAGTAGTGAAGGTCGCTTGAAAACGATCGCGTTGAATGAATTCTTGGCATAAGTTTCATGCAATTCATAGTAACGAATGCTTCGTCAATGCTTATGTTTTTCATAGAACTTAATGATTCTTGCTTGTATCTCTATTATGCAATTCATGTAGGGAACTTGTAGGGAATGTTTTGGGTTGTCGTATGCAATCATCCAATCTAATAACTTGTGGAAAAACTGAAAGTTAATTAGTGCAATTCACGGTTAATTTGGGGCATTGAGTATCCATAGTTTATCGAAGAACAACTGAAAATCGTTTTGTTTGCAAGTGTGACATGTGTGGAGAAGAACCTCCTAACTAGCCTTTTATCCATCCTTTTCATCCAAAAACGTTTTACAATCTGTTTAGTTTTAAGTTTCTGTTTTGTTTTCAATTTTCGTCCAAAACAAATCCCCCTTTATTTTGAAGTCTTAGATTAGTTAGAAAGTGTTTTGATTTGTGTTTCTAAGTGTTTTGATTCAAGTTTTCACCCAAATTCGTCCAAGTTCTTGTTAGGTTCTCAAAACTGCCCAGAAAGTGGTTTTTAGGCAGTTTTGAGTCATTAGGTTGCTGTTTTGAGTTTTAGGTTTGTTTAAGTGTTTTAACCTTTAGTTTTGCATTCTTTGAGTCTAGTTTAGTGTTTTAAACTTTGTTTTTGAGTCTTTAAGTCAGTTTCCAAGTGTTTAGCAATCCCTCCTAATCCCCGGTCTAGAACGATCCCTACTTACATCTTTACTACAACTTGACAAAAAGAGGGTTTAATTTGTGTGCTAGTAAATATCACATCAATTATTCATTAAATTGGATTATTATTAAATTGGATTATTATCAAATTGGATTATTATTCATCACTATGTTTTATATTAGGATTATTTTTTTATCAAATTGGATTATTATTCATTAATATTAGGTTTTATTATCAAATTGGATTATTATTCATTAAAATTAGGTTTTTTATTATTATCAAATTGGATTATTATTCATTAAATTGGATTATTATCAAATTGGATTATTCATTAAATTGGATTATTATCAAATTGGATTATTATTCATCACCATGTTTTATATTAGGATTATTTTTTTATCAAATTGGATTATTATTCATTAATATTAGGTTTTATTATCAAATTGGATTATTAATCATTAATATTAGGTTTTTTTATTAACAAATTGGATTATTATTCATTAAATTGGATTATTATTCATCACCATGTTTATATTAGGATTATTTTTTTTATCAAATTGGATTATTATTCATTAATATTAGGTTTTATTATTCCATATTATTTGTATAATTACTTAAATTTTTACAATCATTTTCTTTACTTCGTATTTAATTCTTCTGTAGAATAACTTTATTATTTAGGTTCTCTTATATATAACCGTCATCACTACTATATTTTTTGGCCAAAAATTAATTGTCTGATTTTCATGAAAAATAAATATAGGTACGTTTAAGATGTCCAGTGGAGTTACTAAACGTGATCCAGCTTGGGAACATGAAGACCTAATAGACGGAAACAAACATGGCACAATTTGCAAATATTGTGGTCGGGTAATGAAGAGTGGCGGAGTGACACGACTTAAGTACCATCTTAGTGGTTTAGATCCAGCAAAAAATGTCCAACGATGCGATAATGTCCCCCTAGAAGTGAAGGCATTCATCATCACATTATTAAAAAATAAAAAACAGCAGAAGGAAAAGATAACACATGGAATAGAAAATATTCGAGCTGGGCTATGAGGAGAAGTCATTGGCCAAGCGGTTGACAGTGATGATGATGACGATGAGGACGAATGTGATGATGACATGGGACCTGAAGAACGACGCAATTTGAAACAAGCATTACGTGCCTCCAAACAGTCAGCATGGGAAAGAGAACACCTTCATAAAATTCCTAATAGAGCACAAGGTTCCGGGACAAGTGGTGGTGCACAAATGAGACGGGGAGGCAGTCTTAGAGAATCACAACCAACACCACCAATAGCCCCAAGTTTATATAAGTCATCCAAAGCACGTCAAAAGAGTGTTTGGAATTATTTCACTGGAGGTAATGTGAAGGAGGGAATGGGGCGTCTAATTAGCAAGTTCTTTATCTATGAAAATGTCCCTGCTGAGAAAGCATCATCACATCATTTCAAAAATATGGTAGTGGGATGTCAACAGGCCGGTGTTGGAGTACAACCTCCCACTCCCTATGAGATAAGAAACAAATTTTTGGATATGGAGTATAAAGACATTGGCGAGTATGTTAACAAGTTGAGGTCAAAGTGGGAAACTATTGGTTGCACAATCATGTGTGACGGATGGACTGGCCCGACCAGATTGTCTATCATAAACTTCATGGTATACTCCAAGGGAAAGACAATTTTTTTGAAGTCTATTGATGCTTCAGACCATATAAAGAACTACAAGTATATTTACAAATTATTGAGGGATGTAATCATGGAGGTGGGAGAGCATAATGTTGTCCAAGTCGTGACCGACAACGGTTCTGCATTTGTCAAAGTTGGAAAAAAGTTAATGAAGCATCATAATGTGTTTTGGACATCATGTGCAATACATTGTATTGATCTCATGTTTGAGGCAATGGGGAAGAGAGAGAATGTTGCTACTGTGGTAAAAAGAGCTAGAACGATCACAAATTATATTTACAATCACGGTTGGTTGTTGGCAAAGATGCGTGAATTTTGCAAAGGAGAAATTATTCGTCCAGCTACCACTCGATTCGCCACCAACTATATTGCATTAGACAGCCTACTTAAGAAGAAAGCAGGGTTGAAGCAACTATTCACTAGTGACGATTGGGCCAACCACAATTTGAGCCGCTCAAATGCAGGTCGTATGGTGGAAAGTATAGTGCTTGATCATGCTTTTTGGACTCAATCTGAACATGTGTGCCAAGTGTTTGAATCTCTTTACAAAGTTTTACGGATCGTTGACACAGAAGTGTATCCTACTATAGGGGCAATATATGAGTTGATGCGTGTAGTAAAGGATGAATTGAAAAGAAAACATGGTGCAAGGTGGGTCATAAAGATAATTGAAGACCGATGGTATAAAACATTATACCACGATTTGCATGCGGCAAGTATAAATTATGTCATAATTTGCAATTCATTTCTTTAGTTGCATAAGTATTATTTCTCTTACTAGAGTATGTGTTTCCTTGAACAGCATATTATTTGAATCCTCGATACCAATACAGACCCGGTGTTGGAGATGATGGTACCCTTATAGGTGCTGTACATAATGTATACTCTAAATTAGACCCTGCATCACCAGCAGTTGGCCAATTTGGAAATGAGGTACACAATTACTTAAATTATAATAATTACTTTGTTGGATTAAACTAACACGATTTATTGAATTCAGCTAACATGGTTTAAAGATGCAAGAAGAACTTTTGGAGAACCAACATCAATTGCTGCTCGAACAACAATGTCTCTTAGTGAGTGTAAACATATTTCATTATAAGTTTATAATAGAATTTGTTGGAGTTATTAGGCTTATCAACATTGTTTTTCATTGTAGCTGAATGGTGGATCATGTATGGGACCTATGCACCAACTGTGAGAAAGTTAGCAATCAAAGTATTATCACAAACAGCTTCCTCATCTGCTTGTGAAAGAAATTGGAGCACATTTGTGATAGACGCATATTTATGCGACTTAGTTAACTAGTTTTCTTGCATTTACGTTATTAGTTCTTAGTTATTTTAGTACTTTAAGCTATTTTCGTGTGTTTGTAGGTCCAAAGGGCTAAGGTAGCAAGAAAGTGCATTTTGGTGCATTTTGGAGCAGTTTTGAGCTTGGAATGGATTACATATGTTATGAGCAAGATGGATGGACGAATTTGAAGTCAAATGAGGATAGAAACATGCTAAAAATGTGGTGAAACAAATACAAAGTGCAAGAAGAGATAAATTTCTAGAAGGATTGGCCAAAACTTCACTCAAAACCATGCATACCTCATAAAATTCATCAATGTCGTGGCCTTCCCTTTGTTTCACTTCCACCAGATTTTTTAGTAATGATGCAATGCCTATCTCACCATGACATGTGAGTGGATGATGCAATGCTTAGCTAACCATGACATATGAGTGGATGATGCAATGCTTAGCTAACCATGACATGTGAGTGGATGACTCAATACCTAACCCACCAACAATTCCCACTCTTTGCCATGCTCACCTACTCAATTCAACCAAAATTTTGTGTTAAACAAGTCCATCCTCTTCCTATAAATACCATGGTAGCAACCTCATTCAAATCATCAAGAAATAAACCATTCTCCAAGCCTTGCCTTGCCTCTCCCTACATATCTAAACCCCTTCCCATCCATTCCTCCAAATAACCAACCCTTCAACATCATTCCAACCTTGTTGTTGCGGCAAAGAGAAGGAGAAAAGTCCTTGGACGCGCTTGCTATCCAACATGGATCGTTGGAACGTTTAGGTGCTTTCTTTCCTTTGTTTTTCAATGTTTAAATTTGTTTATCTTTGTTTTGTAATAATGAGGAACTAAACCCCCCTTGGCTAGGGGGGGATTCGAAACACATGTCCATGCTTGCAATATGATTTGATTACTTTTAATTGCGTTTCATAAGTTATGAATTCAATTTACTTATCCGTTCGTATAAAAACTGATTTGTGTATGTTGATTGAGGGTCGACACTTAGTTTGCATGCATGAATTTGATGCTAGAATATAAGGGAGTTTCACCTAATCGTCATGAACTTATATTCACAAGTAGTGAAGGTTGCTAGTCACAATCGCGTTAAGTAAATTCTTGGCATAAGTTTCATGCGTATTCCATAGTAACGAGTGTCTCGTCAATGCTTATGATTTTCATAGAACTTAATGATTCTTGCTTGTATCTCTATTATGTAATTCATTTAGGGAACTTGTGAGGAATGCTTTGGGTTGTCGTATGCAATCATCCAACTCAATAAAAGTAGGAAAATCTGAGGGTTAATTTAAGCGTACCTAATTAACTTGGGGCATTGAGAATTAATAAGTTATTGAAATACAATTGGAAATCGTTTTGTATGCAAGCAAGACATGTGTGGAGAAGAACCCCTTAGCTAGCCTTCCATCCATTTATTTAAACCAAATTCGTTTTAAAACTTGTTTTGTTTTCCAAAGTTTATGTTTTGTTTCTAAATTCATCAAATCCAAATCCCCCTTTACTTTTAAAGTCTTTTATTTACATTTGTAACTTTGTTTTTATGTTTTTGAGAGGATTTAGCAAGCCCTCCTAATCCCCGGCCTAGAACGATACCCTACTTACATCTATACTACAATTGTCAAAAAGAGGGTTTAATTTGTGTGTCAAGTAATTTTCACATCAAATTTTGGCGCCGTTGCCGGGGATTAGCAACTTTGCTAATTCCCCATTGTTTCTTTTTATTTTCGTGTGTTTTAAATTTTAGTTTTTAATTTTATTTGATTTTGTTTATTTCAGGTACTAGTTTATGACTCGTAGTTCTCAACCAGTTCATGCACATATATCGGAGTTTGACAGCAATTTTGAACAAACTTTGAGAAGGAAAAGGAAAGTACCAGAACCTAGTCCACCTAGTTCTAGTTCTGAATCCGAAGTTGAAGAAAAGGAGGAGGTAGAAAAAGACATGGAGGTGGACAATCGAACAATCAAAGAACTTTCAGCCTCGGGATTAGACAATGCCACGCCTCTATGCATCCAATACCCCGCAGCAGCCCGAGGAAAGACAGAAGAATTTGAATTGAAGTCAAGCTTGTTACACCACATTCCGAAGTACCATGGGTTGTCCATGGAAGATCCTAACAAACACTTGAAAGAATTCGACGTGGTGTGTTTGAGCATGACCCCCGTCAATGTCGATGGGAGTATTTTGAAGATGAAAGCCTTCCCTTTTTCTCTCTTGGAAAAGGCGAAGGATTGGTTGTACGAATTGGCGCCCGGAACCGTCACATCTTGGGAAAGCATGAAACGGGCCTTCTTGGAGAAGTTTTTCCCAACGTCTCGAGTCATCCTCCTACGGAAAAGGATAAGTGGAATTCAACAAGAGGAAGGTGAATCTTTTCCTACTTATTATGAACGTTTTAAAACTCTTGTTGCTTCTTGTCCACAACATCAGATGAAGGAGGAACTTCTTTTGCAATACTTCTACGAGGGGCTACTACCTATCGAACGTCAAATGCTAGATGCCTCGGCGGGAGGAGCCTTGGTGGACAAGACCCCCATGGCAGCAAAGACTTTAATTTCCAACCGTGCGTTGAATGCTCAACAATACGAAGGCGTTAGACAAAGGAGTAACCCACAACCACATCAAGTCAATGAGGTAAGTGCCATAACCGAACTTCAAAATCAAATGGCTAACCTTACTACTTTGCTTTCTCAGGTGGTGGAAGGTCCAAAAGTGCAAAACGTGGCAGCTTGTGGCGTGTGTTCCATGCAAGGCCACCTTACGGACAAGTGCCCACAGTTGATAGAAAATGGAGGGTGGGAGACCCTCAATGCCGTGGGATTTGGCAACCAATACCAACCAAGGAATGACCCCTTTTCCAATACTTACAATCCCGGTTGGCGTGATCATCCAAATTTCAAATGGCGAGAACCCCAACAAAGCCAACAACAAAGCGGATTTAGGCAACAACCCCCGGGTTTCTATCAAAAGCCGTTTGCACCAACTCAACCCCAAGCACAACCTGCCCAAAAGTCAGGTACTTCTATTGATAATGATCAGATTTTGAATTTACTAACTTCTATGGCGCAGAGCATGTAA
Organism: Malus fusca; assembly: GCA_035220775.1. NCBI lineage: Eukaryota > Viridiplantae > Streptophyta > Magnoliopsida > Rosales > Rosaceae > Malus > Malus fusca. The sequence goes on from CM069063.1 coordinate 18,706,371, forward strand.
ACTAGGGACAAGGAGGTGGACGAGTTGGAGAAGCAAGTGGGACAAATTGCGTAGTTTATGGGGCAGTTTCGTGAGCAAGGCAAGTTGCCTAGCTCAACCGTAGTGAATCCAAAGGGTGGTTTCGAATCTGCAAAAGCCATAACTTTGCGGAGTGGGAAGCAAGTAGGATCTGACCCCCAACATTCCAAATCACGTTCTAACGAGGTGGAGGAGTTGATAATTGAAGAGGAGGAACAAGGGAAGGCCACGGCAAGGGTGGAAACACCTCTGCCGCAGGCACCCATTGCTCATAAGCCATCCAATCCGTCCACCATAGGTAAGATGAGTCCAAATTCAGTTAAGTCTAACATTATTCCACCCAATGTACCCTTTCCTAGCAGATTTTTGCAAGCTAAGAACGTAGAGGAGGAAAAAGATGTTCTTGAGACATTTAGGAAAGTTCAAGTCAACATACCCCTTTTGGATGCAATCAAGCAAATCCCGAAGTACGCCAAGTGTTTGAAGAAGCTTTGTACTACCAAGAAACGTTTTCGGGAGAAAGAAGTAGTACATGTAAGTGAGAATGTCTCTACACTGTTGCAAAGAAAGCTACCGCCTAAATGCAAAGATCCAGGTAGTTTCACTATCCCTTGCGTAATTGGTAATACAAGGTTTGAACATGCCATGCTAGATTTAGGTGCTTCTATTAATGTCATGCCATATTCTGTTTATGCATCGATGAATCTAGGAGAGCTTAAAAATGATGGTGTTATTATCCAATTAGCCGATCGATCTAATGCATATCCGAAAGGTGTTTTGGAGGATGTTTTGGTGCAAGTAGACCATTTGATTTTTCCTGCAGATTTCTATGTGCTTGACATGGAAGATTCGGCACACTCTCCATCATCACCACTCTTACTTGGACGACCTTTCATGAAAACAGCTCAAACCAAGATTGATGTAGCCAAAGGAGAAGTAACCATGGCATTTGGTGGTGATATGATTTGTTTTAAAATTCCTGAATCCATTGAGACTCCTAATGTTGTTCGTTCTTGTTGTGTTATTGATACAATAGAAAAGATAGGGACGGATCATTCAGCCCCTAACACAAAGTTTGCTTCAAGAACAATACAAGATGAGGGAATTGGAGTGGAGCACAAGGACCCCGTGGCCACTGCCCTTAAAACACCCAATTTGACCGAGAGCACCAAGGGGGAGAAAGTTCATGTTGCTGCCACTTCATCACAACACCAAGGTAAGGCACCTAATCCAAATCCAATTCCCATTAAAATTAAGAAATGGTTCCCTACTTGGGTGCAGGTACCCGAGCATATCCCGGATGGTGGGCGAATTCACATGGATTGTAGGATGCTCAATGGCCCAGTCAAGAAGAATTACTATCCCATTCCATTCAAGGACCCAAAGCATGAAGTGGTTCGAAGGACAAGGCGTAGAGGAAACACCCCTCCAGACCGTGGGGTTCCATAACCCTTCAAAGAAGCATCGTCCGGCTGCAAGACGTTAAAGAAAGCGCTACTTGGGAGGCAACCCATGCAATTCAACAAAGGAAGCTCGAGGAATCACTCCAATTCCAGATTTGCATTCCTAAACCCTTCTCTTTGTTGAATCTTTCTAATCTGCCTATTTAGTTGTTTTAGTTGCTGTTTGTGTGTTTCTTTTTGTTTAGTGTGATTTTATGCTTGAAACATTGAGGACAATGTTTGATTTAAGTGTGGGGGGGGGTAACTAAGTGTTTTTGGTGCAAATTCGTGGGATTTTATCACCCTTAACTTAAAGACTTGTTCCTTGCTGTTTTTAAGTGTTTTTAAGTTGTTTTGATGTGTTTTAGTGTGTTTTGAAGTAAAAATCCGAAAATCACATAAAAATTTGAAAAAATTGTTTTAAAAACCCAAAGAGGGTTGTTTTTGTGTGGTTGTTTGTGTCGTAGGGTACCTTCCAACACAATAATGAGGATTCGATTTGTAATTGCATGATGGTTAAAGAAAGTTATAAACATGGATAAAAGTTTGATTTACTCTTTGGTTTATGCTTGGTTGTGGTTATAACTTATGAATTCACATAAAGGAAAAATTAGTTTTTGTAACATGCTTGAAGGAAGTAACTCAAACTAACGCTACAACCTTGTGAGACTTGAGCCTAAACGTTTATTTGGAGAGTTAATAATCTGTGAACTTGTTGCTTTCTTAAGTCGTTGCATGATCTCATTATTCTTTGCTTGGTTGCTACTTAGAAGGCGTGTCATCATTTAGTTCCAAATGCTAGAACTCATGCCCAATTCATTCAAAGCATTTTATTGATTTGCATAACACATATTCAAGATAAAGTTGTGTAGTGACCACCACCATAGCCAAAAAAAAAAAAAAAAAGCCGTAAAACCATACTCCATTATATGTTTAGGTGTTAACCCCATTGAGCCTTGTTTAGCCTTTTCTTTGTTAACCCACATCATCCTCACCTAGCCTAGATTAGGACTATCCATACCCTCGTTCTTAAAGTATAGTAAGCATGATTCAAATTGAATTCCTTTGTGGCAGAAACCAAGTGTGGGGGAAATTTTTATTTTGTGAATTGTGTGCCATAGACACGGGTAGAAAGAAAAAAAAAGAAAAAAAAAAAAAAAAAAAAAGTTGAAAAGTTGTGAAAAGAATTCAAAGTGTTGAAGTAAGGGTCCAAAACAATAAATTCGGCCCTAAAAAGTTGTTTAAATCTTCCCCTTATGTTTTAAAGATGATTTCTGCATTCTAAGTGAATTCTAAGTCTCAATTTTACTATTTTGCTTACTAACGCTTGAAGAACGTTTGTTTTCCCTATCCTTTCTTTGTTAAACCAATACCCCAAGCCCCGTTACAACCCTTAACTTCTATCTTGAGTGTTATGTGCTTCAATTTGTGGAGTTTGAATTTGGTATGAGCATATGGTGTCATTGGTTCTCGCATCTAAGTAGTAGTATTCCATTAATGAGATCATATCTAAACATGCTTATTAACTCCGGAAATTGCATTCTTTGTGATACTTATATGTGAGCATTCGTTTTTATATCCACATCAATTCTCTCACATATAACTAGTATAGGGTGTGTAGTTAGAAAATCTGAGTGAAAATAGAGTGCATATCTTGTAAGGATTGAGGGAATTCTCTAAGGCATGTTACTACATTCAAAACATTGTTTTAATTGGTTAATTGTGAACTAGTATGTAGTGACTATGATTAAGTATGTGCTTAAGTGTTAAATTAACTCAAATCTGTGAGAATAATAATCCTTAACATGTCATGTGCATTGGAAATCCCTAAAGCAAACGTTGGAAGGTTTAGGTTATGTTGGTTTTGTTTTGTTTTATTTCTTTGTTTTGCTCGAGGACTAGCAAAAACTAAGTGTGGGGGAATTTGATAGGCGCATATTTATGCGACTTAGTTAACTAGTTTTCTTGCATTTACGTTATTAGTTCTTAGTTATTTTAGTACTTTAAGCTATTTTCGTGTGTTTGTAGGTCCAAAGGGCTAAGGTAGCAAGAAAGTGCATTTTGGAGCAGTTTTGAGCTTGGAATGGATTACATATGTTATGAGCAAGATGGATGGACGAATTTGAAGTCAAATGAGGATAGAAACATGCTAAAAATGTGGTGAAACAAATACAAAGTGCAAGAAGAGATAAATTTCTAGAAGGATTGGCCAAAACTTCACTCAAAACCATGCATACCTCATAAAATTCATCAATGTCGTGGCCTTCCCTTTGTTTCACTTCCACCAGATTTTTTAGTAATGATGCAATGCCTATCTCACCATGACATGTGAGTGGATGATGCAATGCTTAGCTAACCATGACATATGAGTGGATGATGCAATGCTTAGCTAACCATGACATGTGAGTGGATGACTCAATACCTAACCCACCAACAATTCCCACTCTTTGCCATGCTCACCTACTCAATTCCACCAAAATTTTGTGTTAAACAAGTCCATCCTCTTCCTATAAATACCATGGTAGCAACCTCATTCAAATCATCAAGAAATAAACCATTCTCCAAGCCTTGCCTTGCCTCTCCCTACATATCTAAACCCCTTCCCATCCATTCCTCCAAATAACCAACCCTTCAACATCATTCCAACCTTGTTGTTGCGGCAAAGAGAAGGAGAAAAGTCCTTGGACGCGCTTGCTATCCAACATGGATCGTTGGAACGTTTAGGTGCTTTCTTTCCTTTGTTTTTCAATGTTTAAATTTGTTTATCTTTGTTTTGTAATAATGAGGAACTAAACCCCCCTTGGCTAGGGGGGGATTCGAAACACATGTCCATGCTTGCAATATGATTTGATTACTTTTAATTGCGTTTCATAAGTTATGAATTCAATTTACTTATCCGTTCGTATAAAAACTGATTTGTGTATGTTGATTGAGGGTCGACACTTAGTTTGCATGCATGAATTTGATGCTAGAATATAAGGGAGTTTCACCTAATCGTCATGAACTTATATTCACAAGTAGTGAAGGTTGCTAGTCACAATCGCGTTAAGTAAATTCTTGGCATAAGTTTCATGCGTATTCCATAGTAACGAGTGTCTCGTCAATGCTTATGATTTTCATAGAACTTAATGATTCTTGCTTGTATCTCTATTATGTAATTCATTTAGGGAACTTGTGAGGAATGCTTTGGGTTGTCGTATGCAATCATCCAACTCAATAAAAGTAGGAAAATCTGAGGGTTAATTTAAGCGTACCTAATTAACTTGGGGCATTGAGAATTAATAAGTTATTGAAATAAAATTGGAAATCGTTTTGTGTGTCAAGTAATTTTCACATCAATTTGCACTCATACACACAAAGCAAAGAAATAGGTGGCTCATAGTAGGTTGGAAAAATTAGTTTATTGCTACTACAACATGAAGCTTCAAATTCGAGATAAGGAAGCAAAAATAGATCATGTCGACCATCGTGATCCACTAGATGTGTTTGATATTGTTGGTGAAGATGATGATACAGAGGGTAACCAACTTTATCAATGGATTAGACCTCTTCATTTAGATGATGATGAAGGCAACCCAGCTCCCAGAGTTGCTGAAGAAGCACGTAATGAAGGGATAAATGTAGAAAGAGTATTAGAGGAGGAGGTGGGATCTAGCAGCGCTGACTCTTTGGAAGAACTTTTGCGCCCAAGACCAAGAAACACTGGAATTCTACCTTCTTCCAATCCTACACAACCACAACATCGTGCTGATACTAATGATAGCTATAGTACAAGATCAGGAGACTCACCTACCACCAGAGGTGGGAATGATGAAGGATATAGTGGAGCTGGAGGTAGTGGTGGTGGATATGGAAACTATGTTGGACCACCTCCCGGATTTATGAGCCCCTTCACTGGTGAGGCAAACTTCACGCATGCAACACAGGATGATGACCATGGCAGTAGGCGGGCAGGACCAGGAATTGGTGCCATAGGGAAGGACTATACTCGTAGAGAAAGAGGCAAGGGGATTTTGTCAAGTCAAGAAAATGACTCGTTATCTAGAACTTCGGACTCTGTTGGAGTGGGAAGTAGTAACTATGGTAATACTCATAACCAACCATTTCCCTACCCTTCATATCCCATTCCTGTTGGGATGGAATCGACCGACTCATGGAAATAATCCAAGACTCAATCTTCAAATGATTTTGCTTATGGACAACGTCAACCAATCTCAGATCCATATGGGTGACATGTTAACAATTACATGCAAAACTATTTTGGGGATTTATCATTTGATAACTACTCTTCACAATACACTCATTCTACACATAGAGATGATGAAGATAGTGAAAAATTTGAACCTCATAGGAACTCTATGTGGTACTAAGTCACTCATGTATCTTATCATGCAATGTATAAAGTGTAAAATATTATACTAATTCATTATATATAAATGACTATGGTGTGTTTAGACTTCTTTTATTAATTACTACATATTTTCTACACTCACAATGTTTGTCAGCTCGCTATATAATCAACTTGATAATGTTAAATCCATCATGCAATGCATTTCCTTCCAATTTTTTATGATAAACTAATAGATAATTGACTAAATAAACATCATGTAAAGTTTCAATAAAAATTTCCAAGTTTTTCTTACAATTTCCGTGGTTTCCATGTAATTTTTATCGATATCGATATTATCCCAATATTTCCATCGATATTTCCATGTTTTTAGACTACCTATATTTCTGATATTACCGATATTTAATACCTTGGTTGTTACATATCCAGTGAGTTATCAAATTAGATTCAAGTACACATCATTGCCTCGAGGGAGGGGAACCCAGACAAGCCTTCAGACCCGTCAGTTGCATACTCTTTGGGTTTGTTGTTTTATCATCCACCAATGATTTTCATTGATTTGATTTTCATTGATTTGATCTTCATGGCAGACATCCATCCATCACTTGTCTCTTTTGGTTTGTTTTGTTTCAATTATTTGGTTCTTGTATCCTGCGATCAATACTTTACTCCGTAGATCTTGCACTGATTTCTTAGTATCTTTCACACCAATATTTATATAGGGAACAATTATATAACAATCCGGAACATAAGTCATTTGATGTATTATTTTATATGATGACATAATTGATCCTATCTCTAAAATATGTTAGTAACAATCAAATACACTTGTGCGTAACTTTAATGTATATAAAGTCATGTAATAGTGTTCCGAGTACATAAAGAAAATGGCGCCTCAAAGAAACAACAGAAATATCTTAGGGACTGCATATATCTATTGTTTGTCAAAAGTATATTTTAGGTGATTTACCTTCAAGGGTCCATATATTACTGTAAGCGACATGTGATGAGGATCAATATAAGATGCTTAGGCACGTAGACAGGCAGGCTAAGTTGCGAGTGCGACAACCAAAATTGGAGAAGAAGAGGGAAGTGATTTTGAAGCAACCAATTGTAAACTCTCCGGATGATTAATGATAATGAAGGAGAACAACAGATGAGAATCAGATTGGGATCATAGGAATCAACACTGAAATTTGGGCACCATCTATAACTGATATGGAGCAATTAAATTAAAAAAAATATATATATATATATATATATATGAGTTATCCCTTGGAGCTCTAGAAGTATCCTTCCTCACATCAAAATGTCTGTTACGGTATGGACCTTTCACTTGGCTTATAATAAGGACTGCAGTTGTAGAAAATGTCATGTTTCTCACACTCTCCGCTGAAACCCTCACCATCTAGGCTTTGAATCAGTGCAAGCTACTTGGCCAAGACAAGGGTTCGATCGCGCCTCCCGACTCGTTGTAACCTTCGCCTTTCCAACTTCAAGATTCGATGCAAGCAAAACTTTTCTAAAGTTGTGCTCGCAAGCATCCTTTTAATTTACATTTGGCCTCATCATAATAGGTGAATTAGACTATTTTGAATAATTGGCGTAGGTTTATTTGGTTTAGACGATTGGATTGAAACAGATATGAGACATTTTCAAGGTACATTGACGAAAGAAATGAAAAAAATGTAACCGGCTTGGAGGTAGGGGATGAATTATTCAAAATAAAAACTTATGCATTCCAATCCTCCTCAAACTGATAGGATTAGAAGGGTGAAGTTTCATTCAGGCATAATCCTCTTTTAAATCTCTTCAAAATAAAAAATCATTCTTGTCTACTTTTAATATGCCTTGAATTTCGAGTCTTATTAATTTCCAATCTGATCCCCTCTATGAAACGAGGCCATATTGGATTGATAAGGGTATGAGAAAGATCTAAATATTAATAAGGAACAAGCAATCTTGCAGACGCCAAAACACTTACCAAATGTTTGGGTTACATTTGAAGCGAGGGTATTTCATGTGATATCTAGTTTTACTCTTTATTTTTGGTTTGCTCTCTTATATTATTTAGCAATTGGGTTTCCCAACTACATTCACCAACTATAACGAAGAATTTTTTTTTATCTCTAACATAAATTTTGTTGTGAAATTCCAATTGCTAATCCTATATATTGTTGGTTCTTGGAGTTAGAATAGTTAAGAACATTTACTCTTACATCTAGAATCAACGTTTGAATTTTCTTGCTCCTCCTTTAGTGTTGTAAAATAAGGGGGTGGATCAGCCCCAAAACTAGCTCAAGGAGTTATTACAGATAATTCGAGTCCTAGGGACTCCCTTCATATCATCAAATAATCGAGTTCCAATCAATCATGATGATTCTCAAAATAATGGTACCCAAGATCCATATTATAGCTCCAATTGGCAATATCATCTGGCACCATGTTCTTCTCCCGATAAGCTTTATTTATTATATATGAAGGAAATATTACTCTTAGTGTGTGTTTTTAGTAAAACTACTTGTTTTACCCTATTGAAGGTGTTTTGCTTGTGGTCCAATATCTTAGCAAATAGGATGTTTGGTTTCCTAAATTATTGTAGTAGTTTCGAACTCGTTTGGAAGAGCTTTCAAAATGGTTGAAAGGCCTACTTGTTTTACCCTATTAAAGGCGTTTTTCTTGTGGTCCAATATTTTAACAAATAGGATGTTTGGGTTCCTAAATTATTGTAGTAGTTGCGAATTCGTTTGGAAGAGCTTTCAAATTGGTTGAAAGGGCTTTTGGTGAAATTAATTCTCCGTTTTAAAAGCAATTTAAGTGCTTTTTGGAAGAAGCACCATGTCACATCCCAGCCCGGGCCCCCACCACATTCCGGACTCGACTCCGCTGTAGCACGATATTGTCCGCTTTGGGCCCTGACCACGCCCTCAGGGTTTTGTTTCTGGGAACTCACACGAGAACTTCCCAGTGGGTCACTCATCATGGGATTGCTCTCGCGTGAACTCGCTTAACTTCGGAGTTCCTATGGAACTCGAAGCCAGTGAGCTCTCAAAAGGCCTCGTGTAGGTAGAGATGAGAATTTACATATAAGGCTTAGAGGATCCACTCCCTTGGGCGATGTGGGATGTTACAATCCACCCCCCCTTAGGGGCCTGATGTCTTCGTCAGCACACATCCGGCCAGGGATTGGCTCTAATACCAAATTGTCACATCCCGGTGCGGGCCCCCACCACATCCCGGGCTCGACTCCGCCGTAGCACGATATTGTCTGCTTTGGGCCCTGACCACGCCCTCACGGTTTTGTTTCTAGGAACTCACACTAGAACTTCCCAGTGGGTCACCCATCATGGAATTACTCTCGCGCGAACTCACTTAACTTCGGAGTTCCTACGGAACCCGAAGCTAGTGAGCTCCCAAAAGGCCTCGTGCTAGGTAGAGATGAGAATATACATATAAGGCTTAGAGGATCCACTCCCCTGGGCGATGTGGGATGTTACACACCAGATATGTGCTTCTTACAAAAAGCACTTAATGTGTTTTTCCAAAATCCACCGTTGCTATAGCCTTGGGGATAGGCAACCCAATCCACTCGGGCAATTGAACCCAAGGCAAGCCCGATGAAGAAGTCAGGCAATAATCGCCTAGCCCAACGACTTACCTATGTGACGTCACCATGACGTCAACCACAACTTAAATTATTAAAAAATTATAGTTATTAAAAATTACAAAAAAAAAACTAATAAAAACATAAAAAATTATAATTTTTTTTCTTTCTATAAATACATGACCATGTTCTTCCACTTTACACTACATTTTAATATTTTCAAATACTTTCAATCAATTTTTTATTATTGTCTGAAATTAAAAATAAGTTATCTTTTATTATTTTATAAAATAAAAAAATACTAATATTTTAATACGAATTGTCTTGGCTATTCAGTTTAAGGATAGAGATGCACTTCGGTAGTTACTGTTCATTAGAGGGGATTGAGTTGGCTATTGCCCAAGAGGGCCTTCCTACACTAGAAGTGCCTAAGAATTGGTTTTAAAAACATTTTCAATAAAAACGATTTTAGTTATTTAAAAAAACACTTTCAAACGAATTATTAATTAAGAGGAGTACCTAATTGAATATCAAACTTCACCCCGTTATGCCCACTTGGGTGTCATGTGTTGAAAAAATCCAAACGTTTGTGTCATGCTATATTTTAGTTAGTAGGGGTACCAAATTGAAATCAAACTTCACCCCTTATGCCCACTTGGGTGTCATGTGTTGAAACAATCCAGAAGCTTATCTGTCATGTTTTGGTACCCTCCAAAAGAAATTGCATAATTGTTGTGGCATGGACTTGGAAGTCAATGTGTATTTTGTTCTTGTGGAAATTGTGAAGTAGAGAGCTTAGGGTTTATGGGTTTGCACCCCCGTGAGAAAGGACTGAGACAAATTATTGACATTTTTTGGAAAAGCACTTTAGTTATCCTCTTTCTTCCTGTTGAATAAATGGTTCAGCTGCTAGGATTAGATGGAGTTATTATTATTTTATTTTGTTTTTGAAAGCAACCTCAAGCGGTGGCAGCATCAATGCTTCCTGTGAACTTTCTGATTCTCATTGATGAAAACGTAACCTTTACATGGTTTCATTCACAAGGAGATCTACAGTTACAATAGTCCTGTAGCAGCTGAACCATTTACATAAATTAAATGCAATTTACAAATAATAATCCCATCTAATCCTAGCAGCATGTTGCGTAAATAGTTCAGCTCTACCCAATCAAGTCAAGTGGTATATTTTTCTTCCAATTTCAATCACTTCTACAAGAGTAATGAAATATTTGTATTATCATTTGTACCATCTTTCTAACCCACCGACACATATTAGGTACAAATATACGTAAGACTAACAATTTTACTACTATAAACCTACTTTTTCTACAATTCTCATTCAAGCACAAAATCTTCGTTTGGACATATATTTCCATTCTAATACTGTAATGAAGGCCAAACTTCTAAACTTTTGGTAGGCCACCAATAGACTTTATAAAGCAAATATAAAAATAATGCAAGGAATCAGAGTGAAGGGCAAACAGCAATGTATAACAATGACAGCTCAACTCTCAGCGTCGGACAAACATTTTTGGGGGGCAAGTTTATCTGTTTCCTCATGACCCTTTACTATTCTTTCTTTCTTCAAGTCTTCCTTCTTAATCTCCTTAATATACAAAATTTATTTTATTACATATTAGTATCTCCTCACTATTTCTAACTACTCTTCATTCATTGAGCTTAAACAACCAGACATGGCTACCTTCTCTTTCTTTTCTTCACTTTTGATCTCAACATTTTTGGTGCATTTATGTTTGTACCATTATAAGGTTGAAGCCTTGGAGATAATCATAGGTGGAGGAGGAGGTGAGGCCAGCCCTCCTGCTCCCTCCCCCGAATACGAAGATTGTCCTCCCCCTCCTCCCCCTCCATGCCCGCCTCCACCATCACTGCCACCACCTCCTCCTCCATCACTGCCATTGCCTCCACCTCCAAAACTACAGTCTCCACCACCGCCACTGCCACCAAAATCACCGCCCGGCCCCTTTGAAAGCGAGCGACTTGAAGTTGCCTTCAATGTGGTTAAAAGGTTCGTCGCAAAAATCAAGTCCGACCCAAAGGGCTTCGCAAAGACATGGCAAGGTCCAAATGTTTGCAGATACAAGGGCTTTGTCTGCGCCGTTCATCCTGTCTACAAGCAGAAAACAGTGTCCGGTATAGACATCAACGGGGCTATGTTGGGTGGTGACAACAATAAACTTCCACTCGATGGCTTCCTTGACAAGTTAGAAGACTTGGTGTTCTTCCATGCAAACTCCAACAACTTCACAGGCTCAGTCCCGATTGGCACTGCCATGCTTCGATACTTCTACGAGCTCGATCTCAGCAACAACAAGCTATCCGGAGGGTTTCCGTACGAGGTTTTAACAGCAACAAATTTGACATTTTTGGACCTCCGGTTCAACTTCTTTGCCGGTCCGGTCCCAGCCCGAGTCATCAAACTAGACGTTGATGTGCTATTCCTCAATAACAACTGTTTCACTCAGCAGATCCCTGACGATCTTGGCTCCTCACCTGCCCATTACTTCACTTTTGCCAACAACAATTTCACCGGTCCGATCCCAAGAAGCATTGGTCAAGCATCCAGAACCCTTTATGAGGTTCTCTTCCTTGGGAACAAACTTTCAGGTATGGTCCAAAATTTCGATAATATTCAAAAAAAAAAATCGCTGTCTTTTTTAGTTTTTTGTTTATTTTGTAAAAGACCAAGTGGGAAGAAATTAAATTCGGATGAATTAGCTCTTAGTTTAGTGATAATTTTTTAAACCTGACAATTTCTTGCACGAGTTATTAACTCGACTCGCAATGACATGAAATAACGGATTTCGAGTCAACGCGTTAATTAATTGGACACACATTCTTAATAAGTTTATCCGTGTGTAATCCATTTCAACTTGATAAGAAAAAATTTAGTTTGATAATTTTAAACTACTAAAAAGCCTTACTACGATGTATAGCCATAGTATAAGTGAGATTAAAAAATTTCAAAGCACATCAAAAATACCAAAGCACATTGAAAAATTCAAAATAATTAATTTTGAAGTGCGAAAAATATGGAAAAAAAATGCAAACGCTCGTGATTGCATTCTCTATGCTTCGTTGATCAGTACATCATCATTTGAATTTTCAAAACCCTACAAACCCAATGTTTTAGGGGGAAGTTCAAAATAAATAAAATACATAATAATTAATGTAAAAGTGTGAAAAATGTGAAAAAGAAAAATATACAAACGCTCGTAATTGTATCATCTATGCTTAGACGTTGGTTACATCTTCGTTTAGATTTTTAAAACCCTCAAAATCCTCATGAATAATGTTTATTGTTTGAGTGCAAAATTAATAATAATTAATGTGGAAGTATGAAGGTGTAAAGAAAATATACAATCATTCGTTGACAAGTTTTACAACTTTCATGAAGGGGTCAACTCCAAAATTCGACACCATACTCCATAAACCATAATTTATATTTAACCGTCGATTGTCGTTTGCTCTCTATTCTTCACACTGGATTTCATTTTTCAAATTTTCTTTTTGAAAACATGATCTTTCAGTGGATACAGAAAAATGAGTGTTTCAAATTGTTGATAACACATTCCGTGTTTACGGTTAACTGAAATATAAGTCGATATTATATAGTTTATAAAGACTTTATAAACTCCGAGCAATATTTTCATTAACCGTAAAAATCTGAACATGATATCAATGATCCAAACAGTTGATCTTTTTGCATCCGCTAAAGATTATGTTTTAAAAAAAATTGAAAAAACAAAATTCAGTGAGAAGAATGAAATGTAAACGTAAACGACAGTCAACGGTTAAAATTAAATATACGGTTTATGGGATTATGGGGGCAAGTGTCAAAGTTGACCTCTTCACAAAAGTTGTAGAGATTTTCATTACGAGCGTTTGTGTATATATATGGCTAAATAGCCAAAATGGTCCCTAAAATTTGCATAACTCATCACTTTGGTCCCTAACATTTCAAATCAATAAAAGTGGTCCCTGAGATTGTCCACCATCCATCATTTTGGTCATTCCGTTAAAAAATCCGTTAAGTGTCCCAGAGCTCTTGGCAGGAAGTTTGGGCAATTTTCAAAGCTTCGTAACTCAATCGTTTCTTAACCAATTTCGACCCATAATATATCAAAATGAAGATAGGAAAGTGTAGAATAAGATTATACCTATTTGGAAGACCAATGGTTGCCGGAGATGGCCGGAAAATAGCCTCAAAGTTGACTGGTCCGAGCGAAAATTGGAAAACTCGCCGGAAATTGGGTAAACTTTAAAAGTTTATAACTTCTTCAATACTCAACGAAATCAAGTGATTCAAAAACGAAAATCATACTTCTCGACGATACGAAAAGAATGGTACATTTTTCGACGGCTAACTAGGTGTGGTTTGGCCGAAAAACTGCTCGAAAGTGGCTGTCTTCGAGACTAAGACAGCCACTTTTGAGCGGTTTTCCGGCCAAAAAACAGATAGTTAACATGTACTCTATGTACTCCGTTGATATCTATTATTAATATCGACAAAATATCAAGGATACGTAACTATAGTCATATGGTTATTGGTACTCTGTATCGGCCAACAACATTTAATTTCATGTTAACGCTTGCGGATTGTATCTTATATGATATTTAAGATTCTGCTTTACAGGGTGTCTGCCTTATGAAATTGGGTACCTAAATCAGGCCACCGTATTCGACGCGAGTTCCAACTGCTTAACAGGTCCAATCCCAGCGTCATTTGCTTGCTTGGCCAAGATTGAGTTTCTAAACTTGGCCAAGAACCAGCTCTACGGACCAGTGCCTGAGATGGTGTGCAAGTTGTCTAACCTGGAGAACTTGTCTTTGGCAGACAACTATTTCACAGAGGTCGGTCCAGAGTGCCAGAAATTGATTGACAGAAAGAAACTTGATGTTAGTAGGAACTGCATTTTGGACCAACCAAATCAGAGAATAAACGAGGAATGTGCTACTTTCTTCTCCATGCCTATAAAGTGTCCCAACGAGAAGGAAATGATTAACATTCCTTGTAAAAGACCGTATTCGGGATCAAACGAGAAGAAGTCCGATCATCTGCCACGAGCTCCACTGTCTTACGGTACTCTTGTACCGCATAGGCTTTGATTAATTTCATGCCCGAAATGGACTCATCGGAGATGAGTCATGATGGTTTCTTACATTTATGCATATATAGTTTATTTCTTAATGTTTGTAGCTACTTCATAATTTTATGGAGAGATGTAGTAAACTATGTAGTCCTAAACTAATAAAGCGGAAGCCATCCATAGAATAATGAGCTTTTTATTTGTCTTAAATGTGATGAACAAATTCCAATTCTTTTTATTTTTTATTTTTTATTTTTTTAGAAGAAACGATAGTGACTTTATCACTTAAGAAGAACTACAATCAAATAGAAAGACATCGTAAATTAAATTTGGTGATTCCTCGAACTAACAAGAATCCAAATAAAAAAGGGAAAAACGTGATATAAGTCCAATTTTTTTATCCAATATTAGAAAGAAATGTTATTGGCACTTTAAAATTCTCATTTTGCACTCCAAACTTTCTAGATTTAGGAAGAAAAATACACTTATGAGGAGTGAAAAATGAGTTTTTTAAAGTGCCAATTGTGATGACCCGTCCCTAATTCTATGTTTTTACAAATTTTAAAAGCGTGATTTTACGAAAATGGCCTCAGAGGCGAGGGTGTTGATTTTCGTGGACCAACGTTTAGTGAGACGTACAAAATATTTCTATAGCGATCCAAGGTGGGTATATTACTATTTTATATCCTTCTTTATATCTTTGCATTCAAACTATATTATTATAGAAGGTTGTTTGAGAGTAATAAAGAAAAGAAAAGGGATTCAGGGAGAAGGAGAAACGGAAGAGAAAGAAGGGGGCTGCTGCCCAATCGGAGGAGAGGGTTGCTGGCCAATCAGAAAGAAGAGAGAAGTGAGGGACGAATCAGAGAGGGGAAAGAGGGGAAAGGAGGAAGTAGAGAAGGAGAGGAACTGGCCGGGTTCTCCTTCGACCCACGTGACTCGTTTCAAAACCCGGCCTCCCTGTCTGATTTTCCGATGGTTTTGCACTAGTCCTCCGGTGAATTAGGACACCCCATACCCTGCAACCATCAACACGACTCTTCTTCTTCATGGTACTCTCACGAAACAATGCAAATTGTCCTTATTTCCTGGTGAACATCGACGGTAGCTCGTGAGTCCTGTGGCAGCGATCCACCATTTCTGAAACGAATCCCGTCGATCTCCACCACCTTTAGACCTCTCTTGAGCCTTGGAACAAAGCCCAGTTAGCCATAGGGGCCGCGGAGCACCGGCGACGGTGAATTTCAGGGCACCCATTTTAGGATTCCGACGGGTTTTAGCAAAATTGGGGCTTGTCCCGGCCAAATAGGCTTTGGTCATAGGTATGAAAGTTACTCTACTCATTGAGATCTTCATTTCTGTAAATTTTGGTAATTTTTGGAAATAGTTGGATTTTCCGGCGAGTCGGGACAGCTGACCGCCACCCACGGCGGCGCGTGACCAGGGGGCCGTCGATGTCATTTAAGGCTAAATTAGATGCCTTGAGTTCAGTCTTGGTAATTGTATGACATAGGTTGATGGTTGGAACCTAAATTCTTTACGATACGTTAATAGGTCATTGTATGAATCGACGATTCGACCGTTGGATCGTCACCAAAATTTAATACATTATAGTACATAATATTTGAGAACTATAGAAATAGATGGATCGGGAATCCAATGTACAGATCTTCTCGAATTGGATTTGTAAGTTCATAAAATAAAATGTTGACCGCCACTTGATTTTGGCAATTGGCGGAGATCAGACCGTTGGATTGTAATGAAACATTTGGACGTTGTTCTAGGAACATAATGTGAATCTTTGGAAGTAACGGATCGAAAATCCGTGATGCAGATCTTTCAGATTGAATTACATAGGGATGTGCTTTATATAAATTATGTATTCTATCGGTAAGAACTCTGAGACGTGATTTGATAATTGGTCACAGGCGACGATGGTTCGTGACGTCTCGATATTTGTGCTAGGGAGTCATAGCGCGGACCTCATGTGAGTGGGTCTTTTCCTTTCTATCGTATATTATATATATATATATAATTGACAATTCCACAAACGTTTATAAATTGATTATTGCGTATAATTACTGTGAATGCTTTGAAGTACTAATGTGAACTACGAATGGCTTGATCCCTGTTTAGGGTACGTAGGCAGTCTAACAAGACGTTAGATGCAGCCATACAAGAAGTGAGATTAAATAATTGAGACAATAGCCTTGTTTAGGGAATTGAGTAATGTGAGGGACATTGGTGGAAAATGTGAGATTTAATCTTATGATTTGGTGGTTAAATGTTGGTCATAAATCAATGTGTGAAGAATCAAGAATTTGAAGTAAGGAAACATAAGTAATGATAGTTAATTAAACTAGTTTCTAGTTGGGCTTATTACCGATAATTATTCTCGAAAATAAATAGTTCAGGAGTAGGGCGTTACAGCTTATGCATTTTTATGCCATATTATATATATATATATATATATATATATGTATATAATTGAAAATGCTATAACATGGTTTATCTATATGTATATTACCTGCACATAATTATTGTAAACGCTTTGAAGTGCAAAGGTGAACGCAAGACACCCAGGTAAGTTCAGGTGAGTTTATAGTATTAGTTGAAATGATGGAGTTATGGCATTACTGCATGTATGTTTTAGGCAACTCCGACCTTGTCGTACAGGTTGCAATGATAGGCAACTCCGACATTGTCATACAGGTTGCCCATGAGTCATATATGTTACAATAGATGCAGTTAGAGCTCATAAACCTACACCCCGGTGTTAGTGGTCCAGCCCGTGGCCAGGGCACAGTCCTTCAAGTGATGTTCACCTCCCGCACCTTACGCTCACCTTGGATCTAAGGTAGGTGCATTGTCCTGTCGTACAGACCACTATAGGTGGTTTCGACTCGTAGGTGATCCGCGTTTATTCGCACAGTCTTCATGTGATCGTAGCACTTGAGCATACTTATTTACACCCAGTCATGTCGTACAGACCACTATAGGTGGTTCCGACTTGTGTGCAGGGATATGTGATGAGTTATGGGTTCAGCCGTACAGGCCACAAAAGGTGGATCCGGCTGACATATTACAGGGATATGTGATGAGATAAGGATAAGTCGTACAGGTCACTATAGGTGACTCCGACTTATGTGCTAGCATTGATTGATGAGATATGGATAAGTTGTATATGTCACTATAGGTGACTCCGACTTATGTGCTAGCATTGATTGATGAGATATGGATAAGTCGTACATGTCACTATAGGTGACTTCGACTTATGTGCTAGCATTGGTTGATGAGATATGGGTGCAATCTTAGAGGTCACCATAGGTGATTCCGACTTGCGTGTTAGTATGGGTTATTAAGCATATGATTATTTATATTGCTAATGAGATGCTGAGTAGTGGTATACTTTTGGATTTACTGTTAGTATACATTAGATTTCATACTTCTATGTGGTATGATTTTCTGGAAACTATACAGGTTTTACGGCGAGGGGTTACTACCTTTGATAATTGAAATGATTTTGAAAATCTTTGTTTGCCCACTCACACTTTCTATTTTGCACCCCTCCAGGTTCTAGTAGCAAAGTTCCATATCGACGAGGACTTGTGGCACTCCCAGTTCAGGTGGCTCCTTATGATGGTATAATTATTATCTTACCTTAATGTACTTTACTTATGCTCTGTATCACGTGTGAAATGGGTCCATACCCGTTCACCTCGCACTCGTGTATATAGGCATTTTTAGGTTTAAATTATTCACATTTTACGCATTATCACACTTTATGGCTTCGTCACCTTCCAGGTGTCGGCCAATACAGCTCAATTCGGAGTCCTAGTGGACATTCCGGGTTGGGGTGTGCCACCAATAACCAAGGTTCTAAAAGACGTTAGACACTAGTCAAGCGCGAGCTGGGGTCTAGCGGCTAGGCGGGCACCTAGGTGTACTAGACGAATTTAAGTAAATATATTATATTTCATGTAAATAAATGGCTGCTTATACTTAATATATATATATATTAACCACACAATTGTGTGTTTGATGAAATTGTGTGTTTGAGATTGTGTGGCCTGTGATTTAATCTCAACCACACAATTTCATTAAAGCTAATCCAACGGTCAACAGGGTGTCCCATTTTTTTTGAAAAATGGGGATCCCTCTTGTTAAAAGGCATGTGTGTGTGTATCCATTTTTAGAACAGTGCCAATAACAGTTCTATATTAGGAATAGTACAGTTTATTAAAATAAGTCAAATCTCTTAGGTCGGTTTGGTGGGCTGGCTTAATTAATTTGAATTTGAGTCTCAACCCGTGTTTGATGATGCAATTTGTATCACGGACAGGATTTGAGTGCTGGATTCAAATCCAAAATAGGACGGGCTACGTAACCCGATCTGAACCACAGGTTACGAATCCGACATTCTTCTGCTAAGGCATCTCCTCTCCTATCTTCAGAGATTCATCTAATCTCATCAATTCTGCAACGAACTGTGAGTGGCGTGGCGTCGTGGGTGGGTTGCGGGTCATGAGCAGTGTGATGGGTTGCAAGGGGCGAGGAGGGTACGAGCAGCATTGTTGGGTGGGTGGGTCGTCGTCGAGATGTCGCGGATCTAATGTGCAGGTTTGAGGGCGTCATGAGCAGGTTGCGAGCGGAGACTTGGATGGGTTGGCGCGAGTAGGATCCACGCTGGTGTGTCTTCGCGTAAGGCATCGTGAACGGGTCGGGCTTCGTCGTGGGGTCGTGAGCGGAGGAGTGGGTTCGATCTGGTCTTTATGGTTTGTTGGGATTCATCTGTTACACGTTTTCTCTAACCTAAAAAAATTTCACATTTTGAATGCCATCCTTCCTAGTCAATTTGAGAGTCAACACCAAACAGCAGATGAGTAGCCATCCAATCCAATCCTAGCCTAACCAGTTTGAAATATCAACTCCTCTCCGCACCAGTCCACCAAACATGCCCTTACGTTTAGAATTATTTATTATCAATAATTATCTCTTTCATAATAAGATTTAGGATAAATATCCAAAATGATCTCTAAGATTTGCATAATCAATAGAAATGGTTCCTGAGATTGTCCACAATCCATGATTTTTGTCATTCCGTTAAAAACTCTTTGGGTAATTTTCAAAGCGTCGTAACTCAATCAATTCTTAACCAAATTCGACCCATAATATATCAAAATGAAGATAGGAAAGTGTATAACAAGATTATACCTATTTGGAAGCCCAATGGTTGTGCAAATCTAAGGTACCATTTTGGATATTTAGCCTAAGATTTATTATCAAAATTAAATTTCTTTCTAATTATTATTATTATTTTTTTGGTCAATTCTTGTTCATCTTCTTGCTTTAAACCCATTTATCGATTTTATTTTTAATTTTTATAATCAACCATTATCACAGGTATTTATCTACCTATATGACAAATTTGTTTTTATAATCAACATGTGTCACAAAAATTAATATGTCTTGCTTGTATGTGTATTATGTTTTTGTACATTTTAGTTAGGTTTAATATCTCGTTTATAGGTATATCTACATTCATATATTTGTTACTTTGAGTTATGGTCGTATGTTTTGCAGATGGATTTGTGTTAGTATATTCGTTTTTTTGTTAGAAGATATTAAGTCGATTTATTGAAATTAGAAGATGCATGAAATCAAAAGATTTTTATTTATCTTTGATATTTTTTAAAAAATATATAAACTAAGTATAAAAGAAATAAAAGTGGAGAAAAGATAATACACTAGACTTAACCTTATAACTATGTTGATTTTTTTGACCCATATCTAAATGCCCGTAAAATAATATAGTCATTTTCAACTAGTAGAAAAAAACTATTTGCTTGTTGAATCAAATCTCATCGCACAAGTAGTACTTGCGCGATGAATACAACAAACAGTCGTGCAAAAACAGCTTCCAAAAAAAAAATGAAGTAAAAGAACATGTGCATTAATTCCAACAATGTGGAAATGTCTAGGAACTCTACTACAATAACTTGTTGGAAACGTCTAGACTCTTAAAACCATCTTCAAATGAGATGTCAAATTTTGAAGCTGCTATCAAATTTGACAACAACCTCTGTCCTCTTGTCTCCCTTGGTGCGGATTCGCAACAAGTCTTAGGATATTTCAAAAGAGATAGCTTATCCTAGGAAATACCTTGGTAACATCAACAACTCGATGATAGTGTGAAAGATCAAGATAATGACTTGCTCAAGTGAAGCATGGCGTGGAAGCTAGAAGATTATCAGTTTACATAAGTGAGAATGGATTTGCATGGTTGCACGACATTCTTTGCTGGATAATCTGGGCTTTCCTAGGATGATAGTAAGGCCTCTGATGGCTGGGATGTTTGATGGAAAGCTATGGAAATTACTAAGATTGCATGGATGGTGATACTTGTGGCTTGGAGTATGCTTTTGGGCTAAGTGGAACTCTCTGGGTTTATTTCCTGGGTGGTTCTCTCTTCCCGTGTTTCTTCTATCTCTCTTGGTGTTACTCTAATCTTCCTCCTCCTGCCTAATGGCTTCTCTCCCTCCTTATGTAAGTGAAGGCTTCTTCTCTAGGTTTCAAGGGAATATCCTTTTGTGGCTTGGTCTTCCCTTCCTTTCTCCCAAGCTATCCTATTATTCCCCTTTCGGTGTATAGTAGTTGCACTGTTGAGGCCCACATATTGCTTTTTCTCAAGACGCGACTTTCCCAGGGCGGCCTTCCGCAGACGCTAATTTCGATAGCGTGCTTCATGGCGTTTACATGTTGGCTGTCTGTGCAAGCTGGGAAAAGTAAGCATTAAATGCCTGACTTGCTGGGCTTAACACGCATTTAATGCAAGAATCTAGTTTAATCCTCACTAAGGGGATTGGCTTGCCAGGGGAAGGGATAAACAAGGCTAGTTCTCTCTCAATGTTGCCTACGTGAAATACACAAGGTATGGGCTTGGATCTTTGAGCTCCCAAGCAGCCCGAAGTTTCCATGACCCTGATTCCATGTAGGCCTGATAACCTTCCGTAACCATTCACACCACAATCCACTTGGCAAGTCCCGAACATGTGACTTGGGCTTAGCATAAATTATGACTAAGGAAACATGGCGTGATGAATAGGCATGAGCATGACGTGAATATCCGACTTAAACATCGTGGCATGGCATGTTTGTAAATATATTGCTCGTCCATCTCGTGCCTTGGCATGTATTTGGGCTTGAATGTATGCTTTGCATGACAATTGGGCCTTGAGACTTGGTTGGGTTAGTGTGTGACATTTTTGGGCCCCAACATTAGCCCCCTTGATTATTTGGGCTATGAGATACCTTGAGTGGGCTAAATAATCAACCCCAGGCCCAAGGGATTTCTTTCCCTTTTTTTTTATTATTTTATTATTTATTATTATTTTTTTTTTTATAGAACGTGGGCTTCCTGATGGGACTCATTTTCTTCCTGTGTGGCAGCAGATAAATCCTTGTCATTGTGCTCCCTTGTTTCCTATGTACATCCATTCATATAGAGAAACTCTGGGTATTCCCTCGCCTCGACTTGGTAACCGTTACCAACTGCTCTTCTCCCTATGACAAATATTTAATTCATCCTTGCTATTCCTTTCCTCCATTAACTCTCATTCCTTCTTCAAAATTTTCGTAATTGCTTTCTCTCCAAATTCTTCTCTGCCTTCTACGCTGGGTTGTGTTCTCTTGTTCGTACTTTGCGACAAGGCTTTGCTCAGGTAAGGAAATTCTTCCCTTGACCTTCTTTTGAATTTTCTTCTCATTTTTATCTTCTCTGTTTGCCATGGTGATGAAATTAGGCATGCATCTCTCCTTTTTGATTATGTGTTTCCAAGATTTTGGGTTTTCAGCATGGATGCACAAGGGGTGTGGGTATTTCCTTCAGGAAATCGAACTCCACTCTTTGGGTAGTCTTGCTGCTTTGAAATCATGTGCATTTGTCCTCTACGATTTATCTCTTGCTTTCTATGTATATTGTGCAATTGTCATTTAGCTTAGCTTTTTTGCATGTTGGTGCATGCTTGAGCGGGATCTATTGATCAATTGCATTTATCTGCTTGGCATGATTAGCTTGACTGCACATAACCTGTTTTTGCATGGGTACACACATATCACACTTTCCCTGGCTAGATTTTTTAGGGCCTTGATAGCATGGCATGTGTAAGGAAAGATGCATGGGTTTTGCGTGATAGCATGTAGGGAAAATAGTCTCATGTCAAAGTCTTAGACTTTTGCATGAAAGAGTTTGAATTTTATACACGTACCTTTTTGCTTTCTTGGGGCGTGTTTGCTTGCTTTCCCAAGATTTGTTTGCTTGCTTTCCAGGGTAGATTCCTTGTTGCATTTTGCCTTGTATGTTTGCACATTTCTTCTTGCATGATGCACTGGCTTGTAATATATGTGGTTTTACTTTTCATAGGTGCATTATGGCTACGGAAACACCATCACCAAAGTGTCTAACTGTCGTTGATGGGTCATTCACACTGAGGACCGTCTTCGACGAGGCAGGCCGCCACCTTCTCTTGGTTCTCAGAGCAGGGCTTTCAAGGATGAATAGCTTTTCTTAGATTCAGTCCCTCCTATTTATCCCAGGTGTATTTCCCAGTGCTGAATCGAGAATGGGTTGTTTCCCGTCGTGCAAATCCACTTCGAGTTCTCCTGCGGTGAGGCAAATGGTTGGGCATACTGGGTGGATACTGAGCTTTGTTTTGCTAACCAATGCACGACTTTGACAAAGGCCAAGGTTTTGGACGTCATCTTTATGACTAAGAAACAAGTTGTTCGTCTTGAGCCCAAACTTGGGAGGTGGAGTACATAGATCCATACCTTCATTTGTGCTTGGGGAGAGTTTACCCCCACCTTGGAAGATGTTGCTAATATTATGCATTTTCCAATTGTGGGTAACGTGGGTCCTTTCCGCTATGTTATTCCTTCTGCCGACAACAACACTTTTGATGTTTTAAAGATAGGTGATCCTACTTCTTCAAGCAAGGCTTTTTGCTTTAACAAATGGGTGAAACACTTTTGGCAGAAGAAACAAGAGCCGAACTATAGGTTCGAGGCCATGTTGTGTTTGTGGCTAGGCCATTTTGTCTTCTGTGATAGCAAGTATACCTTCAGTCTCCAAGTGATTTTTTGGGCCATGGCGATCACATGTGGCCACGTGGTTCCATTGGCTTCGTTGTTTTGTAAGCTTATCTACCTTTCTGGCGCAGCAAAGAGCCGCTATGTTATTGAGTCCTCCTCATATTTGCTTGAGAAGTTCCCATTGGCTTATCATTGGTTTGGGAAGATTTCGGCGAAGAAGGAGGACTTCTTGGAGCTTCTAAATGACGCGAACAACTTTATTTTTCGTCCATATGTGTCAGTCCTTGAAGGTTTTGCCTTTGTGATGTTTTTCACTGATGTTGTCTGTGGTGAAGATACAAGTGTGATGTCAATTCCTCTTTCCCAAAATCTGGATTTCCCTTCGCTCACTGAAAAATCATTGGCTTTACTGGCTCCTTCAATTCCCTTACAGGGGGATGATAGTAAAGAAATGAGTGTTGTTTACTCTCATTTCTGGGTGCGATGCTAACTGGGTTTTGACCAAGATGTGCCAATGTCTTTCCCTACTGAAGTTAAGGCCTGTTTCAATAATTTATTTTGGAGTTTTGTGTATGCGCCTCCAGAATGTTTTCTCCATTTCCAGGATATTGCTAGTCAGACCCGGTTACGTGACATCTCCAATGGCTATGCTGTTTATTGGTTAAAGTGTTTCTCTGCCATCGCCAAGTCTTTCCTTAGTGCTTTAGATGTTGTGCCTTAGATGATGCAGTGAAACACTTTAAGCCTCGAGTGGTAAAGGACAGTCCTCCCAGCAGTAAGCCTGATGCTTCCCCACCCCCAAAGAAATCGAATAGTGAAAGTTCCTCGAGAAGGCCGAAGCTTGGTAATTGGTCTCATCCCCCTGTTTCTTGCTTCCATTGCTTTGTGGTTGTATGCTAATTATAACTTTTGTTACAACTAAGACTCCTGCCAAGGAAATAGCTCATTTTAGCTCTGCTCATAGGACAAGGAGTGCCCAAGCATCTGCCTTTTTCGACACTTCCAAGCCTCATGATTTCGCTGATATTACTGAGGCAAGTGAGGAAGAGCGGAGCGTTGGGGAAACTGACAGCAATGAGGTAGCTGGAGAAAGCTTGGCTGATGAGGAAACCAACAATACAGATGCTGAGTCTGACCTTGGGAGTGGGGGACATCCTTAGGCTTTCCTAGGGAAGGGTGAAAACAGTGGCAGAGAACTAAGCAGCAAGGATAATAGCAAGGCAACAGAGGATGTTGATCTCAATGAAGTTGACGGGTTTTTGAATGATGACGTTCAGGTGGAAGTGGAAGATAGACGTTCAGGTGGAAGTGGAAGATACAGAGGTATGTCTCCCTGTTCTTCGTTGATACTAGCCTTTGCGTGAATTTGCTATTGTTAGTTTTCCTTTTTAAGTATTTGAATTTTTTATTTTTATTTTTTGCTTAAGCTTGCATGTGCACGTAGGAAGTAATTAAACTTCACTTAGCATATCTTCTTCGCATTTTTGCATGCTCATGTATAAGCATGTTGATCTGTAGGAATTCTGCCTTGGACACCTTATATGGGCTAGGCTACTTTGTGCCTCTACTTGTTGATATGTTTCCTTACTTGTGCATATTTTCTTTTCTTTCCCTGCAGGTGAATGTTGGTGTTGTAGGGGCTACAGTAGGTGTTGAAGCCCCTAGTGGCGTTACTCCCGAGCTTACAGAGAATGTTGCGATGGGTAGTGATTTTCAGCCAACAGAAGTCGTACCTCATCTAGAGGTTTTTTCCCTCGAGGAGCAGGTTTCGGTGGACGAGTGGGCATTGTGGCACGAGGCCTTCAGGAAGCTCAAGTATAGTATTGCCAATAGAGCCAGGGTGTTAAGTTCGATTGAGGAACTGATTCCTTCTGGTGAGGCTTTCTCTTCCTGGGTCGACTTTACGGAAGTGAACGTTCTAGATTAGCTAAGGCGTTGGGCAGGTTCTTTAAGCGCGTTGGTGATGCAGATGTGAGCTTGATAGGTTATCTCCCTTTATGCGTGGGATGATCTTTGAAGAACTTAGGATTATGCTTTACGGTATAGAGCATACTTCCTCATTAGAACTCATTTAGCACATGCTACTAGGTTGACGAGATATAATTAGTGACGTAGCCGCTTTGGGCGTGCCAGTGGGTTCTCTAGTTGAGAGGCTGGGAGAGTTGTGTGATAACATGTTTAGACTCTAGCTTGGAAAGAAGAAAAATGTCCTGGATCAATTCGTTAAAATCAACAAACTGAAGCGTGCTCTCGAACTACAGCGTAAGGAACTAGAGGCCAAAAAGATCAAGTTGAAGAGGTTGGTTTGTGGGAGTTCCAAGGAAATAACAGCCTGTCTTCAACTTACGGCAGATCAATTGCATGCTGATATCTTTAGCAATTCCTCCGAAAGATGGTGTTCAAAGCTTAACTCCCTACTTTCCCTCAATTGCATGCTTTGCATGGCTGTTTGCATTTTTCTAACCATCGTTTTCTTTTTATTGGTAGAGCATGAACCTTGAGATGTTGAAGTAGCGGGCCATGAAGAAAGTCATTTTTCTCACTTCACTTTTACTTTTATTTGTAATTTCCATTTGGACAGCTAGCTTATTGCTTTTCGAACAATAGCCATGGGGCTACTTTGCTTTGTATTTTGCTTATTTACCTTTGACTTTGGATGTTGATGTTGATTTTATCATAATGCTTGTGATCTTTTTTTTTTCTTGTCATGATATTGGCTTTTTCTTGCATGAGAATTTGTTGGGTAGACTTCTATTTAGATGCAGGAGAGCTTTATCAGCATCAGTCTTTGGTTCCAGGTCATATTCAAGTTGGTCAAAAAAGGATTTGAACTTCGGGTTTTCCTGGAGAACCTGACTTGCAATATGCCCTTGCCCTTAGGAAAGGTAACGGTTAACTATGTCGCCTTCCATGTTGGGAAGGTTGTACAAAGTCACAGCCGTCATTTCATTTGCAAAACAGTTGCTCTTCAAAGGTTTCCTTGTTGTATTCTTCTCGCATATCAATGGTGAAGACTTCGTCACTTAGGCTTGGGGAAAAATCCATGAGATTTGCATCCTCATCTCCCCATCCTTCAACTTGAGGCCATGGAGTATCATAGCTCTACGGCTTAGAGTATTTGCACCAGTAAGCCTTCTCCATGTTCCCGGAAAGTTCCCAAATGGCTTTTGGTGGCCTGGGGTCCTTGATCAACGGGTGGTAGACATTGTCATCTCCGGAGTATATGATGACAACTGCCATCTCTTTCCCTCTGCGTTTTGGCAAAGGGTCAACGTCTATAGCTTACGTTGTGCATGGCAGCTCTAGTGTTCCTTCGTGGATTTTCGCATGGAGAATTTTTTGCAAAGTTTGGCATACAATAGAGGGATGTCTCATATACTGATGGTAGCGACAATACCTGGGATCTTTTTTATCTTCCCTAGAAAGGGTTTTGTACGGCTGAGGTAGCTTGATAGCCCCATTTGCGAGCATGGTATCGATGATGGCTTGGAATTCCTCATCGCTACATGATAGAGGAAGATAGGTTTCCCTATCGCTCTCACTTTCCTTCCTTTTCCGCAGGTTATAGTCAATTCTGTCATCCACGGCTAGGGCATGATGAGCTTCCTTCTTATCAGTTTTCCAGGATCTCCTCGTGGAATGCTTGATCGACAAGTTAGTCTTCCTCACTACCTCTTAGAGCCTCGAGAACTGGCTAATACAGATGTTTTCCAAGTACACCCTGTAGTCAGCTACAATGTTGCTGATGCAGATTTCCACAAGAGCTTTTTGGTACTTCTCGTCATAGCAGTCAAGGGCGAGGTCCAGAAAATGTTTTACAAAATTCACCAGATCTTCCCCGTGCTTTTGGTGTGTATTGTTGAGCTGAGTTGTCCTGACCCTTTCCTCATGCTAGAAGTTTGTTTTTACAGAACTTGTCTGCCAACCCTTCCCAGGTCCAGATGGAACCTGGTAGGAAGGTGGTGTACCAAGTATAGGCACGATCAGTTAGGCTTTTTGAGAACTCCCTAAGACATAGGTTGCAGTCTCCGACATAAGAACCAAAATCGTTAATGAAACGACTTATATGTTCCTTAGGGCTACCCTTCCTCCCATCAAAGGGAATAAGGTTATGAGTCTTGTATCCCTCAGGATATGGCATGTGGAGGATAGTGGTTGGATATAGTGGCTCAGGAACATATTCCCAATCCTTTTAACTCTTGTGCAGCTATTTTTCGAGCATGGCTATGACGTTTTCTTGGGTAAAAAATGATGGTGTTTTCTCATGACCCTTGCCAGCAGCAGTAGCTGACTTCTCCTGAGAGGCCTTTTCGCTGGTTATGTAGTCTTTGTCACTGGCTTTCTTGTTTGGTTTCTGGATTGAGTTCTTCAATTCCTTCACAGATACAATAATTTCTCTTTGGGCTTCACCTAAGGCATAAATGGTTGCGATGATGTCCAACATGTCATATTCATCCAGGTTTTCCTAGTTTTCAAGGTGCTAGCCTTCACATTGAGACTCGTTGAGTCGAAAAACAGCTCGTTTACGTTTGAGGCATTGCCACTCCTAGTAGTGTTTATTCTGGATCTGGGAGATATTGGATGAAGATTGTGACCTGTCCCCAGCAGAGTCGTCAATTTATGTTGGAGGACTTATAGGTTAAGGTGGACTTGGGTTTTGAGAACGTCTTCTTATCTCCCTTGGTGCGAATTCGCAACGAGTCCCAGGATATTTCAAAAGAGATAGCTTGTCTTAGGAAATACTTTGGTAACAGCAACTGCTCGAAGATAGCATGAAAGATCAACATAATGATTTGCTCAAGTGAAGCGTGGTGTGGAAGCTAGAAGATTATCAGTTTACATGAGAAAGAAGGGATTTGCATGGTTGCATGGCATAATTTGCTGGATAATATGGGCTTTCCAAAGGTGATAGTGAGGCCTTTAATGGCTGGGATGTTTGATGGAAAGCTATGGAAATTACAAAGGTTGCATAGATGGTGATGCTTAGGGCTTGAAGTATACTTCTAGGCTAACTGGAACTCTCTAGGCTTATTTCCTGAGTGGTTCTCTCTTCCCGTGTTTCTCCTATCTCTCTCTGTGTTACTCTAATCTTCCTTTTCCTACCTAATGGCTTATTTCCCTCCTTATGTAAGTGAAAGCTTCTTCTCTAAGTTTCAAGGAAATATCCCTTTGTGGCTTGGTTTTCCCTTCATTTCTCCATAGCTATCCTATTATCCCCATTTTGGTGTAAGGTAGCTGCAATGTTGAGACTTGCATATTGCTTCTTCCCAAGATGTGGCTTTCCCAGGGCGGCCTTCCGCATGAACTAATATGGTAGCGTGCTTCATAACTTTTGCTTGTTGGCTGTTTGTGCAGGCTGGGAAGGGAAAGTCAGCATTAAATGCCTGACTTGTTGGGCTTAACATGCATTTAATGCAAGAATCTAGTTTAATTATAACTAAAGGGATTGGCTTGCTAGGGAGAGGATATGGGCTTGGATCTTTGGGCTCCCAAGCAACCCAAAGTCTTCCATGACCCTAATTCCACGTAGGCCCGATAACAGTCTGTAACCATCAGTTTGTGACATTTTTGGGCCCCAACAGACTCTTAATGTTAAAGTTCTCTTGGGTCATTGATTTATTTATCTAATATAAGGCTAGACATAGTTCATGCAGTCAGTTTGGTATCTCGATCATGAGTAATAATCATTTTGCTAAAGTGAAAAGAATACTAAAATGTGTGCAAGGAACCAAAGGATATGGCATCAAGTATACACAAAAGAAAGAAAGCTTTTTAGTTGGGTTCACGGACATTGATTGGGTTGGGCTGGTGCAATTAATGATAGAAAAAGCACATCTGCGCATGTTTTTGATTCAAAAGTTAGACCCCATACATCAGTGTGTACCATTTCAAATGGTGTACTCGACTTGGACATGGAAGAACCAAAAGGAAGTCTAGCAAATTTGGAAAAATGACAGGTATCACACTTAAAGGATGGGTGACAAAACATGGGAAATAGTTTTGACAAAACAACTTCAGATGGATGAGCTAGTCTTTCATGCCAAAGTTGTTGCTCCTGAGGTTTACTTGAATTTGCTTGTAGAGCTTTAGGTAGATGGGACTTCTTGCAAAAATAATACAGGCCATTTAGAAAGAAAAAAAACCTTCACCAATCATCTTCTTGGTGATACAATCCTGAAATATCACATTAGTTAGTGAGAAAATGGCAGTGCATTTTAGAGTTGAAGTGAGTTGCCCTATGGAAAGTAATTTGAAAGGAAAGGATGGAACATATAGAGCACTAGACTTGATGTTTTTTGACATCAAATTTATTTTTCCTCTACCCATCATCGAGACACTTTTTCCATTTGCAACTGACACTTGAGAAGGTTTTGAAAAAGGATGAAAATCATGCAGATTTGAGACTTTATTTGTCATGTGATCAGTGGCACCTAAGTCAATTATCCAACAATCAAGTTCAATACTAGTTTGAAGTGCAGTGGAGAAGGAGTTTAAGATACCTGCAACTTTATCAAGACGAACATGATCATGGTCAGCAAGGAACCCAGTAAACTGGCCAAAAAGTGCAGTGTGATTGTCACTCTCGACCTTAGGAGTTGGTACAACCTCTCCATGTCCTTTGCTTTGAAGATACGCTGCAAATTCATTGATAAGAGACAAGGGGTTTTCAGTGAAGTCTACTGAACCATGGTTGAGCGAGCTCGAGGCATGGTTTGTAGTATGTTGTGCTTTGTAGGGGTTGTTTGTGATGCTCAGGGAGCGAATGGCCTAACATTCTTATTGAACTTAGGTTTTAGCTCTGGATGTAGTTCCCAACACTTTTCTTCCACATGCCCTGTAGCATTGCAGTACTTGCACTTTAGGTGTGGATTCCTTCCCTTGTATGCCTTGTTGTCAGTTTGCATGTAGTTCATAACATACCATCGAGTCTCAGGCAGTTTGTGGCTTGACTCTTGGTTCATCACCTTTCTTCTTGCTTCTTCACGTTGCACAATAGCACAAACATTTTGAAACGTTGGCAGCTCCATGCTCATTAGAATGTGGCTTCTGAGATCTTCATACTCGGAGCTTAAGCTTCCTAGCAACTGATATATCTTATCTTCCTCAGCACGTTTGAGAAGAATAGATGGATCAGTGGTATGAGGAAGATATACATCCAGCTCATTCCACATGGTTTTAAGGCTACCAAGGTGTTGAACAAAGGTCTTTCTTTCTTGTTGGATGCCTGCAATATCCTTCTTTAACTGGAACACACAAGCATAATTATTCTGGTTCCCATACATGTCATTCACATATTTCCATAAATCTTGTGAGGATTCTGAGTAACTAAAGATCTCAGCCACATGCTTCTCCATGTTGTTGAGTAACAGGGACATGACCAATTGGTCTTTGCATAACCATGCTTCGTATGCTTGGGTAGAAGGCTCAGGTGCTTCAACTCCTTCATTGATGAACCCTAGCTTTCCTCTTCCACCGAGAGCAAGAGACACTGCTCTAGACCATGGGAGATAGTTGAATTCATTCAACAAAACAGAGCATAAACGCTTATTCGTATTTATCTCAGTATCTGGAACAAAAGAGGGAGAACTTTGTGAGTTTTCTCCTCTAAGGTTTACTGAGCTTTCTTCAGCCATAACTGGAGCTTGAAGATGAACAATAGTGGAAAAAAAAGGGCAGAGAGGTCAAAGATGACACTGCTCTGATACCATGTTGAAGTTTGGTGTAAGTTTTCTTGTATATTTCATAAGTATTGAATGTACAAGGATACACATATATATAAGAAAGAAGAACCAACTATCCTTAGACTTAACCCTAGAGACCGGCCATACTCCCGAATTGAAGGAGATTACACCAAATACTAGTGACTTGCCATACTCCTTAATTGGAGGAAACCAGCACAAGTAAGGAGTGATTTACACTTTTCTGTCAAGGAAAACACAGCAGCCCATGCTGCAACTAGGCAGCCAAAGTTGACAAAGAAATTCCATGATTTTCAATTACAAAATCTACATAATCTGTCTAAAGTTAGTTAATAACTCTCAATAAAATGTCAAAACTCCACTGATTTCAACAAACGTGCTAGTATCTAATGATTCATATGACTCATATACCCGTCCATATGCACCCTTTTCTACAGAGAGAGAGAGAGAGAGAGAGAGAGAGAGAGAGAGAGAGAGAGAGAGAGAGAGAGAGATCTTCACCTGCCAAAAAGAGTGGGAAAACAATAGTGTTTTGTATAGGTTCGAATCCACTAACACAAATGCTAAGCATATGGAGGCGTTTCCATCATGAAATTTAGACTGCAGCACATTATCCATCACATCAACACCTATAAAATACCAAGCGATCACCATTGTCTTTTAGTCACCACTTGCCACCTTCGTCTGATCTCTCAATCTCAAAAACACGCTTCTGTCGAATGGGAAATTTCATTTTACTAAACATTGAACATCTGTTTCATGCCTTCTTCATCATCCTAATTCCTTGTTTCTTTGATGGTGTAATTTGCACAGACTCAGAAAGCTCATCAATCTTACCTCCTTTAATCCCCCTTCCCCCATTACCTCCTTTAGTCCCCCTTCCCCCGTTACCTCCATTAATCCCCCAACTTCTGAACTTCGCAGACCAAAGACTAGCTCTTGTTTACCCTATAATCATGACCTTTAGGAACATGATCATTTCTGACCCATTAGGCATCACTCAAACCTGGGTTGGCTCCGACATATGCAACTACAAGGGTTTCTACTGTGATAACCCTCCAGACAATAAAAGCGCCACTACACTTGCCTCCATTGATTTCAATGGCTTCCAGCTCAGTGCTCCCACTCTTGACGGCTTCATCGATCAACTTCCCGACCTAGCACTTTTTCATGCTAACTCCAATAATTTCTCAGGTAGTACAACATTTTTTTCAATATTTTCTTGTTGTAGATTTCACTCAAAATTTTGTATGATCTCTTGAGATTGATATTTTTCGTATTTTTCAGACTCAATATTTCTGTTATCATTTATTTGATTACCGTGATCAGGTATCGTTTCTCCAAAAATTGGAAATCTCCAATACCTCTATGAGCTTGACATAAGCAACAACAACTTCTCTGGCCCTTTTCCTACTGCTGTTCTCACCATGAATAGTCTATCATTCTTGGACATCCGCTACAATTCCTTCACTGGGTCCGTACCACCCCAAATTTTCAAGCAAACCCTAGACGTCCTTTTCATTAATAACAACAATTTCATACAAAAACTCCCGGACAACCTTGGAGCTACACGAGCCCTTTATCTCACTTTAGCCAACAACAGATTCACTGGCCCAATCCCAAAAAGCATCGGCAGCGCTTCATCATCGTTGAAAGAAGTACTATTATTGAACAATTTGATCACAGGTTGCATCCCTTATGAACTAGGGTTTTTAAGAGATGCAACACTTTTTGATGCCGGAAACAACCTATTGACCGGCCCGCTACCCTGTTCATTGGGATGCTTGGACAAGATGGAGGAACTTAATTTTGCCGGAAACTTACTGTACGGAAAGGTGCCGGAGGTGGTGTGCGAACTAGGAAATTTGGTCAATTTATCGCTGTCCAACAACTATTTCACGTCGGTCGGGCCTATTTGTGGGAAGCTGATAAAAAATGGGGTTCTTGACTTGAGAAAGAACTGTATTCAGCATCTTGCTGATCAAAGATCAGTGGAGGAGTGTGCCTTGTTTTTCGTGAACCCTAGAAGTTGCCCGGACCCGTCGACGTTTAGTTTACTGCCTTGTAAGGTTCCACCAAAATCGAAGGGGCATTTGGTGTCTGATAATGCTGCTTTTTCGAAGCATAGATTGTGACTTGTGAGGATTTGGTATTGGCTTATAGCTATATGGTTAAGGACTCAAGTATATATCGATGCAAATATTTATATAGTACCAAGAAATAGGGATGCAAGTTTTGTATCATAATTATTGTCAGTCGTATGGTATATGATTAAACAAACGATATACCAAGTTTGGTCAGTATGAGTAAAGCTACCTTGGAGCTCTAGTCCAACATACCAAGTTTCTAGCTCAGTCTATTTTGTTATGGGGTGTGCTATCCACACACCCTATTTTACTTCTCACACACCCCTTGATAATTTCTGTCTGTTGATCTTCTTCAATTCATCCGATCCAACGGTCGAAAATTAAAAAAGTGTGTGAGAAGTAAAATGGGGTGTGTAGATATCACACTCCTTTTGTTATCCTGCCTCTGTCACATTGTTATGACCACATTTTTATAAATGTGAGACCTATTTTGTGTAAGTCAATTCTACATAAATTCTACATGTTAACAAAAAATGTGACTAAAATCTACTACTTTTTTTTTTTTGAACAAACGGTATTATCTACACTAAGGGGGTGAGGTAGTTGGCTAAGCCGTACAATGGGCTAGCAATGTGGTTCAAATTTGCCTTTGGCGAGAATCGAACCTAAGACCTCTTACTTTCAAGTGAAGAGAAATACCCACTAGACTAATATCTATTACATTAAATGAACGTGGAATAAAAGATTTTGTTATTGTGAATTAATTTCTTCTCATGTATGAGTTGTGGCCGGTATTATGAAGTTTGAACTTCAAATCAGGGTTTAAGATTATTAAATGTTAGTGCACCACTAGATTATTAAGAAAAATAAGTAAGACAAAGAAGAACAAAACATAGTGCTCCACTTGCCTAACTGAAATGGATAGAGCATGAGAAGTTAAGTGATGACCACCTAAAAAGGATGTAATTGAGCACCCATTGCAAAAAAAAAGTGCATTCCATATAATAAATCTGCAGACTTATTATTCTGTCTTTGAGGTATAGTAGTATTGAGAATGAATTTCACATTGATGGGAGAATGGACCTTGCATGGGTTTATAAGAGGTTGGACTACATCCCATATTGCCAATTGGTTTTATGGTGGAACCTCAACTTTCTTCATGATATCAGAGCAGGTTGTCAAATACCACATTGATGAGAATAGGAACCTTGCATAGGCTTATAAGAAGTTGTGCTACTTCTCATATTGCTAATTGGTTTTATGGTGGAACCTCAACTTCTTCAAAGTAGGTTGTTCCAACTATTGCTAAGCACATGTTTGAACATATATTTTATGCTTTCATTTGCATAATTGTGTTTAATTAATTCTAAACCCAATTCCAAACAATGATTGCTTATCCAAGTATTATTTAATTAGTTATATAAAAACCATGGCAGATACAACAATAGCATTAAAAGAAAAAGGCCACAGCTATGGCATACAAGGCCCGAAAAACCCAAAAGTATCTGCAATACCAAGCCCAACAAGCATTGAAAGAAAAAGGCCACAGCTAAGTCATACAAGGGCGGAAAAAACCCATAAGTATCTGCAATACCAAGCCCAACAATCTCTCTCTCTCTCTCTCCATTTTCTTTCAATTTAGTTATAATGGATCCCACAAATAAAAAACCTGATCCTAATATCTTTAGTTTAGCTTAGGGAACACGGCACCTCCTACTTTTCTAAATGCATCCAACTAAGGCTCCAGGACCTGATGGGATGTCACCTGGGTTTTATCAAAAGCATTGGGAGATAGTCGACAAAGATGTTTGTAATGGGGTAAGGTATCTTCCATCTTTCGGGGAATATGCTTCGGAAAATTAATTATACGTAGGTATTGACCCTAAAAACTACCAAGCCTACGTGGCGCGCAAGCTGAGTAACTAACAAGCTAACTACGCCATTCGATTATGTGCGGGGTGTGCCAACTCGTCAGCCGAACTCGGCCGGGGAGTAGAATATGTTAATTTTGGGTTTGGGCGCATTGCTGACTTCTTGATCTTACGATTGTAGATGAGGAAGGAACACGTCTTGGCCTTTGGGTTCTAAAGCATGAAGACAAAGCTGCTAGTCTTGCGAAGTTCACGGACCGTCGGCTCCGGGTTTGGTCATGGTGATTATATTCGTAAGAGTATAAGTACGTGATCGGATTATATTTACACATATTTTACATCAAATTATCTCGTCTTTTCTTAGTTAGTTTCTTATATTTTTGTGCTATTTACTTTGTTTTTGTGTTTTATCGAATTTATCTAGCTAAGAAAATAAAAATAACATAAGTGTGATTTTATGTAATAAATTCGTGTCAAAACTGTTTAGCTTTTAAATTAAATAAAATATAGATATATATATATATATATAATATAATAATTGTTTGTTTTGTAGAACAAAGGAAAGATAAGGGAGGTGGCAGCGTGAGAAGAATGAAGTGGGACTTTGGCAGCTTGCGGAAAAAGCTTGAGCTGTGGGCAGGAAGGAATAAAGGGAGTGGAGCTCCCATCATGCAGCCACTGAGTGCGGGACAGAAATAAGAAACAATAAAAAGAATAAGAAGAGGGAGACAGGCGCACTCGGGTTTGCTAGAAATAAAGGACAGCATCGCAGAAAGTGAAGGGGGAGCACAGAAAAGAATAAGGCAGCGCAAGCTGCAGAGCTCGAGGAAGAAAACTGAGTTGCTGCCTTGCAGCAGAGCACGGGAGACGCGGGAGAACAGGCAAGCTGCCTTTGCAGCTTGCTAGCAAGCGTGAGAGGAAGGAGAGGCGGAAGAGGACGCTGCCCTGTGCAGCTGCAAAGGACCGAGAGCAGCTGCCTGTGCAGAAAGGCTGCTCGCAGAGGAGTCAGCGGGGGCCTCGGGAGAAATAGAAAAGAGACGCTGCCCTTTGGCAGTTGACGCGAGGAGAGTAACAGAAATAATACAGGGGGGGGATAAGGAAAGAAGCGAAGGCACGCTGCCTTAGCTGGAAAGAAGACGCAGAGCACCACGGAGGGCCCTTTTGGGCGCTGCCTTGTTCAGGCGCGGGGAGAAGAAAAACAAAAAGCAGAAGCTGCTTTGCTGGAAGAGAGGGAAGGCATTAGGTTGCTGCCCTAAGGCAGTCACGCGAAAAGGAGCACGGAGGAACAGCGCGAGGAACAAGGGGGAGGTGACACATGCTTCGAAGTCAGACGCGAGGAAGGAGAGCAGCGCAAAGAAGCAGGTGGAGGGGACGGAAGATGCTGCCCGTGGGCAGCTAGCAGGAACACGCGGAAGTTGGCGAGGGTCGAGAGCTGCTGGCGCAGACAGAAGGAGGCGTCAAGGGGGATTAAGCTCCTCGCAGAGAGCTTCGGTGCAGATATTTGGGCAGCTGGGCAGCTGGGCAGGAGTTTTGCGCAGGAAGGCAGCACGGGGGCTGCCCTTGGTATGGAAAGATGGGTCAGACAAACAACAGTGCTGATTTGGGTCAGCACGGAGGTCAGCACAGCAGAAGCACAGTGGACAGCAAGCTGTCCATCTCTCTCGGTTAATTCGTTCCTAAACTCACATTTTAATTTCTGTTTTAATTTATAAATAATGTGTAACTAATTTTATTTTGGCTAGAGTTTAATTCAAAACCATGGATATATTTGTAATTTGAATTGATTACCTTCAGTTGTGATTTAATTTGCTTAACTGCTTGATTGATAACTTATTTTTGTATGTCGATTAAGGATGCATACTTAATTTACATGCATGAATTTGATGCTAGAATATAAGTGAATTTCACCTAATCGTTATGAACTTATATTCACAAGTAGTGAAGGTCGCTTATAAACGATCGCGTTAGGTAAATTCTTGGCATAAGTTTCATGCAATTCATAGTAACAAGTGCCTCGTCAATGCTTATGATTTTCATAAAACTTAATGATTCTTGCTTGTATCTCTATTATGCAATTCATGTAGGGAACTTGTAGGGAATGTTTTGGGTTGTCGTATGCAATCATCCAATCCATTAACTTAAGGAAAATCTGAGAATTAATTTAAGCGAACCTAATTAATTTGGGGCGTTGAGAATTTACAATTTATTGAAAGAACAACTGAAAATCAATTTAGGCTGCATATGTGTCATGTGTGGAGAATAATCCTCTAGCCAGTCCGTCATTTATCATTTTACCTTAATTTCATGTTTTTGTCAATTTTGTAATTTATTTAAGTTAATTTCCTTCTCGTCAAAATCAATCCCCCGTTTATTTTAAAGTATTATATTTGTTAGAAATCATTTTAGTTTGTATTTTCTTAAGTCTTGAGTTATTTTGAGTCTTTTGATTTGTGTTAGATTATTTGTTAGTTTTATTTTGAGTTATTCTAGTTAAGTGTTTTGAGTCTAGTTTAGTGTTTTAAATTTTGTTTTTACGTTTTTAATTTAATTTTACTTGGGTTAGCATCCCTAGTTAATCCCCGGCCTAGAACGATCCCTACTTACATCATTACTACAACTGTCAGTACGCTGAATTGGCACCAGACTATATGGACACAAATACTCGAATGAGATAAATGTCTTGATGGTAAACGTGGTTCGACCGTCAAAATGCCGATCTTTAAAAATACTTGTGAATATCCAATCATAAAACAAAACTTGACTTTCAATGTGCCGAGCCTAATAACCTGTAACACCTTACTTCACCGAGAAGGCTGATGAGATGACCTCTACCAACAAGGATTGAGAAGTCCTTGTCGACCGAGACTTGGATAAATAACTAGTCGGCCTTGAAGCAGTGCTGTCTATCCAAACTGAAGTTGCTCCTCGATCAGCTGATTATACGGCTCCAGTGCTGTCTATCCAAACTGAAGATGTTGCTGGTTGCCTTCACAGTGTTGTTTAACCAAATTGAAGATGTGTTGGCGGGAAGAAATGAGAAGAAGATAAAATCTCAAAGATTGTTGAGAAGCTTTGCGCAGGGCAATTTGTGTGTTAATTTGAAGGGGGCCATGAATGATGCACTTTCTTTTCTATTTATAGCATTAAAGCCCCCTCATAGCCGAACTAGAAATGTACTCGGATTAGAACTCCTCAACCCAATCTGATTAGGTTTCGGCCAGTCCTAGCTCCAATAGAACTTTGAACCAAGTTCCATAACAAACCAGATTCATTTCCTGATCCTAAGCATCTTTAGCTTTAAGACTCCTTGCTGTAATAGAAGTCGACTACTTCACCCTTATCTAAACTAATTCTCCTCACAACAGGATTCGGCCAACCCTAACTGGACGGCCCACAAGAAAATTCTAGATAAATGCTACTGGGCCGAGAATGACTCTAAGCTTGGCCCAAAATAATATTTTGGGCCCAAACATTGCCCCCTCGCTTCTAAGGTCTTCGGCTTATAATTCCTGGCCGAGTTTCGACCTTGAAGAAGTGACCCATTATCAAAGAATAAAAACCTCTGCATTTCCTTCCAGTCAACCAAAAATTATCGCGAATCTCGAATATTCCAACCAGACGTATTTATTGTGCACGATCTCTCACCTTACCTGTCAAACTTCGAATAGTGCAAAACTTGACACGTGGCAGCTCTCCAGCACGACTATCCATCTTCAATCATGCGTGCCCCCACGCTCAAGGTGTGCATCCTTAATTTAGATGTTTTTCGGCCTCTTCACCTGAACTTTTGAAAATCCGTTATAATTGTCAAAAACTTTTGGTCGCATTTACCCCTCATCCTTTTAAAATTATACTGTTGATCTTCTTCCCAATTGCCTATAAATACTCAGCCCAACTTCATTCAATCTCTTACGCTTTTAGATTTCCAGAACTTCTTGCTTTTTCCTAGAAAAGAAACCAAACTTTGAAATCCAGAAAACCTTCAAGTCAACATCAATGGCCACCAACACCTTCATCACC
This sequence comes from Malus fusca, assembly GCA_035220775.1. Lineage (NCBI taxonomy): Eukaryota > Viridiplantae > Streptophyta > Magnoliopsida > Rosales > Rosaceae > Malus > Malus fusca. The sequence continues at coordinate 18,745,662 of CM069063.1, forward strand.
AAGCTCACCGAAGAATGCGACAAGTGCCGAGACTTCATCGATCGGAACGCCATCAAAACCCTTCGATCTGAAGATGATTCGAGCGCCTTCCACCAGACCTTGGGACCTTTTTTCAAGTATGATTTCCCAGAAACCATCACCTCGATGCTAAGGGCCCATTTCCTAGAAACCTTGTTCCAAGGGTATCATTGGTCGAAGTGGAAATTGACCATTGAGATCAAGATGGATCGAGAACTTCTAATGGCCGCCCTAAGCTTTTGGCATTCGGCTACCAACATTATGGTCCTTGCTCTCAGCCCTATTGGGCCGACCACGCTGAATGTCACCGCCATACTTGGCACTTCCCCTTCTAGCCTTCCAGTTGATACCGCTCATTCTTGGTATCAATTCGACTTAGATTTGAAGACGGTATTCGACGAGCGTTCCGTCGAAGCTTTGATGAAAGACAGTCAGGAGCCGTCGAAAGAAGATGTGCACAAGCTGCACAAAAACTTTTTCAACTATAGCACCCTGATCACCCACTTCACTGGCTCGGAGGGGGAAACTCTCATGAAGGGGGAACACGAGGCCTTCTTGTTGTACTGGTATAATAAATTTATTTTTTTGTACCAAGTCGAACATGTCCTGGCCCGCAGCTCGGCCATCCTCGCCAACCTTTCTCGATGCTTGGCTAAGGCTTCCGTCGGGAGATTTGATTCGCACCAAAATGGCCAGTTCTGGGTCTTTCAACTTTGCTTGTAGGTATACTTCTGCACATTGAGGCCGGAAGTCCCATGCTTAAATTCTTCTGAAGCTATGGGCCTTCAACTAGCCTCTTACCCCGTTCCTGCTCATTCAGCCGAAGATGTCTTCAAGTACTTCTTCGGCTTTGAAGACTTGTCGGACAACGAGTTTTTGGTCTGCCGCCGCCAAAAATACCCATTTCCATCAAGCTTCTAATATCGGGGTGGGAAGAGGCAGAAGATGTCGATCTTCGACAGTCTTGAGGGTCATTTATCCTAGCTCATGACCTTCCCTTCGGTCACGATGCTCGATGGGCCAATTAGGAGGTCTACCATCCTCACTTCATGGCTCGTCAACTTGGCTATCTCCAAGTTCCGCCTTCAATCGAATAACCTAGAAACCTATTGTACCAGCACCTTCATCGATTGGTGGGATTCCTATGTCATGGATATCTTCTGTACTTCGGCCGATGAAGTTTCAAAGAGACTTTTTGGCGATCGGTCGAAGAAGATTCTCGCTCCAAAATCCTAAAAGACTGCTCAAGGTATATACATTTTTTACTTCTCTTGTTTTCCAGGTGGTCGTTCAATAAAAAGGGCTGAAGTGGTCGTGATGGTTGCAGCAAAAAGAAACTTATTCCTCATCCCAAGAAGGCTGCTACTACCGCTCTTCCTTCAGCCGAACCAACTCCAGTGGGGGCCTCTGCTGTGCCTACCGCGCCGATCAAATGGCCTCACCCAGAGGTCGAGATGACTAGCAATGTTGCCCAGTCTCAGAAGCGCAACAAGAAAAAGGCAAAGAAGGGAGAACAAGAATTCACGTTATTTTAAGTTAGACCACAGAAACAACCACTCATAGTCTTTCATTCCCCTCTCTTGTCGTCCAGGCCTTGGCAACGGTACCACGAGACCTTTCGATCCCAACCACAGGCTAGTCAACCGTGGTCTAACCCACCATGTAAGCCGCTGTCATGGTCGAACCGGTCGTCACTCCCGTTGTGGAGGAACTTGCAACCCTGGCATCGGTTGTTGCTCATGCTGATGTTAATCCAGCAGTTGCTGCTCTGAAGAAGAGAACACCTACGGCCGAGAGGAACCCCCTGATCCAAAGAAGGTTATAGTGATCATCCTGGAAGTAGAGGTATAACAATTTCCTTTAGTGTTCTTTCATTCTAACTAGATTTGTTGACTAAACGACCAATCATTTTAATGACTAGGAGAATGAGAGTAAAATACCCTCACTGGTGAGGCACCCTCGACCGGTCAAACTGCCAGCTACCAATTCCTAGCCGGCGGTTGAGGCAGTTGGCCAAGTCGACCTTTCTACGAGCGAATTAGGTTCGGGGTATGAAGCGCAGCCTCCAGCCGAGCTAAAAGGGACAACAGAGACGCTGGTTCATCCCCAAGACCAAAATCTTGGCATGCCCCATCAGGAGGTCACTTCAACTTCTTCAATGCTCAATTATTTTCTTCTATTAATTTCTTAACTTAGAATTTTAAACCAAGAAAGTATTAAATGCCAGGTGCCCAATCGTTCATTTCACCGAAAATTCTATGCGTCGAAGGGCGTTATTTATATTTCCTGTCCACCCCAATGGCCATCAAACATAGATAACCTTCATCAGCCAAATGAATTAAAAGGTTACCTTAAACACTGGTCTCGGCCATTAAGCTCTCTGGGTTCAAGCAACGAACCAGCAGACATGGTCGAAGTGTTTTTTTATACAATCTTCATGGGAGGTTGAGCTTGATGCCCTCATCTCTAGCACTTCTATGATAGATAGGCCTTCAAAAACCACAGCCGGGTCTTCTACAATCGAGGTTTAGCCCAATGCCCTCGCCAAGTTGCAGGAGCTTCTGTCTCTCTCGACCTTGCAAATCCTCCAATGCAAAGGCCTTGATTATGTAGGAAAATGTCTGAACGACCTTACAAGCGACAACCTTCTGGCAACGAGAGTGTCGTTCACCTATTTGCTGTCCTAGAACGAACCCGACAATATTTCACTATCTTTGAGAGGGCTCTTCAGGCAGAAGATGACCTCAAGGCTGCAATAGTCGCTCATGAAACTATTTGACTAGAGCTCGAGACCATAAAGGCAAAGAATGAGCGATTGGCCGATCTTGACCAAAGGTCAGATGTTGCTGAACTTCAACGTCAAAGGTCAGATGTTGCTGAACTTCAACGTCAAAGGTCAGATGTTGCTTCTGAACTTGAAAAGGATTTGATGGGCATCAAGTGCCGAATCAGATACATCAACTATAACTCGACAAGAGAACAAGGCACGCCGAGGTTACGATGGGCGAAGTAAGGTGGCTAGAACTGAAAGCCGCTCTTGAAGCTTTTCTTCCTTCGACTCCTTAGGATTAGTCTTTAGTTGTAGGTCGGTTGACTATTTGTAACTTTATTTGTACACCCTTTTAAATCAATGAAATATAATTTTATTCCTGCATTTCCCAAGTGACTGGATAATATTTCTTTAAGAATTTCCCATTGATTGGCAATTTATGAATTAAACCAGTTCGATCCTTGAGGTGGTATGCCCTATTGCCGAGAACTTTGTGGAAGATGAATGGTCCTTCCTAATTCGGCGACCATTTCCCAAATCTAGGGTCTTTAATCCCCATTGGTAACACGGTTTTGCCACACTAATTCACCTTTGCTAAATGTCTTTTGCCTAACACGTTGATTATAAGCTCGTTTGGAAATCTTTTTCTCCACTACCAATAAGTTATAGGCATCTAGGTGAGCTTCCTCCAAGTCCTCCAACTCTTGCCTTATGGCCTGACTATACTCGACACTGAACAAACAGCTTTGTTGGATAACTCGTAACGAGTTTATGCTTAGCTTGATTGGTAGCATCTCGTCGTGTCCATAAGTCAACGCATATGGGGTTGTCCCTGTTGCTGATCGTAGTGAAGTTTGGTATGCCCATAATGCCTCGTTTAACTTTAAATGCCACATACCAGGCTTTTCTTTTATCATATTCTCAAGGATACCGATTAAAACTTTATTACTTGATTCGGGGTAATACGGTGTGGACTGATCGAGCTGAATTTTCAAACTAGCTGCATATTCTTTGAACCTGTCGGCTGTAAAAATTATGTCGTTGTCTATTATAATTGTTTCCGGTACGTCGAATCTTGTCACAATGTTTTCTTCTACAAAATTATAGACCTCTTTAGAAGTTAGCTCGACTTATGACTGCGCTTCGACCCACTTGGTGAAGTAGTCCGTCACAATGAATATCCATGCATGCTTTGCTAATCCGAAAGACGGGGTAGTTTTGTCAATTACATCCATGGCCTATCCTCTAAACGGCCATGGTTTGGTGACCGAATAAAGTAATTCGGCCAAGACTCTATGTACAGGCCCATGGATTTGACATTGTACACAACCGCCCGTATTCAATGCAATCTTTCAACATACTCAGCCATAAATAGCCGTGTCGGCAAAGCAACCACCATGTTCTGCGTCTAGCTTGATAAGCCCCACATATCCATTCGTGTACCTCTGTAATAGCTTGGGCGACCTCTTCTGGGCCGAGGCACAATAGCAACAGACCGTCTTCACTTTTTCGATATAGCTCATTCTGGTACAGTAAATAATTTATGGCATGTACCCTTGTCATGCGGTCTTGGTTGCCGCTGGGATTATCAAGATACTGCATAATTGACTTTCTGCAGTCGTCTGGTAATGTCTTAACTGCACAAATATCTATAGGATCCTCTCGTTCCAACAACGAAGGTATGGACATAACTCGTGTATGGATCAAGTGGTCATTTTGGAAAACTTGCTGATCAACCAAGGCTGGGTGTGAACGTCGCACTACTGGTATGACTCGGCCTAGTTTGCCCCTAGGAGTTGTGCTCCAGAGGCTATTTGAGCCAATTCGTTTGCGTCAGTATTTCGAGCTTGTGAGATGTGCTTGGATGTAATGACTGCAAACGATTCGGCTAAATAGCTGGCAAGCATGTGATAGGGCGCCAGAGTACAACTTATGCTACAAAAAGTCTCATTGAGGTGGTTAATCACAAGCTCTGAATCACCAAAGACGGGCACAAAGGCTGCCCTTAAGTCATGAAGGACGTTAAGGCCGATGATAAGGGCTTCTTATTCGACCTGATTATTTGTACAATCGAAATCCAGCTTAAGAGAAAAATACCATCGATAGTGATCGAGGGACTGGATGATGATTCTAACTCCAGCCAAGGTCGAGGTACTAGAGCCATCAAAATACATTGTCTAATAATTATCATGTGTTTCCACCATGCCAATTTCGACATCGTTGCCCCCAAAACTGTATGGAGAAGGATGTTAAGCTAAGAAATCAGCTAGCGCCTGTCCTTTGACGGCTTTTTGGGGCATGTTGCAAACTAAATTTAAACAGTGCCATTGTCTTTTTCTCAATCCGGCCTTTTACTATTGGCCGAGTGAGCATATAGCAAATAACATATGTCTAGGCTATGACCTGCGTAACAAAAGGGAGCATGTAATGCTTGAACTTAGACACAGCAAAGAACAAAGCTAAACAGAGTTTCTCGACGGGTGGATAATTTATCTCAGCAAGGTTAAGATTTTGGCTAAGGTAAAAAATGGCATGCTCCCGCCCTGTGTCGTTGTCTTGTGCAAGAAGACAACCAATTGATTCCTCGGCCGCTGAGATATACAGCTTGGGGGGTTTGCCACGCCGAGGTGGCACGAGGATAGGTGGGGTAGTGAAAGAGACCTTAATTTTCCTAAAAGCATCTTAGTGTTCCTCGTGCCATTCTAATTTGTCAAAATCCTTAAGTTTTAAGAGCGTGGAGAATGCTTTCATCTTCTCTACTGAATTAGAAATGAAACGGCAGAGGAAATTGATTTTACTGAGTAATGATTGTAATTGCTTCTTCGTTATCGGGGGTGGAGCATCAATGATTGCTCGAGCATTATTTGCATCCACCTCATTGCTCTAGCATTTATAAGTCTCGAGTACCCCCGGGCAACGAAAAGTAGTTTTGTGAACATCAGCCTCAGTAATGAAAATCTACACCAATTTCGATGGCTTTCTGAACTGAAATCCGAGTCAGCCGTCTCTCTTCATTGAAACCTTGCAGGGTGATGTAGCTGACATGATCATCGTAATAGTGGGCTTGAATCATATTCACTTCGAACGATTGATTGTCGGCAAGATGAACCACGGCCGACTTGCCATCCTAGAAGATGAGGACTTGAACAGTGACGAGGGGATACACTCCTCGACCCTATAAGAATGTAATGAATAAATTTGATCTTTAATTTAAAGTATTTACAATAGTGGATACCACAAAAACTTATTTTATACTTAATAGAAGTATAATATTAACTCTAAGTGTTTGTTTAATCTACCGTTTTGACACAATATGCATTCTACGAAATTTTTTTCAACGATCCAACCGTCAAACTTATTTGTACACATTCCGAGATCGCATACGTAAAAAATCGTAAAAAACAAACATTCAGAGATTACGTAATGGAACAAAAGTTTTCGACGATTATAAACGAAAAATCACAATTTAACGGTTATTTTAGCTCCGATTTTGATGATTTTTTACAGATACACTCCTCGACCCTATAAGAATGTAATGAATAAATTTGATCTTTAATTTAAAGTATTTACACTAGTGGATATCACAAAAACTTATTTTATACTTAATAGAAGTATAATATTAACTCTAAGTGTTTGTTTAATATACCGTTTTGACGCAATATGCATTCTATGAAACTTTTTTCAACGATCCAACCGTCAAACTTATTTGTACACATTCCGAGATCGCATACGTCAAAAATCGTAAAAAAAAACGTTAAGAGATTACGTAATGGAACAAAAGTTTTCGACGGTTATAAACGAAAAATCCGAATTTAACGGTTATTTTAGCTCCGATTTTGATGATTTTTTACAGATCGACTCCTCGACCTATAAGAATGTAATGAATAAATTTGATCTTTAATTTAAAGTATTTACACTAGTGAAAAACTTATTTTATACTTAATAGAAGTATAATATTAACTCCAAGTGTTTGTTTAATCTATCGTTTTGACGCAATATGGATTCTACAAAAAAAATTTCAACGATCCAACCGTCAAACTTATTTGTACACATTCCAAGATCGCATATGTAAAAAATCGTAAAAAACAAACATTCAAAGATTACGTAATGGAACAAAAGTTTTCGACGATTATAAACGAAAAATCACAATTTAACGGTTATTTTAGCTCCGATTTTGATGATTTTTTACAGATACACTCCTCGACCCTATAAGAATGTAATGAATAAATTTGATCTTTAATTTAAAGTATTTACACTAGATACCACAAAAACTTATTTTATACTTAATAGAAGTATAATATTAACTCTAAGTGTTTGTTTAATTTACTGTTTTGACGCAATATGCATTCTACAAATAAAATTTCAACGATCCAACCGTCAAACTTATTTGTACACATTCCGAGATCACATACGTAAAAAATCATAAAAAACAAACATTCAGAGATTACGTAACAGAACAAAAGTTTTCGACGGTTATAAATGAAAAATCACAATTTAACGGTTATTTTAGCTCCGATTTTGATGATTTTTTACAAATACACTCCTCGACCCTATAAGAATGTAATGAATAAATTTGATCTGTAATTTAAAGTATTTACACTAGTGGATATCACAAAAACTTATTTTATACTTAATAGAAGTATAATATTAACTCTAAGTGTTTGTTTAATATACCGTTTTGACGCAATATGCATTCTATGAAACTTTTTTCAACGATCCAACCGTCAAACTTATTTTTACACATTCCGAGATCGCATACGTCAAAAATCGTAAAAAAAAAACGTTAAGAGATTACGTAATGGAACAAAAGTTTTCGACGGTTATAAACGAAAAATCCCAATTTAACGGTTATTTTATCTCCGATTTTGATGATTTTTTACATATAGACTCCTCGACCTATAAGAATGTAATGAATAAATTTGATCTTTAATTTAAAGTATTTACACTAGTGGATACCACAAAAATTTATTTTATACTTAATAGAAGTATAATATTAACTCTAAGTGTTTGTTTAATCTACTATTTTGATGCAATATGCATTCTACAAAACTTTTTTCAATGATCCAACCGTCAAACTTATTTGTACACATTCCGAGATCGCATACGTAAAAAATCATAAAAAACAAACATTCAGAGATTACATAATGGAACAAAAGTTTTCGACGATTATAAACGAAAAATCACAATTTAACGGTTATTTTAGCTCCGATTTTGATGATTTTTTACAGATACACTCCTCGACCCTATAAGAATGTAATGAATAAATTTGATCTTTAATTTAAAGTATTTACACTAGTGGATACCACAAAAACTTATTGTATACTTAATAAAAGTATAATATTAACTCCAAGTGTTTGTTTAATCTATCGTTTTGACGCAATATGGATTCTACAAAAAACATTTCAACGATCCAACCGTCAAACTTATTTGTACACATTCCAAGATCGCATATGTAAAAAATCGTAAAAAACAAACATTCAAAGATTACGTAATGGAACAAAAGTTTTCGACGATTATAAACGAAAAATCACAATTTAACGGTTATTTTAGCTCCGATTTTGATGATTTTTTTTAGATACACTCCTCGACCCTATAAGAATGTAATGAATAAATTTGATCTTTAATTTAAAGTATTTACACTAGTGGATATCACAAAAACTTATTTTATACTTAATAGAAGTATAATATTAACTCTAAGTGTTTGTTTAATATACCGTTTTGACGCAATATGCATTCTACGAAACTTTTTTCAACGATCCAACCGTCAAACTTATTTGTACACATTCCGAGATTGCAAACTTAAAAAATCGTAAAAAACAAACATTCAGAGATTACGTAACGGAACAAAAGTTTTCGACGGTTATAAACGAAAAATTAGAATTTAACGGTTATTTTAGCTTCGATTTTGATGATTTTGTACATATACACTCTTCGACCCTATAAGAATGTAATGAATAAATTTGATCTTTAATTTAAAGCATTTACATTTTTTTTATATATGAGTGATTGTATATATATATTTTTACATTTTTTACACTTCTACAATAATTATTATTAATTTTATTAATTTTTCCCTCAAATAAAAAACATTATTCATGAGGGTTTGAAGGATTTTAAAAATCTAAACGATAATATAAGTGTAACAATTATCTATTCGTAGAGGAATAATGATAAATCACAAGTGTTTATATATTCTTTCACATTTTTCATACTTGTATGTATGTCTTCTTAGTTCTTGCATATACAAATACTATACTAGTATATTTTAATTTTGGACAAGAATATGTTATGTAAAATTTATCCTAGTAATGATAATAAGGAACTCTCATAATAAAAATAAATAATGACTAAAACTTTTTTTTATTTTTTTTATAATTTATATAGAACGATAATACAAAACTATATATTTAATATAGAATATATTGTATATATTAATATGACTATTGTATTTTATAATAAATCTTTTAGTAATTAAACTTTAAAATTATTAAAATAATTTTTTTCTTAACGGCTCGAAACGGGTTACCCACGTGTTACCCGCGTGTATACCTGTTAAGAACCCGTTATTAACGGGTTCTTAATGGGTCACCCGATAGTGACCCGATAAGTTATCGTGTTGACCCGAAACCCGTTATTTTCGTGTCATTTTCGTGTCGTGTCAAAAACTGCCAAGTCTAAGATTAACCGATGAGGAATGGGGAAACAATTTGACAAAAGCTGCTTTAAGTTTATCTTCCTTTCTTACTTGCTCAATCGTTTCGGTCGTCATAAAATCGACTTGTGTAGTTTTGCTTAGCAACCACGTTCCTATCCAAGAAATTTGGTTGGGATGTGGTTGGCTGGAACTTGGCAGGTAAGACGTGGACCATGTTGATTTCCATGTTATCGATGATCGAATGGCCTATCGGGTCGTGATCTTCATCTTTTGGATTTTCGGGTAAAGTATCTTGCTCATAGGCATTATCCGTCTGATCTTCTTCGGTTGTTGCGAGAATACATTCCTACCGTGCATCCATCAAACCCGTTTCATTCTGACTGTCGACCTCGGGCTAGCTCGGTGGGGGGACTTGGTGTTGCTCTTGTGAAGCCTTACAAATCCGTTCCTGGTATGCAATGCAGACATCTCTCGTGTCCAGGTAAGCATTTAATCGTGCCACGCATTCTTTCTCATTTATCGTAAGACTGAAGAGGGCAATGATATCGCAAATAATGGAGGTCTTTAAGGAAGAAGATGAGGTCAGTAAGATCGATATCGGTATATGGGTCTACCTCAAAGCCGAGAACTCGAGCCTCACTTATATGTTGGAACCTAGCCTTCATTGCTAGATCCGTGGTCTTTTGAATGATTTGTTCGGCATCGGGGCAAGTTAGCGCCAGATCAAGAGCCTCTTGTCATGCTTTTGACAGGCCGTACAAGTCATTCGCCAAATGCTTCTTGTGAAATTTCCGCATGTACTCCAAAGCTTCACTGAGAAACAGTGGGTGGAGATTCCATCTGACTTAAATTAACAGTTCTTGTGGAGGTAGCGGAGGAAGTTTGCTTTCGGCTTCCTTGCAGAAATGCTGAAGGCGAGCTTTTATTTCTCTGGGCCGAAGAAAAAGTTTGATTCACTTCTCGGATTCTTCAATTATAGTTTCAAAATCATGATCAACTACCTTCTTTCCTTGAAATAATTCGGTCATGATTGCTGGAGGTTGTCAGTCATCTTCACTACCGATCGTTTCTTTCGGTTGCCATTTGGGAGCTGAGATAGCCTGAGCTGAGTCATACAATCTATTCTTTGGCGCCGACATTTTTGTGATTTGGACAACGCAGTATACATACCAATAGAGGAGTTGTAGCTGTACCAATGCTAGTCGTGTGGTTCAAGTGGCTTGAAGGTGCGCTAGTTCGCTGGTGAACTTGAGCTGTTAGAGTTGCTCGCATAATACTCCTCATTGTAAAATGGCTCATCGAAATCAAGGTGTCATCTGGCTGTAGATGGCTTCTTACCCAGTACTTGAGGGCCAAGCTTATCAAAAACTTTCTGGCGTTGGCCTGCACCGAGCATTTTTTAGGATGTTACTGCAGTTGTGGGTGCTTGTTGCCATATTTAAACCCGCGGTGGCTTTTCCTTCAGCTCAGTCAAGATGACGTTTGCTTTGCACCGACTACATAACACCATTGGCCTGTCAGTTTCCTCTCCGCTGGAGTCCAACATTGACTCGACAATAGCTGGTCCTGAAAAGTCTTTAGGTGGCTCATTTGAAAATAAATCAATCTTCAATCGTGGCTGAGAGTTCTTCTTAAAGATGAATTGCGTTGTATCAAACTCTGCATTCCCTTTTCATTTATGCATAAGTAGATGAGCATCTACCATGCTTACCATCACCGTAGGGAAAGGATCAGCGTCAACGACCATTTGTTTCTCCGGAAACTTAAGATTGCCATTGTCGATCTAGCTCTGAATGGCATCGTAAAATACGACATAATTATTTGTTGTATGCTTATTCAAGTTATGGTACTTACAATACGTCTTTCCTTTCAAATCTTCGGCTTTGGGAATATTATGCCATAGCCAAAGCTTGACAATTTTTGCCAGTAACAACTGGTCGAAGATAACGTTGGCCTTGGTGATGTCGAAAGTATAGACCTTTGATGTCTTGACGGCGGCTTTCGCAGAAGCTAAGCAGGTTTTGACATCTTTAGAGCTGACATGATCCAATGCTTTGCACACGTATGGTTTGTCAAAGACTATCTCAGCCGCATCTATATTGGCATATTGAGATTCCTCACGTTCGGTCAAAGCATAACTTACCATTGGGTTCTTGTAGATTGTCCCTCGGGTCGGTGACTTTGAGATCTTCTCTTCTTAAAGCAAGTAATCATATTGCTCGACATGTTGAGCCAGTTCGTACATATCTCAAAAATTTACCCCCAAGAATTTCTTTTTATACTCCACATCCAAGCTGTTTAAGGCAAGCCTAATGAACTCGACTTAAGGGAGAGGTACTCAGTACCAATTTCTGGCTGACGTAAACCTCGTAAAATATTCCATTGGTGACTCGTCAGAGGCTTAAGCCATCTTGGCCAAAGAAGATACTGGCACGTCCATCCCTAGTCGATAGAATTGCTCAAGAAATTTCTTGACTAATTCTTCCCAGCTTTGGATAGAGTTGGGTGGGAGGTTGATATACCATGCAAATGTTGAGTCGGTTAACAACAAATTGAACAGTCGTAGCCTATGGAAATAACTGTTGACGTCCCCACATTGAGCAGTGAATCGAGCCATGTGTTCTAACGACGACAAGGATAACTCTCCAGCGAAACACTGAATTCCGTAATTTTAAATCCCTTGGGATACTCAAACCTTTCTACAAAGGCTGGATATGAGTATATGAATTTTGGAAACTTCGGCCCTTTTTTCAAGGCTGAATCAATCATTCCCTAGACCACGACTATATCAACAAATGCCGTTTTTGCTCATTGATCAAATCTGTCCGATTTACTACTTGATCCACTTCTTTTTTCCAAGTCAATTATTTATAGTCGAGCAGACCTGGTCTTGGCCTGTATCGTTGGCAGAGGATTATTCTTTAGAAGAGGCTGCCTGGATCGATTGGCGGGTCCAATGTCATGGATTTTACTAACCAGAACTTCGAGCAATTTATTGTGTACAACTCTATTATCGTGCATTTCTTCAAATATGCTTTTTACTTCTCGGTTGAACATTTGCTCAAATTGCCGAGATTGCTTTTCAAGTCGTCATTGAAGAAATGATCTAATTGGTGGATCAGAGGCCTCACCACCATCATTGTCACAATCTTCAACTAATCCTTCAACAAAAATACCTTTTGTCATTTTGGTGGGGATTTTTGCATCACGAGCCTAACCGCCGAAATTAGTTTCCTTTTCTCGGCGTGTTGCACCTGTGGCTTCAGGTGTCACGACAGCAGAAGGATTCTGTGCCTATGATAAGCCATCTTGTCCTAGGTTTTAGACTGGAAGATTAGTCGTCGACTTTCCCATGACTGTTTTCTTTTTTACTAACCGTGTCTCAATGGTCATGAACTTCATAGCTTTAGCATTGGGTCCTACTGGGCATGCCAAAATGTTGACCCTAAAAACTACGAAGCCTACGTGGTGTGCAAGCTGAGTAACTAATAAGCTAATTACGTCATTCGATTATGTGCGGGGCGTGCCAACTCGGCCGGGGAGTAGAATATGATAATGTCGCGTTTAGGAGCGCTGCTGACTTCTCGATCTTGCAATTGCACCCGAGGAAGGAACACACATCTCAACCTTTGGGTTCTAAAGCCTAAAGATAAGGCTGTTAATCTTGCGAAGTTCATGGACCGTCAACGCCGGGTTTTGGTCACGGTGATTATATTCGTAAGAGTATAAGCATGCCGAACTGGCACCAAATTATATGGACACAAATACTCGAATGAGATAAATGTCTTGATGGTAAACGTGGTTCGACCGTCGCAATGCCGAACTCTAAAAGATACTTGTGAATATCCAACCATAACACAAAACTTGGCTTTCAATATATCGCCTAATAACCTGTAACATCTCACTTCGTTGAGAATGCTGATGAGATGACCTCTACTAACAAGGATTGGGAAAACCTTGTCGACCGAGACTTGGATAAACAACCAGTCAACCTCGAAGCAATGATGTCTATCCAAACTAAAGTTGCTCCTCGATCGATTGATTCTACGACTCCAGAGCTGTCTATCCACACTAAAGATGTCGCTGATTTCCTTCACAGTGTTGTTTATCCAAACTGAAGATGTGTTGGCAGGAAGAAATGGGAAGAAGATAAAATCTCAAAGATTGTTGAGAAGCTTTGCGCAGGGCAATTTGTGTGTTGATTTGAAATGGGCCTTGAATGATGCACTTTCTTCTCTATTTATAGCAGCAAAACCCCCTCATAGCCGAAGTAGAAATGTACTCAGATTAGAACTCCTCAACCCAATCTGATGAGGTTTCGGCCAGTCCTAGCTCCAATAGGACTTTGAACCAAGATCCATAACAAACCAAATTTATTTCCTGATCTTAAGCATCTTTAGCTTTAAGACTCATTGCTGCACTAGAAGTCGAATACTTCATCCTTATCTAAACTAATTCTCCTCACAATAGGATTCGACCGGCCTTAACTAGACGGCCCACAAGAAAATTCTAGATAAATGCTACTAGGCTGAGAATGACTCTACGCTCGTCCCAAAATAATATTTTGGGCTCAAACAGCATGTTACGTTGATACTGAAGAAAATTGATCCTACTTCAATGACTCAGCTTCGGCCAATTAATCTTTGTAATGTGATTTACAAGATTTGTTCTAAGGTTCTCACTACAAGATTGAAAATCATATTGTTGGAGGTTGTCTCGCCGTTCCAAAGTGCCTTTATTCCAGGCCGACTAATATCCTCTAATTGTTTGGTAGCTTCAGAGATCGCTCATTATATGCATAGGAAGAATAATGGGGGGAATGGGGTGATGGTATTGAAATTGGATATCAGCAAAGTGTATGATTGTATTGAGTGGAGTTTTTTGGAGCAAATGATGATGAGGCTAAAGTTTGTAGAGGAATGGATTCACTGGATAATGATCTGTGTTACTACAATATCATATTCCTTCAAGCTAAATGAGGAGATGCTGGGTTTTGTACAACCAAAACATGGCATTCGACAGGGTGATTTGTTGTCTCCGTTTTTGTTTGTTTTATGTGCAGAGGGACCATCACCATTATTTGATTCATAGGAAACACAAGGTCGAATTCAAGGTGTCAAGGTTTGTAAGGAGGCCCCAAGTGTTCATCATCTTCTTTTTGCGGATGATAGCTTTATCTTTGCTAGGAGTTCTCTCCAGGAATGCATACAGGTGAAGGAGTTGTTATGAATTTTTGAACGGGCGTCTAAACAGGTTGTGAATCTTGCCAAAAGCAGTGTGGCCTTTAGTAGAAACCTAATGATTATAGACGTGCAACTGCTTTTCGATTGACTTGGAATGGAAAGGGTGGATTATCATGACCGGTATCTTGGTTTACCGGTTTTTGTGGGCCGGTCAAAGAAAAAGACTTTTGTATATATTAAGGACCGTCTGTGGAAGAAGTTGAATGGATGGCGAGGCTCTTTGTTAAGTAGTGCGCGTAAAGAAATTTTGTTAAAAACAGTAGCTCAAGCAATCCCATTGTATACGATGCAGATGTTCTTGTTACCTAAGTCTTTTTGTGATGAGTTGAACCAAATGGTAGCTCAATTTTGGGGGAGCAAAGAAGCGGGTAAGCGTCGAATTCATTGGATGAAGTGGGAAAATTTGTGAAAACCCAAAAGTGAGGGTGGCCTGGGATTTAAGGATTTATATGCTTTCAATTTGGCATTGCTGGCTAAGCAAGGGTGAAGATTAATTCAATTCCCTAACTCTCTGGTTGCTCGTATTTTTAAAGCTAGATACTATCCCAGAATTTAAGTAGGCCCAAGTTTCACCTAATTTTTCTCATTGCTGGAAAAGTGTGGTGGCTTCAAGGATTATTATTCATAGGGGTGCTTGGTGGAGGGTTAAAGACAGTTTGAGTATACATATATGAGGGGATAGCTGGTTGCCAAGGGAGAATTTCTTTAAAGTGCTTAGTCCAAGACTTGCCGAAGTCCACCCATCTCTTACCGTGCACTCCTTGATGGTGGACAATGATGGTATACGGTGGAATACAAGTCTAATTCATAGTTGGTTTATAGAGGAGGAAGCAAGCTTGATTTTAAGTATCCCATTGAGTTTTTTTAGTTAGCGGATTCCATGATCTGGACTAAAGAACCTAAGGTTATATTTACAACGAAAAGTGCTTACTTTGTGGCACGAACATGTCATGGTTTGGGCGGAGAGGAACCGGTTGGATCTACACTAAATGAGGAGACAAAATTTTTATGGAAAGCTTTGTGGTGTGCCAAGGCCTCGGGGAAAGTGAAAATTTGTGTTTGGCATGGGTGTATGAATGCATTGCCATCGAAGGTGAATTTGAAGAATAGACGAATTCTTACAGAGGATATTTGTGGGTTCTGCAATAAAGAGGCTGAGACAATTGAGCATGCTTTGTTACAGTGCCCTCAAGCAGCTGCTATTTGGTTTGGTAGCCTGTTGGGAATTCATACTTTTTCTAGGGTAGAGGAAGGTTTCGGTGGGTGGTTGATCAATATGGTAAAAACACTAACTAAGGACAATTTTGAGTTGATTCTCGTGTTAGTGTGAAGTGTATGGAAGGTACACAATGAGTTTCTACGGAATGGTGTTGATGCATCCCCTTTGGATGTCCAACTTAAAGCTCAAATGTGGCTGTCGGAATTCAAGAAATGGAATAAGGTTCAACCGCACAAAGCAACGGTTCATGTTCAGAAGTGAAAACACCCGAATTTTGGTTGGATAATGTGTAACTTCGATGCTGCTTGGGAGGATAATGGTTCATTTGGGGGTATTAGGGTTGTCGTTCGAAATTCCACTGGAGGTTTCATGGCTGCAATGGTGGTTCAAGAGTATGGGATTGGTTCGGCAATGAATGCAAAGGCTGCTGCTGCACAGGCAGCAGCTATGTTTGCTCGATGATGAATAGGTACAGATGGAAGGTGATGATCTATTGGTGGTAGCTGCTATTCAGAATGCCAGAACAGCATTGCATGATCACCTTGGTCATCTCTTTGTTGCTACATGCTTCTTTCGGGGGTTTAAGTGGCAACTGCTATTCAGAATGCCAGAACAGCATTGCATGGTCACCTTGGTCATCTCTTTGTTGATACATGGATCCTTCAGGGGTTTAAGCAATGGAAGATTTCTTTCGGACCTACAGAGACAAAGAAAGTAGCACATCAACTTGCACGGTTCAATCTTATGTTTGATCATCCACTTTCTTGGTTCAAAGAACCTCATAATGTTATTAATGATTTATTATTAGAGGATAGTCTTAATAGTTCATTGGTGCGGGACACTTTTTTTTTCCTTCGATAGGGTTGAAAGCCCCGACAAGGTTTTTATTGAGGCCCATTGTTAGCACCCTATCCTCGATTATGTATGTATTTCTCTATTCAATGAATATCGTACTTTATCTCAAAATATCTTTAGTTTTATTTTGTTTAAAAAAATATCGTTAATTTAAGGTTTTTTTTATCAACACCCCAGATGTTGTAAATATACCCCCACATAAAAATTAATATTAAATAACTTGTAACTCTAATATGACATGACTATTCAAGTCTTCACAGTCACTTTCACTCTCCATTTTCTAATAAAACCCTAAAAACACAAACACATTCATGAAGAAAGATTTGGGCTAGTGTATGAGAATATGAAGTGTGAGGGTAGCAATAGAAAATATGTGGGGTGAGTTAAGATAAGTTTTAATTTAAAAAGTAAATGTAGAGTGTATTCAGTATGTGAGTTCAATCAACAAAATATGGGGTGTTAAAAAAACTCTTAGTTTAATTTCAATTTTAATACCTGCATATTTTACTTGCAATAATCAATCGCCCCTTCCCTCATTCATATTTACTTTAAAAAGAGGAAAAGAAAAAAAAAATCAATTCCTATAACTATAAAGTGGAGAGAATTTTGAGTTTTAAGAAGGAAAAATTACATATAAAGTATACTTTTAATACTTAATTATATATTGAGACAATACTTTTTCAACATTTCAAGAAGAGTTAGGGCTGAAAGATGGCACACTATGTGCTAGGGTTTTCAGAGGTGATTGGTGTGGTAAACTACTGTGATTTGCATTATTTTGTTTTGCTGCTTCGTGTGAGGGTTGTGGTTTCGCTGGTTTCTCAGTTCAGATAGTGGGAGTGGGATCGCATGTGTTGCTTTGTTGTTCATTGCGGGATAGTATTATCAAAAGGGTTTGATGAAAAAAATGTGGATCGAGTTTATCATTGTCAGAGATGGAGAAGGGGGGATAAAAATTGAGAAGAATGATACTGAGGGTGCTTTGTTGAGCTTCCATCACAGTGTTGTGGCAGAGGTTTTCTCGACCAAGGCTGCCAACGAGAATAGTTTTATTGATCAATTTACTAGTCTATGGAAAGGAAAGGAGGGAGTATCGATTAGGGCTTTGGGTGGGGCTCGATTTATGGCTCATTTCGTTGGTCATCATGACATGAGTAGGGTACTAGAGGTGAAGAAGTCGTGGCTATTTCGAGATGATTTGGTAGTAGTTATTGATGGTGCTCACCATGGTAGGTGGGCTGAGCCTCTTTATCTCGCTTCAATTTGGGTGCAAATACACAATGTTCCCCCCAATGAATATGACGAAAGCAGTAGCCTCTGCAATTGGGGGTTTGATTGGCAAAGTGATCAAGGTGGACAAAGATGATGATCGAGACTGCATTGGTAGATTCCTACATGTGAAGCTTTCCTTCACTGTTCGAGAGCCTCTTATGTGGGGATGGAATGTGGAGTTTCTAGATGATGGGGAGATATGGATTAACTTCTGTTGATGCAGAAAATCAGTGAGAACTTTGGTACAACAGAAAATGTTAAGTTTGTGACCTTCGCTAGATTGCTTCGGTCACTAGTGTGGATAAGTATGTAAATGGATAGAGACACGGAAACAAACACAAGATGTACGTGGTTCACCTAGATTGGCTACGTCCACGGAGTAGAGGAGTTCTCATTAATTGTGAAGGGTTTACACACGTACATAGGTTCAAGCTCTCATTTACTGAGTACTAGTGAATGATTTAGTACAAATGACGTTCGGAAATATTGTGGGAGAATGATCTCCTTTTATAAAAGAGAGTTTCTAGCTTTGTTTTGACATTGACATGTGTCGTGTTGTGATTGGCTTCTGATGTTGACACGTGTCGCGCTATGATTGGCTTCTGATGTTGTGACATCCCACATCGCCCAGGGGAGTGATCCTTAAATGTATATTCCCATCCCTACCTAGCACGAGGCCTTTTGGGAGCTCACTGGCTTCGGGTTCCATCGGAACTTCGAAGTTAAGCGAGTAGCGCGTGAGAGCACTCCCATGATGGGTGACCCACTGGGAAGTTCTCGTGTGAGTTCCCAGAAACAAAACCGTGAGGGCGTGGTCGGGGCCCAAAGCGGACAATATCGTGCTACGGTGGTGGAGCGGGCCCGGGAAGTGATCCGCCCCGGGCCGGGATGTGACAATTGGTATCAGAGCCAATCCCTGGCCGGAAGTGTGCCGACGAGGACGTCGGGCCCCTAAGGGGGGTGGATTGTGACATCCCACATCGCCCAGGGGAGTGATCCTTAAATGTATATTCCCATCCCTACCTAGCACGAGGCCTTTTGGGAGCTCACTGGCTTCGGGTTCCATCAGAACTTCGAAGTTAAGCGAGTAGCGCGCGAGAGCACTCCCATGATGAGTGACCCACTGGGAAGTTCTCGTGTGAGTTCCCAGAAACAAAACCGTGAGGGCGTGGTCGGGGCCCAAAGCGGACAATATCGTGCTACGGTGGTGGAGCGGGCCCGGGAAGTGATTCGCCCCAGGCCGGGATGTGACAGATGTCGACACGTGTCGCGCTGTGATTGGCCTCCTGGTTGGAGGGAAACTCTGATGGGTCCTTGACGGTATAACGTTGATCGGTACTCAGTAGTTTCGGGATTGGTCAAGTATGGTACAAACAGTGCTCCCCTAAGTTCCCGAGTGAGGGAAGCTCCTCTGTTGGGGACTTGCAAGATCCAAGCCGTTGAGTAATCACGAAACTTTTAAGTATCGAAGTGTGATATCGTCTTCACTTGCCTTATCTGTCTCATAGGTAGATGTAGCATCTTCTCTGGAAGTACTTTTCCTCCATCCAGGGGTGGTATCTTTAACCGGTAGAGATGCACAAGGTAATGTATCAATTTGACTTGAAGCTTACTTGTAGTTTCAGGCTTGGTCAAGCGCGATACAAACCATGTAGTAGGAGTCCCCCAAGTCGCCGAGCTAGGAGATCTGCTGAAAGAGGTGAAAGACAAGGTAAGCAATTAGAGCTCCAAGCAAGCAACCTGGATCGAAGGTTTGACTTGGGCTTCCGGTTGATTGTTCTCCTTCTCCTTGTGTCGTAAACAGCAATAAGGATAAGGATAAGCAAATGGAGAAGAGATGATATGAGATACTTTTTCTTTTGAAGAAGTAACTTTCCACATGTTTATTCTTGAACTGGGCTGGAAGGTTTTCTGGTTTCCTCCAGAGTATAAGGCCAACTCAAGAATTTGAGGGTCAAAACAAGTCCATCAAATCTAGAGTACGTTCGACCCTGATGATATGGGATACTTTTGCTGTTAACAAAGTAGTGGATGTATCGGCATGTGTTCTGTTACGCTTGTCTCCACATGCTTCCTTGTATCCTTCTCACTTGCCCTATCTGTTCCTCAAGCAGATGTGGTATCTTCTCTGGAAGCATAAGATGTTGAAGATGAGTACTCGAGAGCAATGCCAAGTACGTAATCAAGCAAGGGGTTCCAGGCAGTCAGTTCCTGACTAGAAGCTTAATTCTAAGTGCTGACTAATTACTCTCTTTCTCCTTGTATTGCAGGTAAGAACAAAGCCAAAGGAAAAGACAAGGAAAAAGCATGATATGGGATACTCTTGCTTTTAACCCTGATGATATGAGATACTCTTGCTCTGGTGTGGCTTGTTTGCAGAGGTATTATCAGGGGAAAAGAAACTTAGTATTTCCAGAGACTCTGCTGAGAGTACCCTCTCAGATGTGAAGAAAAGTTGAGCATTTTTTTTTTATTTGTAAGTCTGCCTGGCTGTGGAGGATGAAGGTCGACATATATAGGAATTGTCCCAACAGCGAGTGGTAACGCTATTCCTTTACCCTTCTCGGTCATAGTAATGTAGTGGGAGCTGCAAGATTCACGTGTTTTAACTTTGTCAGAGCACTTTGAAAAAGTGGTCTATGGTATCTGGAAAGATGATGTTGCATGTGAATATTGCAGACAAGCTTTATCCAAGGAAATCTAGCTCTCGAAGTTCAGAGAGCGGTGCCTCTTCGGTTTTCGAACAAGCAATCCTGTCGGGGATCTGGCTCTCGAGATTCGGAAAACGGTGCCTCTTCGATTTTTGAGAAAGCAATCATGTTGGGAGTCTGGCTCTTGAGATTTGGAAAACGGTGCCTCTTCGATTTTTGAGCAAGTAATCCTATTGGGAGTCTAGCTCTCGAGATTCGAAGAGTTGTGCATCTTCGATTTTTTAGCAAACAATCTTGTTGGGAGTGTTTTCTCGAATGTGAGTAAATGTTGGGCATTTTTGCCAGTCTGCCTTGCCACGGAGCACGGAGGTTGACACACATAAAGACTTTCTAGTTATCAAGCAGTGGTGTTGTTCCTTTACCCTTGTGGGTAATAGTAGGGTAGCTGAACCTTCAAAATTTATGTGTCTAAACTTTGTCAGAGATCTTTGGCAAAGTTATCTATGGTACCCGAAAAGCTGATGTTGCGTGTGGGGATTGTCGATATATTTTACTCAGGAAAATCTGCTTCTCGAAATCCGGAGAGTGGTGCCTCTTCGATTTTTGAACCAACAGCCTTGTTGCCCTTTCTTTTATAGGGGCACCAATTGTGTGTAAGAAGTACGTTTAGAGAGTTATTGCTTGTAGGAATTTTCCCCTTATTTTTGTACTTCAGAGATTTATTGCACTTCATTTCTCCTTCATCATTTCTGAGAATGTCTGGCCCATCCAACGGTTGTTTTGACTTGAACTTTGGTGAAGAAGCAGCCATGCCCTCTTAAGACAACATATGGCACCCATCCTTCTTATCCCCTACTGGTTCTCTTACCGTTGGGGACTCTGGAATGAAGAATGATCTGATAGCTGTGGTGGTGGCCAGGAACCTTATCACTCCCAAAGATAACAGACTACTTTCCAAACGGTCTGATGAGTTGGCTGTTAAGGATTCTTTGGCTCTCAGTGTTCAGTGTACAGGTTCTGTGTCTAATATGGCCCAAGGCCTATTTGCTTGAACCCACCAAGTGTTGGAAATATGCCCTAAAACCAATCATATGATGATACTTTACGGACAGTTCACATGTTAAACTAATCTAGTTTAATATCAAGGGCAAAGATTATTGTTTTAAGCCGTCTTATATAAATGTTATATGCTTAAACGATAAGTCCAAGGAATATGTAATTAGGAGAATGTAATTTAAAGAAGTTAGATTCATGAGACCATTCTCTTTCGTATACATATCCTGAACGTTCCTGATCATAGGATTGCCAATTGGGCATTGACAGTCCGTTAAGATCAGCACGTGCTGTGTCTTCTCTCAAGGAGAGTGACTGGTCTCGAGTCATTGGTGTGATTGACACCAAGATAAGCATGTAGGTGCTCAATAAAGAATGAGTCCACTGGGCACGATCAACGATGAGTTCTCATACTCATGTCACATGAGAACTCATGGTTGGGATAATGCAAAGTAGTCCTTTGACCTGAGGCATCATAGTTGTCTTGTGGTTAGGTCCTTGATCTTTGACTATGTCAAAGTCACTCCATCAGAGGGTGTCCACGACATAGTTGAGGTTAAGCCACTTAGCCATGGAGACAAGTGAATGCGCAACAAGGGATCTCTAACCTTCAAACCGTTTGAGGGAGAATACTCTATGATATGATTAAGAATCTCTGGCCAGAGTATGAATGAGATTTAGGAAATCGTTCCAAATCACATTCAAGGTAATCATATAAGTAAGAGAATCACATTGGATAGTAGACATGAATAAACTATCAAACCAAACAATGTGGTCAAGAGTATTGTATTAGAGAAAGACCGTATTGCATTGTAATCCTAAACTGAATAGGTTCTCCACCTCTTCTGATTAGCTTGGGTAACCATGACATACTGTTAGGTGTCACTCATGGTTTGTGGAAGCCCTAAACGTGTATAATCACTAAAGGGAGAATTGAAAGTAAGTTTCAATTCACAATCGATTTGAAAGAGTTCTAATCTCCCACTGCCTCGCTAAAAGGAACCTAATGGATCGTACACCGTGTAAGGTAGAGATTGAAGAAACAACGGAGATGAGTAAGGATAATTAAATGGTTTAGTTATTTATGGCAAGGATTAATTAATATGTTAATTAATCAAACAAATAAAGTTCGTTAAAAACCTCGGGTTAGTTTTGGGCCTCAAGGCCCAATGGGCTTCGAACGTCAAGCCCATTGACTTAAGTTGTATGACAACTTAATGACTAAATATTCACAAAGGCCCAAACAGCCCAATAACACCCTATGGCCGGCCATATTGATAAAGGAGTGGGTTTTGGACTTATTACAAGTTTGCCACTCCAATGAAGGTAGGTATAAATATGACTTTATAGCCTTTTCTTCATTAGGGTTTCTTTTGGAGAAAATTGGAGAGAACATATCTCTCCCTTTCTCTCTAAGAGGCCGGCCCCCTTGGAGGAGATTAGCTAGCAATCTCTCATCCTCCAAGGTCACTCCTCTCTTCTTCAAGTCTCTCCTTGGTGTGGAAAAATTAGAGGTTCTCTATTTTGAGAACTTGGAGATTCCTTTCTACCATCCTCCTCCAAGAAATCGATGGAACTAAGAAGCAAGGAATGAAGGCCCTCTCCTTGGGTGATTAGCCTTTGCTTATGCAAAGAGGAATCTTCAAAGGTATAAAGTTTCTCAACTTACTTTGTTTTGAGTTGAGTCTTGGTTCACCCTTCTACTAGGCTTTGAATTTCATGGGTAATGTTTTGTTTTGAGTGCATGCAAGCATGATTTTGCCTTTAATTGTTAATTGCATGCTATAAATGTTGCTCAAATGAACATGTTTTTCACAAAATAACCTTCAAGTGGTATCAGAGCCTAGGTCTAGTAGTTGGTGAATCCTTTTGGGTTTTGTATTTTCATAGTTTATGATTTGAATGTTGTAATTGTTACAAGCTTTATTCTTGCTTCTTTGAATGTAAATTTTGTTAGAAAATTTGTCATCTCAAATGTTGTAGATCTAGTTCATATGAGCATGAATTTTGGAGCTAAAATTTGGTGCCATGTTTTTGGGGAAATTCGGCCAAATCCAAAGGGTGATTTTTTGGGTTCATGTTTGTCTTGTTAAAAGTGTTTTAAAGTGACTTTTGGAACCCCTAAGTACCCTAGGATGTTAACCCCATTTTGAGTAGTGAAAATTTGAGTTTTATTGAGTGAAAATGTTCATGGAACTCTTATGGGTTTTCATGGATGTTTTTCCTTGTTCTTGATGTTCTTACCAAGAACAAAAAGTTTGGTGTTTTGATTCAAAGTTTTTGGTTGATTTCATAAAGTCTTTGTTTTGTGTTGGTTGGTGTGATATTTTCAAATTTTGAAAAGTGATTGAAATTTGAAAATTTGAAATTTGAAAATGTGTTTGAATTTTGTACATGATTGGTATTTCTCTTACACACCAACCCATCACCCACTTGTTCAACTTGCATGACTTTATGACTTTGTTTTTCATCAAAAATCAACTCACACACCATCACTTGCACTACTCCAAAACCGGCCACCCTACAAGTAGGGTACTTTTGGGGTTTTTATGCAATTACATAAAGTTTTGATACTTTTGTGTATTTGTAGTTTGGCCCAAAAGTTTACGTTTTTTACGTAAAGGCCCAAAATCACTAAAGGACAAATTGTTTTGTTCCTTTAATGAAGTTTTTGAATTTGTTGAAATTTTTGGGTTCTAGTTGTAATTACATGAAGTAGTGGACTTTTGTGTTTTTACAAAGTGACCTCAAAAGTTTGTGTTTTGCAACATAGCCCAAAAGGTTGAGGTTATTGCATTTTGGCCCAAATTAGGTTGAGAACAAAATGGTTTTGTCTCTTTAAATGAGAATTGGATTTTCATTTCATTTAGCTCCATTTAAATCAATTCTATGGATACAAAAACTAGATGAAAATGTTGCATTCTAGTTTAATTAGTTAAAGCGTTAATTAATTAAAGAAATGGTGATTATGAACCTAAGCCTACGATAATTGAGCTATGTGAAAGGCCGTCTCAAATTTGTTTGAACCATGGGAATGTGTAGATTAGATTTTGGTTGTAATTTGATATGATCAAATGTTGTAAAAGAGCATAAGCTCTTCTTTACTTTAAAGTAATTTGTTTTGATCAAATGTTGTAAAAGAGCATAAGCTCTTCTTTACTTTGAAGTACTCCTTTCTTGTTTTATTTGATATGCATGAAATTGGAGTAATTGGGTCCAACGCCCAATAGGAAAAACACGCCTTAATATGATTAAACGCGTAACTAAAATCAATCACCATCCCTAGACCGAGATTCAACACTAGGCTCGTGTTGGATCTAATCAAAGGTTCATAGTCATCCTAAGGCCCTAAGGCAACTATATAGTCCATCAATGAATGCAAACCTTATGTTAGTAGTACCATATACTCTTGCTTTAAAAACCGTTTTACAAGCATAGTGGGAGTATTATATACAACTAAATCAATCACATGGACTAATAGTTGTAATAGGACCAAATTGTTTTAATAAGATTAAAATGCATGCTTATATGTGATGAGACCTAAAACCCTCAACCAAACCATTATTAAGTTGATAAGCGTGAGAGTGCTTTGAACACTCTTTCGTGGCCTTCCACCGTGGTAGGCTCCAATCGTTTGTGACTCGTACACCAACTTCACCCTATCATGGGGGAGTACAAAGTGCGTGCTTACACTCAGGAGGAGTTCTATATGCATACATGATGTTGTGAAGGTAGGCAACGAGAATGACCAACATCATATCATTGTGAGGTTGTTCTTGAAGCCCTACTCGAACTTACATGGTGGGAATGACTTAACTAAGTGCAATGGAGCCAACATCATATCATTGTGAGGCTTCATTCTCTAGAGGCCAAATCAGATGGGTACTTGCAAGAGATGCAAATGAGTAAGCGTACTCTCTCATTATTATTGATGCTAGCCAACATCATATCATTGTGAGGTGGGCTTGGTAATGATGAGTCTCCCATACCCGACTAAGAGTTTCCTCCAAAACTCTCGAATTCCGATGAGGGATATGGAATTTGCCAAAAATAGTGGGTGGTGCTATTTGATTTAAAGACCCGGATCAAATGGCTTAAAATCAATCAATTTATATTAGTTATGTATTTATTTACCAATATATTTGCAAACGCTATCCAAAACTTGACAAAGAAAAACCCGAAAGCTTTAGTTTCCGGACTTGGTACTACAATCCCATAGATTGTCTATAATGGCTTGTATATGTACCTAAGTAGTCTCATCCTCACAATCTTCCTATTGATAATGTATCATTGGAAGAACATGTTAGATAAGTCTATCATAAAGAGGACAACACTTTTAATGTCATAATTCTTCAATTACAAATTGTTGTATGAAGAAATAAGAGTTGCTTTAAACAACCCTTAGCTAACGCAAACATTAGTGCTTGTTTCTTTGTTACATGAACAAGGAACTTGAGAAGTAAGCACAAGGGCATGGACATTTTATGTGCCATGATTCTTCACTTGCAAATTGTTGTATGAAGAAATGAGAGTTGCCTTGAACAACTCTTGAAAGTTTGTAATTATGTTTAGAACATAATGGTTGGTTGACAAAAATAGTCCATCAACATGGACTTATGATGATTTTGAAGTGTTAAACCACTTCTAGAGACGGAAACTAGGCAAGGACTTCACCTTTGTGTCCCTGTCCAAATGGTTCACTAAGTTTATTGTAAACTATATAGTGAACAATAACCACACGCTCTCCAAATCGTTTGATGTGTATAACACAATTGAAATAAGTTTCAAGAGAGATAGTGGGAGTTTAGGGACCATGACTATTGTAGTCAAAGGAGAAGTCAAATGAAGAAGGCGAAATAACTCCAAGGGAACAAACTTTCTTTATGAAAGGATGGACAATGGAAGGGGTATTTGCAAGAAATGTCTTGCAAGTGTCAAGAACACACCTTTCGAAGGTGTTGTAAATTGTTCTTGAAAAGTTCAAAACAGTTGGTTCTTCTACTTGAATGCTTGATTCCATATTAGTGACTACGTTTTACAATCGTTGTAAAAGTGTGGCTAATAAGAAGTAGAAGATTAATGAGAGAAGAGAAAGTACTTCACATTCGGAACGTGAATCAAATGTAGATCTCTACGAAAGTAGATCGTACTTACTTCCTCATATGAACTACCAAAGAAATTGGAAAAACCAAATATTGTCTTTATATTCCAATTTTAAGGAACTTAATTCCGTCACTATGAGAGATGGATGAATGTTTTGTTTGACAAAACATTGTTCTTTATTAATGAATGATTAGATTATTGTAATCTAATTGATTGTCTCTATATTAGAGATGATATGGTAGTGTTAACTGTTTAGAATATAAACGATGCTTAAAACCCAAAAGGTTGCAAGGTAGTGACTAATCCCAACTGAGTTGTGATACCTCTAAAACATAAATTACGAGTTGGTCATAGATGGATGCTTTGGATCGTTAGATCCGGATCCAATGCCTTCTTGTTAAAATTGTATAGAGGAAAAATGTTTGAATCTTTATTCTTTTGGAAAGGAAGAAAGAATCACAAAGTTGTTGAGGTTAATTCACTTAGATGTTAGTGGCACTTGTCCACAACATAATACTACTCATGTTGTATGACATTCACCGAAGATCGCTCTCGGTTGGACTATCATTTATTTTGAATAAACACAAATCCGAATACTGTGCAAAAGGTTTCAAAGAATCATGGGTTATCATGCTGCAAATGCTGCAGGCAGCTTCTAATGGCTGTTGTATAGCAACCTGCGAATTTGGAATTCTTTGTAACATGTCAAATTTTGCGTCAAGCCTTTTCTTCATTTTTTTTCAATTTGTGTTGTAACATATGGAGAGCTATTAGACATCTCAAAAAAAAGACCTAGATTATGGCTGCTCAACTGCCCACTGTTGTGTATCTTCTGCCATTTTTTCAAATAATAAACACGCCTCTTGTGCATTTTTATCCTTGTACGAACCTCCGCATAAAGCATTGATAAGAGTTTTTGTTGTCATATGATAGGAGCATATTTATACTACTTAGTTAGCTTGTTCTTGTGCATTTATGTTGTTATGTCTTAGTTAATTATGTATTTTAAGCTATTTTCATGTGTTTGTAGGTCCTAATAACAAAGTTGGCAAGAAAGTGCATTTTGGAGCATTTTGAAGCATTTTTGGGCCAAGATTGGATTGCATGCACATGGAGACATGAGGATGGACGTTTTTGAAGATTAGAAGGCTAGAAATCAGCATGTGTGTGTGCAAATGTGTTGATTTTGGGCTGAAATGGTGAAGAGCATGTGTGTGCAAATGCAAAGAGGAACACACACATGCAAAGACACTCATTACCACAACATCCCTCCACTACACCCATTACATCCACTCATTACCACAACATTCATCCACTACACCCATTACATCCACTCATTACCACAACACTCATCCATTACACCCATTACATCCACTCATTACCACAACACTCATCCACTACACCCATTACATCCACTCATTACCACAACTCCATACACTCCTCTCCGTAGCCTATAAATACATCCACCCTTCACCATAACTAGCGGGCCATCATCCAAAGACACTACATTTTACATCTCACCAATCCATACACTTTTATCTCTTAGCCATGCAAATCCATTCCATCCATATATCTATACACATCCTAGACACTTGTGCTACAACAAGGTGGTGAAAACAAAGGTCCTTGGCGTTTCAAGCTTGGAACTTTGGAGCGTTTTAGGTGTACTTCGTTCTTGCTTTCAATGTCTACTTTGTTATTTTCTAATTTTGTTGCAATTATGAGTGGCTAAACCCCTATTTAGTTAGGGGGAAGTTTGAAGCCATGAACATGCTTGAGATTTGAATTGATTTCTTCCAATTGTGATTTGATAAGTTGTGATTGCAATTCAATTATCTATTTTATTCATAACTGATTCTTGTATGTTTATTAAGGATGCATACTTAGTTTTCATGCATGAATTAGATGCTAGAATATAAATGAGTTTCACCTAATCGCTACAAGTTTATATGCATGAGTAGTGAAGGTTGTTTATCACAATCGCGTTAACTGAATTCTTGGCAATTGTATCATGCATTCATAGTTATAATTGCCTCGTCAACACTTATGATTTTCATTGAACGTAATGATCTCTGATTGTGTCTCTATTATGCATTCATATAGGGGACTTTTAGAGAATGATTTGGGTTGTCGTATGCATTCATCCAATTCAATGAGTAAAGGAAAATCTGAGGGTTAATTTGTGCATCACGGTTAATCTGGGTGTTGAGCATCATAGTTTATTGAAAAGCAATTGGAAATCGATTCATGTACAAGTGTGTCATGTGTGAAGAACGGACCTCTAACTAATCCATCCATCATCGTATTCCTCAAATTTGTCTTACAATCTGCCTAGTTTTATAACTTGTTTGTTTGTTTCAAATTCATCAAAACCAAAATCCCCCTTTTACTTTGTTGGTTCAAAGTGTTAAATTTCTATTTCGTTAGTGTTTTTGAGTGTTTTGATTCAAACCAAAACACTAAATTCATCCAAAGTTGTGTTAAAGTCAAATCTGCCCAGTAAGTGTTTTTAGGCAATTTTGAGTGTTTTTAAGTTGTTTTGCGTCTTTAGAATCTGTTTTGAGTCCTTTGAGTCTATTCAAACGTTTTTAACTTTGTTTTTATGTTTTTGAGTTAGTTTAGAGGTTTTAGCAAGCCCTCCTAATCCCCGGTTTAGAACGATCCCTACTTGCATTTATACTACAATTTGACAACAAGAGGGTTTAATTTGTGTGCTTATATATTTTCGCATCATCATATTTAACCCTCTGAAACATATATGCATTTGATCAGTACTGTTAATACCAGAATGTGGACATTTTCTAATCAACTCTTTGAACTGTTCCCACGCCTCATGAAACTCTTCAATTGGTTTTTGGGCAAAAGATAAAATTTGAGTTCTCATGTCAGGAGTCTTTGAGGTTGGATAATAACTTGCTGAATAATTTTTCACTGAGTTGGTTCCAAGTGCTAATGCTTCCAGATGGAAGTGTGAGGAGCCATCTCCTTGCTTGATCTTTCAAAGTGTAAGCAAATAAACGGAGCTTAATAGATTCGGCTGAAAATCCTCTCACCAAAATATTCTTACATCCCATGAAAAATTCTGCAAATGTAGGTAGAATATTCAACATGTGCTGCTTTATTTCGAAGATAGACCCTTCCTCCACTTCCGGATAAGTAATGCAACTTGGTATGTTTGTGGCATGAGCTGTTAATGAATCCCCCAAAGGTTGACCAGCCTCTGAAATAACAAAAGCCATTGTTTCCGTACTGTGCAGATCGATTGCAAAAAAGTCCCCTACAGTGAAGGAACCCACTGTAAATTTTGCTCCATGCGTCTCCTTAAAATCTGCTCAGGTTCTGAATCAGATGGAAATAATTTCTGCACTACTGATCGTGTATTGACCATGCACAGATTGTTGAAATCTGCACTGTTGTACTGCTGTAATCTGTAAAAATAAAATAAAAATGAACATTAATTTTTTTTATATGTATAAAAAGCAATAACTAACTGAAAATCTGATTAGAATGAATTATTTTAAATAATCCCCGGCAACGGCGCCGTTTTCTTGATAGGCAACGGGCTAAAAATCTCCTATAATACTTGCAAGAATGACAAGGTTATTGTAGTAGAAACGGATCTCCCAAGGTCGTTCTCCGCATGAATTATTAAATAAATCGAAGCAAACCAATTTCCAATTAATTATTGTAAAGCAGAAAGTTGAGATGATTGATTTTATAACCTACTTAAATTAAAAACGAATTTAATTAATAAAAGTAAACTAAGTTGCAATATTAAAGATGAAGAAAAAGGAAACTGTTTTGGAGAAATCAAATTTAAAAAAAAAAAAAAAACACTAAGGATCCGCAGTCACCTTAACAATCCTATATAGTTCTCTCAATTACTTATAATCTATACATGCATATTTCGAAGGTTAGGTTTTCCTAATATATGCCTACTTGGACCCCCAACATAGAGCGTATATCAAACATGCAATATGTCTGTGGTATTCAAATCAAATCTAAACATGCATGACTCATTAAGTTATGTGAAACCTTTTGAAAAACCATGCAACCATTATGACGTGGTATTCATCCTAAGTGAACTTGCACATATTAATCACATGAAGCCTTTGTCAATTTCAGGGACCGACCTTCTACCAAAATTGCATCAAATTTCTTTTCTAAATATCCTAATGGTGATCAAACATCAAGATAATTAGATAGTTTAAATCAGTGATTAATAACTCGAAAACCTGCATGCATATAATCATAAGCAAATTGAAAAGAAACTACATATTCTTTCTAAGGTGTGTGGCCTCACCCTAGCAAAAGGAATTAGTTACGCATATTCATAATTGAAATCATAGAAAATATTATTAAGAATAAAAGGAATGAAAACACCTTAAAGTAGAAAATCTCTCAGAACCCTAGCAATTACTCTCTGTCTCCAAAGTTGCATAAAAGAAAAGCGTAGAGTAATAATGTGGACGGCAAAGCAATATACGTGCTATCCATCCCACAAACCCTAAAAACCAAGTCCTTTATTTCAACTAGGAAACTAAGATAACTAAAATAAAATAGGAAACATAACCCTAAATTAAATGGTAAAATTCGCCTAAAATCGGGACAGCCACGTTCTGGACTCTTAAGCTGCACCAAAACTGGCCCAATTTAGCTGGATTTGATATTTGAAATATTCTGAACACTTCTCCAGAAGGCCTACGAACCCATCTTAGGTCTTCTCGGGCTCTAAAAACTCAATTTAAGCCCAGAAATGTCATTTTCCAGCACTGCACACTGCTCCTTTATTCCATCGGTAGAAAATAACCGCTTGGTAGAAAAATCCCAAATTTTGGTAAGAATACACCAAGAGACACACGAACGTCCTCCAACTTGAATCACTCTAAAATTCATCCGTTTGATCATGTTTTGCACTAGAGGAAGTCGGGTGTCCTATATTGAAAATATAAATCAAAGTATCAAAATTCTACCAAAATAATTACCAAAACATACTAAGAATAGGGTAAAATATACAAAATGAAATTGACCCCTCAGAGAGCTTTTGTTCTCTCCAATTTCCTCAAGAAAACCCTAAGGAAGAAAAGGCTATAAAGTCACATTTATACCTACCTTCAATGGAGTGGCAAACTTGTAATAAGTCCAGAACCCACTCCCTCTCTAAGCATGGCCGGGCTCCCTATTTTTAGTGGGTTAATTGCCTATTTTGTTTTAGTTGTCACACAACTTAAACCTTATGTGCCTTGTGGACCAAAACCCTTTTGTGTCACGAAACCCAAAACTAACTTAAGGCCTAAAACAAACCTTTCGTTCTAGATTAATTAATTTTAATTAATCCTTGCCATACACAATTAAACTATTTAATTGTCCTTACTCATCTTCGTTATATCCTTCAATCATTACCTTACACGGTGAGCAATCCATTAGGTTCCTTTTAGCGAGGCAGTGGGCGATTAGAACTCTTCAAATCGATTGTGAATTGAAACTTACTTTCAATTCTCCCTTTAGTGATTATACACCTTTAGGGCTTTCCACAAACCATGAGTGACACCTAGCAGTATGTCATGGCTAACCAAGCTAATCAGAAGAGGTGGAGAACCTATTCAGTTTAGGATTCCAATGCAAAACGATCTTTCTCTAATACCATACTCTTGACCACATTGTTTGGTTCGATAGTTTATTCATGTCTACTATTCAATGTGATTCATTTACTTATATGATTACCTTGAATGTGATTTGGAACGACTTCCTAAATCTCATTCATACTCTGGCCAGAGATTCTTAATCATATCATATAATATTCTCCCTCAAACAGTTGAAAGGTTAGAGATCCCTTGTTGCACATTCACTTGCCTCCATGGCTAAGTGGCTTAACCCCAACCATGCCGTGTACACCCTCTGACGGAGTGAATTTGACATAGTCAAAGATCAAGGACCTAACCACAAGATAACTATGATGCCTCAGGTCAAAGGACTACTTTGCATTATCCCAACCATGAGTTCTCATGTGAGTATGAGAACTCCTTGTTGATTGTGTTCAGTGGACTCATTCTCTATTAGGCACCTACGTACTTGTCTTGGTGTCAGTCACACCAATGACTCGAGACCAATCACTCTCCCTGAGAGAAGACATAGCACGTACTGATCTTAACGGACTATCAATGTCCAATTGGCAATCCTATGATCAGGAACGTTTAGGATATGTATTCGAAAGAGAATGGTCTCATGAATCTAACTTCTTTAGATCACATTCTCCCAATTACATATTCCTTGGACTTATCGTTTAAGCATATAACATTTATATGAGATGGCTTTAAACAATAATATTTTTCTTTTATATTAAACTAGATTAGTTTAACATATGAAATGTTCGTAAAGTATCATCATATGATTGGTTTTAGGGCACATTTTGAACACTATGTTTAACAACTGAGCTGAAGGTTTTGGTGTAATCTACACCAGCCTTCTGATGAAACCTATTCGCCACAAGTCGAGCCTTATAGCGCTCAATTGTACCATCTGCATGGCGCTTCAACTTGAACACCCACTTGTTCGAAAGCAAATTCATTTGTGGATTGAAAGGAACCAAACTCCAAGTCCCATATCGTTGCAACGCATTAAACGCCTAAGCCATGGTGTTCCTCCATTCCTGGGACTTAACAGCTTGAGTAAAACATGTTGGTTCAACATAAGACTTGTCAACAGTGATAGACATAGCATATTTAGGGTTTGGTTTTTGAATTCCAGACTTAGATCTTGTGACCATACCATGCTCTGGAGGTGCTAGAGCATCAGGCAACACTGGCACAGGTTCTATAGATACTTCGACCTGCTCATTTGAGGGTAGGGTAAGTTGTATGAAGGAGGACGACATTTGTGTTTCAGGATTGGGACTTGGTAAGTCAAAGGTAGAGTTTGGGTCAAGTTGTAACTATGCGGGGTTTGTGGTGATAGAGGTGGTATTAGTTTGTTGGTTGGCAGGTTGCACGGCAATTGGAGAAGTAAGTGGTTGAGGCAAGGTAGGACAAGTAGGCAAATCAAATGTAAATAAAAACTTAGGGGACTGAAAGTTACCTGTGGTATTGACGTTTTATGAAGAAGATGTGAATCCTTTAAAAGGGAAAGAGTCCTCATCGAATAAGACATGGCGAGACAAGTAAATTCGTTTCGTGGACAAGTCCAAGCATTTTTATCCTTGATGATTCAGTGAATAGCCTAAGAAAATACAAGCTTTTGATTTAGATTGAAGTTTATTTTGTGTGTAGGGCACTAACCATGGAAAGCATTGACTCCAAAAAATTTTAACATGTCATGCTTTGGTTTTTGTCAAAACAATTTCTCATAAGGTGTCACATTGGATAAAATTTTAGTTGGCAACCTATTTATCAAATATGTTGCAGTAGAACATGCATCAAACCAAAATTTATTAGACATGTGGGATTGAGAAAGCATAACTATGCTTGTTTCAACAATACGTCGATGTTTTCGTTCAGCAATTCCATTTTGTTCAGGATGTTTAGGACATGAAAAACGTTGTGAAATTCCATTTGCAGTGAGAGATTTCTGAAAAGCATGACTTTTATACTCTCCACCTTCATCACATTGAAGGATTTTAATTGAAAGATTAAATCTATTTTTGACACTAACCTTGAATTTTACAAAAAATTCAAAGACTTCACTTTTGTTTTTCATGGGAAAAATCCAGGAGTAACAAGAATAATCATCCACAAACAACACATAATAACAAAAACTTTCAATAGAAATAATTGGGGAAGACCAAGTGCAAAAGTTGCAAGGGAAATTGAGAAACAAACTGAGACACTTTGAAAGGTAGCCTAGTACTCTTTCTTAATGGACATGACTCACAAAAGCTTACATCAGTGGTGCCATGAATTGGTACCAATTTATTTGAAACTAAAAACTTAATTATTGAATTGGTAGGATGACCAAGCCGAGCATGCCATTTTTGGACTGAACACCAAATCCCTACAAAGGCTAAAATTGGATACTTGAGTTGTCCACTGCCACTTGGAAATGGGTATAACCCATTCTCACATCTCCCTCGGAAAAGTGTCTTCCGGGTCTTGAGGTTCTTATCAAGGAAAAAATAAGGGAAAATTAGCAAGGAGTAATGGTTGTCTAAAATGAACCTATGGACATATATTATATTTTGAGAAGCAGTGGGACATTGAAGGACATTGCGTAAATCAAATGAGCAAGTTTTAGTATGTAGTTGATTTGAACTAGAGTAAGAGATAGAGATGCCAAAGTCATTACCTACATAGTATCATTACCATTGTACTCTTTGGGATTGACCAAATTCTGAATTTCAATAGTGACATGAGCATTAGCACTTGTGTCGAGTAGCCAAGTACCATTCGATTACTTGTTCAAGGTGATAGGCGATGAGGACATTGCTGTGAGCCTCTTGGCAAGAATCCGACCTTCATAAGCAGCATTCATCCTTTGCTAACAATCAAGAGCAGGATGACCTGGTTTGCCATAGATTTGCAAATATTACGCTCACCTAGACAAGGAAATCTCTCACCATTAGTTGGCTGGTTGCGCTAGTTGTTTTTGTTGCGAGGATTGTATCCTCATTGATTGGAAGGAAGTCCACGATTGGACGGGGATGCACCTCTCCCAGTTCCACGCGAGCGATATCCATTTCGGCCTTAAGCAGCAATTAAGGCATTAACTGGTGGATTGTCAGCCAAGGAAGGATTTTAATCCATCACTCTACCCTCGGTGGTCAACAGAAGTGCCTTAAGAGTGGGATAGGTTGTAGGTGAATCCCAAACTTGGGCAGCACTTACTGGAATTTCAGAGACAGGTCCGAGATTGTTCAACACAATCTGCATGAGTTCATCATCATTTACTGGTTGCCCCGCTAGGGCAAGGTTATCAATGATGGCATTCATGTGATCCAGGTAATCCATGATAGAGAGATCACCCTTTTTGGTCGGCAGCAACTCATTTCTTAGAAGAAAAAAAAATTGTTTTGTGAGGTGAAGGCATACCTCTGCTCCAAAGCTTCCCAAGTGGCTCGAGCAGTCCTCTTGCTTGCCACGACAGAGAGTACAGAAGCAGTCAAGGAGCCATTTATCCAACTAAGGATGTTTAATCATGTTGAACCCATGTAGTGTACGCAGGATTCACAGTGGTCACACTAGGCAAGTTCTTGGGAGGGCACACCAAAGTACCATCCATAGTGGGTAGTTGGTCTGGTCAAAGCTTGATGTTCACAACAGTGGAAAAGGGATGAAATGGATTGGTGGTAGGGTTCGTGGGATTGGTGAGAGGGGGTGGGATTGGAAGAATTGGCATTGTTTTCAACCATTGAAGCATGGAAAAAAAATTGGATCTAGTCGTTAGACAGTAAAGCTCAATACCATGTAAAACTTAAGTATGTTGAGGGTTTCACTTCAATTGCATACCCCATCAATACTAGGATGCATGTATTTATAATAATCTCAAGGTTACAGCATGGGTTTGAAAACCCTAGATACAAGGAACTTTTCAAAGTTTAAAAGTACAAACAGAAAGCTATAAAGATTACATGTGCAGCTTAGATCACAACATATATTTGAAAAAAAAAAAAAAAAAAAAACTTATAAACTAGGAATGGCTGAAAGGATAAAAGTTTAAACTAAATCAAACTCCTCAAGGTGCAGTGATAACAGCTTCACGTCAACTTCGTCTAACAGAATAGTGAAAAGCCATGTTTGGTGCTGGTTCCTACGTTGACACCAACAGAGTATGGTGCTTCATATTATTCTCAAGCTTTGAAGTGGGAAGAGAAGAAAGAGAAACGATTGAATGAAAGGAGTAACAGTCGTCAGCGACTTAGGGAGAAAGTTTGCCGACCTTTGGTTTTAGTTCGTTGGAAATAATGGAGAGGTGCAATGATGTGGTGGGTTTAGGGCTATTTGGTGTAGAGAGAAAAACACTTATCTTTATTTATTTTTTCTTATTTATTTAGGACATATTTGAGAGTTTGATGGAGAAAATTGTTGAATCGAATGTGGAGATAAAACT
The DNA here is from genome assembly GCA_035220775.1 of Malus fusca. NCBI lineage: Eukaryota > Viridiplantae > Streptophyta > Magnoliopsida > Rosales > Rosaceae > Malus > Malus fusca. The sequence goes on from CM069063.1 coordinate 18,782,539, forward strand.
AAGGGTGGGCGTGTGTTGGTTTGAGTCGGTTTTGGGACAAAACCGAAACCAAACTGACCTAGTCGATTAGGCCAAAATTGCAAACTGAAATCAACTAAGCTGGGTCTAAAACTGATCAAGTCGGTTGACCAACAATGGTGAGTTGGTTTGGATCGGTTCTTGGTTTGTGTGAAGACGAAAATCTCTAAAAAATTTCTCTCACAAAAGCTATAGAACATAGCACCAATATAAGTGATTGCTCAAAGAAAAATATAAATGAAGCAGCCCAAGGAGGGCACCAAAACAACAACAGATGCCTTCTCCAAATGGTGCCCTCTGTTTTTCTCCAAATGGACTCTTAAATTAATCAAGTTTTGTTTTCATGTGGTGGAAACATGGTAACTAGGGATGGGCAAAATACCCAGGGGAATGGGTAACCGCGGTTACCCGCCCATTTAAAACTCACGGTTACGGTTATGAGTAACAGTTTAAACAAATAAACGGTGATGGGCATAACCGTTTACTCGTGAAATTTAAATGGACGGTTATAATTATTACCCACAGTTATAAATAGGTACCCATTTAACCGTTTATTTTAATATATGTAAAACTTAAAAATAAAAATAAATAAATAAATAAATAAACTCTAAAATTGTTTGACCTCTTCCGTCTCCCGCCGCTCATCTCTCTCTTCGCTGCCCTCTCTCTCATCTCCAGCAAAACAGTGGATTCGTTGCCCATTTTTAGTCATCGATGATGGCGGCCATGGGCGAAGCTACATAAGGAGGAGGGGCGGCCGCCCCTCCTCTCGCTGGAAATCAAGCCCAGGAGTGGTGGTTCTGCCTCTCTGATCCCATTGAAAGTGATGAAATCCCGTCTGGTGCTCTGGCTTTCTGGGTTTCCCTTCTGCTGCGTAGCGCAGGCTGCGCGTGAGCTGTCTATTTTTTTCAAAATACCCAAGGCCAAAGAAAGGAGGAAGGGAGACCTGTAATTTGCAGTTTCTGAAATGGAGTTCAGGTTCCAATGAAGAAAACGAGGGACGAAAAAGAGACTCTCTCTCTCCCATCCCATCCCACGTGTCCTTGTAAAATTCACCCAATTTTAACTATTGTCCAACCAATTTGCACCACCTAACTTGATATTTACATGTACTTTTCTTATATTTGTTTTTTAGTTATTGTCTAATTAGTTTGCCCACATAGTTTTCAAACTACGTATTTGCCAATCTTATTTATGTTAAAATTAACTATAAATTCATACTAGCTTCAAAAATATTTTGTTGTATTATGAACTCGTAATGCTTTGAATTTTTATGTCTTACATCAAATTCAACAAATAACAAATAAAATTGTCAATATTTTTATATATTATGTGTTTTTTAATCAATTTTTTTAGATATTATCACTATATAATAAATAAACACTTATTTATACGTACAACCTAGTTCATCTAGATCCTCGCCTAAGCGTTGGGTCACGTACACCGCTCATCCAGCACTTACGTCTTAGAACTTTACTCGTTATATAGTTATGTAATGACATGATACAACAAGAAAGGATAAAGGATGCTTAAATCCTCCTCCACATAATAATGTAGTTCAAATACTCTTTCGAATATTTCGAATATTTTGGTCAGTGCAAATTCTCCTACGAATATTCTGGGTAGTTCACATAATCTTCTTGCCAACCCATGACTTGGACCTTGAACGGATGTCCACATTTTTTAGGACCTTAAACCTTTTAAATGTCGCCCCTCCCCTCGACAATTCCTAGCTTCGCCACTAATGGCGGCACCTCATTTTGACTTCCATCAACCACAACACCCACTTCTCTTCTCTTTTTATTTTTCAAAAATTAATTCAATGATTTTTATTTTGGATTGATTGGAATGGAGGTTTGGATTGGTCTGACATGTGGTAAATAATTGAGGAAGGAGAAGCAATTGTTTGTGGTGCTGCTAACCAATATCCAGGCCAGAGTCCCAAGCTGCTTCCTAATTTATTTTCATGGATGCACTAGTTCTTATTTTGATGCCTCAGTATTTGTTTTATTTTCTCTTCTTCTTATAATATTAATCAATTGTCAACCACACAAGTTTCATAACAAGAACGATTTGCATGACATGACCATACGGTAATCGTAACATTTTTCATCAATGATACAATAATATGTATAAGTTTTTTTTAGTACTTAGAAATTAAAATATGGAAATGCATGTTAAATGTACCTATAACGGTGTTTTAGTGTCAAAATATGACAAATTTCTATTTTAATTTTAAAGTTGTTAGAAAAAACATGTAGACGGGTAAGAAAAGGGTAAATGGGTAAAAAATGATAAACAGGTTAAAAACGGTTACACGGTTACGGTTAAATACATGGTTATGTGTATGGTTAACTGTTTATAAACGGTTATAGATATAGGTATAACCGTTTATACAATTATCCAACGGGTAAACGGTTATGGGTAAATAACCGCAATTACCCGCCCGCCATAACAGTTGTCACAGTCCGTCCCTGATTTTAAGAGTTTTTAAAGTTTAATAAAGGATTTTACAGAATGCCCTTTGAGGCACACGCATTATTCGAGATTAATCATTGTGTCGTGCCATTTAAGATTTGTTTTCTTGTCATATCCTCGTAGTACTCGTCGCTACGGAAGCGTGGGCGCAGACGGTTCGTGATTTGGAGTTACGGTTAAAGTTTTACGGAACTCTAACCTGAGAAGTACTTTTACTTTGGTTAATATATTTATATATATATATATATATATATATATTCATGTGTTATTATTTTTGTTAGTTATTATTAGAATTTGGGAAAGAAGAAGAGGGCAGTCGGGAAGGAAGAAGAAAGGAAAATTGGGATTGGGCAAAACTGCCCAATCTGAAAGAAGAAGGAGGGGACGAATCAGGAGAAGAGAGAAGGAGAATCTGACCAATCAGGAAGAGAAGAAAGAAGGAGAAAGGAGGGAAGGGAGGAATGGGGAATCACGACCCGCGGATTGGCAACCCGACCCGGTCGGTGTTCTTGCCATTTCCGACGAGTTTTGGCCCGTTTTTCCGACGAATTGCATCAAACCAACCCTTGTAAAACCCTCCACGACCTTCCCTCTATCCATTCCATCTTAAATTTGAAGAGATTTGGCTTTGAAAATGGAGAAAACGCAAGGAGGGGTGCCGCGACTTCCTTGTTCGAATTTCACCCAATCCCGAAGCAATTTCTTTCAATTTCCACCACCCATACACTTCCCTTGAGGCCTAGAACAATGCCCAATCATTAGTTGAAGCATCGGAGTTGATTTGAGGACGAATTGGAACTCACCCAATTCTAGGGTTCTTCACGGTTTTGGAAAAATTGGAGCTCTTCCAGGCCAAATTGGTCTTGGCCTCAGGTATAAAGTTTACTCTACTCATTGAGATTTTCAATTCTGTATTTTTTGAGAATTTTTGGAAATAGTTGGATTTTCCGGCGAGCAGGGGCCGCCAACCGCCACCCGCGGCGGCCCGTGCGGCGGCACGTGGCCAGTGGCTCGCCAATGTCATTCTTAGCATGTGTTTAATGTTCTAGGTTCAGTTTTGATAATTGATGGACGTAAATTGAGTAATTGAACCTAAGTTCGTTACGATTCGTGGTTATGTGAAAATGTGAATTGACGATCCGACCGTTGGATCGTCACCAAACTTTGATACGTTGTAATACGTAATATTTGAGGATTATATGAACTTACGGATTGGGAATCCGATTTACGGATCTTCCAGAATTGGAGCTGTAAGTTCATAAAATAAAATGTTAACCGTCACTCGGTTTTGACAATTGACAGAGATCCGACCGTTGAATGGTAATGAAATTTTAGGATGTTGTCCTAGAGGTATATTGTGGACCTCTGGAAGTTATGGATTTGAAATCGGAGTTGCAGATCTTCCGGATCGAACTACGTAGTGACGTGTTTTATATAAGTTATATATTCTATCGATATGATTTATGAGGTTGGATTTGATTATTGTTCTAGGCGCCGATCGTCATGACGCCTTGATGTGTTGTGCTAAGGAGTTGTTGGGCGAACTCCAGGTGAGTGGGCAGTACTTTCTATTTATACCTATGTACTATGAATTTTCCCAGAAATTGAGTTTTAATGAAAGTATGTTTCTAAAATGCCATGCATGCATGATATGAATGATATGAACGATATGAACGATATAAGATATATGAATTGATATTTGATGCATGTATATATGTGAATTGGTGCTGTGGACGCACAGGTGAGTATCATGTGAGTTTTATGTTATGCATGTGCATTGTTGATGATGTATATTTACGTGGATAGCTCATAACCTGCAACCATGGTGTTAGTGCTTATATTATTCACCCGCACCGCACGCTCACCTTGGATCCAAGTAGGTGCATGTCGTACAGACCATGAGAGGGTTCCGACGTGTCGTACAGACCATGAGAGGGTTCCGACATACTAGTCGTACAGACCACCGAGGTGGTTCCGACTAGTAGGTGACTTTAGATTATGTGCACAGATGATTGATGAGAGAAGCACTATAGCGTATTATTACACCATTCATGTCGTACAGACTACTTCAGGTAGTTCCGACTTATATGCAGTGTAGTGCCGTACAGGTCACCGAGGTGACTCCGGTTGGATTGGATGTTGAGCTATAGAATTAACCGTACAGGACCAACTGCAGGGTCTCCGGTTGATTCCTTATTTCACCTGTTATATTGATTCATCCATATTCTGTTTTTGACATTATAGCATGGCATACTTTTTGGCTTTTGAGAAAAATTGATGATTTGAGATATATGAAAAGTTATATGCTATTATGCTATTTTCTGGGAAAGTATACAGGTTTTACAGCGAGGGGTTAGAAATGTTTTAAATGAAAAGTTTTCGAAAAACTTTGTTTTACTGACCCACTCAATTTTGTTTTGCGCCCCTCCAGGTTCTAGATAGCAGAGCTTTGGTGGCCACGAGGAATCCAACGGTGTTCTGACAGAATTCACAAAAGTAGGACTCACCCTCGGGTGTTTCATCTTAGTAATTGTATTTTTAAAGCTTCCGAACTGTGTAAATGGTTACGTCACTCTCACGTGACGGCCAGCGTGCCCTTCTTCGGGACGGGGTGTGTCAGTTGGTATCAGAGCCTAAGTTGCAATTCTAGACATCTTGAGAATTTCCTAGTGTCTTCTGTTAGAACTATACCGCCTCGTAGCAAGCCACGTAGTTCGGATGAGCCTAATTTTCCTGATATAGTAGTTTGGGGGGAAACTATTGCCATTGTGATTCAGTCTATAATCTAAAGGAACCTTTTGAGACTGGTTATAAGTTGAATCTGAATCACTTTATGGAAATGAAAGACCGGAGGGAGCAGATCGATGACCTAATCATTTAGAAAATACGTTTCAGATTCTGCAAGTTAAGGGAATCTTTCTTTTGAAAGGTAGGTCGAGATGACTACATGGTTTTTTAGTATTGAAATTGCATCCTGGTGGAGATAGGAGTCTTATACGATGCCACCGGAGGAAACAGCTGAATGAGAATTGTTTAAAAAGTTGTTTAAGAAAAGGTTTATTCCTCCGGCATATACGGACGGTAAGAAACAAGAGTTTACAATTTGAGGCGAGGAAAAGAATGAGAATCAAAGGAAAGATGACCAAGGTAAAGGTCATGTGTCTCAAGAACCTCGCAAGACTTAGAGCTTTAAAAGAAGTGGGGTTAATTCTAGTTCTGCCAGCTGAGATTTTAGTACCATTGGTCAGATGCAAGGTGGTAGATTTACTGGAGATCCTAGATTACAGAGGCGAGGTGACTCTAGTAAAGGAAATATACCTTTGTGCCGTAAGTGCAATAACATACACTTTGGAGAGTGTAGGCGGGAAAGCAGAGGATGCTTTACATGTGGATTAATGGGACATAGAGCTACAAGATACTCAGAATCTTTCGGACTTGATTATGGATACGTTAGATATTTTGGTCACTTTGCCAGAGTTCATTGGTCATGATGCGGAAATTTGATGTTGTGGGCGATGTTGCCAAAGAAAGTAGTGAATGAGCACGATCGAGGCGTATATATGTATTTTCCCTGTGAGGAGTAAAATGATAATATTACACCCTTAAGAATTGTCGCTTACTTATCGAGACGACAGTGAGTTATCGTTATTGCGGGCTGCAGACCGTAATATCCATAACTTATTTGTTGGATTCGTTAAGCAAGTAAACAGGTAGGTCATTCTATGTCGGTTATGATTATTCAGGGTGTCCAGTAATGGTGGAAGAAGTAGTTATGCCAGCGAATCTTATCCCATTAGACATTGTGGATTTTGATGTGATTTTAGGCACAGATTGGTTGCATTATAATCGTGCCAATATGGATTGCTACGGGAAATCAGTTACTTTCCATTGTCTTGGATTATCAGAGGTTACTTTTGTGAGTGAGCAAAGTGGAGTGAGGCATGCCGTTATTTCTGTTGTAAGAGCAAATAGATCATTATCGAAAAGCTGCCAAGAATACTTAGCTCACATAGTGCTACATGATGCTACACTGAGTAGTGTGGAAAATGTAAAAGTTGGTTAGACATTTTCTGTTGTAATTCCGGATGAGTTACCTGGGTTGCCGCCAGGCGGAGATGTGGAGTTCACCATTGATTGGTTTCTAGGTGCAAATCTTATATTAAAGAATGACTCCTGCTGAGTTACGGGAATTAAAAATTCAATGTGCAGGAATTGATTGATAAAGGTTCCACTTAACCTAGTACACTACCTTGGGGAGCCTCAGTTTTTGTTGTGAAAAAGAATGACGGGACATTAAGGCTATGTATTGATTATGGGCTATTAAATCGGGTAACGATTGAGAACCATTATCCCTTACCTCGCTTGGAGGGTTGGTTTAAGCAGTTTCGAGGTGCCTATGTGTTTTCAAGGAAAGAGTTGAGGTCTGGTATACTCTTAAGTTGAAAGTAAAGCATGCTAGTCATTTGAGTTGGTATTGCAATGTTTGAAGGAACATCGGTTGTATGCTAAGTTTAGCAAATGTCAATTTTGGACGAATCAAGTGGCATTTTTGGGACATGTGATATCTGCACAAGGTATTCAAGTAGATCCTCAAAGAGTGACAGCTGGGGAGAATTGAGAACAACCTCGAACCGTCACTGAGGTACTGAAGTATTATTTAACTCACACACATGTTTTAGCACTCCCAGATGATAACGGTAATTATGAGGTCTACAGTGATGCATCCTTGAATGGTTTAGGATCTGTGTTGATGCAACATGGTAGGGTGATTACTAGACTTCACGACAATTGAAACCTCATGAGATGAATTATCCTACTCATGATTTGGAATTAGCAGCTATCATCTTTGCTTCGAAGATTTGGAGACATTGTCTTTATGGGGAGAAAAGTGCAAGATTTTTACGGTCATAAGAGTTTCCAGTATCTGTTTACTCAAAGAGATCTTAATCTTCATCAACGAAGAGGGATTGACTTGCTAAAAGATTAGGATCGCATGATTTAGTATCATCCTGATCGTACAACTATGGTAGCTGATGCACTTAGTAGGAAGACTTCAGCTAGACTTCATGCCAGTTACGATTGTTATGGTCTTCTTCTTGATGGTTTACGGTTCACTGGAGCGAAGTTAGGAGTGGAAGATAAAGAAGAAGCCTCACTTGTTAATTTTCAAGTTAGGGCAAATTTTAGTGGGCCATGTGCTTGAAACTCAGATGGAAGATGAAGAGACCTAAGAATTAATTGAGGCAAGGAACGACGAGAAAAAGAAAGACCTCAGGGTTAGAGAATCAGATGACATGCTTATGCAAGAGAACATGATGTATGTACTTATTGATATGGAATTAAAGAAAGTAATTTTGAATGAAGCATACTGTTCAGCTTATGCAATGCATCCTGGAGGTACTAAAATGTATCATACCATTCGCCATTTTTATTGGCCAGATATAAAAAGGGAAATTGTTGAATTTGTGAATAGGTGTATCAGTTGTCAACAAGTTAAAGCTAAAAGGAAGAAACTTTTTGGATTGATGTAGCCACTTCTCATTCCATAGTGGAAATGGGAAAATATTGCTATGGATTTTGTGTACAAGTTTCCTCATATACGAAATGGTTATGATGGCATTTGGGTGTTAGTTGATCGGCTTACTAAATCAGCTCACTTCATGCCAGTGAGGGAAAAGTGTTCTTTAAACTGATTAACTGTAATTATTTATATCGAAGGTTGTAAAGTACTATAGAGTGCCAATGAGTATTATTTCAGATCGTGACCCAAGGTTACTTCTAAGTCTTGGTTGGCGTTTCAGGAGGCTTTAGATATAAGGCTACTTTATAGTACGGTTTATCATCCTCAAACAGATAGGCAATCTGAGAGGACGTTTCGAATGTGGGAGGATATGCTAAGATCTTCAATATTGCAGTTTGGTGATGCTTGGCTTAAGCGGTTTGAGTTGATGGAATGTGCCTACAACAGCAGGTTTCATTCAAGTATGGGTATGATACCATTTGAGACATTATATGGGAAAACTTGTAGTACACCTTTGAGTTGGTCAAAAGTTGACGATAGAGTTTTGGTGGGCCCTAAGATTGTGGATGAGACTACTCAGAATGTTCAACTGATTAAGTCTGACTTGAAAACGACCCATGATCGACAAAAGAGTTTAGTAGACAGACATGCCACTGACCGGGTGTATAATATAAGTGATTGGATGTTTTTAAAATTATCACCTTGGAAAAGTATGGTTCGGTTTGGAAAGAAAAACAAGTAAGTCCTAGATACATCAGACCGTATGTGATCACCGAAAGAGTCGGTGAAGCTACTTACAGGCTTGAGTTGCCTCCAGAATTGTTGAAAGGGGCACGATGTGTTTCATGCTTCGATACTTCGACATTACATCTCAGATCCTTCACATGTGATACCTCTTCAACCTTTTGAAATCAATCTGGATTTGACGTATGATGAGGAGCCAATGACTATCTTGTATTGGAAAAATAATGTGTTGAGAAATAAGACAATGAGCTTGGTGAAAGTTATGGAGGAATCTTTCAGCGGAAGAAGCTACTTGGAAGTCAGAGAATCGGCTGAGAGAGATCTATCCCAATTTATTTTATGGTTATTGATGAATTGTAATTATTGTGTGAATTTCGAGGACGAAATTCTATAAGGTGGGTAGATTGTCACAGCCCGTCCCTGATTTTAAGAGTTTTTAAAGTTTAATAAAGGATTTTACAAAATGCCCTTTGAGGCACGCGCATTATTCGAGATTAATCGTTGTGTCCTGCCATTTAAGATTTGTTTTCTTGTCATATCCTCGTAGTACTCGTCGCTACGGAAGCGTGGGCGCAGACGGTTCGTGATTTGGAGTTACGGTTAAAGTTTTACAGAACTCTAACCTGAGAAGTACTTTTACTTTGGTTAATATATTTATATATATATATATATATTCATGTGTTATTATTTTTGTTAGTTATTATTAGAATTTGGGAAAGAAGAATAGAGCAGTCGGGAAGGAAGAAGAAAGGAAAATTGGGATTGGGCAAAACTGCCCAATCTAAAAGAAGAAGGAAGGGACGAATCAGGAGAAGAGAGAAGGAGAATCTGACCAATCAGGAAGAGAAGAAAGAAGGAGAAAGGAGGGAAGGGAGGAACGGGGAACCACGACCCGCGGATTGGCAACCCGACCCGGTCGGTGTTCTTGCCATTTCCGATGAGTTTTGGCCCATTTTTCCGACGAATTGCATCAAACCAACCCTTGTAAAACCCTCCACGACCTTCCCTTTATTCTAAGTTATATAAGTTATATATTCTATCGATATGATTTCTGAGGTTGGATTTGATTATTGGTCTAGGCGCCGATCGTCATGACGCCTTGATGTGTTGTGCTAAGGAGTTGTTGGGCGAACTCCAGGTGAGTGGGCAGTACTTTCTATTTATACCTATATGCTATGAATTTTCCCAGAAATTGAGTTTTAATGAAAGTATGTTTCTAAAATGCCATGCATGCATGATATGAATGATATGAATGATATGAACGATATGAGATATATGAATTGATATTTGATGCATGTATATATGTGAATTGGTGCTGTGGACGCACAGGTGAGTATCAGGTGAGTTTTATGTTATGCATGTGCATTGTTGATGATGTATATTTACGTGGATAGCTCATAACCTGCAACCATGGTGTGAGTGCTTATATTATTCACCTGCACCGCACGCTCACCTTGGATCCAAGTAGGTGCATGTCGTACAGACCATGAGAGGGTTCCGACGTGTCGTACAGACCATGAGAGGGTTCCGACATACTAGTCGTACAGACCACCGAGGTGGTTCCGACTAGTAGGTGACTTTAGATTATGTGCACAGATGATTGATGAGAGAAGCACTATAGCGTATTATTACACCATTCATGTCGTACAGACTACTTCAGGTAGTTCCGACTTATATGCAGTGTAGTGCCGTACAGGTCACCGAGGTGACTCCGGTTGGATTGGATGTTGAGCTATAGAATTAACCGTACAGGACCAACTGCAAGGTCTCCGGTTGATTCCTTATTTCACCTGTTATATTGATGCATCCATATTTTTTTTTTTTGACATTATAGCATGGCATACTGTCTGGCTTTTGAGAAAAATTGATGATTTGAGATATATGAAAAGTTATATGTTATTATGCTATTTTCTGGGAAAGTATACAGGTTTTACAGCGAGGGGTTAGAAATGTTTTAAATGAAAAGTTTTCGAAAAACTTTGTTTTACTGACCCACTCAATTTTGTTTTGCACCCCTCCAGGTTCTAGATAGCAGAGCTTTGGTGGCCACGAGGAATCCAACAGTGTTCTGACAGAATTCACAAAACTAGGACTCACCATCGGGTGTTTCATCTTAGTAATTGTATTTTTAAAGCTTCCGAACCGTGTAAATGGTTACGTCACTCTCACGTGACGGCCAGCATGCCCTCCTTCGGGACGGGGTGTGTCAACAGTTGTCTATCCCTAATGGTATCTCGTAAATAACTAACCATTTATGTTACTACACGTATTAATTACGATTAAAAAACTAAAATTAAATATATGCGGGTCGATTCGGTTAACCGCACCCTAAGAATTTTGGAAACCGATTAAGGTCGGTGCGGTTTGGTTTAATCGCCGAAAATTAAAAAAACAAAAAAAACCAAATCAAACCAAGCCCCCGGTGCGGTCGGGCGGTTTAGTCCTTATATATATATATATATATAATAGTTGAATGAGGATCCTGAATATTCTCAAATCATGTCTGTTTATCGTAAATCGTGCGGTCATAAATTATTTTAAATATTTTTATTTAAAATTAAACATAAACATTACTTGACGAAGACTGGCCGCACGATGTATGATGAACAAACACGATTTGAAGATCTCCGGGATCCTCACAAATAGAATCCGGAGAGGATCCTCCTATCTAAACTCTAAATCTATCTAGACAATTTCTATAAATAGGATTGATTCTAAATTTTTTATTTTTTTTTAGTACAAGATATATTATACACTATAGGGAGGGAGAATTCGGTTAAACTACATAATGAACAACCTAATTCAGTATCAAATTCATCATCAACGAGATTCACACCTAAGACCTTTCACTTATGAGTGAAGAGGAATACTACGAGACCGTAATACTAAGTGGCATAATTGATTCTAAATTAAAATTGGTTACTTTTTTTTACAAGTAAGCATATCATTTAATTTCTACAGTTATTTTTTTTAATTGGTAACTAGAAAATTTAGGAAGTTTTCTAAATATTTTATTTTTGGCAGTCCACGACCATACACTCACACACCGACACTTTCCCTCGAAAGATCTCTTTGCCATAATGTAAGCATTGGTCACGAGAAGTCACGTGACCGGAAAAAAAAAAAAAAAAAAAAAAAAAAAAAAAAAATACTTCACGTCGACGGAACTTACGTACTTGTTATGTCTCTAGCTTGTCGCCTAGTCCTTCACTAATCGCTATATTTCCCGAAGCTTCTTGTTTACACCGGCGCACGTCGCCCAATGGTTGCACGCGGTGGATCGGGCGCGTATGACTGGGACAATAAGATTTAGTAGCACGTTATAAATTTTAAAAGAATAATACTTGCATTTCTCGTTGTCAAATGATCTCCTTCCTTGTCTTGTTGAGAATATAAATTTCAAAATCAAGCATTTTCATTTCTTAAACTACAAAAAATTATTTCAATTTGAAAATTATTTTGTCGTTCAAATGTGTCACAGCCCGTCCCGGAGGTACATTTGACGGGAATGTGAAATGACAGAATTACCCCTGACGGGTATTAAGGTATGTGTGTGTGATATATTTTGGTCTAAATACATACATTCCTAAACTTTTGGAAAATAAATTAAATTGGTATGTATGTTTTGTGTGGTTAGGGATTAAAGTTGAAAGGATTTTGGATGGTGATTATTGGAATGGACCACACACACGGACTCACCTTCTCTCACCCTTCCCACGTGCCTTCTCTCTCTCTCTCTTCCTCACGGTTCTCTCTCACTCTCTCCCTCTCTAAACCGTACGGACACACTCACCGTCGAGCCTACAAGCACGGATCGAAGGTGCCAAGGGCACCATTGTGCTCGTGAGGACTCTACGAACTCAAAGACACCATTTTCAGGTAAGAAATCTTTCGATTTCACGTCGAAATCACAAGCACCGATTTTGGCACTGTTCATGAACTTTGTGTTGGTTGATTTTTAGGACAATCCAAGCTTATAGTGAGCTTAGTGAGGTCCTAAGGAAGCTCGGGGACGTTCCTTTGGAAGCTTTGGACGTCCGGATCACGGAACTCGAAGTTGGCCGGTTTTCTTGGAAATTCTCCAGTGAGATTCCGTCGTTTTTAGAGCCTTAAAGTAGTGTATCGTGATTCTACATGCTTAGGGCTTCATTTTGATATAAAATGCGTGAAAAATGGTTGAGAAACGAAGGAGAACAAGGCGTTTGAAAAATGCCCAGATTCCGGCCACCGAAAAAACCAGTCCGGCGAGCCCGAGGTAGGAGACGCGCGTGGGGGGCGCGTGAACCCGTGGCCTTCCCGGCGGGTGGGGGCGCGTGGGGCCTCGAAAAATTTATCTAAAAATTTGTCGACGTTCGTGACGTCGAGTAGGTCACTGTGGTATATTGAGCATCGTATGAGAAGTTATTAAGAATTATTGGTTATGTGCTTTAAATAACGTTTTTATAGTTATTTCGCATATAGGTGACACCTATCCCGAGGATGAGCGCATCCAGGGACGTCACAGGGGTTACGACCCATCGACTTATCAGTGAGTGGGCAGTATTTTCTGTTTATACCTATATACTATTAATTTTCCCAGAAATTGAGTTTTAATGAAAGTATGTTTCTAAAATGCCATGCATGCATGATATGAAATTATTAATGGATAATTGATGCATATATATATGTGAATTGGTGTTGTGGACGCACAGGTGAGTATCAGGTGAATTTATATGGTTTATGTGAATTGTTGATGATGTGATTTATGTTGATAGCTCATAACATGCACCCATGGTATTAGTGCTTATATTATTCACCGCACCGCACGCTCACCTTGGATCCAAGTAGGTGCATGTCGTACAGACCATGAGAGGGTTCCGACATGCTAGTCGTACAGACCATCGAGGTGGTTCCGACTAGTGGGTGACTTTATATTATACGCGCAGATGATTGATGAGAGAAGCACTAGAGCGTATTCTTACACCATCCTAATCGTACAGACTACTGAGGTAGTTCCGATTTATGTGCAGAGTAGTGCCGTACAGGTCACCGAGGTGACTCCGGTTTGGTTTGGATATTGAGCTATAGAATTAACCGTACAGGACCAACTGCAGGGTCTCCGGTTAATTCATTATTTCACATGTTATATTGATGCATCCATATTCTGTGATTGGCATTTATATCATGGCATTTTCTCTGATTTTGATAAAGAATGATGATTTGAGATATATGAAGATTTATATGATATTATACTATTTTCTGGGAAAGTATACAGGTTTTACAGCGAGGGGTTAGAAATGTTTTAATGAAAGGTTTTCGAAAAGTTTTGTTTTGCTGACCCACTCAATTTTGTTTTGCGCCCCTCCAGGTTCTAGTTAGCAGTTGGTGGTTGGCGAGGGCTTCTACGGCATTCTGACAAATTCCTCAAATGTAGGACTCGCCTGCGGGTGTTGTAACTTAATTATGGTCCTACTTGACTGCACCTAGTTGCTTAAGCTCTGTTGTTGTGTGTGTTCACACTTTATCTCACTCTAACATGCTAGTTGGTTTTTATTCCTTAGTTAATCTTGTATCTTTGCTTCCGCACCGCACTTATGGTTGCGTCACGCTCACGTGACGGCCAGCATGCCTTGATTCTGGGATCGAGGTGTGTCAAAATGTATATAACAAATTAATAGTGTAAGTATCAATTTTTGTTTCTATTATTTTGTACTAAAAAATAAAAATATAAGTTTCAAGTATTATATTCATAATAAACTGTCCATTTATTTCATGCGTTTAGACCTCCTCTCAAATTTTAGGTTCTAAACTTACCCCAACTTACTTCAACCTAACTCTTAGAGCAAGTATGAGTTTTAACACAAAACTCATTTATGGGACAAATTTAGCCCAGGATTCCCTCGGGTTAGTGGGGCTAACCCACCATATTTGTGTACTTTTTTTTCATCTTATATTTATAAATTTATTGAATCCAACGGTTAAGCTCTAATATGATCTAATCCAACAGTAAAAAAAAGATCCATTGGTCCAAATTTAAATCCAATGACTAAAGTAATTTAAAAAATTCTTTTATGTCTTTGATATTGTTTCATAGTTTTCATGAGTTTCGTGGTGTCGGTTAGTGATTTTTCAATATTTGTCGGAGTCTAAATAATTTTAGCTTAAAATGTTCATAAAATTAAATTAAGATAGTGTACATAATTTTTCTTCAAAAAAAGTTACTTTATAAAAAAAAATTAGCCTAAATTCATTCTTTAATAATCTGGGCTAAAATTTTAATCCACAAGATTTGGAGCAGAAAAGCTATTTCTGGGTTAAAATCTAAATTTTTTGGGCTAAATATTTTAGGTTTTAACCCAAGAGTTGGAGATGGTCTTAGAAGATTAACTATGTAACAGCCCGTCCCTGATTTTAAGAGTTTTAAAGTTTTAATAAAGGATTTTACAAAAATGCCCTTTGAGGCACGCGCATTATTCGAGGTTAATCATTGTGTCGTGCCATCTAAGATTTGTTTTCTTGACATATCCTCGTAGTACTCGTATCTACGGACGTGTGGGCGCTGACGGTTCGTTATTTGGAGTTATAACGAAAAAGATTTTAAAGTTTGAAGTTTGGGCATTTTATAAATTTTATTATTAAAATTTGGATGGCCCAGATTTAATGAAGAATTAAATGGATGGCTCGGATGTAAAGGAAAACAAAAAAAAATAAATAAAAAGTGAAGGAAGGTTTTGTGTGTGGGTGTGTGCGTGTGAGGAAGGAGAAGAAGAAGAGATTGGGCAGAAACTGCCCAACCAAAGGAGAGAGAGAGCTGACGAATCAGGAGAAGAGAGATGGAGAGGATGGCCAATCGGAACAGGGGAAAGGAGGAAAGGAGAGAGGGCGAGAAGCGGAGGAAGAAGAACAGAAATGGGTTTTCAACCCATGACCCGCGCGGCGACCCGCTCCCGCAAGGCCATTTTTCGACGGTTTTCGTCCAAATTTCTGGTCTTCTTCAACCTCCCATCAACCCCAAACACCTGCACGATATCCTAGCATCCTAATTGACCCAAAAATCAATGAATTTCGTGGTGATTTCGCGAAGAACACCCACATGGGTGCCGCGACTTTCTTGTTCAAATTCACCTAATCCCGAAGCAATTTATTTCAATTGCCACCACCCATACACTTCTCTTGAGGCCTAGAACAAAGCCCAAGTATTGGTTGGGACGACGGAGTTGAATTGAAGACGAATTGGAACTCACCCATTTCTAGGGTCCGCACGGATTTTGGTGAAATTGGAGCCTTTCCAGGCCAAATTTCCCTTGGCCTCAGGTATAAAGTTTACTCTACTCATTGAGATCTTCAATTCTGTATTTTTTGAGAAGTTTTGGAAATAGTTGGATTTTCCGGCAAGCCGGGGCCACCAACCGCCACCCGCGGCGGCCCGTGCGGCGGCGCGTGGCCAATGGCCCGCCAATGTCATTCTTAGCATGTGTTTAAGGTTCTAGGTTCAGTTTTGATCATTGATGGACGTAAATTGAGTAATTGAACCTAAGTTCGTTTCGATTCGTGGTTAGGTGAAAATATGAATTGACGATCCGACCGTTGGATCGTCACCAAACTTTGATACGTTGTAATACGTAATATTTGAGGATTATAGGAACTTACGGATTGGGAATCCGATATACGGATCATTCGGAATTGGAGTTGTAAGTTCATAAAACAAAATGTTAACCGTCACTTGGTTTTGGAAATAGACGGAGATCCGACCGTTGGATGGTAATGAAATTTTAGGATGATGTCCTAGAGGTATATTGTGGACCTCTGGAAGTTATGGATTTGAAATCGGAGTTGCAGATCTTCCGAATCGAACTACGTAGTGACGTGTTTTATATAAGTTATATATTCTATTGATATGATTTCTGAGGTTGGATTTGATTATTGTTCTAGGCGCCGATCGTCATGACGCCTTGATTGTTGTGCTAGGGAGTTGTTGGGCGAACTCTAGGTGAGTGGGCAGTATTTCTGTTTATACCTATATGTTATTGAAATTCCCAGAAATTGAGTTCAAATGAAAGTGTTTTTCTAAAATGCCATGCATGCATATATGAGTTATATGAATTGATAATTGATGCATATATATATGTGAATTGGTGCTGTGGACGCAGGTGAGTATCAGGTGAGTTTTATGTTATTCATGTGAATCATTGATGATGTATATTATGTGGATAGCTCATAACCTGCAATCATGGTGTTAGTGCTTATATTATTCACCCGCACCGCACGCTCACCTTGGATCCAAGTAGGTGCATGTCGCACAGACCATGAGAGGGTTCCGACATGCTAGTCGTACAGATCACTAGAGGTGGTTCCGACTAGTAGGTGACTTTAGATTATGTGCACAGATGATTGATGAGAGAAGCACTAGAGCATATTATTACACCATTCTTATCGTACAGACTACTTTAGGTAGTTCCGATTTATGTGCAGAGTAGTGTCGTACAGGTCACCGAGGTGACTCCGGTTTGGATTGGATATTGAGCTATAGAATTAACCGTACATGACCAACTGCATGGTCTCCGGTTGATTCATTATTTCACCTGTTATTTTGATGCATCATTCATTCTGTTTTTGACAGTTATAGCATGGCATACTTTCTGGCTTTTGAGAAAAATTGATGATTTGAGATATATGAAAAGTTATATGCTATTATGCTATTATGCTATTTTCTGGGAAAGTATACAGGTTTTACAACGAGGGGTTAGAAATGTTTTAAATGAAATGTTTTCGAAAAACTTTGTTTACTAACCCACTCAATTTTGTTTTGCGCCCCTCCAGGTTCTAGATAACAGAGCTTTGGTGGCCACGAGGAATCCAACGGTGTTCTGACAGAATTCACAAAAGTAGGACTCACCCTCGGGTGTTTCATCTTAGTAATTGTATTTTTAAAGCTTCCGAACTGTGTAAATGGTTACGTCACTCTCACGTGACGGCCATCATGCCCTCATTCGGGACGGGGTGTGTCAAACTATCTCTAATTTTAAATGTTTTTTTCTTTGTATAATTAATTCTCAAATAAAGTATAATAATTTAAAAAAATTTAATTGTTAATTTTATTTGGTTAAAATATACTAGTATATGCCAACACACAAAGTGTGTGAAATTTTTTACTTTGGTTGTTAAAATTGAAGGAGAGAGGAAGATAGTGAGAGAGAACTTGAGAGTGAGGAGAGAGGGAGAGGAGAGAGGGAGAGAGATTGTTTAAAAAAAAATTAGAGATGATAAACTTACATGTAGGTGAGATTTAAAAAAAAAAACAGCAAAATTTATTTTGTGAAATTACGTTACTGTCCTTAACTTTTTTTGCTGTGATAGAAGACAAATATATATTTTCTCCATTTTTTGGTTGACAAAGAGGATTTCATTAATGTAGTTTTAGATTATTCATAAATGAGGAAACATGTGGGCCTCCTACTTAGGAGGGTGTATCCAATTAAGATTTTGATGAATTTTGAAAGAATTAAGAGTTTAAATGAATCTATCAAACTCTAGTGGTATTCAACCTTGATTTTTGAAGAGTATCAAAATCTGATGGTATTCAATCTCGAGTTTTTTAAAATGTTTCAAAATCTGGTTGTATTCAAAATTCAATGAATTTGTAGGAATTTAAGGGTTGAAAGATTTTGGTGGATTCTAGAATGAAAAATATAAATACCAAAAGCCCTCACAAATCATGCCTCCACCTTAAGATTTCTTTTGTGATTCCTCCCTCTACAAAATATGAGCCGACCTGGATATAAACGAACTCTTCTTCTAAGCAGACATGTAAAGGTAAGATGCCTTCTTTTTCAATTTTTTTGTCTTCTCTGTATGCCAAATCTTTATATCGTTTCTCTTCAATGAAGACAACCTATAATCAACAATGTCCTTGTCTTCTCCTCATGGCCAATTTTTTTTATTATTTGTTTTAGAGAACCTTAAATCTCGATTCAACTCTATCGAATTCTAAGCATCAATTTCCTTGCTTGATCCTTTTTTTATTTGTTCAATTTCCTTGCATGATCTTAGTATCTCATAATCACCCAATATAAGTTGTACTTGCCAACACCACTCCCCTTCATCACCGTAGAAATCTTCATTTCTTTTCTACTTTTCTTTTGGCATCCTCATTGTGACATTTGGCATCTTCCGTAAATGTTATAAAAGCTCCATTAATATCCATCAAACTCAAAAAATTCGTGTAAAATTCCTTTTAATTCCACTTGAAGCCTGTGACTCCATTAAAATTCATATGGAGTATATATGAATTTATTAAAATTCATAGACTCCTTGGGGGTCTATAATTCTATTACAATTCATCAAATTCTTAATTAAATACATCCCCTTTAGATACAATATATAATCTTAAAATACAAAAGAGAGAGGGGATCAAGCTGCTATTTTTTCCAAAAAATGTTTGGAGCTGCTATAAATACCACTAGTGCAACTCGTATTGTGACGACCCGTCCCTAATTTTCCTCCTCAGCCTCTGGGGATCAATCCAGATTTAACCTATGATGAGGTTCCAGTGACTATCCTTGATTGGAAGGATAAGGTTCTTAGAAACAAAACCGTGCGGATGGTGAAGGTTTTATGGAGAAACCACTCAGTGGAGGAAGCCACTTGGGAGACAGAAGAGCGTATGCGAGATATGTATCCACGTCTATTTTATGGCTTTGATAGTAGTTAGTATTGAAATTTCGGGGACGAAATTTTTATAAAGGGGGTAGATTGTGACGACCCGTCCCTAATTTTCCTATGTAATTTCTCCCCGAGTATGTGCATTGACGATTGTGCCCTTATTGGCAAGTGACGCGGACTTATTCTTATCGCTTTCCTTTTTATTTCTCGCTATCGCATTTAAATTGTACACGCTAGTACGAGTAAACGTAGATTTTAAAGTGTAAAAATATCTACTTCGGATAGATTTCGATTTCCTTTTACTGTAGGAAATCTGAAAAGCTATCTTTGGATTCTTTTTAAATCCTACCCGTGCACTTCCCTTCATCATTCAGTCTCCACTATCCTACTTCCCTTCATCATTCAATCTCCACTATCCTATTTTTTTTTTGTATGTTCTGTCCCCCCCTCAAACAGAGAAGCATCTTTCTCTATTTCTCTTCTCCCTCTCCCACGCCACATTCTTTTTCTTCTTCATCTCTGCAACCTTCACAAAACACACCAAAACACTCAAACGTGAAAAACAAACTACATCATCATGTTCATCTCAGTCCCACGATCACAACCATGTTCTTGAAATCTGGTGTGGACGAGTTTTGACTCACCAACTCGGAAGGTCGACTCGGCGAGTTCGACATATCGATTTTCAAGCCATTTATGGCTTAGGTAAGCCTTGAGAAACCTCTAGAACCTTCATTTCACTTCTATGGGTTGTTATTGATCCTTTGTTTGTGTTTTGAACGTGTGGTTTTACCCAGAAATTCGAGAAGAAGGAAAACCCGAAGTTTTTCGTTCAAGAACCGTGGCTATTTAGTCACTTTCAAACCATTTTTCTGGTCAACCTCGACCACAACTGGACTTCTTCTAGGTACAAACTTGTTCTATACATTCCTAACTTCAAAATGGCTTTTGAATCACTGAGTTTGGTTAAGTAACGAGTTAGAAATCAACTCTGGAAGTTAGGAAGAAAATTTCAGTTTCTGGAAAATTTGTAACCGTGGTCGTTTGGCCACTTTCAGACCAAATTTCCGAACAACACGGACTAGATTCGAACTTTCTGTAATTTGGGATATGCATATCACATTCCTAGCTTTAATTTGGCTTTTGTAGAAGTGAATGTGGTTGAGAATTGAGCTAGTTATGGGCTCTGGAAGTTGACCCAAAAATCTGCAAAACTGCAGATTTTCGCGAAGAAGGTGAGTACAGTGTACTCGCGGGGGCGCGTGGGCGCGCGTGCACCGAACCTTTAGGCGGCGCGTGGGGGCGCGTCCGGCCTCCGACCGGCGCGTGGTTGACGCGTGTGCGTTCGTGTCGTCGAGTAGATCGATTTCATATATTTATACCCTCGTTTTGAGAAAACGATGAGGATTTTATGTAGGTTTCCGTTATGTACGTTAATTAATGATATTTAGTTATTTCACATATAAGGGAAACTTATTCCGAGGATTTTCGAGGCCAAGCTAGGCTCGGGGGCTACGACCCAACGACGTACTTGTGAGTGGGCAGTTGTTTTATACCTATATATATTTATAGTTTCCATAAATGCATATTTACTTCACTTTTACGCCTATATTGCCTAGTATCATTATTGTGATATAAATTGTGATAAATGCTGCTGTATGGTTGTGATATTACTGTCATGGCATTCATACATACTTGTGTACATGCTCATCTTGCTGCACCCGGTGTTAGTACTCGCCCAGGGCCAGGGCCAGTCCTTCACGTGTATGTTCACATCCGCACCGTTCGCTCGCCTTGGATCCAAGTTTAGGTGCCAGTCTTGTCGGGTAGATTGCATTAAGCAATCCGACTTGTATGTGATGTGCTTTTGCACCAGTCTTCACGTGATCGTAGTACTAGAGCATATTGATTACACCCAGTCCTGTTCGTGTCAGAAACCATCTGTTCGAACTTGTGTGTCAGCTTAGATGGATGAGCACTTAGTTATATTGATTATCACATGATTATTATTGTGGCATATGATACATCATTGACTTGGCATATTTCTGGTTATATGGTTGATATATTGGATTTCATACTTACGTAGTATGTTTTGAGGAAACTATACTTGTTTTACGGCGAGGGGTTAGTATATTCAAAGATAAAGGTTTTCTTATAAGCATTGTTTTGCTGACCCACTCAACTTTGTTTTTCGCCCCTCCAGGACCTAAATAGCTGTATTCTCTGTGGCACTCGAGGAATCACGGCAGTTCTGACATTTCCTTCTGTTTAGACGTACGAACTTATCACTATTATGTAATAAGTGTACTTTGGTTGCTTTGACTACTCTTTCGTAGTCTCACTGTCTATTACGCTCTGAATAATTGTAGTGGGTTCAACCCACGAATTGCGCACTCTTTCACTGTTTAGTTCCAATTAGTTTTAATTTTATTCACTTTTTGCATCACTTACCCTTATGGTTACGTCACCTCACGGTGACGGCCAGCATGCTTCGACCTTTCCAGGTCGGGGTGTGTCAGCTTGGTATCAGAGCCTAGGTTTAGACAGTCATGCACTTCCTAGTGTGTTTTAACGGTTGTTTCTTATGTCAGAACCATGCCACCTCGTAGAGAGCCACGTTCTCCAACGGAAAATAACTTTCCAGACTTTGGGCAAGGCTATCGCCGCTGCTATTCAGTCTTCACTCCGTCCTACCCCGAGGAATACTCTGGATATTGTATCCCGCCTGAAGATTAACGATTTCTTTGGTAATGAGGGACCGGAGAAGTCAGAGATATGGTTTGATCATGTGGAGAAGCCTTTTCGAGTTATGCACAGACAGGGTAATCTTTCCCTAGAGAGATGGGTCGATACCGCTACCTGGTTCTTTCGATTGGGAGCAGAATCTTGGTGGGAACTTCAGAAGAAATCCTTATCTGATGCGGATGTTGCAGATTTGGATGTTTTCAAACAGTTATTTAAGGCCAGATTTATTCCCCCTGGGTATGTGGATAGTAAGAAGAATGAGTTCATAGACCTGAGGCAGGGCGATATGTCAGCCACTGAGTATCATCGAAGGTTTACTGACTTATCCCGTTATTGCCCCGAGACTGCTGCTAATCCCCGGGAGATGCTTCGTTTGTTTAAGAGGGGAACTCGCAAGAAATGGCGCAATATAGCAACTGCTATTCCTTGTGTTACTTACCAGGAGTTCTTCGAGGTCTTGCTTCGGATTGAAGATTCGGATAATGCTCCTGATGATGAGACTGAGGGCGTTGGCGGGGATGTCCAGAGGTACAATAACAGGGGGCGATCATCACTTAGCCCGATAAGGGCTCAGAATTTTAAAAAGAGGGGAAATAGCTCTGGATCCTCGAGCGGGGGTTCTAACTCCGGTACACCTCAGAGAGGAGGCAGGTCCTTTGGTAGTTCTCGTTTTCAGAACCAAAGAAACTCTAGCAGTTCAGGTGTTCAGTTTTGTCGCAGGTGTAACACCCGTCACTATGGCGAGTGTAAGAGGGGAAACAGAGGATGTTTCACTTGCGGACAAACAGGGCATATAGCTTATAATTGTCCTCAGAATCAGAAGAATCAGCATGCTAATCTACCACCGGCAGTCCCCCTACAACAGCTTCCAACACCTGGTAACCGTCAGCAGTTAAGCCACGGTGGAGCTTTCCACTACCAAGGGGGTATAGTTCCGAATCAGGGAGGACCATACCAGTATACACCTGAGGTTCCCTACTACCAGGGAGGCTATCAGCAGACTTAGGGAGGTTATCCACAGTTCCAGGGAGATTATACGCCGTATCAAGGCGGCGGAACACATATGTATATTGGAGGGCAGTATCAGAACCTAGACGTAGCGTCTAGCAGTGGAGGTTCAGGCAGACAGGCAATTCCACCCCAGCAGGGCCGAGGTAATCAGGGTCGAGGTAATCAGGTTCAAGCAAACAGGGGTCGTGGAGGCAGACAACAAGTTCAGGGAAGAGTTAACAACATCACCCTTCAGGATGCTCAGGCTAATCCGGACTTGATCATGGGTACGTTGAATGTTCTAGGCCATTTTGCTAAAGTTTTAATTGATTCTGGTGCTACACATTCAGTTATTTCCCATAAGTTTGCTCAAACAACTCAACCACATCCTACTTCACTCGACTACGAGTTGGAATTCTCGATGCCTAGGGGTGAAATTTGTTATGTTAGTTGGGAATATCAAGGATGTCCCATCCTTTTCGAAAATGTAGTCATGCCGGCTAATCTTGTTCCTTTGGATATCGTTGATTTTGACGTTATCTTAGGCATGGATTGGTTACACTGCAATCATGCCAGGTTGGACTGTTATGAGAAAGTTGTTACTTTTCACCGACCGGGCATGCCTACTATCACGTTTATCGGTGAGCGTGGTGGTCTAAAGCACGGAGTTATCACTGCCATGAGGGCGAGACGACTGTTGAGTAAAGGTTGTCAAGGTTACTTAGCTCATGTTGTGCTAGCGAAGGAGACTACTGCATCTGTGGAAGACGTCGGAGTAGTTAGACACTTTCCCGATGTTTTTCCCGAGGAATTACTTGGCTTACCCCCGGATCGTGAAGTGAAGTTCACCATCGATCTACTCCCAGGTACTAATCCTATTTCTCTTACACCTTACCGAATGGCTCCTCCAGAGTTGAGAGAACTTAAAACTCAATTGCAAGAGTTGGTTGATAAAGGTTTTATTCAGCCAAGCACTTCCCCGTGGGGAGCTCCAGTTCTGTTTGTACGGAAGAAAGACGGAACCTTGAGGTTATGCATCGATTACAGGAAGTTGAATCGGGTGACGATTAAAAACCGTTATCCGTTACCTCGTATTGATGACCTCTTTGATCAACTCAAAGGTGCTTGTGTATTCTCCAAGATTGATCTGAGGTCTGGTTAATAAGTGTACTGACATTTCCTTCTGTTTAGACGTACGAACTTATCACTATTATGTAATAAGTGTACTTTGGTTGCTTTGACTACTCTTTCGTAGTCTCACTGTCTATTACGCTCTGAATAATTGTAGCCCACGAATTGCGCACTCTTTCACTATTTAGTTCCAATTAGTTTTAATTTTATTCACTTTTTGCATCACTTACCCTTATGGTTACGTCACCTCACGGTGACGGCCAGCATGCTTCGACCTTTCCAGGTCGGGGTGTGTCACGTATGGTCACCGACATGTTCTCTATTCTTTCTTTCTTTCTTTCCTTCTTTCTTTCTCGCTTTCCTTGTGATTTTATATATGAAAGACACAATAATGCTATAGAAATAATAATAATAATAATAATAATAATAATAATAATAAGAACGATAATAGTAAAAAGAATAATGTTGTTCCCACATTCATTTTGATCTCCTACATACTCTTGTTAATTTTTTGTTATTAATCTTTTCAATTCATTTGATCCCACTATGAAAATTGTGAGAAGTGTTTGAGAAATAAAAATAAGGGCTTGGATACACGACCCTAATACATAAAGGAACATGAGCTGTTGAGAGGTTCCATATTGCTGAGCCAAAGGGCAGCACCTACCGTTTAGGTGGCACCATCGAGATCTAGCTAAGGTTCTATTCATTTCTCTCGGTTTTTCTCGTCACATAACTAATAACAAAGGTTTATTATATTTGCATTGCTCGATAGTTAATCTACAAAAATTATGCTGAATTCTATACACTCAATTTCAAATTTTCTTCTCCACAATTTAGATAATCGTACGTATAATTATTCTATCGAGTGAGAACTTTACAAAAATTATGCTGAATTTTGTACACTCAATTTTAATTTTTTTTTCTCCGTAGTTTAGATAATCATAACTATAATTCTTCTATCGAGGTGGCACTTGCCAATAAGTTTATAGAGGAAACGGATGCATAATTTTAAATTCGAATTTTGTTGTTTATCTTTTTGGGGGTGGTGGGATTGGAGCGTTTAACGTCTACCGCTTTTCAATGATTTCCACTATTTGAGAATTTATGGATTCAAGGGAAAACTCCAAAATTTCTGTTCTTTTTCCAACCCCTTCTATTTTCTCAGTAACCAAACAGTGCAAAACCAAACTGAACACATAACCCCCCAAACTTTCCACAAACCCATTCATCATTCCTTTGTTGATCTTATTACCCCTGTTGTTTAAATTAAAAAGAAAGAAAGATGAAGAACAAGAAATATTATGTAAATAATTAACAAAAAATATATAATTTACAAAACCCAGCTCAATTAATCATCTTCGTCCCCTTTTGAAGATGATGGTGAATTTCTGCAAAACTCAAAGCTATGATCCTCCATTTTCTCCACCACAAAATGCCCTAAACTACCCACAGCCTCCACCAAGTTTTCCCGGCAAAGAAACTCGTCGCTAAAAATCCTCTCAACCTCTCTCGAAAAATCATGAACAAAAACATGAGTTTTATCCCCACCGCCCCTCTTGCTCCGGGCTAAAACTCCGGCGGTGAAAATAGCCGACATCCGCCCCGGAGACGACGGAGAATACCCACGTGGGCCGTCGACCAGAATCACATCCCAAGGGACTTGATATATGTGGTTCGGCAAGTCGTTGATCCCGATCTTGCAGTCCGAGAACAACAAGTTCTGGACCGGCCGGCACTCGTTTTTGACCTGGGATTTGGTCGTTGACAGCAATTGTTTGTAGTCCTTGACTTGGGTCACGTACGACACGTCGTACGCCTCGAGGCTGTGGTGGGAGTGGGCCTGCTCGAATCGGGAGACGAGGAACTCGCTCTCATCGACGAAAGCGGTGCGGCCGTTGAGGTTGAGCGTGTGGTAGAAGAGGGACTCGTGGGTGAGGCCGAAAACGAGGAAATTGCAGTTGGGTGCGCAGAGGCGGGTGAGGGCGGAGGATATGGAGGTGAGTTCCGGCGGGGACATGTGGGGTGCTGACGAGGTGTTTGATGATGAAATGGCGTAGTGAAGAAGTGCGTCGAGGACGGCGGGCGGGAGGGAGAGTACGGAGGTGGGGGTGAGGGAGGAGGTGGGGAGGGTTTGGGGGATGGTGGTGCTGATGAGAGTGAGGGTGAATGCGAGGGTAAAGAAGGTGAAGAAGAAGAGGAGCCACAGGCGGTGGCTTCCGCCGCTTGTGGTGGGTTTGTGGATTGCTTGGGGGTGGAGGAGGATGAGTTTTGTGTTTGTGTTGGCGGTGGTGGTAGTGCTGTTGGTGGTCTTCATTTCCACAGAGAGAGAGAGAGAGAGAGTCAGAAGCTGCTCTTTGCTTTGTCTTTTTTAATTATCTTGGGATTTCTCTTTCTTGGCTTCATAATTCATTTGCTTGAAAGTTAGAGAGCGCGACAGAGAAATCACGGAGGGGATTGAGTGGGACACGAATGCCAATGTGGGAACAGAACAGTTGAGCTTTCCATGAGGTGGCGTCTCCTCTTAAAGCAGGTTTTGAATCTCATCCGGATTTTATTCAGTTTACTGTATATTGTATCATAAAAAATTATTTAAAATTATTTTATTTAAAATTAAACATAAATTTTAGTTAGCGAAATTTGATCATACGATATACAATAAATGTATAAAAAGTGAGGATTTCTAAAATTCTCTCAAAGAGAATTCGTAGAGAATCCTCATCCATAAAAGCAAGGGTGGAGGGACGTACTTTGTGTTGTAAAATTGAAAGGGCGGAGGGGGTATTTTGTTAAAATTAAACGTAAAAAAGACTATAGTGTAAATATTTAATTGTTTGCGGGCCGGTCCGTTACCGAGGTTAAGTCCCGAAACAAAGAAATATCAGTGTAGTACCGACCAAAAACTGAAGTAGTAGGCTAAAGTTTGTAACATGTATACCATAGGTTGGACCATGAGTGGGTTTCGCAAGCAGTCCTTCTAGGTCAAAATTTCATATTTTTGCGTTCCAATCAAAACAGTATTTTAGTGATGTAAATTAATTAGAATCCAGCCAAATCTCGTTCGCTAATGCACTAATGCTAAAGCATATATTCTTTGCTTAATTTTGTGGTATTTTGTTGGAGGAAAGGTGGTAAAAGTCGCCAAAGATGGATAGTGGATTCAACTTTTGGTAGGAAAAGATGTCCTCAACCGGGTTGAGTTATTTAGGGCAGGATTGGAAGGTGCATGGCAGTTACTTTGCGCTACAATCTTACCTTATTTTGAGTTTTGAGTTTAAAGTTTGAACAATATTGTTACATTACATTACATGTGTCTACACCTTTGTATCTGTGCAGTCCCATCTATATATGCTATCTCCAAATTTTGTGGTGAAAATGACCAATGTGAAGTTTATGGTTGATCCCCCAAATCAAATGCTATTTTAAAAGAAATATTTGAAAAGCAAAGTATTATTTTTTAAATAGAAAGTAGTCCACCACACAGTAATGATAGACCAATTCATTTCTTCATATATTCCAAGTAACACATTAGGTGACATCCTACTTTTGGCCCTCCTGTTATATGGTAAGCAAAATTAAAGTCGGTGACCCCAAATAAGCATTGGCGGGGTTCAAACTTGAATTAGCTGTTCCAAATCTTTCGTCTCTTTCTTTCTATTAGATTAAAATAAGTTCGTGAATTTATTAGGTTTATAGCAGATGCAGGTTTGAATCGTTTGATCAATTTATCAGGGTAGTGCCCCTGCATTCTAGCACTCAATTTGAATATCACTTTATTGGATGCATAATTAATTAATAAATATCTATTAGGGTTTACCCAAAAAAACAAAGAAAAAAAAAACCTTTATTTGTAGAAGTAGCCACACCCATTTTATAGACAATTGGGAACACGTATTTAACAAGGAAACTGTGGGGTGAAGAATCCTCTGCGTTACGTTATATTTTTTTGGTTTTCCAAGTGAATAGAAATCATTTCTAATCCTTTTTAGGTCAATGAAACGAATACAAATCAGAATTGGAAATTAGAGAAATTCAATATTGTATCCCAAATTATTTGAGTGATATCATATTTTGTATAATATTTACGCGTGTCCTTCTGCTAGGGTAAGGCTACGAGCCTTAGCATAAATATGTGATTTTGTTAATTTGCCTATAAATTGATGCATGCTTGCTTTGAATTATTACTCACCGTGTTTAACCTATCTAATTGTCTTAATGATTCAAGACCATTACGGTAATTAGACAAGTAATTTGATGCAATTTCTGTTGGAACATCACCCTGAAATTGAGGAAGGCTTCTTGTGATTAGTAATTGTAAGTTCACTTAAGGCAAACATGACGCGCTTAAGGGTTGCATGGTTTTCAAAGGGTTTTCACAAAGCTTAATGAGTGTTGCATGTTTATATTTGATATGAACATCACAAACGAATTGCATGTTAGATATACATTTTCACTTGAACATCACAAGGAAAATATGCATTAGGAAAACCTAACCTTCAAAGCGTCTATGTGAAAATTCATAAGTAATTGGTAAAATTGCATATGATTATTAGCGATGACGGCAGAATCCTAGTGCTTAAATTGATTTGAACATTTTCTTTAGTTTTTCTTACTTTGCCAATTATTGAATTGTTTTTATTTGAAATTCATTTTTATTATTTTAAATCCTAAAATCAATCTTTTCGAAAAAAATTTCAAATAATTAATTAAGAATTGGTTTAAATACAAATGATTCATTCAATTTATGTGGAGAATGACATTGCTTGAGCCGTTTATACTACAACTGCCTTGTTCTCTTGCAAGTATTTTTAAATGTTTTGTTCCCTACTTTTGCAGGTGGTAAAAATCCTATCACACCTCACACTGGAGAAGGCATCACAGGAAACGAGAAGAAGCTCAAGAACGTTCTGGCTCAAATTTAAGTAGTAATCAACGCCAAGCGCAACCACAAGTAGCACACTCTCTGGCTAGAGACGAACGACGTGTCCCACAATTGCGACACAGATAAGCAGACCGTCGAAAAAGGCAGCACAAACCTAGAGATCACCGCCTAGGGCAGCCGGCGGTACCACTACCTTAACAAAGGCAGATCTATGAGGACGTAGAGAGGATTTTAACTAAGCGAGTGCTTGGTTTCTGTAATGCCCCGACTTGAAAATTTTATTTCGGAAACTAATTTCGATGATGGGCCAAAATTAAGCTCTAATTTAACTAACTACCATTAATCACAATTCTTTATTTAAATTTCTTAATCATTCACAAAGTGTATAACCAACATTTATTTATCAAAAACATAAGATTTAATTTTCCAAGTTTATCACCTAATTTCTTTTCTTAAACAAATTCCCAACAAGAGATTAATTCTCGATTATTTAAGGCTGCATCTAACCCTGTTAGACTGCCTCCATACCCTTGAACGGGATCAAGCTTTTCGTAGTTCACCATTTACTACACTCGAACATTCACCACATAAACCATTATGTCTTAACATGATACCACAAATCAAGCATACAACATTCCAAGAACATTCGAAGAAGCACAATAATATTCTCTAGCCACTTTGATCAACGAGTCTTGTAACTCAAATAATATCACTCAAATAGTAGTAAAGAAGATTAGAAAGGAATTTGGAAAAGAAAATAGGTGTGGTAAAAACAATACTTTGCTTTCACAAAATCTGCAGAAAACAACACTATTGGACCAAGTTTAGGCTCCCTTTGGAACATTCAAAACTAAACCAAAGTGTGTGATATTATATGAGTTTTGAAGCTTGTGTTCAGTACTTTAAAATTATATAAAATTTGTAGAAAATGGAGCTCTAAATTGGAAGTTATGCCAAAAAGAAAAATGGAGGCTTGAAATTGGAAACCCAGTTTTTTGCTGCTGTTTGGCAGCTCGCGACCCAAGTATAAATAAGGTTTTGATCAACCAATACTCAATGGAACTAGGTGAAAACAATTGGGTTACAATCATGAACATATGTACTTTCAACATACTAAAAATTTTCTTCAAAGAAGCACATAAAGACCTAGAAATTAAGAGCCAAAGAAGGCTACTCGAAACTTGAGTTTTCTTTGCAAGGAAATCAAATTTCTGCAACTTATGTAACAGCCCACTTCCAATTCATATAACAAATCCCAAAATACTTCCAAGTAGTCCAGAAGTCATGTATACAACATCCAAAACTAACATGACTCAAAATTTAACAAGAAATTGACCTTTTGAACCAAACCCTTGATCAAGAAATTTGATCTACACACCCAATCTGAATTACCCAACTCTAATTCATGCTTAGACCGGTTCATTGAATGATAGAAAACCCTAACACTATGTTTGGATGAAGAAATTTAAGATTACTAAGGAATTTTAAAATGACTGAAATTGAATTGACGAGATTTTATTTTCTAGAATTTGTGAATTTTCTTGTTTGGTTAACCTAAAAGAACAATGGAATTGAATACAAAATTTGTTATATTTAACCTCTCAATCATAGAAATTGGGAAATGACACCTATTTACATGGAATTTAAACTTGGGAATTAGAGGTCCCAAATTCCAAAAATTTTTCCACGCGGAAATTCTAAATTTCTATGTTTATGAATCCAAACAAGGAAATTGGTTAATGTCAATTTACAAATTTTAACTTTTATCCAAATTCTAAGTTTATTTCCCTCATCCAAACATAGTGTAAATAAAACTATGAACTCCAAATATATCATGGCAGTTTCAATTCAACTTAAGGAAATTAAATTCGAAAATCAAGATAATCAAGGAACAAGGAATTTACCCTTCAATTCTCTGAATCCTTTCTTCACAATCACGTTCTCTAACTCTCAATTTCTCTGCCAAACACTCTCTCTCTCCAATTTTTGTCCGAAGAAAGAAGAATTTCCTTCCAAAAGCTATGGAAGAGCCACCTCCTCCCCCTTTCTTTCTTTCGCCCCTTTGATTTTTTCCTTCCCGTGGCCTATTTCCATCCAAAACACAATCTGGAACCATCCCAAAACCATGGCAAAATGACTATTTTGCCCCTACTTTCGTTCGTTTCTATTTCATTCGTTATAACCCCGTTTGTCGAACGGTTTTCATCTACACGCTTGTGGAATCGTCCTCTATCCAAATATGTCAAGAAATATGACAAAATATATGAGGATAAAATACGTCCTCGTATAATTACGTTAAGCCAACTAGGGCATTTTCGTCTTTTTAACTTATTGATACAAATATCTGCCGTAATTATACATATGTTGTAATTACGAATATGACTACAAAATACTTATTTTAATATTCAAATCCAGGAACGGATTTTCACATTTTTCGCACTGAACTTTCCTTAACCATTTATTGATTTATTTTCCTATTTTCTTCACACATTCATAACATAAATAATTAATTATATATTAAAATTTTTCAGGGTATCATAGTTTCCACCGCATTAAAACCACTGGCGAGGCTTTCCGAGCATGTCACATTTTACGGATGAGATCGAGTGGACGGATCCACCTCGTAAGTTCAACATGCCTTATTTCACCTTCTTCAAGGAAGATGAGGATTCATAGAGACATGTTAAGCACTGTTGTAGCACTATGATCCTTTACAAAACTAATGATCTGCTCATGTGCAAAATTTCACTACAACCTTACTAGGAGAGGTGCAAAACTACTTCCACACTCTACCACTATAGTCAATTCAGAACTTCCACGAACTTTCCTTAGATTTCACCAAGGAGTATTCGTCGTATTGCTCAAACAAGAAGAAGTCCAACCACCCGTTCAATGTCAAGAAGGACCTAATGGAGATGCTCTGCAACTATTTGAAGAGGTTCAAGGCAAAGAAGGCTAAGATCATCAGATGTGATTACATGATGGCCAATGTAGCATTCAAGAAGGGACTCCCAGCTGAGCACCCTATATTCGGAGAGCTGATTGTGGGTGAAGAATTAACCATGGCGAATACTTATGCTTTGGAATAAAATCACATTCTGGCATGAAGCCAAGCGAGCCTAGAAAGCACCTAAGCAACCTTGAAAAGACTTGAATAAGGTTCAGAAAAGGACGGATGAGAAGCAATTCAACAATAAGAGAAGGCAAGAAGCAAGCGCAGAAATCCTTATCAAAACGTTTGGTCTCAGCAGTTAGGATTAAGATCTTCTACATGGTGGCAATGAGGGAAACTCTTAATTCATTGGCAAAGCGCTTCCTGTTGACACCAAGGCCTACTGCTCTCCTAATGTTTTCAGTGAACTTGGTGCAAGCATTTGGATCTGCGAGTAGGTCAGCATTGAACAACGAGTGGATCTAAAAAAAAATCTAGGCTCAAACTCTTCGGATTCCTCACAACTACCCTTGGGAGCACTTTCCACTTTCCTCTTTCTCAACAGACAATACAGGTGAGCTTCTTGGAAGTCAATCCAAAATTAGCCCCAGTCGAACACCTTACTCGATCTCTAGACCCATGCACTGAGGGCAGGATACAACTCTGTGTTGAGCAATCTTCTCAGCTAGGCTTTTAGCTTTCTTCGAAGTAGCAGGTTTCAAAGGCTCAGACTCAACAACTTCCATCTTTTCCTTGGTGGATGACATTGAAGGAAATTTTGTGAAAAACATGTTCATTTAAGCAACATCTATTAGCATGCAATTAACAATTAAAGGCGGAATCATGCTTATATGCACTTAAAAACAAAACATTAACCATGAAATTCAAAGCCTAGTAGTTTGGTGAACCAAGACTCAACTCAAATCAAAGTGAGTTGAGAAATTATACCTTTGTAGATTTCTCTTTGCATAAGCAAAGGCTAATCACCCAAAGAGAGGGCCTTCATTCCTTGCATCTTAGATCTATGGATTTGGATGGATGAAATGGTTCTCCAAGTTCCCAAAATTGAGAACCTCTAAGTCTCTTCACCAAGGTTAGATTGAAGAAGAAATGAGTGACCTTGGAGGAGTTGGATTGCTAGCTAATCCCTCCAAGGGGGCCGGCCTCTTTAGAGAGAAATGGAGAGACATGTTCTCACCAATTTTCTCCAAAAGAAACCCTAAATGAATTTTGGCTATAAAGTCATATTTATACCTTTATTCATTGGAGTGGCAAACTTGTAATTTAGTCCAAAACCCGCTACTTCTCTAAATGGCCGGCCATTGGGTTATTATTGGGCTATTTGGGCCTTTGTGAATCATTATTCATTAAGTTGTCATACAACTTAATGAAATGGACTTGACGTTCAAAGGCCATTGGGCCTTAAGGTCCAATACTATCCCGAGGTCTTTTAACGAACTTTTCGTTTGATTAATTAACATATTAATTAATCATTGCCATAAATAATTAAACCATTTAATTATTCTTACTCATCTCCGTTGTTTCTTCAATCTCTACCTTACACGATGTACGATCCATTAGGTTCCTTTTAGCGAGACAGTGGGCGATTAGAACACTTTCAAATTGATTGTGAATTGAAACTTACTTTCAATTCTCCCTTTAGTGTTTATACACGTTTAGGGCTTCCACAAACCATGAGTGACACTTAGCAGTATATCATGGTTACCCAAGCTAATCAGAAGAGGTGGAGAACCTATTCAGTTTAGGATTACAAATGCAATACGGTATTTCTCTAATACAATACTCTTGACCACATTGTTTGGTTTGATAGTTTATTCATGTCTACTATCCAATATGATTCGTGTGCTTATATGATTACCTTGAATGTGATTTGGAACGACTTCCTAAATCTCATTCATACTCTGGCCAGAGATTCTTAATCATATCATAGAGTATTCTCCCTCAAACGGTTTGAAGGTTAGAGATCCCTTGTTGCGCATTTAATTGCCTCCATGGCTAAGTGGCTTAACCCCAACGATGCCGTGGACACCCGCGGATGGGGTGACTTTGACATAGTCAAAGATCAAGGACCTAACCACAAGACAACTATGATGCCTCAGGTCTAAGGACTACTTTGCATTATCCCAACCATGAGTTCTCATGTGACATGAGTATGAGAACTCCTCGTTGATCGTGTTCAGTGGACTCATTCGCTATTGAGCACCTACATGCTTGTCTTGATGTCAATCACACCAATGACTCGAGACCTGTCACTCTCCCTGAGAGAAGACATAGCACGTACTGATCTTAACGAACTGTCAATGCCCAATTGGCAATCCTATGATCAGGAACGTTTAGGATATGTATACGAAAGAGAATGGTCTCAAGAATCTAACTTGTTTAAATTACATTCTCCTAATTACATATTCCTTGGACTTATCATTTAAGCATATAACATTTATATGAGACGGCTTAAACAATAATCTTTGCCCTTGATATTAAACTAGATTAGTTCAACATGTGAAATGTCCGTAAAGTATCATCATATGATTGGTTTTAGGGCACATTTCCAACAATTTCCCACTTGCACTAGAGCCAATCAGCTTGGTTATCAGTGATGATACCTCTTCTGTGGTCATTTAAAAAATGGCTGAGTAGTAGGCCTAGGCAATGGATATCTATATGTTATCCATAGAAGCAACCTTGAGAATAACGACGTCACCATTATACATGATTCTTAATCATGTGGTTCAGTCTCTCATATGAGTTTGGATCTTGATGAGACCTTGATTCCCTGGCTTGAGCTATCGCCCCATTAGTGTCGTAGTGTCGGTACACTAGAGACACTTTCTGGTTGGAACCGAATAGAAAGTTCATAAATGAACTTTCCCATCCAAACAACATTGTTGTAAGCTTCTATATGGCAATATATTTTGCATTCACAATGGAACATACTAAAGTCATTACTTTAATGTTTCCATCCAAATATCTCTTTAGTCATAATAAAGAGATATATGTTTATCTCTTCTTTCATAATGAAGAAACATCCAATGATGGATTAGATTCATAATCTAATACATTTACGCTTCCATTACGTTACTCTAATTCTTCCCCAATTATTGAGGAATCTATCCTTTAGTATTTCTTAAATACTTAAGGATTCACTTGACAGTTGCCATGGTTCTGATCCTGGGCTTGCACTGATATCGTCTTGTACCGATCTTGGTACAACTCATATCAATGTTTTTCATGCAATAAAGGGTTCTATTTATGCATTATGTTTCTTTAGGAGTCAAAGGGCACGTTCCCTTTGAGAAGGGCAACTTGCTAGTCACACTAGAGTCGTCATTCTAATTGAAGTTTATCATCATATGAGAAACTTCCTAGCATCTTTTGTCTATCATTAGGGATTGATATAATCCAATTATATCTTGAAATCTATCATTATAGATTTACATCCCATGTTTATAGACTATATCTCCCATATACATTCTATCATATAGAATGTTTAAAGTCATAACCTCAACGAAGAAGTATTCCTTTTCATTTCCAAAATTAATATATTATATATTTGTATATATATATATATTCAAATTTAGGAACATGATTAACTCCCACTAATCTTTTGTAAACCTAGTAAACAAAAGATTCATTTACATCTTTATGAGAAATCAAACAATTTGATCTTTTTCTCATAAGACGCTTATAAATCCTACTAGCTTGTTAAGATCCATGATGGATGGATCTCTACAACTTACATGTCTTGTGATTCATAGTTTTAGACATATATTATTAAGACTATCTTAATAATGGTTTCAGAAACCCATATTATGTCCAAACATTGAATCACCATTTAGTTGCAGCTAGCAATCTTCGAATTAATTGAAACTAAGACTACGTCAAAGATGGTTTCTTCAAAGTCAACCTTTCTCTTTGATTGTAATCACCTTTAAGCTACCAATTAGCTATAAAGGTTTCATTATTTCGGGTCAAATGGTACTTTACCATTTCCTTGAGTATATGTCGTATATACACTCAATGTAGTCATAAGGATTTTTCATTCTTATTTCTTTCGAATTAAGAGGTGTAACTCTATGACATAGTCATAAAGTTCAAACCATTCAACTGAGACAGTTTATAAATCCTTCTTGACTACCTTGGAGCTTGTGGTATAGGAACTAGGTTGTTATATTTGTTGATCACTATCTTGTCTCTCAAAGAACCCA
The DNA here is from genome assembly GCA_035220775.1 of Malus fusca. Taxonomy (NCBI): domain Eukaryota; kingdom Viridiplantae; phylum Streptophyta; class Magnoliopsida; order Rosales; family Rosaceae; genus Malus; species Malus fusca. The sequence continues at coordinate 18,818,847 of CM069063.1, forward strand.
TTCTTTGAGTTCTATCCCTCGTTCATTTGCTCTATCTTAAGCAAATCCTAGTGTAGGATTACAATCAACTACCCAACAAACAACATTTGTTAGTTGGTTTATAGAAGTGATATCCAAATGTTAATTTAAGGATACCCACAAGATAATTCTTAAACAAATATTGCTTATTAGCACACAACCCCAAATCTTAACATGATTAAGTTTTGTCTTTCTTTCCAACTACATCCTATGGAGTCATGAAAATTTTGGAAGATCTTCTGATTGACAATCATATTGTCTTAGAAGTATATATTCTATATATGGGTAATTGATAATATCCAACGAACTAAATCTTATTTAAGTTCGTTCTTCTCCTTATGGAGAAATCTATTATCTTATGATGCTTCTTTCCTTGATATCTTTCAAGGAAACTGTTCTAAAGTGTTACCTTTCCTTGGATCAAATCTAAGGAGGCAAATACTTTAGACGTCTTACTCATCAACTTACATTTCTTGAATTCTTTGAAACATTTTGCAAAGTATTCGGACTTTTGTTTATTCAAAATAAACTATAGTCTAACCGAGAGTGATATTCGGTGAATGTCATACATCATGAGTAGTATTATGTTGTGGACAAGTGCCACTAACATCTAAGTGAATTAACCTCAACAACTTTGTGATTCTTTCTTCTTTCCAAAAGAATAAAGATTCAAACATTTTGCCTCTATACAATTTTAACAATAAGGTATTGGATCCGGATCTAACGATCCAAAGCATCCATCTATGACGAACTCGTAATTTATGTTTTTAGAGGTATCACAACTCAGTTGAGATTAGTCACTACCTTGCGACCTTTTGGGTTTTAAGCATCATTATATTCTAAACAGTTAACACTACCATATCATCTCTACTATAGAGACAATCAATTAGATTACAATAATCCAATCATTAATTAATAAAGAACAATGTTTTGTCAAACAAAACATTCATCCATCTCTACTATAGTGACAGAATTAAGTTCCTTAAAATTGGAATGTAAAGACAATCTTTGGTTTTTCCAATTTCTTTGGTAGTTCATATGAGGAAGTAAGTACTATCTGCTTTCGCAGAGATCTACATTTAATTCACGTTTCGAATGTGAAGTACTTTCTCTTCTCTCATTAATCTTCTACTTCTTATTAGCCACACTTTTACAACAATTGTAAAACATAGTTGCTAATACGGAATCATGCATTCAAGTAGAAGAACAAACTGTTTTGAACTATTCAAGAACAATTTATAACACCTTTGAAAGGTGCGTTCTTGACACTTGCAAGACATTTCTTGCAAATACCCCTTCCATTGTCCATCCTTTCATAAAGAAAGTTTGTTCCCTTGGAGTTATTTCGCTTTCTTCATTTAACTTCTCCTTTGACTACAATAGTCATGGTCCCTAAACTCCCACTATCTCTCTTGAAACTTATTTCAATTGTGTTATACACATCAAACGATTTGGAGAGCGTGTGGTTATTGTTCACTATATAGTTTACAATAAACTTAGTGAACGATTTGGATAGGGACACAAAGGTGAAGTCCTTGCCTAGTTTTCCGTCTCTAGAAGTGGTTTAACACTTCAACACTCAATGATTCAAAATCATCATAAGTCCATGTTGATGGACTATTTTTGTCAACCAACCATTATGTTCTAAACATAATTACAAACTTTCAAGAGTTGTTCAAGGCAACTCTCATTTCTTCATACAACAATTTGTAAGTGAAGAATCATGGCACATAAAGTGTCCATGTTCTTGTGCTTTCTTCTCAAGTTCTTTGTTCATTTAACAAAGAAACAAGCTCTAGTGTTTGCATTAGCTAAGGGTTGTTCAAAGCAACTCTTATTTCTTCATACAACGATTTGTAAGTGAAGAACTATGACATTTAAAAGTGTTGTCCTCTTTATGATAGACTTATCTAACATGTTCTTCCAATGATACATTATCAATAGGAAGATTGTGAGGATTAGACTACTTAGGTACATATTCAATCCATTTAAGACAATCTTTGGGATTGTGGTACCAAGTCCGGAAACTAAAGCATTCGGCTTTTCTTTGTCAAGTTTTGGATAGCGTTTGCAAATATATTGGTAAACAAATACATAACGAATATAAATTGATTGATTTTAAGCCATTTGATTCGGGTCTTTAAATCAAATAGCACCACCCACTATTTTTGGCAAATTCCATATCCCTCATTGGAATTCGAGAGTTTTGGATGAAACTCTTTGTAGGGTATGTGAGACTCACTATCACCAAGCCCACCTCACAATGATATGATATTGGCTAGCATTAATAATAATGAGAGAGTACGCTCACTCATTTGCATCTCTTGCAAGTACCCATCTTATTTGGCCTCTAGAGAATGTAACCTCACAATGATATGATATTGGCTCCATTGCACTTAGTTAAGTCATTCCCACCATGCCTAGTTCGTGTAGGGGTTCAAGAACAACCTCACAATGATATGATATTGGCTATTCTCGTTGCCTACCTTCACAACATCAAGTATGCATATAGACTCCTCCTGAGTGTAAGCACGCACTTTGTACTCCCCCATGATAGGGTGAAGCCGGTGTACGAGTCACAAACGATCGGAGCCTACCACGGTGGAAGGCCACGAAAGAGTGTTCAAAGCACTCTCACGCTTATCAACTTAATAATGGTTTGGTTGAGGGTTTTTAGGTCTCATCACATATAAACATACATTTTAATCTTTATTAAAACAATTTTGGTCCTATTACAACTATTGGTCCATTTGATTGTTTTTAGTTGTATATAATACTCCTACTATGCTTATAAAACGGTTTTTAAAGCAAGAGTATATGATACTACTAACATAAGGTTTGCATTCATTTGATGGACTATATAGTTGCCTTAGGGCCTTAGGATGACTATGAACCTTTGTTTAGATTCAACACGAGCCTAGTGTTGAATCTCGGTCTAGGGATGGTGATTGATTTTAGTTACGCGTTTAATCACATTAAGGCGTGTTGTTCCTATTGGGCGTTGGACCCGCTACTCCAATTTCATGCATATCAAATAAAACAAGAAAAAGGAGTACTTTAAAGTAAAGAAGAGCTTATGCTCTTTTACAACAATTGATCAAAATAAATTACTTTAAAGTAAAGAAGAGCTTATGCTCTTTTACAACATTTGATCATATCAAATTACAACCAAAATCTAATCTACACATTCCCATGGTTCAAACAAATTTGAAACGGCCTTTCACATAGCTCAATTATAATAGGCTTAGGTTCATAATCACCCTTTAATTAATTAACGCTTTAACCAATTAAACTTGAATGCAACATTTTCATTTGGTTTTTGTATCCATAGAATTGATTTAAATGGAGCTAAATGAAATGAAAATCCAATTCTCATTTAAAGAGACAAAACCATTTTGTTCTCAACCTAATTTGGGCCAAAATGCAATAACCTCAACTTTTTGGGCTATGTTGCAAAACTTAAACTTTTGAGCTCATTTTGTAAAAACACAAAAGTCCACTACTTCATGTAATTACAACTAGAACTCAAAATTTTCAATAAATTCAAAAACTTCATTAAAGGAACAAAACAATTTGTCCTTTAATGATTTTGGGCCTTTATGTAAATACGTAAACTTTTGGGTCAAACTACAAATACACAAAAGTACCAAAACTTTATGTAATTGCATAAAAGCCCCAAAAACACCCCACTTGATAGGGTGGCCGGTTTTGGAGAGGAAGGGAGTGATGTGTGTGTGTTGATTTGTAAGTTTGACATAAAGCATGCAAGTGGTGCAAGTGGTGTGTGTGAAAGGGAATTAATCCTTACACACCCACCAACAATTCCATCACCTTTCTAAACAAATATCTAAAACATTTAAACATTTGAAAAACCATAAAACATAAACTTTATGAAATAAATCAAAACTTTGAATCAAAACACCAAACTTTTTGTTCTTGGCAAAAATGTCAAGAACAATGAAGAACACTCATGAAAAAACTCAAAAATTTCCATGAACATTTTTCACCCAAAAACATCCCAAAACCACTCAAACTTAAGGGAAATAACATATAACCAAACTAGGGTACATAGGGGTTCCAAAAGTCACCTTAAAACACTTTTAACAAGTCAAACAAGAACCCAAAAATCCACCCTTTGGATTTGGCCGAAAATCCCCAAAAACATGGCACCAAATTTTAGCTCCAATATTCATGCTTATATGAACTACATCTACAACATTTGAGATGGCAAATTTTCCACCAAAATTTACATTCAAAGAAACAAGAATAAAGCTTGTAACAATTACAACATTCAAATCATAAACTATGAAAATACAAAACCCAAAAGGATTCACCAACTACTAGACCTAGGCTCTGATACCACTTGAAGGAAATTTTGTGAAAAACATGTTCATTTAAGCAACATCTATTAGCATGCAATTAACAATTAAAGGCGGAATCATGCTTATATGCACTTAAAAACAAAACATTAACCATGAAATTCAAAGCCTAGTAGTTTGGTGAACCAAGACTCAACTCAAATCAAAGTGAGTTGAGAAATTATACCTTTGTAGATTCCTCTTTGCATAAGCAAAGTCTAATCACCCAAAGAGAGGGCCTTCATTCCTTGCATCTTAGATCTATGGATTTGGATGGATGAAATGGTTCTCCAAGTTCCCAAAATTGAGAACCTCTAAGTTTCTTCACCAAGGTTAGATTGAAGAAGAAATGAGTGACCTTGGAGGAGTTGGATTGCTAGCTAATCCCTCCAAGGGGGCCGGCCTCTTTAGAGAGAAATGGAGAGACATGTTCTCACCAATTTTCTCCAAAAGAAACCCTACATGAATTTTGGCTATAAAGTCATATTTATACCTTTATTCATTGGAGTGGCAAACTTGTAATTTAGTCCAAAACCCACTCCTTCTCTAAATGGTCGGCCATTGGGTTATTATTGGGCTATTTGGGCCTTTGTGAATCATTATTCATTAAGTTGTCATACAACTTAATTCAATGGACTTGACGTTCAAAGCCCATTGGGCCTTAAGGTCCAATACTATCCCGAGGTCTTTTAACGAACTTTTCTTTTGATTAATTAACATATTAATTAATCATTGCCATAAATAATTAAACCATTTAATTATTCTTACTCATCTCCGTTGTTTCTTCAATCTCTACCTTACACGGTGTACGATCCATTAGGTTCCTTTTAGCGAGGCAGTGGGCGATTAGAACACTTTCAAATCGATTGTGAATTGAAACTTACTTTCAATTCTCCCTTTAGTGTTTATACACGTTTAGGGCTTCCACAAACCATGAGTGACACCTAGCAGTATATCATGGTTACCCAAGCTAATCAGAAGAGGTGGATAACCTATTCCGTTTAGGATTACAAATGCAATACGGTCTTTCTCTAATACAATATTCTTGACCACATTGTTTGGTTTGATAGTTTATTCATGTCTACTATCCAATGTGATTCGTGTGCTTATATGATTACCTTGAATGTGATTTGGAGCGACTTCCTAAATCTCATTCATACTCTGGCCAGAGATTCTTAATCATATCATAGAGTATTCTCCCTCAAACGGTTTGAAGGTTAGAGATCCCTTGTTGCGCATTTAATTGCCTCCATGGCTAAGTGGCTTAACCCCAACGATGCCGTGGACACCCGCGGATGGGGTGACTTTGACATAGTCAAAGATCAAGGACCTAACCACAAGACAACTATGATGCCTCAGGTCAAAGGACTACTTTGCATTATCCCAACCATGAGTTCTCATGTGACATGAGTATGAGAACTCCTCGTTGATCGTGTTCAGTGGACTCATTCGCTATTGAGCACCTACATGCTTGTCTTGGTGTCAATCACACCAATGACTCGAGACCTGTCACTCTCCCTGAGAGAAGACATAGCACGTACTGATCTTAACGGACTGTCAATGCCCAATTGGCAATCCTATGATCAGGAACGTTTAGGATATGTATACGAAAGAGAATGGTCTCAAGAATCTAACTTGTTTAAATTACATTCTCCTAATTACATATTCCTTGGACTTATCATTTAAGCATATAACATTTATATGAGACGGCTTAAACAATAATCTTTGCCCTTGATATTAAACTAGATTAGTTCAACATGTGAAATGTCCGTAAAGTATCATCATATGATTGGTTTTAGGGCACATTTCCAACAGACATATTGATGACAAGTTTCTTAGGAGTAGGAGCACCCCACGAACAATAGAAGAAATCATTGACTTTTTCTCAACTGATGACTCACTAGCAGATGACGAAGATCCTTTCCTACCACTCTTATTGACAGTAAGCTCGACAACGGTGATCAGACGAGCATACACATATTCATTACTCCGCTTGATCTCTTTTTTAGAAGAAAGCCCATTTTTCTCCATGCAAACAGGAATAAGCAGCCAGCGTTATTCGCGATATTTAGCTGGGATGCCCATAGTGACATGCACTTTCTTCATGTCATGGTCCTTGGAGTTGATCCAAACGCTGAATCTTCATCGGAAATAAGATGTTTAACAACTCAAAGTTAAGAGCAGTTCACCAGAAATTTCAAGTAGACAAAGAATAAAGCAATTCG